>OY728136.1:103322022-104649522 GCA_963277665.1 Viscum album | reverse complement strand
CCCAGACTTTCTCTACGCCCATAACCTACAAGTGGTATAAGAGTGGGCATATTATTGTTTATAATTATTTTAATAATTTGTTGATGATTTATACTTTAATAATTTAGTTTTTAAATTCATGTTTAATCGTTCCTTTTTAATCTGAATTACAAGATCTATTATTTTTATATCGTTTCTTACAGATTTAACAGAAACGATTAATTTTATGATTAAAATAAAATAAAGGAACTCATCTAGAGGTGTCAAGGATCCTAGTTGCGCAACACCAGACTACACACCGTGTAATCGGAATTATAGGTTGCGTACTATTGTTCAACACATCAAGATTTGGTTCGGTAATCAATTTGAGATATTGTGTTAATTAGGAATTAATGACACCATTAATTACCTTTAGTCCATGTAGTATTGACCAGGATTAAATGGCGCATCAAAACCAGACTAAATTTCATGTGGCCCATTGGACATGGCGTGTAGTCCCTTCGGGTTAGGGTTGAGCTTTGTATCCCATACATGGCTTTCCTAGATGGTGACTGTGTAATGCAGAGTCTACACAGTATGTGGCCCACTGGATACAGTGTGTACTCCAAAGATTTATGAAGTACACCTCACATTCCATTTCCCCAGGTGTGTACGTTAGATGGATGGTGAGTAGGGTACACACAGTGTAGTCGGATCTACACGCCATGTACTTTTTCCAGATTACGCAGATTTAAAATTTATTACTATATTTTGTAACCCTTGAGACATGTACCTTTGTATGGGCGTAAAGTTGGTAAAAAACATGTGATAGGTGTTTTCTATATATATATATATATATTTATGAATTTTTAATTAACATCTGTGTAATATTCAAAATATACACATCATGTATGATTTCTATTACAATTATTATTCTATGTGCATGCTAAATGTCATAAAGAATAAAGTGTATACAAGTATAATACATGTTGGGTAGTTTTTTATGGATATTCACCTGGTTACCTCTAAGGTACAAGTTATGTAAAAAGTTAATTTTAAATGAATTTATTAATTTGATTAAAATTATAATGGGTGGGAATCTCAAGAAAATTCAGAAAAAGTTTAAGATAAAAGTTTTGATTAATTAAAGATAATAATTAATCGATTCGAGTAGGATTTATCCTATGAAACAATGATTAAATAATTGAATTCTAGTTTTGTTAAATATATAATTCATTTCATGCATGTGATGATCATGATCTAGACCAAACCTTTTTATGTGATTGGTTTCCCTTTTAATTTATTATTAAATTAAATTGTTGGCCTATGTGCCTTCTCGCCTCATTATTATGTTGGGCCTACGTACCCATGGTTTATTTTATGTAAAAACCCCTTTACCCCTCACCTACATGTGAGTAAAATCATATTTAATGTATAAAGATACCAGGCTAGTGAAGGTTTCTCAAGTTATGAGTTGAGGAAAAACCAATCCAAGGAGATATAAAGGTGGATATGTGGAAAGCTGTAAACACTAATTTAATTGATTCAAGGTGTTTATCCCCTAGGTTAGTGGTTAGTTTATCAACTACTGGATAAACTAACCATTAGTACCATCTCATGATCATACCCTTTATTTTATTACTATTATCTACATGGTTATTCATCATGGATGTTTTATCGTGATCACATAATTAATGAACTAACAAGCATGCAAGATGGATGTAAAATAAAATTGATTATGCATAAATATTATCTATTACATGGTTAATCAATTAATATTATCCCAATTAATATTAACAATCATGTGAAAAGATAATAAATAGAAATTTAAACATAGAAGATAAAATACCTCAATAAAATACTAAGTTGGTATAACCTTCCATTACATCGGTTAGAATCAAATCATAGTTCAAAGTGCTTGACCATCTAAAGTTGCGGTGCTTCCAATTATCAAGGAATTATAATTTGAGGTTTCAGGTTGAATTGACTTAGTTTAAATCATGTTTTGACTACCAAAGTATTACTTGGTGTAACTAAGAGGTGAAGGTTGAGGAAATCCAAAATTAAGGATTTCAGGATTGGGAATTCCACTCAACAGATTAAGGAGATGTGAGTTAATGTAATTGGAATTAGGAATGCCCACCTAAAACCTTTAAAACTTCTTGACCAACCCAATTTGGGGTAATAAGAAGGGAAATATGGATCCTTTCTGTTAAAATGTTTAAGAAATTGGATATTCTAAAGACAATGGTGGGAGCTATTGGGTTTCGATAAAATAGTGGGAGACTAAGGATTATTTATTTATTTATTTGTCTTAATTTTATCAGATAACATACTAAAACTCTATTCATCTTATTTGTAGAAATATAATTAAAAATGACATCAAACATATCATTGTGATCCATACATGATAAGAAAAAACATCTCACCTACACTAATTTCTAGGAGTGGCAAAGGCGCTTTCAGGTCATCCTTCACCATGAAAGGAAACTATATATTCTGGAAGAACCTTTACCAGTTACACCTAGAAATGAGGTATGTAATGAGGACCTATCTGTGTATGGTAAAAATCTAAATGATGCTATGGATGTTCAGGGCCTTATGCTATCATCCATGACTAATGAGCTCTTGAAGAAAAATGAAGAAATGGATGCTTATATCATGATATACTAGCTTTAGGATCTATAACGAGAGAAGGAGAGACAATAGAGGTATGAGATCGCAAACATTTTTTTCACCACTAAGCTTGGAGAGTCTATTCCATCTAGTCCAAATATAGTCAATCGTATTGGCTACATTGAGAATCTGGACATCTTAGGGACTAAATTCCCAAATGAGTTGCGTATATATCTCATGCTATCATCACTTCCCAAGACCTTCTCAAGTTTTTTTGGAATTTTATTATGAGAAATAATGAGAAGAGTCTATCAGAACTGCTTACTTTAATTCGTCAAGTGGATAAGAAAATGGGGCCTGGAAAATCTGATATCTTTGTAGTGAATAGGAAGAGGAAGGACAAGAGAAAGGGGAATAATACTTATAAACAATCTAAAACCCTCGATCACCATCTGAACAAGAAGAAGAAGATCCAAAGGTAGGGAAAGAAAAATGAGGAAGTATGCTTTTCATATGGAAAGTCCGGCCACAGGAAGAGGAACTATACATAGAGGCAAGGGGAAACCAAAGGTTCATTCCTTATCGAGTGTGATATTTCCATTTCTACACATTAGGTATTAGATATATCTTGTGGTGCTCACATATGTATTCAAATGTAGAAACCAATTAGATTTTAGAAAATTTCTAGATGAGAGGTGGATCTACGAGCTACCAATGGTTCGAGGATGGATGCTCTTTACATTGGTGACTACCACCTTTTGTTGCCGATTGGGATGATTTTGGTTTTACATGATAGTTATTATGTACCAAGTGTTACCAAGAACATAATTTTTGTATCAATTTTAGATACAGATGGGTTTATTTTCAAATTTAGAAATAAATGTTCTTTATTTTATAAGGACAACATTTGTTATGGTATGACACATTTAAATAACAATCTTTATGTATTAAATTACAAAAACCACGTATTGACAATCGATAACGAATCAAGTTCACAGGACTCATATGACACCAAGTTGTGGCATCACTGTCATGCAAATGAGAAGTGCTTGAAAAAACTCTATCAAGATGGTTATTTAGACTATTTTGATCTAAAACCACTTAATAGATGTCACGCTTGTTTATAAGGGAAAATGACCAAACTGCCATTTGTTGGATAGGGTGAAAGGGCCACAGAGCTTTTAGGATTGGTTCAAAATAACGTGTGTGGAGAATTTTTAGTAGAAGTTAGAGGTGGATATTATTACATTATAACTTTTGCTGATGACTTGAGTAGATATGAATATATTTACTTGATGAGGTATAAGTCTGAGTCCTTTGAGAAAATCAACAAATTCAAGAATGAAGTATAGAATCATCTTGGTAAGAATATAAAGACGTTTTTATCGGATTGAGGTGGAGAATATCTTAACTAAGTGTTCATCGACTTTCTATAGGAATTTGGGATTCTATCTCAACTCACTCCACCATATAAACCACAATGTAATAGTGTTAGTGAAAGGAGGAACCGTACCTTATTGGACATTATAAGGTTAATGATGAGTCATGCAGATCTTCCATTATACTTTTGGGGATATGCATTACAAACTATTTCATATAAATTAAACTGAGTACCAAATAAATTGTCAAATGGAATTCTCTTCGAGTTATGGAGTAGAAAAAACCCATTTTGTCGTATACACATGTATGGGGATGTGAAGAGTTTGTTAAGGATTTATCAGGAAACAAACTAGCACCCTGAGGCATGAGGTCTATCTTTATAGGGTATCCCAAGGAAACAAAGGGATAAAACCTATACAACCCCCAAGACAAGAAAGTAACTATCACCAAACAAGCTGTCTTTCTTGAGAGGGAGAACATCCTCAAAAAGTATAGTAGGAGCAAGATTGACTTAAATGAATTTTATTCTAAAGATATAAAGGAGTTGGTATAGGAACAAGTACCATAGGTCCCCATGGAATAAGTAGTTCCTAAAATACAAGTACTACATAGGGGATCCAGAGAGGTAAGGGAACCAGAGAGATGATTTTCTAGTCACCAAGGACTTTGACTCATTATTTTTGGAAAATGATGAAACTATATCCTACAAGGGGGTAATAGAGAGCTTAAAAGCTATAAGATGACTAGAAGCTATGAATTCTGAGATAAATTCTATGTATCAAAACCAAGTTTGTGTTTTGTTCAATGCGTCGATTGATGTAAATCTTGTTGGATGTAAATTGGTATTCAAGAGGAAACTAGACATGGAAGTTAAAGTAGGTACCTATAAATCAAGGATAGTGGCTAAAGTGTTTTAAAAGGTGTCAATGAATTGAATATAATGAATCCTTTTTGTTATTTCCCATGTTTAAACCCAAAAGAATCATACTTTCCATAATAGATTGACATGAATATGAGATTTGGAAGATGGATGTCAAAACTACATCCCTTAATAGAAACCTTCAAGAAAATGTCTATATAACACAAACAGAAGGTTTTGTGATGACAGGTGATGAAAAAATGGTTTGAAAGTGACAAAGGTTCATTTATGGATTGAAGCAAGCATCCAGGTCATGGAATATTTTTTTTGATGAAGCCATAAGGTAATTTGGTTTCATTAAAAATGAATGTGATTCATGTGTTTACAAAAGGTTTAATGGGAATGCAGTTGTTATCCTAGTAGTATATGTTGATGACATATTACTTATTGGGAATGACATACATGTCTTACAATATGTTAAGGATTGGTTGAACAAGTGATTCTCTATGAAAGACATAGGTGAAACAACCTACATTCTAGGGATCAAGATCATTTATTATAGATCCAAGAGGTTTCTTGGACTAGGCCAAAGTACATATATTGAAGAAATACTAAAGATATTTAGTATGAAACAATCCAAGAGGGGATGGTTTTAGTGTCACATGGCTTACATATTTCTAAGAAATGTGTCCCTAGAAACATCAATAGAAAGATAGAATGAGTAAGATCCCATATGCTTCAGTGATAGGATATATCATGTATTTCATTTTATATACTAGTCTTAATGTTTCCTATGCACTAAGAATGGTAAGAAGATATCAAAAATATCCAAGAGAACAACATTGAATTGTTATTAAGACCATCCTTAAGTATCTGAGAAGAACTAAGGCTATGTTCTTGGTTTATAGAGGAGATGGGGAGATTTTCATCAGAGGGTATATTGATACTGGTTTTAAAATAGATAAAAATGATCTAAATTCACAATTGAGATATGTTTTATGTATGAATAGTGGAGCTGTGAGCTAGAAGAGTTCAAAGCAGTTAGTTGTCGCTGATTCTACAGTGGAGTCCGAGTATATAAGAGATTCAGATGTATCCAAGGAAGCCATCTAGATTCAGAACTTTTTCCAGGATCTTGATGTGGTACATTGTTTTAAAGACCCTATCACATTGTATCGTGATCATACTATAGCGGTGGATCTTGTAAAAGATCCAAGGTCACATAAACAGAAAATCACAAACGCCAGAAGTATCTCAACTTGAAGGATTTTTATCAAAGGTTTGAAGTTTCAGTGAGTAGAGTATCCATAGAAGATAACGTGGAGGACCCCTTGACTAAAGGCCTATCTCAACAGAAGAATGAGTATCATGTGAGAGATAGAAAAATGAAGGTCTTTAAAAGTTTTCTCTAGTGCAAGTTGGAGCTGGTTCCCTAGAACCAAATTCTTTTTTACTTTATGATAACTTATATTCATGGTTTTTGAATATCAATAAACTACTTTTTACATCACTATTTTTCTTTTACATAACATTTCATGTGAAAATGTCCCAAGTGTAGCTGTCACCCTAAAAGTTCATAGCATTTTCCCACTATGATGAGAACCCAGAAGTGCTATGGCACTATTCTTAGATATATATTTTATAGCTGGATGATATCATTTGAGGGAAAATAATGATATAGGATATCATGGGTGGATACTCATAGGACTTTGATGTACCTTATCATGGTTTATACCCTTGGTAATGTGAAGGAGTATATTATTAGAATGAGACCTGCTGGTAGGAAACCCACATTTATAAAGTCATTGGTTGTTCCTATCTACGGGCATGTGTATTGGTCCTTAGAGTTTATGATTATTATTAATGGTTATTATGACTCAGTCACTTAGATGTATTAAAGAATACCATGATGACATATGTTCGTAGTGAGGTAGGATATGTTGGGTACATCACGACTAATATTTCATTAATAAATAATATAAGAAAGGATTTGTCCCTTATGTTCTGTAATAGAAATTTACATCTCTGGACCTTTTATGGGAATGATATATCCTAAATTAATCCATGGACATGGTGTTCTATATGAAAGTTCAATTTTCAAGAAGTTTAAGAATGATAAATCGAGCACATGGGTTGATGGAACTTGCATGAAACCCACTTGATTGGAGTTATCGAGACAAATGGATTATATTACATGGTAATAATTCATACGAGGTGATATGTTTTTGCAACATTAACTTCTTTATCTATTGGTTACTTGGTGTGTTTCTAGATACTAACATTGGACTTTGGGATACTTCTTTAAATTCCATTGAGAAAGAGGCCTAGAGGATCACACATTAAGTGTATCCAATATCTCAGTTAAATAATATATTATTTATTATTTAACAAGTTGAAAAAAGATTATTCCTATTTGTGATTTAATAATTATTCATGGATCCCTGACTACATTTATTTTGATACTAGTTATTTGATAGAATATATTATGGATGGAATTTTTAATAAATATTTGTTTTATATTTAGTGAATATATTAGTTATATATTTATTGGAGAATAATACAGTGATATTTATTTAATAAATAAATAGTTATTATTCAAGTTTCAATAAATATGGTGGAGGATTGTTGGAACGAGTTAATATTCCAGTGAGAAATAATAATATTGAATATTATTTTATTAAATAATATTTAATTATAACTCACAAGTTAAGAACATGTAAGGAAATAATAATGTCTCTCTTATTATTTTACATGGGGGTTTCACTAGGATTAATAAAAATAATTAAGGCACTTGTGAAAATTATTTATTATTACCCTAGTGAATTAAATACTCAGTAATATTATTCTCTTATTAGCCAAGGAATATCCAATAGACGCCTATTGGTTACGCCCAATGAATTGAAAAAACGTTCTCAATCCTAGGGAGTTCATACCTCTCTAATAACACACTCAATAATGAGAGTGATTATCCTCCATTGGATCAAGGACAACACTTTGATAGTGGATCTCAAGGAAATCGAAGACAGACATCACAAGCAAAAAGATCTTCCATAATAGCACCCAGAGAATCCTTCAACGATGGCCTAAGATATGTGGAACATGTGTGGATCACTACGAGAGGAGATCTACACTTGATATATACAACGTAACAATAGTACAACTGATGATCTATGGCCAAAAACATCAATGAAGAAAGAATCACCTTGAAGGTAATTCTTTAATTTTGTTAAATTAATTTAAACAAAATATGTTGATCCTCTCTCTTGGTTATGGGTTTCTATTCCTTTTTATAAATTCTTGATTCAATTCCATGGTTACTGGTGTTAATCATCATATTGATCTCAGTTTTTTCATTAAATATGGAAAAACTAAAGTTGGGCACTGACCCTCCCGTGCTTCCACTATGCCAAGAACCTACACTATCTTCTATTGTAATTCTATTTGGTTTATTTTTATGTTTTATTATCTGATAATGGATAGTATTATTGAGGTTATAGTCTTCCCACATTAATTTAGACGCTCACCACTTGTTGGAAGCCTCTTTTGTATGAGGAAGTGCACATGAGGTCATGTGGATCTCTGACCCAAACCGGGTGATTCAAGTTGGGGCATTACATGACTAAAATGGTGGTAGTATGTAGCGAGGCAGAGTATCCAACCATAGAAATTTTCATGGTATGGATGTTCCATTACCAGAGGTACCATAGATTATATAATCTACCTTTAAATTATCTTTTACCTTTGTTTAAGCCCTATTTGATTATAGAGAGTCACACTTCTTTATTACACCATCCTTGGTTCGTTATTTGGGAATAAAGGTAGAAAGGATTCTAGTTACCTCGGTGTTGACTATACTTGTTAGAGGTTAAATGAGTATTCTTGATGTGTGATTGGGTTGTGAGCTGATGGTGGGGTAGAATTAGTTATATAGTGACTTCTTCCTAATTTATATACAACCATAGGATTTTAGTATTGGAATTTAATGGTTGCATTCTATGAACACGGTTAGAGATTAATTATAAAGGATAGTAGTGTTCTATGATGAATATAGTTAGCGTGTGATGATCATTAGAGAGATATAATCAAATGGGCCATAGATGCAAGGATTCATTTCTATCATAGTTAGTTTCGTTATCATTGTGTTTAGTAGAATCAAAGGTGATGGGGTATCCTAGAGTCATGGAGGATTTCCCAAATGTTTTTCCTAAGAAGGTTGAAGACTTATCCTCTTGACATGATATTGAATTTAGGATCCTGTTATAGCCTAGTTTCTTTATGAATTTGATAGATTCTTATCAGATTTAATTTTCTATGCTTTGAGAGTTGAGGATTTGGGTTGAAGACATAATATAGAAGGGATTTATATAACCTAGTGTGTTGTCATTGGGTTATCCTATATTATTCACCAAGAATGAGAATGATGTTATAAAATTGTTTATACTATTAGTTGATTTACATGATGGTCAAGAACTGTTACCCTCTTCCAAGGGTTGATGATCTATTCAACCAGTTTAAGGGAGTCATGTACTTTTCAAATATCTATCTATGATATGGATATCTCCAGATGATATTGGGGAGAAGGAAATCCCAAATATTTATATTTGGTGTTGGTATGGTAACTTTGAGTTTTTTTCTTGTCAATTGGTTTCATGAATACCCCATCCATATTTATGGGACACATGAACTTTGTGTTCCTTTGGTTCTTATATTAGTTTGTATATGTGTTCATGGAAGAAATAATAATATAATTTATGCTATATTAGGAGAATGGTAATAAAATTAGGGTCATTCTATAGGTCCTTTGGTACCATAATATTTATGGGAATATGTCCAAGTGTATGTTTTGGATGTTGTAACATGTAGTGTCTTGGTAGGAAGAGGTAATGGATTCATTAGAGACTATAAAAGTTGTTTTAGAGGAAACACCCAAGAATTTTACATAGTTATATAATTTACTCATTCTAATAGTCTATTATTGAAGGTTCATGTTTGATTTCTCTTAATTAGTGACCTCATTGATAGCCTTTACAGTGATGGACCATGATTTTTTATAGACTGACCAATATCAAGTGCCTATTGAATCCATGAAGTAAAAGTTGATCAATACTCTCATTCTCCAACTACCCAAGGAGGGAGTGATGTTTGAGGTGTTTTATGATGCTTCCAATATTGATTTTTCTATGTCTTGATGAAAAATAGATCATTAATATCATATGTTTCTAGGTCATTACATCCTCATGAGTGTAAGTATGCCACCCTTGGTCTCGAGTTAGCAATGAATATTTTTCCTCTAAAATTGTGAAAACATTATCTCATAGGTGACTGTTATGTGGTATTTGTATGTCATAAGTTCTTGAGGTATGTTTTCACTTAGTGGTATCTAAATCAGTGACAATATAGGTGGATTTAGTTTCTCCAGGATTATAACTTTGAGATCTCCTACACACCGAGGAAGGGATATTTTGTTGCAGATGTACTTAGTATAAATTATTAGGGTGTCATTGTTCAAGTGTATAGATATTATTGGAGTAGTATATGGGATTTATAGGTTTTGTATCATAATTTAGACAAGGATTTTGGTAGGGGTTTTTTATTTTTGATGATAGTTTAATCATCCTTGATGCTGTTAGTGGAGGAGCCTCAATGGGGATACTTGAAGGTAGAGGTCATGTGGGACTATTTCATCCATGGTGATGCTTTTTAGGGATAGTATAAGGATAAATAACATCATAAGATGTTTTATGGGGAGGGTTTTTATTCCATTGGTGGTAAACGAGGATGTTTTTTGTGAGTTCCAAAGATCGATAGTGGTAGTGCATCTTGGTGTGGCTAATATGTATCATGATTTTAGGGAACAACTTTGGTGGCCCAGGATGAACATATCAGTAATGAAGTTTATATCAAGGTTATAGGTTTATTAGTAGGGTAAGGTGGAGTATTTCATTATAAGTGATTTTTTATAGCTATTGGATATCCTTGAGTGGAAATGGGATGACGTCTCAATGTTTTTTGACATTGATCAACCACATACCTTGATAGGATGTGATGTTATTTGGGTGATCATGGATTACTTGAAAAGTCATCCCACTTCATATATTTTTTGGGGCCAGGTGCTGTAGAGGTTTTGGTGAGACGATATGTGGATGAATTAGTGTGGAATCACAAGGTACCATGGGCCATCATCTTTGATTGGTATCCTCATTTTAGCTCAAGGGTCTACAGAGGATTGCATCAAGATTTGGTCTCCCAATTGTGAAATATCACTATTTTCCATCCTCTTATAGATGAGAATATGGGGATGAATCTCCAAAAATTGGAGGTTCTATTATGATCTTATTTTCTGGATTATTGTGGATCTTGGTAGACACACTTTCACTTTGTTGAGATTAGTTATAAAAACTAATTATACTCTTCCACTAGTTAGTCCCCATTTGAGGAGTTGTATGAGTGGAATTATCATTCTTCATTATGATGGAATGAGGCTAGGGAGTCATTGTTACTCAACACAGATACAGTTTAGAGCATGATAGAGAAGATTCAGGTGATCCAAGAATAGATGAAGGTGGCATAAGACTATTAAAATACCAATGAGGACTGGTAGTGGAGACCTCTAGAATTTAAGGTTAGTAACCACATGTTTTTAAGGGTTTACCCTCATCATGTGGAGCATATTTTAATTCAATAGAGTAAGATCCCTCTTTAGTTTTTTAATCCTTTCAATGTTTTTTAGCAGGTTAGATAGGTAGAATGTCTTTTGGTGCTTCCTCCATAGTTGGTTGAGATATATGATTAATTATATGTGTTGTAGCTCATGTGGTATCATCGCAATGATTCTTATTTAATATATTGTGGAGAGTTTTATATTGAGGATGATGCAATGTTTTTAATTTTTCGGTTGAGATCTAGGATCTTCTGGGTATGGTGATTCATGGGTGATATATCCCTTTGGTTGTTATTCTATAGAGGCATGGTGGTATGGAGGAGAGTATATGGGAACATGAGTTGTATATATATGATCAGTTCCCCAAGATCCTTGATTTTTTTTTATTTTTACTGATTATCATATTTTTTAACTGGTGTTGATCTATTTGATATTCTCATTTCTCTTGTTGTTTTGTTTGAGTGGTGGTGTCTTTCTTCTTGAGAATTATTCCTTAGAGAATTGTTTGAGGTTTATATGGTTAGTATATTCTTCTGCGTTTTGTTTTGATTCTCAAGGATGAGAATCATTTGAGAGGTATCTGATGCAATGTTATGGACCTTCTTGTCCCATTACATTGCATATTTTGGGAATTTGAGATGTTGAAGGGAGGCTTGAGGAAAGATCTATAGAAGTTGAGCTGGATGGAGGAGGAGGTTATGGAATTGTTGTTAAGGTTTTGGTGTGGGGTAGATTGGTGATGGATTCATGTGAGGTAGAGGCTTGGGATAGTGTTTTTATGGTGCTATCAATATGAAGGTCATTACAGAATGGAGAGAGAGATTTCATCATGGTTTCCTGGTATCTAAGACCATTTTTCATTCATTTGGTTGACTGTTGTGGTATGATGGATAAGTTGTGTCACAAACACACCACGAACTAGTAGAATGTAGAGGAATTTTTACTATAGATTCTAGATAGATGTTTCCTGAGGACCCTTTATGGAATAAACTCCTATGTTGCACCATGGTTTTTTTGGAAACCCTAGATAGTGAATCATGGTAAGGGATAATTCATCATGGTATATTAAGAATCTAGCATGGCATGAATTTAGGATATTGGGAGACTCCAAGTAAATATTTGGAGACATTTTATCCCCTCTTCCTTTTATTTGATCCTTGACTGTGATAAAGTAATTTTAGGTGATATGAGGTGAGTTATTTCCCCTTTATTTGTGGTTTCTCTGTATTAATCCTCTAAAGTATATTTTGGTTGTGGGATGTGGTTAGAATGTGAAAGGATTATGAAAGTGGTTGATGATGGGTGTTATGATTTAGGTTGATAAAGGTTTCCCTGGTACAATCATGACATTGGTATCATCTCTTCATTGCATTGTATCTTTAAAGAGGATTTTAAAGATTTAGTTGAGGTAGGGGATTCGATAACTCTCCCTTCCAAGATTATTATAGAATATAATGTCTTGAGGCATGTATGGACATAATACCATAGTATGTGGTGTATAGTAAAAATCTATTAGGGAATTGGTGTGATTATGAGCACAAATTGTATTAATTGACTCTACATGGTATGTATTAGGAGGTATAGGTGCACTTGAAGTCCCTGTGTGGTATTGATATGAGGATATGGTATAGGTGCACATGAATAAACTATATGGTAATGGATGAGATGATATCATATGGTGGGTGTCCTGAATTATTTGGGGAGGGAAAAAGGTTGATGTGGTTCATGTTAACAATACCCTACTTTATTTTATACAAGATGTGTAGATAAGATATGGTATACTAAAACATGTCCACAGAAGGTATTGAGATCATAAGACATTTGAGGTTGGGGCATGAGAGTGATAAAATTATGGGGAAGTGGATGCTGAGTAACTTCTTTTTATTTTATTTAGTATTATTTTAGTATGATTGGACATGGTATTTGGTTAGTGATCCTTGGTGTGCTTGGTTGTTAGTTGACCCGATTGGTGATGGTTGATTCAACTATTTTTCCATAGATTCATTAATATTTTCCTTCAAAATTTTGATGAGAATTATTGGGTATGATCCTACTTAGTATACATATTATGCTTACAAATATATATGTGTATTTTTTTATAATTTATAGGATGAGTTCAGAGAATGTGGTGTACATTTTTATCTTGTATCTTAGGTCCGTAAGTGGTGTTATTAGGTATGACTTTATTTAGTATTTTGTATTGTGTTTTATATTTTTATGACATATTTATGCCCGAATACCCCAAAGGCCTTGTTTTTTATTGATTTTTGATAACCCCCATTTCAAGGGATGAGGGGGAACCCTTACAAGGCCCGTAGGCTTAGAGATAACATGGATCACAGGCTTGTGAGACATTACATGACCCAAAGGTCTTAGGGAATTCAATTAGACAATCTATAAGGAACTACCCCTCCCCAGCATCTGAATCGTGATGGTAGCTCTATACCTTTGTATGGCCGTATGGCTAAGCTTCCCGTGCAAGCATAGGCTAGTCCCGATGGCATTTCCATACCCTCTCATTCTTCCAAATCATTTGGTTCTTCTCTAGTGGGTGCACCTGCCCTAAATCCTCCTCTAGGGATGATCCTTTTTTGTAGAGTCTATCTGTGGAAACTGCAATGATCACGTGGCTTGAAGGACTTGAGGTGGCCCGAAGGCCTTGTGGTGGCCTGAAAGCCTTACTGGCCTAAAGGCCTTGGGTAGCCCAAAGGCCTTGAAGGACCCGAAGACCAAACCGGTGGCGCGAAGGCCCAAACAGGTGAATAGTTCTATCTACTACAGTACCTACTATAGTAACTACTATAATACTACTACAATAATGCTATAGTAACCCAAAAATTACCCCTATTCTTGGTTTTGATCTCGGGTCTCTTGGATGCACTTTCTGAGTCCTCACCAGCTGGGTTGAGGATCTTGTGATTATGACATTATTTATGCATTATGGGATTGTTGTGGATATTGGATTATTTATATTACGGTGTTGGCTAGTGGTTTTATATGTATTACTAGGTTATATGAGGGTAATTCCACAAATTTATATATATTATACCCTTGATGGTAGTCACAAACCTAGGGCCTATTGGAGGGGGGCCTTGGCGGTCACTCTCATATTCACTATAGGCCAAGGAGGGGTTTTTAGTGGTGGTGGTTCATGATTGTTAATTATATAATTACTAAATGATTTTATGGTATTGGTTTTAGATTTTTTTTAAATGCAATTTCCCATTTTTACTTTGTATTATAATATTTTTTTTACTATTGTGATGATATACTAGAATTTTCATTATGCTATATTTTTTTGATGAAATATTTACTTACTATAGTAGAATCTCAAGTATTACAATTCTTAAACCTTTCAATGTGACTTTATTTGATCATGATGTAACATATGCTATCAAATACCTTTAATCTTCCCAAGCACTGATTCTTATCAAACCATAACTCATATTTTGTGTTGGTTGAATCTGGTTGGAGAAAGAACTAATTATGAATATTGATAGGCATAGATGTGGCTTGTCTATAAATTTATTTCAAAGTACCATACTCTCATAACATAGTTCTCTTCATGTGTAATAATATCTAATTATTCTTCTTAGGTAGTATGTTTTTTAATTTATTTATAGATAAATATATTCATAAATTATTTCATACTTCTAAACATATTATTCAAAGTATCCATTATTTTATTCAGTTACATTATCGAACTGAATCCATCTGATAGCACATACCATTTTATTCTTATCAGAACGTTGAACATGTTTAAATCTCTTAAATGATTTTTATTTACATGACATAAAATAGAAATAATTCATATGAGTAAAATCATGAACAAAATTCATCAAATAACTATCTCCATTGGTTAACTTCAAACTCATCCATACATATACACCCAATTGTATCAACTCAAGAGGTTTATTTTCAATGATATACATTGGATTATAGATCTTATTATCCATTTTCCTTTGTGACATAGGTAAAAATTATTGGGCCTTTTTTTATTTAGCTTCAATTAATTCCTCATATCTTCAAACTTGGTATGCTTAGACATGTTATTTTTTTCTCTAAATAGATAAGTCTTTGATACTATAATTGGTTTTCTTTCTCTATGCTCATGAAAATATTATCTTGATTATTGTAAATCTGAAATAGATTGCTGCTTGTTCAATGTTCCTTCTTTAAGATTGTAAAATACTTCAATATCCTTATGAAAAATCCATCCTTTGAGAAAATCACCCCATTCATGTTGTCAAAACACCGATAAACACCCAATATATTTTGTTTTAACCCTTCAATAAAGATAAATTCAGTGGATTCTAGTAACATATACCTAATATTGGTGTATTGAACTCCTTTAACATTTAGTAACTCATTATTATTGAATGTAATATCACCTCAATCATACCTTTAGATGTATTTCAATATATTTTTTTACTGGTATCATGTGATGTGAAACCACTATTGAGTATCCAAGGATTATTTCATATTCCTTATTTAAAAGAAACCTCATATACCATTTATTTATATTTATTATTCATCATATAGATTGTTTTAAATTTTTCTTTTTCTTCAATTACTCTAGTGTCACAATGAGAAAATTTTTGGGTATTGTTTTTGGATTAATCACAAATCCCATAGGTTTCCTAAAGATAATTAAATGTACTTTTCAATGTTAAAATTTTCCTTGAATATTGTCTCAAATAGCCTTTAAGAACTTCATGTTGAATCCCCCTTGATTCATATATTCTCTTCAATTGGGGAAGCAACAAACCAAAAAAAATATAAATTGTAAAACTACGCTATATAGTACTAATGTATTCCATTAATGAAAAATATCCTCTGGTAATATATAGACTATTCAAAATCTGATTATTGTTTTTCATTTTTATTTTAAAATTCACTAAATATTTTAAACCTTTTCATACTTAATATTTTTATTCTTTACCATGGACTTTCCATTAGTCTTAACCTTGATATTATTCTTCTCACATAACTCATTTCATATAGAATTTTCAAAACAACCAAAAAATTTATAAATTGGTTTTTTTACATCCTTGTGTGATGTAACTAAATTATTCAATATTTTTCACTACATCCACCACTTATATTGAATGATTAGGTGTCCAAATATAAAGTTCATATAACTATAGGAAAATCTCCAAGTTTCTTATTATCATGAGAAAATTCTCCCACTACCACCAATATTTCACTAACTTCATTCATATAATTTTGAAACATATGGAAAGTTATCCTCAAGGAATTATTAAAAAAAATTAACCTCAATAAATTTTTGCTCTACATTCAAATAATTGAGATTCAGTGTAATCATATGAAAAAACATATATCTATATTCACAGATTTCATTTAGATCTCCCATATTTCAGGTGAACTCAATTTCCACAACCATAATATCCTTTTCTTTTGATTCATTGAGATATTTACATATTGAATAATTATTAGATTTTAATGATTTATTTTCTCTATCAAGCTTATTATTTTCATCTAAACACACCAAAAGATATATACTCAATTAAAATTCTTTTTGTGTTTCCCTATCACTACTTTCATCCTTTATTATACTTATTTATTATTCTATATTCAAGGGATAAATAAGTTACTTTGATTTAGATATATAAATATTTTCCTATTCATCCTATGAGTTCTCTTACTGTCATTCAATTTACTCATCACAACATGTGACATCATTTTTTGATAGAAAGTTACTCTTCATTACCATTTTACTATTTCTCATATCTATAAAGACTTTAACTCCATTGTGATAACTATATATATTTTTTATCTTGATGATCTTTTGTATTTTTCAATTTTTAAAGACCCAAACTTATCATATATAGATATCACATCTTAGTAGATGAATTTTCATTAAAAAAGATAATTATCCATTCCAAAATCATATGGTTATAATGAACTTTAAAACATTGATACCATTTGATTAATTAGGAAAAACTATTAACTGAATGGATCCCCACCACCAAACACTCCTTGCACTATCACCTCCTCCCCACCTTCCCCTTCCACTTCCCCTTTTTTCTAGGGTCTCATGGACCCGTTCAGCAGCATTGACACTCCTCACATCACCTTGTTCCTTTATCTCTTCTCAGCATGGTAATTTCTTTCCCCCATTCTTACCTGGATCTTCTTCTGGTGCAGATTCCATTTTTCTCTCACCATCCCCATTTCCTCTTATCCATTATGCTTCATACCTCCATCTTGGGTCTACGTACAAGTGCCTCTGATGGATTGGGTCGATTTTGGTGGTGGAATCTTGGGTCTTCCTCATCCTCTTCTCTTGTTGGTTGACCCCTCAAGCTTGAACCCAACTTGGTCAGGATTGATAAGAGTTTTTGGGCCATCTTGGGATGGTGTTGGAAGGGGACTGGAAGTAGCCTCACACATCTCTTTATTAGTGTTGGCTTCGTTTCCTCATCAGATTTTCCTTCTCAACTAATTTAGGTTTTCTTCCTAGTTTTTTGGAGTTGGTTTGGGTTTTTTTGGGATTCATATTGGCGAAGGTCTCAACTCTCTATGGATACCTTAAGCTGCTCGTCTATTATTTGGGTTTGTGCCTCATCTCACCTCCCCAAGTTGGTTTGGTGTGGTGGTTCCCCGAATCTTTGAGATGTGGTGCTTGAGAGACCAATGGTTTATAAGAGGTGTGTTCTTTATTTTCCATCTCGGTGAAATGGTGGTCTTGAAGGAAGGCATGTTTTTAAATTGGTGGTTTTTTTCTATTTATTTTGTGGTCTATTTGTGGTGTAAATGATGTACTCCAACACATGGTTTTCTCCAGTGATCTGGTGTGGTGAAAATTCAGTGATGACAACAAAGGTGATGATAATTGATGACATTGTGACCAGATTAAACTCGTGGTTCTAATTGTGTGTGGTGATACGTTTTTTGTGTATTAAGGTGGTGAATATGGTTTTCAGTGGTTATATTCTCTAGTGACTTTTGTGAAAATTGATCGGCATCAGTGACGATGGTGATAGAATGACACTATTGATGGTAGGGTTTCATGATGATGGTGGGTGATGTGATGTGACTTAGGTTGTTATGGGTTCTCATAGCTCGAGTTCTTCTCAGGTTCTATTGTCTTTTTGATTTTTGAATATTCATTTTTGGCTCTTCAAATTTGGATCCCTTGTAAGGTGTAAGGTGTTTTGGGTAAGGTGTAATGTATTTTGGTTATCACTCAACCATGAAGCGACTTTTTAGAAAATCAAAAAAGATAATGTTTTTTGTCAAAAACATTGATACCCAATCTTCTTATTTCATAAAATATATTTAACATCTCCCACAAATATCTTCCCACATATTACTTATATTATACATAATCTACTTAAAATTTCCATCATAACATGGGGTATGAAACATATGAAATGATGGGATTAGATGCACAGTCAGGGTATGAAAGAAAGATATCAATGAATACGTAATAATGACATGAGCATACAAGTATAAGAATATGAGATTAAAATTTTAAAACCATACTATATATATCAAAGATCATAATCTTGATTCATAGAATTAATATTGGTAGTTCATAAGACATGAATCATAAGGGAATCACAAACATAAAACATGAGAGAATAACTTCCTCATATGACATAGAATTATGGAATACACATAATCATATAAAACCTTATGTTAAGGCCACCCAAGAAGACATTCATAACCTATTAGGCTTGGTAAAACCACTCATGTACCTGACTTGGGATTAGGCTAACCACAAGTATACCCTCTTTTTAAGGACTAAGATAACCTCTCCTTTACCCTCTTATTTTGGATTTGGGATAAACTCTAGTGTACCCTATGAGTTCATAGAACAATAATCTTTACCCAATTCATTGGAGGGAGATACAGGTCCCGCTCATCATATAATGAAAATCATACATATGTGTGCCAAAAGATCATAAAGCATTCATCATATTAAAACCTATGAAAAGAAATGGGTTTTATAAAAATTTCATCAAAGCATAACCCGTGGAAATAGGTTTCTTAAACATTTAATCATTTAATCATAACATAACCCATGGGAGAGTAACATATTTCATAAAAATATTTTCATCAAAAAAATAAACCATTTAGAGAAAGAATAAGAATGATATACATGTATTATAACCCCAATAAATCATAATTAACATAAAAGGATGTTGTCATAGACAAAAAATTATTTTGAAAGATCACTCAGAATATTCATTGAGGAAAATATAATTTCTACTTTGAAAATAACTTTTTAAAAAGTTCATAATTTTTTTTAAAAATTATTTTCTTTTAACAGAAACCTTGAAAACTTATAAAGGAAGATTTAATGACCATTTAAAAACATTTCTTGGAGAAAATAGCCATTCCAATTAAATTTTATTTTAAATAATAAAAAATTTTCCAAATCCTTTTCTTTAAAAATAAACATGGATTATTATTAAGGAATATTTAAAGATATTATTGGTCATAATTATAGAAAATTATGTTCATGTCGTACCAGTTAAAAACAAATATTCTTTTCCCATTTTTAATAAAAACAAAATGAGCATTATTTTGAAAACAATATAAAGATTCATTTTTTTAAAATTAAAAGAAGTGTAAAAATGAATTTAAACAATAATAAAGTAAAATTAAAATACTTTTGAAAATATTTCTTTTAGAAAAAATGGATATGTAAGAAAAAAGTGTTTTTGACCGAAGATAGAAATAAATTCAACTTTGTTTAAAAACATTATTTTGGGATATTGAGTACATAAAGATATAAAAATGAAAATAAAACATGCATTATCAATAAATAACCATAGGAGAAGAAAATTAATGAGAATTATTGAGTGTTATATCATATTATTTAAACATTTAATACTTAATCATAAACAATCCTTATAAACAATGAGATTGTATCATCAAACCCTTACCACTTTGGTAAATTTTGAATCATAAACCCCATGAAAGAGAGATCCTAAAATGGATATGTAAATCTCCATAATTTTCAAGATATGAATCATAAAATAAATTCAGGGGTAGTATATACACCAAAAAAATGGAACAAGTGGCGAATATGGTGTGTATCTCATAGATATAAAAAATGAGATAAAAATCCCTTACCTCTTTGGTATCTTTTGAATCATAAACCCCATTAAATAATAACATCAAATAAAAAATTATATGTCATGAAAATAATGATATTAATGACATAAAATTTCAAATGGGTAGTATAAAAACCACAAAAAATAAATGAGCGGTGAATATGGAATAAGTCTTATAGAAATAAACATGAGACTATAAATCCCCTTACCTTAAGTCTCAACATCCTTTGTACATGTTCAAACCTCCAGTATAATAAATATAGGTTTAATATAAATTTATTATATAACCATATATATATATATCCTACTATATTTTATTTACTTATGTCCTTTTATTTCCCATTAATTAATAATTTCTTGTAAAAATTACATTTTTAGTAAAAACTGCATTGTTTTCATGTATATTTTAGTTTGGTATTTTTGTTCATTTTACTTTGATCATATTTCCGTCATTTAAATAATTTCAATAATTATATAAATATAAAATATAGTCATTATAAATTTATTTATAGTAACCTATTAAAGTTAGATATTTAAAATGAACTACAATATTACTAGAAATGATAGGCCATACATATGCATGAACATTGTTTCCATTTTCTCGATGAACAAAAAATAATAAAGGTAAATAATATATCATCATTATATAATAATAATTATTTAATATATATCATATAAGAATTTATATGTGATGTTATATTTATATAAGTATGGTTAGGTCATATATATCACATATGTTCATTAACAATATCCTTATTACCTTCCATGTAAAGTATAAGTAAATAGAGAATCACATCACTTTGCGAGGTGGTATTTTTCTTTGCAAATGAGTGAAGTTATCATATACCTCAAAGAATGGAAAGTGAAAAAATTTATATGATATATAATAATTATATATATATAATAATTTTTAAAATATCATATATATTCTTTAAATTCATTATTATAATAATACATGAGAAGGAGTGATGGAAAACGAACTACGTTGGTTTGTGAAGTGGTAGTCCCCCAATACACACGATTGATGGTTTTGTTTCCAATTTGAGGGAAGATGATATGGATATAGGTTAATATTTTATTATATGATAATGGTTAAATAATAATTTAATTATGCATATGAATAAATAAAATAAAAACACTCGTAGAATAATGTTACCTCTTCTTCAGGAAACTTCATTTAGTTTTCACTATTTATTTTTTAATAAAAAATATTCTAGAATGATTTTAGGGACGTATATAAGTTATTTTGGTAGGTATTTGATGAAATAATGGTGTTTTTAATTGTAAAGATTAGAGGATATGGGGTGGCCTTTTATAAGAGGAGGAGAGGATACACTTAGAATTTTTGAAAAGAAAGAATTAAATCTATGTTTTTATCATAAAAAAAGGTTCCAAAATGGAAAATTATAGATAATATAAGTGATAAGGACTAAATATATCTATATAATGGGTGTTGTATTAGTTTCTAGTTCATTTTACCCCTTATCTTTTAAGTTTAACATTTGGTAAACTAATTTCTACCTTAACCGTGATACTTTTTTACTGTTTTCACTATTAATTATAGTAAAAAATTATGTTAGAATTATTGGATAATATAAAATATTATAATTAGAAATATTTAATCTATTTTTATAAATTAAATTCATATAATTTTAAAATTTTAATTTAAAATTAAACCCACACATGCGACGAAAAAGAAGTTTTCCAAGGTAACAAATATTATAAGTATAGAAAGTTTTAATATCCAAATTAAATATATAATTGATTAAAATTAAATAAATTGGATTAATAAATATATAATTGAACTATTTTCACTTTTAAAACCAAATTAGAACAATTTTAATGTTTTTAAAAGATCTAAATGTAAATAAAATTCTTAATAAAAACCAGTATTTTTCACCATACACTGAAAAATTTATCTTTTTTGAAAATTATAATAAAATTAAATCTAATATAACTTTGAAATTTATATTTTAAAAATTAACATTATTTTTTCAATTACATTTACTAAAATTGTTAAAAATTACTTTTATTATTTTTTAGAAATTGCAATAAAACATTTTTTGAGAAAATAGTATTATTGAAACATATAAGAATTTTCTAAAAATTATATACATTTCAGAAATACGTTTTATTTATATAAAACCATTTTATATAATATTTAAAAAATATTTATTACTATTCATACCTCAAATTTTAATGGTTAAATTATAATGGTCAAGTTTAAATAGTAATATTAATAATATATCATTGTTTGTTAAAAATCAGTGTTTCCTATAACATAATCTAAATTTGGTGTTGCATGTAATGAAATCTAATATTGGTGTTTCATATAATGAAATATAAAATCATTGTTGTGTGTAATATAAGTAAAACTCATCATTGTGTGTAACACAAGCTATTAAAAAAATTTAAATTATTTGAAAAAAATATTTCACAAAATCTCAGGGTGTTACATTCTACCCCCTTAAAATGAATTCCACTCTCTAAATTCATCTCATTAATCAAAGGATTAACATTTTCAAATTGCCTTTTTAAACCCACATTTTAAAAAGTAATACTAATAATTCCCTTAAAAAGTAAAAGTTAGATACATAAAGGTTACCTGATGTGATTCATAACTAGGTTTCAAAATAAGAGAAATTAGTGGGAAATTAAAATATAGACATGGATGAGAAAAATAAACCCCATTGACTAATAGATATTGATAGATAATATGGTCAATAAAAGGTTAATTACCATAAAACGCCAATCTATGATGAGTAAAATGACCTTCAATTCATCAGAAATGAAGGTAATAGAATAACATGTTTATCTCAATATCCTATTCCTAATGTAGAGTGATTTCTTTACCACATAGAATAATAACATAAGGAAATATACTTACTTAGAAATCATAATTTCATACCTTAATAACCTTCACTATATTATTATCTATTTCTCCAAATGATGAGTATTCATGATAAATTTTCCATTTCTGAAGCACTAAAATTAACTTTTAACAGATTATAATATCTATAATAGAATGATAAGTTATTCATTCTTCCCAAAATGATTAAAACTTGTTATCCAATATAATGAAAACTTCAAATCAATCCATTCCATAAATATTTATCCTTAAGGATCATCCAATATATGTCTAAAAAAATATTGAATCCTGAATATTTGAATGATTTCATCTCATATCCTTCCATGATTAACTTAATAATAATTTTAATCAACCATAATTTTCATACTAAAATTAATATACCTTAATAACTTCCAAAAAAATCACAATAAAACCATATACCGTTCTAAAATAGTATCCACATTTTATTCCTTAAATAAGCTCTTATCATAGCCAAATAAACTTCCTTTAGAAATATTGGTTCATCCTTTCACTAATATATGACCATAAGTTGATTCAGAATATCAAATGTGATTTCCTTATTATAGAATCTAAATAGAGAAAAATAATAAATTCTTATAATAAAATCGTGTTCCTTTATGTTATGAACAATAATATTTTCTTAGGGATCCTTCATAAAAAATAAAATATGAAAATCATAACTATGGAGTGTAGGATAAGTGTGCCCTAATAATCTCGATTCAATTCAACCACTATGATTGCATAAGATTTACCTTTATCCCTCAACTAAATAGGTTATTTATTTATATAATCATTATCAACCTTCATACTTCATCAATTTTTAGCATAGTTACCACACTCCATTCATTTGAAACATTGAAATTTGGGAGGTTCATTTTCTGGAGATTTCCCTTTACTCCCATCACTTTGGAGTTCAACCACTTGATGAACTTAATTTCCACACTTAAAATATTTAGTAGTACCCTTAATATAATTTCCACCATGTTTCCTTCCACACTTTGAGAATTATATAAATATAATATTCTTCTCTATATGTTTTTTAGAGTCTTATTTTAATTCAATCATTAATTTATTATCATAACCATGAGATTTATGGGTAAATCCAATATCCATTTCCACCTTAATAGTACCTAAAATGATTTCTTTGTAGATACTAAAGTCACTTATGGATAATTACCTTTGGATACTTATCTTTAATCCATTGAAGAATCGATCAACCTTTCTTTCAGTTTGGATGATAACTCCCGAACCATACCTCACAAGTCTTATAAAAATTTCTTCATAGGTACCAAAAAATTCATCGTCCTATTTATTTAACTAAAAGAACTGCATATACATTTTTGTGTGAAGAATAATAGGAATGTTATTATTGAAAAATAATCTCTTGAACTCATCCCAATCTATATTGTCAATTTCATCTTGTTGCTTCGTAATCTTGATTATATTCCACAATTGACCCGCTTCACCTTCCAAACAATAGAAAACCAAAACTAATTTCTCATGTTACAAATACTAGATAATGTAAAATTTATTTCTAGTGGTATTTATCCATTACCCATCCACTATTGGATCATAAGACACACTTAAATAAGGTTGATGTTTCCATATGAAGGAATTAATAAAATAGTGTTCCCTCCATTGATCATTTGGAAGTCCTTCATGATTCCTATCTTGAGAAAGTTGTGTGAGAATAATAGAAATATTTTTCATTATAGCTCTCATATCATTTAGATTCAAAAGAGGAAATTCATTGAATTGTTCATTGAATTTGTAGTTAATGTTGTTCCTTCTGGTTCCATCTATTAACTAAAACTAAATGGTATTGCATGAGAAACAATAATCACAGCGTGGAAACCACAAAATCATGTAAAATCACTTAGAGGATGTATAAACCAAGAAACCTTCTATGAAACTTTATTTTTAACCTAGGTCATTCATGGTTATCATCTATTAAAATACTTAATTATGGTTTGTAAATAGTTTTTGAATTTCCAAAGAATATTCCTCAGAAGTGTCAATACAAGTGGGAAATAAGGATCATTTTAGTGCACCGGGTGATGATAGAGACCAAATTAATGTGTCCTTTTTGATGTTATTACACCTAGGTACAACTGTCTGGAGCCACATATACTTGTATTATCTAGATAGTGATGTAATTTCTTAGAAACCACTCACTCCATCACTCACCAAAATTCCATGAAATTTTCCTATTATTTAACTTATTATTAAACATATACTTTGTGATATGCATTGGGATATCACTAGATTTTTCTTATCCTAGATTCCAAATGTTAAATAAACCTTTCTTTGATAATAAATATAAAGACCCAAACTTATCATACATATATAACACATATTAATAGATGAATATTCACTGCATAACATAATAATCCATGCCAGAATCTTATGGATCTTATACATATAGAAACTTGGATACAAAATATTATTATTTCATGAAATATCCTTAACATATTCCAAAAATATCTTCCCATATAGTACTCCTATTAGATATACCCCAATAGAAACCTTTATCATAAAATGGGGAATGAAACATATAGAAGTATGAGATAAAATGATTAGTAAGGGTAAAAAAAGAGATATCAATAACCAAATAAGCATTAAATGGGAATAAGGGTAAGATAACATGAGACTAACATTTTAAAACCATTCACTTCATATCAAAGATCATAATCTTGAGTCATGGAATAAATTTTGGCAGTTCAGAAGATATGAATCATAAAGAAATTAAATAACACAATCCATGAAAGAATAACATTGGAAAAATATATGAAATTACTACTTTCACATAAGCATAGAAAACCTTAGGTCAAGTCTACCCAATAATAAATTCATAAACTTTAAGTCTTGGAATAACCTCCCATGTACATGCTTTAATATTTAGCTACCCACCCATGCACCATATTTTTTAGGTTTAAGATAACCACCCATATACCTTCTTTTTTGGGATTAGGATAACCTCCCATGTAACCATTAAGCTCATAGAAAATTAATATTTTCTCAATTAATTGGATGGAGATATAGGTCCCACCTAATATATAATGAAAATAATATATATGTGTTTCAAAATATCATAAAACATTTATGATAGTAGGATCCATGAAAAGAAATGGTCTTTATAAACATTTATTTATAACATAACCTGTTGAAAGAGGTTTCATAAATGTTTCATCATTTAATAACACTTGGGGAGAGGAAATAGTTTCACAAACATATTTTCATTATAAAAATAATCTATTCAGAGAAATAATAATAATGGTATACTTGGATCATAACCCCAGTGAAGCATAAGTAACATAAAAGGATGTTATCATTGATGGAAAATGATTTAAGAAGATAACATGGAAGATTTCTTGATTAAAATGATATTTCCTCTTTTAAAATAAATTTTTAAAACAAAAAATTCATAAAAAAGTTTAAAAATCATTTTCTTTAAAAATAACCTTGAAAACTTATAAAGGAGATTTAAAAATAATTTAAAAACATTTATTGAGGAATATAGCCCTTCCATATTCAAAAAAGATTTCTAAATCATAATAAATTATCAAAATGATTTTATTTGAAACTAAACTTTTATTTTTATAAAGTAATCTTCAAATAAATTATTGGTAATGATAGTGAAGAATTACGTTTATGCTGTACAAGTTAAAAATAAATATTTCTTTCACATTTTTGGTAAAATAAAAACGGTCCTTGTTTTGATAATGACATGATGAATCCTTTTAATTTTCTTTTGTAAAAAGTAAAACAAGGGTAAAAATGACATTAAAAAAATCATATAATAATTTTAAAACATTTTTAAAAACATTTTTAGAAATAATAAATATATAAGAAAAAGTGTTTTCAAGTGAAGAGAGAAATAAAGTCAATTTTATTTGAAAACATTCTTTTAGAATCTTGGGTACATTAAGAGGAAAATGAAAATAAAACATTTATTTTCAATAAATAACCAGATTAAAATAAAATTCATGAGAATTTTTTAGAGTTATATAATAATATTTCAACATTGAAGACTTAATCATAAACAATCTTGGTAAAAATAATGAGATTTTAACATCAAACCTTTACCAATCTGGTTACTTTTGAATCGTAAGCCCCATGAAAGAGAGATACTCAAATGGATATGTAAATATAAATAATTTTCATGATAACTATCAAAAAATAAATTCCTAGGTAGAATATACACCATGGAAAAGGAACAAGTGATGAATATGAAATATATTTCACAGATATAAAAAAATGAGATGAATATCCCTTACCATTTTGGTATATTTTGAATCATAATACCATTAAATAATAATATAAAATGAAACTTTAAATATCCAAAAAAGAATTATATTCATTATATAACATGTCAAATGTGTAGTATATACACCAAAAAAATAAACAAGTGATGAATATTACATAAGTCTCCTAGAAATAAAAGGGAGACTAGAAATCCCTTTACCGTAGGTCTCAGTGTCCTCTGAACACATTCAAACCTATTGTGTTATAAATATAAGTTTATTATAAATTTATCGTAGAACCATATATATATATATATAACATACCATATATGATTTTCTTATGACCTTTTATTACTTGTTTATTTATAATTCATTGTTAAAATTACATTTCGGGTAATAACTGCTATGTTTTTCATTCAGGTTTTGGTTTGATATTTTTGGTCATTTTACTTTGATCATAGTTACATTATTTCTATAATTTTAACCATGATATAAATATAATGTATATTATTTATATATTTATTTATATAATTCCATTAAATCTAGAGATAAAAAATAAACTACACTATTTATAGAGACTGTAGGCCATACATATGCAGGATAGATGTTTCCATTTTCTCGATGGACAGAGCATACGAGAGGTAAATAATATATCACACTTAAATAATAATAATTATTTAATATATATCACATATATATAATATTAATTTAATCTATCCTTATTACCATCCATGTAAAATAGAAATAAAAAATGCATCATATAAGTTCATAAGGCTATAGTCTTCTGTACACATGAGTGACATTATTGTTTTCAAAATAGTTGGAAGGTAAGAAATTATATGTGATATTATATTTATATAAACTATTTTTATGTCATATATATCTAATATTTAAATAAATCTATCTTTATTACCTTTCATGTAAAGCATAAGTGGATAATGAATCACATCATTTCACGAGATGGTAGTCCGCCATACACATGATAAACATTATCTTATCCCTCAAAAAATGTAAAGTAAAAGGGTATATGTGATATAATAATATAATAATTATAATAATTTTAGAAATAATATATATATATATATATATATATATATAATTTAAATTCATCATTAGAATAATCCATGATAAACAGTGATGGAAAATGGACAACGTCGGTTCGCCATGCGATAGTCTTCCGTACACATGATCGACAGTTTCATTTCCCATTTGAGGGAATATGAGATGGATATAGGTCATGAAATAAATATAAAATAATTTTATTATATTTAATATTTCTATGTTTTTATATGATCATGGTTAAATAATAATTTAAGGAGGTGGATGAAGAAATAAATTAAAAATGATCGTTGAAGAACATTACCTTTTCTTTGGAAAACTTATTTTGGTTTGAACCAAAATCCATACTTGGTTGGATTTATATCCAAAAAATGATTATATGATGAAGGGATAGAATTATATAAGTAATTTGGGTAGTAAATATATGAAAAAATGGGTTTTGGAAGTGTGAATAGGAGAATAGAGTGGGTGACCTTTTATATGTGGGGGAGATGACACACATGGAATTTTTTAAAAGAAATAATTATACCCACATTATTCTAATTTAAGAAGGATAAAAATTAAAAATTATATATAATATTAGATATAAGTTCTAAATATGGTCATCCAATGTGTTTTGAATAATTTCATAGGTAATTTTAACCATATCTTTTAAGTTTAACCTCAGGCAAACCAATTTTTACCTTAACCATGATAAATTATTTTTATTGTTTTTACTATTAATTAGGTTTAAAAATTAATTTGAAACTATTAGATAATATAAAATAACCTAATTTAAAATTTGGAATCCATTTTTAAAAATTCTATTCCCATAAGTGGCAATATTTAATTTAAAATTAAACCTGTACACACGATGAAATAGTATTTTTTCAAAGAGAAAATTCTTATAATTATAGAATGTTTTAATATATCAATTAAATATGAAAAATATTAAAAAGAAATAAATTGGATTTATAAATATATAATTGAACTAATTTTACTTTTAAAACTATATTTATTTTTTTATGTTTTTAAAAGATCTAAATGAAAATACAATTCTTAATAAAAACTAGTATTTTTCACAATTCATTGAAACATTTATCTTTTAAAAAAAGTATAAAAAATTATCTCCAATATAATTTTGTAATTTAATTTTAAAAAATTAATCTATTTTTTCAAATACATCCCATAAAATTGGAAAAAATCACTTTTATTATTTGTTCACAAAATGTAATAAAAACATGTTTTTGATAAAATAGTATTTTCGAAACATATAAAGACATTTATAAAAATTACGTACTTTTTATCAAAATGTTTCTTTATATAAAAAATTATACTAAATATTTAAAAATTAATTATTACTATTCATATTACTAACTTTAATGGCTAGGTTATAACAGTTTCATTTAAATAGTAATATTAATAATATATCATGGTTTGTTAAAACTCGATGTCACATGTAACGCACGATAAATTTTGTGTTGTGTGTAATAGAAGCTAAGATAATTTTGACATTTAAAACAAGATAAACCTGGTATTGTATTTAATGAAATATAAACTCTTTGTTTCATGTAATTCGAGCTATTAAAAATATTTGAATTATTTAGAAAAAATATTTCACAAAATCTCGATGTGTTAAACATTTCACTTATCTTGTTATTATTTATCAGGGTAATTAACTAAAAAGTTCACAATCATTCCAAAATTGAGACACTTTAATTGAATCATACCTTGTTATATACCTTTTCATGATTTTATTCATTTTTAAATGAATGAGTCGAACTCATTAAAATCCATGTAATCATCCTCGGAATCATTTTACTCTTCATGAGAATTGTTAAAATCAAGATGTTTTAAAAAATTTCAATATTTGAATGATGTATAATTCTTGGATTTTCCTTTTCTTTGTATTGTTGTCCCCCTTCTCATATCACAGGAAATTAAGACATTATTAAGATTTTTTATGGTCAAATCATATAAGTATTTGTCTTTAAGGGTTAAAATATTTCTATAAAATATGTCAAAGAGTATTCTCGTCAATTTGTTCCCCATGGAAGGATATTTAATAATTTATATACAGTTTTTAACTGAGCTAACAAATTTGTGTACCCAAATGAAGAACTAATCTTTTATTTCATATTCCTCTATCCAGATATCCTTATATCATGACAGAAATATTTTAAACTATGAATCCTTCATATTCTTGTATTCCATATGGATATCATTAACTTTACAACTTATTATATTCACAGTTTTTAATCCTATGAATCATATAAAATCATTCTATAATAGGGAGGAAATTAAAATATTGTGCAATTTCTAATCATTTTTTATATTCTTCATATCATATAATGTATTAGAAATACCATTTTTGGTTATATGTACACCACTACAAATTATTTATATAATAATTGAGTTATAATATAGAATATATGAAACCATAAACTCCTTCCATAGATTGAATAACTTTCCATTGAATATAGGAAATCCTTTAATTTTTACTATTTTCATAACCAGTAAAAATATAAAAAATAAATAGATATAAATAATAAAAGAAATATCGCATGCTCTAGAAGATTACTTATAACCACATCAAGAATGATATAATTCCAACTGTGAGGCCCGTGAGATAATATAACTCCATTGAGAGTGGGGAGTGAATTTTTGGTTATGGAAACACAAACTCTCAATCCATGTTATTCCCATAACATGTTTGTGTGATTGAATCTATATGGTTATGATGTTATAATGATGGAAATATAAGAAATAATTCACATGATACAAGGGTGAATACTAGTTTTATTGATATTTTTTATCAAGTTGATAATCCCTTGTGAACAATACTAGTGAGCCTATTGTGTACATTCCTATTTTATTGTCAATAAGAACAAAAAATAAAGGTGGTAAACATCATTTAACTCAAATTATATTAATTAATGGAGATAATTATCAATTCAAAATTTCATACCTTCCCAAGATCTCAAGTGTATCTAGAATTTCGATCATGTGTGCACTTTTTTCTTCTCCTCAGTCCCAACCAATAGCCTCTTAGAATGGGTGGTCAATTATCTTATGTATTCATCTCTTTTTCATCACAAAATTTTTCTAGATGAGACATATCATTTTTATCATCATCTCATGCATTTTTTTCATAACACCCTTCAATATAAAATGACCAAAAAATATGATAAATATAGAAATAAAATCCTAAATATCTTGTATATCCATTTAAAAATCATTACAGCATGATCACTTGCACTGTAAAGTGGTCCCTTTATCTTCTCAGATTGATCGAATCATTATATTTTAATGACTTGGAAATCATTGAATTACCTCTATCATTCATGGTGTGAGACACAATATTATGGCTTAAGATGAATTTTTATAGTGTAAATCCATTCATATTATATAATGTATGACACAAAAATATCATGGGTTTCTTCTCGTGTGGAAATTAACTTCCCAAAATTATACAGAATATTCATAAATACACAACTACATTATTATACAATGTTATATAATATATAAGAGTATACATCTCCTTTTCCTCATATCCTTCATAAAAAACAAATATAAATATGGGTAAAGATTCTGTATAATATTAAACTATTCACCTAAAACATCCCCATTATAGTCTAACAATACACTTCATGCTACATTGTTCTTAAGATCAGTAGAACATCATATCTTTGAAACTACACTCAAATATAAGGATCCTTTATCGCATTAAAATTTATGTTGAAAATAGATACCACATGAATACATCTCTAAAATCATGATAACATTTACTCAAGAAACAAGTCATAACATGACTTCAATGTGATGTTTATTTAAAAACCATACTATTAGATAGAATGATTTTTTTAGATTTATTCAAAAACTAATTATAAAGAACATTAATATTTTGATCATTTATTAATTAAGATCAACTGTCAGTTCCCAAATTTTCAATTTACATTATGAGATACTTCTTCAATGTTTTACACTCTTCAACTACCCTAATCATCAAGGGTTCTTATCTAATAAGATATGAAATGAATTAGTCATATTGATCATACCATTTTATTTTATTTCACCTAAAATCACATTTATCTCATTAAACCATAAATATGAAATTTTTATATATTAAAAACCTATTAATTATATCAAATTATATGAATGATAATGAATACTTTAAACAACTTACCTTTATACCTCAAATCCCACAACTACCAAGCTTGCCGTGAGTTATTTATATCATTATTTATCATAAATTTATTTTATATATCATATAAAAATTTATTTTTAATTAAAAACAATAACATTGAATATGAAATTAAATTATAAAATTTAAATGAGAGAATTTTTACAGTATACTTACTTAAACAAACCAAACAAAACGAACAATCATGTTGAGTTGAAATCTTACTTAGACCTAGATGCAATCCATTATTTCCAAAGTAAAATAATAATTACAGATGGTTTAAATAATTAAATTTGGGTTTAGTTTTAATTCATTAACCACACAAAAACCACATAACTATAAAATATAATACACAAGAAACAGTTGAATGTAAATGAATATAAACAAAAAAAAAGAAACTAGTTAATGATACCTCTTTTAGTATCATATATCCTAGCATTATACCTCATCCAAGATTCCAAATCAGTAAAAAGAATGTACATAATTCTAAAAGCTTTTAAAATCTATATGTTTGTTGTGGATCACATGATAGGGGTGAGAATAAATAAAAATTGGGTTTCCTCAAATAACTCTAAATAAATACCATGTCCATGTAAATTTTTAATGACTATATGAGTTGTATAAAATAAAAGAACCCACTATAAAAGTGTTATAAAACAATAAAAAAAATTAATCAATAAAAATATATCAAAAATATAAATAATAAATACACAATTCCTTTTAAAATAGCTCACCCATATTCTCTAAACCTAACCAAGTTCATGTATGTTATTATTTAAAAAAACCAACTAAAATTTCTCATGACAAAAATTTATAAATGAAACCCATTTAATATAATAAAATACCTTTAAAACCCCAATACATTTTACTCATAGACATAATTTAAAATGCATACATGTGAAAACACATAACCTAGATGATCTAAAACCTCAAGGTACATCATATTCGTGAGTGGAACTATTACACCTCATAACAAAATTCATGATCCAAAAGTATAATCTAGTTATAAACTCACTATATTGAGTATGAGTCTTCCACACTAAAGTTGAAATCAATTTAAATACAAATACCCATTTCAAGAATTAGTTTATCACATTATACAAAATATTTCATGGCCCAATTCTTATGGTATTTACTTATACAAAAAAACCAATCATTTAACACCCAAATATTTTTCAAGGTCACACTTGACCTCATATAAAATCAAAAAAAAAAAAACAAACCTATACCATTTACCACATTCCAGTATCAAAGATACAATAAAATCCCATAAATTAACATTTTAATTATAAAAACACCTAAATATTCCTTGAATATTTTTTAAAAATAGTTTTTTTAAAACCATTATAAATTATATAAGATAAATTAATGGAAATATTTAATTAAAAAAACATGATTTTTCTTCAAGAAAATTGGAAACATTTGGATCCGCCAATCTCATATCATTTATATAAATATATCCCCATTCCACATAGTCACTAAAAACCTTATATGAAACCATCCTAGACACCCCTATTTCAAAACTAAAATATTTAGAAAAACCATGAAAATAAGACAAATTAAAACAATAACTTAAACAATATTTATTTTCCATTTACAACTTTCCAAAAACATGTTGAAACCTCATATAAATATTATATAATCATTATAAATAACATACCTCTCAATCCTAAGGGTTTTTATATGCTTTAGAAAAGTCATTAAGTTAAATCATAGGATCTATATCTCTATAGTGAGTGAAGAATAATAAGCATAGAAGAGAAAAAACAAAGGGTAAAATACCTTTGATCCAATACCCAAAAACCTAATGTTCGATTAAGGAATATATTTTAAAAAATATGAGCCCTAAAAATCATTCAAGAAATGAATCACATTGAGTTATTTATATGAAAATATGAAAATCAGATTATTTTATAATTTTATGGTTTAAATATAAAATTTATATCCGTTTTTAATAAATCTATGATAACTACACTATTTCCTCTAAACTATTCATGACACATACATTCCATGATTCAATTATATTCTAAAATTCATGGTTTTATAGAATATGAAATAATTTTTCATTTCTAAAAATTAAAATTTTCTACCCAAATTCATCTATGAATATTCACCAATAATCTACCTCAATTTAAAAGTCCACCACATAAAAAAGACCATACTTGTAGAGACCCGAAGCTTGACGTACATGGACATTACATTACTTTTGCGGAATACTTAGTTCATAACAAAACACACACACAAGGACCGTAATAGTTTAGTGTCTTTGGAAACTCGGAATATAATCTTCTAATCGTGGTGAAAGATCTTCAACATCTCCCATAAAGATCTTCCTTTTTTTTATACCTAAAACCTTTATTTATATCCCGGGGAAAAGAAAACATAAAAGGGTGAGCTCAAATGCTCAGTAAGGGTAAACAAAAGAAATATCAATCACATCATATACATAAGCACATAACTTTTGGAAATCTTAACCTGCAAAAGAGATCATAATTTCATAACATGGGATAAATCATAGTAGTGAAATGAAATCCCAATAATCATAACTTAAAACATGAAACTTTGTGTCATACACACATAATCATAGAGAATCATTTCTTGTTAGTCAAGGCTCATTTCCAAGACTATCTTAGTGGACAAAGTCCCTTTCTGAACAGAGTCACCCTCGTTTCAGTCCTGTTTCACTGAACCGGTATAACCTACCATTCCAGTCATGTCTATCTCATGAGATATAAAATCTCTACCCAATGCATTGGAGGAAGATATAGGTCCCTCCCATCTCATAATGATACCATTCTTATGTGTGCCACAAAATCATAAATCATACATCATTGCATAACCCATGTAATACAAATGGGAATCTTAAACATCATGACATCATAAAACAATTCATATAAGATAAAGGAATTCATAAAAATAATTCCATCACAACATGATCAAATCAATGTAATAATAGGGATAAAACAGAACCCTTTATTATCTTAGATGGAAAATAATTTTGATAAAACACTTGAACTCCATTCTTGAGGAAAATATCCTTTCTTGTTCAAAAACATTTTTCCTTTCTTAACATGTCACACGACTTTAAACTAAAAGAAGTTGATTAAAAATAAACTTGAAAACTTGTAAAGGAAGCTTCTTGGAAATAATGTTTTAAAAATCCATTCATGTCGTATAAGTTAAAAAACATTCTTCTCGTACTTTTGTCGGAAAAGTCAAAAAGTACCTCGTAAGAAAAACGACAAAAAATTCCTTTCATATCTTTTACTAAAAACTCACCAAAGGGTAAAATAGGATTTAAAAAATTGTAGGTGAATGGAAATAATATTACATATTGAGGAAACATGGATTTGGATGATAAAATACACCCCAGTAAATTTCAAAGTATAAACAACCTCGGATAAAAATGAGATTGTGATATTTTCCCTTACCTTAGGTCCGATTTTCTTTGTAAGTGTCCGAACCTCCTGTATAATGATTTAAATAATGTCATTGACTTATTACAGAATCATATTCATTGTTATTATATCATATATGCTTCACTTATGACTTTATATTACCCGTTCTTTTGTAAATTCAATGTTAAAGAGTGTTTTGGGTAAAATTGTTTCATTTGTCGTCCGTGTTTTGACTTGTAATTTCTTAATATGATTACTTAGATCATGATTACTTAATTCCAGAATATAAAACATGATTTATACATATATATATATATTCAGAATATACATATATATAATAAATCAGTAAATGGAAAGAAATACACCGTTCATGGAGACGGTAGTCCGTACGTATGCATGAAAGCTGTTTTCGTTTCTTTATTGAATTGAATGGAATTAAGTAGATGACATAAATATAAATAAAGCCAGTATCATTATTATGTCATATATTTCATTAGTACTTACTATATATACTTTATAATCATTAATGAATGGTTAATCATTGAGAATGAATCTCATCGCGTCGTGGAGACGGTAGTCCGTACGTACGCACGAGCGATGATATCGTTCCCATGGTCATGGAATTGTGTTGAAGTGTATGTATACTATTTCAGTATCAATATCACTTTATAATAATCATATATAGTTACTCATTACACCATTATACCCATACAATTAAGGTGGGGGCGGAAAATAGATTACACCACGGCGTGGAGACGGTATTCCGTACGTACGCACGCGCGGTGATTTCCTGTTTCCGTAGGATGGATAGAAGGTTAATTAGAGTTGTTTCATATTTATAATAATATATCAGTATATTATAAATACTGATGTTATTACTTTATCATGAAACAACTAAAGAAGAAGAAGTTGAAGAAGAAAGAAATTGAAAAAGATCGGTAATGGATATTACCTCTTTTTGACGCGCCTTTTCTTAACCTCCACTTAAAGAACTAAGGATGGTCTTTGAAGAAGACCAGGACCTCTAGGATTATACTAGGGAAGTGGAGAAGAGAGTTTGACCGGGGTTGGCCGAGCTTGAAGGCTCAATGTTGTGTGAGGAAGAGAGGGAGGAGGTGCCCTTTTATAAGGGAGGAGAGGGGCACCTTTGGAATAACTAAAAATATTATTTTATTATAAAGTCAAGTTCAGTTTTAAATAGCTCCAAATTAATTTATTTAGAGGCTAAGGTGGGTATGGGTCTAAATCCTCTCATCCAATAGTATTTAGACAAGTTTAGGTTATTATTTTAACCTTATCAATTAGATTTAACTCTAAGTTAAATAATTTAACTTTTACCGTGTCTTTTTGTTTTCTTACACTATATGGTTAATAAACTTACCATAACAAGACAAAAGAACCACATGTTGTTTATTATTAATATATATAACCTTATCTAAGTCATTTGGATGAACCTTAGATTTGTAGGAATAAAATAACAATTAATAATATAATATTTGTTTTAAAAACTATTTTATGTCAATTTTGACACTCTTTAGTAATTGATTTTTGTGAAAATCATAACAGAATGATAAGTTCAAACAAAGTTAATTAAATCAATACTAACATGTCATATTAATCTAGAAAATTAGTGGAATTCATAAAAAGTCTTAAATTACATTTATTTTGGTATTTATAACATAAATTATGTCAATATTTCATTAATAAGATAATTACTGCATCATCTTTGTGTCATAAATAAATTAAATTATTTGATGTCTAAAAATTACAAATAAATTACCATTATGTAGGAAATCTTTTTAGATTTCTAATGAATATTTATAGTAGAAATTATATTATGTATAACCTTATATTACAAATGTTTTAGTAAATAAACTTTGATTTTAACTCTTTTAACTCTTCTTTGAATTAAATAATAATAAATGTCCTAATCTAATCCAAGTGGGCCTAAATGATAATATTTTACACTTAAGGTTGTTTTTGGTCGAGATACACTTGTCCAATAGGATTAGGACATGTGTTAGGGTAATCTTAATATCATTTTTACCCTTAATTACCCTATTTACTTTTAACCGTGGTAAATAAGTAAAAAGTTACTATTCACGAAAAATTATTTTCATCTCATTGAACCACATTTTACTTACTGAAATCAACTGTGTCTCTCGGATTTTTGAAATTCCATTCACAGAAGCGGTAAAATTAAGAATTATGAAAAAAATAATTTTTTTAACTTCCACTTAGTAGTTTCACTATTCATCAAAAATTGAAGTTTTTAAGAAAAATGCAAAAATTTTACCCTAAGCTATAATTGATATTCCGAATTCAAAAATGATTTCTATTTTAAAAAATTCCCAACATATAAGTTACATAAATTAATTTTATAATTAATTTCCGCTGTCACAACAAATAGCGTGTTTTTAAGAGATAATAACTATCAAAATATTAACACTTGTTTATGTCTGGTGTAAATGTGAAATTACATCCAATGACCAACATTGTATTGAATTGTAAAAATATATTCTAAATATACTTTAAAACCACTCAAATTAATAATTTATCACTATCAATTATTTCTATTGAAAAAGTTGTTTTTAACTAAAATTTAGTAATTTTCACTATTCATCAAAATATGATAGTTATCCGAAAATCACCAAAATTTCACCTTAAGATAATTTCGATATTACGAATCCAAAAATGAATTCCATTTTAAAAAATAGAATTTACAAAATTTCAAAAAGTGGTTATTACTATTCATAATGGCTAGTTTTAATAATATTTTAATAGCATATCGTTGTTTAGTGAAACTCGTTATTGCGTACTACACACGCTATCGAGGAAGGTCGCGATTGCGTGAAATGCAAGGCAAGTCAAGGATGCGTGTTGTGCAAGCTCCTTTTGGTGTAGCGTACAACACAAGACATTAGTGAAATTAAAAAGAATATTTTTTTCATAAAATCTCGGGGTGTTACATTCTACCCCCCTTAAAATGAATTTCGCCCTCGAAATTCGTCGGGGTTATAAATGGTTTACTATTCAAAAGTTTCTTTAATAGAAACCCACATCGTAAAAAGTAATACCAAAACCAATCTTTAAAAACGAAAGTATGAAACGTAACGGTTACCCAAATAAACTAATCACTGGGTTTCCACATAGGTGAAAATATGGATATGGAAGAAAAATATAACCATCATGTTCTGATGAAGAGTGGTAGAGAACATGGCTATGGAAAAGCTAGCAATCACAAAGCCATAAATTTGTGACGATCTAAGGTACCATCTGATTAATCAGATATAAGAGCACTAGGACAACATTTTTGGTTTTCAAGATCGTTTCCCTAAAGTTGAAAAATTTGAATTAGAATAAATACTTACTTTATTTTGGTACAATCTCACTGTTGTTTGTGCCTTGAACAATTTCCACTTCATCTCTTAAATAAATGAAGTTGAATTTGTTATTCGTGAAGTGTTAGCAGATCATGCGATAGAATGACGGGTCATTCCATCTGTCTCAAACAAAAGGTTAGAAAAAGTTATATACACAATTCGATCTATAGTGAGATTAATCATATATGGTTCCTAAAATGGGATTATACATCATATATCATACTGCTTAATATAATAAAACTAGTTTCTACTAAACAGGGACTTTCTGTAGGCCAGTGGTAGGCGATAAAGGCCAGTCGCACTTCGGTTGTGGGTTCGATTCCCACAGCCTTGTCCGACGCGATGGGCTGTCGTCCATCCTGCAGGTTGTCCTTTTTCTAAAACTATATTACTATAACATCCCATCAATAATATCGAAAAACTTCTATCCTTAAACAATACTCACTTATGTCCAACATAATCCATTCCAATCTTTAGGCTTATCCATAATACTGCAGTCCACTCTCATAATATAGTGAAAACGATTACCAGAGATTTAATACCATCGTTGATCCCCATATATCATAAGATATGTCTTGTTGGTCACATTCCAAACATTCAAAGGCCTTAATCATGTATTCTCTTGAAGAATGAATACCCATTGAACCTTAGTGAAAACATGAATACTGTCAAAATTTAACTCTTTCCACATACCAAAATCCAAAAACTCTATATACTCAAACCATAATATAACCTTCTCCTTATATCAGTCATGAGCTCATGAATACTATCAAACATTTAATTTTCTCCTTATCCCTTCATTATGCGCATATCATCTACATTCCAAAAATATCTGAATAACCTTTCATGGATACTGGTAACATTAATCATACACTTTCAAAACTCAAGGAAATACAATAGTGTAACAATCCTTAGATGTCTCTTTATTCCATAGTACCATGAGATTAATTATACAACATTACACATGATAAACATGTAATCATTCCACTAAATTCTTAAACCATTAACCGAGTTTCAACAATTCTTTCATCTCACATATCATTTGTAGCCTCTTCATCATCATCCACGACCATACTGATTCTCTTCATGAGTCTTTCCCTTAGGACATTGATTTTCATAATGCCCATACATTCCACATTTAAAACACTTAACCATTTTTGATGTCATAGCAATACCATTATCCTCATCCATGGTGTTAACTGAACCTTTTCCATTTCACTTACTTGCTTTGTGTCCTTCTTTTCCACACCCAAAGCATCATCCAGTTCCCTTGAAACATTCTCCTTGATGCCTCTTCCCACATGATTTACATAGGGGAAATTGAACTTTCTTTCCTCTATGATCATCATGAAACTCCATCTTTCTCTTATTAGCCAAGTCAGGAAACTTACCAAATTTGAGTTTATTGATCATATTATGAGATTGCTGATTCGGCATAATAATGATGTTTGGACTTCCAAATCCTATTTCATTTGGTTTCTCATGAATAATATCATTCCATTGTCCATAATATCCTCCATTATCGTGAATCATCTTGTTTCCAGCCATTTTCTAAAACCCAAAAAGAATAGTGTTAGAGGAAAAAATCATAATAAAGGGGGAGTAACTTCAATATCTAACATCTTAGGTTTAATCTAATATCATTACCATAGTTCTAGGACTATATCCTATACGTATACTTATCCTTAGGGACATCCCTAGACATACCTTAGAAATATCTCTAGGGATCTCACTAACGTTTTCGCATCCTAGTTTCCAAAGGTTGACTAAACCATTCCTCTGATACCAACTGTAGAGACCCGAAGCTTGACATACATGGACATTACATTACTTTTGCGGAATACTTAGTACATAACAAAACACACACACAAGGACCGTAATAGTTTAGTGTCTTTGGAAACTCGGAATATAATCTTCTAATCGTGGTGAAAGATCTTCAACATCTCCCATAAAGATCTTCCTTTTTTTATACCTAAAACCTTTCTTTATATCCTGGGGAAAAGAAAACATAAAAGGGTGAGCTCAAATGCTCATTAAGGGTAAACAAAAGAAATATCAATCACATCATATACATAAGCACATAACTTTTGGAAATCTTAACCTGCAAAAGAGATCATAATTTCATAACATGGGATAAATCATAGTAGGGAAATGAAATCCCAATAATCATAACTTAAAACATGAAACTTTGTGGCATACACACATAATCATAGAGAATCATTTCTTGTTAGTCAAGGCTCATTGCCAAGACTATCTTAGAGGACAAAGTTCTTTTCTGAACCGAGTCACCCTCGTTTCAGTACTGTTTCACTGAACCGGTATAACCTACCATTCCAGTCATGTCTATCTCATGAGATATAAAATCTTTACCCAATGCATTGGAGGGAGATATAGGTCCCACCCATCTCATAATGATACCATTCTTATGTGTGCCACAAAATCATAAATCATACATCATTGCATAACCCATGTAATACAAATGGGAATCTTAAACATCATGACATCATAAAACAATTCATATAAGATAAAGGAATTCATAAAAATAATTCCATCACAACATGATAAAATCAATGTAATAATAGGGATAAAACAGAACCCTTTATTATCTTAGATGGAAAATAATTTTGATAAAACACTTGAACTCCATTCTTGAGGAAAATATCCTTTCTTGTTCAAAAACATTTTTCCTTTCTTAACATGTCATACGACTTTAAACTAAAAGAAGTTGATTAAAAATAAACTTGAAAACTTGTAAAGGAAGCTTCTTGGAAATAATGTTTTAAAAATCCATTCATGTCGTATAAGTTAAAAAACATTCTTCTCGTACTTTTGTCGGAAAAGTCAAAAAGTACCTCGTACGAAAAACGACAAAAGATTCCTTTCATATCTTTTACTAAAAACTCACTGAAGGGTAAAATAGGATTTAAACAATTGTAGGTGAATGGAAATAATATTACATATTGAGGAAACATGGATTTGGATGATAAAATACACCCCAGTAAATTTCAAAGTATAAACAACCTCGGATAAAAATGAGATTGTGATATTTTCCCTTACCTTAGGTCCGATTTTCTTCGTAAGTGTCCGAACCTCCTGTATAATGATTTAAATAATGTTATTGACTTATTACAGAATCATATTCATTGTTATGATATCATATATGGTTCACTTATGACTTTATATTACCCGTTCTTTTGTAAATTCCATGTTAAAGAGTGTTTTGGGTAAAATTGTTTCATTTGTCGTCCGTGTTTTGACTTGTAATTTATTAATATGATTACTAAGATCATGATTACTTAATTCCAGAATATAAAACATGATTTATATATATATATTCAGAATATACATATATATAATAAATCGGTAAATGGAAATAAATACACCGTTCATGGAGACGGTAGTCCGTACGTACGCATGAACGCTGTTTTCGTTTCTTTATTGAATTGAATGGAATTAAGTAGATGACATAAATATAAATAAATCCAGTATCATTATTATGTCATATATTTCATTAGTACTTACTATATATAATTTATAATCATTAATGAATGGTTAATCATTGAGAATGAATCTCATCGCGTCGTGGAGACGGTAGTCCGTACGTACGCACGAGCGATGATATCGTTCCCATGGTCGTGGAATTGTGTTGAAGTGTATGTATAATATTTCAGTATCAATATAACTTTATAATAATCATATATAGTTACTCATTACACCATTATAACCATCCAATTAAGGTGGTGGCGGAAAATAGATTACACCACGACGTGGAGACGATATTCCGTACGTACGCACGCGTGGTGATTTCCTGTTTCGGTAGGATGAATAGAAGGTTAATTAGAGTTGTTTCATATTTATAATAACATATCAGTATATTATAAATACTGATTTTATTACTTTATCATGAAACAACTAAAGAAGAAGAAGTTGAAGAAGAAAGAAATTGAAAAAGATCGGTAATGGATATTACCTCTTTTTGAGGCGCCTTTTCTTAACCTCCACTTAAAGAACTAAGGATGGTCTTTGAAGAAGACCAGGACATATAGGATTATACTAGGGAAGTGGAGAAGATATTTTGGCAGGGTTTGGCCGAGCTTTAAGGCTCAATGTTGTGTGAGGAAGAGAGGGAGGAGGTGCCCTTTTATAAGGGAGGAGAGGGGCACCTTTGGAATAACTAAAAATATTATTTTATTATAAAGTCAAGTTCGGTTTTAAATAGATCCAAATTAATTTATTTAGAGGATAAGGTGGGGATGGGTCGAAATCCTCTCATACAATAGGATTTAGACAAGTTTATGTTATTATTTTAACCTTATCAATTAGATTTAACTCTAAGTTAAATAATTTAACTTTTACCGTGTCTTTTTGTTTTCTTACACTATATGGTTAATAAACTTACCATAACAAGCCAAACGAACCCCAAGTTGTTTATTATTAATATATATAACCTTATCTAAGTCATTTGGCCGAACCTTATATTTTTAGGAATAAAATAAAAATTAATAATATAATATTTGTTTTAAAAACTATTTTATGTCAATTTTGACACTATTTAGTAATTGATTTTTGTGAAAATCATAACAGAATGATAAGTTCAAACAAAGTTAATTAAATCAATACTAACATGTAATATTAATCTATAAAATTAGTGTAATTCATAAAAAGTCTTAAATTACATTTATTTTGGTATTTATAACATCAATTATGTCAATATTTCATTAATAAGATAATTACTGCATCATCATTGTGTCATAAATAAATTAAATTATTTGATGTCTAAAAATTAAAAATAAATTACCATTATGTAGGAAATCGTTTTATCTTTCTAATTAATATTTATAGTAGAAATTAGATTATGTATAACCTTATATTACAAATTTTTTAGTAAATAAACTTTGATTTTAACTCTTTTAACTCTTCTTTGAATTAAATAATAATAAATGTCCTAATCTAATCCAAGTGGGCCTAAATGATAATATTTTACACCTAAGGTTGTTTTTGGTCGAGATACACTTGTCCAATACGATTAGGACATGTGTTAGGGTAATCTTAATATCATTTTTACCCTTAATTACCCTATTTACTTTTAACCGTGGTAAAAAAGTAAAAAGTTACTATTCACCAAAAATTATTTTCATCTCATTGAACCAAATTTTACTTACTGAAATAAACCGTGTCTCCCGGATTTTTGAAATTCCATTCATAGAAGCGGTAAAATTAATATTTATGAAAAAAATAATTTTTTTAACTTCCACTTAGTAGTTTCACTATTCATGAAAAATTGAAGTTTTTAAGAAAAATGCCAAAATTTCACCCTAAGCTATAATTGATATTCCGAATTCAAAAATGATTTCTATTTTACAAAATTCCCAACATATAAGTTTCATTAATTAATTTTATAATTAATTTCCGCTGTCACAACAAATAGCGTGTTTTTAAGAGATAATAACTATCAAAATATTAACACTTGTTTATGTCTGGTGTAAATGTGAAATTACATCCAATGACCAACATTGTATTGAATTGTAAAAATATATTCTAAATATACTTTAAAATCACTCAAATTAATAATTTATCACTATTAATTATTTCTATTGAAAAAGTTGTTTTTAACTAAAATTTAGTAATTTTCACTATTCATCAAAATATGATAGTTATCCGAAAATCACCAAAATTTCACCTTAAGATAATTTCGATATTACGAATCAAAAAATGAATTCCATTTTGAAAAATAGAATTTACAAAATTTAAAAAAGTGGTTATTACTATTCATAATGGCTAGTTTTAATAATATTTTAATAGCATATCGTTGTTTAGTGAAACTCATTATTGCGTACTACACACGCTATCGAGGAAGGTCGCGATTGCGTGTAATGCAGGGCAAGTCAAGGATGCGTGTTGTGCAAGCTCCTTTTGGTGTAGCGTACAACACAAGACATTAGTTAAATTAAAAAGAATATTTTTTTCATAAAATCTCGGGGTGTTACAATACAAACCCATAACCATATTTCTAAAAATGATCATCCTATCCCATAAATGGTATATCATAAATTACATTAAAATAATGGAATTATAATTTAACTCTCCTTAATGATTTAAACCTTGAAAAAATGGTTTTGATCTAGTCCCCCAAACACTAAATAAAATGTTTTATGTCACAAAGCTATCCAAATTAATGTTTTTTATATTTTAAAAAATATTTTTAATACAATATCTTCAAATAAAATTTAAAAAGTTTAGAATTACATCGCTCAACACTATAATTTTTTTAATCACTAATAAACAAGATCATGGTTAATGATGAAATTTATTACCCAAAATGAATATTTATCATATACACACTTTTAACTATTAATGGATTAATTGGAACCATAAAATTCCCCTATAGTGTATAAACACACTCGCACTGTAGAAAACCTATAAATAAATTATAAAAATCCAATATAAGAACTCATCCCAAAAATATTAATTGAAAAAAAAAACTTTTTAACACCAATGGGGAGAAAATAAAATTTCAAAATCATTTTTAAAAATTCCCCAAGTTATCCTTAGTTGATCATTAAATCCAAATTGGAAACAATTATAGAAATTATATACACCAAGCATGCATAACCATAGAATATTTAAAAAATATAACATTTAAAACATCGCACAACTCATATGTATTTTAAAAAAATAATGTTTATCCAATTAATTTAAAATTGAATAATATAATTTACCTTCTATTAACATAGTTATAAGAGACCTTACCATCCAAAAAGAAACAACTAAAAAAAATTTCCTAAAATTAAATCTTCTTTTGATTTTAAAATCTTGTATTTCATTCATATTTTATGGAACCAATATATTTAATTAATAAGATACAATTTTAAAATCTATATTATTTTAAAAAAAATAAAATAAACATTTTTTATTTATAAACAAAATTTATGTTCTACACATATATAAAGTGTCTGATTTAACTCTATGAGAGGATAAATTATTAAAGAAAGTGAAAAATAATGTTTTCCCATAATACCCAGTTTATTTGTACAGATAAGAGAATTGTGAAACAACTGAGAATTAAATATTGTAATGATTTTTTGAAAAAGTAATGGTTAGGTAAGTAATATGTGAAATATAAGTCATACATGAAACCACTAAATTTTACCTTTTTTTAGAGATAACTTATATAATTTCAAAAACACCTCAAAATAATAATTATACATCAAATCCACATTATTTAGGAGTTTTGAAAAAATTAAATGATTTAAAATTGAACTTTTAAAACCTATTTCAAAATTACCACATTCTAAGACCAAATATTACTGATATTGACCTAGCTCTCACCTAAATGAATAATAATAAATTTACTTAAATCAGAAACTATCTATTTACATGAGAAAATCCTAATAAAAAGTTAATATATGTTTTTGAACAAATCATGGGTACCCAAAGCTCAATAATCCTTTTATTTTGTGAAAGTATTAAAATATCAAGACATGAAAATAAACTAAGTCACTTGATTTAATAATTTACTAACAACACTTAAGGATGATCCAATAAACTACTAAAATAAAAATATTTGAAAAATATCAGAATCATTTTCTTATAGTCCCTATAAATAATTTATAATTCCTTTAACAAACTAGAAGTTTATTATTACATTATTGACACAAAACCTCTATTATATAATTATTATTAACCAAATGTATTATTTATTTTGGTTAAAGAATGGATTTTTAACTCCCCTTCCATCACACCTATCAAAATATAGATAACACATTCTAAAGTGAACTACTTGTTACAAAGGTATACCATTTCAATTTAAAGAATTGGTAATCAACACTTAAAATGATAAAAGTAAAAAAAATAATGATACAAGTTTCAATCGATTTACCATTACCTAATTCCAATATGAAATTTTCACCTTAAAAAAATACATAATTAATAATGACTTATATTCTACAAATAATAAAATTCTACTAGGTCTACCAGATACTTCCACACATATTTACCTACAATTTTAAAGTTTAAATTTTAAAACCATGTTAATTTCAAAAAAAATACAAAAATACAACATTTAGACAACTAATACTAAAATGTAACCACACTGAAATCAGTATACGCACAAGAAAAATAAAAATAAAAATAAAATTAATAAAACCCATTTTTGAAAAATTATTTTGAAGATATCCCATTGCTAGGTCATGCATTGACTAAATTTTAATAATATCATAAACAAAAATTTCTTCATTTAAATTTAAATATCCACAAAACTTCAACTCAAAACAAAATTAGTTTTATAATTTCACTTAAAAAAACCATGTTTATAATAATTATTTAATAAAAGTCTGAGAAATCTCATGGTTTCTCCAAAACTGTCAAACATTAATGTTCCCACTTAGAAACAATTTCAATCCATATAAAATTAACAAAAAATTTAAAAATTATAGTTTAATATTGAATTTCCCTTTGTTAAAGGTTCAACTATTCCAAATATCACCTTAAACCCATGGTTTCGCTATTATTTTGAGAATTCAACCAAAATACACAACAGATAGAAAATTCACTATCTAAATAATAACATATAAATGATCCAAAATCATTGTATATCTTATTTAGATTATAAAAATTAAAAATATCTTATATATTTATTGGCCATTAAAAAGTGATAATTTTTTTTAAATAATCATGAGAAAAAAATTGTTATTAAAAAAACTTTATTTCTATTTATAAGAAAAACACAAAAAAATATATGAAATAATTCTCTTTTTTCATATCAAAAGGGCCATCCAACTGGAAAATTAATTTAAAAAACCCATTTTATTCCATTTTGTATGTTGAGTTTATAATAAATAATTTAACACTAAATTATAATTTTAAATAAAAGGTAAATCAAACAAAAGATCAATTTTTCCAAAACATAAAATTTTCATAAAATAATTATTGAAAATTGTTGAAAAGGACATTTTATAAATTCTACCAAGGAAAACCCAAAAAATGAAACACACTAACTCATACAATTATTAGGAACTTCTCTAACTAGTCAATTTGTTTCTTTTATGAACTATGTAACCACATTATATGATTTTTTAGTAAATTTTAACTAGTATTTTGATTTAAAGAAAGTTTTCATGGGGTGGTCAAAATTACATTTATATTTCTCCTAGAAATAAATACATTGTTATATATAGGTATTATTTTAGGGAACTATAAAATATTCATTTCTCCAATTAATTTATTATATTTTATTGTTTTCATATATATTTAAAGAATGTAAGGATGGGGGTTGTTGTGTATAAAATTGGGAAAATTAAATGAAATAAATAAATAATTAAGAATTAGGCACACAATTGTTTAATAAAAGAATCATCCCCCGGTTGGATACTAATGAAAACCATTAATACCTCCTAAATATTTTATCTAAACGCCACTCAATGTGAAATTTCCATCATACATGCTTATATCCCACTTTTTGTTATGTTTGAATGTATAGTTCATTGGAAATATCCAAGAACACATTACAATCACCTAATCCATGGGTAAGTGAATGAAATAATCCTCCATTTAGAGCATCTCTTTTAACTTACTTTTTGTGTGATGACAACAATTCAACATCAACATGTTAGTTTCATCATATACCAATATGAATATTGGGGGAAGGAATTAATAATATATAATAAATAGAAGGAAATATATAATGATATGGGGTGTGAAACTACATTCACCTATCCCTTATTCATAAACTCCTTAAATCAATAAAGTTAAAATAAAGCATAAAATAATTAAACAACACCTTAGAAATGTATAAAATCATTTATCAAGTGAACCTTGATTAGTCCTATATATAGAGATCCACACTTTTCATACATAAATATTATATCCTTTTAGATGAATATTAAAAAAATTACATAAAAATATATCGAGGATCATAAAATTTTAGTGTCTTCCGAAGAAAAATAAACAATATTCTTATATTTGTTAAATATCTTCAACATATCCCATAAAGATCTTCCCTCATAGAAACCCTCTTAGACATATCATAAATAATACCTATCTTCATAACCTGGAGAAAGAAAACATAAGAAAGGGTGAGATTAGATGCTCAATAAGGGTAAGAAAGTGAGATATCAATGATCATATAATCATAAAATACGCATAAGTGTATGAGAACATAGTATTAAAACTTGAAAACCATACCTTGTATACCGAAGATCATAATCTTGAGACATGGAATGATTTTTTTAGTTCACAAGACATGAATCATAAAGGAATAAAAGAACAAAGGCCATGAGTTCATAACATAGGAATAAGGCATGGAATTGTCGAATATAAATAAACATATAAAATCATATCCATAGTAATCAAGGTTCATTTATAAGGATATCACAGTGAAATTGGATCACTACTTAAACCATAATAGTAGTTGTGGTTTACTCCCAAGACTATCATAGTGGAAAAATTACCTTAATGAATCAGGTTCACTCCCCATTATATATATTTCTATCTCATTAGATATAAATATTTAACCAATGCATTGGAGGGATATATATTCCCCAACTATCACATAATGGAAATCATAGATATGTGTTCTATAAGATCATAAAACATTCATTATATCAGAACACGTGAAATGAAATAGGTTTTATAAATATATTTTCATATAATAAAATATTTAAAAAAATAGGTTTCATAAAAATTTCATCATTTCATCATATCATAACCTATTGAAAAAGGAAATAGTTTCATAAACATATTATTTTGTTATAAGCCGTGTAAGAGAAACATGTTTTATTTTAACCTTTTCATCATAAATATAAACTATTCATATAAATAAGAAGAATGATATAATTGGATCATATACCTAGTAAGAACACATAAATATAAATCCTCAAATGGATATGTAAATCCCATTTTTTCATGATAAGTGTCATAAAAGACATTTATGGGAAGTATATAGACCACAAAAAATGAATAAGTGGTGAATATGGAATGTATCTTACATATTTAAAAAGTTATATGGAAATCCCTTACCTCGAGTTCATATTGACATTAAAGAACAATAAACTACTATATAATAAATATAAATTTATTATATATCTATTCCCAAATCATATAGATACTTATAATATCATATATTATCCCCTTATAATTTTTCAACACCATTTTATTAATAGTTCCTTTATAAAATCATCATTTCTGTGTGTTAACCATTTTGTTTTTCATGGGAGTTTTGGTTTCAATAGTTTTAATCCTTGTAGTTTAATAATTGTTAAATAAACTATAGAATATTAATAATGTGATAAATATAATATATATTCATTATATACATATTTATATTCCTCTATAAACATTATAGATAGAAAAATGAAATACATCATTCATAGAGATGGTAGGCTGTACGTATGCATGAAAAGTGTTTTTATTTTTGTGAAGGATGGAATGATAGAAAGGTATATAATTATTAACTTTTATAAAATAATTGGGATGTAATATTTATCACATATTATTATTAAATTAATCCCTATTACCTTCTATGTTAGTGAGAACAAATCACACAGCTTTGTGATGTGGTAGTCCACCTTACACACAAGTGATGTTAGTGAATCCAACAAGGAATAAAAATTGAAAAGTAATATATGATATTATATCTACATAAGTATCAATATGTTAAAATTATTATATATATATACATTATATCCATCATTATAACCAATTGTGATAGTTATTGATAGAAAATGAGTTACATCGGTTTGTGTGGTGGTAGTTTTCCATTCACACGGGCGACATTATCATTTCCCATTTGAGGGAAGAGGCGATGGATATAGGTAATTAAATTATCACAAAAAAATATTAATATATGGATGATAATATGGTTATAATATGAGAATGTTTAATATTAATTAAAGGAGGTTTAAGAAGAAATAAAATAAAAATTCTCATTTAAAAACATTACCTCTTCTTCAGGTAATCACTTTAGGTTTCCACAAAAGCCTTCCTAGGATAGATTTATAATAATAACAAGGAATCTTGGATGTTGGGAAGAAATTATGAAATTGATTTAGTAAGGTTTTTTTCTAAACAAAATTGTTTTGGAAGTGTGAAGAGGAGAAGAGAGGGGGTCCTTTTATAAGTGGGGGAGAGGACAAACATTGAATTTTTGAAAAGAATAAAGCATACCCATGATTTTTTCATGAAAAGGGAAAAAAATGAATCATTATCGAGCCTTATATAATAGAAGGTAAACATATAGCTATAAAAATTGTGATGGAAAAGATAATAGGTCATTTTACCCCTTATTTTTTTATTTTAATTCCCCTGGTAAACCCATTTTTACCTTAACTGTAGTAATTAATTTTAACTATTTTCACAATTAATTATGGTAAAAAATTAAGCTGAAATTATTAAATAAAAATATTATTTTTATTTAAATTATGGAATCCATTTTTTCAAATTCAATTCATAGAAATTATGGAATTAAAGTTAAAATTAAACCCACAAAAGTGATTAAAAAGCGGTTTACTAAAGATAATTTTTTCATAAGTATAGAAAATTTCAATATAAAAATTCAAAATAAAATTGGTTCCAATTAAATAATTTTAATTAATAAATATAAAATTGAACTAATGATACTTTTAAAACCATATTTTTTTTACTTTTTACGTTCTTTAATAGAAAATTCAATTCTTAATAAAAAGAAATATGATTCACTATTCACTGAAAAATTTATCTTTACAAAAAATTATTAAAATTTTATTCTAAGATATTTTTTACCTGATGATTTCAGAAATAATTTTTTTTTCTGAAATTAATTTTCTAAAAGTGATAATAATTAATTTTCAATTAAGTGTTGAAAATTTATGAATCCCTTTTAAAAAAAATCATTTTATTAGAAAACATTTCCTTTGTTTTCAGTTAATTTTAATTTTAATTTATAATTAATTATTAATTGGTTTAATTTAGTAAAAATGTAATTTTTTTAATAATTTAGTTAATATTATTCATACCCACCATTATAATGGCTAGGTGATAATAAATATTAGTATTTTAAAATAATATATTGTGGTTGGTTAAAACACGATGTTGTGTGTAATGCGATCTATTGATAAAATTTAATTTATTCAAAAATAAAAATTCATAATAACTTAGGGTGATAAATTCTAACCCCACCCCCAAATTAATTTTCCCCCCAAAATTAATCACTCTGATACAATCATATATGGATACTTCTACCTCACCATATCCCCAGGTTCCCATATATCTTCCTCAAACGGGTGGTTTCACAAAAAATATTTAACTAGGGGAGTGGTATTTTTTCACAACACTTTCTATTTAGGTTCCAAAATATCCATCTAATGATCCTCATGAGAAATATATTTCTCTAATGGTATGACGTATAAATTATGTACCTAAGATGGATTAGGTATTTACTTTATAAGGAGAGATACATGGATTACATTTTAGACTTGAGAAGGGTTTGGTGAAAGCTCCAAGAATTAATAAATCATCCCTACTTGATCAAGGATATAAAAATGGACAATATACATAGGTATTAGTTTTCATTTCCTCCCTAATCTCATAACCTTCATCCATGGATAAATTCATAGAAATACCTTATCACTAACTTCAAATTCTAGATCACGTTAGGGATCATCAGTATAAATTTTATGAAAACTTTGAGCTACCTTGATGTGTTGATGAATGTATATAACCCTATTTTCAATTTCTTTAGCTCTATTAGGCCCTAATATCTCTATTTCTCTAAATTAATTCCATCACATTGGATTTATACACTTCTTTAAAAATAGGGATTTAAGAGGATCCATCTGAATGATCGAGTGAAATTTATTGTTGTATGAAAACTCAACAAGAGGAAGGTGTTTATCACAACAACATTTGAAATCCATTGAAAAAGATACTGTCATATCTTCTGGGTATTTAAATTTTCTCTCAATATAAACATCTATTTGAGGATAATATGAAGTTTTATAGATTAGTTTTGTATGAAATAATTACAGAATACTTTTCCAAAACTTTGAGGTAAACGTTGGATCCTGATTAGATACAATAGAATATGATACTTCATGAAATATTAACACTTACTTAATGTTTTTTTGGAAAGATGATCAAGATATAAGTCTTATAAAATGGTGATGAAGTGTGTTAAATTTTTAAGGTGATCGACTATAACCCATATAGCATTATGGCCTTTAGTTATTTTGGGGAGTCCATCAACAAAATCCATAGTGATTTTTCCCATTTCTATTCCGGTATGGGTAATATTTGTAACATCCCCTTATAATTTTTTCTCTCAAAGTTAACTTCATGAAAAACCGAATACCAAGATATAAATTCCACAACATCTCTCTTAACTATATCCCACTAAAAGTAGTCTTTAAAATCTCTATACATATTCATACTTCTAAGATGAATAAGGAATGAAGAACTAAGAGCTGCCTACAATATCTTCTTCTTTATATCTGGTATAAATGAAAAAAATACTTGGTTCTTGGACCTTATCATTCCATTAAAATCATTGCTGAAATAAATAACATTTATCACCTTTTTATAATCTATATTTCTTCTTTCTATGCCTCTTTAATCTTCAATTGGATGGATGGTTGAACACTCATTTGTGAAAGATAATATTTCTTACCTTCCATTAAGTTATCTAGATTAATCCATTGAAAATCCATAAATATTGGATATTTTTTATCCTCATCATGAGTAAGCTACCGTGATCCATTCACTCAAAATATCATTTACATTTTTCACTTTCACAAGGTGGTAATTTATTAATAAATCACAATCTTTAATTAGTTCCAACCATTTTCTCATTGATATATTCAACTATTTCCAAGTGAATATATACTTTAAAATTTTATGGCCAGTATATATCTCATAAATTTATCCATAAAGATAATTCCTCTATATATTTAATGCTCATTAATGAAAAAAATACTACATCTAACTCCAAATCGTGATTTAGTTATTTTTTCTCATGAATCATCAATTAATGCGAAGCATAAAGTATAACCATATCATTTTTCATTAGAACACATCCTAGTTTCTTCTGCAATGGATCAATATAGATTAAAAACCCATATCCACTATAGGGTAATGTAAGCACATGTATAATGACTAATATTATTTTCATATACTTGAAAATTTACCCACGTTCATCTATCTATAGAAACTTGGATCTCTTCTGAGTTAACTTAAAGGGTGGATTGAATATCTATTAGAAAGTTTCCTCAATGGACCAATAATATCAACCCAAGACAAGAAAACTATAGAACACAATCATTGTTGTTGTTTTAGGAAAATATTCTATAGCCTCCGTCCTTGATGGATCCATAGATATACTCTATCCTGATATTATATGACCAAAAAATGAAACTTTTTTCATCCAAAATTCACATATGTAATTTTTTCATATAAATTATATTTTCTCAAGGTCTTTAGTACAATCCTTAAGTGATCTTAATTATCTTCCTTGATATTTAAATATATTAAAACATCATCTATAGAGACTAATACAAACTGATTAAGACAATATCTAAAGACTCTATTCATTAAATCCATGAAGATAGTGGAGGAATTGATAAGACTGAATGGAATCACTGTATACTCATAGTGTCCATACATTATTTTGGAATTTTTTCCTAAATATATCCTCATTATTAACCCTCAATTGATGATATCTAGAAAAAAGAAAAATATTGTAAAATTATTGAGATATGTATAGTTGATCAAATAAATCATCCATGTTGGATAGATAATACTTGATCTTGATAGTAATCTTGTTACGTTCTCAATAATCAATACAGATTCTCATTGATCCATCTTTATTGTTAAAAAAAATAATAGTTTTACCCCATAGTGACATGCTTCTCTAAATGAATACCTTGTCAAGATTCTCTTGGAGTTTCTTCTTCAATTCCTCTAACTCAATCATGGTTATTATACAAGGATCCTTTGAATTAGGTGAGGTAATGGGTATAAGTTCTTTTGAGAACTCAACTTAATTATTTAGTGGAATAATAGGAAATTATTCTAGAAAGAAATTAAAAAATCCCACTCAATAGGCATGTCATCGATGTTTAGTTTCATTCAAACCATTTGAGATAAACACCACTTTTGAATAGGAATCAAGAACTATACAATTGATTTGATTTTCATTGGAAGTTCACATTTTTTGTTCCACTGATAGATGATCATAGCTTTGTTTGGAACATAAAAAATGACTTATTTCATTATAAATTGATGTGGGATTTATGTATAGAAATTAAATTAATCAAAATATGACATAAACTTTAACCATAGGGAGAATAAACAGATTTTAAGGAAGCACATTTCTACAAACTTCAATCATAGAAGAATAATAGACTTGAGATTTTATCATCATACCATTAGGGGTTTTACTTCTAATTAAATATCTAATCATTGGGGTGGAATTTTGATAACCTCATCAAAATCTTCATAAATACAAGAATGTTTTATCCATAGTCAAATAAGAAATTAGAAGTTCTAATGTGGATGGTAAGTGTACCCTTCACCATTTTGTTATCATACCCCTCATAAAAAATAGTGATTGCATGATATTTCCCTTTTTATCTCAGATTAAGAGGTTTTCTATGTCAATCATCATCATTAACCCTCATATTTTTGCACAGATTATCATAATTTAATTTATATATACACTAAAAACTTTGGAGTGTGGGTGGTGTATTCTCTAGATCTCTTTATCTATTCACATAATTAGCTAACTTTTTCCCATCAGTTCAATAGTAGATTTCCCAATTACCCCCTTCCCACACATAAAACATTTACTAGTACCCTTAAGAAAATTTCCTCCATGTTTTCTTCACACCTTGATTATATTAAAAAACTCATCTACTTTTCTCCATAGTTTTTAGAAATTCCCTTGAATTCCATCTATCACTACTGATTGAAAACATGAGATTGATGCCTAATTCCAACCTATATTTCTACCTTAACAGAATGTAAAATGATTTATTCATAACCATTAAAGCCTCTTATGACTAATTCCATTTCTAGACTTGGTTTTAAGATAACGAAGAATCATTCAACCGTAATTTTTTTTGGATGATAGTACACAAAGAAAACCTTTCAAGTATTGTAAAATTTTCTTAATATGTACCAAAAAATTAATCATTATTTTTCATTATCTCATGTAAGTCCTTCTCTATTTTATTATAAATGATACGAGTAAGGTAATTATTTAAAAACAATATTTTAAACTCATCCCAATCCATGGAGTCAAATTCATCTTGTATCCTAATATACTTGATAAGAGTCCACCATTGATCTTCTTCACCTTCAAAACAATAGACAAAAAATTGAATTTCTCATGTTCTGAACACTAGATAATGGAAAATATCTTTTTAGTGGTATTTATCCATTTCTCAATGACAAGTGTATTAGAAGGCCCACTGAAATAAAGTGGTGTTTTTCCACGAGAAGGAAACAGAATATTTTTGTTCCCCCCTTTTCTCATTTGGAAGTCTAGAATGATTAATATCATGAGAATTTTTTGTGAGAATAGTAATTTCAATTTTCATTCTAGATCCCATAATGTTTGCTTTATCAATAGTAAAATCATTTCATCGTAGATTGAATTTTGAATTAGAATGGTTCCTTTAGTTTCCGGCCATGTATTGGTTCTGGGCATAACAGAAGTGTGTTTTGGTTGGAGATACATTAAAATTCTTTTTAATTATCATTTCCCCAGACCATGATCGTGGATATTTCTTGTAAAATTTATAATTTATTTATTTAAATTAATGAATAAATGAATACTTGGGCTTAGGATATTTATTCATTAATAAATTTTGATTGTTTAAAAATACCCTTTTAGATTTCCTTTGTTGTGCTATGAGGATCCAAGGATAGAATCCATCTAGCAGTGATCTATACATGCTCTTATGATCTTAGAGCAATGCCACTCAATATATGGGTGCTAGCATGGTGATTAAAATGTATTTAATTTTACATTATTTACCGCCCATTCATTAGTCTTGAAGTAATATATCTTGTATTTCTCATTCGTGGGAGGGAGAGATTAGGAGGAGTCAATATAGGATTTGTTGTGCTAAAAAATCATCTATTTTGATTGGACCGATTAATTTTTCTAAAAAATAGACATAACCCTCTATTAATGGAGCTTGATTTTAGATTAAAATAATTATCTAATTTATGCTAGCTATTAATTAATATAATAATATTTAATCAACCCCATTCCATATAATAAAATAATAATATTATTATTTCATGGCACATATAACTTGCATAATAACAAGTATTATTTAACAAACTTGTTAATTAATATTTTTCCCTAGAATCAGTCCTGGTCCATTTGAACTTCTCTTTCGTTTATTAAATATCTAAATAAAATATTTTATTTCCTTAAATAAATAATTTATTAAAAAACCAGTAAATAAAAATTTATTAAATTTTCAAAAATAGTATATACATATATTTCATTCACAATCCGGTGAATAAGTATTTATTTAATTTATCAAATCAATAATATTTGAATAAAATTATTCCTCATTATTGAGAATAATATTTATTTCATTAATTAAATTCAATTAGAATTTAATCCAATTTAATGGAAACATTTAGTGTGTAACCCTTAAGGATTCTTTCTCGATGGCATTATGCGGTCTTTCCTAGAGTCCAAGATTAAGGTCTTGCAATGGGTCAATGAATACAATATAAATAAGATAATGTCTCAATGATGACAACCAAATATGAACAATCACTGTATAATATAATCCCTTTGTCATAATATCTTTTCAAGTAGGTTTCACATCTATGTCACTAATATATATGATGAATACATCTTTCTTTGATAATCTAGAATAAATAAATCATTACACTATGGATATAAAATTTCGGGTGATGGTTCTATTTCAATAAAAGGGATGAGTTATCATCTTCCATAAATATGGAAGTGAAAAATCCTTCCTCATCTTATCCATTAATGAAATATCAATCATGATGCACCCAACACACCCTACCTTGATGTGAACTAATGTTGTCATGTTTTTCATTATAAAATATAAGTTTGTTGGTCATGAAATGCATTAATGAAAATATTAAATTCTAAGGACCATTATAAATACTCACAAATAAGAATATCAGATGACACCAAAACTTTCAGAGTTCATATTATTGGGTCTTCTCACATATTTCCCATTTTGAAGATTACTATGTAAAAACTTCCTGAGAATAAGACTCATTCTCTTACGAGTACTCAAACCTGATTGTATAAATACTATGTGTTCCATCATAGTATGTTATCCAACCACATAACCATATTAAGAATATTTTCATATCACTTTTGGGTTCTCATTATAACAGGAAACTTCTTTGACCTTATCAATGTTACAAATACTCTAGGAAATTATTACATTAAACACATGTAGACCAATGAAAAATATGTAATAATACAATTAATTAATATTCTGTAGATAAAATATACATTCAATCAAAGTAAATACAATTAATTCTAAGACACCTACTCTAAAAAATTCCCACTTAGACTAGAGCCAACTACCTGTGAATTTCTATCCGTTAGACCTCACATGATAATCATGTTTCTACTAGCCCGAATTGCCCGAAGGCCTTAATTTTTATTGATTTCTGATAACCCCCCATTAAAGGGATGATGGGGAACCCTTACAAGGACCGTAGGCTCAGAGATTACATGGACCTTAGGCTTAGAATATTACATGACCCAAAGGTCTTAGGTAATTAAACCTAAATATCTACAAGGAACTGCCCCTCCCTAGCATCTGTATCATGATAGTATCTCTCCACCTTTGCATGGCCATCTAGCTAGGCTTCTCGTGCAAGAACATGCTGGTCCCGATGGCATAGCCATACCCTCTCATTCTGAAAAATCCATTTGGATCTTCTCTGGTGAGTGCACCTACTCTGAATCCTCTTTTGGGACTGCTCCTTTTTTTGTAGCGTGTCTGGGGAAACTGTATGTGGCCCGAAGGCCTAGAGGTTATCTGAAGGCCTCAAAGGTGGCCTGAAATCCCTATTGACCCGAAGTCCTGGGTGGCCCGAAAGCCTTAAGGACTCCAAACCCAAACCGATGGCCTAAGGTGAATAGTTCCAGCTACTATAGTACTGAACAATACCTGCAACAGAAACTACTACAGTACCCGCACAATGTACAGTTCTGATACAATACATGTATTGTGTACAGTATACTACAGTACCTGTACAGTATACAGTTCTGCTACAGTACCGAATAGTGTACAATACTGCTAAAGTTCCTTCTACAGTCCCTGCTACAGTACTACTACAGTACTGCTACAGTACCCCCGGAAATATGCCTGTAACTGGTTTTGAACTTGGGTCTTGTGGATGCACTTAAGGATACCTCACCAACTAGGATGAGGCTCATGTACGATCATGTTTCTACTAAGTTGAGTCTTTATTCAAGGGGTCCTCTATGTTATCTTCTATGGAAATACTACTCACAAAAACCTCACCTCTCTTAGAAATATCCCTCAATAGACGATACTTCCAAATTATGTGATTCATCTTCTAATGTGACCTTGGAACTTTTATAAGATCCACTGCTATAATATTATCACTATAGAGAGTGATAGAATCATTACTTCTAGGTATCATGTCAGGATCTTAGACAAATTTATGAATATATAATTCTTCTTTATCTACCTCATAAGCTGCAATATACTCAAACTGTATTGTAGAATCTATGATCAAAACCTTCTTTGAGCTCTTACAGATCACAACACCTCCATTCAAAGTGAAGATGTGTCATATTTGTGGCTTTATTTTTTCTTGATTAGTTTGGAAAATAGCATATTAATATCCTCTGATGACTAGTTACTCATATCATCCATAAACTTGGAACATATCCTTAGTAAGACTTAGATAATTCAAGATAGTATTGACTACCATCCAATGGAAATCACCTGGATCATATTTGTCACACTTAATGCATAAGAGACAACTATACTAGTACATAACATAATATACATGACTGATCCAATTATTTATTCACATGGAATCCTTTCCATTATATTTCTTTGCTCACGTGTTTATAGACTCATTTTCCTAGAAATTTAAATTCCATGTTACACTAGAAACAATCCCCTATTGGATTTTTCTATACTAAATCTCTCTAGTATCTTGTCAATGTATGCACTTTAACTTTGGATGAGAAACCTCTTAGATTTATCATGATGGATCATGATCCAAATAATATATATTTCCTTTCCCAATTACTTCATAGAGAATTATTTATTCAACCATGCCTTAAGAGACTGTAAGATTGGTATTTCATTTTTAATGAGTAATATTTCATCGACATATAATATTAAGAAAAATACTACATTCACTAAACCATTTTTAGACACAAGTCTCAAACTTATTCATTATGAAACCAAATTTTTTAATTCCTTAATAAATATGATTTTTCTATGACAAATATGATTGATTTAATCCATAAATTTATTTTTGAAATTTTCATATCTTATTAGCATCATTTGGAGTCACAAACCCTTCAATTTCTGTCATATAGACATATTATTGAAGGAACCCATTATGGAAGGTTGTTTTGACATCCATTTTCTAAATCTCATAGTCATGGTTAGCCTTAATTTAAAGTAGAATTCAATTAGATTGAAAAATTTAACCTTGATAAAAAGGTTTCTTCAAAGTAAATTCCTTGAATCTATTTAAACCCTTTTGAAAATAGTCATTCCTTACAGGTACTAACTTATCCATCCATGTCAAGTTTTTTTGAATTACCATTTTAATCAAATAAGCTTTACATCCATTGGATAATCTACTAAAATTCAGACTTAGTTTTAGTAAATGGAATCCAATTCAGAATTCATGGATTCTTGACACTTGGAAACATCTGTGACACATATTGTTTCCTTGTAGGTTATAAGATCATTATTATCAACTAATGATGAGTAACCATCAATAATAACTAGAAAAAAATAATTTCCTAGTTCTGTAACCTATCTTATAATCCTACGTAGTACTTGTATCATGAGAATAATTTCTTCTTCCAAGGGGCTTTGTGGAATCTTTTATTGTACTATCTCTTGTGTACCTTCAACCTCAAATTTAGTGAAGTCTATCTCTCTTCCAATATCTTTTTTAAATATATGATCCATCTTAAAGAACATATCACATCTTTCCACTATAAATTTTTTTTATGAGGGGTATTATTGGTAATATCCTTTAGTTTTCTTTGGATATCCTATAAAGGTAAACTTTGTGCTTCAGGTTTCATGCTTTTTAACCAAAGAGGCCTTAAGAAATTATTTTCAATGCCACACATGTAAGTATGACAACATGGGTTTCTTTCCATTCCATAATTGGTATAGTATACCATCTTCCGCATTAGTTATAACTTGTTTTTGTAATTTTTTTCCTGTTTGTAACACATATCCAAAAAAAGATAACGAAAGAGTCACATGAATCCTTATTGATTTCACCATGTGCAATAAGGTGTAGTACCTACTTTTTCTTACACCATTATTATGAGGTGTATAAAGAGGTGTGAGTTGATATAGTATCACTAACTCTCATAAATAATCAATGAATTATTGATTAAGACATTCTCAACCACAATCTATGTGGAGTTTCCTAATATTATTACCAAGATGGTTCTTAGCTTATATATTATATTCCTAAAATTTATCGAAAGAATCTAAATTATAAATCATTAATTAGACATATCCATATCTACTAAAATCATCAGTAAAAGTTATTAACTATGAGTACCCACTCCATACTTCAATAGGTCTAAAAACATTAGCATGAACTAATTCAAGAATATCCTTATCCCTTTCACCTTTCCCACTAAATAAAGATTATTTTCATTTTTCCTTGTAAACTTGTGTGACATAAACAAAGTGGTTTTAGTTAAAAATAATCTAAATATCCATATTGATGTAGTTTAGTCAAGAACTTTTAGTTTATATGACCTAGCCGATGATGCAAATGTTGGGTGTGGTATGAGTCATGTGAGGTTTTTTATTATCGAATTCTATTACTTGGTTTTTGTATTCCAACACATAAATATCATTATTTAATTATTTCTTATGATAACAAATTATATCCCTAAAAAAGAAGAATAATATATTTCTATATTTGAAAATAATTCCATTTGTATCTAGTCTAGATACTGATATAATATTTTTGGTAACTGATTGAACATAATAAAAACTCATTAAAACAAATATCCTCTCAGTTGGTAATGTGAGGTGGTAGTTACCGACAACTACAATATAAAGTTCCGCTCCATTGGTAGCTTGTATATCTAACTCCCATTGGTCTATCTTTTTGAATATACATGGTTACTATTTCTTAATACATGCGTGAGAACAAAAAGTTGTATCTAATACCCAATGTGTAGAAAAATATAAATTTAATTTGATAGAAAACACACCCAAATATTTTTGTTGCTTCATTTCTTGGGTGTAGTTTTTCTTTTAATGGACCTTCTTGACACATACAAAATTAACAACATTATATTCCCTCTCTTTCCCCTTGATCTTCTTGTTCTTAGAAGGGTGTGAAGAATCTTTGGGCTCAAATATCTTCACTATCCCTTTATGTATATTCGCCTTAAGGACAAAAGTATTTTTTACCCTTCATATCCTTATCTACTTGGTAAAGGAGAATAAGAAGATCTGTAAAAGTCTTCTCAATGTTGTTCATATTAAAATTTACAACAAAACTAGAGAATCTATGAGGGAGTGATTCCAGAATGAGATCATTTCCCAGTTATATGAGGAGTTGAAACCCTAGAACCTCTAGGTACTAAATATGGGCAACAGGATTTACTACAAGATTCCTAGATAGGGAACCCTCTCCAAGAATTATCTGAAATAATTCCTTTGATACCTCAAACCATTCTTCTATGGCTCTGTCCTATTAAAGAACACATAGGTTCCCAAGAATTTTATATGTCTCCATGTTTTTAAGAAACTTGATGAGTTCACTATACATAAATGAAATAATTAAACATTTAACCTTGAAGTTACAAGGATCCAATGACAACTAAGAGGGGGGGGGGGGGTTGAATCAGTTGTTCTATTTTTATAAGTTTGAAAACTTTTAGAAACATAACCGATGAAACCTATTAAGAATTATATCCTTATCAACTTTTATTGAATACTCATGCATGAAAAATATGTATGAAATAAAAGCACACATGATTTACAAGGTTTGGCCTCAGTGTGAGAACCTATATCTTTGCTATAGCAACTCCCGTGGGTCTATGGAAATCCACTATTAGGAAGTGAATACAAATTCTGGAAACTCTTGTTAGACACCTTATATATTCTGATTGGAATGATTATACTAACTCCCATCATATTAAAATGTTTTCGTTTAAAAACAAATGATCTAAAAAATAATAAAGTCTTTCTAAATTAGCTCCGTAATTGATCAGTCTGAATCCTCAGTCTAATTTGCATGGATCCAATTTTTGATCAATACAGTGATGCTGGATTCTGGATCCAATTTTCTAAAAATAATGATGCTAGATTTTGGATCCCATTTCTTTCAATACAAATATGATGTAATCTGGATCGATTTTCTTTCAATACAGTGATGATGTAATCTGGATCCAATTGCTTTCAATACAATGATGCTATAATCTAGATCCAATTTATTTCAATACAATGATGCTATAATCTAGATCTGATTTATTTCGATACAATTATACTATAATATGGATCCAATTTTCTATGTACAATATTCAATATAATGAATTCAATCTTAATCACTAAATCTCAAACTCTTCTCAAATGATCAATTCAATTATTCTTCAATCAGATAGCAACTTTCAAATTTGAATTCTCTAGCACTCCACCTTTTGTGCATGTGTGAATGTTGTGAATGAAAAAATGATATGAGGAAACATTAATAGGATACTCAGAAAACAAAGTTCGGAATATTTAAAACCTTTTCACTCCCTCAAATCTCAAATTTTTTGAAAATATATCATATTTTATACCTCAACATTGACTTCTTCAAACCTCCTCAGGCTTCTCCTAGATTTGAGAAAAAATGGAATTCATGTTTTTCAACTTTAATTCATCATATATTTCTCGAATCATTATGATATTTTTCTTTCTCATATCATTATTATCTGTTTCTTTCTCACATTCATTATGATATTTTTCTTTCTTAGCTCATTAAAATATATTTCTCTTTCAGCTTCATTATGATCTATTTATTTCTCACCTTTATTAAGATATTTTTCTTTCATAGCCCATTAAGATCTGTTTCTTTATCAGCTCCATTATAATGTGTTTCTTTCTCCATCTCATTACGATCTTCACAGAATGCTGGTAATGATTATCTCAGAATACTGGTTATGATTATCTGAAAAATACCAGTTATTATTCTCTCAGAATGTTGGTTACGATTCTATCAGAATTCTAGTTGCGATTCTTTCAGAATAATGGTTACGATTCTCTCAAAATGCATGTTACGATTCTCTTATAATGATGGTTATGATTCTCCTCAGAATTCTGATTATGATTCTCTGATTACAAAAATCTAATTATGAAAATTTTATAAAAATAATCTTATTATGAAAATATGATTTAAATAATCTATTTTTCAACTATGAAATTCTTCAAAACTCTTAAACATTTCATCAAAAGCTTTTATCATGAATGTTTTCATGACTTATGAGAATTGTTGATCAAAAAATCATCGTATGATTTTTTTTAGAAAGTATGAAAACATTTTATCTTCTGACTTCACACTCTTCTTTCAAAACCCTTTAGTAGCTTCATTCTTTAAATTATTATAGAAAATATAGTCTTCCAGAAAATAATAAATTCTACATCTAATTCTTTTAGGTCTGATGGTATGAATATGATATAGATGGTTCTGATTCCTAGAAAACATAGCCTTTTAATACAAAAAGGTTAGTTTTCAATAAATAAAAAACATTGTTAAAATTTTTTATCACAAAAGTACTTCAATCTCCCCCTTTAGATTTTTTGACAACCCTTGTAACTACTTTTCAGCTCTCATAATTTTTTTCAACTCAAGTTTTTGGAATCTTATCAAAACATATAATTTATCAAAATAGAGGAGGATGAATGTGAAGTTTCAGCCTCAATTCCACAAAACTTTATTTTAGTATTTCTTTTGCAAAGATATCAGTAATTTGATACTTTATTGAAATGTATTTTAGTAAAAAATCTCCAGAATAAAATTTCTCTTTTATAAAGTGAAAATTTATATCAATTTGTTTTGATCTTGAATGTTGGACATGATTTTTTGGAATATCAAATGCACTTTTTTTATCACAAATTATCTTCAATGGTTTAGAATATTTCACTTTCAAATATTCCAGACGAACTTTCACCCCCAACATTTGAGTATAGTCTTGAGTAGATGGAATATATTTGGATTCAGCTGTGTTCAATGTTATTGAATGCTATTTCTTACTATTCCAACTAACACAACATTCAATAAAGAAAACATTTCCTCCTGAGGTTGAATTTCTATCATTACAATCTTCATATCAATCAGCATCAATATAACCATGAAACTTCATATCACAATTTATTTTGTATAACAACCCATGTGAAGTTGTTCCTTTGACATATATTATAATTATTTCTACTGCCGGCATATGTGATTCCTTTGTATTACATTGACACATGACACACAAAGTCACATCATAAACAATATCCGACCTTGAATTGAAGCTTCTTTGGATTCTGCAATCCCAAACATCTTCAAAAATAACAAAAAGTACTTGAAACTCTTCTTCAGAATAACATAAGTATCACATTAGTTTCTTAACAAAGTGACTTTAACTAAATGACTGTAAGTATAAAAGGGTGAAACTAGTGTAAAGAAAAAGAGTGTACAATCATGGTTATCAATGATTTCTATTATTCAACATTCATGCAACACCTTTTCATGTTTCCTTAAACATTCTCATTCCTAGGGAAATCTTGAAAATAATTTATCTAAGAAAAATATTGCCTACACCCATCTATTTAGACATTTCATAAAGTTCAGGTTTGTAAACATAAGATTCAAAACTAAAGTTTTAGTAACCTCGTTCTATTATTTTGTAAGAATATTAAGTGACTCAACATTAGCTCTCTTACTTCAACTCTTTCAATTCCCTTCAATTTAATACAAATAAATTTTTTTTAGGAATAAGGAGGAACCTCATAGATTATCAAAAGTAATGTTCAGACTGAGAATCCTCCCTCATTATTTTATTTTTATTCTTCTTCTTGGAATTTTCATTGGATGTATTTTATTCCTTCTAATCATCATTATCATATTTTCTAACAAGTTTCTTTTCATTTATAGATTCTTTTGATAAGTATTTAAAATTATTTTCTTATTCAGTAACCTTTTTGTTACAATTATTTTGTAATAACTCTTTCATCCTTTCTTCTTGTTTTGGTATTAAAGTCAAACAACTTTTATTAACATTCCCTTCTTTCTCACATCACTTCCATCTTTTCTAAATTTGAAAACCACAATATATTGATATCTTTTTATCAAATTTTCTCATTTCTTCATAAACTTTTTACTTTCCCCTTTCTTCAGATACTTTTTGTGCTTCTTATAACTTCATATCCTTTTCAATTATATTTGAAAAAAATGATTCACTTCTTATTTTCAGGCTCAACATGAATACTTTTATTAACATGCTCAGTTATAACATACTCATCTTTCTTAATCCTATGAAATTTTTTAGGAACATTTGATCTAATTTGTTCATCATAGCTCCCCCATGATTTATACATATTTCCTGGTAGAGGCATGTTATGCCATCATGAATTGGCTCTATGTCCAAAAACTCCACAACACCAACAGTGACCTTTGAATCTTGATTTTTCAGACTGATAGTAAAATTGTTCAAAACATTGTTGTTTTTGTTGTCATTTATGTTTCTTCACAAATCATGGACCACTTTATTTGAGAGGATAACTTCCTAATGAATTTTTATCTTTTTTGGTAAAATATGTTTTCTCACATCCTTTCTCTACCAATTCTTTACCAATAATTTTTTAGAACCTGAAAAGTTAAAATAATCATGTTAAAAGTTATTTTTTGTAAGAGAATATTTCACTTGATTCTCATATAGATCCCTCTTAGAAACTATAAAAGTATCAAATTTTACTTCTGAATCTTTGTTGAAGTTTTCATTCATCTTTCACAGGGTACTTTTAGACTCAGGACGTTTTTATTGAAACTTGTTAACTTCTTCTTCCTTAGTTTCGGCTTCTTACTAAGATGTTCAATAATATTTACCTATTAAGTAATTCTATGTTTTGACTCAAAATCTCTTTGATGTACTCTTCCTCATTCTTAATGAAATATTTTCTTCTGTCCTAAACATCTTCCCAATATTTCTTTATAATTATTATTTTTTTCATGAGATATTTTTTTTCTCAAGAAATGAATGAAGTTATTTTCTAAGCTGATACTCTATATAATATTATTCAACTCCTTCTTCACTCTCTGAGGAATATTTTGTAGTCTCAACTTTTGAAATAAAGGTTATGATTTTTTTTAACATTGATCTTCATAAGAATTTTTTTCAGTTGAGTCTAATTCAAATTTCATACTCAATATTCTCCTTTTGTTTCTAGTAAACTTCTTCTTGTATCTCTTGGGAGGCTTTTATTATTTATAATTTGTGTTCCACTTCTTCCATTGAGTTATTTCATCAGAATAATCAAGATATCATCCAACTTTATTATTGTGGGAAATTCATAGTAAAGTTTCATGTTCCACCGCGCTCAAACATTTTGAGAGGAAGCTTTCCTCCATATTTTTGTCTTCCTCTTCAACAGTTCTTGGATATAAGAGACATGATTTCTTCATTAAACTCATCATCTTACTTATCATTAGACTGAAAAGGATCATCTTCATCAACAACTTGGATTTTCATCATTCTCATAGCTTTAAAATCCATTTAATCTATCATATTATTTTTAAATATTATAGCTTTCCTCATTTCATAAGCAATAAGAACGTTATGAAACTAATTAAGAGATAAATCATCCTTATCTTCTAAAGAATAAATTTTAGAATAAAACGTGTTCAGAAAGTTTCTCATGAATCTATTCACAATTGCAGAATAATCCAGGACATATCTGAATCCTCTGATATTGAAGACAATTTCATTTACTCTGGTGAAGTATTCATCCATTGTTTCATCATCTCTCATTCTGATGTCTTCATACTTACTATTCCATATTTTTAGCTTTGTTTCCATGACTTATTTATTCCCTTCAAAATAACTTTCCAGTTTGTCCCGCATACTTTTTGAAGTCTTGAGACCCATCAACTTCTGAAAAACATTATCTGATAAGAAAATAAGGGTTGAATTTATATCCTTTCTATAAAATTTTATATTTTTTTATCAAAAAATGTCATGGAAGCATCTTTCTCAATATATGGAAAATGAATAGTAACAGCATTAACAAATTCCAAGCCAAGAGATAAGAGATAAGGAATCATTCTATTTTTACATCCATAATAATTATTTATATCAAATGTTAGAATTCCTATAATGTTGAGAGAATTGATATTATCCATGATAAGGATTCGACAAGGGAACCCTCTATGATACCAATCAATGTTCCAAGGATCGAATTACAAAAAAAAGGGGGAAGGGGGTTCAATCTGTTGTTCTCTTTTTATAAGTTTCCAAACATTTAGAAACATAGCCTCTGAAACCTATTAAGATTTATATCCTAATAAAATTTTATTAAATACTCATACTTGTAAAATAAGGTATTAAAGAGAAGAACACAAGATTAAAAAAGTTCATCCTCAGTGTGAGAACCTACATCCTTTCCATATCCACTCCTATGGGTCTATAGAGATCCACTTTTAAGAAGTAATTAATACAGCTTGTGTCAACTCCTGTTAGACACCTTCTATATCCTGATAGGAATGATTATACTAATCTCATCATTTTAAAATGTTCTATTTTAAAAAAAATTGAGCCAAACAAAAGAATAAAGACTTTTTGAATCTTCTCCTAAATTTCTCAGTCTGAATCCTCAGTCTGATTTTGCTGGATCCGATTTTTTCTCAATATAATGTTGTTGGATTCTAGATCCAATTTTCTCAAAACAATAATGCTAGATTATAGATCCTATTTATTTCAGTACAAAGATGTTGTAATCTAGATCTGATTTCATTCAATATAATGATATTGTAATCTAGATCTGATTTCTTTCAATATAATGATGTTGTAATCTGGATCTGATTTCTTTCAAAAAATGATTCGGTAATATGGATTAGATTTCTTTCAGTATAATACTATTGTAATATGGATCAAATTTATTTAAATACAATGATGCTGTAATATGGATATTATTTCTTTCAATACAATGCTGCTGTAATCTGGATTTGATTTTCTAAGTATGATAATTCAATACAATAAATTAATTCTCAATCTCACAAACTATAACTCTTCTCAAATGATCAATTCCATTAATTTTCAATTAGATAGGAAATTTTACTTTTGAATTATCCAAAACTATTCCATTTTCACATCTGTGAATTTTTTGAATGAATGAATGATTTGAATAATTATTTATAGGAAACTCAGAAAACAAAGGTAGTAGTCTTGAAAACATTCCCACTTACACAAATATCAAAAACTCTGAAAATATCTTATATTTAATACATAAACTTTGAGTTCTTCAAACCTCCTTTGATTTCTTGTAGATTTTGTAAATATTGAAATTCAAGTTTGACTACTTTAATTAACCATAAATTTATCAACTCATTGCAATATTTTTCATTTTTACCTCATTAAAATATGTTTCTTTCTCAGTTTCATTATGATCTATATCTTTATTAGCTCATTACAATCTATTTCTTTATCAGCTCTATTATGATTTGTCTATTTTTCATCTTTATTATGATATTTTTATTTCTCATACCATTATGATATGTCTCTTTCTCAGCTTCATTACAACTTGTTTCTTTATCTATCTCATTATGATCTTCATAGAATGCTAGTTATGATTTTTTCATAATGTTGGTTATGATTCTCTACAAAATACTTGTTATGATTCTCTCAGAATTATGGTTATGATTCTCTTAAAATGTAGGTTACGATTCTCTCAGAATTTTGGTTACGATTCTCTCAAAATGTAGGTTATGATTCTCTCAGAATGCTGGTTATGATTATCTCATAAGGTAGGTTAAGATTCTCTTAGAATGTCAATTATGATTCTCCTTAGAATTCTAATTATGATTCTATGATTATGAAAACTTGATTATGAAAATATGATTACAAAAATATGATTATGAAAATATGATTATTAAAATCTAATTTTCAACTATGAAATTCTTCAAACCTCATCACCATTTCTTCAAAAGATTTTATCATGAAAATATTCATGACTTGTGAGAACTTCTTGATTAGAAAAGCATCATCTAATTTTGTTTTAGATTGTATGAAAAATTTCTATCTCCCAACTTCACACTCTTCTTTAAAAACCCTTTTGCAGATTCAATATTTATCTGATTATAACAAATATAGTCTTCCAAAAAATAATAAATTATACCTCATATTCTTTTGGATATGATGTAATGAATATGATGTAGATGGATCTAATTCCTGGAAAACAAATCTTTCTAATACAAAAATATTAGTTGTCAACAAATACAAAAACTTTGTTAAAAAAATTTATCATAAAGGTACTTCAAACCTATATAAGATTACTCAAATTTTTTTCATAGACCAGGAACTATTCACCACTCACATATTTATTAGGAAGATTAGGCATTGAGGATTCTATCATGTAAAATTTCTATTCACGGAATAACACAACTTGAAGGCATATAAACCACTCCTGGAAGTTACAAATAGTGAGGAGGTTGTATTTCTCTAATATAGATCATAGGAATAATGTGGATGAAAATCATTCCATTTTATTCTATGATTAAAAGATAATATTATTATTACTTTTCTAAATTACAAATTATGTTGTAAATTATAAATTAATTTAATTTTATTACATTAATCTCCCCTATTTTATCATGTCTTAATAGCCTTCAACATTGAACTTGGAATGTTCAGTTTCTATAACATTCTAGTGCCAAGGATCCATATACTCTTTCATATAACCCCGATAAGGGTTAGTCAAGACAGTTTATGTTATTTAGGTAGGAATTTCTTTTTCAACTGTGAGCATGAAGCTCCTTGATCCATTGAGTAGACTATCCTATCCTAAAATCTTGACTTGGATCTCCTCAAAACTTGCCTCTAAGTTACATCATGTCTAGAGAGGGCTACTTCTCTTGATGTAAAATGGTTAATTCAACCCATAACCTTCATAATAATTCCATATTAAAATTAAGTGTCCCAACGAGGGTTGGTTAATCACTTAGTTTTATGGACTTCAGTCCTAATCAAGTAATGGAAGGTCAAGTTCGACTTAATATTTAACCGAGGGATTTTAATTAATCATAACTAAATTTTGATCTTGTTTTATCCTTTACATGTATTGTTAATATTAGGTGGATGTTACTTAATTAATTAACCTTGATGGATAAAATTTTTATGAATAATTTATTTATTTAATTTCCTTATTTTCCCATTAATTTATTTATTTATGTGATCATGACCTTGCATCCATAAAATGAATAATTTAATAGACATGAATAAATAAATAATTAAACGAACCATTCATGAGGTTTATCTAATAGTTGATTTAATGAATAGAAATTAAATAAACCTTTGTCCTAGAAAAAATGAATCATATTTATAATCTTGGATTGAGTTACAACAGTCTACCTATCCACCTATGTATCACCAAAGTTGGAATCATAATGGGTCCATCTTGAACCACCTCCACATGCATTGGGATACTCCATTAAATACATTTATTTATGACTCACATACAGGTAAGGGGAATAAAAGGATAAATTAAAAGGGGATTATATAAATATCGTTGGGAAAAAAAGTCCTTAAAAATAGAGGGAGAGATGAATTTCAGACCATCAAATTTAATTTAAAAATAAATAATTTCAAAGTCATGCGATAAATTAAATTAAAACATCTAACATATAAGAAGTTATTGGTTAGGGTCACGAATGGTCATACATGTGAAAAATATTAAAAAGTTACTGGATAACATTTATTCATCTATTAATTCATTATTATTAAGATGAACACACTTTAATTAATTAATTAATTGAATTATTAATTCCCTTTCATCTTAATAATCATCCAAACATAATTGGAATACCCCTCATTTATGGAATTCAAGGAAAATAAACAATAGAACCAATAATGAAATATTATTTAAAATGAATTAATGAAGAATTTAATATTCTTTAAAACCATTATTAAATTTTTAAACACACATTTGGTTGATAAATAATAAAATAATATTTTAATGAAGTAATTTTCAATTTACTATAATTTTTAATTATTTCAAGGGGAGACTACATGGAATGTACAAACCATATACACACTATGCATATCAGTTTCCATATATCTAGGGTACATGCCTAGGTCTGTGGAATATACCTTTTCTGGACTACATGACATGTATAAACCAGCTACATGTCATGTATTCCGCTTTCCATGTGCCCAGAATGCACGCTTGGGTCTTCATAGTGTGTTTCAAATGCAGTAATTAATGAAATACATGTCGTGTACACTACATACAAGCCATTTATCTCATAAATACTCCAAGTTTTCAGTCTCATTCAGTTTTGACCATGTATAATGACCACATAGATTGTGTGATTTTACGCTTGTAACCCATGTAGAGTATATGACATGTACGCCAATAAACATTGTGTAATCCAAAAATTGTGTGATAGGTTAGATGGTCAACACCTAGTATACACAAGGTGTAATTACTGCGTGGTGCACCATGTATCACTCCACACATCTAGATGCAATTCACTAGGGTACACAATATGTACTTCTGAGTACATGTCGTGTAACCCTATCTCACCTGCCAAAAATCAACAGTTTCTCAATGGAATCTATAATCATTCTTCATCGGTTCTTAAACATTTAAGAAAATTAAACACTAAACAAATCATGATTAATATGTAAAATAATGTTAATTTAAATTGAATTAAAGAATTAATAACATGATATGAAAATCCAACCACAATCGTGCATAGATCAACAATCAAATAAGTAATTATAAATTTAAATGTGATAGCTCTAATAGCCCTTTTTGGTTCTTGGAACAGAGGACGAATGAGTTGGTGGGAGATATGTTAAATTTATTTTAATTATCATCATATAAAACCATGAGAAAGGATATTTCATGTCAAATTTATAATTTATTTATTTAAAATCATGAAGAAATGGATACCTAGGCTTAAGATCTTTCTTTGTTGAGGAATGTTGATCATAAAAAAAGACCCTTTTATATTTCCTTTTTTTCACTATGAGGATCTATGGATAGAATCCCTATTGTAGTGATCCACACATTCTCCTATGATCTTTGAGAAATTCCACTTGATCTATGGGTGATATTGTGATGAATCTAATGTCTTGCATTATTTGTTCTTAGTCACTCCTTATTCAGTCTTGAAGAAATAAATCTTTCATTTCTCATTCTTTAGAGGTATAGATAAGGTGAAGTAGAGAGAGAAATCGTTATGCATAACAATTTCCTATTTCAATTGGACCGATTGATTTCTCTACACAATAAACATAACCATCTATTTATAGAGTTAGGGTTTAGGTTAAAAAAATTATTTAATGCATGTTATACATTAAATAATTTAATAACATTTAGTCAACCCCATAGGAAATATTAAATTAATAATAATATTATTTTGTTTCACCTACCTATTTGCACAATAAAAAGAATTATTTAACCGAATTGTTAATTAATATTTGTCATAGGGATCCGTCTTTCTTCATTTTAACTCTTATAACATTTATTGAATACCTGGATAAAATATTTTATTCTGTTAAATAAATATTTTATTCATAAACCAATAAATATATATTGATTAAATATTCCACAAAATAAATAAATAAATTGTATTCACAATCTACTGAATAAATATTTATTTAATTTATGAGATCAATAAAAATTGAACAAAATTATTCCTCAGTGTTGAGAATAATATTTATTCCATTAACAAAATTCAAGTATAATTTAATTGAGATCACTAGAAACACCTAGTCTGTGACCCTGTAGAATTTTTTCTCATTGGAATTATGTGAGATTTCCTAAAGTTAAACATTATTATCTAGAAATGGGTCAATAAACCAAATAAAAATAACTTAATTTAATAATAATGAAAACCATATATGAATTCCCACTATGTAATATAATCTCTTTGTCACAATATCTCATCAACCAGTTTTCACATCCATGTCACCAAACTATATACTTGTTACGTATTTCTTTGAAAATTGGAATACATGTATCATTACACCATCACCATATAATTTTAGGTGATAGTTCTAATCTAATAAAAGGGTCTAGATATCCACTTCTATAAATATGGGATGGAAAAATACTTCCTTAGATTATCCATTAATGACATATCAATCATGATGTACCGAACATACCCTACCTAAGTATGAACATATGGCATCTTGATTTTCATTAGAAAATATAATTGTGAAAGTCATGAAATGCATTAATGATAATCTAAAATTTTAAGGACCACTAAACAAACTCACAAATAAGAATATTTAATGACACCAAAACATGAAAATTTCTACTGGCAGGTTTGTTCTTATAATCTCTAGCCTTAGATATTACCATGTGAAAACCTCATGAGAAGAATATTTATTTTCTTACGAGTAATCACACATGAAAATATAAATAATATGTGTCCCATCACAATGAATTATCTTACCACCTAACTATATTAAGAATATTGTCAGATCACTTCAAGGTTCTTATCATAGTAGGGAACTGATATGACCTTATCAATGCGAAAAATAATCTAGGAAATTATTACATTAAATCCATATAGAATAATAAAAAATAAGTAATAATTTGTTTAATTAATATTCAATAAATCAAATATACATGAAATAATAGTACAAACAGTTGGTCCTAGGACACCAACTCCAACACCATTGACTAAAACCAAAAAGTACAGTGTGAATAACAATAATTATAGTTAAAATCCACATAATCAAGGAAAATAACTTATAAAATTTCAATCTATGAAAACATAGGTTTAACCTAGGTTATCCATGATAAATTCAAATCCTTCATAATAGTTCATAAATAAAATGTGAATTTACCAATGCATATCCTCTGAGAGTGTCAAATTAGGTGCGTAACAAGGCCCATTATCATGTACTAGTTAATGCTCAAGTCAAGACCAACACAACTCTTTCAGAATTATTATATCTTGCTACAACTATTCTAGAACTGCATATATTTGTAGTATCCAAACAAGTATGTATTTCTATGAAAAAACATACTCTTTTAATTACCATAACTTGGGCTGTTCACCTATAAATAGAATTATTCTAAGGTCTATCACTCAAGTTTTCTCATACTGATTTACAAAGGTTAACTAAACCTATCATGTGATAACAAATATAGATCCCCATGCTTTTCATACATAAATATTACATAATTTTAGATGAATATTAAATAAATTACATAAAACCACACTTGAGGATTATAAAGTTTCAGTGTATTCAGAAGCTAGATAACCAATATTCTTATTTTTTGAAATATATTTAATATCTCCCACAAATATCTTACCACATAGTACTACTATTAGAAATATAAAACATGATACCTATATTCATAACCTAGGGAGATGAAACATAATAAAGAGTTAGATCAGATTCCAATTAAGGTTAATTAAGAGATATATCAATGATCACATAAGCATATAATGAGAATAAGTGTATAAGAACATTAAATTAACATTTGAAAAGCATAACATGTATATCAAATATAATAATCCTAAGACATGGAATAATCCTTGGAATTTTATAAGACATGAATCATAATGTAATTAAATAACATAGGTCATGAAAGCATAACATAGTTAGAAGACATGGAATTTTTCACATAAGCATTGAAAATAATTTCCATTGTAGTTAAGGCTCATTTATATGGCTATCAAAGTGGAATTGGTTCACTCCCCAATCCATCATAGTAGTTAAGGTTCACTCACAATACCATTATAGTGGAAAAAGTCCCTTACTGAACTAGGTTCACTCCCCATTCCATCCCTTTCTATCTCATAAGATATAAATCATTACCCAATGCAAAGAAGGGAGATATAGGTCACACCCCTCACATAATGAAAATTATACATAGATTTTACACAAGATCATAAAAAATTAATCCTATCAGAACCCATGGAATGAAATGGGATTCATAAACATTTAATTATATCATAACCTATGGAAAATAAATAGGTTTCATAACCATTTCATCATTTCATTTTATCATAACCTATGAAAAAATGAATGAGTTTCATAAAAATCTTATCGTGGTATAACCTATAGAAGATAAATGAATTTTATAGAAATTTTATCATTATAAACACAAACCATTCAGATAAATAATTAGAATTCTATACTATGATCATATACCCATAAAAGAATAACTAATATCAAAGTAATTCAACATATATTGAAATTGATTTTGAAATATCTTTTAAAACATTTATTGACGAAAATAACCTTTCCACTTTGAAAATAAGTTCCAAAATTCATAAAACATTTTAAAAATCCTTTTATTTTAAAATAAAATAAGAATCTTATAATGTAAGCCTCAAATAAATTACCGGTCAAGATGTTGGAAAATTTTATTCTTACTATGTTAGTTAAAACAAAGATTCCTTTCATATTTTTGGTAAAATCCAAATAGTCCTATTTTAGAAAAGGACATGAAGATTATTTTTAAAATATTTTCTTAAAAAGTAAAAAAAGGAAAAAATAAATATAAAAAATCATAAAATAATATTTAAACATTTTTGAAAACATTTTTTTATAAAGAATAGATATGGAAGAAAAACGATTTTCAACCAAAGAGAGAAATAATGTCAATTTTCTTTAATTTTTTTGAATCATGAGTACATAAAGAGAGTAAAATGAAGGGAAAACATGTATTCTAAAGAAATAAATATATGAGAATAAAATTAATGATTTTCTTGAGAAATATATCATAATATTACATCATTAAAAACATAATAATAAACAATACCAATAAACAATGTGATTATAAAATAAAACCCTTACCCCTTCGGTTACTCTTGAATCATAAGCCCCGTGAAAGGTAGATACTAAAATGGATATATAAATTTTTATAATTTTTATGAGGATAATTATAAAATAAATATTTGGGTAGTATATACACAACACAAAAGTAATAAGTGTTAAATGTGACATGTATCTCACATATATAAAAAGTGAGATAAAAATCCATTACCTCGAGTTTGTATTTCCTAGAAAGTGATCTGAACTCATGTATAATTATTATAAATTTAATATAAACCGATTAAATTATTATAAAAATTAATATAATATCATATACGATCCCCTTATAATGTTTCAACTCCTTTTCATTAATAATTCCTTTAAAAAATCATTATTTCTAGGTGCTAACTGTTTCATTTTTTAAGAGAGGTTTGGTTTTGTAGTTTTGGTCCTTTTAAATTGATCATCATTTAATAATATAAATAATTTTAATTATGTTATAAATATTATATTTATTCATTATATAAATTTTTAGTTTCATCCATAAAAATTGGGTACAGAAAAATGAAATACACCATTCATGGAGATGGTTGGCCAAACGTACGTATGAACACTGCATTCACATTTCCAACGGATGGAATTAAAGAAAGGTAAATAATTATTAAATTTTATAGAATAATTATGGTGAAATATATATTACATATGATCCTTAACTTAATATTTATTACCATACATGTTAGTGATAACAAATCACATCACTTTGTGAGAAGGTAGTCCACCGTACACACGAGTAACATTAGCGTATCCACCATAGAATGGAAGGTAAAAAGGTATATGTGATATTATATTTATAAAAATATAATTATTTTACAAGTATTATATATATATATATTATCTATCATTATACCCAAACATGAGAGGTATTGATGGAAAACAAGTTACACCGGTTAATAAAGAGGTAGTCCACCGTACACACAAGCGACATTTTCATTTCCCATTTGAGAGAAGAGGATATGGATATAGGTCATACCATTATCAGAAAAAATATAATTATATTTATTATAATAATTTTATTATATGATCATGTTTAAATAAGAATTTATGTTGGTGGAATAACAAACAAAATAAAAATGCTTGTTTAAGAACATTACCTATTCTTTGGGTAATCTCTTTAGGTGTGCACCAAAAGCTTTCCTATAATGGATTTTTGATAAAATATGTATGGAGGATGTTTTGATGGAATTATAAAATGTATTTGGATAGTTATTGGCTGAAAAAATGGGTTATAATCTTGAATAGGATAGGATAGGGGTGGCCTTTTATAAGTGGAGAAGAGGACACACTTGGAATTTTTGAAAAGAATAAAGTGTACCAACATTTTTATCATTTAAAAAGGATCCAAACAAGCTCATTATCAAAGCTTATAGGATTTAAGTTTAAAATATGGAAATAAAATTAGTGTTTTACATATGTATATATAATTTTACCACTTATCTTTTTATTTTAACATGTTGGTAACTGATTTTTTACCTTAACAGTGATAATTAATTTTATTTGTTTTGCTACCCATTATGGCAGAAAATTAAGTTTTTCATATTAGATAATATTAGTTATTCTTATTATAAATATTTAACCCATTTTTAAATACTCAATTCATATAATTGATAGAATTAAATTTAAAATTAAATCTGTAGATGTGATGAAAAGGCGGTTTTCCAAAGGGAAACTTTTTACAAGTATAGAAAGTTTTAATATAAAAATTCATTATGAAATTAATTGTAATTAAATAATTTGGATTAATAAATATATAATTTTACTAATTTTAATTATAAAACAATTATAAAACAACTTTTATGTTTTTAAATGCTTTAAAAAAAATTCAATTCTTAATAATAATAAGTATTTTTCACTACTCATTGAAAAATATATCTTTTTATAAAAACCATAAAAATTTAATCTAATATAATTTTGAAATCATGATTTATAAAACATATTTTATTTTCCAAAACTAATTTTATAAAATTTATAAAAATGAGTTTTAAAATAATTTCCCAAAATGCGTTGAATCCATTTAAAACAAATTACAATTTTTTTTTGATATAGTTCCTTTATTTTAATTTATAATTAATTTATAGATGGATTAATTTAATAAATGTGTATATATTTTCATAATTCAGTTAAACATATTTATAATAAACATTCAAATGGCTAAGAAATAATAAATATAATTAGTTTAATATAATATATCATAGTTCCTTAAAACTCGATGTTGCATGTAATGCAAGTTATCAATAAAATTTAATTTATTAAAAAAAATAATTCATAAAAATTTTGAGTGTTTCAATACATCATTAATAAAGGTAAAAAACCATATGTATGATGAAAAAATAACATAGGAATGAAATCTGAATAGAACTTTATTAAAAATGTTACGCAAAATTACAAAAACAGTTGATAAACAATAAAACCTACAATAATTACACTAATGGGAATTAAATCAATGGATAATTTTACCTCTTATAAAAAATTCTGAATGTTTTCTTATACATTGATGATACCAACATGGATGGTTATTTTAGTGATTTTTTTTATGGGTAACATTTTTTCCTTCTATGTTAAGTACTTTTTTTAGAAACATGATCTTCAACTCTTCATTTGTATTTTTATCCACATGGATATATAGATTTGGTTTATTATTTAATTATAATTTATCTTCTATTTACCATGTGATTCATTTCCTTTTTCATTTCCATCTTTATCCATGGTCCATAATTTACTCATGTATCCTACCTAGTCTGGGAAAGAGCGGTATACTGAGAATCCTTAGGCAATATTAAAATTCCTCTAACATTACCATTTTGTGATTGGGATTAATCTTACATTACTTACAATTTAATCATATATATCCCATTTAATCTATAATTTAATATTACATGGAACTATATATTTTTCATTTAATGTTTCATAGCCATGAAATTCCTAAAATGGTTTATAAAATTAAAAATCCGAACTTATCTATACTTTTATTTTTATATATAAATTACATGGAATGGGTTATTCAAACATAGTAGGTTCAAGAATTGGTTTACTTAGATATAGTTATCTGAAAATAAATTCAATCATCTACAACATATTTATTTTAATCTTTGATAATATCATTTTCTCACATATGAAACTAATTTTCCTTATAAAATATCAAAAACCAAAATAATGGTATGAACATAACAATTAAATATAGAATGTTAATTAAGTAAATAAAATACTAGAATATTTATTTATTTCAAAATTAAGTCCAAAATACCAATTTAAAAATAAATTGTAATATTTACCGATATATTATGAAAATAATGGGTATATAATCCATGAATTTTAGTATAAATGAAATTTAAATATGGATCTCATCACTCCATCATGCTTAGATTTTCTCATCCCTATAAAAATATACACCACAATCAAGTTTTATTCTAAAAAATAATAACTTCATATCTTTATCTCATATGGATTATCCATCATGGCTCATATATAATTATTTTATTTTTCACTTTTATCTCATCATTTTTTGTAATATTATATTCATTATATAAATATCTCACTTCTATGTTCTTGGAAATGTATTTCAATTACACTCGGGAAAAAATGTTTTTTGAAAGGTTTTTCTGATCCTTGTTAATAATAATACTTTCTATAGGCTTTCATCTATTAATATTACTCAACTCACTTTAGGAAAAAAGGCTAAAAATCAAAAGGACTTTACAATGGTTGTTTTAGGGCTTAAGGTTAGAAGGATACCATTTTAAAAAAAGTTTAAAATTTTAGTCTAGAGTTATAAATAAAAAATGCACATTATAATTTATTAATCTTTGTAAATATTATACTATAAATTTCTATAAATGTCTCCAACATAATATGTTCTATCTTTTTTAGAAGTTCACACTTTATTATTTACCTATATTGAAGGGTTCTTCCTCAAGTAACTTTTTTCCCAATATTGCTTGTCTATTTTCTTATAGTCACTAAGGTAACATTGTATTTCATAATTTAGTGGTCAATAAACTACCTATTAGTGTGAAATACACCTTGATATTTTCCATGTAATGTGGTTATTCCAAATATCCCATGAAAAATAAACCCCACAAACACTAATATTTCACTTTTTATATGAATTTTACAAAAGAACATAGTGGGATGGGAATCAATTTTAATTTGGTCTACCAGAATGGCTATCTAAGGCCTTTAAGACTTAAGGTAGATCATATATCAAGGTTGACCTAATTTGATTTATAAAATACAACATTGAGTAAAAATTCCTTCATTATTTTAAAATATCCTCAACTCTATGTGTTTTAGAAAATATTTTTTTTAAAAGTTCTAGATAATAAAATTATTAGCTCATTACTAAAATAAATAATAAAATTTTTAAGAACATAAAATTATGGGTTAAAAGACTCTAGGGTGTGTGATTTGATTGAAGACCATGATCAAAAACATGGGTTTCACATTTAACCAAAATTATTTCTTTGAAAATAATAATAATAATTGAATTAAATCTTATTATTATTTATTTTAATGTTGAAAAATTAATAAAATAAAAATAAAAATATAATTTAGGGTTTAACATGTAAGTGGTGCATAATATGATCAATTCTCTCATAAAAACAAAAATCAAATAAAAGGAAAAAAAATAAAATCTAACATGAAAATCATATTCCTCCATACTTAACTCAGGTACTATACTCATTTAAATTAAATTATAATTTTGGTATTATAAGAAAATTATGATAGATAGTGCATTTATAAATTTATAAATATCTATAAAATAGCTTAATTATATGGACAAAAAAGTATTGTAAATGATTTTTTTTCATCATATCCATCAATTTTTATCCCTCTTAAAAAACTACATGGGATGAAAAATAAAGTAAAAAATTATTAAATTATAATAATAAAAATGATGGATAATGTAAAATAAAAATGGGTAAACTCCCCAATGGGTGATTTATTTTTACTTCTAATAGCCATATAGTTGAAGTGGAAACCCCCCAATCTGTTGTGGGGATTGAGCTTATGTTTTACGAACAATAACATCTTTGTTCCTAAATTATCTTATAAATGCACTAAATATAAGTGTCTGAGGGTAAGAGTACTTAGTTTTCACCCCTTTTTAAATCATAATCAAGTTGCAATGTGGGTGTGGAAGGAGGAAATATTAGGCCAATTATTTTTTTTATGCGGGGTTGTGCAATCAACTGAGTGTGTATTGATTATCAAAGGAAGAATACAATCTTTTGGTTTGATTTAAGCTTGGTTTTCATTTGGGTTCAGCTCAATAATGACTTCATTTGGTTTTTTCTGTATATAATACTCATGGTTTCTCCATATTTTCTTCTTCATCCACTCATCCTATGACACCATCTTCAAAATCATCTAGGGCATGTGATACTGAGGTTCAATGTAAACTATCAATGTATGGGGAATCAATAAACAATTCAATATTGAGAGTAATTAAAACAATATTATTTCAAATATAAATCATATAACTTATATTTATATGAATGTAATTCCTTTAATGAATGAAATGTCCCTAGAAAATATTTATTTAGACACTCATCAGGTGTTATTACTTCTTCCAAAATTATCACCTCTTCCATTATGGTTTCCTCTTCCTCTTCAAAATGCATAGATTGTAACCATTCTATTGGATATTTTTTTTTCAAAACATGAGAGATGAATATTAAATTTTGGTTCCATGAAATTAGAATAAAATTAATTTAATTTAAAATTATATTACTTATTTATATCATATTTTAATTCTTCTTTATCATACATGGACTCTAGGAATCCAATTATGGGAAAGTTAATGGATTTTCTTCTTTTAAATTAATATCCAACTCTATGATATAAATAGTTAAGATGAGTATTTTTTTCTTCCAAATATTCTTACACATCCTATTACTTCTATATAATTATCTATGGAATCATATAGTTTATTTTTTTCCACCTTTTCTACCATATCTTTCATTTTATTATTAGAGAGACATAGATATTGCTACCATATTAATTCTTCAGTGTTGTGAGTGGATTCAGGTTGGCATTTAGAGTATAGATGTTCATGGTTTTAAATATAACTCTACTCTCATCCATTATATTACACTGAATGTTAGGAATATCCCCATTGGAAGGATTTATACTGAGGTTCCTCTTTTTAGGTGGTTAATAGTGGGTTATTCCATTAATTTCTTAACCACCTATATTTTATTTATGATATTTGTTTCAATGAGGAGGAGGCAACCGCGACGCATGTTTGGTTGGGTCTGATTCTTGATTTTGGGGGTTTATTTATTGCACAATCCTTAACATCGAGTTACTATTGTTTCTCTTAATGAATACTCACAATGGTTACCTCATCCATAACTAGGTACAAACCTACTTTCCAAAGGCATGTGATCACTTGGGATTTTAGACCAAATAACGCTTAGGGACTCGCATTGGTTGAGAGGATGGGAGGTCATGCTCATTGCACCTTATTGGGTGGAATTGTTTCATAGTATGAGACTCTATTATAGTTTTAATATATGTTCAAGAATCTCTTACTATCCCCGATACAAGACTGATTACCCTAACCAAACAATTATAGGTTAAATCTACTTTATTTAGAAAATAAAGGGGTAAAATAATTATTGAATCCATATGTATATATATGAGGTTATTTATCCATTTCATAATAATGAATATCTTCTTTATATAATGAATTCATATAACCAAATAAATTTGTATTTTTCCATACAGGGAGGTTATTAATATTCTGAGGATTGATTGAACCATTATGAGGCCTCCTACATATCCTAGTTATTATGGGAATCAAAACCCATATAGTTTTTTAAACCTGTGCAATTTAACATCATGCAGAGAAGATATATGTGTGGGTAGTTGGGTGCCGAATATTTGATATTGATACTTGAGGAGACATCCTTTGTATCCTACTTATGAAAGGAATCATATTTACCATAGTTCAGTGATTTTATTAGTCCATTGAGGGATGAGGTAATATAATAATCCCATTGGATAGATTGGGTCCCAATGGTTGAAATGTCAAAGGCATGGAGGTTCTTACACTGAGGTGGATGACTATTTGAGCTTGGGATCATACCTTAAGAAGGAATCATATGTATCCTGGTTATGATATGAATCATATTCCCTATAGTTTAATGGATTAGTGCTTACACACTTACATTTCCCTTGTCCTCATAGAGGTTTATGATTAAAATGGTATGATCATTGTAACTCCCTAACCCCACAAGATCTATGATCCATTTGGTAAACAAGGGATGGGAAATAATCTTTCGTATTGCTTATGTATGTAGGACTTATGTACTAGGATAGCCCTTTGGAAGATTGGTATCAGTATTGAACCTTGTAGAAGCATTTTACGTATCTTGGTTATTGTAGGAATCAAAGTCATAACATTTCACTTGATTAGGGATTAAACCCTAACGTTTCTCTTATAATTGGGGCTTACATACTATGGGTGAACAAGGTTATTAATTCCTAAGATAACCTTATGACATAGCCTACCTGCTTTCTTGACATGGGTAGACTGTATGATCAACATGCCTTGATTTCCTGCTTGACATGTTGGAGGATGTCTTCCTCACATGTTCTAGGAAAATCACATGATCAAATTGAGTTGTCTTAGAGACACCACATATAAAGGATGGAATTACTAAGATTCATTGCATGATCAATGATAAATTTTTTGGAGTACATTGCAAGACCTGGATGGTTTTCTTTGTAATCCATCGCATGACCCCGACTAACATGTCTAGAGGGTGTTACATAATCCAAATAACTTGTACTGGTGTCATCTTGAAATCTTTCTAAAATGCATGGAGGAAATCACGTGAGTCAGTGTGACTTGTCTCAAGGGGTGTCCCATGTCCGGGATGACATGTCTGGATGGCATTGGGAGACTTATATGGAATATCTTGAGGGAGTCATGAGATCCAATTTTCATGGTCGGGTGCCACTACGAGACTCAACAAACATACACTGGTCTCTCTATATGACTTGGGTGACATGTATAAAAGAGACTGTGTGGTTTGGATGAAAATTCCCTAGGGATTCATGAGATTCAGGTGGAGTTCCCATTGTGTGCGATGTGACTTTCTTTGACATGTCTAGAGGACTTCACATGATACAAATAGTATACCAAATTAGCATCGCATGATTTGGACAACATGTCTTGGTACTGTTTCTTGTCTTGGATTGTTCATGTGAAGTGCATGAGGATAAACATACATGTGTTGTGAATAATTCCAGAATTATCCTAGTCTTTGTTCCATCATTTATATTGTGAGTGACTTAGATTTGTTCAGTGTTAGGTTTTTTTAAGTCTCATGTGATCTAACATAAGCATGGCATGTTTTTTGAATTTACTTCAAAATGTCCTTCACCTGATCAATGATGACAACATGAGGTGTTTATTCTTACTATATTATTGTGCTGGTTGTTCCCCAGATCATACCCGATGGTAATATTTTTTGGTCATAGGATCACTTTCTCTAAGAAATCCACTATATCATTGGTGCATCTGGATGTGAAAAAGACCTTACGTCTGAGAATCTATTCCCCTTTTTTTCATGTAGGGTGGGGGATTTATAGGCCTAACCACCCCATTTGTTCGCTGCTTTATGTGGTGCATCTCACTTGGATCTTGGTTGGAATAGGCGAAGGGCTTTGGCGTCATGTATCTTCATGAGTCTCTATTGTGGATCACTCTAAGGGAATCACCTTTTTTAGTGATTGTGAGTCCCTCCCATAAATTATCCATTTGTTGTTTTATTTCAAATTAATGGGGACTAGTTGAATTATGTGAATATTTCAAGGACTTTTATATTTTCATTTTCACATGTCCAAGGACTTTCGCGAGATCCGGGGTCCTATCAAAAGGCCTTCATGTGATGTCATGTGACTTTTATGGGGATTTATATAGGACAAGGATAGCTTATCAAGGGGAATTTTCAGGATCCGACTGTCTTGATTATGAGTCTTACAAGACCCTTATATGGGCATCCTTAGTGTGTAATGGGAGTTTTATGACCACGAGAGGCTCCCACCTCCTCCACTTTTTATTTAATTTGTTTTATTGTGAAAATTTTAGGGTTTATTAAAGTTTTTTTTGAGTATTTTTGAGGAAAATTACTCTCTTTTTTGGTGATGCGTCATGTGAAGAATACATGTTCTATTGGTGATGAATGAGCATTTTATGTACAATTCCATATATGTGTCCTTAAGTATCCAAATGAGGAGTTAAAGGTCACATGGACACACTAGAGGCTCTTCATTTTATAGGGATTACATGCTTGCGATCTTTCTTGATACACGTTTGACATGTCACTGAGGTCTCGTGGTGTCTTGCAGATCATCGGGGGCGCATCATGTGACTTTTATGACCACGAGTGGCTCCTTCCTCCTATTTTTATTTAATTTTCTTTATTGAGCCAAGGTTCAGGGTCTTGTGATTTTTCTTAGATGTTGTCAAAGAAATTCAACCACCTATAGGTTATTCTTCGCATTATATTTAATAATGTAAGAGGCTCCCTACTTTTGGACATGTTTCTCATATTTTTGAAGGATTTTTGGATGGGATGTTAAGAACCTGCCAGTTGAAAAACCTCATGGACTAGGGGAGCTTATTTGGATTCTTTCGTATATCCATTGGTTATCCAAAGTTCTTCTAAAAGAGCATAATGACCATTAATAGGGTTTATGTGGGACCTTTCACAAGTTATCCACTGCGAATGGAGTATTCACGTGCCCTTGTGATGGTTATGCTGTTGCGTATACCATGGAAGCTCATGAGATCCATGGGAATTGGCCACCTTATCCTTCCTTTTATTTTGTGGGTATAATAATACCTATATTTAGCTATTTCTTACTTATTGAATTTTTTAATGCCCGTTTAGTGGGCATCAACATATTCCCCCCTTAGGTTAGACGTCCGCAGGGATAAGGGATTGGTCATGAGGAAAGTAAGTTCCCTCATGAGTCTTCGACGTTGTTGCGAGTCAATGTATTGAGATATGTTTTTTCTACTATGTGACACTTGTTTTTTAGTGAGATGCCATATATATAGGAGAGAAGAGGGAATTTTGATTCAATAAATACCCATTATCTAGAGCGCTCTCAATTTACTATCATTGTAACATCCTAGATCCCGGTGCCACTCAACGGGTTCCACGAACCGGGTTGGTCACATGACCTCAAGAGCATTTCCCCAAACGCCAGAGGCTTCCGACTAGCAGTGAGGGCTCAGTTCTGATAGTGGGGAAACTATGCCCTCATTTGTCAAAGTGTAGCGCAACGGAAAAGATAAATATCATACAACAACGGATGTAGTAAACAATATGCAACTGTAATGGACAATTGAAGTAAAATAGAACCATCAGTCATATATATAGAGATGCAACATGTCACTAATTCTATGAAAACTACCAGAACAAGATACACTGCAATACAATACAATACAGCTCAAAGTACAAGGTACAGTAAAACTAAACAAAATAGTGCAATAAGAACTCATCAACATCGCAAGCCTAAGCTCGGTCCCATGATCTCCTACTCCTCTACAACAATCATGTACCTGTATAGGGACTCTTTCCCCTATCGATACCTACAACAATATAGTCTTTTGGGGCCGAAGACATGACCCAAACAGGGTGTGAGAAATAAATCCGAGTAGGCACCCACCAAAGGCCCGTGCCCAACTGTTAGTGAAAATGTGCAACGACAATGTGGAGTAGTAAATGAAATAAACTAAGAAGTACTCAAAAATAACTAACTTTAACAGTAATATTTCCATTTTAATATTCATTTACCCATGCCAAGCCCATGCTTTAACTTGGCAGGTATAACATATAAAAATCACCACAGTGAACATTCATGATAACACTGTCCACAGACATAAAAACCTTACCCTTAGGTAAGAAAAGTCAAAACCCACAGGTGTATACCCACAGGTATAACAAATATTTCCCACAGGAGTATGAGGTGTTGCCCTCAGGCATAGAATCTACTGCCCACAGGCATGAAAGGAGTTTCCCTCAGGCTAAACAGAACACTTCCCTTAGGCTAAATAGAACACTGCCCTCAGGCTAAATATAACACCTCCCTCAGGAACAAGTAACTGGGCTGAGCCCAACATATAATCAATTAATTATATACAATTCCTGTCAAGGAAATTTAAATCATGCTAAAATTTTACGGTATAACCTTGAGTAACTTGGCCAAACAGCTAAACAGAGGAACACACCCTGGGGTGGTCCTGGATCCAAGAAGCGATCCGAAAAAACAGTTTCTAATTACATTCAATTACCTATACAATTATAGGTAATTAAAATAGCCAAGGCCCCAGCCTTACAACACCCCAACATGGGTTCGTAACACAATAATACATAATTTAAACTCCAATGTTGGAAAGAAACACCAGACCACCTACGTCGATCACCCCTGATTGGTATATGTGAACGTCGCCTCCCAAAATGCATGAGAAAAAAATATATATGAGATAAACAACTACACGTTCAACCTCAAATAACTTCCCCTAGAGAAATAATTGGTAAGAACGGATAAAGGAGATGGAAGCCCTTTCTTGCACGCTTCTAATAAGATCGATGGCGGAAGAATATGATTCCCAGTGTGCGGTCGGGAGATATTCCAAGCTCCAACCATCTCTTATGCTCTCCTATGGCGTCCTAAGCTTTCTCTGTGAACTGGGGAGGCTACTGCCCATTTTAAAAAAAACAAACTACGCAACATGTACTCTCAATTACACGACGTGTAATTTTCATCATTTAACTATTCCTCTGGCGGCTACTTTCCACCGTGGCACTGTTCATCCGTCGAAATGAGTACATGGTGTGTAATACCTGAGTACACGACGTGTACTATCTCTCATCTGACAGCTGCCTTCACCAACTTACTATTCACCTACCAAATGACTACACAACATATAGTCGGTTTTTACACCTTTCATCATCGATAGGGCTACACGCCCTGTGTACTCATCCCACACGGCCAAAGTACACGGTGTGTGGAAAAGTACACGGCGTGTACCCACGAAATTTGGGATTTTCCCCAAAATTTCTCATTTTCTCAAAAACACTTAAGGAAAAAGGAAAATAAGAAACCCGTATCTAAAAACAAGAACAAGGTTCTTAAAAACTTTCCCCCTTAAAGAAATTTGTCCACGAATTGCCCTCCCAAGGGTGGAAAAGATAAATCTGTGAACAACTCTAGCCACTGAGTATGTACGTCGGTCTCCTGCTCCAAGGTTTTGTCCTGCACTCGACCATGCTGCCATAACACTCGTACGAGAGGAATTGACTGGCATCATAGAAACTTCATTTTCCTATCAACAATAAGAATCATATGCTCCTCAAAGGACACATCAGCCTGAATCTCAACCTCCCCGGGCTGAAAAACATGAGATGGGTCTGAGTGATAATGGTGTAGTTGAGATACATGGAAGACGTCGTGCATGGACCGGTACCTCTGTGGTAACTGAAACTGATAGGCAACCGACCTGACTCTCTCCAGAATCTCAAACGGCCCACATACCTCGGTGAGAGTTTACCCTATCTCCTGATTTTTCTGTTTCCCAACCTCAGCGAAACACGCAAGAAAACCTAATCCCTGACCACAAACTCCAAGGGTCTTCTGTGGAGATCAGCGTGAGATTTATGATGAGACTGGATAGTATCCATCCGCTTCTATATCAACTGGACCTTCTATAAAGTCTCCTACATGATATGTGGTCCTAGTAAAGCTGCCTTACCTGCCTCCAACCAACATAAGGGTGATTGACACTGCCTACCATATAAAGCCTTGTAAGGTTCCATCTCAATAGTTGCCTAAAAACTATTATTATAAGAAAACTCAACCAGGGGTATATGCTTCTCCCAAGATCCCCCAAAGTCTAGGACTCATGTAACCAACATGTCCTCAAGAACCTGTATCATACGCTTTGACTGGCCATCGGTCTGAGAGTGGTAAGCTATGCTTAGAAGCACCTGTGTACCCAGTTCCCTCTGAAAACTCTGCCAAAAACAATATGTAAAACGGGCGTCCCTATCTGAAACAATAGAACGGGGGACCCCATGAAGACGTACGACCTCTCGGATATACAGCTTCCTGATCTCGTCAACACCGAAGGTCTCCTTAATTGGTAAAAAGTGATCTACCTTCGTAAGCCTGTCCACAACGAACAACATGAAATCATTGCCTTGAGGTGACCTCAGTAACACGGTCACGAAATCCATCGCGACATCATCCCATTTCCATTTCGGAATGGGTAACTGCTGTAACAATCCAGCTGGCCATTGATGCTCCACCATCACCTGCTGACAGGTAGAACATCTCATAACAAAACCAGCTACTTCCCTCTTCATACCTGGCCACCAACACTGACATCTCAAGTCACAGTACATTTTGGTAACTCTGGGAGGAACTTCCCAAGCTAAAGCATGAAATTCCCACATCAGCTCCTCGTGTATATCCCCTGAAACCCACACTCGTCCATGGAAACATAGTACCTCATCATCACATATAGTCCAACCAAGAGGAGGGTCCTCACTTGACACCGACTCCCGTAGAACTAGGCCTTCTGAATCCGATATCTATCTCATCCTCACTCTATCCAGGAGGGTAGAATTCACAGCTAATGAAGAAAGATAGGTTTGCCCTTGACTATCGTGCACCTTTAAATGCATCTCAGAGAACAAACCCATAAGCAGCCACTCACCACTGGCCTCATGTACAACCTGTGTCTGAGTCTTCCTGCTCAGGGAATCAGCTACTGCATTACCCTTACCAGGTGTATAGGAAAGCTCAAAATCGAAGGACTAAAGGTACTCAACCCATCTTAACTATCTCAGATTCAAATCACTCTGAGTAAAGATATACATGAGACTTTTGTGGTTGGTGAAAACCATAAAGTGCTCTCCTAAGAGATAATGTATCCAACAGCGCAACGCATGAATAACTGCAGCCAACTCGAGGTCATGCATCAGGTAATTTCTCTCATGTGGCCTCAACTTCCGAGACCCGTACACAATTACTTGATCGCCCTACATCAACACAACACCCTTCCCAATACCTGATACATCACAATAGACTGTATAGCACTTCCCTTGCTCTAGAAGTATTAGGATTGGTGCTGAGGTCAATTGTCCCTTCAGCTCCTGAAAGGCTGTCTCACAAACTTCTGACCAAACAAACTTCACACCCTTCTTAGTCAAACCCATCAACGGTGCTGCTAAGTGGGATAATTCCTATATAAATAGCCTGTAATTACCAGCCAACCCCAAGAAACTTCGTATATCAAACATGTTCTTGGGTTTCTCCTAGGAAACAACTGCTCTCACTTTCTCTGGGTCCACCACAACTCCTACCTCTGAGATAATATGACCCAGGAAGTGTATTTGGTTCATCCAAAAATGGCACTTTGAGAGAATAGCATATAACTAATGATATATCAGTGTACTCAATATGATATCAAGATGGGTAGCATGGTCATGTTGAGTGTGAGAGTACACCAATAATCCGTCCACGAAAACTACCACAAAAGAGTCCAGATAAGGGTGGAAAACACGATTCATCAGATCCATGAAAACTGCTGGCGCGTTTTTGAGTCCGAACGACATCACCAAGTAATCATATAGACCATACCTGCTCCTAACGGTTGTGAGAGTTATATCAAATGGTCTAACGCACAATGGATGATATACAGATCTCATGTCAATCTTTGAGAACACTCGTGCTCCCTGAAGTTGATCAAAAAGATCATCAATCCTTGGTAAGGGATATCGGTTCTTAAACGACAGCTGGTTCAGCTTCTGATAATCCACACAGAGTCTGAGGGTACCATTCAACTTCTTCTCAAAAAGGACCAGAAAACCCCAAGGAGAAGTACTGGGTCGGATGAAACCCTTTGACTGCAACTCCTTTATCTATCTCTTGAGCTCATGAAACTTAGGTGTAGCTATCCTATAAGGAGGACTGGACACCAGTGCCACTCCTGAAACATGCTCAATAGCGAAATCCACCTCTCTCTCTGGAGGTAGACCAGAAAAGTCATCCGGGAAGACATACCTGAAATGATCTACTGTTTGAGGGAAGTCCTTCTGACAATTCCCCTGATCATCCAGATATAAACTCGCAATCTGGAGAGTCACTTCACCTCGCCCACAATACTCCGGTCTAGCTCGGCTCGCCTGGACACCCCATTCACCCTTGTATTAAAACTCTCCACCCTCTGGTGACATGAAACTCACCCTATAATGATAGAAATCCAAAAAGGCTCAAAAGGGTACCAACAAGTCCATCCTGAGAATGAAATCACAGATCATCATCTCTAAGACATAGAGGTCCCACATAAATTAACACCTACCAACCTCAAGGGGGAACTCCTTGCACTGACGCACACCATCTGTTCTATTCCCCAACGGAGTGTCTAGCACCATAAAACCAGAAGAAGAAGAAACACAGAGCCCAATGATCTCCACAAAGGGCACAGATATAAAGCTATGTGTAGCACTCGTATCGAAAAGTACTTAAGATAAAACATAAGCTACTAGAATAGTAACTCTGATAGTAGAAGGTCCATGATCCTTCTCATGTTGGGAATGTTGCAATACATATGCATGCCCAGTTCCGCGGCCCTACGACACTGCCTGGCTACCCTGAGCTGTCCCGCCCTGCTATCTCTGAGATCCTGGTGTCTAGATACCACAACCACGAACACCATCTCTACCTACATGCCCTATCATATTCCAGTTTCCCGACTGGTAAGAAGCTGCTGGTCCTACTCCCGCACACAGAGTCTGCACAGAACCCCTCTCACTAGCCACTGGTGGAAACGCTCTGCAAAAAGGCTGAAGATATCCCATCTTGCCGCAAGCTCGGCACTCCAGTTGGTCTCAGGGACACTAGCGTCTCTTGTTCCCCTCTTTACCACATTGGTAGCACATGAACTAGTCACCCGAAGTATTCTTCGGGCTAGTACTGCCACTGTAAGAGAAGTCTATCTGTATCTTCCTTTTACCAGTAGAAATAGTACCAGAAACGGGAGTAGAACTGCCCTAGCCCACAACACTAGCTTCCCACAGGTTCCACTCAGTAATCAGTGTCTGGTTCACAATAGCATGCACTGTAGGAAACATGAAAACATTCACCAGTGCTCGGATGTCATATTGAATACCATCCTCAAAGCATTTGTCCCTCAATGTCTCATCACCCACCAGAAAGGGTGCAAAACACTGAAGCTCGGTAAATATAGCATAATAATCCATCACTGACATGGAACCTTGCGGCAGATTCATGAAATATCGAGCTCGATCTTCCCTCAATGTCTCTGAGAAAAAGAAGTCATAAAAGGATGCCTGAAAATATTCCCACGCCATGTCATGGTAATGCTCAGACTGGGTGGTAACATCTCACCACCTCTTGGAGGAATCATGCAGAATATAAGTCTTGAGCTTGACCCTCCACCCAGGAGGCGTCTCCAGATGCTCGGATATCTTCTGCATCGAACCCAACCAAGACTCTACAGCCTGTGGTCCGCCATCCTCTGAAAATGTAGGCGGATGCTGCTTCTAGAATATATGTGTTAGCTCTGCCATATATGTGGAAGCTAACGGTGCTCCCTATAAGGTCTGCATGAATCGCATGATGCCTTCACAGAACTACACATCCACGCCTGTGTCCGGTATAACGACTGACACTGCTGGAGGATCCACTGGTAGCCCATGGCCTACCATCTCAGGAGAATAATCATTGCTGCTCTCCTGGAAAACAATTGGTGGTCATCTCAGTGGCATGACTCTACAAGGTCAAATGCACCCCTTAGATCAATATTATAAAAGGCTGAAAACAAGGAGACCAAGAAGGGAATAGGAGAAAGAAAGAATTCAAGATTTACAAAACATGACTACACGGAGTGTATAAATACTACATGGCGTGTTCTCGTAAGCCATTCACATGGGCGTGTACTCCAGCTAAAAATGGTCATGTAACACCCCAAATACATGGAGTGTCCTTAGACTACATGGCGTGTACTTGAATCATTCTTCCCTACCTGGGTCCTTATACACGACTAAGGCACATGGCTCTCCTAAAACAAAACTACACGATGTGTCCCATAGGTACACGGTGTATACTCAAAAAGATTTCAGTGGCCCGTGTTGTTCGTGACACGGCCTGTGTACCTAGGTTACACTACACATCGTGTTTCAAAAGGACACGACATGTTCAAAGAATCCCCAGACCGACCCATGTTGCTCGCTACACATCCGGCTACATGGCTGACACTACATGGCGTGTTCCAGGCAGACACAACATGTACTAGGAAAGATAACACCGACCCGTGTTGTTCGTGACACGGCTAGGTACCTGGGTCAGACAACACGGTATGTTCAAGGTAGACACGGCGTGTATGTCTTAAGGTTTCCTTCGTCCATGTTATTAGTTACATGGGTGAACACTGGGTCAATACTACACAGCATGTACAACCGGTACACGATGTGTTTCCCCAAGACATTCCCTACTCCGTGTCATCACCCACACGGTCTATGACACAGGAGGAGACTACATAGCATGTACTGAGGGTACACGACATGTACTTAAAAAGTTTTCATTTATTCCCAAACAGAAGAACACACAGCGTGTGTCCATAGAACTACATGGCATGTCTGCTGGGTTTTCCGGATAGTATGCCTTAGATACTACTCCATAACCCAGAAAAACATAGAAACTAACACCTAAGTTCCGAATTCTGACCCTTGAGGGCCCATACTCCCCGAAAATCAAAGCTTGACATTTTATACATGTTATAACAAAATAAACACGCTGATCATTCACTAAATTTCGGTCATTGAGGGCCTATACTCCTCAAGAACCAAAGTTTTTCATTCATTATAACAAAACCTCACACAACAATACCCTATAAAATAGCAGGTATGTATCAAAGCAACTACCACCACATCATGCTTTCCTAACACAACTACTACCACAACAACATTCAATTTCTAATGCATCAAATGGCATGGAAGATATTCATGGAATGTGATTTCTAGAATGTTCCTAAGTGATACATGAGACGACATACCCTCATCTCATTGGGTTTCAACTAAATAGAACACAGTATAAAAATATAAATAGAACACCACAAGTGCATCACCCAACGGTAAAAATCAAATAAACTATAAAATTGAAAAACCAGTAATAATTGCAATAACGAGGTAGATTGGATTTTCCCTATACACGAGTTAGCTACTCCTAGGCACATCTTATTACCAAATACCATTTCTGTCTTATCTCTGACTATGGATCCAAATGGTAAGTCAAAGAAGAGAACTCCTCTAATACCACTTTGTAACGTCCCAGATCTGGGTGCCACTCAATGGGTGCCCTGAACCCGGTTGGTCACATGACGTCAATAGCATTTCCCCAAACGCCAGAGGCTGCCGACTAGCAGTGAGGGATCATGTTTTATAGTGGGGAAACTATGCCCTCATTTGTCAAAATGTAGCATAGCGGAAAAGATAAATATCATACAACAGCGGAAGCAGTAAATAATATGCAACTGGAATGGACTATTGAAGTAAAAGAGAACCAGCAGTCATATATATAGAGATGCAACATGTCACTAATTCTATGAAAACCGCTAGAACAAGATACACTGAAATACAATACAATATAGCTCAAAGTACAAGGTACAATAAAACAAAAGAAAACAGTGCAACAGGAACTCAACAACATTGCAAGCCTAAGCTCAGTCCCATGGTCTCTTACTCCTCAACAACAATCATGGACTTGTATAGGGACTCTTTCCCCTATCGATACATGCAGAAATATAGTCTGTTTGGTTCGAAGGCATGACCCAAATAGGGTGTAAGAAATAAATCCCAATAGGCACCCACCAAAGGCCCGTGCCCAATTGTCAGTGAAAATGTGCAACAGCAGTGTGCAGTAGTAAATGCAATAAACTAAGAAGTACTCAAAATTATCTAACTTTACCAGTCATATTGCCATTTTAATATTAATTTATCGATTCAAATCCCATGATTTTACTTATCAGGTATAACATATAAAAATCACAACGGTGAACATTCAAGATAACACTGTCCTCAAACATACAAACCTTACCGTTAGGTAAGCAGAGTTGAAACCAATAGGTGTCTGCCCACAGGCATAACGAATATCGTCCACAGGTGTACGAGGTGTTGCCCTTAGGCACAGAATCTACTTCCCACATGCATGTAAGGAGTTGCCCTCAGGCTAAACAGAACACTGCCCTCAGGCTAAATAGAACACTGCCCTCAGGCTAAATAGAACACTGCCCTCAGGCGCAAGTAACCGGGCCGAGCCCAACATATAAGAAAGAAATTATATACAATTCCTCTCAAGTTAATTTAAAGCATGCTAAAATTTTATGGTATACCCTTGGGTAACCTGGCCAAATAACTAAACATAGGAACGCACCCCTGGGGTTGTCCTGGATCCAAGCAGCGATCCCAAACAACAGTTTATAATTACATTCAACTACCTATACAATTCTAGGTACTTAAAATAGCCAATTCCTTATCCTTATGACACCCCAACATGGGTTCGTAGCATAATAGTACACAATTTCAACTCCATAGTTGGAAATAAACACCATACCACCTACCTCAATCTCCCCTGATCGGTATACGTGAACATCGCCTCCCAAAACGCATGTGAAAGGCGTAGATATGAGATGAAAAACTACACGCTCAACCTCAAATAACATCCCCTCAAGAAATAATTGGTAATAACGTCTCAAGGAGAAGAAATCCCTTACCTACATGGTTCCAACAAGATTGACGACAGAAGAATCTGATTCCCGGTGTGCGGTCGGGAGATCTTCTAAGCTCCGGACGTCTCTCCTACTCTCCTCCGACGTCCTAAGCTTCCTATGTGAACTTAGGAGGCTACTGCCTATATTAAGCAAAAAAAAAAAACTACACGGCGTGTTCTCTCAAGTACACGACGTGTACTTTTCAGCATTTTACTGTTCCTCTGGTGGCTACTTTTCACCGCAGCACTGTTTATTCGTCGACATGAGTACAAGACGTGTAATACCTGAGTACATGGTGTGTACTTTCTCTCATCTAGCAGATTCCTTCAACGCCTTACTATTCACTCACCGACTGACTGTACAATGTATAAATACCCAATACACGGCGTGTAGTCGGTTTTTACACCTTTCATAGCTGACAAGGCTACACACCCTGTGTACTCATCCCACATGGACAAAGTACACGACGTATGGAAAAGCACATGGTGTGTACCCAAAAAATTTGGGATTTCCCCCATTTTCCTCATATTCTCAAAAACACATAAGGAAAAAAGTAAAATAAGAAACCGTACCTCAAAACAAGTACCGAGTTCTTACAATCATCGCGTGCCCTTGTCGCATGACTGTTATGAAAGTGCCGATCACACGACCCTTCCATGATCCTTCTTTTTCAATTACTATCTTGAAAGAACAATTATTCTTAGGAACTCATTCAAACTAGCTACAAACTTTACTTTAGTAATTTCTTGAACTTAATCCATGAGGATGTAAAATTTTCTTTGGGGTTTCTGTAAGATATTTTGACTTTATTTCATGATCCATTGACCATCATGCGCTTGCGTGACCATGATATGGTCTCTTGATCTCAATAATTCAAGGGGTTATGTGATTACATGATTCCATGTGGGGTTTATGCGACTCACAAGACCTCTAGGGGTTAGGCGATTCATGATCCCCTTAAGTGATTCACGAACACCTTTGCTGATTCATGCGATACACATGATGCTGACAGAATTTTTAATTCTTTTCTTTTGATAAGATTTTATTTCATCTGTCTAACATAGGCCACATACATATTTTCAGATGGCTTTTATTTATCACCAAGGATCCTCTATTGCGGCTAATCAAAGGAAAATGGTCTCTAGAAACTGCAATGCAGACCCTTAATACTGTGTGGATTCTGATAATAAGTTTTAAGGGGTTTCTGTGATATGAGATTTTGGATTATCCTTTACAATGAATTCCTATATACAAGTTTTCCTTACTGGGTGATGCTAACGTTAATCCTTAATACTTCAATCTTCCATCTCATCGGGTGTTAGATTTTCTCGACTGTATTCAAATGACAATTTTTTAGGACATACGGTTGATTGTAGCTCAATCCCAAGGTTTGTTCTATATATTATAAAACTTCCCCTTAGGTTAGGATAGAGGTTATTTCACTCATAATACTATTTCTTAGAGATACTTGAGTATATTAATCTCCTATTTAAATAATCTAGGTTGTGAATGGAGCTTTAAATGGGATCTTTGTCTTGGAGGTAAATTTTTTGATGAATGATCATGGCCATTCTAGGTTAGAAAAATATTATTCAGGTTTTTTGATTATCTATAAAGGGTTCATATTTATGAATATCTATGGATCTCCCAATTTATCATCTATCACCATCCTGATCTTCTTTGAGAAATGATCAGTTATTGGTGTCCTACCACCAACACATTCCACTTGTCCCATGGTGATGTGGGAATCAACCTATGGGGAATATATTAGTTTGGAAGGATTCCCCCTTGGAGAAACTTATGATGAATTCCTTCTAATCACAGATTTCTGGAATGATCCCTTTCAGACTCTAGTATTAGCGAGATATATGCTTGTCATTATTAAGGAGAAGCTGAGAAAGGTGATGAATATGAGATCTCTTTTCTCTTTTAAGGACTGGATCGATATTTTCCTTTGTTGAGACATAGTTAGGCCAACCATTATATTCTCTCATCGATTACCATCCCAAAAGTTCATGATAGTGATAGTTCTTATTGGTCCATTGTAGAAATAGAGATTATACCATGTGAGGATATCAAGTGAACATAGAGATATCTCTAAGTCTTTGGAAAACTGGATTTATAGCCATGTTTATGAATGTATGGATCTTCCCAGATGTGGATGTATGTTCAGGAATCTGATTTAGTACACTAGTTATGGAATCTCCATTGGTGGAGGGATAGCTTGTCATCCTGAAAGTGTTAGTCCTTTCACACCTTTAGTAGCTTTTGGTCCATATCCAACAAGATAACAACCCCTATAGGATCAGTAGACCATTCAAGTTTTTATTAGGCAATATAGGGGATCACTTCCATTGCTATGCATATTACAACACTTCCATGATCCCTAATTCCATATCACATCCTAGACTGCTGAACATATCTGGGATTGAGACTATGTCACTAAGCCTTGATGAGGTTTAAGATGTGATGATCCAATTTTCCAGCTTTGATTTCACTCATTATCATGCACTGACATGGTTGGTTATTAACAATTAAAGTGGATCTCTCTAGGAAATGTCATACAATATCTCACTTTGGGCCATGGTGTGTGATCTGATCATCTATGAGCCATATTGACCTCATTGGTTTTCTCACCAATGTGTCTATACCCAAAGGGTATCCCCCTTATATTGGATGGTGTGTATGGAGAGAGACACCTTGGGACCATACATCAGTTTTGAATGATGTTGGTGTGTGAAGATATTGATACTAAGATCATTCTTCCACCTCTTAATGCTTCATATTTTCTAACTTAGGATTATTCCCAAGCTTGGGTAGTAGCCTATCCGAGCGGCATACTAAGTCAACTAGTCCATCCTTTAAGAAAGACATTTTATTCACCAACCCATCTATCTATGGAAACCATAAATTTGATTAAATTATCATAGAAGAACCCTCTTTATAACAATGAAAACATATATAGAGGGTCAAAATATGTTGAGGAAATTATTTCTTCAGAATAGATTCCTTATCCATTGGACAGAGATGTTCAGAATAAGTGTAAGATGATATAGTAGTAGATTTTGGCCCTAGATACTGAGACCCCTATAGAAATTTTCTATGATCAATATAGACATCTTTTTCTGATTTTTGGTGACTTGGGGGCATATGAATTTGACTACCAACCATGGCATAAAATTTTGAAGAAAATCAAATTGATTTGGAGATATTTGGACACCAATGAGAGGGGAATGCGTGATATAAAATATGAATCTCCCTTGAAGAGAAAACAGAGGGGGACCTGGAGGCATTGGAGTAGAGTCATCAGTTCATATCTAATATACAATTTCAGATGGATAACTGGACCATGCAGATATTGAGGCATGAGGAAATCATAGCCCTCTTGAGTCATGATCTCTCATCATCACCCTCCATGTTGGAAACTACTCAAAAATGGGTTGAAGATCTAACTAATTTAGTTGAAACTATCCATATTGGGGTAAAATAAGAGAAGGAAGGGAGAGTGACACTCCAATATTAAATTGATGCTTCTCTCTACGCTCTTTCCAACCTAGATATCTTGGTAGATCAAATATTTTTGTATTTAAATCATTGATATGTACCCTAACTTTTTTTATTAGAGGACTTGGAGAGACTCCAAAATGTTGATATCCCTCCAATTTTATAGTATCAATGAATAGAATTTTTGAACTATATATTTTTTGTATAGTTTACTTTAATTCATGATGTTCATGAATTTATTTTTTTTGATCTGATATTATATGAATTGTCAATTCTACCCATCCTTCACATAAAATAAAGTAAACGTGAATTCTTGGATTTTGAATATTGAAATTATAACATATTTTTCTTGAGAAATGATCATGAATACACACCAACATGATATTATTTACTAGTATATATTATCTATCTATCTTAAAATTACATATTTCTCAGAAAGATAATTGGGTAGAGTGCACATCCTGGAGGGAGAGTTCACTTTATTTTGTTGAAGCTGATAGGCTTGGAGAGTGTAGCTTGGTTTTACCAAGGTTATATGAAAGGCCTTGAAAGTTCTTCAATTATTGTAGTTAAAATCATTGTTGTGTGATATTTTAGGGTCTTTTAGATTGGAACTTATATCCCTGTAGTTTAGGTTCTTTTACCTTATATATCCTATAACATAGTTAGATTGTTTTTAACTCAGACATTGTAACACCCCGAGATTTTATGAAACATATTCTTTTTAATTTCATTAATGACTTGTGTTGTACGCTACACCAAAAGGAGCTTGCACAAAACACATCCCTGACTTGCCTTGCATTACACGCAATCGCGACCTTCCTCGATAGCGTGTGTAGTACGCAATACCGAGTGTCACTAAACGAGATATTATTATAATATTATTATGAACTAGCCATTATGAATAGTAATACCCACTTTTTTGAAATTTTATAAATATTATCTTTCAAAATGGACTTCATTTTTGGATTCAGAATAGCGAAATTAGCTTAGGGTGAAAGTTTGGTACTTTTTAGATAACTTTCATATTCTGATGAATAGTGAAAATTACTAAATTTTAATTAAAAACAACTTTTTTAATCGAAATAATTAATAGTGATAAATTATTAATTTGGGTTGTTTTAAAGTATATTTAGAATATATTTTTAAAATTTAATAAAATGTTTGTCATTGTATGTAATTTCACATTTGAACCAGATATAAACAAGTGTCAATCTTTTGATAGTTATTATCTCTTAAGAACACGCTATTTGTTTTGACGACGGGAATTAATTTTTAAATTAATTAATGGAACTGATATGTTTTGAATTTGGTAAAATAGACATCATTTTTGAATTCATAATATCAAATATAGCTTAGGCCTAATTTTTGGTATTTTTCTGGAAACTTTCATTTTTTGATGAATAGTGAAACCACTAAGTGGTAGTTAAAAAACTGAATTTTTCATAAAACTTAATTTTACCACTTCTGTGAGTGGAATTTCAAAAATTCGAGACACGTGGTTAATATCAAGGACTTAAATGTGGTTCAATGAGATGAAAATAATTTTTGGTGAATAGTAACTTTTTACTTTTTTTACCACGGTTAAAAGTAAATAGGGTAATTAAGGGTAAAAATGATATTATTATTACCCTAACACATGTCCTGATTCTATTAGATAAGTGTAATTCGACCAAAAACAACCTTAGGAAGAAAATATGACCATTTAGGCCCACTTGGATTAGATTAGGACGTTTATTATTAATTTATTTAAGGAAGGGTTAAAATAGTTAAAATCAATGTTTAATAACTAAATAATTTTTAATATGGGGTTATACATAAGATAAATTCTACTATACATATTCATTAGAAAGCTAAAAATATTTCCTACATAATTGTATTTTATTTATAATTTTTAGACCTTAAATAATTTAATTTATTTATGACAAAATGATGATGCATTAATTATCTTATTAATGAAATATTGACAAAGTTGATGTTATAAATACCCAAATAAATGAAATTTGAGACTTTTTATGAATTAAAATAATTTTATATGTTCATATGACATGTTAGTGTTGATTTAATTAACTTTTTTCGGAATAATAATTCTTTTATTATTTTCAAAAAAATTAATTACCAAATAGTGTCAAAATTGACATAAAATAGTTTTTAAAACAAATATTATATTATTAATTGTTATTATATTCCTAAAAATATACTGTTCGGACAAGATAATTATATTATGATAGGTGTATCATTAATGGACCTCTTGGGGGTCTCTTGGATGTATATGGTAAGTTTAATGACTAAATAATATAAAAATACAAAGTGACATGGTAAATGTCAATCTAATTAACTAAGAGTTAAAACTAAAAGATAAGGTTAATATAATAACCTAAATTTGTCCAAATTCTATTTTATGAGAGTATTTCGACCCATCCCCACCTTAGCATAGAAATAAATCAATTTCAAGCTATTAAAAACCGAATATGACTTTATAATAAAATAATATTTTTAGTTTTTCCAAAGGTGCCCCTCTCCTCCCTTATAAAAGGGAACCTCCTCCCTCTCTTCCTCACACCACTTTGAGGTTTCAAGCTCATCAAAACCCTGCCAATTTCTCTTCTCCACTTCCCTAGAAACATCCTAGATGTCCTGGTCTTCTTCAAAGACCAATTTTAGTTCCCTAAGAGGAGGTCTCAAAGAGGCGCTTCAAAGAAGATGTAATATCCGTTACCGATTCTTTCAACTTTATTTCTTCTTCCACTTCTTTTTCTTAGTTTGTTTCATTATGAAGTAATAACATCAGTATCACTAATATACTTATATGTTATTATAATTATGAAACATCCCTATTTCACCATTTATCCATCCTATGGAAAACGAAATCACCGCGCGTGCGTACGTACGGAATACCGTCTCCACGCCGTGGTTTAATCTATTTTCCACCACTACCTTACTTGGATGGGTATAATGGTGTAAATAATAGCTATATATGATTATTGTAAAGTAATATTGATTCTTTAATAGTATACATACACTCCAATAAAATTCCAAGATCATGGGAACGATAACATCGCTCGTGCATACGTACGGAATACCGTCTCCACGACGCGATGAGATTCATTCTCAATGATTAACCATTCATAAATAATTATAAATTATATATAATAAGTAATAATGAAATATATGACATAATAATGATACTGGATTTATGTATATATATATGTATGTCATCCAATTAATTCCATTCAATTCAACGAGGAAACGAAAACAACATTCATGCGTACGTACGGTCTACCGTCTCCATGAATGGTGTATTTATTTCCATTTATCGATCTATTATATTTATGTATATTCTGAATAAATATTATATATAAATCAGGTTTTATATTCTGGAATTAAGTAATCATGATCTAAGTAATCATATGAATAATTACAAGTCAAAACACGGACGACAAATGAAACGATTTTACCCAAAACGCTCTTTAACATGGAATTTACAAAAGAACGGGTAATATAAAGTCATAAGTGAACCATATATGATATCATAACAATGAATATGATTCTATAATAAGTCAATGACATTATTTAAATCATTATACAGGAGGTTCAGATACGTGTGAAGCACATCGGACCTAAGGTAAGGGATAATTTTTCAAATCTCATTTTTATCCGAGATTGCTTATTCGTAAGTATTTACTGGGGTAATTTCTATCATCCATGTCCATGTCTTATAAAAATGTTTTCATGATTTTTTAAAGTCATTTTTACCCATTTTTGAATTTTACTAAATGGTAGGCAAGTAATCTTTCTTTTGTTTACGTTACGAGGTACTTTTTAGACTTTTCCGGCAAAAGTACGAGAAGAATGTTTTTTTTAACTTATACGGCACAAACAGATTTTTACGGTTTTATAAAGCCTTATTTTCATGAAGCTTACTCCAAAAGATTTCATGACTATTTTCAACAAAATCCTTTTCTTTTAAAATTTCATGATGTTTTCTGAAAATAAATTGATTTTGAAGAAGAAAGGATATTTTCCTCAAGAATTCATTTCAAGTGTTTTATCAAAACCATTTTCTATCTAAGATGACATTATTTCATATGTGTATGTTTAAAGTATAATGTCTCTATGATTTATATGGTTTCAATTTTCTTATGATGAAATATCCATTTGTTTTATATGGATTATGTGATGAAGTGATGATGTTTATGAAACCCATTTTATTCTTTGGGTTATGATGAATGTTTTAAGTTTATTTGTGGCACAATTAAGAATGATTTCATTATGAGATGGGTGGGACCTATATCTCTCTCCAATGCATTGGTTAAAGATTTATATCTCATGAGATAACATGGCTGGAACGATAAGTTGATTCGGTTCAGTATTATAGGAATGGAACGAGGAGTGAACTCGATTCAGAAAGAGACTTTGTCCACTAAGATGGTCTTGGCAGCAATGCCTTGGATACTATGGAAATCATTACATGTTCTTAATGGATGCCAAAATTACATGTTTTATTCCCATGCTATGTTATCATGATTTATGTTTCATTATGAGCTATGCCTTATGTACTTCCATGTTTTAAGTCGTTGCTTAAGATTTTGATGTTTAAACATTATGTTCATGTTTTTAAGTTCAAAGGTATATGGTATGTTTTATTTTATCCATGCTTACCCTTACTGAGCATTTGAGATCACCCTTTTTATGTTTTATTTTTCCCCCAGGATTAAAAGAAAGGTTTTAGGTAAGGAAACAAAAAGTGGAAGATCTTTATGGGAGATGTTGAAGATCTTTCACCACGATTAGAAGATTACGTTCCAAGTTTCCAAAGACACCAAACTATTACGGTCCTTGTGTGTCTGTTTTTGCTATGTACTAAGTATTCTGCAAAAGTAATGTAATGTCCATGCACGTTAAGCTTCGGGTCTCTACAATTGGTATCAGAGGAAAGGTTTAGTCAACCTTTGGAAACTAGGATGCAATAACATTAGTGAGATCCCTAGATATATGTCTAAGGTATGTCTAGGGATGACCCTAAGGTTACGTATAAGTATAGGTTATAGTCCTATAATTATGGTAACAATCTTAGAATTAAACCTAAGATGTTAGATATTGAAGGTACTCCCCCTTTGTTATGTTTCTTTCCCTAGAATTATTTTTGCCTCTCACAATATTCTTTTTGGGCTTTAGACGATGGCAGGAACCCGAAGGAACCATGTTGATCAATGCAATGGACAATGCAATGATTGTCCTCCTGAACAAACAAATGTAATGGGAGATGGAGTGAAAAATCTTATTGCTATACTTACACAAGCTATGAATCATTCTGGACTTCCAAATGAGCAGAGAAGGGAACAATATTCTATTGAGTCCTTCATGAGGCAACACCCACCTTCTTTTAGTGGGTCTTCTGATCCACTTGTTGCTGAACAATGGATCAGTACCACTGAAAAGATATTTTCAGTTCTTCAATGTTCTGAACATGATAAAGTAATCTTAGCAGTATATCATTTGGAAGGTGAAGCTGATCAATGGTGGAATCTTATCAAGAATACGAGGCCAAGAGATGAAATTGAGTCCATGGAATGGGATGAGTTCAAGAAATTATTTTTCAATAAGTACTTCCCTCGTATTCTTCGAAAAAAGATTGATAAAGAGTTTATTGAACTAAAGCAAAAGGATGATGAATCTGTTGGTGTATACGAAGAGAATTTTACAAGGCTTTCAAGGTATGCATCTGGCTTTATCATCCAACCTGAAAGTAAAGTTGATCGATTCTTCAGCGGCTTAAAACCAAATATTTGAAGGGCATTAGCTATAAGAGACTTCAGTAGCTATGAAGAAATTGTGCGTTGTGCTATCAAGGTAGAAATGGAAGTTGGTGTTACTTATCCATCTCATTGTTTTGACAAGAAACAAAAGATGGAGTTCAAGGAGAAATCTCAGAATAATGGTGAAAAGAAGATGAATGTTTCCTTATGCTCAAAGTGTGGAAAGAAGCATGGTGGAGATTGTCTTAAAGGGACTAGAAAATGATTTAAGTGTGGAAAAGAAGGTCATCGTGAAGCTGAGTGTCGAAGTAATGGAAAAATAGTTTCTAATGATGTGAATAAAGAAAATACTGTAGAGAACGCACCACCAACACTTCAATTCTTCAAGTGCAAGGAAATAGGGCATTATGCTAATAAATTCCCTAATCCAGGGGTTAGTGATGATCGACATGAGCAACCACTTAAGGCAAAGGACAAAGGGAAGTCACATGCGATCACTATTGGTGATGTTGAATATGAAAACGATGTGGTGGAATGATTAAGTGTTTATGTAATGGGATTCCAAAATAATGTTGTATATAGTATCGTGGAATATTGGAATATTTATGTATTGGTTTATTGTGGTTTTAAATAATTTTATGGTACCGGTAACCATGGAAAGTGATTGAGATATTTTTTGGAAAAATGATGATATGCGCTTAATTAAGGGATAAGGAGAAAATGAAATTTTTGATAGTATTCATGAGCTCATGACTGATATAAGGAAATAGTTATATCATGGTTTGAGTATATAGAATTTTGGGGTTTTGGTATGTGGAAAGAGTTAACTTTTGACAACATTCATGTTTTCACTAAGATTCAATGGGTATTCATTTTTGAAGAGAATACATGATTAAGGCCTTCGAATGTTTGGAATGTGACCAACAAGACATATCTCATGATATATGGGGATCAACGATGGTATTAACAAGCTTGTTATATGACCTCTTTGATAATCGTTTTCACTATAATATAAGATTGGACAACAGTATTTTGGATAAGCCTAAAGATTGGAATGGATTATGTTGGACATAAGTTAGTATTGTTTAAGGATATAATTTTTTTCGATATTATTGATGGGATGTTATAGTAATTTAGTTTTATAAAAAGGACAACCTGCAGGATGGGCGACAGCCCATCACGTCGGACAAGGCTGTGGGAATCGAACCCACAACTGAAATGCGACTGGCCTTTATCGCCTACCACTGGCCTACAGGAAGTCCCTGTTTAGTAGAAACTAGTTTTATTATATTAATCAGTATTATATATGAAGTATAAGTCCATCTTAGGAACCATATATGATTAATCTCACTATATATGGACTTATTTATTTTTTGATAAATTTTCTAACCTTTTGTTTGAGACAGATGGAATGACCCATCATTCTATCACATGATCTGCTAACACATCACGAATGAAAAATTCAACTTCATTTCTTTAAGAGATGAAGTGGAAATTGTCCAAAGAATGACCACCAGTGATACTGTACCAAAATCACGAAAGTATTTCTTCTAATTCCAATTTGATGGTCAGATTTTTCTTCCATATCCATATTTTCACCTATGTTCTTCTACGTGGAAACCCAGTGATGAGTTACTTTGGGTAACCTTTACATTTCATACTTTAGTTTTTAATGGCTAGTTTTGGTATTCCTTTTTACGATGTGGGTTTTTATTAAATAAACTTTCGAGTAGTAAACCATTTATAACCCCGACGAATTTTGAGGGAGAAATTCATTTTAAGGGGGGTAGAATGTAACACCCCGAGATTTTATGAAAAATATTATTTTTAATTTCATTAATGTCTTGTGTTGTATGCTACACCAAAAGGAGATTGCACAACACGCATCCCTGACTTGCCTTGCATTACATTCAATCACGACCTTCCTCGATAGCGTGTGTAGTACGCAATACCGAGTGTCACTAAACGAGATATTATTATAATATTATTATGAACTAGCTGTTATGAATAGTAATACCCAATTTTTGAAATTTTAAAATTTTATCTTTCAAAATGAACTTCATTTTTGGATTCGGAATATTGAAATTAGCTTAGGGTGAAATTTTGGTACTTTTCGGATAACTTTCATATTCTGATGAATAGTGAAAATTACTAAATTTTAATTAAAAACAACTTTTTTAATCGAAATAATTAATAGTGATAAATTATTAATTTGAGTGGTTTTAAAGTATATTTAGAATATATTTTTACAATTTAATACAATGTTGGTCATTGGATGTAATTTCACATTTAATCCAAACATAAACAAGTGGCAATCTTTTGATAGTTATTATCTCTTAAGAACACGCTATTTGTTTTGACGACGAGAATTAATTTTTAAATTAATTAATGCAAATGATATGTTTTGAATTTGGTAAAATAGACATCATTTTTGAATTCATAATATCAATTATAGCTTATGCCTAATTTTTGGTATTTTTCTGGAAACTTTCATTTTTTGATGAATAGTGAAACCACTAAGTGGTAGTTAAATAACTGATTTTTTCAAAAAACTTAATTTTACCGCTTCTGTGAGTGGAATTTCAAAAATCCGAGAGACATGGTTAATATCAAGGACTTAAATTTGGTTCAATAAGATGAAAATAATTTTTGGTGAATAGTAACTTTTTACTTTTTTTTACCACGGTTAAAAGTAAATAGGGTAATTAAGGGTAAAAATGATATTATTATTACCCTAACACATGTCCTAATTCTATTGGATAAGTTTAATTCGACCAAAAACAACCTTAGGAATAAAATATGACCATTTAGACCCACTTGGATTAGATTAGGACATTTATTATTAATTTATTTAAAGAAGGGTTAAAATAGTTAAAATCAATGTTCAATAACTAAATAATTTTTAATATAGGTTTATACATAAGATAAATTCGACTATAAATATTCATTAAAAAGATAAAAATATTTCCTACATAATGGTATTTTATTTATAATTTTTAGACATTAAATAATTTAATTTATTTATGACACAATTATGATGCAATAATTATCTTATTAATTAAATATTGACATAGTTGATGTTATAAATACCCAAATAAATGTAATTTGAGACTTTTTATGAATTAAAATAATTTTCTATGTTAATATGACATGTTAGTGTTGATTTAACTAACTTTGTTCGAACTAATAATTCTGTTATGATTTTCAAAAAAATCAATTACCAAATAGTGTCAAAATTGACATAAAATAGTTTTTAAAAAAAATATTATATTATTAATTGTTATTATATTCCTAAAAATATACGGTTCAGCCAATATACTTATATTATGATAGGTGTATCATTAATGGACCACTGGGGGGTCTCTTGGATGTATATGGTAAGTTTATTAGCTAAATAATATAAAAATACAAAGTGACATGGTAAATGTCAATCTAACTAACTAATAGTTAAAACTAAAAGATAAGGTTAATATAATGAACTAAACCTGTCTAAATTCTATTGGATGAGATTATTTCGACCCATCCCCACCTTATATTAGAAATAAATCAATTTTGAGCTATTAATAACCGAATATGACTTTATAATAAAATAATATTTTTAGTTTTTCCAAAGGTGACCCTCTCCTCCCTTATAAAAGGGCACCCCTCCCTCTCTTCATCACACCACTTTGAGCCTTCAATATCGGCCAACCCATAAAAATTTCTCTTCTCCACTTCCCTAGAAACATCCTAGAGGTCCTGGTATTCTTCAAAGACCAATTTTAGTGCCCTAAGAGGAGGTCTCAAAGGGGCGCTTCAAAGAAGAGGTAATGTCCGTTACCGATTCTTTCAACTTTATTTCTTCTTCCACTTCTTCTTATTAGGTTGTTTCATTATGAAGTAATAAAATCAGTATCACTTATATACCGATATGTTATTATAATTATGAAACATCCCTATTTCACCATCTATCCATCCTACGGAAAATGAAATCACCGCGCGTGCGTACTTACGGAATACCATCTCCACGCCGTGGTGTAATCAATTTTCCACCACCACCTTACTTGGATGGGTATAATGGTGTAAATAATAACTATATATGATTATTGTAAATTAATATTGATTCTTTAATAGTATACATACACTCTAATAAAATTCCACGATCATGGGAACGATATCATCGCTCGTGCGTACGTACGGAATACCGTCCCCACGACGCGATGAGATTCATTCTCAATGATTAACCATTCATAAATGATTATAAAGTATATATAATAAGTAATCATGAAATACATGACATAATAATGATACTGGATTTATGTATATATATATGTATGTCATCCAATTAATTCCATTCAATTCAACGAGGAAACGAAAACAACGTTCATGCGTACGTACGACCTACCATCTCCATGAACGGTGTATTTCTTTCCATTTATAGATCTATTATATATATGTATATTCTGAATATATATTATATATAAATCATGTTTTATATTCTAGAATTAAGTAATCATGATCTAAGTAATCATATGAATAATTACAAGTCAAAACACGGACGACAAATGAAACGATTTTACCCAAAACGCTCTTTAACATGGAATTTACAAAAGAACGGGTAATATAAAGTCATAAGTGAACTATATATGATATCATAACAATGAATATGATTCTGTAATAAGTCAATGACATTATTTAAATCATTATACAAGAGGTTCGGATACGTACGAAGCACATTGGACCTAAGGTAAGGGATACTTTTGCAAATCTCATTTTTATCCGAGATTGCCTATTCGTAAGTATTTACTGGGGTTATTTCTATCATCCATGTCCATGTTTTATAAAAATGTTTTTATGAATGTTTGAATTCCTTTTTACCCATTTTTGAATTTTACTACATGGTATGCAAGGAATATTTATTTTGTTTATGGTATGAGGTACTTTTTTGATTTTTCCGGCAAAAGTACGAGAAGAATGTTCTTTTTAACTTATACGGCATGAACGGATTTTTACGGTTTTATGAATCCTTATTTTCCTAAATATTCCTCCAAAATATTTCATGACTATTTTCAACAAAATCATTTTCTTTTAAAATTTCATGATGTTTTGTGAAAAGAAATTGATTTTGATGAAGAAAGTATATTTTCATCAAGAATTCATTTCAAGTGTTTTATCAAAACCATTTTCTATCTAAGATGACATTATTTCATATGTGTATGTTTCAAGTATAATGTCTCTATGATTTACATGGTTTCAATTTTCCTATGATGAGATATCCATTTATTTTATATGGATTATGTGATGATGGAATGATGTTTATGAAACCCATTTTATTCTTTGGGTTATGATGAATGTTTTAAGTTTATTTTGTGGCACAAGTAAGAATGATTTCATTATGAGATGGGTGGGGCCTATATCTCCCTCCAATGCACTGGGTAATGATTTATATCTCATGAGATAGACATGGCTGGAATGATAAGTTAATCCGGTTCAGTATTACAGGAATGGAACAAGGAGTGAACTCGATTCAGAAAGGGACTTTGTCCACTAAGATGGTCTTGGAAGCAATGCCTTAGCTACTATGGAAATAATTACATGTGCTTAATGGATTCCACAATTACATGTTTTATTCCCATGCTATGTTATCATGATTTATTTTTCATTATGATCTATGCCTTATGTACTTCCATGTTTTAAGTCGTTACTTAAGATTTTGATGTTTAAACATTATGTTCATGTTTTTAAGTTCAAATGTATATGGTATGTTTTATTTTATCCATACTTACCCTTATTGAGCATTTGAGCTCACCCTTTTTATGTTTTACTTTTCCCCCAGGATTAAAAGAAAGTTTTTTGGTAAGGAAACAAAAATTGGAAGATCTTTATGGGAGATGTTGAAGATCTTTCACCACGATTAGAATATTACGTTCCATGTTTCCAAAGACACTAAACTATTACGGTCCTTGTGTGTCTGTTTTTTCTATGTAATAAGTATTTCGAAAAAGTAATGTAATGTCCATGCACGTCAAGATTTGGGTCTCTACAGACATGATATTGTTTTAATTAGTGTATTTTAGCTCGGACCTCATATTGCTTTTGTTCAAGGTCTTTTAGCTCAGACCTGATGCTGATTTAGTTTATAGTATTTTAGCTTGGACATAATATTTCTTTATTTTAGGTTCTTTTACTTGGGACCTGATATTGATTTAGTTTAGGGTTTTTAGCTCAGGCTTGATATTGCTTTTTTAGGGTCTTTTGGCTTGGACCTGATATTTATTTAGTTCTGGGTATTTTAGCTCGAACATGAGTTTGCTTTAGTTTTGGGTCTTTTAGATCGGACCTAAAATTGCTTTAGTTTATGTACTTTTAGCTTGAACCCCATGCTTATTTATTTTGGGTTCTTTTAGATCAGAACTAATGTTTCTTTAGTTTATGGTCTTTTATCGTGCACCTAATATTCATTTATCTTAGGGTATTTTATCTTATACCTGATGTTGCTTTAGTTTAGGGTATTTTAGCTTGGACCTAATGTTGCATTAGATTAGGTTCTTTTATCTTGGACCTAATATTACTTTAGTTTAGGGTATTTTAGCTTAAATATGATATTGCTATAGTTTAGGTTCTTTTAGCTCAGACCTGAAATTATTGATCATGGAATATGGTGTATAAATTCCAAGAGTGACCTCAAAAACTATATGGAGTTGAGTTCTTCTATGGTGTTGTTATGGCTCACAATGATCAAAAAGCTATTTTTTAGAGTTACTTATTTGGTTTATGACCATAGGGGCATATTCAGGAGCCATAGGCATACATGAATAGTGAATAAAAAGGTCTCTTGAATCCGAGTATCCTTTCTAGGGTATATGGAAGATTTATAGAGGTTATATAGGTTTGGAAGTGAAATAATAGGGTTGTTACGTCTACCTAGATAGTTGGAAGTTGGATGATGCAATCCATAGCCTAAATATTTGATTCATAAAAATGAAATGGGGTAGACATGATGGGTATGTCCCATGACATCTTGAGAATCTAGGTTCTGCCATAGTGTTTCCATAGATCAAAATGATTGAAGCTCTTTTCTGGGAGGGAGGATATGCCTTAATTTTTTGGGGCAATTCCTTTATTCTCTAGTATCATGGTCAAGAAAAATATGATATCCACTCTTTTTTTTGGGAAATGAAAGGTTCATGAAGACTCAAACATCTAGATGATGAAGTTTGGTATGGAGGAAGGTTATGAAGGAAGTGTTATAGAACCCTACAACATTTTAGATATTAAATTATGAAGCTTCGTCCCTACATCTCGTGGTTTTAAATCATGATATGTGGGTCATCAAAGGTTCGATAATGGAGTGTATCATTTCAGACTTGAGAAAGGGTAAAAAACACGGTGACGTACCATAGAGGATTTTGAATCCACTCAGATAGTCTGGTACAAAAACTATATGTCATGGTCCAAAGCACTCATATTAGGAGGATGATATGGGACTGTCATAATGAGAGTTGTTTAGATAAACTAAGGTGTTGAGGTTCTTCTGTAGTGATTTCAGAGCTCACAAGGATCAGAATTTCCTTTTTATAGAGTGACACATTTAATTGAAGACCATCAGGGCATATGCATGAGCCATATGGATACACGCATAGTCAAGAAAAGGGTCCCTTAAATCCAAACATATTTTTCAAGGGACATGGAAGTTTTATGGTGATCTGAGGCACCCCAAATCATAAAGTGTGATTTGTGGAAAGTGTAATATCCAAAGAGGGTTAGAGCACCCTAAAATCCATGTCACTTCCTAGAGAACATATTCTCATGATGAGGAGATGTGTCAAATCATTACACTAATATTTCCTACACCAAGGGGTCCAGGGAGCATAGATTGTTTTTACTAGGGTTATATAGTAGGTCCTATGGGATTTAGGCCACATTTATTTATGCACTATTTTTTTTCCTAAACTCGGAAGATAAAGAGCATAGAAAGTGAACACCCTACTTTTTCTCTGGCTGCCCTTTCTAGTTTTTAAATCTGAAAAGTTTTTTGTATCCTTTTCTAGTAATTAATGTTCTTGAAATTTGGACCATTATAGGCTAGAGTTTATGGTCATACAAATTTGACCAATGTGCATAAAATTTAAGGCTGTGACACAGATAGACCTATATGGGTGATGATACAAAAGTGCCTAATTAGTATAACTGTGGTCAAGGATATTCCATCATCCATCTGAGAAGGATTTGAAAATATTGTAAATCATAGATTGAGGTTCTCAGACTATGAGTAATGGTATGGGACAATTGTACCAGGAGTGGTCCAGTTCACACTGAGGTGTTGAGTTCTTCCATAGTGATGTCAGGGCTCACAAGGATCAGAATGTCCATTTTTGAGCGTAACACATTTGGTTGATGGACATAGGTGCATATGCATGGTACATAAGCATACATTCATAGTCACAAAAAGGGTCCCTTGAATCAAATTATCTTTTCCAAGGTCCATGGAATATTTGTGGAAACTTTAGGTACTCGAGACATGAAGTATGATTTATGGATTGAGGTTCTTGAAGGATGGTGGAAGCACCCCGTACTCTGGTCGAATTGGGTAAGGATACTATATTCCATTGATGAGGGATGATGGTGGATGATGGTCTGCGTAGTTTATTATCTTGTAGTGGGGACGTATTTTCTTCCGTTCATTTTATTATCATGTGGTAAGGATGTGTTTCGGGTAGTTTATTGTCATGTGGTAAGGATTTTTTCCCTGCAGTTTATCATCATGGGTAAGGAAATATTCTCTGCATTTTATTTTCATGCGGTAAGGATGTTTTCTAGGAAATTTAACATCATACTGTAAGGATGTGGGCTTCTTGACGTAAAATGGTAATGTTGTGGCTGGGCTCATGAATATAATTATGGGTGTCTCTGTGTATCCTATAATGATAGGAATGAAACCACACAAAATTATTAAGATGGATCCCCGAGAAGGTATGACCTATACACAGAGAGGGGGTATTTTTATATTTTCCTATTGTGACTGGACTCATAGTTGGAGATCTCGGTGTCTCTACAAATCTTGTAAGTATAGGAATCAAGACATACATAGTTTTTGAATTGGAAACTCTCTACACAGGTCTGACCCATACTTGGAGGTGGGTATTGTTTTTGTTGATTGTTGTAGTTGGGTCAAGGATTAGAGATCTATGAATCACTATATATCCTGTAAGTATAGGAATCAACCTACACATATTTAGTTAATGGTGGTGTGGTAAGAGACCAACACCAAAATAAGTGGTCCTCCTCGGCGAGGTCCACAAGAATGTGCAATTTTACATCTTGATGGGGACACAACCCATGAAGTTTAATGTTATTCAATAAGGAATAATGATATTATTTTTATATTCTTTTAATCGGGACTATGATGAATAGTTCACGGGCCTTCATGCCTTATTTGTGTGGGGTTGTCCACATAAAATTTCCTAATCTCATGTAATCCATGCTCGATGTGACAAATAAGGAATGATAAGGGTTTCTCCTACCACAAGGGAGAAATTAATGATAAGATTGGGGAATTTGCATCCTGTGGTGGATAGAACAAGATATATGATCAAGGCATCCCTGTGTATCTCATTGAAAATGAGAATCAATCCAAATGTAGTCCTAGAGAACCCATGTAGCTTAATATCATGTGGAACAGACATCTTCCATACAGTTTTAATGACTTTCAGTATGGTCATTGGTGAATTAATGTGAAAGAGAAGTGATGATATAGTTGGAAACAAGAATTGAGTCCTAGGCATCACTAATTATCATGTGATGGCAGGATTTAAGCCACATATATTTCTTTAATAACGTTAAATTTAATTTCATGTGGTAAGGACATTGGGTTACCCGATGTGAAAAAAGGTAAGACTATGGATCTATGTAGTTTTACATCATATGGTAAGAAAATATTCCATACTGTTTAATGTCCTTCATTAAGAACAAACTTCATGTAGTATATCATCATCTGTTTAGGACATAGAGTGCCATGTAGTTTAAAGTCTTACTATTAAGACTTGATGTGCTGTGCAATTTATTATCTTGTTGATGGGTTTACTCCATATAGTTAAATTTCATGTGTTTAGGATGTATTTTTAGGGATTATATTGATGTTGATTCCCTAGTTGATGATATCTATGCAAATCATTTCTCAAGAAATCTCATATTGGTGGGGGGGGGGGTGTAACACGCTCCTCATCCATTGTGTCAAATGAGTAAGTTCTATTGTGGAAGAAATAACATATGATGTAAGGACCTTCACATTTGGGTCACAAATTTGGATAATTCTTTCCTGGTATCATTGGGGTTCTAATATCCAAAACCAGTTTTCAAGAACCCATGTTTTTGGAACCAGATGAAATTTCAAGGGTTTTTTGAATTTTTTCCTATTACTGGATAAGCCAAATTTAAAAAAGAGATTAAAAAATGAAGTTCCACGATTTGGACTATTTAAAATTGATGTTATAGGGCTTGGGTAAAGACTTGATGAGTTTCATAAGAGGTTTTAATGGTTTTGGGAGCATCATACCTTGAAAATAGGGTTTTTGGAAAACTTATGAGGGTGCACGGTTTGTCTGAAACCATGAAACCCACTACAGGTAACCATGAAACCCTAATTAATGGGGGTAGAGGCATTTTTCATGGGATGTTCAGGATTTCCAAAACTGTGTTTCTAGCTAGTGGTAGGTGAGTCTCCTAGTTTGGGTGTCCCACATGATTTGTGCATGGTTTGGAGAACCGTGTTAGTAAAACCGTGCGGGTGGGTTTTTTTAAGAAATTAATTAAATTAAAAATTAAAATTAAAACCTAAAAACTAAAACATTCCACCCCCTTCTCTCTCTCAAAAAAAATGTCACCCCAAGGGGTTCTACCCTTTGATACGTGGAACCCCCCTTGGCCGACCCTCCATCTAAAATGAAACTCACACGAATTTCTTCTAAATCATCAAACAATTATTCAAGGTAGAGTCTCTCCTCCCTTCTCCACCCTATTTTAAGCTTTAGTTTGGCCTATCCATCGCCCCATAGGGTTAGAACGAACCCTAGATCATTGGGTATTCAAATTTATCAATTTTCTATTATTATAGGTTGGTGTGAATGGTCTCTTGGGGCCCTTTGGGGCGTGCTCCAACAACCGCCACCCAAGGCAAGGTGGTTTGGCTCATTTTGGTTTGTTTCCAGTATTCAAGGTGGGGTTTTTCAATTATTTCTTGGTTTTGGACCAATTAAATTAAGTCCTTTATGTGTTTTAAGGTTTATAGTAATTATCATGTAGTGTTTTGGTCACTAGTTTTTGATTTCGAGTCACCAAGTCAAGGGAGACTCTATTACGTGTGCATAGGTAAGTAAATATATATATACAGGTTCCCCCGTTATGTGTATAATCATCCATTTCAATTATTACACATGTATGGGGCTAGGTGTACCCATGTATATATATATATGCATTCACAAGTGAGTAGATATGGGTATATTCAAGGTGCATATGCTTAGTCAGGAAGCATCAAATTTTATTTAGAAAGTGCCAAGAGCTGAAGTGGACGACTCGGTTCAACTTTGAGGTAAGGTCATTAACCTTTCCCCTTTAATTTAAAAGTGTAGTAGTTTCTCAATTACTAATTTTGATAAATTGAACTGAAATTATGAATTGAAATTCTAATGAGAAATAAAATTATTTTTTTTAAGAACAAAGTCATGTTTTCATAGTAAAACCCCTCCATTGGAGGTGCACTTCCCTTAAGCTAAAAACATAGTGATTATCCTATTTATGTTTTCTTGGATTTGTGATTTTGGTTTTTCCTATGCTTTCCTAGTTAGAAGAATAATGTTTAAACTAAAGGATATGGTTTTCTTAACTAGGAGATCTATTGCCTCCTTTTTTCTGTGGACATGCTTGGTATAAATAGTTAAAATGAACTGGAGTGGGAAACTGAGGTGGGAAAGACTATGTTGTATGATTGAGGGTAATATGTTAATTGAGTGGGAATACTCAATGGGTTGGCTTGAGTTGTTTGAAGGGTTAAATAAACAATAATGGAAAATAGATGAATGATTATGTAAACTCGTAGTATGTATTTTAAATGTGAAATGTCAATGTGAGAGGGTATACTCAGTGGCTGACTTGTTGCATATTTAATTATGAAATGGTGATGTATGGGTGGGTATAACCATATGACTTGTTTAAATGGAAGGAAACACATGAGTGGTACACTCATGTGGTGTGTGGTAATTGTGAGTGGGAAGAATCACTAAATGAATGGGTGTAGCTATGTGGGTGGGTATATACATATTCTTATGTTAAATACTTGATTTAATTATGTTGAATGGGTGGGTAAACCCATGGAATATAATGGAACGGTTTATCTGGGTGGGTATACTCATATGATTTAATTTTATAAATGGTTTGAAATAAATGAATGGTTATATAGATTCCTTGGACTACTCTCCATGGATCTAGAATGTGGTAGTGGACGCGTTGGGTTGATCATGTACCTTGGGTATTGATTCCATGGGATGCCTCGGGCCTTTCTACCCTGTAGATTTGACTTTCTTGGAATCACTTCAGACTTGTCAGTACACATGCTCTTAGGAATCTAACCAGTGCTTAGACCGAGTTTCCTCTGGGATTCCCATGATACTCAATTTGGATTACTTGGACAAATTCCTTGGATACCACCCTTTATGGTATATATTTCTTATATGGATGCCTTGGTACATGACAACTTGGATCAAGTCCTTTGTGGTCTACATTCTTTTTTTCGGCATGACTGTGAGGTATGAGATACACTTGAATATAATTATTGTCCATGGTAAATTATGACATGATGTTATATGGAAAGGCATGATGGTATGACATGGTTGGATGTACAGTGAGGTCATGTTATTATTTATTTATTTGGTGTATTACTTAAAGAATCCTTTTTAAAGGAGCTTGACTATCTTGTATAGGGACCCTTGAGGGGCTATTTTGGTATTACAATTAGCAGCTTATATGCTTGGGATTTTTTTATTCATTTTTACTGCATTAGTGTTTACCTGCACACTGTCTGTTTACATATTGTACATATTGGTGGGAATGATGCCTTGGGTACTGTCCTACTGAGATATTATCTCAAACCCTACTCAGGTTTCATTGGTACTTGAGTAGACTCTTCATGTTTGAATGGATATAGACTTATACTTGTGATGTTTACTCTTGTACCTATGAGTTAAGGGGAAAGGACTGAGCGGGAGCTCGGGACTCTTTAGGAGATCACCCTAAGAGATTTAGGTCTTTTCTTTATTTCTGCACTGAGATATAATGAATGATTCCTTGTTAACTTCTTTCAAATATTGTATCATCATTGGCATGAATTCATGTTATAAACTGGTGATGGCCATTTCTTTTATATCGTTGATATTGCAATTGTCTTATACTATTTAGTTATTTCTTTATACTTCTTCTACTGATATCTGTTACTCGCTATTACTTCTTGTTTACTGATGTACACTCTGAATATAAGGGTATTGTCTCCCCACTGACTATCCTTACACCCTCACTTCTAGTAGGAAGACTCTAGCATATGGGGAGATGTGACTGAGGTCATATGGTGACCAGTCCGGCTACCAGTTTAGTGGCTAGTTGGTTAAATATTCTACAAAGTGGTATCATATGTTTTTTTAACTTTATCTTACTATTTTTGGCTGGTATACAGGAGACTAGGAATGTGTCGGCACTTGGAATATATCATTTATTGGGACTGATTACCCATGAACGGTAAATAACCAAGTGTCCAAGGCAGGTAATTGCTGTTGTACTAATGATATTACAATTGATTTGATTTCACCTTGGGTGAATGTTTTATTTTCTTTATATTATGGATTTATGGAATTTTGGTAAATTTTCACCTTTAAAGGAATGGAAGGGAAGTGACCTGACATGAATGATATCAGGCACTTATAAATTCACATGCCATGCATATATTCAATTCCATGTAGCTATATTAGTAGGTTTCTTTCTAAGTATGAATGTGTTCCTTGAGTAATGCTATTCTTGTTTTATACCCATTGAGGTAATATGTAATCATGCATGTTTATTTAACATTCTTTGCTTGTGGTGTACATTCTTTGATATTATATTCCATTCTACCTCTATTTTTAGCATGTTTCACTATTATTCCATGCTTCTATGTTATATCATGTTCTGTGTTACTGCTTTTGATAACATGCTAGAGGTGTTTTTGATGTGTAAATGGTTTCATGGTCTGAATTTGTGGGTTTCAGTTACGACGAGATCTATTTTTAGTTATAATGTGTATCAGTGCCTTATAACTGGGAAAAAGGTTATTGTGTATTCTAACCTATTGAAAATGGGTTACATAAATTTAAAATGTTAAATGGGAATGAATGTGATTAATGGGAGCCAAATTCTAGTGGTAAGGTGTATGGGCACCTTATTGATTGGTAGATGGCCACCCATGTGCTTGGGCTATTGTATAACCATGGCATGTTTTGGAATGGTTATAAATATAAAACTATAGAGTTTTAAATTGAAATGGTGTAACATGAATGCTATTATGTTGTGAACATAAATGAAATAATTTGACTAAATGGGATCCAAATTCCATCTGTGAAGTGTATGGGTTCTTTAGGGATTGGTAGATGGCCACTAATGTCACTAGACCCTTATGAACGTGAGCATGTGATATTGTGAACTGGTTTATTAATTTTAAAAATGCTCAAATAGACCCAAGTAGGTTAGTTGGGGTATGTTTTTGTGAAATATACTATTATATGGTTTCTTTTTGAGGAACCCATGTTGAATAAATGGGACCCTCAGAGGTCACATTTCTGTTAAAAGGAATTTAGATGCTAAATTTCATGTTTTTCCTACTGGGTATTGTTTAAAACCAAGTGCCTTGTTTGTGAAATGGTGATTGATATTTTTTTAAAATTATTTCAATTTTTTTAATGTTGAAATGAATTAATTAAATGGATTATAGTTTTAACATTAATTGGTGTCCTTTGTTTGAACCCTCATGGAGGGATTTTTTTAAATTTTTCCCGTGGTATGCCTTGGAATGGAAACCTGAGCATAACATTGGATTAAATGAAAATTTGGGCTCTTTAGCTGAGTGAAATCTATTATTCATGACTGATAGGTAGGGCCTATGTCTATGCTTCATTAGGGGATATGTCGTGGTAGGTAGAACCCTTAGATCTTGAGATGCCTTGCTTCCACAGTGAGATTATTAACTTTGGTGCTGTTTGGTAGCCGTTGTCCCCAGTATGAATTTTAGGTTTTAATGGACACCCTTTTTCAGAGGGGTGGTCATGGTACCTTGACTTTGGATGTGGGAATACACATCAAGGAATTACTGTTTCAATAGGTTAGACATTCCTCAGGCATGATCAACTGTTTAGGAGGTTGTGTGAAACTCAATTCACTTTAGTGATGGAAGAACTGCTATGTCGTCATTTGAGTTAATGGTGGTATGAGATGAGGTGTGACTGGATTTTGTGAACACATGGTTGTATGGGTTAACATATGTAGTAACTAGTGAGTGATTAATACTGTGAAGAACCATTTGATTTCAGTTTAATCATGATCTTTTTGATATTGAGGTCGTTCTCGAGTTAACTCTGGGGTAGAGTGACTGAGGCGTTAAGGAAAAAAGTTTTTACAACCTCTTGGGATGACTTTTTGGGACTCAAGTGTTTTGAAATGCCAGTCTATTTAATTTTTATTTTCATGATAAGTTCTTTTACATGGTGATTGTGGTTCAGGGAACATCACATATTCATTTAAGGTGTTATGAGCTTGAATGCTTTGAGCGGTTGATCTTTTCTTTCAACAAATTGGGAAATCCTAAGGTGGGTAGCATCACATCGGTTCTGGTGTGTGCATCAGTTATTTCTTGGAAGCATGAAATCGATTAGTTTGGTGATATAATAAATCCTTTAGAAACTTTGTTGGTTTTGGAAGAGTTTTAGTGGTAGAGCATGAAAGAACATGAATGCCTTGGGTGGTATAGGCATCAGTGGTTGGTTGATGATACATCGACATGTAAAGCTGGGTTGTTGTAAAGGGTCGACCAATAGTGGTTCGACTAGTCTTCTTGGTTTTCTTTCAGTACACTCTTATAAATGAGACAATCATGTACCCTATCTTGACATCATCTGAGATACACTTAGAGATTGTTGGTTATACACCGCGCTAAAGTTTTAAAACTATGCAGCTATTTTGTGATCTCTTTCTGGGTTTCATGTGGGATGTGTGGTTCTTTGGGTTACTCATTTACTTATGTTGAGGAACATACAATTTATAATGGACTAATAATGGTTTGGTTTTAAAATGTGGACATCGAGTAAGGACTTTGGTGTGCGTGCTTGTGTTAATTGATGAATTTCTTGGGGAGGAAGGCATTGCAGTTGTGTTTGGGATGTGTTGACTATCTAGGTCAGGCATATTCTATGATGGTCATCCTGACGTGGATTGGTTTTTTCCCTTTCTAGATTTTTTGTGTTTGTTTAGTGATAGAACTATTTTAAAGAGCACGTCACTCGTTTATGGGCGAGTGTGGGTTGTGGTTTGGCAACGTCTTTTGAGGAAAGTGCATGAAACCAATTAAATTCTAATACCCTTAGTGGTAAGAACCAATAGGGGGATGGTTAAAGAGATGATGACAAGATCATTTCTTTGGTTACGTGTACTCGGTTAAATGTCGCTTCGAGGTTAGGGTTAAATTTTGAGCTTTGGATTGGGATTTAAAGGCTTAAGTGCTTAGGAAATGTATGTTAAAGGTGCATTGGGAAATCAAAAATGGAAAAAAATCATTTAAATGAAACCTCACAAAATCTATTGGTTGAGTTATGTTTTCATGGTTCTCAAAGGCTTCTCAGGGATGATAAGTTTTAAGGTGGGTAGATTGTAAGAACCCTTATTTTTGGAAACAGATGAAATTCTGAGGGTTTTGAAATTTTGGAAATTACCAAATAAGATGAATTTAAAAATGAGAATAAAATGAAGTTTTGTGAGTTGGAATCTTTAAAAGTGATATTATTGTGCTTAGGTAAAGGCTCGACGAGTTTCCTGGGTGGTTCAAAGGCTTTTGGGAGTGCAGACATGGAAAAAAGGATCTTTGGAAAAATATAAAGGGTGCATGGTTTGTCTGAAACTGTGCAACCCACTCCAAGTAACTGTGAGGCCATAATTAGGGGGGTATATGCGTTTTTCAGAGGCTGCACATGGTTTCCCAAATCGTGCACCTAGCATGTGCAAGGTGAGTCTCTTAGACAAGGGGTCCTGCATGGTTTGCGCATGGTTTGGAGAACCATGCGGGTCAAACGGTGCAGTTAGGTATGTTTAAGAAATTAATTAAATTAAAAATTAAAATTAAAATGTAAAAACTAAAACACTCCCTCCCATTCTCTCTTTCTAGAACCACGACACCCTCCTAAGGGGTTCTTCCCTTCGACACGCGGAACCCCCTTGGTCGACCCTGCATCCGTAATGAAATCCGCCCATATTTCTTCCTAATCATGGCACAATTATTCAAGGTAGAGTCTCTCCTTGCTTCTCCTCCCTATTTTTATATTTGATTCCACCTATCCGTCACCCCCATAGAGTTTGGACAAACCCTTGATCTCTGTTTAATCTGATTTCTCAGTTTTCTCTTGTTCTATGTTAGTTCTAATGGTCTCTTGGGTCCCTTTAGTGCATGTTTCGACAACTATCACTGAATGTGATGTGGTTCGGCTCATTTTGGTTGGTTTTAATTATTCAAGGTAAGGATTTTCTCTTCTTTTCTTGGTTTTCCACCTATTAAATTAGGGACTTTAAATGTTTTATGTTTTGTAGTAATTATCTTTTAGTGCATTGTTCACTGCTTTGTGATTTATAGTCTCCACGTTAAGGGTGACTCACCTATGTGAGTATAGGTAAGTAAATATATATGTGGGTTCCCCCATTATGTTTATAATAATCCATGGAAATGATTACACACGTATGGGGATAGGTGTTCCCATGTATATATATATAAATGAATGCGTAGGTGAGTGGATACATGATATGCATATAATCATATATGTGAAGATCCCATTGCACATGCTTATGGCCATACAGGTGTGTAAATAGGGGTTAGGTGTCCTTACATGTATGTGAATGTGAATATTCTTAGTGGGGAAGCATCTAATTTTATTTGGAAAGTGACAAGATTTGAAGTGGATGGCTTAGTTCCACATTGAGGTAGCATCCCTAACCTTAACACTTTAATTTAAAAGTGCAGTACTTGATTATTTATTACTTTTGATAAATTGAACTAAAATTATGAATTAAAATACTCATGTGAAACTTTTTCGAAGAAAGTCATGTTTTTATAATAAAACCTCTCCATTGGAGGTTCACTTCCTTCAATATAAAAACATAGTGATTAGCCAATTTATGTTTTCTTGGCATGAAGATTGTGGTTTTTCCAATTCTTTCCTAGTTGGAGAAATCTAGTTTAAACTAAAGGGATATGGTTTTCCTAACTAGGAGATGTATTTCCTCCTTTTAATGTTGAAACACTTGGTATAAATGGTTATAATTACCTGGAATAAGAAACATGAGTGTGAAATCCTATGTGGTATGCTTGATGGTAATTTGTTAATTGAGTGGGAATACTCAATGGGTTGGCTTGATTTGTTTAAAGGGTTAAATAAAAAAATGGAAAATGGATGAATGAGTAGGTAAAATTGTAGAATGTATTTTAAATATGAGATTTCAACATGAGAGGGTATGCTCATTGGTTGACTTGTGACGTATTTAATTATTAAATAGTGATGTATGGGTGGGTATACCCATACAGATCGTTTAAATATAATGGAGCACATGAGTGGTACACTCATGTGGTGTGTGGTAATTGTGAGTGGGAAGACTCACTAAATGAAGGGGTGAAACTATGTGGGTGGGCATACCCATATTCTTATGTTAAAGCCTTGATTGAATTGTGATGAATGGGTGGGTAAACCCATGGATTAAAATTGAATGGCTTATATGAGTTGGTATACTCATATGGTTGAATTTGATAATGTTTTGAAATATATTAATGGTTTGATAAATGACATGGACTGCTCTCTATGGATCTAAAACCCGGCAGGGGATGCCTTGGGTTGATCATGCCCCTTGGGTCTTGATTTTGTTGGATGCCTCAGGCCTTGCTACCCCATGGATCTGGATTTCTTGGACTCATGTAGGGCTTGTTGGTACAAATTCTCCTAGGACTCCAACCAGTGCCTTGACCAAGTTTCCACTCGGACACCCATGATAATCGGTGTGGATTCCTTGGACAAATTCCTTGGATTCTTCTCTTCATGCTATAGATTAATTATATAGATGACTTAGTATATGAAACCTTGGATCCAGCCCTTCTTGTTCTATATTTATTTATGTGGTATGACCATGAGGTATGAGATATGCTTGAATATACGACTTGTTCATGGTAAATTGTGACATGAGGTTATACGAAAAGGCCATGATGGTATGATGTGGTTCGATGTATGGTGAGACCATGTTATTATTTATTTATTTGGTGCATTTATTATAGACACCTTGTTAAAGGAGATAGACTATCTTGTTCATGGAGCATTGAGGGGCTGTTTTGGTATTACTGTTAGCTTCCTACATGCTTAGAAATTTTTTATTCATTTTTACTGCTTTAGTGTTTACCTGCACACTTCTTGTTTTCATATCGCACATATTGGTTGGCATGATTCCTTGGGTTTTGTCCTACTGAGATTTTATCTCAAACCCTTATCGGGTACCATTGGTACCCGAGTATCCTATTATTGTTTGAAGGGATACATAATTATGCTTGTGCTATTTACTCTTGTACCTAGGAGTTAGAAGAAAAGGACTGAGCAGGAGCTCAGGATGCTCGAGGAGATATCACTTGGGGATTTGAGTATTTTCTTTTTTTTTTCTACACTGAGATATAAATAATGATTCTTTGTTATCTTCTATTGAGTATTATATCATCATCGACATGAATGCATGGTATAAACTGGCGTTGCCCACTTCCTATATTCAGTTGATATTGAAATTGTCTTCGTTTATTTAGTTACTGCTTTATACTACTTATGTTAATATATGTATCTTTCTATTACTGCATGTTTAACAGTTTACACTCTGAATATGAGGTTATAGTATCCCCACATACTATCCTTACACCCACACTACTAGTCGGCAGCCTCTGGCATAAGAGGAGACACACTTGAGGTCATGTGGAGAACGGTTCAGCTACTAGATTAGCAGTTAGTCGGGATAAGATGTTACACAATTATCCTTTGAAGAGTGAAAATAGGTGATCCTTTTTATTAGAGGCCCATGTGATCTAATTCTAATGAACCTCAAGGTTCTTCAATGTGTTCAACCTATTCTCATTATGCTGCTCCAATTCATACAGTCTCTTCTATGACTTCTCATCATCTTCCAGTTGTCTACTACAAGCTATTTGGAGAAAAGGTGTCTAGAATTACATAGGTAACACCACCTTAGTCCCATACACCAATGAGCATGCATTTCTTATGTAGCAGTGCATACGGTGGTATGGTAGGCTCATAAAGCATGGAGGAACTTTTTTGGCTAGGATTTCTTATCCTTATTCACCATTTTCTATAGTTTATTTAACAAAGTGTTATTTAAGTCCTATATCGATCCATCTGACAATTCATGATAGTGAGATGAGTAATTAGACTCAATATTGTAGTCCTGATACAATTTCCACAATTCTGTAGAACAAAATTTAGTGTCGTTATTTGTCAATATTTTGTGAGGAACACTAAACCAGGTAATGATATTGGATTTTATGAAGTTGAATATGTTCTTCATCATGAATTTTTGATGGGTACTTCCTCAAAATATTTGAAGAAGATTTCGAAATAAGTAAGGATGTACTTGAACTACTTAGCCATGTTTGGGGGATATAAACCCAAAACATCCATTCCCCAAACAGAAAAAGGCCAAGAATATTTAGTTGTATGTAGCAATTCTGGGGGTCGGTGGATGTAGTCTACACAGATCTGGAAGGCATTACATTTTTTAGTGAATTCCACACATTCTTGTATCATGAATTTCCAATAATATCCCAACCTCAATATTTGGTGGGAGATTATGGTTCCAGATTAATGGGCACTGCATGAGCCTACAAGGAGTTTTTTCATGATAGTGAAAATCTCTCCTTTTACTATCCAAATAAGTAGGATTCCATCAAATACACACTTGTAGAGGGCCTTCTTATCATTTGGAACATTCTATAGGGTGAATTTCATAGCACGACACCAAATCTATTCCATTCCAGATATATCTATCAGAAGAGTCCCACTTTGGAGATAACCGATTATTGGCTTCATTCATCCAGGGTTGGATGTCAGTTTATCACATGCTCGGGTGGTGCTGACTTGATTAATTTATTACATATCATATATAATGATTGAAAAGACCATTATTAGATGTGTGATATGGAATATTTATTCCTCCTAAGTAGGGTTTTCCAACATAGTGACTATATTATCAAATGAATTAGAAAAATCATTCTATAATCAGGGAACATGATGAAATTTAGGGTAAAAAGGGATATCTTCCACTAGTCCCCTGACATAGCTAGTGAGAGGGGCCATGTCTTCCTTTTTGATGGAATATTCACAATTTAACTACTTTATCACTAGTTCCAAATCACATTTGATATTCAGGTAGGTTATTTGTAGTTATAGGGCCAGTTCCAACCCAGCAATGAGGGATTGGAATTCCGTATCATTACTTTTTTATTATTTGGATAATGAGAAAGAAGATGGAAAAATTTAATTTTATGGAGAGAAAAATACAATCCCTAATCCAACCTGATTGAATCATGGTGATTCCATTATTTTACTAACTATACTTCGGGAGGTTCCATCAAAATACATCTCCCATGTCTGGGGAGTTTCATGGGTATAAAAGAACTCATAATATGGAAGATCGATGTCCACTGATTTATTTTATGGGGTAGGATTTTCTATAAAGAAATTAGTCTGGGCATTCCATTTCACTGAATTCTATGACAAAAGATAAATTTTTTATTTCTACAGAATGACCTCCCATCGAGCCAAATGACTAGTCAACATGGGACAACCAAGGATGTACTTAAGTGAGTCTATATGAGAGACTTGATGGACTTCATGGTGTTATAAGTAATGCCTCAACTTTTTCACTATAAATATGAGTGAGAGGTAGTTATTTTTGACATTAGAGTATTGGGTCTCATTACCTAGAATAGTCTGAAGGATGTGGTAGAGACTTTTCTTGATCCTCGCATAATTGTTGTATACAAGGAGGGAGCCTAGTGAGTGTTCCATAGTGGAATCATATAATATGAGTGGCCTCCCTTCCACCAAAGGTATCTAGACCGGTGGGTGAAACAGATACTACTTGAGACTTTTTAAGGATTTTTTGCAGTCATTTTCCCATTGATAGGCGATTCAATTCTTCATTAGCCTATTTAAGGGGATATATTTTCCCTCTAGGTTGGTAATAAAATGCCGAATGTAAGTGAGGTTCCCTTGGATCCCCCACAATTATTTAATATTTTTGGGGGTGACATTGCTAGAATAGTGATAGTATTCTCTTAGTTGACTTTGATGCTATGGTGGAGTACCAAAAATATAAGGAACATCCATCATATTACCCTAATGGATCATTTCAGAAGATTCTTCTTCATACTATGCTTTCCCAGTTTGTCGAAGACTTTTTGGAGATCCATAAAGTGATTACTTCATTGTTGGGATTTAACCATCAGATAGTTGACATATCATTTGGATATCTTTCTCAAGAATTGATTAAATATATGTGTTCATGGGGTGTTGATACATGGAGCCATCATTACTTAATCTAAAGGTCCTGACCTGAGAGTAAAATATCCCCTAAGGCACTCTGAAGTTTGTGTATTACTTATCTTTGGGGACCATATTTATTTTATTGTACCTTGAGTACCCATCCATGAAGGAAAGGGAATTAAAACTAGCAGTTTATTCGATCAAGAGTTCTATGATTGGAAATGGGAAGTCCTACTTTAGTAAATTTCAATTAAGGTCTCTGAAATTGATGTAGAACCTAATTTTCCTTTTCTTTTTCTTGAATGGTGTGATGTTGGAAAGTGATCTTAGGTATTTCACTTCTTGGAAAAAGTTATCTTTGATCAACTTATCAACATTTACCTCTAAATTGGTGTCATGAGGGTGGTAAATCCTCATGGATACCTTCTTAATTCCTTGACTCACATTGGGTTGTCCGAGATGGTGCGTAACCACATCTGGATTCCGTTTAGGAATTAACTACTAAAATATAGGTGTTTAAAAGTGATAAAAATAGCCTTTATCAGTGCTAGAGAAGTGTTCACGACCAGAGTGAGATTAAAATCCCAAGTATTTTATCATTTCTAAAGAAACACTGATAAAGGGAACCTTTATCAACATTAACAAATTCTAATAAATGGCACCTTTATCAGTGATTTTAGAAGTGATGATAAAGGACAACATTTATTAGTTATTTTATTTAGCAGTGATAAATTAGACCATTATCGTCACTTCTATGAGAACATATAATGTTTAAATTTATCAGTGATTCTAAAAGTGATGATAAAGGGGTCCTTTAGCAGTGCTTTTAGAAGCACCGGTAAAGGGTTTGATGTAGTGTGTTGTAACAACACACTGGAGCACAAGTGTAGTGTGCTATTATAGCACACCGTCGCACCAAAAACACCAAAAAATTAGAAAAAGAAATAAAAAATACACAATTTAATTGAAATAAAATTTATAACCCAAATAAAAGAAAAAAAGTAATATTATAGACATTTCAAACATTGGTTTATAAAATTAGACAAGTATAAATTGTTACATACATTAAAAAACATCAACGTTCTTTGGTATTTTGATATTAACCCCTGCTTGAAAAAAATTCACCATTATAATAAAACAATTTTTATGTTAGAAATAATATAAAAAATAAATTTAAAAAACGTTTTGATTTTAAACTAAGCTTCGAGTCATACTAGGAAAACTTTGTGTCAGATTGAGTTACAGTTAGTTCTTGCATGTCACACCATTTTTTGTTCTCCTTCAAGTATTATCTCTTGGAAAATTAACTAAATAAGTATAAGATAAAAATGATAAAGAAATTAATTAAGTAATTTCATATAGAATGATGAGAAAACAATCTAGGCTCGTTTTCTCAGTTTTGGCAATGTGATGTGTGTTTTAAACTAAAATGACACTTATATATTGAAAAGATTCACGTGGATTCATATCAGTTAGAATGAATATCAAATTAAGATTTATATGATTCCAAAATATCTCAAATGACTTATGGATCATTTTCATAAAGTATCAAAACAATCCAAATATGTTTTCTTGATTTTGAGTACGTCACTTGTCTTTTTTACTAAAATGTCATTTTAAATAGGAAACATGAAAATTGACTTGTATCAATCACATAATGTGTCAGTTTTATGTGAAACAAATTCATATACATAAAAAATTAATTATTAATTAATTTCTTAAATTATCAAGACAATCCGAGTGCATTTTCTTAGTTTTCAGTGAGTGACACTTTTTGAACTAATATACCGATTTTAAACTAATAACAGATACATTGAGTCATATCGGTCACACCATGCCTCATATTGAGGTGAAAGTGATTCCTATGCATGAAAAATGATTTATGTATCATTTTCCTAATGTATCAAAACAATATGAATGTTTTTTCTTGGTTTTGAGTAGGTTAGTTATCCTTTTTACTAAAATTGATTATAATTTTAAATAAAAAGACGTACTTGGAGTCCTATCGGTCACACCGTGCGTCAAATTATGGTCCAGATGATTCCTACATGTCCCAAATGACTTATGGATAATTGAACTAAAGTATAAAAATAATTTGACTATGTTGTATTGATTTTGATTACATCACTTTTCCTTTTTACTAAAATGTAATTTTAATTTGGAAACACACACTTTGACTCACTCGAATCACATCGTGCATCAGTTTGATATGATACCAATTCATACATATTAAAAACGAATTATGAATAAATTACCTAAATTATTAATAAAATTTGATCACATTTTCTTGGTTTTAGTGAGTGACACTTTTTGAACTAAAATGTTGATTTTAAAACGATAACAGACACTTTGAGTCATACCAGTTACACCGTGCATCAAATTGAGGTGAGGCTGATTCATACTCATACTAAATGACTTATAAATCATTTTAATAAATTATCAAGAAAATTTAAATGCCTTTTTTGGTTTTGAGTAGGTCATTTATCCTTTTTAATAAAATTGATGTCAATTTTAAATAAAAAGACGCACTTGGAGTCATACTGATCACATCGTGAGTCAGATTGAGGTGGAGATGATTCCTACATGTCTTAAATGACTTACCGATCATTTTACTAAATTATAAAAACAACCTGAATATTTTTTCTTAGTTTTGAGTATGTCACTTTTCTTTTTTACTAAAATGACATTTTAAACTGGAAACATGTACTTTGATTCATATCGATCACATCGTGTGTCAGTTTTCCATGATACCAGTTAATACATGTCAAAAATGACTTATGAATCAATGTAATAAATTATCAAGAGAATAAAATTTTATTTTCTTAGTTTTCAATGACTGAAATTTTTTGAACAAAAATATCGATTTTTAATTGATAAGAGACACATTGAGTCCTACCGAGCACATCATGTATCGGATTGAGGTGGGGCTTACTCCTACAAATCAAAAATGACATATGTATAATTTAAATAAATTATAAGAAATACAAATGTATTTGGTCAGTTTTGAGTAGGTCAGTTGTCCCTTTTACTAAAATTGGTGTCAATTTTAAATAAAAAGATGCACTTGGAGTCAATTCCGTCACACTGCATGTCAGATTGAGTTGGGGATGATTCATACACATCATAAAGGATTATGGATCATTTTAATAAAGTATAAAAACAATATGAATATTTTTTCTGGGTTTTGAGTAAGTCATTTTAATTTTTTTTATTAAAATTTTATTTTAAACTGGAAACATGCACTTTGGCTCATACCATTCACATCGTGTATCTGGTTTTTGTGAGAATAATTCATACACATCACAAATAATTTATGAATTGATTTAAAAAATTATCAAGAAAATATGAGAAATTTTTATTGGTTTTAAGTGAGTGACGCTTTTTGAACTAAAATATCAACATTAAACTGACAACAAATACTTTGAGTCATACTGGACACATTGTGTATTAGATTGAGGTGTGACTAATTCCTACACATCGAAAGTGACTTTTGGATATTTCTATTAAAGTATCATAATTATAGGAATATATTTTCTCATTTTTGAGTATGTCAGTTGCCTTTTTTACTAAAATTAATGTCTATTTAAAATAAAAAGAATAACTTAGAGTCATACTGGTCACATCGTGTGTCAGATTGAGCTGCAACTGATTCCTACACATCCCAAAGTATCAAAAAAAAAATGCCAATGTAACCACAATTTCAATTACATTTATTTTCTAAACTACCATTACTACATATTGAATCTATTTTATTATGTAAAAAACATTTTATCGTTGTTGAAATGGAAAATAGTATAAGAAGCTCATATGCACATTATATCATGAGAAATCACTACAATGGGCACATGAGCTTCCTCTCCTATTTTTGGATTTCAATAATGAGAATGGTTTTTGGATATGAACATAGACTCAATATGTAGTGTTATAAGTTTGATAATGAAAGTAAATAAAAATAACATTAACATTAGCATAAAGTAACATTTTATCGCTTTTGTGGCTTGTTGCAGATAGTTGAAAAAAATATGAGTTCCCAAAAGATCTATGAAAAAAAAAATAATTATTAGATAAAAATGATAAGGAAATTAACTTAAAAATAATAGATAAAATGATGATAAAATTAATTAAATAATTATTATTAATTCACATTTTCATGATGGTTATATTCATTCTTGCTGAATTTCCTTATTGTTAGTATCTTAGTTGCAGGCTCAAACAAAAGAATCCACCTGTATAAGAAAACAATTCTTATATGAATAATACTAAAAATAAATGAATTAAACATAAATATGAAACAATACATTAATTATATAGAGTATGATTTTACTATGAAAACATCAAGATTACCTATATGATTAATAAGTGGAGGTAACATGAAGGAAAGTGATAAATACCAACACAACATGGGAGAAATTTTTTTGAGGGAGAATACGTTTGTAGAGGTTTTAGTGTAAAAAGGAATGGAAGATGGATAAACCATCCCAAATCGAACAAAAGAATCCACCATTATAAGAAAATAATTCTTATGCAAGTAATACTAAAAATAAATAAATTAAACATAAATATAAAAATATGAATTAATTCTACGGAAAATGATTTTACTATAGAAACATCAAGATTTCCTCTTGGACTGAGAAGATACAGCATTATTTCTCTTCTTAAAAAGGTAGTGGATGGAACTTAAAGGAAAGTGATAAATGAAACACTATAAGGGTGAAAAGGTTTTAAGAGAGAAGAAGTTTTTGGAAGTTTAAGTGTCAAAAGGAATGAAATAAAGACATAAATATTATAAAATAAACAAACTCTATAATGAAGAATGAAAATTAAATCAACATTTTATTATATAATTTTTTGGTAAACTAGAGAATTTATATCGTAAAATCACCTTTACATCTTCATAAAGTGTTTCTTTCATTATAGTTTATTCTTATGAGGGATTACTAACATCATAATGTGTAGAAGAAATTTCTACAAGGTTAGTCAAACATTTAATATAGATTATGTTAATGTAGTAGAGAATATATAATATTAGGAGGAAAACATAATATATTAAAAAAATTATCTTCTCACTTAACTCTTTTTATTTTTATTTTTTAGGGATTTACCTCCTCTATCAAGAATCCCAATCCCCTCTTTTTGGTCCCCTCTAACATACATGACATTGTATACATTGGGACCAATATGAAATGATTATGATCTCCCAATGAAAGGGTTATAATCGATTGAATTTTCATCCGACCCGACAATTTTTTAGTCTCTAGTATGATAATAAACCAATTATTATTTATTAGATATAAGATATAAAATACTTACACTAATTTTGATTCTTTTATGAATGACTCATCTTTTACCATTCCATACTGAAAGTAATCTAAATGAAGACCATTTCATCAAATTTCAATGCACTGATGTTGTCAACCCATTTAAAATGGAAAATAATCCCTCAAAATGATTGATGATCCAACTCGTATATCTGTTTGATAATAAAAAAATATGACATATTTTCATAAATTAGATTTCTTTAATTGGAACCATATATGTGCATCACTTCCACTATAAGAGTAACACCACTATTTTGCATCATACTACATCCATCATGTTATTTTGTACATAATGTATAACCATTGATTATAAAACCAGTGTAAGATATAACATTTTCATTCAGTACTCTGGATAGACATTGATGTTTTTCGGTAATTGAATTCATATTTTTTTATAAATCCTTATAAAATTGATCTCATAACCAACCTATAAATTTTTGATTATGTATATTTTATATCCATCCTTCATCACTTGATGGATTAAATTCTCTATGATTTTATTTATGGGATTCAATGTATCGATCAAAATCTTCAACATTATGTAAAATGTAAAGGTGTGCCTATTCCCGCTCTATCAAGGTAATTAAAACAATATCACTTCTTGAAATTCCTTCACCCACAAAGTATCCTTTTTTAAGAGACTTTGGGAGACTGATGCTATCAACATAAGATAGGTAATCAGTATAGAATTCAACAAATCCTTCAACCATATATTGTTATGAAATACAACCTTCTATCCAATATCGATTCTTATCATACCCTTTTAAAATTTTCACGCACCATCAAATGGGTTACATCCATATGTCATGGCAATGATCACTTAGTTGAACCTTTCTAACCAAGTGAATCATCAGGTGGAGCATTATATCAAATAATGATTCTTGGAAGAACATCTCCAATTCACACCACATGACTGCAATATCCTTATTAATTATTGGAAACTTCATCGAATCTATAAATTCACTGTATATGGTTTTAAAAAAGAAGTTGATTATGGTTAATGTATGTCATACATTTTAAAGAAAAATGCAACCGAAAGAAACAAACATCAAATATTGCATCAAAAAATTAAAATTGTGTGATTTTAGTACTTGTAACTTCAAATTATCCATTGACACAAAATTATTTATATTTTGTGAATAACCCTCTTTAACTTTTACTCTGTTAAGGAAAAGAAAAAATTTCAAATTTTCCAATCTAGATAGAGTGTAATCTTTTAGAGGAAAAAAAGTCTTCCCTTTAACCTTCACCAGTGCCAACTATTCCCTTATCCTGATATCAGTCATATCCAACCTAGCCCTAATGTCAGCTTTCATTTTTCTAGGAACATTTAGTAATTTTATAATAACACTATCAAATAATATTTTTCTATATGCATGAAATTAGGAAAATTTTTGACATATAAACAATTCCAATATGATAATTCAATGAAAATTTATATCTTCTTCCAACATGATTTTGTAAGTCTTGTCAATTTTTTTTTATCGAAAACATCATTAATTCCTTTCACTTTATTGAGTAGTTGATCACTCACTATTGGAGAGGGTGTTATATCTTGTTTGATATTCCCATTGAATATTGTCATCTAGGATTGGTATTTATGTCATCGAGGTAAAAATATTTGATGTCTTAAAAACATAGTATTTGAGGAATGTTTCAACAAAACTAACCATGTTTATTTTTCACAAATAGGACACCCCCACATTGCTTTAATGCTATATCCAGATAAATTTCCATAAGTGGGGAAGTCATTTATCACTCTGTACAATATGGACATTGATGTGAATTCTTCACTTCAATGAGTGTCATACATTGTAACACTTCCATCCTATATCAATTTCGGATCATCAATCAAAGGATCCAAACAATTATCAATATCATTATCAGGTTTCATTGGTTCAGATATAAGCGAAGACAACATAATGTATTTTCACTTCATGAATAACCATAGATGAAAGTTATAATTTACCAACATGATGGGCCATGTACTATGAGTACTGATATTTATAACAAAAGGATTTATTATATCTACAGATAATGCAAGATGAAAGTTTCTCAGCTCATTTACAAGTTTAGTATACCCATAATCAATTTTCTTCCACTGAGGATAATCTACTAGATAACATAGGTTCCCATATTTAATTCATGCATATGGATGTCATTCCAATTGTGTCATGGTTTTCTAACATCTATATAGTCTTATAAATAATGGAACAATAAGAAATTACCATACATATTTTCATGGACTTGATTCATTTTTCTTGTATCGATTTGTGCCACACTTAGGGAATTTTATGAGTGATTCATGGTCCTTAAGAAACAATACTCAATCATTTGGACACACATTTATTTTTTATAGATCATTCCCATCGAATGTATCATTAATTTAGCATCATATGTTATACATGTTAGTTTATTTTCATCCAGGATCATATCATTCAGGAGACCTTGTAGTTCTGTAAAGATGGTGTCACTCCATTCGCTTCCAGCTTTCAAATTATATAACTTCAATATAGCTTAAAATATTGCGTATTTAGTAAAACTGTTATACAATGGTCTCTTAGTACATATATTTAACTTCTCAAACAACTTTTTACAATCACAAAGTTTATCTTAAATTTCTATTTTAATTTCTTCCATGCGATCTCTATCATCATTTACATAGGTATTCATATCAAATGACTCATAAACCACAGTATCATCCCAATCGATGTGCACATTCAGTTTTTCCACATGTTTAGTCTAAAATTTACAACTATAGTCTATTCTATTCAAAATAAAATTCTCTTCTTACTCTTATAGACTATTTTTTCTTGAATAACAACAACTTAAACACAAAAAAAAGTATATGAGAAAAGTTGTATGCATGCCCTCTTATAAACTTGATGAACTCTTTAACTCCATCATCATACTATTTTGTTAAATGATTAGTGTGCATCCATTTTTTGATATGTATCTATCCTATTGGTTTCATAAAATATTCATTTTTACAATAAATAAATAAACACACATAAGATATTCATTATCAAAGGTGAACGTTATAGTTTATTCTAATAATGGAAACCCAACATTTGATTGTTTCAAATAATTTCAGCACGATTTTAAGAAAATAATTAATCTAATAATGTAGATGTTATCCTCTAAATTCATCTAAAAGTGAAAGTTATAAACAATTTTCATCTTCATCAGATCATCTTATGAATAATTATTATTTTATTTTTTTGTTTGACACCCATCCTCCATCTCTTGTGAACATATACCTATGTTTCTTGAAATACTATGCGAAGTAGTCATCTATAAGATGAATAATTCTCAGAGTAGTACAAGAAATATAAAATATATGGGGGATTATTCCCAAGAAACAAATTAGAATAATAACTATTCAGGATATGAAGCTGATGATGATGATAGTTTTACCCCATTATGTTCTCCAAAAGGGGAAATGCCTCCCATTTTTGAGGATTACATGGATGGTAATAAGAGATTCCTAAGGGTGAACCAATAAACAATGTTAAATAATTGTCTATTTTTAGATGGATTAAAGTAAACCATACATAGTGTTTACTAGATGTGTGATAAAATAAATGAATTAATTTTTAAGAAGTATTAATGAGTGGGTTATCATTTAAAATATGGCTATATTTATTCAAAGTTATATAAAAATACCCAAACAATTTTTTAATTTGGGGTCTATAAAAATTTATGGTAATTGTGTTTAAAAGAGGAAATTGATTTGGGGAAGAAAAAAATTGATCATATTAGATAATGAGATAATTAAATAATTACATAAAAATGGTTTGTTGAGATGTTTTTATGATGAAAAGATAAAATTTATAGATATTGTTTACTAATTAGAATGGTGAAATTGTTAACAATTAAAATAATTATGAAACATTAGAGGAAATTATTATTGAATTGGGTAGCATAAGGGGGAACACAAAAGGATGAGGTTGACTCAAAATAAGACATTTATGGTGAAAAAAACAAAGAAGGGTTATCAACTGCAAGAAATACAAGAAAGTATGAAATCAATGAATAAAATGTCATTGGTGATGATACAATTTTAGTGAAAACTCCAAGGAGTAAGACTCTATAAAAAGCCTCATTTTACCATGTAGAGCCTAAATAATTTGAATAGGCTATCAAGGATGAAAATTGGATTAAATTTATGCATGAGGATCTTGATCCAAATAAGAATAATGTGAAATGGGAAATTGTTTCAAGGCTGGAAGACATAAATGTTATCAGAACCTAGTTGGTATTCAGTATTAAACTCATTGACTATAGTAAATTGGATCAAAATAAAGAACAGATAGAGTGAAAGGGGAATTCCTATATCAATGTCATTTATATTTATGATAAATTTACTCCCATAGTCTAGATGGAAACTATTTGAATTTTGTTGGCTATTTCAGTACAAATGTATTTAAACGTATACCAAATGGATGTCAAATCTATGTTCTTCAATGGAATTATTAAGGAGGTTTATACATTGTGAAACTGGATGGGTTTATTATGGATGATAATGAGAGAAATGTGTATTATTTATAGAATTCTTTGTATGTGATAAAGAAATCACTAAGGACCTAGTATTCATGTTTAGATAAATACCTAAGAAATATTTTTTAGTGAGGTACAGTTGATCACAACCTCTACATCCAGAAAGAGATTGATCAAAGGATGTTGGTACTCATATATGTCGAAGACATGATATTTGGTGATTGAAGAAAGCACAATGCAATGTTTTTGTGGATCATATGAGGTATGATATCGATATGTCTATTATTGGTGAGTTAAATTTTTTTACTTGGTTTATAGGTGAATAAAATAAATCATAAACCATTAATTTCTCAATCAAAAATATGAAAAAGAGGCTCCCAAGTGATTTGTAATGGAATATTCCAAACCAATGACAACACCGACCGCTATATGAATGAATTTATTAAAATTTGTTGATTGAAAAGAGTTAGATGTCATGAAATATAGGTATTGGGAGCCTATTATACCTCCCTACAACATGAACCAACATTGGGTTTGATATATTTCAAGTCACACAGTACAGATGATTTCCTAAAGAGAGTCAGATGCTATCAGGGAAAATGATACATCAATATACGTAAAGAATAGTGAATTTTGGGTAATTAATTATAGGATAGTGCAGCTGAAATTGTTGGGATACCTAGATGTGGGATGGAAAGGTTCAGTGGATATTTGAGGGAAAGTAGAGAAATTGAAAAACCTATATTTCATTCAAACCTTGGTTTGATTCCACCCTTGAATTGTTCAAGCCTTGGTTTGGGGCCTTGGAGTAATTGGAGCTTTGATTCTAGCATAGAGATTGGATTCGACAATGAAGAGCACTGACAGTGGGTGGTTTCCGCAGAGTGCTTCGTATATTGCGAACTGGTTCGTAATTGTTAGGGTTCTTAAAATAGATTGAGATACTTTTATCATTGATTCCAAAAAAGAAGTAATAATGATTCTTTTTTATCATCACTTATTACTTAAGCGCTGATAAAGGATTTAAAATTATAATTATAAATAAAAAATTTTGTAAATATATTTATATAATTATATATATATAATATATAATATTTATTTAATATATGTATATATATATTAAATATATTCTTTATTTAAATATAATTATTATTATTTTATAATTATTTATTTAAAATTATATAAATACTTCTCAAAAAATAATATTTATATTATTAAAAATATTTATATAATTATATATATATATAATAAATAAATATAAAGATAATTATAGTAAATATATTCATTATTTAAATATATTTATTATAATTTTAAAATTCATTAAATATATATAATTATTTATTTATAAATATACAAGAACTTTTTTAAAAAATAATATTTATTTATTTATAAATATAAATGTATAAGTATATTAAATATACATATATAAATATATTTATTTATAAATATTGTTTTTACAAATATATTTTTAACATTAATAAAGAATATTTAATCTTAAGTGCATGCATGTTAAAAATGATTGAAATTGAATAATTAAAAGTCTGTACGCTTTAAAAATATTGAAAAAATGAATATGTTTTATTAATTAAATATAGTAAATAAATATATATAAAATAAATAATAAAAAGTGTTCAAATTTTCAAAAAAAATCCATAAAATGAATAAATAACAAGTAAGTTTAATAATATTAAAAATAAATAAATAAAATTTATCGATCCAAACCATAATATATTAAATGTGTCATGTTATAATGAAATTCTAAAATTAATACTAAAATTTGAATAAATTACATAAATATTAGTTGTATGTGTTTCTACATAAGATTTCATTAATTGCTTAAATATTTTTGTGTGTACATTGTATATAAAAAAGTATTAATTAAGTATATGTATACAAAATCAATATAACACATATTTCATGTATGTTAAATTGAAAAATAAAATGTTATTTAATTATGTCCATTACTAGATGCAATTAATTAGTATTTTTAATTAATATTAACATTTATTTACAAACCACTATTCAGTAAATATGTTACAATTTAATTTAAATCGTAAATATTGTGTATTATATAAATCATATTTATAAACATTTATTGATATCTATATATTTTATAAATACTATTTATTAACATTATCAATAATTATTTAATTAATAAAATGTTTAAGATTTTTCTTAATCTACTAATTTTTAATTCTTATCTGTTTAATTTTCATTTTATATATATCTATATATTTAATACATACTATTTATTTATATTTATAATTTATATAGAGTATAACCAGTTTATTTATTTTTACGAATAATTATTTAATTAATAATTTTTTAATAAACTAATTTTTATTTTTTATTTATTTAATTATTTTAATTTTTTGAGCCTTCTTCGGAGCTAAAAAATGCTGATAAAATATCCCTTTATGGGAACTAAAAATAATGTGTTGATAAAGGTCAGTACTATTAAAGGCCTATATTTTAGTAGTGATTTCTATATAGTTCCAAGCAAACACATATCAGTGTTGCTTCAGAAATAAAGTATACATCTCTTTCTCTTCAAGGGGCATGGCGGCACTTATCATTATAGGCCGCAGGTCTTCCTATGTTCCAAAATTTATCTTCTTGAGATCATCAATGGTGGTACAGACACCTTCCTCGAATGTAGGAGGGGTGTTCCTGAGGTCATACTCATCATGTTCTACATATGAGTATGTAGAGATATCTTCAGATGAAGATGACCATCTGGGGGATTCTATATCACCATTTGGGAGAGAGAGGCTATGGGAAGAGACATCATCATCCCCTATGGTCTGAGTCATTGTAGAGAGATGTCAGAGATGATTGTCTTTTACATTGTCACTCGGGACAGAAGGGACTTTGACCTCTAGGGTTAAGTCTATCACTTCAATAAGATTTATAGGGAGCACATAGTCACTGTCGAGCATACTCTAGTGATATAGAGGGGTGTTCCCAAGACATTGGGGGCTTTAACCTATATATAATCATCTTATATTGGCTGTTTTTCTCCCTTTTTATAGAAATATGCTTTACCATATGTGGCTCCGCAAGTTTCAAAGGGGGTATTATCACCATGCAGTATGCCGAACTTTCCATTGATGGGGTACATCAGGCATTGATGGAATGTTGAAGGTGCTACTAAATGTATATAGATCTAGGGCCATCCAAGAAGGACATTGTATGTGGTTTCTTTCCAGATAACCATAAACTAAACATCAGATGCGAGGTTCCCAAATAGAGTTTCCAATTTGATATTCCCGATAGGCCTTTCCCCACACTTATCATACCCTTGAATGGTCATATTTTTGGGAGATATACCCCCTTCTCCATATCTCAAATGTTGGAGGGTTCAAATTGGGATTATGTTAATCCCAGATCCATTATCAACCAGTGTCCTTTGGATTTCAACATTATTGAGTTTTCCCAAAACATATAGGGGCATGATGTTCCCCTCTGTGACATCTTCTTGATCATGTTTAATTAACGAGATGGATAAATGGAATTTTTCTAGCATTGTCTCCAATTGATAAACCTCACTATAGAAACTTCTTTCTCAAATTCTTATGGGCTCTAGATTCCTTTAACAAGTACCTCCCTGAGATCATTTGAAGGATGAATCAAAATGAGGATTGAGAGCTTGGATGAAAAAATATCTATTTGTTTTAGAACATCGTACTTTTGTGATAAAGGCCAGAGATTTCTGATATGGAGTTTCTTATAGGCATGGGGTTTATGTTCTGAGGCATTTGAGGTGGACAAGCCAGGTTCTGGTGAAAAAATCAAGGAAATATCTTCTTATAGTGTTTCAGGTTTAATCAACCTTCCTCGTTCCCTAGTTTGATCAAGTAATTTAACCCCCACTAGGTGGTCATCCAAGATAATCAGGTATAAATGACAGCTGGAGGTATCTAGGACACCTCATTGCCTCTTTTGGGTCTATTGGTGCACTTTATGACAAGTATAGGCTTCACATATGTTCTCCATGGGGACATGACCTGAATATTGGGTCTGACCACATCTGTGCTATCCCCTGTATCCTCTATTAAGGCATATGAAGCCTCCTGCTCCCCAGTTATGCACATAACACTCATATTTAGGGGAATATTTATCAACAAAGAAGGTTCTACCTAGAGTATCATGTTTATAGAACCAAATATGAGCTATTTTTTATGAGTATTACATTTTGTTGGGCGGTTCCCATAGTGTCTATGTTGTAGAGAATAAATCCATAAGAGTTAGGGCATGCATTGTAGAAGAATATAAGTCATATTATTCTATTTATTTATTCTTTTGATGGTCATGACCACCTTTGAGGGAATATTTTATGTCACCTCATTGAGTGGTGGAGATATTTTGAGTCTACATAGCTACGATCTTAGGGTGGAATGAGCTCGTTCAACTATTTTATGAGTCATCAATTTATTGAACTTCCTTTCACGCATGGCCGTAACTTTCTTCCAATCACCTTCTTCTTCTAACTAGGAATTGGTTATGCATTCCACCTACTTTTAAGAGTTATCTAACCACACATTTTTGGAATTGATCATTACTTAAAGGATTTATTTGAAGATGAATTAGTCTTAGATATTATAACCCAGCCTTTTATGGAAAAAACTGTAATTGGGGCGGTCAGTGAGGTTAACCTCATCGGGCTTCCTGGGATGTGGTATCATGAGTAGGTTATTATCCATGGATTCCATGAAATAACTAGGGACTTGTTAATTTTAAAATGAGTATTCCTTAATCATAATTTCCTCAAATCCCAGGCAATCCTGATTTATCTCTTCTTTTGGATGAGGGAGATTCTGTTGTTGTCTCCACTCGAGATGAGGTGCTGGGTAGTTCAAGAACTACCTGGGGGCATGGATGGCTACTTTTATAGGCTTGAGAGGTAAGTATTTAGCTCTTAATTTTCCTAGAATTTCCCCTATATTGTGGGTATTATTTGTGTCTAGGATCGAATTTTCTAAATGGCCTCTCCAAGAAATTACTCTATTTCAACGAAATCACAAAACCCACCTAGATACTTCATAAGGATCGAAGTTGTCTGTTTCTCATCCGTTAGATTTAAAGCACAGAGTTCCAATAGTTTATCCCGTGAGAGAGGTATGCTAAGAGAATAGTTCAAACCATTACACCTACCTATAAAGTGATACACCCTCTCATTTTTTGCATTATTTTTAGCTTATCAGGTCAACAATCATCGTTTTTCTTAGTATGAAGATGAATTGATAAAGGAATTTCTGACAAAGGTCTTTCCAACCTATAGAGGATCCTACTGGTAGACTGTTGTACCATAAAAAATCTATCTTTGTTAGAGTCTATACAAAATACCTTAGTTTTGTTGCCTTCTATTCATCTTTAGGACCCATAATCATCCTCAATTAGGATATGAAGTGTGTGAGATACTATTCAAGTTATCCTGCACCATCAAAAGTGGAGAAGCTAGTATTTCCAAGATTTTGTGGAGGAAAATATTCATCCACCGATTTAGAATATGGATTTCCCTTAGGATGTATAGGTATGCATCTCCCTTCCTTGTATTTTATTCATGTATCTAGGTACTTGATGATGTTAAGAAGTTCTTGGGGAACTGTTGTCTGAGACACCTACCATTTGTGGGGAATGGGTGGGGGTCAAAGAGGTTGACCCTCATTTATCTCTTTTTGATTCTTGATTCATCCAAATACTGAATGATTATCATAGATAGGGAGATATGGTTTCCACAAAAGATGAAAGTTATGATCATTTTAAACTTCCTCATTTAGATAGATTGGCTTCCAGGACGTAGATCTAGTTTGATGCTCTGATACCAATATTACTAGAGGATTGGCTATAGGAGAGGGAATATTCCTCTCTGTCTAAAGATGATACATAGCAGGAATATTTCCCCTGAGTAGCTCATTATTGAGTCATCTGAGAGTTTGTATCTCACTCTCATATTGTTAAAACTATTCCACCATAGAAGAAACCTCAACTCTACAAGATGGTGATCTGGATGTAGCTACATCTTTCCTTTTCTTCTTCTGTAGTGTTAAGCTATAGAGGTGGTAACTCATTATTTGGTGGAGCCATATTTGGAACCTTCATTGGTTCTGGGTGTGTGCAACCTTAGTTGGTGCATCCAAATCACCCTACTCTTGGGGTAAATTATCTATGTTGCGTCCCTTTGCATCTACATCATGATTGATGTAAATAATTTTGACAGTGATGAAATTACCATAGTCATATCAGATAATGATGGGTTTTCCCTTACTTTCAATGAAACTATATAATTCCACACCACCTTCATTTGGGTCATTATTCAAACCCTTGGACAAATTGGGCTTTTTTGGTTTGTGACCCCGACGGAGTCTGATCACATTCATACTATGATTCTCTTATATTAGTCTATGAACAATGAATTTGAGGGAGTTTCTATCCATGATTGTCAAGAGTTCCTCAAAGAGTATAGGTTTTTCTTGTGATGGGAGGAACAAATGGGATGCTGACCATTTATTTCCCCCATAATGGAGAAGACTAATTCTCTTTCTGGTGATGATGATGATGAAAATTACACTATCCTTGTGGGGTGGGGGTTGTTCAGGGCCACCATTGTCATTGATTGGTCATGTTTTCGAGGATCTAATGATTCCTATCAGGGATTTTAATACTATTGGTATGAATATGAATATTTAAATTCCCCCCAACCCATATGGGTGTGTTTAAAATAGAATCATATTTTATTTCCTCAGGACCCACTGATGGGATGATAAAACTGGTGATGGTGATTGATATATAAATCTCCCCATCATAGTAGTCTAGGTATTATTTTCAGTTGATGATGATGTATACCGAATACTCTCTATAATTGATGATCTGAGAGGTGGAGGTGGTGGTATATATTTCCACACTCGATGGGTTGGTATTTCTCTTGGACTTTTGATATGGAAACTACCACTATGGCCCATTTGATGTGGCACTACTATACTCACATGGGAACTAGGTGAGATAGTATCCCATGATATGAATCATTATTTATGGGAAAATTTCAAGTTCATTGCATCCTTGGTATTTCTGTTTGAAATGCATTCTCATTTTTTAGGGTCCCAGTCTGAAGCCATGCTGACTATCATTTCCCTCTATTCATGATGTATGGGCATCGTTGAAGTAGTGGTATTCTATTGCATTGACCAACTGACCTGAGCATTGCATGATCACTTGATTTCACTAAGGGTATATAATTATAGGATTCCATATCTGAGGGGGTTTTCTATTTCAGGGGTGAAGGAAAGTGTAATGCTTCATAATCTTTCCATAATTGAATACAGATGCATGAAGTGGGTTTGGAGATCAGTCGTCGAAGAGTTGCAATGCAATGGAAGAAAGCGTGTTTTATATTTGCATAGGGCTTTTCAAATTTTGGATCCCAAAACATGGAGATAGAATCCAAGTCTAAGTGATAATAGAGTGTCTTGATGGTATGAAGGCGACCCTCTTATCCTGGATAAGGGAGGTGTCTAGACTTCATGCACTGATGAGTAACCTACATATTTTTGTGTATATAAGGCATGCAATATTTTTCTATCTCATATGGGATATCATAGTTAAAAGTGTCATGGGTCTAGAACATGATGGGGAGGTTTATGGATAATGCTCTAAATTTCAATGTTTTCCACCTCTTTATTAGAATTACATTCCTCTATATGGTCATACCATAGAAGATACTTATCAGGGTCATCTGCAGACTAGAGTGGAGTGTTATTGGAAGTTTATGGGGAACTATATGTGGTTGAATATGATGTTTTAAGAACCTCTCGATATGAAGGTGTTAAGGATTTCGAACATCTATCTATGAAAATATTTCTGACCATTGAACATATCTCTATACAACGTTTTTTGGGAAAGGATAAGATTTCATTGTCTTTGGGAGATATCATCATGCAAAGGTTTACCACAAAAAATGTTAGGAGTAGAGTCCCTTCGATCCATCTCCACAATACCACAAAAATTACCATCACTTTTACGATCATCTTCTTCTTCGGTGGAAGATTTGACAGACCCTTGTGGTGTTGATAATGTGTCTCAAATGACCACACGAACACTGACATTGAGAGGATTAGGGATATGATCCATGTTATACATCATGGTCAGAATATGACGACCTATATTTTAGAATTTTGTAGGGATATAAGCCTATTTTATAACGCTTTCCAGAACTTAATTATAACTATATGGTGCTTCAGAAATATGAGCCCACTACTATGAAGCTACTTGAAAATGCTGATGATCTGTCTCTTTTGGACAGGAATATGAGCATGTCGTGAGACATGTTCCATTCTCACTTTGCGAGACTCAGTCAATAAGGGAGTATGTTCCTGATCCAAAGAGTTTTTAATATTCCATTGGTCTTTCTTGGAAGTAGTATAAGCCTACATTGAGGCACATTCCACTCTTACTTGGTGAACTATGGTTGAAGGAGGAATATGATCCTGGTCCAGATATTCATTCCCCACTGGAATATATTAATAGACCACTAGAATGTGAGAAGGGATATGAGCCTCCCCCTATATTTCCTAGGAATGATGATGGAGAATTCATTCATCAATGGAAGTAGGAATATGTACCTGGATTCCATGATATAATGGAATATGCCAGGATGATTCACTGACCTGAATATGAGTCTGCCTCGATGCTTGTGTCATTCTCACTTGGTTAACCACGGTTAAATTAGGGATATATGCTTGATCTTGGGCCTTTGAAGTATGATGTTGGACATTTTTGAAATGAATGTGAGTTTTTACTGAGTCACAAGACCCTCTCAGTTGGTGATCCCGATTGGAATGGGAATATGAGCCTCGTACGATGCCTCATCCTTTATTGAAATATGAAGATAATCCTCCCATAGGGGAGAAAGAATGTGAACTTTCTCTAGAACAACCAATTGATCATGATAATTTGAGTGTTAAACTATCCTAGATATATAGATATGAATATTTTATAATACATTTATCTAAAATAGTTTTGGAATATTCCAGAAGAGTTCTTCAGTTGTTGTTAAAATATATTGGCATTTTAGAAAAGTGTGTGTAGGGATATAACCCTACACATTTTCCATCTCCACTATGTACTGGAAGATATATTATATTGAATTAGTTATATGTGACAACTTTTTTCCTCCTTGTACCATCAGAATATTCTAATGGAATTTATGCATAGGGGCAGGGATATGCACATCCCCATGCCTGCTATGTGAATATTCCTGCAGACTTGTACCGAACAAGCAATGATATGTGCCAACTTATTAGATACTATTGAAATATGTTGGAATACATCATCAGTGGGAGTGGTGATATGATACCAACCCTAGATATCTAGTTCCTAATTCAACATATGAGTATTCCTTATTTCCCATACATAGGTCTTAGAGGCAGCAGTGTGTCAGGCGTTACCCTCAACTGATGACTGGTGGGTACCGATAAGATGATGATGGTTATGACGGTTGATAGATTCCCTCCTCAGTGGAACATGAAATAGATAGGATCAATATTTGGCTTCCTAGTACACATTCATTAGGTATTGAATATGGATGTTTTTTTGCTATGGGCGTAATATCCTGAAGCAGTTGGTCATGGAAACGAGGGCCACAGGCTTAACTACAACTTTCCCTATACGATGCTGACATGCCAATTTTCATTCTTAGAGAACCTTGTGGGAATATTTTAGGGTTTGGATTGTAATATGTCAATGTTACTCCCATACCATTGTGTTCACCAACTAAAATTGGAGTTATTGACTAGGTGATATCATCTTGTGAACCGTGGGAGTTTCTATCCTAGGCGATTTACTAGAGTGATCGCTGGATAAAGAAGACATTGTCTAGGGTGGGGATGTTGTCGATGAGAGTAGTATCTTCAGTCACACATACAATAAGGAACAAGGTTATTGATTAGTGTAATATCATAGGCATGATGTTCTATGTAGATACCCAAGCTTGACGTACATGGAAATTACATTTCTTTTGCAGAATACATAATAGATGACACAAACAAATTCCCAAAGACCGTATTAGTTTAGTGTCTTTGAAAACTCAGAAACATAATATTGTAATCATGGTGAAAGATCTTCAAAATCTACCATAAAGATATTCCCCTTTTATTTTCATACCTAAAACCTTTCTTTATATCATGGGGAAAAGAAAACATAGAAAGGGTGAGCTCAAATGTTCAGTAAGGGTAAACATGGAGAACATAAAAAAAACCATAAACATTTGAACATAAAAACAAGAACATAAAGTTTAAAAATAAAAATCTTAAACAATGATATAAATATTGGAAGTACGTAAGGCATGAATCATAAAGAATCATTAACCATGATAGAATAGAATTGGAATAAAACATATAATTTTGGACAACTAATAAGCATATATTATTATTTCTGTAGTAGCCAAGGCATTGCTACCAAGACCATCATTGTGGATGAAGTCCATTAGTGAATCGAGTTTACTTGTCGTTCCAGCCCTGTATTAATGAATCAAATTTACTTACCATTTTATCCATGTATATCTCATAAGATATAAATCTTTACCCAATTCATTTTAGGGAGATATAGGTCCCACCCATCTCATAATTAAATCATTCTTACATGTGCCACAAAAACACAAATCATTCATCATAGCAAAACCCATGTAATAAAATGGGGTTCTTAAACAACATGCCCTTATAACATAATCCATATAAGATAAATGGAATTCATAAAAATAATTAAATCATAAATATAATCAAATAAAATTAATAATAGTTATATAAACATAACCCTATGTCATATTATATGGAAAATTATTTTGATCAAACACCTGAACTTAATTCCTGAGGAAGATATCCTTTCTTCTTTAAATATATTTTCTTTTCTCCAAATGTCGTGAAATATTAAAAGAAAATAATTTAGTTGAAAATAAAATTGAAATATTTTAGAGTAAGATTCATGGAAATAAGGTGTTACAAATAAATAAAAATCCATTCATTCCATATAATCTAAAAAAACATTCTCCTCATACTTTTACTAGAAAAATCAAAAAAGTACATCGTATGGAAAAAAAGAGAGATTCCTTCCATACCATGTAGTAAAAGTCACAAATGGGTAAAAATGAAGTTAAAAATACATAGAATAATGGTAAATATTTTACGAAAACATTTTTATAAAACATGGACTTTGATGATGAACATATCCCTAGAAAATACTTACATATAAACAATCTCGGATAAAACTGAGATTGCAAAATTATCCCTTAACTTAGGTCCGGTTTCTTTTGTATTTGTCCGAAAATACTGTATATTGGGTTTAAACATATTATTAACTTGTAAAAGAACCATAAAAATATTTATTATATCATATATGATTCACTTATGACTTTATATTAACTATTTATTTGTTAATTCCATGATAAAGCAACGTTTTGAGTAATAATCGTTTCATTTATCATACAAGTTTGGACTTGTTATTCTTTATATGATTAATTAGACCATGATTTACTTAATTAAATAATGTAAAAAACAATTTATATATATCATATATATTCTTTATATAAATAAATATACAATAGATAGTTTAATGAAATGGAATACATCGTTCGTGGAGACGGTAGGTCGTACGTACACATGAACGCTGTTTTCATTTCCTTATTAAATTGAATGGAAGTAAGTAAATGAAATATATATATACACATAAATAAAATATAATTATTGTGTCATATATCTCATTATTATTTATTATATATACATTATAATCATTCTTTAAGGGTTAACATGGAGAATGAATCTCATCACGTCATGGAGACGGTAATCCGTACATACACAGAAGCGACAATATTGTTCCCATAGTTATTGAAAGGTATTGAAGTGGATGGTGTATGATATCTCAGAGTTGGAATAATGTTATAATAATCATATATTGTTATTATTTCCACCATTATACCCATCTAAGTAAGGTGGTGGTTAAAAACAGATTACACCATGATGTGGAGATGGTAATCTGTACGTACGCACATGTGGTGATTTTGTTTTTCAAAGGATGGATAGAAAGTGAAATAGGGTTGTTTAATATTTATAATAATATATCTATATATGAGTGATACTGATGTTATTACTTTATAATGAAACAACTAAAGAATAGAATGTAGAAAAAACATAAATTTGAAAGAATTAGTAGAAGAGATTACCTCTTCCTTAACGTGCCTCTTTTAATTTTCTCTTAGGGCACTAGAGTTGGTCTTTTGATAAGAACATAACCTCTAGAATGTTACTAGGGAAGTTTAGAAGACAAATTGTCAGGTTTTGGATGAGATTTAATTCTCAAAATGGAGTGAAGAGGAGAGAGATGATGTGGCCTTTTATAAGAGAGGAGAGAGGCACTTTAGGAAACTCTCAAAAATATTAATTTATAATAAATTTAAACCCTCCTCCAAAACCTACAAAGTGTCCCAAATTCTAATATTATATGATATATGGTTGTGATATCATCAAAAAATAAATTTTGGACAACTTAGTTTGTCTATTTAAACATTATATTTTTAATTGACACTTAGTTAATCAATAAAATTCTAATTTTGGTAATAACATTCTAAATGTTTAATGGTTATAAATATTTACATATATGGTGTTAATAGACCATAAATAGGTATTTTATGGTATATTAGATCTTATAATGGTCACTTTTTAATTATAAATATTTTTTATTATTTTTAAATAATTTAATAAAATGTTATTTTTATAAAATATCAATAGGGTCAATTTTGACACTATTCATTTATTTAACATTAAATAGAATCCTCACCAAAGATAAATTTGAACCAAAATATTTAATAAATTCATAACATTTCATAGTCAGCTATAAATTTTTTGGATCACTTCAATTAGTTCATATTATATTTATTTTATTATTTTTAAAACCATTTATTTTATATTTTTATTAATAAAATAATTTTTACATCACTATTGGGTCATCATTAATGATAATTAATTAATCTCTAAAAATTATATATAAATTCACATGATGTAGATAATTTAATTATATTTCTAGTGACTACTTACATTATAAGTTTTATGAAACTTATCACTAAATTAAAATTATTACACTTATAAGATATAAGAGAGTGACATGTTGTCACTTTCTTTGGTTTTAATTATAATAAAATCATTTTCATTGACAGAAGTCCATTAAATGAATTTATTCCAACCCTTAGGTTATATGGGTCGATTTTGATTCATCCAATAGAAATTTTTCAGCTATTAGGTTAATTTTATAATATTATTTTTACCCTTAATTATCCGATTTACCTTTAACTATGGTAAATAAAATAATTACTGAAGTTACTATTCATAATGTCCAAAAGTAAAAAGTACCTATTTATAGAATTTAAACCTTATTATTCCAAATATATAATTGATTTTTCTAAATTCAAAACATAGAAGTTGCAGTAATAAATTTGAAATTACTTCTCGTTGTCGAAACTAAAAACCGTGTTTTTAAGAAGTAATAACTATCAAAAGATTGACATGTGTTTATGTCCTATTTAAAAGTGAAATTACTTCAAATTACCAAAATTGGATTGAATGATAAAAATATAATTGAATTATACTTTAAAATCAATTAAAAATATAATCTAACTATATAAATAAATTAGATGGAAATGTAGTTTTAAATTAAAATGCAGTATTTTTCACTATTCATTAAATTTGAATTTAATCAGAAAAATACCATAAATTCAGAAAAAGCAAATTTTTATACCCTGATTCCAAATAATAAGTTTATTTTTTCATATTAAACTTATAAAAGTTCCATAAACTATATTTCAACTGGGTGCACCATCAAAAGATAGTAAAACTACATTTTTTTAAAATACTTCTTTTATCTGAAAAATTGATTTTGTTCTCATATCATGTGTAAGATGAATGATCATGTTATAAAAAATTCATAATGAAGTCAATAATATTCATAATGGATAGTTTATATCCCATTAAATAATAATATTTTAATAATATATCATTGTTTAGTGAAACTCAGTATCGCGTACAATACAAGCTATCAAGGATGGTCACTCTTTCGTGTAACGTAAGACAAGTCAGTGTTGTGTGTAGTGCACGATTAATTTGGTGTTGTTTATAACATAATCCTAACATATTTCTTTTATACACTGAAAAAATCTAAATTCAATGTTGCGTAAAATAAATTCTATCAAACGAACTTGAAATCGCGTGTAACGCATGCCAAGAATAGTGTTGCTTATACTGAAAGCTAATATGGTGTTGCGTATACCACAAGATAGTCTTGGTGTTTCATACAACACAATACATTGAAGAAATTAAAGATAATCCATCTAATAAATTCTCAAGTTGTTACACTTTACCCCCCTTAAAATGGATTTCTCCCTCGAAATGTGTTGGGGTTATAAATAGTTTACTACTAGAAAGTTTCTTTCATAGAAACCCACATCATAAAAAGGAATACTAAAAATTCATTTCAAAAAGGAAAGTTAGAAACATAAAGGTTAACCAAATTAACTATTCACTATGTTTCCAAATAGAAGAACATAAGTAGGAAGTTAAAACAAGGATATAGATGAGAAATCTAACAATCAAGTTCTAATGGATAGTGATAGAGAATAAGGTTGGAGAATGTTAACTACCAGAAAGCAATAAATCTACATTGATTTAAGGTACCATCTGATTCATCAGATAAGAAAGTACTAGGATAATATATTTTTTTCCAGATCCTTTTCCTAATGATGAAGAACATGAGAATAAATACTTACTTGATTTTAGTACAATATATTCCTTAGTCATTCCATGAACAATTTCCTCTTCATCTCTTATTCAAAGAAATAAAGTTGAATTTTTCATTCTTGAAGTATTAGTATATCATGCGATAGAATGATAGGTCATTCCATATATCTTAAAAAAAGTTTAGCAAAGGTAATAAAATATACATAAGTCCATCTATGGTGAGATTTGTTACAACCTAAGATTTCATAGCATGTTATCTCATTAAAGTAATTCTATAGCTTGTGCTACACGCAACACCGAGTTTGAGTGCACCAAAACTTACCAAACTAGTTGTTCAAAAGTTGTTATAAATAGTATTAAATAAAATTTTAATCTTATATACTCTATATAATTTTAACATCCATATTATGTGTTTCTTAGACATAATATAAGAACAAATTCATTTTTTCAGATAAAAGATGTATTTTTCAAAAAATGCAATTTTACCTCCTTTTAATGGAGAACCCTTTTTAAAACCAATATTTGAAACTTTTATATATTTAATTTAATTTAATTATATTCTTCTTTATAATAGGGATATAAAAATTTAGTTTGGAAAAATATTTGGTACTTTTCTGATAACTTTCATATTTTGACGAAAAATGAAAAATACTATGTTTTAATTGAAAACAACTTTTTAATAGAAATAATTTATAGTGTTAAATAATAAATTTGAAAGGTTTTAAAGTATAATTAGATTATATTTTTATCATTTAATAGAATTTAGGTCATTATAAGTAATTTCCCATTTAAATTTGTCATAAACACATGCCAATCTTTTGATAGTTTTTACTTTTTAAAAACCCACTTTTTGGTTTTGACAACGGGAATTAATTTTAAATTAATAAATAAAACTTTTGTGTTTTGAATTTGGTAAAATAGACTTAATTTTATAATTCTTAATATCAAAATTATTTTTGGGTGACATTTTGGTATTTTTCTGAAAACATTCAATTTTTGATGAATAGTGAAAAACACTACGTTATAATTTAAAACCGACTTTTTATTTAAATAATTATTTATTTTATTTAAATTTATTTTAAATAAAAAAATATATAATACCTATATAATTTCTATATAATTCATTGGATTCATTTTATAATAAAATTAGATGTATTAAATTTTATTGAACTTTTTAACCTATTTTACCCACCTTTTAGGAGCATTTGCAAATTTGCCTAAAACTTAATTTTACCGCTTCTGTGAGTTTAATTTCAAAAATATGAGAAACAAGATTCATATAAGTAAGTAAAATTTGGTTCAATAAGATGAAAATAATTTTTGGTGAATAGTAACTTTTGACTTTTATTTACCACGCTTAAAAGTGAATAGGGTAATTAAAGGTAAAAATGATATTATAATTACTTTAACACATGTCCTAATTCAATTGTATAAGAGTATTTAGACCAAAAAAACCTTATGAATAAAATATGATTCTTTAGGTCCACTTGGATTTGATCAGGACATTTATTATTATTTTATTTAAAGAAGAGTTAAAAGTGTTAAATTCAAAGTTTAATAACTAAACAATTTTTAATATAGGTTTAAACACAATATAAAATAGACTATAAATAATAATTATAAAGATAAAACTATTTACTACATATTTGTATTTTATTTATAATTTTTATACATTAAATAATTAAATTTATTTATGACACAATGATGATACAGTAATTACCTTATTAATGAAAGAATCAAATAAATGGTATTATAAATATTAAAATCAATATAGTTTCGAAGTTTTTATGCCATAAACGAATTTTATAGGTTAATTTGAGATTTTAGGGTTGATTAAATGTATCTTTTTAGAAGTAATCAAGTTGCTATGACTTTCGCAAAAACCAAATAGAAAATAGTGTCAAACTTGACATAAATTAATTTTTAAAACAAATACTAGATTATTGGTTGATATAATATTACTAAAAATCTAATGTTAGGCCAAAGTGCTTAAATAATATAATATATGTCATTAATGAACCAATTTAGGTTCTATTGGATGTTTAGATTATGTTTATTAACCATATAGTGTAAGAATACAAGAAGACATGGTAAAAGTTAAACTATTTAACTAAGAGTTAAATCTAAAAGATAAGGTTAAAATGGTAACCTAAACTTGTCTAAAACCTATTGGTTGAGATTATTTCGACCCATAACCACCTTATACTCGAAATAAATTATTTTTGAGCCATTATAAACCGAAAATTATTTTATTATAAAATAATATTTCAAGCGTTTCCTAAAGTGACCCTCACCTATCTTATAAAAGGGAACTACCGCTTCTCTCAAAATCACACCTCCAAAGCCATTTGGCTCATCCAAACCCTGACCAAATATCCTCCCAAATTCCCTAAAATCATCCTAGAGTCCTTAATTTGATTATAAAGCCAACCTAAGGATCCATTTTGATCAACTCAAAAGAAAACACACGAAGAAGAGGTAATAATTTCACAACCCTCTTTCAAGTTCTTTTCTTCTTCCACTTCCTCTTTCTTTGTTGTTTCCATACCAAAAATAATAACTAAAGTAACTACTAAATACTATTATGTTACTATAAATATGATACAACAATGTTGTTTATTCTATCTATCCTATAAATGACAAAGTCACCATACATGCGTACGTACGGCTTACCGTCTCCACGTCGTGGTGTAGTTTGTTATTCAAACACTTCATTATTTGGATGGGTATAATAACGAGTATAACTTATGTAAATAATAAATATAACATGTTAATGATTCTTTATATATTATATATCATCCAATTACATACGATTTCACCATCAATATAATGATATTGTCGCTCATGTGTACGTACGGATTACCGTCACCACGACGTGATGAGATTAATTCCCACGTTCACCATTCAACGATGATCATAAAAATATATATTATTAATAAGTATGTAATATATGAAATAATAATGCGACTGGAAAGATATATATATATATATATATGTACTTACCTATATCTTATTCACTTACTTTCGTTCAATATGATATGAAAACAGAAACATCATTTGTGCGTACGTACGACCTACCATCTCCATAAATGGTGCCTTTCATTTCATATATGTATCTATTATAAATATTTATATTCTAAATATATATGACATATAAATCGAGGTTTATATTCTAGAAGTATTTAAAACATGATCTAAATGGTATGATAAAAAATAACATGTTAAAACACGTACGATAAAGAAATCGATTATTAACCAAAATATTAATTTAACATGGAAATCATTATTAAATGGGTAGTTTAAAGTTAGAAATAAATCATGTATGATATAATAAATATAAATATGGTACTGGTATAATTTAATAACATTCTATGGTCATTATACAGGAGGCTAAACATACCATTGACCAAAAGAAAGTTCAAGGAAAGGGTTAATTCCTCAATCTCATTATTATTCGAGATTGTTTATGGGTATGTTTTTACTAGGACATATTTATTATCCATGTCCATGTTTTATAAAAGTGTTTTCAAAGGGATTATTTTTAAGGGATTATTTTATTATAAAATCATTTTTAAGGTTTTAAATTTTTATTCTTCTAAATCCTTCTCATTAATTTCCACGTTTTTAAAATGTTTTTTAGGATCTATTTATATGAAAATGAATGTTTTTAAAATGTTAATTCCATTCAAAGTTTTAAAGTGGTATGGAAAAATTTGAATCAAAAATGTATTTAAATTTCTTCCTTTCTAAATTGTGTGCCTTTTAAATGTTTTCATGAAAAATGGATATTTCTCTCAAAGAGTTTTACAAATCATTTTCATCTATGTAAAAATCCTTTGATGGATTTTAAACTTGTTTGAATTTGATTTATTATGATAAAATATTCCATATTGTATTGAATGTTTTGTGATATGTTTCACTATGGATGTGTTATTTTTATACCATTCAATGTTTATGGATAAAATATTGAAATTTTTTATGCTAGTTCTAATATGAATGTTTATGTTATGTTTCAAACTTTTCATATGAGGAATGTATTGGACTTAGTAAGTGACGGGTGGAGCCCGCTATAGCTCCTCGATGCATTGGTAGGTCTCATGAGACAATAAGACATGTAATTGGCCAAGGCCTTTCAAAATTTGATATATGGTTTTGGCCGAGGCCTTAATCATTTTTAGACATCTTGGTCGAGGCCTTGATAAAATGTTTCAGAATGTATGACATTATACATTCCCTCATTATGAAAATAATATTGATGGTTCATGTAGTTATTCAACTAGTAGAATACCCATGACTATGTGTTATTATGGAATTATTTACTCAGCTCATATTTCTACCATAAAGTGTTCATGTTTATTATTTTCAAAGGAATATGTTTTCAATTATTCACCATGTCTATTGTTTATGTTATCTTATGCTAAATTGTTTACCCTTACTGAGCATCTGAGCTCACCCCTTTCTTAGGTTTTATTTTCCAAGGATTTTCAAGAGGTGTATTACGATTGTTATGCAGGGTAAAGCTAAAAGGGAATAATGGTGTTCTGAAAGAACTATCTTGGCTATATTTTATGTTTGAAACATTAATGTGAAGTTTATGTATGTAATATATTTCTGAGACTGCTAAACTGATCGGTCTTTTGAGACATGATTTCCTTGTATCATGCCAATATATTAAAATAATGCATCGACTCTGGGTAACTAGGGTCAGAACGTTACAGTTGGTATCAGAGGAAGTTTAACAACAACCTTGAAAATATATTTAGATAAACTATGATTAGAGAACATTACTCTAAGATAGAATTTAAGGATTAGTATAGAATAACTTCCTAAAATTTTGCTAATGTAGATATTTTGTGTATTTTCGAAGCAATACATCCATGTCTAGATACGAGTAGGTAGAGGCAGCTCTGGGACAGATGTACCTAAGAGTGAAAACTCTGACAAAGAGTTTTGGGCTCTACCTAAGGTATCCTGATACATGACAACGGGCCTTGATGCGCTATTGGTTATGACACTCCCGAGGGATATGCTTAGGATAATTCACATTTTCATTACAATCCATTATGAAGGAATTTGGATTAAATACTTCTACAAAGAAAACATTTTATGATTCTAGATTATATGCATAATCTTTTCAATTTAAGTTAGTTATTTTACAAGTTTGGAATTATGCATTGCGATTCATAAACTAACCTACTGTATGACATTTTTTAGAAATGGAACCAAGTAGAAGGAATGATAATTCCAGTAATATGCATGATCGAAAGATTAAGAAGGATCATATATTTCATGGTATTAAGACAAAATTTAAAAGGGAAATAGTCTCCCATGTATTCTCATCATATGAATAAATAGTACAATGTGTTAATAATATAAGTAAATAATTCTCTGATTCCTATTCATTTGAAGGGAAGCAAGTGAAGAAAAGGATGGAAGAGAGAAATATAGATAACTGGAAGAGGAGAAAAGAGGATTTTCCCATATGTGATAACTGTGAAAATAATCACCTTGGTAAATGCTTGAAGGGAATGGGAGTTTTTTATTAGTGTGGAAAAAAGGACACCAAGTACGTGATTGAAAGGGTAAGAAATATATTTCAAATGTATAATGCTTCATCTACAAGGAGTTGGGACAATACACAAATCAATGTCCAAATCATCAGAGTATACCACAAATGCTGCTATTAGATAATAATCAAGTTATGATACTACCAAAGATGAAGGGGAATAATTAGATTTCTTATGTTGTTATTAAAGTATTGTGTCATTTGAGTATTTTATTAATTATGTACATTTTATAAGAATTATAGAGTATAAAAGGATTGTACTGCATTACTATTTCATTAAGGATTTGAGATTGTGTAGAATCAAGAAAAGTGACTCAATAGCAAGTTAAAATTTTGGGAAAATAAATAGTTTATGGAAAGATAAAAATTTAATGTGGTCCTGATACTGAGGTATTGATTTTGGAATAAGATATGATTTATTTGGATAAATTATATTGGATATTATTGACATCCTTGGAACAGATTAATGATTTGTATATTCCATCATTGTTGGTGTTTACAACATTTTTTGATAGAAGATGTATATCCAGTATTCCATAAGGGATAAGGGAGCATGAATGTAATAAATATGTTTTTATTGTAATTCAGGGTGTTATAGTGTTTTAAAATAATACATGATGAATGCATTCACATGTTATTACATGGAAAAAAAGATCTTTATTTTTTTTACCTTCCTTATAAATTTTGTACTGTGAGTTTGGATAGAAGTTTTTGGATAATTCTAAAGGTTGGAATCGATTAAGTTTGACATTGGATACTATTATTAAGGTTCAATGATTTTTTAGATTATTTTTGGATTGTCATAAAAAGGATATCCCAGAGGTCGGGTGGAAACCCATCGCGTCCGGAAAGGTCGTGTGACTTGAACCCGCAACCAAAGGGTGACAAGGGTGGATCACCTACCACAAGCATACGTGATGTCCTGGTTTGTATAATATAGTTTTTTTTAAATATTCAAATAAATTACTTATAAATTCATTATTTTTTGAACCCTATACAATTAGGATAAATAGAATATTTTTGAATTTTGTTATCTTTTGGAGTGAAAGATAAGTTTGTGGTAGGAATTAGTTGAAGGATGAAACTATACTTGTAAAGTATATTTTTTACCTCTTATTTTATGAATAAATTAACTTTTAACTTTAGGTAAGGGATCTTGAAACCAAAAATGTGTTATCCTAATACCTTATGTTTTGTGGAACTAATGATATTTTAAATCATCATAGATTGATGGCTTTGTGGACCTCAATTTCACACTTGTTTGTGATTGATGACCTCAATCACTCCCTATAAATATTTACGTTTTTCCTCCAATTATGTGTATATGATTTACACCAATTTTATTTTAATAGATATCATAATTTTGAGGCAACTTTTTTATTCCCTTTCCCTCTTATTAAGACTAAATTTTATTTACCCAATTTCCAATGTGGGTTTTCCACAAAGATATTTTTTCTATTTTTAACCTTTTATTTTTGAAGAACAATTTCAAATTGTGAGGACGCAATTTTTTGGAGGAGGGAAGAATGTAACACCCCATGATTTCAAATCACATTATCTCATTAAAGTAATTCAATAGCTTGCGCTACACGCAACACCGTGTTCGAGCACATCACATCTTACCAAACTAGCCATTCAAAAAGCGGTTATGAATTATATTAACTACATTTTGAATCTTATATACTCTATATAATTTTAAAATCCATATTATTTGTTTCTTAGACATAATATAAGGACAAATTCATTTTCTCAGATAAAAGATATATTTAAAAAAAAATGCAATTTTACTACCTTTTAATGGCGAACCCTTTTTAAAACTAATATCTGACACTTTTATATATTAAATTTAATGAAATTTAATTTTTCTTTAAAATAGGGACATAAAAATTTAGTTTGGATATTTTTTTGTACTTTTATAATAACTTTAATATTTTGATGAATAGTGAAAAATACTATGTTTTAATTGAAAACATCTTTTTTAATCGAAATAATTAATAGTGTTAAATTATGAATTTGAATTTTTTTGAAGTATAATTAGATTATATTTTTATCATTTTATACAATGTAGGACATTATAAGTAATTTCACATTTAAATTTGACAGAAACACATGTCAATATTTTGATAGTTTTTACTTTTTAAAAACCAGTTTTTTGGTATTGACAATGGGAATTAATTTTATATTAATGAATGAAACTTATATGTTTTGAATTTGGTAAAATAGACTTAATTTTTGAATTCATAATATCAAAATTAGTTTTGGGTAAATTTTTGGTATTTTTCTGAAAACTTTCAATTTTTGATAAATAGTGAAAAACACGTCGTTATTATTTCAAACCTAATTTTTATTTAAATAATTATTTATTTTATATAAATTTATTTTAAGTAAAAATAGATATATAATACCTATATAAATTCAATTTAATTCATTGGAGTCTTTTTATAATAAAATTAGATGTACTAAATTTTACTGAACTTTTTAACCTCTTTTACCCACATTCTTGGAGCATTTACAAATTTACATAAAACATAATTTTATCACTTATGTGAGTTGAATTTAAAAAATATTTGAGAAATATTTGATATCAGTAAGTAAAATTTGGTTCAATAAGATGAAAATAATTTTTTTGAATAGTAACTTTTGTCTTTTATTTACCACAGTTAAAAGTGAATAAGTTAATTAAAGGTAAAAATGATAATATAATTACCCTTAATCATGTCTTAATTTTATTGTATAAGTGTATTTAGAACGAAAACAAAATTATGAATAAAATATGATAATTTAGGTCCACTTGGATTAGATTAGGAAATTTATTATTATTTTATTTAAAGAAGAGTTAAAAGTGTTAAATTCAAAGTTTAAATAAACCATTTTAAATATAGGGTTACACACAATATAAATTTGACTATAAATATTAATTATAAATATAAAAATATTTCCTATATAATGGTATTTTATTTATAAATTTTATACATTAAATAATTAAATTTATTTATGACACACTAATGATGCAGTAATTACCTTATTAATGAAAGAATCAAACAAATGGTATTATAAATATTAAAAAAAATATTATTTCAAAGTTTTTATGAAGTAAAAGAATTTTATAGGTGAATATGACATTTTAGGGTTGATTAAATGTATCGTTTTCTATGTAATCAAGTTGTGACAAATTTCAAAAAACCAAATACCAAATAGTGTAAAAAATGACGTAAATTAAATTTTAAAACAAATACTATATCATTGGTTGATATAATATTATTAAAAATCAATGGTTCATCAAAAAAGAATAAATAATATTATATATTTCATTAATGAACCACTTGAGGTTCTCTTGAAAGTTTAGAGTAATTTTATTAACCATATAGTGTAAGAATACAAGAAGACACGGTAAAAGTTGAACTATTTAACTAAGAGTATAATCTAAAAGATATGGTTATAATGGTATCCTAAACTTATCTAAAACCTATTGGTTGAGTTTATTTCGACCCATAACCAAATTAACCTCCAAATAAATCATTTTTGAGCCATTAGAAACTAAAAATGATTTTATTATAAAATAATATTTCAAGATTTTCATAAAGTGACCCTCACCTCTCTTATAAAAGGGCACTTCCCCTTCTCTCAAAATCACACCTCCAAATCCATTTGTCTCAGCCAAACCCTTCCAAAATATCCTCAAAACTTCCATCAAATCATCCTAGATTCCTCACTTTGGTCATAAAGCCAACCTAATGAGCCATTGTGATCAACTCAAAAGGAAACACCCGAAGAAGAGGTAAAAATTTCACCACCCTCTTTCAAGTTATTTTCTTCTTCCACTTCCTCTTTCTTTGTTGTTTCCATAACAAAATAATAACTTAAGTAAATCTTAAATAATGTGATGTTACTATAAATATGGTACAACCATGTTCGTTATTCTATCCATCCTATAAATGACCAAGTAACCATACGTGCGTACGTACAACCTACCGTCTCCACGCTGTGGTGTAGTTTGTTATTAAAACACTTCATTATTTTGATGGGTATAATAATGAGTATAAATGATGTAAATAATAAATTTAACATATTAATGATTCTTTATATATTATAAAACATCCAATTATAAACTATTTCACCATCAATAAAATGACATTGTCGCTTCTGCGTACGTACGGATTATCGTCTCCACGACGCGATTAGATTCATTCCCATGTTCACCATTTAACCATGATTATAAAAATATATATTTCTAATAGGTATGTAATATATGAAATAATAATTACACTTGATATATATATATATATGTACTTACATATATCTTATTCACTTACTTTTGTTCAATATGATATGAAAACGAAAACAACATTAATGCGTACGTACGACCAACTGTCTCCATAAGTGATGCATTCCATTTCATATATCTATCTATTATAAATATTTATATTCTAAATATATATTACATATAAATCATGGTTTATATTCTGGATTTATTTAAATCATGATCTAAATGGTATGATAAAAAATAACAAGTTAAAACACGTACGATAAAGAAAGTGATTATTAACCAAAATGTTAATTTAACATGAAAATAATTATTAAATGGGTAGTATAAAGTCATAAATGAATAATGTATGATATAATAAATATGAATATGTTTCTGATATAATTTAATAACATATTATGGTCATTATACAGGAGGTTAAATGTACCCTCGACCAATTGAAAATTCAAGGAAAGGTTTAATTCCTCAATCTCATAATTATTTGAGATTATTTATGGGTAAGTTTTTATTGGGAAATATTTTTTATCCCTGTCCATGATTCATAAAAGAGTTTTCAAAGGGATTATTTTTAGAGACTCTTTTATTAAAAAATCATTTTAAACATTTTAAATATTTATTCTTCTAAATCATTCTCATTAATGACCGTGTTTTCAAAATGTTTTTTAGGAATTATTTATATAGACATGAATGTTTTTAAAATGTTAATTTCATTAAAAAGTTTCAAAATGGTATGGGAGAATTTGATTCAAAAATGTCTTTAAATGTGTTCCTTTCTAAATTGTGTGACTTTTAAATGTTTTCATGAAAAAGGGATATTTCTCTCAAAGAGTTTTACAAATATTTTTCACCTACGTTAACATCATTTGATGGATTTTAAACTTGTTTGAAGTTGATTTATTATGATAAAAATCTTCCATATTGTATTGAAGGTTTTGTGATATGTTTCACTGTGGATGTGTTATTTTTATACCATTCATCATTTTTGGATAAAGTATTGACATTTCATATGCTATTTTTAATACGAATGTTTATGTTATGTTTCAACCTTTCCAAATGAGGAATGTATTAGACTTAATAATTGATGGGTGGATCTCTCTATAGATCCTCGATGCATCGATAGGTCTCATGAGACAATTAGATGTGTAATTGGTTGAGGCCTTTCCCAATTTGATATTTTGTTTTGGTTGAGCCCTTAATCATTTTTATACATCTTGGACGAGGCCTTGAAAAAGTGTTTCAGAATTTCTGGCATTATACATTCCCTCATTATGAAAATAATATTGACGGTTCATGTGGTTATTCAACTAGTAGAATACTCATGACTATGTTTTATTATGGAATTATTTACTCAGCTCATATTTCTACCATAAAGTTTTCATGTTTATTATTTGTAAAGGCATATGTTTTAAATTATTCACCATGCCTATTGTTTATGTTATATTCCGCTAAATTGTTTACCCTTACTGAGCATCTGAGCTCACCTCTTTCTTATGTTTTGTTTTCTCCGGATTTCCAAGAAGTGTATTGTGGTTGATATGTAGGGTTAAGATAAAAGGGAATAATGGAGTTCTCAAAGAACTATCTTCACCATATTTTATGTTTTAAATTGTAATGTCAAGTTGATGTATGTAATCTATTTCCAAGGCTGATAAACTGATCAGTCTTTTGGGACATGATTTCCCTATATCTTTTCAATATATTAAAATAATGTGCTGACTCTGGGTAACTGGGGTCGGGGCGTTACATTTGACATCAGAGGAAGTTTAGAAACAACATCTGAAATAGATTTAGATAAAATATGATTAGAGAACATTACCCTAAGATAGAATTTGTGGATTAGTATAGACGAAATTCCTAGAAATTTGGTAATGTAGAGATTTTGTGTATTTTCCAAGAAACACATTCCTGTGTAGATACAAGAAGGTGGAGGCGGCTCTGGCACATATGTACCTAGGTGTGAAAACTCTGAAAAGGAGTTCTGGGCATGACCCGAGGTATCCTCGTACATGACAACGGGCCTTGCTGCACTCTTGGTTACGACACTCCCAGGGGATAAGTTTCGGATAATTGAAATTTTCATTACAATCCATTATGAAAGATTTAGGAGTAAATACTTCCTCAACGAAAACATTTTATGATTATATATTATATGCATAATATTTTCAATTTACATTAGGTAGTTTACAATTTTGGAATTATGAATTGAGATTCATAAACTAACATAGTGTATGCCATTATTTAAAAATGGTGCCTAGTATAAGGAATTAGAATTCCAGCAATACGCATGATCGAAAGATTAATAAGGATCATATCATTCATGGTATTAATCCAAAAATTAAAAGGGAAATAGTATACATGTATTCTCATCATATGAAGAAATAGTACCATGTGTTGATAAGATAATTAAAGAATTCTATGAGTCCTATGGATTTGAAGGGAAGCAAGAGAAGGATGGGGTGGAAGAGAGAAATATGGATAATGTGAAGAGAGGAAAGGAGTATTTTACAATATGTGATAACTGTGAAAATAATCACCTTGGTAAATGCTTGAAGGAAACAAGAGTTTGTTATAAGTGTGTAGAAAAAGGACACCAAGTACGTGATTTCAAGGGTAATAAAAAGGTTTCAAATGTACAATGCTTCATCTGCAAGGATTTGGGACACTACACGAATCAATGTCCAAATCATCAAAGTATACACCAAATGCTGCTATTGGATAATAATCAAGTTATGATACTACCAAATATGAAGGGGAATGATTAGATTTCTTATGTTGTTATTAAAGTGTTGTGTCATTTGATTATTGTATTAATGATGTACATGTTTTAATAATTATAAAGTATAAAAGGATTGTACTATAATACTATTTCATTAAGGATTTGAGATTGTTTGGAACCAAGAAAAGTGACTCAATTGCATGTTAAACTTTTTAGAAAATACATGGTTGAATGAAAGATAAAAATTTAACATGGTCCTGATACTGAGGATTTGATTTTGTAATAATAGATGATTGATTTGGATAAATTATATTGGATATTATTGACATCCTTGGAACCGATTAATGATTTGTATATTCAATCATTGTTCGAGTTGAAAACATTTTTGGATAGAAAGAGTATATCCAATATTACATAAGGAATAAGGGAGATTGAATGTAATCAACAAGGTTTTATGGTAATTCATGGTGTTATAGTGTTTTAAAATAATACATGATGAAAGTATTCACATTTTATTACATAGAAAAAAGGATCTTCATTGCGTTTACCTTCCTTATAAATTTTGGACTGTGAATTTGGACAGAAGTATTTTGGAGAAGTCTAAAGTTTGGAATCGAATAAGTTTGAAATTGGATAATATTGTTAAGGTACAATGATTTCTTGAGATTATTTTTGGATTATAATAAAAAGAACATCCCAGAGGTCGGGTGACAACCCATCACGTCCGGCAAGGCCGTGGGACTTGAACCCGCAACTAAAAGGAAAAAAGGGTGGATCACCTACCACTGGCATACGTGATGTACTGGTTTGTATAATGTAGTTTTTTTAAATAGTCTGACAAATGAATTATAAATTCAATATTCTTTGAACCCTATATGATTAGAATAAATATAATATTTTTGAATTATATTATCATTTGGAGTGAAAGATGAGTTTGTGGTAGGAATTAGTTGAAGGATGAAACTCTACTTTTCAATTATATTTTTTTCCTCTTATTCTATGAATAAATTAACTCTTAAAATTTAGGGTAGAGATCTTAAAACCAAAAATGTTTTATCTTAATACCTTATGTTCTGTTGAACTAACGATATTTTAAATCATCGTAGATTTATGGCTTTTTGGCTCTCAATTTCACTCTTGTCTGTGATTGATGACATCATTAAATCCCTATAAATATTTACATTTTCCCTCCAATTATGTGTATCTAATTTCCACCAATGTTCTCCTAATCGATATAATAATTTGATGGAAACTTTTTTATTCTCTTTCCCTCTTATTAAGACTAAATTTTATATTTCCAATTTCTGATGTGGGTTTTCCACAAAGGTATGTTTTCAATTTTTAACCATTTATTTTCAAAAAACAATTTAAAATTGTGAGGAAATAATTTATTGAAGGAGGGGAGAATGTAACACCCCAAGATTTCATAGCATGTTATCTTATTAAAGTAATTCAATAGCTTGCGCTATACGCAACACTGAGTTCAAGCGCACCACAACTTACCAAACTAGCTGGTCAAAAAGAGGTTATTAATAGTATTAACTCAATTTTTAATTTTATATATTATATATAATTTTAACATCCATATTATTAGTTTCTTAGACATAATATAAGAACAAATTTATTTTTTCAGATAAAAAAATTATTTTTCAAAAAAATACAATTTTACCACCTTTTAATGGAGAACCCTTTTTAAAACCAATATTTAACACTTTTAAAGATTCAATTTAATGAAATTAAATTATTCTTTAGAAGAAAGACATAGTAATTTAGTTTGGATAAATTTTTTCCACTTTTCTGATAACTTTCATATTTTGATGAGTAGTGAATAATACTATGTTTTAATTGAAAACACCTTTTTTTAATCGAAATAATTTATAGTGTTAAATTATGAATTTGAAATGTTTTTACGTATAATTAGATTATATTTTTATCATTTAATACCATATAGGTCATTATAAGTAATTTCACATTTAAATTTTTCATAAACACATGTCAATCTTTTGATAGTTTTTACTTTTTAAAAACCCGTTTTTTGGTTTTGACAACGATAATTAATTTTAAATTAATAAATGAAACTTTTATGTTTTTAATTTGGTAAAATAGACTTCATTTTTGAATTTGTGATATCAAAATTAGTTTTGGTTGATTTTTTGGTATTTTTATGAAAAATTTCAATTTTTGATGAATAGTGAAAAACACTGCGTTATTTTTTAAAACAGAATTTTTATTTAAATAATTATTTATTTTAATTAATTTTATTTTAAGTCAAAATAGATATATAATACCTATATAAGTTAAATGTAATTCCTTGGAGTTATTTTATAATAATATTAGATGTATTAAATTTTATCGAACTTTTTAACCTCTTTTACCCACCTTCTTGGAGCATTTGCAAATTTTTATAAAACTTAATTTTACCGCTTCTGTGAGTTGAATTTCAAAAATATGAGAGAAACAGTTGATATTATTAAGTAAAATTTGGTTCAATAAGATGAAAATAATTTTTGGTAAATAGTAACTTTTGACTTTTATTTACCACGGTTAAAAGTGAATAGGGTAATTAAAGGTAAAAATGATATTATAATTACCCTAAAACATGTCCTAATTCTATTGGATAAGTGTATTTAGACCAAAAACAAACTTAGGAATAAAATATGTTCATTTATGTCCACTTGGATTAGATTAGGACATTTATTATTATTTTATTTAAAGAAGAGTTAAAAGTGTTAAATTCAATGTTTAATAACTAAAACATTTTTTATATAGGGTTACACACAATATAAATTAGATTATAAATATTAATTAGAAAGAAAAAAATATTTCCTACATAATGATATTTTATTTATAATTTTTAGACACTGAATAAGTAAATTTATTTTTGACACAATGGTGATGCATTAATTACCTTATTAATGAAAGAATCAAATAAATGGTATTATAAATATTAAAATAAATATAATTTCAAAGTTTTTAATGCATTCACGAATTTTATAGGTGAATATGAAATTTTAGGGTTGATTCAATGTATATTTTTCTAATTAGTCAAGTTGTGATGACTTTCAAAAAAACGAAATACCAAATAGTGTCAAAATTGACATTAATTAATGTTTAAAACAAATACTATATTATTGGTTGATATAATATTCTTAAAAATCTAAGGTTATAAAAAAGGGATTAAATAATATTATATATGTCATTAATGAACCACATGAGGTTCTCTTGGAAGTTTAGAGTATGTTTATTAACCATATAGTGTAAGAATACATGAAGACATGGTAAAAGTTAAACTATTTAACTAAGAGTTAAATCTATACGATAAGGTTAAAATGGTGACCTAAAATTTTCTAAGACCTATTTTTTGAGATTATTTATACCCTTAACAACCTTATACTTTAAATAAGTCATATTTGAGCTATTATAAACCTACAATTTTTTTATTATAAAATATTATTTCAAGCCTTTCCTAAAGTGACCTTCACCTCTCTTATAAAAGGGCACTTATCCTTTACTCAAAATCACAACTCCAAATCCAATTGGATCAGCCAAACCCTACCCAAATTTCCTCCAAACTTTCTTAAAATCAACCTAGAGTCATTAATTTGATCATAAATCCAACTTAATGGGCCCTTTTGATCAACTCAAAAGGAAACACCCGAAGAAGAGATAATAATTTCACCACCCTCTTTCAAGTTCTTTTCTTCTTCCACTTTCTTTTTCTTTGTTGTTTCCAAATAAAAATATTAAATCCAGTAACTCCTACATAATATGATGTTACTATAATTATGGTATAACCATGTTCGTTATTCTATCCATCCTATAAATGACAAAGTCACCATACGTGCATACGTACGACTTACCATCTCCACATCGTGGTGTAGTTTGTTATTCAAACACTTCATTTTTTGGATGGGTATAATAATGAGTATAAGTGATGTAAATAATAAATATAACCAGTTAATGATTCTTTATATGTGATATAACATCCAATTGCATAATATTTCATCACTAATAAAATGATATTGTTGCTCGTGCGTACGTATGGATTATCGTCTCCACGACGCGATGAGATTCATTCCCACGTTCACCATTCAACGATGATTATAAAAAATGTATTATTAATAAGTATGTAATATATGAAATAATAATGCTACTGAAGATATATATATATATATATATATATATGTGTGTGTGTGTGTGTGTGTGTGTCTATACTTACATATATCTTATTCACTTACTTCCGTTAAATACGATATGAAAACAAAAACAACGTTTATGCGTACGTACTTCCTACCGTCTCCATAAATGGTGATTTTCATTTCATATATCTATATATTATAAATATTTATATTCTAAATATATATGACATATAAATAAAGGTTTATATTCTGGAATTATTTAAATCATGATCTAAATGGTACGATAAAAAATAACAAGTTAAAACACGTACGATAAAGAAAGAGATTATTAACCAAAATGTTAATTTAACATGGAAATAATTATTAAATGGGTAGTATAAAGCCATAAATTAATAATGTATGATATAATAAATATTAATATGGTTCTAGTATAATTTAATAACTTACTATGGTCATTATATATGAGGTAAAACGTACCCTTGACGAAAGGAATGTTTAAGGTAAGAGTTAATTCCTCAATCTCATTATTATTCGAGATTGTTTGTGGGTAAGTTTTTACTGGGAAATATTTATTATCAATGTCCAGGTTTTATAAAAGAGTTTTCAAGGGGATTCTTTTTAAGGTACTCTTTTATTAAAACATCATTTTAAATGTTTTAAATATTTATTCTTCTAAATCATTCTCATTAATGTCCACATTTTCAAAATGTTTTTTAGGATTTATTTATATGGACAGGAATGTTTTTACAAAGTTAATTCCATTAAAAATTTTCAAAGTGGTATGGGACACTTTGATACAAATAATTCTATAAATTTATTCCTATATAAATTTTGTGACTTTTAAATGTTTTCATGAAAAATAGATATTTCTCTCAAAGAGTATAACAAATCATTTTCATCTAGGTCAACATCCTTTAATGGATTTTAAACTTGTTTGAAGTTGATTTATTATGATAAAAATCTTCCATATCGTATTGAAGGTTTTGTGATATGTTTGAATGTGGATGTGTTATTTTTATACCATTAATAGTTTATGGATAAAGTATTGACATTTCGTATGCTATTTTTAATAAGAATGTTAATGTTATGTTTCATTCTTTTCATATGAGGAATGTATTTTACTTAGTAAGTGATGGGTGGAGCTCACTATAGCTACTCGATGCATCGGTAGGTATCATGAGACAATTAGACATGGAATTGGATGAGGCCTTTCCCAATTTGATATATGGTTTTGGCCAAGGACTTAATCATTTTTAGACGTCTTGGTTGAGGCCTTGACAAAATGTTTCAGAATTTCTAGAATTATACATTCCCTCATTATGAAAATAATATTGATGGCTCATGTGGTTATTCGACTAGTAGAATACCCATGAATATGTTTTATTATGGCATTATTTACTCATCTCATATTTCTTTCATGAAGTGTTCATGTTTATTATTTGTAAAGGAATTTTTTTTTCAATTATTCATCATGCCTATTGTTTATGTTATCTTACGCTAAATTGTTTACCATTACTGAGCATCTGAGCTCACCCCTTCTTTTATGTTTTATTTTCCCAGGATTTCCATGATGTGTATTATGATAGATATACAGGGTTAAGGTAAAAGGTAATAATGGTGTTCTCAAAAATCTATTTATGATATATTTTATGTTTGAAATTGTAATGAAAATTTGATGTATGTAATATATTTCCAAAAATGATAAACTTATTGGTATTTCAGGACATGATTTCCTTGTATCATGCCAATGTATTAAAATAATGCACTGACTCTGGGTAACTGGGGTCGGGGAGTTACAAGATTAATCGTATATGGGTCTAGAAATGTACTTATACTTCATCTATCATACTGCTTAATAAAATATAACTAATTTATACTAAATAGGGACTTCTTGTAGGCCAGTGGTAGGCGATAAAGGACTGTGTCACTTTGGTTGTGGGTTTGATTCCTGCATCCTTATCCGACGCAACGAGTTGTCGCCCATCCTGCGGGTTGTCCTTTTTCAAAAACTAAACTATTATAACATTCCATAAATAATATAAAAAAAGTTCAAACCTTAAAAAATACAATATGATGTCCAACTTAATCCATTCCAACCTTTAGGCTTATCCAAAATACTTCTTTCTAATCTCATAGTACAAAGAAAACAATTACCAGGAATTTCATATAACAAGCATGTTAATACCATCATTTATACCCAATACATCACAAGATATATATTGTTTGTCACATTCCAAACATTTGAATACTTTAATCATGTATTCTCTTAAAAGATGAATTACCATAGAACCTTAGTGAAAACATGAATTCTGTCAAAATTCAACTCTTTCCACATACTAAAATCCCAAAAATTCTATATAATGATACCATGATATCACTTTGTCTTTATACCAATCATGATATCATTAATACTATAAAAAATATCACTATCTTTTCATCCCTTAATTATGCTCATATCATGTGTTTTCCAAAAATATATGAGTAGCCTTACATGGTTACTAGAAGCATTCAATATATACTTTCTAATACTTAAGGAAAAACAATAGTGTAACAATACTTATATGTTTCTTTATTCCAAAGTACCATTAAATTTCTTATACAACATTAATATTGATAAACATGCAATAATTCCACTACCTTCTTAAAACATTTACCGAGATTCATCATTTTATTCCTCAACACTTCTTTTATCTCATATATCATTTGTAGTCTCTTCATCATCATCAACATAAATACTACCCATATAACCATGCTGATTCACTTTATGATATTTTCCCTTATGACATCGATTTTCATAATGCTTGTACATTTCAAATTTAAAGAATTTAACCATTGTTGAAGTCTTAGTAATACCATTATCCTTGTCCATTGTGTTAACTGAACCTTTTCATTTGCAATTACTGGATTTGTGTCCTTTTTTTCCACACCCAAAGCATCTTCCAGTTTCTTTGAAACATTCTCTTTGATGTCTCTTCCTACATGATTTACATGGGAAAAACTGAACTTTCTTTCCTCTTTGATCATCCTGAAATTCCATCTTTCTCTTATTAGTTGCTTCATGAAATTCACCAAAGTTGAGATTATTGATCACATTATGAGATTTATGATTAGGCATAATAATGATGTTTCTCCTTCCAACTCCCATTTCATTTGATTTCTCATGTAGAATATCATTCCATTGTACATCATATTCTCTATTAACATGATTCCTTTTATTTTCAACCATTTTCTAAAAACCAAAAAGAATATTGTGAGAGGCGAAAATCATACTAGGAAGGAAACATAATAAAGGGGGATTAATTTCAATCTCTAACATCATAGGTTTAATCCTAGGTTATTCATGACTGTTACATTATTTCTAGGATAGTAACATATATTTAGAATTAACCTTTGTTAAATCCTTATACATACCTTATAAATATCTCTTGGGATCTCACTAAAGTTTTCACATCCTAGTTTCCAAAGGATGAATAAAACATCGCTCTGATACCAATTGTAGCGGTATGTAATTATTTCTAGTGGACTAAAATTGATACCTATCATAGCACTCCATGGGAAGCTACACCCCCTGGACGGGACACACCACCATCCCCTGTGGTAGCCGTTTCCTCATAAAGATCTTGGTCGGAGAGCCAGGCTTTGTCCAATGATCACACGTGAGATTTCCCAAGGATCATATTCATTCTTACCTTTTTTTTCTCTTATACTAGATGCAGAGACCCATGCATGACATACAAGGAAATAAAATTAATTTTTTGGAATAATTAGTACATGACACAAACAAACACCCAAAGACTATATTAGTTTAGTGTCTTTGGAAACTCGAAAACATAATTATCTAATCATGGTAAAAGATATCAAACATATCCTAAAAAGATATTCCTCTTGTTTTTCCTACCTAAAACCTTTATTTATATTTTGGGGAAGGGATAACATAGAAATGGTGATCTAAAATTCTCAGTAAGGGTAAACATGGAGAACATAAGAAAAACCATAAATATTTGAACATAAAAACATGAATATAAAGTTTAAACGTCAAAATCTTGAGCAATGATATAAATCTTGGTAGTAAATAAGGATTGTATTATAAAGGAACATTAATAATGATAGAATAACAATGGAATAAAAAATTTAATTACGGAAAAATAATAATAACATATAATTATTTCCATAAAAGCCAAGGCATTGCAACCAAGACCATCATAGTGGACGAAGTCCATAACTGAACCCAGTTTACTTTCCGTTCCAGTCCTGTATTACTGAACCAGATTTACTTTCCATTCCATCAAAATCTATTTCATGAGATATAAATCTTTACACAATGAATTGGAGGGAGATATAGGTCCCACCAATATCATAATGAGATCATTCTTACATGTTCTACAAAAACACAAATCATTCATCATAGCATAACCCATGTAATAAAATTAGGTTCTTAAACATCATGCCATCATAACATAATCCATATAAGATAAATGGACTTCATAAAAATAATTCCAACATAACCATAAAAAAATCAAATTAATAATAAGGATATAAACATAAACCTATGTCATCTTAGATGGAAAATGATTTTTTATAAAACAGTTGAACTTAATTTCTAAGAAAAATATCTTTTCTTATTTAAAAACGTTTTCTTTTCTCAAAATGACATGAAATTTTAAAAGAAAAGAATTTAGTTGAAAATAAAATTGAAATATTTTAGAGGAAGATTCATGGAAATAAGGTGTTAATAATATGTAAAAATAAATTCATTCCATATAAGTTAAAAAACATTCTCCTTTTACTTTTACTGAAAAAGTCAAAAAGTACCTCGTTTGGTAAAGAAAATAATGATTCCTTCCATACCATGTAGTAAAAGTAAAATATGGGTAAAAATGACTTTAAACACACATATAATAATGGTAAAAATTTTATTAAAACGTTTTTATAAAACATGGACATAGATGATGAATATATCCCCAAAAAATACTTACGTATAAACAATCTTGGATAAAAATGAGATTACATAATTATCCCTTACCTTAGGTCTGATTTCTTCCATATGTGTCCAGAACTCCAGTATAGTGGGTTTGAACATATTATTAACTTGTAAAAGAACCATAATAATATTTATTATATCATATATTATTCACTTATGACTTTATATTACCCGTTCAATTGTCAATTCCCTGATAAAGCAACGTTTTGGGAAATAATCATTGCATTTATCATACATGTTTGGACTTGTTATTCTTCATATGATTAATTATATCATAATTTAATTACTTCCAGAATGTAAAAAATGATTTATATATATGATATATATTCATTATATATATAATAAATAGATAAATGAAATGTAATACACCGTTCTTGGAGACGGTAGTCCGTACATACACATGAACTTTATTTTCGTTTACTTATTAAATTGAATGGAAGTAAGTAAATGAAATATATATATACAAAAATCCATTATAATTATTGTGTCATATATTTAGTTATTATTTATTATATATAATTTATAATCATTCTTGAATGGATAACACGAAGAATGAATCTCATCACGTCGTGGAGACGGTAAGCCAAACGTATGCACGAGCGACAATATCGTTCCCATAGTCGTTGAAAGATATTGAAGTGGGTGGTTTATAATAAATTAGAATTAGAATCATGTTATAATAATCATATATAGTTATTATTTCCACCATAATATATATCCAAGTAAGGTGGTGGTGAAAAATAGATTACACCACGACGTGGAGACGGTAATCCGTACGTACCCAGACGCGGTGATTTTGTTTTTTGTAGGATGGATACAAAGTGAAATAGGGTTGTTTAATATTTATAATAATATAAAATTATATTAGTGATACTTATTTTATTACTTTATAATGAAAAAACTAAATAATAGGAAGTAGAAGAAGAAATAAATTTGAAAGAATCAGTAGAAGAGATTACCTCTACCTTGACACGCCTCCTTTAAATTACTTCTTAGGGCACTGGAGTTGGTCTTTTGAGAAGACAATAAACTCTAGTATGTTACTAGTTAAGTTTATAAGAGAAATGGCAAGGGTTTGGCAGAGCTTGAAGGCTCAAAATGGAGTTAAAAGGAGAGGGAGGAGGTTCCCTTTTATAAGAGGGGAGAGGGACACTTTAGGAAACTCTCAAAAACATTAATTTATAATAAAATAAAACCATACCCAAAAACCTCCAAAGTGTCCCAAATTATAATATTAGATGAGATAGGATTTTAATATCATCCAAAAATAAATTTTGGACAACTTAGTTTTCCTATTTAAACATTATCTTTTTAATTGACACTTAGTTATTCTATTAAATTTTAATGTTGGTAATAACATTCTAAATATTTAATGGTTATAAATATTTACATATATGGTGTTAGTAGACAATAAGTAGGTATTTTATGATACATTAGATATTATAATTATAAATTTGTAATTTTAATATTTTTTATTATTTTTAAATAATTTAATAAAATGTTATTTTTATAAAATATCAACAGTGTAAATTTTGACACTATTCATTTATTTGATATTAAATAAAATCTTTCAAAAAGATAAATTCTATAAAAAATGTTTAATACACTCCTATAATTTCATATTAACAAATAAAATTCGTGGATCACTTCAATTAGTTCATATGTTATTTCTTTTATTATTTTTAAAACGATTTATTTTATATTCCTATTAATAAAATAATTTTAACATCACTATTGTTTCATCATTAATGATAATTAATTAATATCTAAAAATTATATATAAATTATAATGATGTATATAATTTAAATATGTTTTTATTGAATGTTTAAATTCAATGTTTTATGAAACTTGTCACTAAATTAAAATTATTACACATATAAGATATAAGAGAGTGTCATGTTGTAACTTTCTTTGGTTTTAATAATATTTAAATACTTTTCATGGGAAAAGTCCATGAAATGAATCTTTTATGACCCTTAGGTGATATAGGTCTAATTTTATTCATCAAATATAATTTTGTCAGGTGTTAGGGTAATTTTATAATATTATTGTAACCCTTAATTACCCGATTTACCTTTAACTATGGTAAATAAAATAATTTCTAAAGTTAAAATTCAAAATGTCTATAAATTAAAATTACATAGTCACACAATTTGGAACTTATGATTCAAAATATGGAATCCATTTTTCCAAATTCAAAACATAGAAGTTACAGTAAATAATTTAAAATCACTTCCTGTTGAAGAAACTAAAAAGGATGTTTTTAAGAGGTAATAACTATAAAAAGATTGACAAGTGTTTATGTCCTATTTAAAATTAAAATTACTTAAAATGAATAAAATTGAATTAAATTATAAAAATATAATCTAATTAAACTTTAAAACCAATTAAAAATACAATCTAAGTATATAAATAAATTAGATGAAAAGGCAGTTTTGAATTCAAATGCAGTATTTTTCACTATTCATGAAAAATTGAATTTTATCAAAAAAATACTAAAAATTCAACAAAAGTAAATTTTTATTCCCCAATTCCAAATAAAAAGTCTATTTTGTCAAATTAAACCTATTAAAGTGTGAAAAACTAGATTTCAAATGGGTGCGCCATCAAAAGGCGGTAAAAGTGCATTTTTTTCAAAAATAAATCTTTTATTAAAAAAATGATTTTGTTCTCATATAATGTGTAATATGAATAATAATGTCATATAAAATTCATAATGTGGTTAATCATATTCATTATATCTAGCTTATATCCCATTAAATAATAATATTTTAATTATATATTGCTGTTTAGTGAAACTCGGTATCACGTACATCGCAAGCTATCGAGGAAGGTCACTCTTGCGTGTAATGCAAGCCAAGTTAGTGTTGCGTGTAGTGAAAGATTACTTTGGTGTTGTGTATAAAATAATCCAAACATATTTCTTTTATACATTGAATAAAATCTAAATTCAATGTTGCGAAAAATAAATTCTATCAAACGAACTTGAAATCGTGTGTAACACAAGCCAAGAATAGTGTTGCATATACTACAAGATAATATGGTGTTTCATATAAAAAAAATATAATCTTGGTTCTGCATACAAAAAAAAATACACTGAATAAATTAAAGATAATCCATCTCATAAATTCTTGGAGTGTTACATTCTCAATAATATGTGAATGGTTAACACAATTTTCTTGATATTCCCGATATAGTCATTCTACTTGCGTGAACTTGTCAATACGAGGATGGACTTATTTCATGAGCAAACTGATTACAGAGGATTAGTTATAAGATTATGCCGGTCTTACTAGATGTTTTTTTATAGTATATAAAAAAAGTGTCCTAACACATTATTAAATAATCATTTTTTATTGCAAAGATTCATGTTGGGTTCAAAATTTTTGTTTGCATATAGTGAGAAAAAATGTATTGATGGATTATAACCCGATTGTTTTTTGTTTGTTTGATATATTCATGTTGGGTTCAACATTTTGTTTGCATATAGTGGGTAAAGAAATGTTCTGATGTATTATAACCCAATTGTTTTGTTTTCTGAGAGATTCATATCGGGTTCACCATTTTTGTTTCGATAGGGAAGAGGTGAACACAATGTGCATTTGGTGTGGTCTTATGGTTGATTATAGGGGGTTTATTTCTTAAAAAATTATAATCATCGAGTTACTATTTTCAATATTAATAGTTACATAATCCATAAATGGGTACATACCTACATTCCAAAGGTGGGTAGTCACTTGGGGTTTCAGACCCAATAACACTTAGGAACTCAAATTAGTCGAGAGGATGAGAGGTCAGGCTCATCACACCCTATTAAGGGAAATTTTTTCCTACTCTGGGACAATATTGTAGATTTAATATATGTTCAAAAATCTCTTCCTTACCTCAACATGATACTGGTTACCCTACAAAACAATTATAGGTTAAATATTCTTTGCTTACAAAATAAAGGGATAATCTTTTTATTGAATCCATCTGTATGTCTCTGAGGTTCGTCATATATTTCCTGGTAATGAATAGATTCTTTATATACTAAATCCATACAACAAAATACTTTGGGATTTTTTACCATGTAGGGAGGTGGTTAATATTCCAAGGAGGGAATTGATCCATTATGAGGCATCCTGCGCATCCTAGTTATTGTTTGAATAAAAACCCACATAGTTCATTAATCCCATGGAGTTTAACATCACGCGGAGAGGACATATGTGTGGGAAGTTGGGTGACAAATATTTGAGATTTATTTTTAAGGATAACTTCTATTTATATTAGTTATGGAAGGAATCAGAGTCACCATAGTTTAGTGGTTTTCTTAGACCGATGAAGGATGAGGTAAGATAATTATCCCATGAGAATGATTGGGTTCTAATGGTTGAAATTTCAGAGTCACGGAGGGGATTACACCAAGGTGTACACCCTTTTCAGCTTAGTCTTGGAAATTAATAAGTATTCCTATGTATCCTAGTTATAGAAGGAATAGAATTCCTTATAGTTCAATGGATTGGGGCTTATACACTTATGTTTCCATTGTCCTCGAAGAGGTTTATTATGAAAATGGTGTGATAATTGAAACAACCTAATCCCAGATGAGATATGCTCGGTGTGGGAAATAAGGGATTGAAAATAATCATTATTATTTCTTATGAGTGAAAAAATTATATACTGGGAAAACCCTTTGGAGGTTTGGTGTTTTTATTGACCCTTAGATAGGCGTCCAATGTATCTTGGTTATTATAGGAATCAGAGTCACTGTAGTTCAATTGATCGTGGATTACACACTGACGTTTCTCTTATTATTAGGTATTACACAATGAGGGGGAATATGGTTATCATTTCCTAGTATTACCTTATGTCATAGTCTACTTTTATGCAAGACATGCATTGATTGTCTTCTCAACATGCCTTGATTTCCTGCTTGACATGTCAGAGGATGTATGTCTAACATGTTCCAGTATAATCACATGATCCAATTGACTTCTTCAAGGAAAACAACATATCTTGGATGGAATTATTTATATTCATCATATGAAGAAGGATGAATTGTACATTGGACATCAGAAGACCTTCATGGTTTTCTATGGAAGCCATGGCATAGTCCCGGATGACATGTCTAGAGGGTGTCACATGATCTAGCCGACTTGTCTTAGTGTCACTGTGAAAGCTAGATAACACGCTTGGAATAAGTTGAACGAGTTAGTGTGACTTGTATCTAGGGGGGTGTCGTATGTCTTGGATGAAATGTTTGGAAGGAATTGTGATATATGGATGGAGTGCCTGGAGGGCATCATGAGATCCTGTTGACATACCAAGGTGCCACTGTGAGACTCAACTGATATACAATGATGTCACCACATGAGTTGGTAGACATGTATGAAGATCACTACTAGGTCTGGATGATGATCCTAGAGGGATTCACGTGACTTGGGTGGTGTTACCAATGGGTGTGATGTGACTTTTTTTGACATGTCCAATGGACCTAGCATGATCCAAACAAAATATGGAAGGATGTCACATGATCAGGGAGACATGTCCTAGTGCTGTTACATGTCTTGGATGGTTCATCAAACATCATGAGGATCATCGTACATGTATTTTACATAAGTCTCCCAATTTATTAGCCATTTTTCCAACCATTATATTGTGAATGACTTATATTTGTTCAGTGTTAGATTATTTTAAATCTTATTTGATCTACGAGATGTGCGGGATGTATTTCATGTGTCCTTCAAAAGGTCCTTGACACCACTTTTCTCAGCGTATCTTGTGTGGATATATCTTGGAGTTGTAAAAGGGCTTTGGAATTATGAATCTTCACAAGTCATTATCATGGATCACTTCGAGGGTGTCGCCTGATTTTCAGCATCAATTAGTCCCTCCCATCAACACTCACTTTATTAGAGAATTTACAATTAATAATGAATTTTTAAATTATGAAGATACACTAAGGCACTTTCATATTACCATATCATCATATCCAATAGATTTTTCATGATTAGGGTTCCTATTGAAAGGCCTTCGTGTGATCTCATATGACTTTTCTGGGGAGTTTTGTGAGATAAAGATGAACTGTCAAGAGGCATATTTGGGATCAAGTTGTCTTGAAAAGGGGTCTGGTGAGACCTTTCTATGTCAGACATATTGTGTCAAAAACAATTTATGATATTGAGAGGCTCCAACCTCATCCCCTTTTGATTTTAGTTGTTTTATTGTGCATAGGTTGGGGGTCATACCAGTTTGTACGAGTATTATTAAGGGAAATTTCTCTATTTTTCGATGATTCATAACGTAAACAATAAAGGTTATATTGGATAGGCATGAGAATTTTATGGACAATTCCACCCGTTCTCCCTTAAGGAGCCAAAGTGGGAGTGATAGGTTACCTTGACATACTCGAGGCTCTTCCCATGACGAGGATGACATGCCATCAGTCTTTCGCGTGACAAGGCAGACATGTCACTGGGGTCTCGTGGTGTTTTGTAGATCTCTGGGGGAATATTGCAAGGCTTTCACAACTATGAGTGGATCCCACCTCCTCCTTTTTTTATTTTCCCAGATTTATTGTGCAAAGGTTCAGGGTTTCATGAGATTTCTTAGATATTGTCAAGGAAAATAATCCTCCCCATTAGTGACGCATCACATGATCTATATGACTGGAAGAGGATCCATCCTTTTAGACATGTTTCTAATACATTATAATTATTTTTGGATGGGTTTTTCAGGTGGCCATCAGTTAACAAACTGTGTGTCCTAGGGGAGATTATCTGGCTGCTACCACATTACCACTGGTTGTCCAGAGTGATTTTACGAGAGTAAAAATATCCTCAAAAAGATTTTTGTGGGACCTTTTGCTGGTTATCCGCTGCACATGGAGTCTTTTTATGACCTCATTATGGTCACATGAACATGAATCCATTTTAATCTCATGCTATCCAGGGATCTCGACCACCTTCTTTTTATTTTTCTTTTTTGGGGAGGATAATACCCATATTTAAGTATTTCTTCCTTTGTGAATTCGTTTATACTCATTTGGTAGGCGACAAAAATATCCTAAACCTATTTGGCCTTTATAATATTTTCATTATATTGTTTAACTTATGAGTATTAAATCTATTAGTATTATAAGTTACAATGAAAACTTATCTTGGTATGATTTCATTAAATAAAATATATATAACCAATGAAAATAAAAACCAGAAAAAAAATAATGATGTTGAAAATAAAAATGATTGAATTCTTTGATCTTCATAAAAAATTACAAATTTGGAAATATAAATATCATAGGTTTCTCAAAATAAAATTTATATTTTTCCTATAATTCATAATTTAAAAAACTCATATTGTCTCTCAAATATCTTGATAAACATAGATTATTATAATTTGCTTTTTTTTTGTCTTTTCATTTATATTTAAACCATATAATGATGTAGGAGGTTTTCTATTGTGTAAGAAAATAAATTATAAAAAAATACATATATACTCAAACCCAAAAGATGATAAAGAAAGAATCAACCCATAGTTAGATACTAATTAATATCATCACTTCCTCCCAAATGATTACCTCTCTCAAAATCAATGTATAATTCTCATAATTCAAGAACATATCCACTTATTACTTTTGTGTAAATGCATAGTGCACTAGAGATCTCAAACCACACCATACACTCAACCCCTCCGTAGTTAAGTAAATGAAAAACACCTTTATCTATAACATCCACATCCACTTCCCAATACTGTTATCACACCAATTTATATCAATTTGACTGGTTTTATCACATAACATTATTAGAATTGAGGGAGGGAATTAATTATATGTAATAAAATAGGATAATATAATAAAGTAATTAGGGTGAGAAACTAATCTCACATGTCCCTCACTCTCAAACTACATGAATCCTTATCATGGAGAAAATAAAAAATAGATTGGGAATGTAAGGAATAAAACCTTGGGTGAACCTCATATATCCCTCTACCATGAATGGAGGTATGAATTTATTTTTACAAGGATGTTAAAACACACAATAATGAAAATATAATTCAAATTTATTTAAAATTTAATAAACTATTAAAAATAAAAAGATAATGAACTGTAAACCCTACTCTAACCATGAAGATGGGAATTCAATCAATGAAGTATTATTTATCATTTTATAGAAATGGAGAAATGACTTCTCATGAATCTATGATACCTATATAGATAGTAATCTTGGTGGTGCATCCACACAGGTTGCCATTTTCCTTCCATGAGAAGCATAGATTTCAGTTTCATTATATTCTCCACTTATTTTAGATCTTTCATAATATTTCTATATAGTATTGAGTTATTCTTTAGTTGTCTTTTATATTTTGTTGAGTGTTGGATTCAGTGCCATGTTTATATTCATCTTCATCCAAGGCCTAAAATTCCCTCCATATTCTAACTGGTTTGGATGAGATTGACCAAGTGAAAAACTACATGCAAGATTGTAGTTACTCTTAGATTGAAACTTTGTGACTGAGTTAAATCTTACATAGTTTATTATTTAATCATACATATCCCATTGAATTTATAAAATAATACTCTATGGACTTAAATATTTTGAATCTAATATCATGTTTTTATACAATTCCTCCAGTGGCACAACATTGTATAAAAACATAATGAAGTTAGAATGTTATTCATACTTGGCCCTTGTATGGAATTGATTATTCATATACAACGGGTTCTAGAGTTGGTTTAATCAGACATAGGAGAATAAAAATTGGATTAATTGACCAAATCCTATATAATTTTCAATTTAATATTACGTGTGAACATGTTCTCACATATGAAATGCATATTTCATTCCAAAACATAAAAACCTAAAATTAATGTGAAAACATAGTAATGAAAATATAAAATATTAATTAATTAAATAAAATCATGGAATTATGAAATATTTAATTTTTTATCAAAAGTATACTATTATAATGAAAATGTTATATTTAACCACATATTATGAGAAATGAAATATAAAATATTAATTAATTAAATAAAATCATGGAATTATGAAATATTTAATTTTATATCAAAAGTATACTATTATAATGAAAATGTTATATTTAAACATATATTATGAGAATGGTGAGGATATAATTAAGGAATTATCCAATAAATAATGAAAATATGGATCTCATATAAGATCATTATATTATATGATATCTTTCCCCACATTAGAATCAATAAAAAATTTAAATGATTAAAATTAATCTATGTGAGAAATGAACTCGTCAAATGGTTTTTGTAAAAAAATTAAATAATATTCCCATTCCAATAATATTTTTTCATTTTAAAACACACATATAAAATAATATAGTAAAAAAAATTGTTTTACTCTTTAATAGAAATTTTCACTAAAACATGTTTTAAAAAATATGTATATGAATATATTCCATGAAATTATTACTATGATATAATGTGTTTAATGAGACACAAACATCATTATTGAACTATATGGCTAAAACATGTCACTATAGAAAAATTAAAAGAAACCAACCCATTTTGGGTTAATCAACATGTCAAATTTCCAAAACATTATTGTAAACATGGTTCTATCAACTATCCCACCTCTAAACCTAATTAATGTACCAAACCAAACCATTTCCCTTTATAATATACTAATACAACCTAACTACTCAAACTTGACCCCAAAGATAATTTTTAAAATTATATAGCTAAATATGTTCACCTTAATTTTAAAGGAATATATTTATTTCTTGGTTTCAAATTATATTATTAATAGATAGTTTATGACCATTATAGATACAATAACCATAGAAATTTAAAATACAGTCTATAATGGAACCTAAAAAGTAAATACATATATAAAATACCATAAAACAATTATATATTGTAACAACATAGGTAATGAGAGATTAAATAATTTTAATATTTGTTATTATTCCTGAATTATGTAGTAATATTCATTATAAATTCAATAAGTAATTCTCAAAATCAAAAAGGAAATGGTTTTATTAAACTCATTTCTTATATGATTTTATTTAAATAATTAATTTTAAAATTATGGAATTTTTATTTGATAAAATGTATTTAATTTTTTAAATTCAGTATGTCAAAATTATCTTAGGATTATTTTTTTTAGAATTTTATGAAAATATTGATTTTCAAGTAATAGTGAAAATAATGATTTTTTATTTAAAATTGTATTTTAATTAAAAGGTCTAATTAAGTCAGTTTTAATTTAAAATTAGTAAATTTTTATTTTAAAAAAAATCAAATTATGGTTTTTGAAATGGAATTTACACTTGAATTTAATATAAAAAATTTTATATTTTCAAATGGATTTTTATTGAAAAACAATATTTTGTTTTATTTTACAGTTTATTTTTTATTTAAATTTTTCCAGTTTTTTTATTTTGAATATTTAAAAATGGATTAAATATTTGGAATCATTCATCCCAAATTTATCAAATTGATCCCTTTTTATTTTTGATCAATATGAATAGTAATCTTGGTAATTTTATTTCCACAATAACGGGTAAATCGGGTAATTTATGTTAAAAATAAAATTATATAAACTATTAAATTACCCAAACACTTAACTAAATCTTATTGGATAACAATATGTCAACCGTAATCTTTGAAGGCTCCAATTTATGGTATTTTTGGGTTACTTGGATGAGATTATGACCTTTCTAGTATTTTATTTAACGAAATGTCCAACAAGTCACACTCTTGTATTTAACATGGTGTTAACCAATGGATATGTTCAACTATAAATGGTATTCTTAAATCTAAAAGATTTATTTTCATTATGGAAATTTATTTCTAAATTTTAGTGAAGAAATTATTACCCTAAGTGCTTGCACGACGCTGATACAGTAATTAATTAATTAATGTAAAAATAAAATAAAATAAAATAAAAATATTAAAATAAATATAATTTGAGATAAATAATGTGATAAATTAATTTTTTACAATAAAATAAAAATTATGGGGATATAATAAAATATATGTTTTTGAATTTTAGATGTTATTTTGATATTATGAATCGTTCTAAAAATTGGCATTATGGATATTTTATTGTAAATAATATTTTATTAAATGATATAAAATTACTAAAAAACATAAATTCACCAAAGTGTTTTTGATAAAGTTTAAAAGATCAACCACGATTCATTTATGGATAGTTTTTTTATTGTTACTATATTAATCCTCAAAGAGTAAAAATGCATCTTGTCACGGTAAGAGTTAAATGAGTTAAATAGGGGTTGAAACCAAAAGATAAGGCTATAAATATAGACAAAACTTGTCTATTTTTTATTGTATAAGGTTATTTAGACCCATATTTGTCTTATATTATAAATTAATTACTTTTATGTCATTTTTATTTGAGAATTAATTTTTATTAATTTAATGTTTGGAGAAATGCCAAAAGTGCGTCTCCCAACCCTTATAAAAGGACACCCATCATCTAATTTATTCACACTTTAAACCCCTTTTTTGAAACAAAACTTCCCAAATTCCATTATATAATTCCTCAAAAAATTATATAGTTATTTTTTAGGCATAATACCTATCTTATAGGTCTTAAGGTGTTTATCAAAAGAGGTTTTTGCAAGAATAGGTATAGTTTTATCTGTATGTTTTAGTTTTGTTTCTTATTTTTTATACATAAAACACTATTAATCCCTGATAAAATAATAAATACAATTTAATCCATATACCTATATATTATTATATTAGTTTCATGACATATATCCATCACCTCTTCCATCAAATGGGAAAGAAAATTCATTATTTGTGTCTACGATGGACTGCTACCTCACAAACTGATGTAATTTGTTTCCATCACAATCTCAAAAGACTGGTTATAATGATGTAAATAATGTTTATACAATATATTAATTATATATTTATCAATATTAAACGCTAATATATCATTTACATTCTTACATTTCCATGCACTGAAAAATGATAATGTTGTTCGTGTGTATGTGTGGACTACCACCTTCATGAAGTGATGTGATTAATTTTTCATCACCACATCACTTGAATTACATATATATGTATATTTAAAGAGGTAATATGATATTTAATATATCATTATAATTATATAAAGATAAAATGATATTTACCTTCTTTCCATAATGATCATTGAAAAATGGAAACATTACTCATGCGTATGTACGCCCTACCGTATCCATGATTGTAACATAGTTTATTTTTCACAACCATATTAAATGGTTGAATTTAAATGTATAATTGATGTAACAACTGTGCCCCAGTGACAGCACAGACACACTATCCTAACATGGTCGTCGGGTCCTGGCTTGCCAGGTACCACCAATTGCCCCGCAGACACATGGTCCCCATCCAAGGGTCCAACCAAAAGACTGAACAAGTCATCTGACTAATGAATGTCCCCATAGAACAAAACATGTCCTTTCCAGTGTGTTTTTTCATCACTCACACACACCCTGGGAAACTTCCCAGAAGGTCACCCATCCCGATCACTACACCAGGCCAAACACACTTAACTATGGAGTTCTAATCATGTAGTCTCCTGAAAAAGAAGGTGTACCTTGTTGACATGGATCCTACGTAGATGGTCTATACCTCTAGTGCACTTTTGTTGGTAGCATGGGAACCTCCAGGAGAGCACATGGGAGATGGAGGCTCAGATGTGTGCTCAGTACCCCATTTTGTTCCCATAGATCGAGTTGTGGCTTACGGGGACGTAAAGCCCTGAGATGGGGAGAATGTAAAGACCTGAAAATTCTGTGGTTTTTTTTCTTAAATACATGGGATTTTACGAGCCTGCGAAAATTTACGGCGCTTGATTCTGAGGCCCGGTGTGCCCGAAATCAAGTTCTGATGTTTTGATCAGGTACATTCAATAAACGTATAAGAGGGATTTTATAACTTTTGAAACGGTGCTCAGAACTGAAATCCTAGGGCACTGTTGAACCCACAGCGCCGTTTTTTGCTAAATAATACTTTCACCTTGCCGATAGTTGGTCAAGAATAAAATTTAGTTTTTTTCTTTTTATAAAAAAAACTTAAAATAAAGTGTACAACACTTTATTTTATTTTAAGCTTCCATGTGAGTGATTGTTGGTTAAAACCTCCACTTGGGAGTTAGTGGTGGGACCACCACACCCTAACCTCCCATGAGAGGTTATGGTGGTGGGGCCCAGCCAAACACAACCTGCTGCGAGAGGTTACGACCTGGGGACCACCCGAGATCATAACCTCTCAACTCTCCCTCATTAATGAGGGAGAGCCTCTCAACCTCCCCTAGTTTTTGAATTTGTGTCAACTCCCCGAATAATGTACCAACTTTTGTGGATTAATTAATTGGAGCCCACGTAATTTAATTCTCCATTTGAATTATGTTCCAACATATAAAATAATAGGCAATATATTATTATTATTTGGGTGGGAATTATATTTTGTTGGAATCTCGGAGAAGGGAGGAAACCTCCCAACGAAGAACGAAGAACACATTCTTCCAACAAAGAACGCTGGCGACGATTCTTCTCTGACCTCTTCCTCGAAGCATCGACCGACGTAGAACATCTTCCACAAGCCGACGCAGCTCTGGATTGGGAGTACGTGGTGGACGCAAAGAACGACGAGCTCATTCGTCTACCTTCCGTGACTCCCTCGAAGAACGATGAACAACGAATCAAAGGTAAGGGTTTATTAAATGTTGATATTCTTTTTTCTTATCTCCTTCAATAATTAGAAAGGAATTGTTATGGGTGAATTATTGACCATATTCTTCTCTTGATAATCCAATTGTTATCACCCTCTAAACGTGGAGGGTGCGGGCCAACTAACATGGCCTGAGTCCCTCCGCCGATCTCTTGTGATGTTTCTTCAGCGCGGAGGCAGAAAAACGACGAGGCGACGAAGGCGGCAAAGACAAAAGTCATGCTACCAGCAGCCTTTGTGAAGTGAACCGCCCCCACGGTGCCCCACGTGCTTGATCCGAACCCGCGTCGGCCCCGCCTCCCAACCGCCCGGGCTCCTGGGCCACCCGGGCGCCCCAGAAAAAACCCACTCTGCCCCTGCGGTGCCCCGCACGCCCTGCCGAACCCACACCGGCCCGACCTCCCAGTCGTCTGGTCGCCCGCGCCACCCGCGCGCCCCGGAAAAACCCCACGTCGGCCCGCGACCTGATGAACCTGCGGCTCGGCTGACCTTGCATCACTCCGAACCAGCTGCCGCCTCGCCGCCCGCCTGGCCGCACCCAGCAGCCTGCGGCCCGCCTGGAAGAGCCACTGGATGGCAGCCCACGACCTGCCTGGCCGAGTCACTGCCCGACCTCCCCCAAGCCGGCCTCCGCGTGACTCACATGCCCCGACTCGGCTCTCCTCATGGCCTCCCGAGCCGCACGAACCAGACCTCCTCGCGGCCTCCCGAACCGGCCCCCATGCGGCCTCCCGAGCCAGCCGAACTGCCCCCCTTGAGACCTCCCAACCAATCCAACATCTCATCCCCCCTTGCGACACCCTGGAAAGAACCAGCCCCACCGCGCCCTCCGGACCGAGTCGTTCCAAGCCGCACCGGGCCATGCCCTCGCGACGCTTTGGGCCTAACTGGCCCCGTGCCCGGGCCGAACCACCCATGCAGTCCGCTGGGCCGGGCCCAACTGACCGGGCCGAACATAACGGGTTGACCATGTTGTACCCCACACTCTTTGATTTTCATGATCACAATCACTTTCATATGTGTTTAACCTTGTTTTTAAGTGTTATGAATGATAGGCAAAAGATTGCCAAAGGATTGGCCCAAGAATGGACGAAGTGGACTGAAATTCAGTCCGCCGGCCAACCGGTGTGATAGCACCGGCCAGCCGGTGGACCTGGCAGAGGCATTGCCCACTGCCAGGTTCCACCGGTCAGCCGGTGGCTCTGTCACCGGCCAGCCGGTGGCACCCAGATCAAACAGTGTGAGCTACTGTCTTGCCACCGGCCAGCCGGTGGCTCTGGCACCGGTCAGCCGGTGGAGCCTGGACCAAATCTCTCCTCCTCTGCCAAGGCACCGGCCAGCCGGTGGAGATGTACCGGCCAGCCGGTAGCCCAGTCAAACTAGCCATTGGGTTTGACCAGTCAACCTTCTTTTGGCCTCCAACGGCTCCGAGGACTTCTCCAACGGCTCCGAAGGCCCCCAATGGGTTCCATGCCTATAAATAAAGGCCAAGGAAGCCCCGGACACCATCCGGATCATATACCAAGCGCCCGGACATTTTGTTGCACATTTGGCGAACCTCCGGCGCTCCACCTTCAAGGATCCTCAAGTGCTCCAACCAATTTCCAATCCAAGGAGCACCTCAAGAAGCTTGGGAGAGCACACTACATCAACTCCATCTATCCAATTGGCGCCCAAGGCTTCTCCTCAATTACGGTTTTTATTGCATTATTTATTTTGAGCTTAATTTTGGGTTTGTGCCTACAAACCCCAAACTCTTTCTCATCCCCCTTTCTTTTGGGTTCTCACACCACCATTAAGGTGTGAAGAGGTTTCTTCAAGCCTTTCCTTTTAAAAGGCTTGTGTCTCCGGTGAGCTAGCCTTCACCCGTTAAAAAGGCTAGTGGGTTCTTGCTAAACCATTAAAAGCAAGTGGGTTCTTGCTAAACCACAAAAAGCAAGCTGTAATAGGTCCTAGTGCTACCTCAAAGCCTAGTGGGTTTCTTGCTAAAACCATTGAAAAGCAAGCGGTAGGAATCTCTCAACGGTTGAGTTGGGAGCGGAGACGTAGGCCGGGTTTTGGCCGAACTCCGTTATCAATTTCTTGTGTGATTGCCTCTTTATTTCCGCTGCATTTTCAACTTTGATTTTAATTTGTTATTATTTTTAAAAAGGCAATTCACCCCCCCCCCTCTTGACATCCTTCCCGTCTTTTTTCCGACCCAACAATTGGTATCAAAGGACGTATTTGAATAATTCCCTAACCGGTTTCAAATTAAAGATCCTTTTTGATGGCTTCTACCGCTTCAACCTCTTACGCCCCCGAAGGCTTTTCTTTGGATCGTGCTCCATTCTTTGATGGAACCGATTATAGTTTTTGGAAAACCCGCATGACCACATTTCTTAAAAGTATTGGCTATCCTATTTTTAGAATTGTTATGCATGGTTTTACCCTCACTTCCCCCGATGAGTCTAAATGGACCCCCAATGACATTGCTTATTTTGAGCTTGATGGCAAAGCCATGAATGCTCTTCATTGTGGTCTTGACCGTAATGTTTTTAATTGCATTTCTACTTGCTCTACTTCTTACGATCTTTGGAAATTTTTAGAACTAACCTATGAAGGTACTAGCGAGGCTCCAAAGAAAAAATCCGATCAAAAGCAAGAACCCGACGAAAAGATCAAGCCCGTTTGCCCACCTCACAAGAAAAGGGCCAAGAAGAAAAAGAAGAAGGCTTCAAAGGCAACATAGAGTGATAGCTCCACCTCTTCATTCTCCTCCTTCTCCTCGAGCGACCAAGGTAAAAAATGCCTAATGGCAAATCATGAGGTATCATCTTCCGACTCTTCTTCCTTGTCTTCTAGTTCTTCAAATTCTTTCAATCATTTGTCATATGAAGAACTCCAACACGTTAGAGATCAATTAGAAAATGGTTTTCCTGAGCTTTCATCAAAATTTGTCGCTTTGAAAAAGAATTTCAAAAAACTTTCCTCCGAAAAAGACCAACTTCTCAAAGAGAAGGAGGAACTCTCCCTAAAAATCCAAAATTTCCCAAATGTTGATTCCATGGAATCAACTATCAAAGACTTAAGGGAATCCCTAGCCAAGTTCACCCAAGGGGAACAAAATTTGAACAATTTTCTTGGTTCCCAACGTATATCTAGAACCACCCAAGGGCTAGGATATACCAATATAGCTTCCTCCTCCCATGCTCCAACTGTTTTTGTAAGGGGGAGCTCTAGTTTTAAATTTTGCAATTATTGTAAAAAACCCGGGCACCTTAATTATGAATGTAATTGTAAAAACGCCCGGTATGGCCAACCCAAGTCTATTTACTATAGTGACGAGTTTTATAGGAGAAGACCCGCTATGAGACAAGTATGGATTGAAAAATCCCTTCTTGCGAGTCTCTCCGGGCCAAAATTTGTTTCCTCTCCCCGGTGACTTTTTGTTTTTATTTAGGGGGAGTTAGGATCTTTTAAGCTTTTTTGTGTATTCAAAATTTTTCCTTTCAATTTCAACACTTGGTATTCAAAACTCTCAATTTCAAAAATTTCATTTGGTTTCAAATTTCAAAATTCAATTGGTTTTTGATTCAAAACATTCAATTCAAACTGTTATTCAAATTTTTCAATTTAATTTTCAAAAATTCTAATTGATTTAAAAATCTAGTTTTTCAACGTTTCCCTCAATCAAGTTTTATGCCCCATTCTATTTTGATAATCACAAAGGGGGAGAAATTTCTTGATTGATTGGGGGAGAATCTTTTCTCTCATGATTAGTATATATTTTCAATTTATCATTTAAATCATGCCTTTCATTTAAGTTTTTATATTGCTTAGATAAGTGATTGTGATCATCAAAATAGGGGGAGATTGTTGTACCCCACACTCTTTGATTTTCATGATCACAATCACTTTCATATGTGTTTAACCTTGTTTTTAAGTGTTATGAATGATAGGCAAAAGATTGCCAAAGGATTGGCCCAAGAATGGACGAAGTGGACTGAAATTCAGTCCACCGGCCAACCGGTGTGATAGCACCGGCCAGCAGGTGGACCTGGCAGAGGCATTGCCCACTGCCAGGTTCCACCGGTCAGCCGGTGGCTCTGTCACCGGCCAGCCGGTGGCACCCAGATCAAACAGTGTGAGCTACTGTCTTGCCACCGGCCAGCCGGTGGCTCTGGCACCGGTCATCCGGTGGAGCCTGGACCAAATCTCTCCTCCTCTGCCAAGGCACCGGCCAGCCGGTGGAGATGTACCGGCCAGCCGGTAGCCCAGTCAAACTAGCCGTTGGGTTTGACCAGTCAACCTTCTTTTGGCCTCCAACGGCTCCGAGGACTTCTCCAACGGCTCCAAAGGCCCCCAATGGGTTCCATGCCTATAAATAAAGGCCAAGGAAGCCCCGGACACCATCCGGATCATATACCAAGCGCCCGGAAATTTTGTTGCACATTTGGCGAACCTCCGGCGCTCCACCTTCAAGGATCCTCAAGTGCTCCAACCAATTTCCAATCCAAGGAGCACCTCAAGAAGCTTGGGAGAGCACTCTACATCAACTCCATCTATCCAATTGGCGCCCAAGGCTTCTCCTCAATTACGGTTTTTATTGCATTATTTATTTTGAGCTTAATTTTGGGTTTGTGCCTACAAACCCCAAACTCTTTCTCATCCCCCTTTCTTTTGGGTTCTCACACCACCATTAAGGTGTGAAGAGGTTTCTTCAAGCCTTTCCTTTTAAAAGGCTTGTGTCTCCGGTGAGCTAGCCTTCACCCGTTAAAAAGGCTAGTGGGTTCTTGCTAAACCATTAAAAGCAAGTGGGTTCTTGCTAAACCACAAAAAGCAAGCTGTAATAGGTCCTAGTGCTACCTCAAAGCCTAGTGGGTTTCTTGCTAAAACCATTGAAAAGCAAGCGGTAGGAATCTCTCAACGGTTGAGTTAGGAGCGGAGACGTAGGCCGGGTTTTGGCCGAACTCCGTTATCAATTTCTTGTGTGATTGCCTCTTTATTTCCGCTGCATTTTCAACTTTGATTTTAATTTGTTATTATTTTTAAAAAGGCAATTCACCCCCCCCCCCTCTTGCCATCCTTCCCGTCTTTTTTCCGACCCAACAGACCATCCTAACGGGCTGGGTTAGACCCAGCGAGTCTGATCGGGTCGACCCATACTGGGTTGGTCCAAGTCGGTCCAACCGGGTCGGACCGGGCTCGGGTCCACTACTGACCCATTTCTTACTTTGGCCATAACTTTGCACCAGAAAACCATATGACAAACCATCAGTGGCGCTAGTATTCTTGGAGCGCGATGGTCCCTTTTAGTATAACCCACTAGAGTTCAGGGTATAGTTGAGTTATAGTCAGGTTGGATCATACACGAATCCAACCCGGTCCCCAGTTCTAAAAAGCTAATAACTCATAGACCAGGCGTCTGATTGACGTGCCGTCTATTTCATTGAGATCCATATGATGAAAAGGAAATTTGAGATACTTCTTCATGGGAATTGGTGGAAGTTGAGGTTTCAAAACTTGGCTTGAGGAGCAAACCCTCCCGGAATCAAGCGTGCTTTGTGGAAACCCTGTGGCTGGATGTGCACTGACGACTGTTCCTGGATCATGTGTTGGTCTGACAGTTCTGACTTCTGTTCCTGTATCATGTGTTGGTCCGACAGAATAGTTGGTTCTGGATAATGTGTTAGTCCCACAGCTCTAATGACTGTTCCTGGATCATGTGTTGGTCCGACAGTTCTGACTTTTGTTCCTGGATCATGTGTTGGTCCGACAGAATAACTGGTATTGGATCATGTGTTAGTCCGATAGCTCTGATGATTCAGTGGCTATATCTTATCATCTCTATCTCTCTAAATAAGTAATATACCTGTGTGAGCTAAGTCAGAAAATATTATGTTTCATCGTGAATGAGATGGATTACATGATAACTTAGGTATATGTATGGGAATATTCCTAAGTGAGGATTATCTACCGATTTCATACTTTTTGGATTATCTTTGTTGGATTTTGTGAGACCTTGAGGGTATCAGGGTCCCTACTGAGTATCGTTATACTCACCCCTGCACAGGCTATTCTCGAACCTCATTGTGTTGGATGCAAACGATGGACAACGCTGATTGAGGATGAGTTCTAGGACTGGACGGTACCTGGATGTGGACCTTACGACGAGTCAGTACCCAGAGGTGGACCTTACGACAAGTCCATACCCGGTGGAGACTGACAGACGTGGAGTGCAGAGGAGGCCATCTGTACCTACCCTTCAAGTAGGAACCCTGGAGGATGACCCAATAGCTTCTTTTCATTTCTTCAGTTGTACATGATTTTCGGTTTTACTTGTACTTTCATGTTGGGCTTGTATTTCCAACCCTTTTACTTTTCAACACTTCTATTGTATACAGCTTTACTTAGTGTTTTACTTCTATCTCTTACTCTGTTGTGTGTGTTTCCAGTTTATAAAGGCAATTCCTTCCCAGTTTTATGAAATTACGCCTTTTATGCTAATCCACCTCCGGGTACTGTCCAGTCCTACTACTCAGCCTCAGTCATCATTGTCCGTCGTCTGCATCCAACACAACGAGGTGCGGGCATATCTCGTGCAGGGGTGAGTATAACGATACTCAGTAGAGATCCCTATACCCTCAAGGTATCACAAAATCCAACAAGGATAAACCAAAAAGTATGAAATCGATAGATAATCCTCACTTAGGTATATGCCCATATATATACCTAAGTTATCAAGTAATCCATCTTGTTCACGAGGAAACACAAGAGTTACTGACTCAGCTCACACAGGTATAAAAATTTTGTAGAGAGATAAAGATGATTAGATGTAGCCACTGAATCATCTAAGTTGTCGGACCAACACATGATCCAAGAATAGTTATTCTGTCAGACCAACACATGATCCAAGACCAGCTATTCTGTCGGACCAACTCATGATCCAAGAACAAAAGTCAGAATTGTCAGACCAACACATGATCCTGGAACAGTCATCAGTGGACAACCAACCACAGGGTTTCCACAAATCACGCTTCATTCCAGGAGGGTCCTCTCCTAAATCCAAGTTTCAACACATCAACTACCACCAAGTCCCATGAAGAGGTATCTCAAAGGTCTGTCTCGTCATAGGGATCTCAATGCAACAGACGGCGCGTCAATTAGACGCCCAGTCTGTGAGTTGTTAGCTTTTTAGTTCCAAGGGCCCGGTTGGATTCGTGTATGATCCAACCTAACTTTAACTCAAATGTACCCCGGACTCTAGTGGGGTATACTCAAAGGGACCGTCGCACTCCAAGACTACCAGCGCCACTGACGATTCGTCAAACGGTCGTTCGGTGCCAAAGTTATGGCCAAAATAAGAAATGGGTCAGTAGTGGGTCTGGGTCCAGTCCGACCTGGTCGGACCGACTAAGCCTAACCCAGTATTGGCCGACCTGGATGGGTCGACCCTGTCAGACTCACTGGGTCTGACCCGGCCTGTTGGGTAGGTCAACCCGTTATGTTCGGCCCGGTCCGTTGGGCCCGACCCCGCGGACCGCGAGGGTGGTTCAGCCTGGGCTTGGGGTCAGTTCGGCCCAGAGCGTCGTGAGGGCACGGACTGGTGTGGCTTGGAACGTCTTGGTCTAGAGGGCGCAGCTGTTCCAGTTGTGCTAGGGCACCATGAGGGGGGGATGGGACGTTGGGTTGGTCGGGAGGCCACAAGGGGGTTGGTTCGGCCGGCTCGGGAGGTCAAGTGGGGGAAGGTTCGGCAAGCTAGGGAGGCCGCGAGGAGGACAGGTTTTACCGACTTGGGAGGCCGCAAGGAGGGAAGGTTCGGGGGCACACAGAGGCCGACTCGGGGACGTCCGAGAAGCGGCTCAGCCAGGCGGGCCGCGAGCAACCGGGTGCGGCCAGGTGGGCAGCCAGGCGAGCGGCCAGGTGGGCGGCTAGGTGGCGTTCGGTTTAGGGTGACGCGCGGTCGGGTGGGCCACGGGTTCAGCAGGGCACGAGCCGGCGTGGGGTTCTGCTGGGGCGTGTGGGGGGCACGGGTGGCCCGACGGCCAGGAGGCCGGGCCAACTCGGGTTCAGTCGGGGCGCACGGGGCACCGCGGGGGCGGTGCGTGGTTCTGCCGGGGCACGCGGTTGGTGCGGGCGGCCAGACGGTCGGAAGGCCGGGCTGACGTGACTTCAGCCCGGGCATGCGGGTCACCGTGTGGACGGCGCAGTTCACGGTGGTCGCGGGTAGCGCGACTTTTGTCATTGCTGCCTCCGTCGCCTCGTCATTTTTAAGTCGCCACGCTGAAGAAACATCACAAGAGATCGACGGAGGGAGTCGAGCCATATTAGTTGGCTCACACCCTCCGCGTTTAGAGGGTTAAAACCATTGGCTTATCAAGAGAATAAGATGATAAAAAATTCACTTGCAACAATTCCTTTCTAATCATTGAAGGAGATAAGAAAAGGGAATATCAATACGTAACAAACCACTACCTTTGATTCGTTGTTCGTCATTCTTCAATGGATTCACGGAAGGTACTCGAATGAGCTTTTCGTTCTTCAAGTCTGCCACGTAATCCCAATCCCAAGCTGTGTCGGCTCATGGAAGATGCTCTACGTCGGTTGATAATTCTAGGAAGAGGTCGAAGAAGAATCGTCGCCGGCGTTCTTCGTTGGAAGAATGCGTTCTTCATTCTTAGATGGTAGATTTTCTCCCTTCTCCCATATTCCTACAAAAGACAATACCCACCCAAATAATAATAATAGATTGCGTATTGTTTTTTATGTTGGCACGTAATTCAAATGGATAATTAAATTACGTGGGCTCCCCGTAATTAATCTAGGAAAGTTGGCATATTAATTGGGGATTTGGCACAAATTAAAAAACTAGGGGAGGTGGAGAGGCTCTCCCTCATTAATGAGGGAGAGTTGAGAGGTTATGATCTCAGGTGGTCCCCACGTCGTAACCTCTCACGGGAGGTTATGTTTGGGTGGGCCCCACCACCATAACCTCTCATGGTAGGTTAGGGTGTGGCCATCCCAACTCCAACTCCCAAGTGGAGGTTTTAACCAACAATCACTCACATGGCAGCTTAAAATAAAATATAGTGTTGTACACTTTATTTTACTATTTTTTTTATAAAAAGCAAAAAAATGACTTTTATTCTCAACCAACTACTGTCGAGGTGAAAGTCTTCTTAAGAGAATACCAGTGTTGCGAGTTAAATAGTGCCCTCGGATTTTAGTTCCAAGCACTGGTTCAAAAGTGATAAAATCCCGTTTGTACGTTTACTGAAAGTACCACAACAAAACATCAGAAATTGATTACGGGCACACTGGGCCTCAGAATCAAGTTCCGTAAATTTTCGCGAACACGTAAAAAATGCATGTAATAAAAAAAATCCACTGGATTTCCGGGACTTTAAATTCTCCCCACCTCAAGGATTTACATCCCCATAAGCTATAACTCGATCTAAGGGAACAAATGGGGGTACTGAGCACACATCTAGGCCTCCCTCTCCCATGTGCTCTCTTGGAGGTTCCCGTGCTGCCAACAAACATGCACCAGAGGTATCGACCATCCCCATAGGACCCACTCTTGTTGATCCTAAATCTTCATTGGAACCTCCTTGAAAGTCACCCCGTCATTGATGTCCATCTCTCCATGGTCGATGATTTGGGAAGGGTAGTGCACGTATCTCCTCAACTGAGATACGTGGAATATATAATGCACCATGTGCAACTGAGTTGGAAGAGCTAAGCGGTATGCCACCTCTCCAACTCTGCTAAGGACTCGGAAAGGTCTGATGAACCTCAGAGATAACTTGCCGCCTCGGCCAAATCTCCATAGTACTCATCGAGGTGAGACACATAGAAAGATGTTGTCTGCATCCCCGAACTCCGGAGGTCTTCGTCTCCTATTAGCATATGACTTCTGCCTACTCTGTATAGTCTTCATTCGCTTCTGGATGATCTGCACCTTCTCTGTGGTAGCCCGTACCATCTCCGGTCCCACCAGTGCTGACTCCCCAGGGACTGTCTAGCACAAGGGCAATCTGAAAGATTGCTCGTATAATGCTTAAAAAGGTGCCATCCCTATAGTGTAGTGATAACTCTTGTTGTAGGAAAACTCCACCAAAGGTAAGTGATCCTCTTAGCTGCGACTGACATCGAGGACACAAGCACGTAGCATGTCCTCGAGGGTCCGAATGGTCCTCTTAGCCTGGCCATATGTTTGAGGATGGAAGGAGGTACTCAGACGTAGCTACGTCCCGAAAGCCTCCTATAACCCCTTCCGTAGCTAGGATGTATAGCCTACGTTATGAACAAAGATAATAGATGAAGGTACTCTATGTAGCCGCACAATCTCCTACACATAGAGGCATCCCAATCTCTCTACTGAACCCTAATCTCTGATCGGTAGGAAGTGGGACGACTTGTTGAGTTGATCGACGATCACCCAAATTGAGTCGTGACCCCTGGATGTATGTGGAAGACCCATCACGAAGTCCATGGATATCCCATCCCACTTCTACACTGGGACCTCTAAAAGTTGATCCAAGCCTGCTAGTACCTGGTGCTCCACCTTCACTTGTTGACAAGTGAGGAATCGAGAGACAAACTCCGCTACCACCTTCTTCATACCTGGCCATCAGTGTTGTTAATGACAGTTGGTCGAGAATAAAATTAGTTTTTGGATTTAAAAAAAAAAGTAAAATAAAGTGTACAACACTTTATTTTATTTTAAGCTTCCATGCGAGTGATTGTTGTATAAAACCTCCACTTAGGAGTTAGAGGTGGGACCGCCACACCCTAACCTCCCATGAGAGGTTATGGGGGTTGGGCCCACCCGAATATAACCTCCCACGAGAGGTTACGATGTGGGGACCACCCGAGATCATAACATCTCAACTCTCCCTCATTAATGAGGGAGAGCCTCTCCACCTACCCTAGTTTTTGAATTTGTTCCAACTCCCCAATTAATGTGCCAACTTTTTTGAATTAATTAAGGAGAGCCCACATAATTTAATTATCTATTGAATTACATTCCAAAATCTAAAATAATAGGCAATCTATTATTATTATTTGGGTGGGCATTCTGTTTTGTTGGAATCTGGGAGAAGGGAGAAAAGCTCCCAATGAAAAATGAAGAACACATTCTTCCAATGAAGAACACCATCAATGATTCTTCTTAGAACTCTTCCTAGAAGCATCAAACATCATAGAGCATATTCCGCGAGCCAACACAACTTGGGATTGGGAGTACATGGCAGATGCAACGAATGACGAGATCATTTTTCTACCTTTCACGACTCTGTCGATGAACAACGTACAATGAATCAATGGTAGGGGTTTATTACATATTGATATTCCATTTTATTATCTCCTTCAATGATTAGAAACGAATTGTTGTGGGTGAATTGTTTACCATCTTCTTATCTTTATAATCCAATTGTTATCACCCTCTAAACGCGGAGGGTGCAGGCCAACTAACTTGGCCCGACTCCCTCCGTCGATCTCTTGTGATGTTTCTTTGGTGTGGCGACGTTACAAAGACGAGGTGATGGAGGCGGCGACGACAAAGGCAGCACTACCCATGGCCTCTGTGAACTGTGCCTCCCCCGTGGTGCCCCGTGCACCCGGGCCGAACTGGCGTCGGCCCGGCATCCCGGCCGTCCGGCCACCCGTGCCACCCGTGCGCCCCGGTGGAACCCCCCGTCGCCCCCTCGGTGCCCTGCGCGCCCTGGTGAACCTACGCCGACCCAATATCCAACACATCTGGCCGCCCGCACTATATGCGCTCCCCGAAATAACCCCGCGTCAGCCCGTGCCCTGCCAAACCCGAGGCCCGCTCGGCCGCGCGTCTCCTCAAACCGACCGCTGCCTCGCCGCCCACCTGGCCGCCCACCAGGACACCTGCCTGGCCGCCCGCGGCCCGCCTGGTGGAGCCCTTGTCCGGCTACCTCCATTTTGGCCTCCGCGCGATCCGCACGTCCCTGAACTGGCCCTCCTCACGGCCTCTCGATCTGGCCAAACCGGCCCTCCTCACGGACTCCCGAGCTAGCCAAACCCGCCCCCACGCAGCTTCCCGAGCCGGCCGAACCAGCCCCATTGCGGCCTCCCTTCCGAGTCGACATCCCGACCCCCCCTTGGAGTGCCCTGGTAGAATTGGGCTGGCCGCGCCCTCCAGAACGAGTTGTGCCAGGCCGTACCGGACCGCACCCTCGCGATGCCCCGAGCCGAACTGGCCCCGAGCTCGGGCCGAACCACCCTCACGGTCCACTAGGCTGGGCCTAGCAGACAGGGCCGAACATAACAGGATGACCCACCCAACGGGCTGGGTCAGACCCAGCGAGTTTGACAGGGAATACAAAGACTGGGTCAGATCGGACCTGGGCCCACTACTGACCGTTTTCTTTCTTTAACCACAAATTTGGCACCAGATGACCATATGATGAACCGTCAGCGGTGCTGTTATTCTTGGAGTGAGATGGTCCCTTTGAGTATACCCCACCAATGTTTGGGTTATAGTTGATTTATGTTCAGGTTGGATTGTACACGAATCCAACCGGGCCCCCAGGGCTAAAAATCTAATAACTCACAGACTGAGCGTCTGATTGACGCGCCGTCTGTTGCATTGAGATCCCTATGACGAGAAGGACCTTTGATATACTTCTTTGTGATACTTGGTGGGAGGTGATGTGTCAAAACGTGCCTTGAGGATCAGACCCTCATGGAATCAAGCGTGCTATGTGGAAACCCTGTGGATGACTGTGCACTGACGACTGTTCCTGGATCATGTGTTGGTCCGACATTTCTGACTTCTGTTCCTGGATCATGTGCTGGTCCGAAATAATAGTTGGTTCATGGATTATGTGTTGGTCTGACAGCTCTGATGACTATTCTTGGATCATGTGTTGGTCTGACAGTTCTGACTTCTGTTCTTGGATGATGTGTTGGTCTGACAGCTCTGATGATTCAGTGGCTATATATGATCATCTCTATCTCTCTACATAAGTTTTATACCTCTGTGAGATGAGTAAGCAACTCTTGTGTTTCCTCGTGAACAAGATTTATTACTTGATAACTTAGGTATATGTATGGGCATATACCTATGTGGGGATTATCTGTCGATTTCATACTTTTTGGTTAATATTTTTTGGATTTTTTAAGACCTTAAAGGTCTCGGGGTCCCTACTGAGTGTCATTATACTCACCCCTGCACGGGCTATGCCCGCACATTGTTTTGTTGGATACAGATGACGGACATCGCTGACTAAGGCTGAGTATTAGGATTGGACGGTACCCAGAGGTGGACCTTACGATGAGTCGGTACCTAGAGGTGGACCTTACGATGAGTCGGTACCCGGAGGAGACTGACAGACGTGGAGTGCTGAGGAGGCCATATGTACCTACCCTTCAGGTAGGAACCCCAGAGGATGACCCAGTAGCTGATTTTCTTTTCTTCAGTTTTACTTGCTTTTCAGTTGTACTTGTACTTTCCTGTTGGGATTGTATTTCTGACCCTTTTACTTTTCAGAACTTCTTTTGTATATAGCTTTACTTAGTGTTTTAATTCAATATCATACTCTGTTGTGTGTGTTTCCAATTTATAAAGGTAATGCCTTCCCAGTTTTATGGAATTATTCCTTTGGTGCTAATCCACCTCCGAGTACCATCCAGTACTACTACTCAGCCTTAGCTAGTGATGTCCGTCGTCTGCATCCAACACAAGGAGGTGCGGGCATAGCCCGTGCAGGGGTGAGTATAATGATACTCAGTAGGGACCCAGAGACCCTCAAGGTCTCACAAAATCCAATAAGGATAAACCACAAAGTATGAAATTGACAGATAATCCCGACGTAGGTAAATTCCCATACATATACCTAAGTTATCAAATAATCCATCTCGTTCATGAGGAAACACAAGAGTTGCTGACTTAACTCACACAGGTATACAACTTTCGTAGAGAGATAGAGATGATCAGATGTAGCCACTGAATCATCTAAGCTGTCAGACCAAAACATGATCCAAGACCAGCTATCCTATTGGACCAACACATGATCCAAGAATAGAAGTCAGAACTATTGGACCAACACATGATCTAGGAAAATTCATTAGAGCTGTCGGACCAACACATGGTCAAAGACCAGCTATTCTGTCAAAACATCACATGATCCAAGAGAAAAAGTCTGAACTGTCGGACCAACACATGATTCATGAATAGTTGTCAGTGAACAACCAACCACAGGGTTTACACAAAGCACACTTGATTTCGAGAGGTTCTAATCCTCAAGCCATGTGTCAACACGTCAACTACCACCAATTCCCACAAAGAAGTATCTCAAAGATCCATCTCTTCATAGGGATCTCAATGCAACAGATCAGTCAGACGCCCGATCTGTGAGTGATTACCTATTTAGTCCCCAGGACCCGGTTAGATTCATGTAAAATCCAACCAGATCGTAACTCAACAATACCCCAAACTCTAGTGGGGTATACTCAAAGGGTCCTTCACACTCCATGAATACCACCATTGCTGACGGTTCATCAAACGGTCATTTGAAGCCAAAGTTATGGCCAAAATAAGAAATGGGTCAGTAGTGGGCCCGGGTCCGGTCGGAACGACTCGGCCCAACCCAGTCTGGGCCGACCCGGTCTGGGTCAACCCGGTGAGACTTGCTGGGTCTGACCTAGCCTGTTGGGCTGGTCAGCACGTTATGTTCGGCCCGGTCCGCTCGGACCGACCCAGCGGACCGCGAGGGTGGTTCGGCCCGGGCTCGGGGCCAGTTCGACCTGGACCATCATGAGGGCGCGGACCGGTGCGTCTCGGTCCAGAGGGCGCGGCCGGGCCGGTTGTTACATGGTTCCTTGAATGGGGGCCGGGATGTTGGCTCGGCCGGGAGACCGCAAGGGGGCCAGTTCGGCTGGATCGGGAGGCCGCGTGGGGGCCGGTTCGGCTGGCTCCGAAGGTCACGAGGAGTGCCGGTTTGGGGGTGTGCGGAGAACGTCTCAGGGGCGGCCTGGCAGCAGCTCAGCCAGGCGGGCTGCGGGCAGCCTGGTGCAGCTAGGCGGGTGACTAGGCGGCGACCAATTCGGGGTGACGCACGACCGGGTGGGCCACAGGTTCGGAAGGGCACGGGCCGACGTGGGGTTCTGCCCGGGCACACGGGTAGCGCGGGTGGCCAGGAGGTAGGGACGACGCGGGTTCAATCGGGGCGCGTGGGGCATCGCGGGGGCAGCGCGGGGTTCCTTCGGGGTGTGCAGGTGGCATGGGTGGCCGGACGGCCGGGAGGCCAGGCCGGCGTGGGTTTTCCCCAAGCTCACGGGGCACTATGGGGGCGGAACAGTTCACAAAGGCTGTGGGTAGCGTAGCCATTGTCATTCCTGCCTCCGTCGCCTCGTCGTTGTTACGTCGCCACACCGAAGAAACATCCCAAGAGATCAGCGGAGGGAGTCGGGCCATATTTGTTGGCCCACACCCTCCGCATTTAGTGGGTGATAATAATTGGATTATCAAGGGAAGAAGATGGTCAACAATTCACCAGCAAAAATTCCTTTCTAATATTTGAAGGAGATAAGAAAAAGGAATAACAACATGTAATAAACCCCTACCATTCATTCATCATTCATCATTCATCAACGGAGTCGCAGAAGGTACAAGAGTGAGGTCGTCGTTTGTCATGTCCGCCACGTACTCCCAATCCCGAGCTGCGTTGGATCATGGAAGTTTCTCTACGTTGGTTAATGCTTAGAGTAAGAGGTCGAAGAAGAATCGTCGCTGGCGTTCTTCGTTGGAAGAATGCGTTCTTCGTTCCTCATTGGGAGGTTTTCTCCTTTCTCCCAGATTCCAACAAAAGAGAATCCCACCCAAATAATAATAATAGAATGCCTATTATTTTAGATGTTATCACGTAATTCAAATGAAGAATTAAATCACATGGGATCCCCTTAATTAATCAACGAAAGTTGGAACATTAATTGGGGAGTTGGCACTAATTCAAAAACTAGGGGAGGTGGAGAGGCTCTCCCACATTAATGAGGGAGAGTTGAGAGGTTATGATCTCAGGTGGTACCCACGTCATTACCTCTCGTGGGTGGTTATGTTTGGGTGGGCCCCTCCACCATAACCTCTCATGGGAGGTTAGGGTGTGGTGGTCCTACCTCCAACTCCCATGTAGAGGTTTTAACCAACAATCAGTCACATGGAAGCTTAAAATAAAATAAAGTGTTGTACACTTTATTTTACTATTTTTTTTATAATAAGACAAAAAATAACTTTTATTCTCGACCAACTACCGTCGAGGTGAAAGTCTTCTTAACTGAATACTAGTGCTGTGAGTTTAACGGTGCCCTCAGATTGTAGTTCTAATCACCGGCTCAAAAGTTATAAAATACCGCTCGTACGTTTACTCAACGTACCCAAACAAAACATAAGAAATTGATTTCGGGAACACCGGGCCTCGAAATCAAGCATCGTAAACTTTCGCGGACTCATAAAAATCCCATGTATAAATAAAATTACATGGGATTTACAAGTCTTTAAATACTCCCCATATCTGGGCTTTACGTCCCCGTAAGCTACAACTCAAACTAAGGGAAAAAATGGGGGTACTGAGCACACATCTGAGCCTCCCACTCCTATATGCCGTCATGAAGGTTCTCATGCTACCATTGAATGCGCACCAGAGGTATTGACAGTCCATGTAGGAACCGCTCCTGTTGATCCTCAATCTCTATTGGAACCTCCGTGAAAGTTTCCCCGTCATCGATGCCCAGCTCTCCATGGTCGATGATGTGGGAAGGGTAATGCACGTATCTCCTCAGCTGAGATACGTGGAATACATCATGCACCCGGTGCAACTGATGTGGGAGAGCTAAGCGGTATGCCACCTTTCCAGCTCTACTGTGGACCTGGAAAGGCCTGATAAACCTCGTAGATAACTTGACGCCTTGGAAAAATCCTCGTAGACCTTGTTGAGATGAGACCCATAGAAAGACATTGTCTCTATCCTCAAACTCTAGAGGTCTCTGTCTCCTGTCAACATATGACTTATGCCTTCTCTTTACAGTCTTCATCCGCTCCTGGATGATCTGCACCTTCTATATGGTAGCCCGTACTATCTCTAGTCCCACCATTACTGACTCCCTAGGGTCTGTCCAGCACAAGGGTGAACTGCAAGGTCTCCTATATAATGCCTAAAAAGGATCCATCCCTATGGTGGAGTGATAAATTTTGTTATAAGAAAACTCCACCAAAGGTAAGTGATTCTCTCAGCTACGACCGAACTCGAGGACACAAGAATGTAACATTTCCTCGAGGCTCTGAATGGCCATCTCAGTCAGGACATCTGTTTGAGGATGGAAGGCGGTGCTCAGAAGTAGCTGTATCCCGAAATCCTCATGCAACCCCTTCCATAGCCGGGAAGTATAGCGTGCGTCACGATCAGAGACAATAGATGAAGGTACTCAATGTAGCCGCACAATCTCTTGCACATAGAGGCATCCCAAGCTCTCTATTGAACCCTTCACTCTGATCAGTAGGAAGTGGGCCGACTTGGTGAGTTGGTCGATGATGACCCAAATCAAGTCGTGACCCCTGTATGTACGTGGAAGACCCATCATGAAGTCCATGGATATCCCATCCCACATCCACTCTAGGACCTCTAAAGGTTGTACCAAGCCTACTGGTACCTGGTGCTCCACCTTCACTTGCTGACAAATGAGGTATCAAGAGACAAAATCCACTACCACCTTCTTCATACCTGGCCACCAGTACTGTTGACGGCAGTTGGTCGACAATAAATGTTAATTTTTGTATTTTTATAAAAAAAAGTAAAATAAAGTGTACAACACATTATTTTATTTTATGCTGCCATGTGAGTGATTGTTGTTCAAAACCTCCACTTGGGAGTTGGAGGTGGGACTACCACACCCTAACCTCCCATGAGAGGTTATAATGGTGGGGACCACCTGAACATAACCTCCCATAAGAGGTTACGACTTTTGGACCACCCGAGATCATAACCATTCAACTCTCCCTAATTAATGAGGGAGTGCCTCTCCACCTCCCCTAGTTTTTGAATTTGTTCCAAATCCCCAATTAATGTGCCAACTTTTGTTGATTAATTAAGGGGAGCCCATGTAATTTAATTCTCCATTTAAATTACGTGGCAACATCTAAAATAATAGGCAATCTATTATTATTATTTGTGTGGTAATTTCTTTTGTTGGAATATTGGAGAAGGGAGAAAATCTCCCAACGAAGAATGAAGAACGCATTCTTCCAATGAAGAACACTGGTGATGATTCTTCTTCGACCTCTTCCTTGAAGAATCTACTGATGTAGAGTATCTTCCGCAAGGCGAGCACTACTAGAAAAACAGGTATTTGCGATGGGTCATTTGCGACGGGATCCCGTCGCAAATGGCCTTTTGCGACGATAGCCCGTCGTAAATGGCTCGTTGCTGAAAACGGCATCGCAACAACCCTTATTTGCGACGGGCCCGTCGCTAAAACATTTTTTTGCGACGGGAATAATACCCGTTGCAAATAGTCTCCGTATATTTGTAAAAAACTTTCAAAATAGTTTTTGCGACGGGTCCCGTCGCAAATACCTGTTGCGACGGGCCCGTCGCAAATAGTTATTGCGACGGGCCCGTCGCAAAAACCTATTTTTTTAAAAGAATAAAAAACTATTAATAAATACTATTTCCAACGGGACCTGTCGCAAATAATATTTAAAAAAAAATAAAAAACTATTAATAAATATAATAATAATACTATTTGTGATGGTCATAGTATCCCGTCGCAAATAATATAAAAAGAATAAAAAAAAATTAAAAAAAATAAATTATTAATAAATTATTTTAATTAATATAATAATAATCCATTTATAATTCAAAAATAAAAAATAATAAAATATTAATAAATGATTTTAATTAATATAATAATAGAATTATAATTCACAAATAAAAATAATAAATTATTTTAATTCATATAATAATAATAGAATTATAATTAAAAAATAAAAAATAATAGAATATTAATAAATGATTTAATTAATATAATAATATTATAATTATAATTCGTAAATAAAAAAATATTAATAAGTTATTTTAATTAATATAAAAATAATAGAATTATTTTACATTCAAATATTAAAATAATTCAAGTATTACAAAAAAATATAATTAAATTATAATATTATAAAATTTTAATATATATATATAATTTAATATTATAAAATATAAATAATAATATTATTCATATTATTGTTATTTAAAAATATAATATTATTAATATTTTATAATGAGACAGAAACTACGAATAGAAAAAAAATCATATTTTGATTTCACAAATTTTATAACATAAATTCAAACTCTAATCTGAAGGAGGGGGGGGGGATCTGCAGATGGTGGTGGAGGAAACTCCATCCCTAAAGAATGAGTGAGTCGGCGCATGTACTCCATCTACTCCTGATGCTGCTGCTGCCACCGACTCGTCTGCTCCTCGTACAGCTGCTGCTGGCGTCGACGGTCCTCCTCATGCTGCTGACGCATCTGCTCATGCTCCTGTCGGAGACTCTCTATAAGTGCAGTCTGAGATCGCAACTGATCCTCATACTGTGTAGTAGAAGAAGATGCACGAGCTCCTCTCGATCTGGACGCCGACATCGCAGCACTGCCATAATAATCTCTGGGAGTCAGTCGAGAGCCGATACCAACTACCCGGCCCTTCTCGAAGGCATACTGGGTGGCCTGCATCCATGTCGCCTCATCAAACTAACGGCCAGTGGTCTGATCTGATAACTCGACCAGACTCTCAGGCCGGGCCTGTGATGCTGCGGCCTCATATGACTCCTGTAGTTGCAATTTAAAATTAAAATTGTGAATATATTATATGCAATTAATTTTTAAACTTGAAAACAAATAATACTGACCACGATGTGATGCTGACGATCACCTATGAGCTCCCCAGTAGCAGGATCACTATACATCCTCCGATATACGTCGTACTCCGTAATATCGGGGTGCTCGACAGCCTATAAGAATAAAAAATAAACTGTTAATATTTATAGTTATATAAAATATTTATAAATAATGTACGTACCAGATGCTGTCTATGAGTACTGAACGAACGACTCCCAGCTCGATGAGTCACCTCCTGTCTCCCCCGATTCTGCCTCCCCACCGATGATCTCCTCTGAAAGGCACCACTCAACCAGTGCACACATAATCCATCCCATACATGGGAAGAAATGTACTCTGGTCGGTGTGCTCTACATGACTCGTCAAAATCTGACACTCCTGCTTTCTTCATGGCAGCTTTTCTTAAATTGTGCAAAAACTGACGAAGGCGATCACGCATGGCCACCTCCCATGCCTCGTGGATGGCGTCACGCATGGTATCCTCAATCGGATACCATAAACCCTACAAATAAATCAAAATATCAAGTTAGAAATGAAATAATTTTCAAAATAAAAATTATTTATTTACGTACGTACCAACCAATGGCCGAACATGGCCTGCTGCACATCAATGGGAATCTGCTCCCATGTGGTCCACGGTTGAGAGAAATAGTTGCGCAAAATAGCGATGCCCTATCCGACTGCTATATGCGAAAAACTGTAAAAATAATAAACATTTATTATGTGAATAGATTAATGAAATCTTAGTCAAATCCACAGGTTATCACATAGGTTATCACACCTCCGTGTGCACGGATCAAACCCAAGACGTGGGCGTCGCTCGGGGACGGGGTCAGGAATGATCAATCATGCAAGACCGCGCCCCCTCCGCGTACTCCCTGGAGCGCCTGCAGGCTGAGGGTCATCTGCCAGCAACTCATCCGCATCGAAAGGCAGGTCAACATCCGCCAACTCACGAAATGTGGCGTCGTCCATCTGAAACGGAAAATGTTAATGTTAGCAAATAATTGATAATTACTATTATATATACATATATACATATTATGATTGTATATAAATACCATGGAATTCTATAAGTGTTCATCTTCATCATCATCTTCATATATGTCAATGTCATCTTCATATTCCTCCTCAACATCATCGATATCCATTCGAGTTACAGTTGCTTCATCTCTTACCATTTCAAATTCATGTGGGACATCATTAACATCATCGTCATCACCGACTCTTAAATGTGGGGTGTCATCATCGATACTCATGTCTCTTTGTAAAAAAGATTGATTTTGAGTACTCTCTTGAAAAACTTCAATTCTTTGCACATCAGTGAAAGCACATTCAGTTTGACTAAACTGATTGTCTTGAATTTTGATTTTTATTACACTCCACCAATCAGTCAAGTCTCTTGATGTAGCACAGTACTTTGAGTAATAAACTTGATATGCCTGTTGAGCCAATAAGAATGGTTCATTTACTACGATACACTTTTACATTTAATATTGATGATTCCATGAGTCGGATGAACACGCACGCCTCTCTCTGTATCCAACCACCGACATTTGAACATGGTTATGTAATGTTGTCCAAGATAACAAAGTTCAATGATTTCATCAAGTATGCCATAAAAGTCAACTTCATTTTCTCGATGATGAGATCCTCTCAAGCTAACTCCACTGTTCATTGTTTTTTTCGATTCCCCGTATGCATGTGTATGGAATCGAAATCCATTCACCACATATGCATTATAAGTTTTAACAAGTTTGGAAGGTGGGTTACTCAATACACACAGCCGTTTGTCAATTTTATCAGCATGTCGAGACACATGATTTTTTTTGAAATAATTATCAATATAGTAAACTATACATTGAATGAGTTTCTAAAAGATAAAGAATTTATGTTACCAGTTTTTGAAACCACTGAGAGAAATTTTTCAGTCGACGTTCTTAGAGAGCAGCTGCTGTAATTTGTGGAATTTGTTTCTTGATATGATTATCATACAACTTATAAAAACCAAAGTTATTTACTGTAACATAAATGATAGAATAAGTGATATAAACACTTACAGTACAACTGATGTCATCTCTTCACAGTTGAGAAGAACATACGTATGAGCTCTATGATGTTCATCATCTGAAAGTTAGCGTTCATAAACTCTACCAAAACCAAGCTCTGACTGGTTGAAAACAGATAATTGATTACCGATTTCATCCATATTCCTCTCGTTCCGTCCCATTCGGTTGTGTTTTGAAGGATACTCAGATTCAAAATAATGGGAGCAGAAAAAAGATATTTCCTCTTGCAAATAAGCTTCTGCAATAGATCCTTCAACAGATGCTTTGTTGCGTACTTTTCTTTTCAATTTTTGCATGCATCTTTCAAATGGGTACATCCATCGAATCTGTACCGGACCTCCACATTTGGCTTCATATGGCAAATGTAACATCAAATGTTCCATTGAGTCGAAGAAAGACGGCAGAAATATTTTTTCCAGTTTACATATAATTACAACAACATATTTTTCAAGTTTTCCTAGAGCATCATAATCTGCCGTAGCCGCACAAATTTCCCGAAAAAAATGAGACATGTCTGTTATGGAATCCCAAATCACAGAATTCAACAGACCTCTTAATCCAATGGGTAGAAGTCTCTCCATTATAACATGACAATCATGACTTTTTAATCCAGTAATATGACCATTCTTTACACATCTACCCAAATTGGAAGCACAACCATCTGGAAGTCTCAAATCTGCAATCCACTGAAAAAATAATAAACGGTTTTCTTTAGACAGTGTATAAGCTGCTTTTGGTTTCAGTAACCTTTCTGTTCTGACATTCTCAAATAGTTCCAATTCTGGACGCCTGCAAATTTGGGAAAGATCTAAACGTGCATTTACATTGTCTTTGCTCTTTCCTGGCGTATCCAAAACTGTATGAAACAAATTATCAAAACAGTTCTTCTCAATATGCATGACATCTAACATGTGTCGGACCAAAAAATCAGACCAATATGGCAAATCCCAAAATATGCTACGTTTAATCCAATTGTGTTCTTTCCCAAAACCAGAAATTTTCTGTTGGTTTATTGTGGGACCAAAAGTGATGGGAGGTAATGAAAATACAACTGATTTTAACTCCGAACCTGATAGCATTTTTGAAGTTCCATCCCTTTCAACTGTTCCTTTTCTGAAATGAGATCTGTTTCTGCGAAAAGGATGATCAGCTGGAATAAATCTGCGATGACAGTCAAAAAAACAAGGTTTCTTTCCATGAATGAGCATAAATGCTTTGTTCTCTCCCATACAGTAAGGACATGATTTCTGACCATGTGTACTCCAGCCAGATAACATCCCATAAGCCGGGAAGTCACTTATTGTCCACATCAATGCTGTTCTCAGTATGAAATTCTGTTTCGTTGCAACATCATATGTACTGACACCAGTACTCCACAATAAATTTAATTCATCAATCAATGGCTTCAAATAAACATAAATATTTTTTTTCGGATGTCCTGGAATTAGTAAAGTCAAAAAGATATATGGCTCCTTCATCAACATCCATGGAGGTAAATTGTACGGAGTTAAAAAAACAGGCCAACATGAATATTGACTACCATAAGATCCAAACGGACAGAAACCATCAGTGGAAAGTCCCAGTCAAACATTTCTAGCTTCTAAAGCAAAGGATGGATGCACTATATCAAAATGTTTCCATGAATCACCATCGGCTGGATGATTCAAGCTTTTATCGGTTGAAATATTCTCTTTATGCCATGACATCATTGTCGCTGTATTCTTAGACATGAATAAACGCTGAAGTCTGGATGTAAGCGGAAAATATCTCAACTGTTTTACAGGAATCAAACCAGACTTCCCGTGTTGTCCTTCTTTATATCTCAGTTGCCCACATGTGGGACAACTATCCAACGACTCATTTTCCCCAGAATATAAAATGCAGTCATTTGAACATGCATGAATCTTCTGACAAGTAAGTCCCAAATTTCGAACCAGCCTCTTACTCTCATAGTAATTTGTAGGTAAAACATTTCCTTCGGGTAACAGTGTTTTAAGCACAGAAAATATCTGGTCAAAACAGGTGTTTGACATTCCGTTATCTGATTTGATAGCCATAAATTTTGCAACTGCTTCTAATTTGCTCATCTTGCAACCAGGATATAATGCATCCTCAGCAGACTTCAACAACTCATAAAATTCAGACGGTGCCAACTCAGGATTTGAAGTTATATCAGCCGGAGTTTCTGTATGTTGAACAGATGAACCTGCAACATCATGTACTAAATCTTGAAACCGGGATGGATCCGGAATCAAGTTGGTATCACCTGCTCTGGAACTGCATTCACCGTATTGATACCAAAAAACATAATCTGGTTGAAAACCAAAACGCAAGAGATGTTCTCCCACTTTTTCAAACGTGTCAAACGTTCTCAATGCACATTTTCTGCAAGGGCATTTTATTTTGCCTTCTGAAACAAATTCTGGATTTGATGCCGCAAATGATAAAAAAGTCTCCACACCCTCTACATATACTGGATTTAAACCAGAACCGTTTGGATTTCTACGTTGATTTATCCATATGCGGTCACCTAATAATGATTGTTGATGACCCCGTTGTTCCATATTTCTCTATAAAATATAAAAGCATTACTGGTTTTGAATAATTTGTTAGAAAAAACCTTCAAGCTAGGATAATTATAGAGTTTAGATCATACACAACTAACACAAACTTTTTATTGAGATACACCTAAAAATTGACCCTTTAAGAATTAAATATGTTGAGAATAAAGCAAAACATGTTACAAATATTGATAATTTTAATATTATATAAATTTTTTATTATTTTTATAGTATTAATATTATTGGTAATTATTACTAATTATTACCAATTATTGGTAATTATTGGTAATTAATACGAATTATTGGTAATTATTACTAATTATTGGTAATTATTCGTAATTATTGGTAATTATTACTAATTATTACTAATTATTGGTAATTATTACTAATTATTGGTAATTATTACTAATTATTGGTAATTATTACTAAGTTTTGGTAATTTTTGGTAATTATTGGTAATTATTGGTAATTATTACTAATTAATACTAATTATTGTTAATTATTGATAATTATGACTAATTATTGGTAATTATTACTAATTATTACTAATTATTACTAATTATTACTAATTATTGGTAATTATTACTAATTATTACTAATTATTACTAATTATTGGTAATTATTAATAATTATTACTAATTATTACTAATTATTACAAATTATTGGTAATTTTTACTAATTATTGGTAATTATTACTAATTATTTCCAATTATTGGTAATTATTTGTAAATAATACAAATTATTGGTAATTATTACTAATTATTGGTAATTATTACTAATTATTGGTAATTATTACTAATTATTCGTAATTATTACTAATTATTCGTAATTATTATTAATTATTACTAATTATTCCTAATTATTGTTAATTATTACTAATTATTGGTAATTAGTACTAATTATTATTAATTATTACTAATTATTACTAATTTTTACTAATTATTATTAATTATTGGTAATTATTGGTAATTATTGGTTAATTATTAGTTATTATTACTAATTATTACTAATTGTTGGTAATTATTACTAATTATTACTAATTATTACTAATTATTGGTAATTATTAATAATTATTACTAATTATTACTAATTATTACCAATTATTGGTAATTATTACTAATTATTGGTAATTATTACTAATTATTACCAATTATTGGTAATTATTTGTAATTAATACTAATTATTGGTAATTATTACTAATTATTGGTAATTATTAATAATTATTCGAAATTATTACTAATTATTCGTAATTATTATTAATTATTACTAATTATTCCTAATTATTGTTAATTATTACTAATTATTGGTAATTAGTACTAATTATTACTAATTATTACTAATTATTACTAATTATTGGTAATTATTACTAATTTTTACTAATTATTACTAATTATTGGTAATTATTGGTAATTATTGGTAATTATTGGTAATTATTGGTAATTATTACTAATTAATACTAATTATTGGTAATTATTGGTAATTATTACTAATTATTGATAATTATTACTAATTATTATTAATTATTACTAATTATTACTAATTATTACTAATTATTGGTAATTATTACTAATTATTGGTAATTATTACTAATTATTACAAATTATTACGAATTATTACCAATTATTGGTAATTATTGGTAATTAATACTAATTATTGATAATTATTACTAATTATTGATAATTATTGGTAATTATTACTAAATATTGGTAATTATTATTAAGTATTGGTAATTATTACTAATTATTGGTAATTATTGATAATTATTGATAATTATTGGTAATTATTCCTAATTATTACTATTTATTGGTAATTATTAGTAATTATTAGTAATTATTGATAATTATGAATAATTATTACTTATTATTGGTAATTATTACTAATTATTGGTAAGTATTACTAATTATTGGTAATTATTACTAATTATTGGTAATTATTACTAATTATTGCTAATTATTGCTAATTATTGGTAATTATTACGAATTATTGGTAATTATTACGAATTATTGGTATTTATTACGAATTATTGGTAATTATTACGAATTATTGGTAATTAGTACTAATTATTGGTAATTAGTACGAATTATTACTAATTATTATTAATTATTGATAATTATTGATAATTATTACTAATTATTACTAATTATTGTTAATTGTTACTAATTATTACTAATTATGAGTAATTATTAGTAATTATTGTTAATTATTACTAATTATTGGTAATTATTGGTAATTATTGGTAGTTATTCCTAATTATTCCTAATTATTCATAATTATTCCTAATTATTCATAATTATTCCTAATTATTTCTAATTATTCCTAATTATTCCTAATTATTCATAATTATTCCTAATTAGTTCTAATTATTCCTAATTATTTCTAATTATTCCTAATTATTACTAATTATTATTAATTATTACTAATTATTACAAATTATTGCTAATTATTGGTAATTATTGGTAATTATTGATAATTATTGATAGTTACTGGTAATTATTCCTAATTATTACTAATTAGTGGTAATTATTAGTAATTATTACTAATTATTGATAATTATTAATAATTATTACTTATTATTGGTAATTATTACTAATTATTGATAAGTATTACTAATTATTGGTAATTATTACTAATTACTGTTAATTATTACTAATTATTACTAATTATTGATAATTATTACTAATTATTGGAATTTATTACTAATTATTAGTAATTATTACTAATTATTGGTAATTATTCCTAATTATTGGTAATTATTGTTAATTGTTCCTAATTAGTAGTAATTAAATGAATAATTACCAATAATTAAGAATAATTACCAATAATTACGAATAATAACATTATCAGTATATTTTATTATTAATATTAAAATAATATAATTTTTTAATTTATATACAATTCTCCTTTCATCTGTGTGTTTTCTATCTCCACATACAAATAATACATGTGGAGACAACAAACACACAGATGAAAAGAGAATTGTATATATATAAAAAATTATATTATTTTAATATTAATAATAAAATATACTAATAATATAATAATGTTATTATTCCTAATTATTGGTATTTATTACTAAATATTAATATTTATTCTTAATTATTTGTAATTATTACTAATTATTCCTAATTACCATTTAAATATTAACAATGAATACTAATAATTTAAATTTATTAAGTAACAAAACAATGTAAACATAATTAAATTACAACTAATTAAGAATAATTAAAACTAATAAAAAATTAAAAATAAATATTAAATTAAAATGAACACAAATACCTTGAAAATTGATCTGCTCTGATCGTTCTTCGAAACTTTAATATCAACTCCGAAGGAAAAAATTAAACTTGAGAAAAACTAAACTTTAGAAATAAAACTTTGAGAGAAGAAGAAGAGGGAATTTGAGAATGATTTGAAAAAAATGGATGGGGTTATTTATAGGTTAGATTATTTGCGACGGATCCATTTGCGACGGGATTCCCGTCGCAAATAGTATTATTTGCGACGAGTACCGTCGCAAATACCTTAGCCATCATTTATTACGGTCAATGGGTAAATAGTTATTTGCGACGGGACCCGTCGCAAATAACCACCTGCCGACATACTATTTGCGACGGGGGAATATTCCCGTCGCAAATACCTTTTACCGCCGCCGGTTATTTGCGACGGGAATATTCCCCCGTCGCAAATAAGTTTCCCGCGATTTGGCGCGGAAACCGCGCCAGTCCTTTTGCGACGGGGAAAGCTATCCCGTCGCAAAAGGGTACTTATTTGCAACGGGCAAATAACCCCGTCGCAAATGCCCATTTTTCCAGTAGTGGAGGTATCTCGGGATTGGGTGTACGTGGCAGACATGACTAATGACGAGATCATTCATATACCTTCCACGACTTCGTCGATGAACGACGAATGACGAAAAAAATGTAGGGGTTTATTACATGTTGATATTCCTTTTTCTTATCTCCTTCAATGATTAGAACGGAATTGTTGCGGGTGAATTGTTGACCATCTTATTCTCTTGATAATCTAATTGTTATCACCCTCTAAATGCGGAGGGTGCGGGACAACTAATATGGCCGGACTCCCTCCACCAATCTCTTGTGATGTTTCTTCAGTGTGGCAATGTAACAACGACGAGGCTACGGAGGCGGCAACGACAAAGGCCGCGCTACCCACGGCCTCCATGAACCGCGCCAACCCTGTGGTGCCCCGCGCGCCTGGGATTAACCCGCACCGGCCCGGCCTCCCGGCCGTCCGGCACCCGCGCCACCCGCGGGCCCCAGAGGAACCCCGCGGTGCCCTGCACGCCCTGACCGAACCCGTGCCTGCCCAGCCTCCCGGCCGTCCGACTGCCCGGGCTCCTCGCGCGCCCCAGAAGAACCCCATGCCGACCAGCGCCCTGCCGAACCCACGGCCTGCCCGGCCGCGCGTCACCCAGAACCGGCCGCCGCCTCGCTGCCCTTCTAGCCTTCCTCCTGGCCGCCCTCCTGGCCGCACCCATCCGCCTACGACCCGCCTGGCGGAGCCACTGCCCAGCCGCCCGCGGCCCGCCCGGCCGAGCCATTTCTTGGCCGCCCCTGAGCCAGCCTCTACGTGACCCACGCACCCCTGAACATTCCCTCATAATGGCCTCCCGAGCTGGCCGAATTGTCGCTCCTCGTGGCCTCTCGAGCTGGCCGAACCGGCCCCCACACGGCCTCCGGAGTCAGTGGAACCGGGCCCCTTGCAGCCTCCCAACCTAGCCAATGTCTCAGCCCCTCCTCGCTTCACCCTGGAAAAACCGTCTCGACCACACTCTCTGAACCGAGCTCCACCAAGCCGCACCAGGCCGTGCCCTCACGACGCTCTGGGCTGAACTGGCCCCGACCCTGGGCCGAACCACCCTCGCGGTCCACTGGGCCGGGCCCAGCGGACCGGGATGAACATTACGGGATGACCCGACCAACAGGCCGAGTCTGACCTAGCGTGTCTGACCGGGTTGACCCAGACCGGGTCGGCCTAGACTGGGTTGGGCTAAGTCGGTCCGACTCGGTCAGACCGGACACAGGCCCACTACGGACCCATTTCGTACTTTGGCTATAACGTTTTCACCAGATGATCGTTTGACGAACCGTCAGTGGCACTGGTATTCATGGAGCACGACGGTCCCTTTGAGTATACCCAACTGGTGCTTGAATTATAGTTGAGTTACGGTTAGGTTGGATCGTACACGAATCCAACTAGCCCCCCCGAGACTAAAAAGTTAATAACTCACAGACCGGGCGTCAGATTGACGCGCCGTCTGTTGCATTGAGATGTCTATGACTAGATGGACCATTGAGATACTTCACCATGGGACTTGGTGGAATTTTACGTGTTGAAAATTTTATTGAGGAGAAGACCCTCCCGGAATCAAGTGTGCTTTGTAGAAACCCTGTGGCTGGCTGTGCACTGACGAATTTTCCTGGATCATGTGTTGGTCCAATAGTTCTGACTTCTGTTCCTGGATCATGTGTTGGTTCGACAGAATAGCTGGTCCTGGATCATGTGTTGGTCTGATAGCTCTAATGAATGTTTTTGGATCATGTGTTGGTCTGACAGTTCTGACTTCTATTCTTGGATCATGTGTTGGTCTGACAGAATAGTTGGTCCTAAATCATGTGTTGGTCTAACAGCTTAGATGATTTAGTGGCTAAATCTGATCATCTCTCTCTCTCTACAAAAATTTTATACCAGTGTGAGATGAGTCAACAACTCTTGTGTTTCCTCGTTAACAAGATGGATTACTTGATAACTTAGGTATATGTATGGGAATATACCTAAGTGGGGATTATATATAGATTTCATACTTTGTGGTTTATCCTTGTTGGATTTTGTGAGACCTTGAGGGTCTCGAGGTCCATACTGAGTATCGTTATACTCACCCCTACACGGGCTATGCTCGTACCTGGTTGTGTTGGATACAGACAATGAACAACGCTAACTAAGGCCGAGTAGTAGGACTAGACGATACCCATAGGTGGACCTTACGACGATTCGGTACCCGGTGGAGACTGATGGACGTGGAGTGATGAGGAGGCCATCTATACCTACCCTTCAGGTAGGAACCCTAGAGTATGACCCAATAGCTGTTTTTCTTTTCTTTAGTTGTAATTCTTTTCAGTAGTACTTGTACTTTTCTGTTGGGCTTGTATTTCTTAACCTTTTACTTTTCAGAACTTCTTTTGTATATAGCTTTACTTAGTGTTTTACTTCCAACTTGTACTCTGTTGAGTGTGTTTCCAGTTTATAAAGGTAATGGCTTCCCAGTTTTAGGAAATTATGCCTTTGGTGCTAGTCGCCAGCCCCTGGCCTATGGAAGGCGGGCTTGGGGTAGTTACGACATGAGCACTGGGGGATGGGTTGTGATAATTGATGTGTAAAAATTATAATTATTTCACGTTTATTATTTTGTAGATGTTTTAATGATGACCTTTTTTAACATAGTTGACTTACTGAATCCGTTTTGGAATGATATAACGAATATTGTTTAAATGTCCATTGTAAACATAAATGACTCTGTAATTCTATATAAAATGGAAATAAATGATAAAAAAGGAATAATAAACTTGAAAAAGATCATTAATCAGTCAAATAATTAACCTAAGTTTATTATTCATGAAATTAAATAATGTACTTGATGAATACAACTCAAGGTAATGGAATTTTTTTAAAAAATTATATTCTTAACATTTCCTTTAAAACTCCATTTTAATCCATGTCCTTATTTTTTAAAAATTATTTTAAAAATTATTTTCTCCTTTATCCTATTATTGTTTAAATTTAGTTTTACCCATATTTTAATTTTTACAATTTTTTTCAAAGGAATCATTTTTTCAGTTTTCAAAATAGGTATTTTGTGACTTTTCTAAAAAAAAGGAATAATTTTTTAAATTATACAAAATGGGTGTATTTTATAATCATAATGAAAAATTAATTCATTTAATTTTCATTTATAAGTTTAAATTCTTATTTTTATTGAAAATAGTTTCTTTATTATGTGCATAATTTTTCAATTTTAAAATTTGTCTTTAAAAGAAAATGATATTTTTATATCCAAATGAGTTTTTATTTATAAGAGTTTTAAAAAAAATTTATGATAAAAAGGAGAATTAATAGAAAAAACTATTCATGATATGATACATGTGTATTAAATGAAAACGGATGAGCCTGATACAACTTAGACGAAGGTTTGAGCCCTATTATTCCTCACATGTGAGTTTGATATAGTTTATATAAAGGGTTGATCCCTATTATAGCTCATAAAAAATGGTTAATAACAATATAAATTATATGAAGTGTGAGGCCCATTATATATCTTCAATGAATTCAGTAATGATTATGTTCTATCAATAATTATTTTTGATGTTTAATGTATGGTTATTCCCATTGAAAATGTTTTATAAAACTGATGCTCTTGGTTTCCAAAAGGGTTTTTATTTTATTTCTATGGGTTTTAAAGATTTTATTTGTGAAAAAATGTCTATTTTTCGAATGTATTTTTTTATTTATTAAGAGAAAATAAATTTGAAGATAAACATAAAAATTACATGAGTTTTCATGTTTTTCATTGAATTAATGGTTTTATTTATTTTATGTCTATTACTGAGCTTTTTAAGCTCATACCACATTTTTAAAATGTTCTTTCATAGGGATTTAATGATGATTAAGGAAAGGTATAAGATACAGATCAATTTTTTGAAGATATTTCATGAAAATAAACCATGTTTTGTTTGGTGAAAAAATGGATATTGTTTTAGAAGTGTTGACTTGTAATGTATGTGTTTACTATGTAAGAGTTTTTCATAATTCTCTAAAACTATAAACCTAAAAGTTATTTGGGAATAGAAGAAATATAATTATAGTTTAAAGTCACTAGAATATATAATGTTTAAATTTGGGTTCTAATAGTTGGTATCCGAGGAGGGTTTAGATAAATTTATAAATTATGACATTTTCTAGAGTGTTTATCTGAAGAATTATGAATACTATCATGGGTATAAAAGTTTAAGGTTGATCTTAGGTTCGAAGTCTAAGGTACCCCTTTACAGGTTTTAAGTGGTGGATGAATAAGACTATTAAGTGTATTTTGAGAGTTATTTATTGTAATATAACCCTTTAGATTAGTATAGTTTTTATTGTAAAAGTTATTTATTGAATAATTATTTTATTTTTTATAGGAATATGTTTAAATATGTTGTTAGACTTTACAGTTTATAAGATCTTTGACATCAAGTTAATTATTTGTAATTATAATTTTTGATGAAGATTGAAAGGTACTCGTTAACCTTTGAGGTTGATATTTTTCTTAAAATGATGAACATATTAAGGTTATTTTTATGATGTTGATCACATTTTTGAAAATTTATAATTATTATATTAATATAGTATTAAAAAAATGAAAATAAATGAGATAGGTGGAAACCGATCACATCAGGAAAGGTCATGTGGATTGAACACACAACCAAATTATGAAAAGGGTGTATCACCTACCAGCGGACTATATGAAGTCCTGGTTAGTATCAAAATTTATTTTTAGTTAAATTATACAAAGGGTAATGTTTATGTTTATTTTGATAAAAAATTTTATCGAATAGATAACCATGGGATTGGAAAATGATTTGGTGATTAAGTGATTAAGGTTATTTAAAAATATGTTCACTATCTTTTTAACTCTATATAATTAAGTTAAATATAATACTATGGGATTTTGTTTGAGGAATAAATGTTGAATTATATTTTTGAAGAATATATTAATTTATTATGAATTTATAATGATTTAGGTTATTTATGAAACAAGTTAGCATATCAGGGTGATTATATGATTTAGGAAATTACATTTTTTTTATGTGACATTACGAGTGATTGATGGTATTTGGAGATAAATGTTAAAATTTATCTTAGAAGAATATGTGATAAATTCTTTTGATTTTTTGGTTTCAATATTAGTCTAGAATATTTTTGAGGAAATTTAAGGATAGTTATTTATTAAATTTTCTATGTTAAATTTTGGGTAATACTGTTGAATTTTTGAGATTAAAGTAATTTTTCATTATATAAAGGTTTATTCATTTTGTATAATTATCTTATATTTTACAATTTTTTTTGGTTTTGGGTAATTTTTAAAGAGAGGAAGAAGAAATAGTTATTATTTGGTGTATTTTCTGATCCATATAAGTTTAATCTAGTGCTTCAAGAAAGAAAAATTCATCTTGAAGACCATCATTTAATGAAAAAGTTGGGTTTATGGTAGAATTTTTTTTAAAGGATGAAATTATACTTGTAATGTAGGTATATTTCATTATGTTTTTATTATAGGTATTAAAATAATTTCCAAACATTAGGAAATGTATTATGAAACAAAAACGTTATCTTTTTTAATTTTCTTATGGACAAATCAATAACCCCTTAATCCATCACAGATTTATGATTTTATGATGGTTAACTTTATCATGATCTTATTCTATATCACTCTATATTAGTCCATGGGAGTTAGTTTTATCTTAAACATCCATGTTTCTACTTCTATATCACTCTTTTCAAGTGTATGTTTTATTTACCCTTTTTACGACGTGGGTGTTCAACAATGGTAATTTGAAAAGTCAAACCCGGGTAACCGAGCCAGAGTTTAAATTTACGGGAACACAATTTGAAAAAGGGCGGAGAATGTAACAACCCAGGTAAGGATATAATATATCATTTTAATATTTATTATTATTCATGAATTGTTTATTTATATTCATTATAAATATATTAAGTAATTTTTAAAATTAAAAAGGAAATGGTTTTATTAAACTAATTTATTATAAGATTTTATTTAAATATTTAATTATAAAATTATATAATTTTAAATAAAAAAATTAAATTAATTTTATAAATTTAGTATTTAAAAATTATATTAGGATGAATTTTTTAGAGTTTTCAAAAAATATTAATTTTCAAGGAATAGCGAAAAATATATATTTTTATTAAAAATGATATTTTAATTAAAGGTAAAATAATGTTAGTTTTAATTTTTCCTTAGTTAGTTTTGATTGAAAATAACACAATTATGGTTTTGGAAATGGATTTTATACAAGAATTTAATATAAAACCATTATTTATTTAAAAAGGGAAATTTTCTTAGAAACTTATTTCCGTTGCATTTTTCCAGTTTAATTTTAATTTAAATCATTCCACTTTTTATTTTAAATTTTAAAATATAAATTCCATATTGGAATCATTGGGTAAAAATTTAGTAAACATGTTCCTTTTATTTTGGTCAATATAAATAGTTAACTTAGTAATTTTATTACCATGGTAAAATCTAAATCGAGTAATTTAGGTTAATAATAAATTGAGAAGAACATCTAAAATTACCCAAAACATACCTAAATATTATTGGATATGTATATATTAACCATAATTATCCAAGGTTCTGATTTATGATCTTTTGTGTCCAATTTTATGAGATTATTATTTTTATGTTATTTTATTTAAAAAAATATCAAACATGTCATACACTTGTTTTCAATAAGTGTAATATTTTTTATATGGAGTTATCAAAAGAATAATTTAAACTACAATATTTTTTTAAATATAAAATATTTATCTTCAGAATTGTAATTTATTTTTAAATTTTTATTAAATAAATTATTACATTAAATGTTTTCACCATGATGATGTAGTAATTAATTAATTAATGAAAAAAATCAATGAAAAGAAATTAAAATTAAAAAAATATATAATTTGAGATAAATAATGTGATAAGTAAATTTTATATATGACCATGACATTTTAGAGATATAATAAAATATTTGGTTCTAATTTTATATGTTGTTTTGATATTATGAATAGTTTTAAAACTTAAAATTACTAATATTTTATTATAAATAAAATTTTATTAAAATATATAAAAACCCTAAAAATATGAAATTTGGAAAAGTGATTAAGATAAAGTTTATATGATCAACCATGGTCTATTTATGGGTATTTATCTTCATAATTGTAATTATAATCTATTGTCTCCATGATTGTAACATAGTTCATTTTTCAGAACCATATTTAATTATTGAATTTAAAAGTATAATTGATTTATAAAAAAATATAATTATTTAATTATTATTATTCTCGATATGATATATTGGTGACCTTATTTATCATATTCAACCTACCGAATCCATTTTGGAATTATACAATGAATATCATCAAAGCATTTGACCTGAGTTTAACGAATATATAATTGAATATAACATGAAAATAATTAATATAAAAGGAATAATAAGTTTGAAAAATGTTCTTAAGAAATTAAATAATTACCTTATGTTAATTATTCTAGAAGGTAAAAAATTTATGTGACGAATCAGACTCAAACAAAGGGACTTGGTTTAAAAAATTATCATTTTATTTTTTCTATTTAAACTCCCTTTTTCTTCTATGTTCATGTTTTTAAAAAATGATTTTGAAAAGGTTTTTACCATTATAATATGATTTTCTAAAGTTATTTTTTCCCATATTTTACTTTTTAAAATATTGTTTAAAATGAATATTTTTAACCTTTTCCAAAATAGTTACTTTGTGACTTTTCCCACAAAAATATAAAAGTAATGTTATTTAACTTGTACAACTTGAGAAGATTTTTCCACCATCATGAAAATTTAATGATTTTAATTTTGATTTATAAGATTCAATGATTATTTTAAATAAAATGGTTTCTTTATGATGTGTGTTGTTTTTTTATTTTAAAATTTGTTTTTAAAAGAAAATGATATTTTGATATCCAAATGTGTTTTTAATAAAAATATTTTTTAAAATGGTATTATTATGAAAAGGTGAAAGAATAAAAATTTTATTCATGATATAGTAAATTAACATTATATGAAAATGGGTGAGCCCGATACAATTTATAATATGGTTTGATCTCCATTATAGCTCACAGGTGAGCTCGAAATAGCTTATAAGAATGGTTGAGCCCCATTATAGCTAATGAAATAATAGGTGAGACCAACATATATTATACAAGGGGTGATCCCAATTTTATCTCTCAAAAATTTTGTTTCATTATTATGTTCCCTGGATAATTATATTGGAATTTTTTCATATGGTCATTCCATTTTCAAGTGGGTTGAAAGGGTTTTAAAGAAGTGATGCTCTAAGTTTCCAAAAAGGGTTTTTGTTTTCTTATTATGAATTTTAAAGGGTTTCTTTGAGAAAAAGTTTCTTTTTTATCATGTGGAAATGATTTATTTAATATGATCAAATAAATTTCAATATAAAGGTACAAATGACATGGGTTTTCATATTCTTCACTGGGCTAAAAATTTTATTTCTTTTATTCCACTTATTGAGATTTTTGTGATCATCCCACATTTTAAAAAAAATTTCATTGGGATATAATTATGAGGATGGAAAATTATGATATAAAGATAATTTTTTTAAAGATACTTCATGAAAGGAAAACATCTTTTGTTTGGTGGGAAAATGGATGTAGTTTTAGAAGTATCCACTTTATAATGTATGGGTTTACTATGTAAGATTGTGTCCTAATTCTCTAAAACTCTAAACCTAAAAGATATTTGGGTGTGAATTAAAGAAAAATCTATTTTAAAGTCACTATAATATGTAATGATTAAGGCTGAGTCCTAACATATATACAACTAAAAAAATTCAGAAAATACACTATATAATTGAATAAAAATTAAAATACTATAAAAACACAAGTAATGAAGGAAACTATCTAATAAAACATCCCATAGTCTCCAAAGCACTAGGCTACTACCTTATCCAAGTTTCATAAATAGTGAACTTGATGTTCCTAAAATAAAAAACCAACAAATTATTTATGTGTTTCATGGTACATATGTTGGAGGTCAATATAATTTCTTATAGGATTTCCATGAAAGATATAAAATATATACAATGTATATGTGAACATGAAATATTTTTGTAGTGATCTGAAATGTTTAAATATATAAAAAAGAGTTATGAGATTCTAATAAAATTAATCAACTAAACTCAAAAAAAATATCAATAATTCATACACTACTAATTTTAAAATAAACCACAAATACCATTTACCCAACTTGGTTAATGAACCCAATTACATATTTTTTCTTGATATGACCAATTTTAATTAGGATGAGATGGAAAACTTATAAGACCTTGTGGCCTAGAAGAGAAAAGAGCTAAATTATATATCTTAGATCCCTAGAGACACAAATTTCTTACATATTTATTTAACCCAATTATATAGTAATAACCCCACCCATCGCATCTTCATGTTTATTCCTATCACCCACATACATTTCTAATAGCTTGGAGTGCCCAAAGTATTTCTACATGGGTCTATGGCATGCCCACTATATTCCTCCTTAAATATTGGATCTAGTTTCCTATACCTGGTCATTTCTACAATTTTGATTAATCAACCTTGTTTTACTCAAGTAATGAGTACGTGATCTGAACTATGGATAGGAGGCCCTATGGGATAATTTCCCTTATTAGATCAGGGGCCTTGTGTCTCTAAGGTCCAATGGTGGCCCTTATGCCAAATTTTGTGGCCCAAAACCCAAATTCCAGTGAATAGTATCACTCATATGATACCACTACATAATTTTCTACTATGATTATATACTAACTTCATAAATAATCATCCACCCAAATTTAAACTTTGGTGTCTAGTGCATGATAATTAGGAATTTACCACTCATTCACAAACTAATCTACTCAAATAAATTAATTCCTTCCATTTCATTTCCCAACAACTAAAAATATTCAATTAAAACAACTATTTACAGAACCAATACTTTAAATCTATCATATCACCTTTCCAAATTTTAACATTTTTACTATTCTAGTTAGTTTAAAAACCAATTTCAGAGAACACATATGGTTAAAGAGCTAAAATATCCTGGTTTATCCTAGTCATGAGTAGAGTTATTTATTCCTAACCCAAATCGTCACCCAGAGATATAATTCAATAATTAAATCCCCATCTTAAGGATGATGTGGCCATATTAATGAGGGAATACATATAAAGTCAAATATATCATTCATTTATAAGTATCCATACTAATTTTAGAATATATAGTTGGGTAATTATTCCCTCTATTAACACTAAAACAATTAGTTTTTAACACAAAAATATTTTTCTAGGTCATACTCAACATACCTCAAAATTACACAATGAAAACCCACACCATTAACCACATCCCAAAATCAAACAGCCAAAAAAATCCACAAGAGTATTATTGTTTTACAAAATAATACAATTAAAACAAAATATAATAAAATTAAATAACTAAATCATAGATATACCCCAAAAAATTATAAAATAAAATTAAAAATTAAAAAATATTTTAAAACCCTTTTAAAATATTTAAAGTGTAATTAAAGAAACATTTAACTAAAAGATGTAGTTTTTATACTAAAAAGTGTAACAATTATAAAAAAATACCTCATAAAAATTTCATAAATCTATCCTCACACAAACCTTCCCTCTAAAACCTCATTAAATACCATCTTAGGAAAACTATAAAAATTCCATAAGTTAAATTTATAGAAAATCATTCAAATAAAACAAAATCAATAGTTTACTTATATACAATTTAATTGACATTAATGAATCTTCCAATGATATTCATAACCTAATATAAGCCTCCTCTACCTGTTCTTAATATATTCCTCCTCAATTAAAAACAGTTTTTATATCTTGGTGAGATCCCTGAGATAAATCCCAAGATCCTAACCACCAAAGATAGATAGGAAAATATAAAGTGAAAATAAGGAACAAGAGGTGAAATAAAATTTATCTATTATCTAACAACCTAAGTTAAAAATTCCAATGATATAGAGATGAATAAGGACCCTTAATTTCACCAAATAAGGACCAACCATTGAAATTCCCATGTAAAAATATGAAAATGGTTGATAAATGGGTTTCTCTAAACCCTGAAATCCCTATAAATTCTATAATATTTCATGTTTTCAAATAATGTATATTATAGTGGACTGTACACTAACAGTTCATCACATTTATATTTTAAAGAAAAAACCTTTCTATCTAACATCACCTCTTAACATCTTATAATCCTGTTATACATTCTAACATTTTTCTTATAAGATGAAATAAAAACTTCCTAACCTGTAACCATAATGGAATAAGAAACCAACCCAACCTATAAAATTAATATTCTAAATTACTAAAAAACCAAGGTATTACAATTGTGAAAAAGGAATCGATTAATGTTATAATTTAATCTGAGATAGTGGAAAATCTGGGAGAATCATTGTTATATTAGTTTCTCCATGATATTAGTCAATAAATTAAAGAATAAAAAATTAATCAATTTTAAATACTTCATAAGGAAAGAAAACAATAGGTGTAATATAAATCCTGGTTAATAGGTGTATTATTAAACATTTACAAGTCAATTATCACTATATATTGTAAAAATATTTATACACGATGAGAAAATATTTTTATTATATATTATAAATAATGGTTCACAATTTATAAAACTTTTTATCTAGAGTTATATATTACACCATTACCTTAATTAATAAATATTATAAGATTATTTTTTCCAAAACTATTTTAAATATGTTAAAATCATCTTGCATTCAATATTAATTTCCATTTATCTCACTGACTTTTTGAGATAAATTTAAACAACCAATGTAATGGGCCTATAAAATTCATAACTCAATTATAAAATTAAATTTATTCATCTACCATAGAAAGATATAATTCAACTACTAATATATATGGACTATAAAATTAAAAAAAATCATATTCATAACTATAATTCATCTCCCAAACATCGTGTGAAAAAAATTAACTACCAATGTAATATTCCAATTAAATTAACAATAATACAATTTTAAACTAAAATTTATCTTATTGATTTAGTGAGATAAATTTCATCTACTAGCATTGTAAGTATATTATATTAATAACAACTATATTCAAAACTGAAATTTCTCACACTAGATAAGTAAGATATATTTCAAATTGTAATATATTAATCCTATCAAATTAACAATAATCAAATTCTAAATTAAAATTTATCATAGAGTATTTCTGAGATAAATTTCAATTAAGACTGTAAAATTAAAAAAAAGTAATCCTAAAATCAATTTTATCTATGTAACTTAGTGAGATAAATTTTTACTGAAAATATAAAAGTCTTATAAAAATGATTATATTATAAAATTACATTTTTCAAAAAAATAGTGAGATAAATTTAAACTACTAATGTAGAAGTCCTATAAAATTATAAAATAATATCTATTCAACTATTTTTGGATGATAAATTTCAACTAACAACATAACAGGCATATAAAATTAATAACAATCAGATTCAAAACTAATTTTTTCCTTTCTCACATGGAGGGATAAATTCAAACTACCAAAATTTAATGATATAAAATTAATATCTATTTGATTAAAAATATTTTATTTAATAGTTTCATATAAAAATTTGTTAATATATTTTAATTATCAATAAAAAAATAATTGTAGCTATAATGAGTTAATTTTAAAATCACATTCTAAGACTAATAGAGTGAAATTAATTTACCCCTCCTTCCACAAAAATATCTAACTAAATAAGTAACATGTATTCCAACTGTTACCTTATAAAAATTGTAATTTTTAATAATTTTCAACAAAAAAATTAAACAATTTGTTTATAAAAAAATGAAAATATTAAGAAAAGTTCTATTTTTTGTATCAAATTTATACATAAGAGCTAGATTAAGTTTTACTAAAATTTATCAATTAGTTAAATACCATCAATCAATGTTTTATCCTTATCTAATAAATATTTTTAAAAAGAAGGATTAAAATATATTTCATTGGGACTGTGGGAAAAATGTCTCCAGTAAAACAAATAAATTCAGGGATTTCCAATTAATAAATAGTATAATTATATAGCCTTAAAATTTTCATATTTTATAATATTTATACTATAATTCACTTTGGTTCATTTTAGGGATATTTTTATGTTTAGTGTTTTAGAGAATTAGGTCATCACCCTTTCATAATTAAATATTACATCATAAAGTGGATGATTCCACATAGTGTCTATTTTCCCCAAAAAACAAACATTTTAAAATATAAAAAGTATTATTTTTGTGACACATATTCACAATTTTAATCTTGGCATTATCCTTTTATTTTCTCATCCTTAAAACCCTATGAATGTTTTTTAAATATGGTATGATCATAAATATATGAATATGGGATATAAAAAGAAGAAATTTTTTAGTCCAGTGAAAAAAATTAAAACCCATAAAACAGTTAACTTTATCACATTATTCTTTTAGAAAATTAAATAAATTATTTCTATATAAAAACAAATCTTTTTTTAAATAATACTTTAAAACTCATAGAATGAAAATATAAAACCATTTATGAGACTTAAGAATCATATTCAAAATTTGTTTTAAACCCACGTAAGAAATAATTGGATTCTAATTAAATCTATTAGAGAAAAATCACTAGTTAACTCCTTCCCATGAAGTCAAGGAAAAATACCCAATTAATTGAAGTTCTATAATGGGGCTCAACCTTCGTATAAGATATATGAGGCTCACCCATCTGTATGAATTAAAATGGGGATCAACCTGGTATATAATTTGTATCAATTTCACCCATTTCTCATATATAATGTTCAAGTACTATATCATGTATAATAAAATTTAATCCTAAAAATTTTGATCATAAAACTCTTGAAAAAACTTTTGAACTCATATGCCAAACACTTTCGTGTATCAAAATAACCTTTCTTTTAAAAACCCATTTTAAAAACCAAAAAACCCAGAACCAAATGGAATATGGGTTCTCTTTGAAGAAAAAATTAAAGATTTTAGAGGAATAAAAACATCAAATAATGGTTATTGTAGCATCGAGAATGACCATTGACACCATATGTATTAAAATAGAACATTCCTTTTGTCTTTTTATAAAGAAAGTCAAAACATTACTTATAAAATACTTAAGAAGATTCATGTTTAAAAACTTTGAAAGAACATAATAATTTAAATAAAATATATTTTATAATTATTTTATATCCATATAAATTCATTAAGAAAATATTTCAAAAATATATATGTGGAAGACAAATATTTTTAAAATAAAACTTTAAAACATTTTAAAATGAGGTTTTATGTTAAAGGGTCTCTTACTTTGAGTCCAAATCATCATGAACATTATTTATTTTCCTAAATAATAAAATTATGTTAATTAATTACGTAATTAATAACATTTTTATGGTTTATTATTCCCTTTTATTCCAATTTCAAAACTAATTAACTTAAACTTGAATGTTTTGATTTTATTCATCTCATATGTCCAAAATTACATTAGTAGGTTGACTATGGTCAGTGAGGTAATTATTCCATTATTTCTAAAATAATATTCATATAATAATTATCATTTTTATATATCAATTAATTTTTTTAAAACTAATTATGAAATATTTTTATAAAAAATGAAATATGTAACAATCATGAATACGATGGGTCGTACATACACATTATTAATGTTTCAATTTTTAATGATCATTATAGAAATAAGTTAAGATTTTTTTTTCAAAAACTATAATTATATAATAAATAAAATGTTTTTTAATTAAATATACTTATATATATTATGTATGTGATGTGGTGATGAAAAATGAATCACATCACTTCATGGAGGTGATGGTCTGCACGTACGCATAAATGACGTTATCAATTTTAGTTAATAGAAAGGTAAGAAATTAAATGATATAGTATCTTTTAAAAACGATAAATATTTCATTAATATCATATATATACATTTAATACATAATTATAAACAACCATAAGAGGTGGTGGGGGAAAACGAATTACATCTGTTCACGAGGCTGTAGTCCACCATACACACAAATTGACAGTTTCATTTCTCATTGGATGAAATAAGATATGGATATAGGTTATTAAAGTAACATAACAAAATATCAGTATATTTCAGATACTTGTTTTATTATTTCATCATGTTTTATTAATATTTAAAGAAATTTGAAGAATAAATAAATCTAAAACATTCATTTGAAAGTAATACCTATTCTTCGGAGAATCTTTTTTTCTTTACACCTTAATCCCTTTATGGTTAGTATTTTTACTAAAACAAGACTGATAGAATGATATTAGGGACTATAAAAAGGTATTAAATAGGTATTATTAGAACTAAAATTATTTTTAAGTGTGACTAAAATAGGAGAAGACATTCTTTTTTATAAGTGAAGAGAGAGACTTTTTGAAATTTCAACAAATATTAAATCAATATAAATTATTTATCATGGAAAATTGGATCCAAATTGATAATATTTAAATATAGAAGTATTATGAGTCGAAATAATCTCAACCAATGAAATTTTTATTTGTTTTGATTATGTTTCATACCCTTATCTCTTTGTTTTAAACAAATATTATCCTTTTGATAATTTTTACGATATTAATGTCTTTTACTTTTTAGGGGTCAAGAAAACTACGATTAAGAGATAAAAAACCCATAATTGAGCCATGATAATATTTTGAACCATATACCTATCAATTTTATGAGGATGATTTATTTATGAATTTTAAATCATTTAATAAAAAAATGTTTAGTATAAAATATCATTAAAGATAATTTTGGAACTATTCAATTAATTTGTCTTTGATAATTAAATTGAATAAATGGAATTAGAATACAATAATTTCACAAATTTATAGTATATTTTATTGGTCTATAAAATTTTTGGGACACTTTAACTCACCTTGATAATATTATTTTGAGAGTTTTTAAAATTGTTTTATTGAATTTTCTACTGCTTATACAAACAATGTGGGAGTGTTGCATAAGTATTTAAAGTAATTATTTATTTTCTAAAAATAAAAAAAAATTACCATGATAATAAATCATTTATATTTGAAATTAATATCTTGGACTAAACCTAATTTTTACCCATCACAAAATATTTAATATATTAAATGAAAGAAAGTGACATTTTTGACATTATCATTTATTTAAATATTATCAAGGTGCGAATAAAGAAAATATAGCACCAAGTTGCATTATATATAAAAATTATGGTAAATGACCAAAATAACCAAATCTAATCGAATATATTCAAGTGTTAGGCTCAATTTTTATTCCTTATCATATTACTTTTAAACATAATTACCTGATTTTCTTACACGGAGGTGATAAATTTCACCATGTTTACTATTCATATTTACAAAAAATAAAAGAAACATCTTTTTTAAATTTAGTCCTAATGATTCTAAATATGTAATACATTTTTCAATATTAAATCCATATAATTAGTTGAATTTAATTTAAAATTAAATCTTCTAAACACAACACAAAAATAGTTTTTTTAAATGTGTTCTTAATCCCAAAAATGAACTTACAACAAAATAAAATATAAAGATGATAAAAATTTAATTAACTAGATTATATATAATTAAACAATACTTATGTTACTTTGATATCAAATACCAATAACAATGATACTTTTACATTACATTATTTAGTGAGAATAAAAGACAGTTTTATAAGAAATGATATTTTTAACTATTCATTGAAAAATCAATCTTACAATAAAATTATTAAAAACATATCTTAACATAATTTTGAAATTATGTATTAAAAAAATTAAATTTATTTTTTAAAATTTAAATTCCATAATTTTATTATTAAAAATTTAAATAAAATATTATAATTCAGGAAAACTCATTTTGGTTAGAAATAAAGTCTTTTCCTTTTGAATGAAAAATTACATAATATTATTATAATGAATATAAATATATAATTAATGAATGAAAATTCATTATTGTAACATTAACTGGGTTTTTACATTCTTCCACCTGTTTTAAATTGTGTCCTCACAATTTTATTCACTTACTAAACAAGTGGGGATATCTTTCCATCATAGAATTTTCAGATTACCATGTTGCTTCTTCAACCATATGGGTTTTCAAGAGAAATATTAACTTGATGAATTAACTTATTATAAAACACTTTCTATCTATGGTCAAAATATGAATAGTTAACTCTTTATATGAAAGATTCTATTCCAACTAATCTACTTTAGGGTTCAAAACATGAGATGAATCTAGAAAATACATTCATAACATCAAAACATGAAATATTTTATGTACCTAGGGTAAACTCAGAGGTAAGAACACTAACTAAAAAAAATCCAACATTATATAATATTTCATATAGTCCAATGAACCATGTAATTAGTTTTTCCTTTTTACCAAAACATATAACAATTATACATGCAGATACTTTTAAAAAAACATGATCACCTACCTTGGAAGAAATATCTTTCCTCAAATTATATATATAACTATTTTACCTGATATAATCCATCATCATGTGATTCTAAATCATATTCACATTATCAACCATTTGTTATACCAATTATATTACCAACAATATACTTTCCAAGACTTTATCCCACAAACTTGAGTTTGACATCTCTTTATATATAATAAATCTAATGGTTTCATCTATATACTGGAATGAAAAATTTTATTATAAAAAAACTTAACCAAAGTAAAATGCTGAACCCAACTTACTTGATAGTACATAGAAAAATCTCGAAGCATATCCTCAAAATTTGGAATTGTTCAATATGCCTGTCAATTAGAATGGGGATGAAAAGTTGTTCTAAAATTTAATTTAGTACAAAAATAATTCTAAAGTCCTTTCTAGAAATTAGACATGAATATGGGATCATGATCAGATAAAATATAAATAAGGACTCCATGAAATCTAATTATATATTTAACATAAAATTAATAAATTTTATCAAAATACATATTATCTTAATTGGGAATAAAATTAGCAGACTTAGTTAATCAATCAAATATTACCCAAATTACATTATTACATTGATATGTTTTTTGAAATCCCATAATGGAATCTATTTATATAATCCCCCAATTCCATTATGACCCTAGAAATGGTTGATGTACCCCCATTCAGTAATTTTTTAGCTTTAAACTATTTTTAATTCAATCATTTTATAATAAAATTGGTAATAAATTTCTTCATTCCTATTCACCAAAAATTTTCTATAATGTCTCTATAAATTTTTTTACTTCCAGGATAAAAATAAAATAGATAACTTCAATCCTCAGTCAATAGTTATTTCTTCAATTGGGGGTCATGTGAGACACATACATTTTTTTTAAATCTCAAAACACCTTCTTCATCAATATTAAAATCAATAAACTTACCTGTCTTAAAAAATTCAACATTTTCTTCTAAATTATGTTAATTCCTTTAAGATTACTTAATTCTATCTCATAGAGATTATTATATTTACTCATGAAACAAAATAGATGGAGTTCTTGAATGAAACATTTCTAAGCCATAATTCATCAAATATTTAAAGAAATGGTTACGTTCCAAACCTATCATATTTAATGTATCATTATCTTTTCAACTCAAGGAATCAACTACTTTTTTTCTTTACACAGATGGTAATGAATTTTGAATTCCTAATCCTTTATCACTTCTATCCATCTCCTCTATCTCAAATTTAACTCTTTCAAAGTAAATATATACTTCAAACTCTTATGATCAGTATATATTTCACACTTTACTCCATATAATTGGTATTTACAATTTTTTAAAGAAAACACTACTACTAGCAGTTCCAAATCATGCGTAAGATAATTATGATTATGTGGTTTTAATTTCAATGAAGCATAATCAAATACCTAATAATTTTTCATCAATAAATAACAACTTCCCCTCAATGAAGCATTATTTATATGGTAGATTTGAAAATAGAGTGTTGAATAATCTTCTTCTCAATTCTTGTAAGCATTAATAACATTCCACTGTATAGGTGAATATAACACTTTTTTTGTGTTAACTTGGTTAGTGGGCTAGATAGATATGGAAATATTGCAGTAAACCATTACTAACATTCCTTTAGTACAAGAAAAATAAAAATATTAATAACACTTATTGGACTTTTCCACTAATCCACCACTTTAGTATTAATAGGATTAACAATAATTCCATCTTTATTTACAATATAACAAAGGAAATAAATTAGTTATATCCAAAATTCACATTTTCAAAATTTTATATATAAAATATTTTCTTCTAGGGGTTGTATAACAACACTTTTATGTTTTTCATGATGTTCATGACTTTTAAAATAAAACAAAATATTATTAAAAAATATAACTATAAACTTATAAAAATATTTATGGGAAAAACTATTCATAAGATTCATATATACAGATGAGAAATTTATTAACTTAAACAGAATAACCATAAACTCATAAGGCCCATATCTAGTCTGAAACACTATCATTAGAATGTCATACTCCTTAACCATCAGCTTATGGTACCTAGACCTTATATTAACCTTTGAAAAATACTAATCTCCCTATAGATGATCAAACAAGTCATTGATTTGAGGAAAAAATACGTATTAATAAATGTAATGTTATTTGAAGCTTTATAATCAATAAAAATCCTCATGGAACTATATTTATTTTTAACAAAATAAATTGAATAAATACATGGTGAAGTGATACGTTGAATGAAAATTGTATCAAGTAGATCCTGAAACTACTTCATAAATTCCAAAAGTTCTAATTGAGCCATTAGATTAGGGGGTTTTGAAATAAGTTTAGAAGTTGGTGTTAATACAATAGTAAACTCAACATCTTAATCAAGAATAAAACTATTAAAATAATAAATAAATACATATATATATTCATTTAATAATGGAATATAACTAATTTGAGTATTTTATTTATTTTAAAAAACACGATTTTGGTAACTTTTACTATCATTTCTAATCAATTTCACATATTCTTCGTTGGTAGTCAAAGGTATGAAATCATTGGATAAAACATAAATTAGCTCTAAAATATATCTTATCATTATAAAATAAAATCTAATTCATACCCAGAAAAACATAAAATTATAAAATGGGTAGTTCGACAAGATTTGAAGGAAAGACTATCCCACTAATAAAAATAATAAATATTATTATAATTATTGGTTTTATTAATATTTACCCTTGGAGTTTCAACCAAAAGTTTTATCCTATTTTCATGAGGTGATAGTCCCATTTTACTTGAACATTTATAAAAAATTATGTATTGTGAATATCTAGAGTCATGTACGACATGGGAATAATTCAAATAAAAAGAAACATATATATCACCACTTCATTAGATGGCCCTGCATCAACTGTACCAGTAGTAAATGATTTTACAACCCTTTATTCTTCTAATCTTGACGATTTACACTCAAATTAACTAAATTTGGATACAAAATAGAATAATTGCACAACTAATTATAACTAAAACATCTCACCATTTCTTGGATATCTTTTAATCCATTCTTGGATTGTTTAGGACTCTTTTCTTTGTAGTGACAAAACTTACGACTAGATTTACCACACTGGTAACACTTTATAAATTTTATAAAACATTACCTAATATTTAATTTAACATACATAGAACATGATAGTGGATTGAATCTATAATTATTATTTGGTTTATTCTATATTCATTTTCACCTTAACCATTTTTTACTTTTTTCATCTCAAGGAATATATGTGTCGGCAAACTCCATCTCAACTTTCTCAACACAATGATAAAATTTATTATAAGTTTTAAACTGTCAAAAAAAAATATATATTTTTAATGTTTCTTTTAATATAGAGTAAAATATATTAATTTCACTATCAATATCCCAAATAAAATCTGGTGCATACCTGGAAAACCATGGAAAATTTACATCATATACGGCTACTGAATCTTTAACATTTTTCTTCAACTCCTAGAATTGTTTCTCCATCCATAGTTGAAAAAACATTGGGAACTATTTCTCTAGTAGGATATTATTAAATGTGTCCTATTCTATGGAATTAAGATCATATTTATCTCTGGTATTCTTAACCAAATTCCACCATATATCAACTTCACCTTCAAAATAATAAATAGAAATTATTACATTTTGGTTATGCATATAACCCATGAATCAAAATGTAATGTCCTAAAATTTCATATAAATTTTTTATTATGGAATTATTTTGAGACTGTGAATCTGACAGTGTGAGATTTCGAGGCCCAAAGTGCCTAGAATGATCCGTAGAAGTTTTATTAAGCTTTAATTAGTGTGTGTAAGTAGTTTTCCTAAAAAAGTGGAATAACTCTTAAATTATTTTCTAGATCAAGAATCTGAGGGCACCATTGCGTTCAGGATGACAAGTTTACCCTAGGCGCGACATAATTTTAGTTTTCTCTGTCCTCTAGTGGGAAAACCCAAAAATGGCATAACCGTAAATAAAATAATTAAATAAAATTATTTTTTTTTAAAATGCTTATAACTCAGGAATGGTGACCCAGATTAAAAATATGAGACCACTGCTGAAATCGATAGGGTATGATTTCTTTAGAAAGATACTAACATTGGCCGGCGTGGGCCACCAGGGAAAGTTAGTTTTTGGCCATAAATAAAATAATTAAGTGACAATTATTTTATTGTAAAATCCATAACTTATAAATGGTAAATCAGATTAACAATCCAAGAGTACTATTGAGTTCGTTGGGGAATGATCTCCTTAGGAGGATCCTAAACCTGACCGGCAGGGGCCGAGGGTGATCATTTTTAATTTATTGAACTTATTTAAGGTACGTTCAGTAAACGTCCAGGTGAATTTTTGTAACTTTTGAACCGGTTCTCGGATTAAAAATACAAGGGCACCATTGAATCTTCCACACCGAGAATCTCTTAAGGGAGACATTACTTTGAATGGAGTAGGTTTAGAGAAAAAGTTAAGTTTTGTGACCTTTTAAAAGAAAAGAAAAGAAATTATTTTATTATTTTATTTTCTTTCTTCTCCACGAACAGACAAGTGGAGTGTGGGACCTATGATGTGTCAAGATAAAAAATGGTTTGACCTATCAATATTAAGAAATGACATAGTTGGGGAAGCAGGAAGGTTTCTAATTAATGAGCCCCCATTAATTCCCCACGTCTTTACTTACCCTCCCACTCTCCTATTTATATGGAGTCTGGGGAGAGGTGTCAGCACAGCTTCGCCAAGCAACGAAGTGCTGATGGAGTACCATGACGCGAGACCCTTAGAGGATGGAGATGATCCCAGCGAGAGGTGATGGGTGACACCGAACCACAAACCAAAGGATGATGTATGAGCGGAACTATTTGGAACCTATTTCAGGAATGAAGAATGTAACGACCCGAATCTAGAGCCAATCAACTGGTTCCCCATACCTGGTTCACCACATGACCTCAAGCACATTTCCCCAAATACTAGAGGCTGCCGACTAGCAGTGAGGGCCTTAGTGAGTTAGTGGGGAAACTATGCCCTCATTTGGTAAAGTATGCTGCAGAAGGAAAATAATAAACAATAGCGGATGCAGTAAACAACATACACACAACTAAAAGTAAATAGTATAAGCAATGTTTGATATAATAATGATGTAGAATGGTACATGAATCTATGTAAAATAGAAAACAAAACAATGTGATGAAATACAACTGAACCCAAAGTACTAAAAGTAAATAGTAAACTCCAGCAGCATCTCAAACCTAAGCTCGGTCGCATGCTCTCCAACGCTAACCAGCAATCAAGCACCTGAAGTAGAAGGGCCACAATCCCTATCCACACCTAAATCCATATAACCTATTTGGGACAAAAACAGGACCCAAACAGGGTGTGATACTAATCCCAGTAGGCAACCACCACAAGATTTGTGCCCTACTATTAGTGAGTAATAAAGCAGAAGTAATGAAAGTAAATACAGTAATGAACTAGGAGTACACAAGTAAACAATCCTACCAATTACCATTCACATTAATTTAATTAAACAACCAAGGAATCTAGAAAATCTCTCTATTCCACAGTAAAGCAAGTAACACAATAGGTATCTCAAAATACTACCTAAACCACAAGCAGTACAAAACCCAAGATTGTTCTTTGGCTTGGTGGACTCATCAAAACCAACCAATAATATTTATCCCAATGACCCTATGGGTGGCTCACGCTGGCAGACCCCTATGGTCAAGAATTCAACAGAGGCAAAGACACTCTGAGGAAGCACTCATCATCAATTTCCCCTTTGGTCTTGCAGTGATACTACAGACTCTCTGAGGAAGCACTTACGTCTAATTCCCCCTTTAGTCTCGATTCAATAATTATCAGACCCTATGAGAGAGCACAAATTAAATCTCCCTTATGGTCTCATAGTGGTAATAATTAAGTAGGCCCTCTGAGGAAGCAATCAATGTCAATTCCCCTTATGTTCTTGCTACACCAGGTTCCCGCAGCCCTGAGTAAAAGAAATCATACGTAACTGATTTGTAGCAGACCTATGTATGTTCAACAAACTACTTGGATAATAGCTATAATGCATCAAAAACATTTAAACTAAAGGCAACACATGCAATTGTTCATATCAAGTCAGGAAATCAGTGTAACAAGGTTTTCCTCATAGGAAACCTAATTCAAACGGTGATAAACAACCAAAACAAGGAAAACACCCATGGGGTGATCCTCATACATGCTAACAAGCAATCCTTATTCATCTAACAGCCTCAAGCACACAAAAAATCTAAGGCAGATAATATTACAGGATCAAACCCTAACTCGAGATACACAATACATGGGTATCTAGTAATTTTTCACATTAACCCAATGAAATTTAACGTAAGGCATCAAACCACCTATGACGAAGGTTTCGATGAAAACCCCAACAATGAAGAACACACAATAAACTTGGGTTGATTCTCCAAGAACCCACCCTAGATCCCTACTTCTAACAAGACCAAGACCTAAACTCATCAAATTTGGAATCCACACACTTATATCTACCCATAACAGGAGTAGTTATAAGAAAATGAGGGAAGAGGAGAAGTAGATCTATGTAGATCTAAGAAAACGATCAAGAACGAAGGAGAACGATCACATAACTCAGGAATCTAGCTTCGATTTTCCAAGAGAAGCCTTCGGATCGCCTCCGGAACGATGGGAGAACCTTTACAGACCTAAGGAGAGCCAAAATCCCAAGTTATGGATTCTTAGGAAGAAAAACAAGCCACTTAGAGGCTAAAACGGTTGTGATCAACAATTTAAGGATCTAATTTAACTGCCTACATGGTTTTCTCGCACGGTTTGACAAACCGTGTGCTAACCATGCAGTATGTACTTCCTTGTCAACACTCTTATCATGGTCTCTTCACACGGTTTCCCTTAACCGTGCGACAACCGTGCGGTCACCACTACCTTGAGTGCCAGCTACGCACGGTCTGGCCGCACGGTTAGAATAACCGTGCGCCGCCCGTGCAGCTCCCCATTTTGCCTCAAAATTTCATTTCAAGTTTCCTGGACTCTCCCAAGCATCATCCTTAACTTTAAAACCAAGAAAAACATCAACCAAGGGGTCACATGCCTGAAAAGAAGATCTGGGTTCTTACAAACTTCCCCCCTTAAAGAAATTCATCCCCAAATTTCCTAACACGGTGTAGAAGAAGAAACCTCGAACAACTCTGGACACTGTGACCGTAGATCGGCCTCCCTCTCCTAAGTCTCATCCTATACTCTCCCTTGCTACCATAACACCCATACCAGAGGAACAAACTAGCCATGAAGAACCTTTGTACTATGATCAACAATCCTAATAGGATTCTCCTCGAAAGATGCATCCTGCTCCAACTCATGCTCTTCAGGTTGAAAAACATGAGACGGGTCTGAGAAATACCATCAAAACTAAGAAACATGGAAGACATCATGCATAGCCTGATACCTCTGAGGTAATTGCAACCTGTAAGAAACCTTCCCGACTCTCTCCAGAATCTCAAACGGCCCGACGTATCTCGGTGAAAGCTTTCCCTGTTTCCTAATCCTATTATGTCCCAACCTCGGGGTAACACGCAGAAAAACCTGATCTCCGACCTTGAACTCCAAAGGTCGTGTCTCCGCTGATCAGCATAAGATTTTTATCAAGACTGTGTGGTAGACATCCTCTTCCAAATCAACTCCACCTGCTCTATGGTATCCTAAAAAAGATGAGGTCCCAGCATAGCTGCCTCTCATGCCTCCAGCCAACACAAGGGTAATCGGCATGACCTACCGTACAACACCTCATAAGGTGCCATCTAAATAGTTTCTTGAAAACTATTATTATAGGAAAACCCCAAAATAGGTATATGTTTCTCCCAAGAACCTCCAAAATCAAGTATGCATGCTCACAGCATGTCCCCCAACAACAGAATCGTGCGCTCTGACTGGCCATCTATCTGGGGATGGTAAGTTTTACTCAGAAGTACCTGTGTACCCAAAGCCCTCTGTAGCCCCTGCCAGAAATGTGAAGTAAAGAAGGCATCCCTATCAGAAATGATAGAACTCAGAACCCCATGAATTCGTACCACCTCATGAATTTATAACCTCCCAAGATCATCCACACAATAAGTCTCCTTGATCAGCAAGAAATGTGCAACCTTCGTGAGCCTGTCCACTACAACCCAAATCACATCACTACCTCAAGGCGATATCGGTAACCCTATCATGAAGTCCATTGCGACATCATTCCATTTGTACTCAAGAATGGGTAACTGCAGTAAAAGTCCTGCTGATCGCTGATGCTCTACCTTCACCTGCTGACAGGTGGATCACCACATAACAAAACCAGCCACATACTTCTTCATACCTGGACACGAATACTGACGACGTAAGTCTCAATACATCTTTGTGATGCCAGGATGAACTTCCCAGGGTGAAGCCTGAAACTCCTGCATCATCTCCTCATGTATGTCTGCTGAAACCCATACACGACCATGAAAATGTAACACCTCATCACCGTCTACTGTCCACCTCGGAGTAGGGTCTCCACATGACACACCCTCCCATTAGACTAGGACTATTGAGTCTGATAGCGGCCTCATTCGAACTCAATCCATAAGAGTAGAGGTAACAGCTATAGAAGAAAGAACCATCTATCCCTGTCTATCATTCACCTCCAAATGCATCTTAGAGAACAAAGCCATAAGCTACCACTCGCTGCTGGCCTCCTGAACTGCCTGTAATTGAGTCCTCCTGCTCAGTGCGTCTGCTAAAACATTGACTTTCCCAAATGTATAATCAAGCTTGAAGTCGAAAGACTGTAGGTACTCAACCCACCTCTGCTATCTCAGATTTAAGTCAAACTGTGTGAAGATATACTTGAGGCTCTTATGGTCAGTATATACCAGAAAATGCTCTCCCAGAAGGTAATGTCTCCAACAATGCAAAGCATGAACAACAACAGCCAACTCCAGGTCGTGCGTAGGATAGTTCCTCTCATGTGGCCTCAACTGCCGAGATCCATACGCAACAACACAATTTTCCTACATAAGCACTTCTCTAAGCTCGATGCTAGATGAATCACAGAAAACTGCATACTGTTTCCCGGTTCTGGTAGAAATAGAATCGGTGCTGAAGTCAACCTACCCTTCATCTCCTGAAAGGCTGAATAGTAGGATTCTGACCAAATGTACATCATGTCCTTCTTAGCCAAGCCCGTCAACTGCACTGCTAAGCATGAGAAGTCCTGTATAAACCACCTGTAGTAACCAGCATGCACCAAGAAACTCTGTACCTTGAAGAAATTATTCTGCTGTTCCCAGGTAACTACTACTCTCACCTTCTCTGGGTCTACTGATACTCCTGTCTCTGAGATGACATGACCCAAGAAGTGAATCTCTTCCATCCAGAAGTGGAAATTTTAGAGTTTAGCATATAAATGATGCTCTCTCAGTGTACTCAATACGATCTCAAGATGGGTAGCATGGTCTTTTAAAGTGTGAGAGTACACTAAGATATCATCCACGAAAACCACCACGAAGGAATCCAAGTAAGGATGGAAAACTCCGTTCATCAGCACCATGAATACTTCTGGCCCGTTATTGAGGCCGAATGGAATAACCAAAAACTCGTACAGACCATACCTACTCTGGAAGGATGTAAGAGGTATATCTGATGGTATGACGTGCAACTGATGATAGACAGATCTCAAGTCGATCTTTGAGAACACCCTGGCTCCTCGAAGCTGATCAGAAAGATCATCAATCCTTGTCAAGGGATATCGGTTCTTGATCGTCAACTGGTTCATCTTCCGATAATCCACACAAATCCGTAATGTACCATCTGCCTTCTTCACAAATAAAACAGGCGAACCCCAAAGGGAAGTACTGGGTCAGATAAAACCCTTTTCCTACAACTCCTCCAAATAATTCTTGAGCTCTTGTAACTCAGGAATAGCCATCCTATAAGGAGGTATAGATATTAGTGCAGCTCCCAGCACAAGCTCGATAGAGAAGTCTACCTCTCGCTCTGGAGGAAACCCTAAAAAGTCTTCTGGAAAGACATCCGGAAAATGATCAACCACTGGAGGATAATCCATCTGAGAAGTCCCCTGATCATCCAGATATAAACTAGCATTCTGGGCTGTAACACCTCCCAACCCATGATGCTCTGGTCCATATCTGCTCTCTTGGACACCCCATTTTCGCTTGTGAAGAAAATATCTACCCTCTGGTGATGTGAAAATCACCCTCCGACAATAACAGTCGACCAAGGCCTGAAACAGAACTAGCAAGTCCATTCCGAGAATAATATCATATCCTGTCATCTTTAGGACATAAAGATCTTACAAGAAGTTTAACCCACCAATCTCAAGGGGGGAATCCTTGCACTGACGTACAGTAGCAGTTCTAAGTCCCAAGGGAGTGTCTAGTGTCATCATACTCTCAGAAGTATGGATAGTAAGTCTAAGGCTCTCTATAGTGTGCACAGAAATAAAGCTATGAGAATATCTTGTATCGAAAAGTGATGAAGATAAAACCGAGGCTACTAAAATCGTACCTTGCACTGTGGAAGGTCCAGGATCCTGCTCCGGATGAATATGCTCCACCGCAAATGTCTGGCCAGTACCACGGCCCTATGCAGCAGCCTGAGATCCCTGAGCTGATCCTCTATAAGCCTGACCACTGCGTCCATGACCTCTACCTTGGCCTGAATGACCCGCAAGAACTCTAGCCCCCAGTTTGTTGTAGAACTGGTAATCCTGCGCCTGTACATGGAGTCGAAATAGATTCACCTTCACTAGCTGCTAGAAGAAGAACCTTGGAAAACCACTGCAGGTGAACCATATTGTTGCAAGATCAGTACTTCACTGGGTCCCTTAGGAACTGTGGCTTCTTATGCCCATCCATCCCACACTGGTAGCACACAACCTTGCTACCTGAAGAAACATCTCTCTTCCTCGAGTCACCTCGTGTAGACTCTTGGTGGCGCTTCCTGCTGTCAGTAGAAATAGTACTGACTCTGGATGCTGAACCGCCCTGGCTCACTGCTCTAGTATCCCTCATATTCCTCTCCGTGATCAACACCTGGTTAACTACCAAATACATAGAATTCAACTGGAAGACGTTCACCTGTGATCTGATCTCTGGTCTGCGGCCCTCCTCAAATTTCCTCGCTAAAAATAGCTCATCATTCCCCAGAATGGGAGTGAAATGCTGTAACTCAGTAAAACGGGAGGAATACTCCATAACTAATAGAGTAAACTTCTTCAGGTTTATGAAGTATCTGTCTCTATCGTCTCTCAGCATCGCCGGGTAGAAGTAGTCGTAGAACATACGATGAAACTCGTCCCAAGAAACTATCTACTAAAGCCCTACCTGAGAAACTACGTCCCACTATATCTTGGATGAATCTAACAATATGTAAGATTCCAGTTTCACCCTTCTATCTGGGGGTGAATCGAGATGGTCGAAGATAGAAACCATAGCTTCGAACCAAGATTCAGCAGCCTGAGGTCCTCCATACCCTGAGAAATTGGGAGGATGCTGCTGCTGGAAGACTCCTGTAAGCTCTACCATAGATGAGGCAGATTGCTGAGTTCCTAGAAAGGTCTGTATGAACCTCATGAATCTCTCATGGAACTGTGTGTCCTCACCATTATTCGTGATAACTTCCGGTGCCATATCCGGCGTACGATCATTGTCAGACCCCTAACGTGCAACGAGAGGATGTCTTGGCGGCATGATTCTGCAGGGTCATGCACACATTTATCAACGACGAGCATAGTTCCAAACTTAAAAGAAGAGGAAAAAATATTAATACTGGAAAAACATGGTTACACGGCGTGTAGTCTCCATACACGGCATGTTCCAGAAAGATTTTTCCCATCTGTGTCATTAGTCACATGGACTGGTACACGGGCGACAACTACATGGCGTGTCAACAATGTACACGGTGTGTTGTCCCTAAGATTTTCCAACCCATGTATTCAATTACACGGCCGGATCACCCAGAAGGAAAGTACACGGCGTGTACTTCAACGTATACGGCGTGTAATCGCGAAAAATAGTTCTTCCCAAATAGAAGAACACATGGTGTGTGTTCACAAGGCCACACGCTGTGTCATCTCGGTTTTTGGGTAGTAGGCATACAAAACTCCCCAAAAAAACTGAAAAACACTGAAAACCAGCACCTATGTGTCAAATTACGATCCATGGGGGCCCATACTCTTCGAAAATCAAAGCTTGACATCATAACGATACATATAACAAGTAAACAGTACAATAATCCCATGATCCGCCAAATTTCGATCCTCAAGGGATCATAACACCTCTAAGACCAAAGCCCGGTGTCCATTCTAAATAACCTTTAAAAAAACAATACCCTATCAACATATCAGGTATCTCTATCACAACAACTACCACAACATCATGCATAATCTATCACGACATCTATCACAACAGCATGCAATTTCTAATACACCCTAGACGGCATGGTAAAATGCATGACTTGTGATTTTCTAATAAGTGCCTATATGATGAATGAGATGGAATACCCTCATCTAATCGGATTTCAACAAAATAGAACCACAATCATATAAACTATAACAGAAAAAAACAAGTGCATCACCCAACGATGAAATATAATCAACTGTAACACTTGCAAAAACTAAAAATTGCAATTACGAGGTAATATAGCTTGTCCCTGTACACGGGTTAATTACTCTCAAGCACATTTAAATACCAACTACCCATTCCTTCCTATCCCTTTCTATTTCCACCAAACAGTATAGGAATAAAAAAGAAAGAAAACTACTCTGATACCACATTGTAATGACCTGAATCTGGAGCCACTTAACTGGTGCCCCATACCCAGTTCACCACATAACCTCAAGCACGTTTCCCCAAAAGCCAGAGGCTGCTGACTAGCAGCGAGGGCCTTTGTGAGTCAGTGGGGAAACTATTACCTCATTTGGTAAAGTATGCAGCAGAAGGAAAATAATAAACAATAGCGGAAGCAGTAAAAAACATACACACAACTGAAACTAAATAGTAGAAACAATTTCTGATATAATAATGATGCGGCATGGTACATGTATCTATTGAAAATAGAAAACAATAAAATGTGCTGAAATACAACTGAAACCAAAGTACTAAAAGTAAATAGTAAACTCTAGCAGCATCGCAAGCCTAAGATCGGTCTCATGCTCCCCAGCTCTAACTAGCAATCAAGCACCTGAAGTAGAAAGGCCACAATCCCTATCCACACCTGCAACCATATAAACTGTTTGGGCCGAAAAGCAGGACCCAAACAGGGTGTGAGACTAATCCCAGTAGGCATCCACCATAATATTTGTGCCCAACTATAAGTGACTAATATATCAGAAGTAATGAAAGTAAATACAGTAATGAACATGGAGTACAGAAGTAAAAAATCTTATAAATTACCATTCACATTCATTTAATTAAACAACCAAGGAATCTAGAAATGCTCTATATTCCACGGTAAAGCAAGTAACACAATAGGTATATCAAAAGACTACCTAAACCACAAGAAGTACAAAACCCATGCTTGTTCTTTGGATTGGTGGACACATCAAAACCAACCAATAATATTTATCACAATGACCCTCTGGGTGGCTAATGCGGGTAGACCCATATGGTCAAGAATTCAACAAAGGCAAAGAAACTCTGAGGAAGCACTCATCATCAATTCCCCCTATGGTCTTGCGGCGATTCTACAGACTCTATGAGGAAGCACTTACATCTAATTTCCTCTTTAGTATTGATTAGATAATTATCAGACCCTCTAAGAGAGTATGAAGTCAATCTCCCATATGGTCTCGTAGTGATAATAATTAAACAGGCCCTCTGAGGAAGCACTCAATGTCAATTCCCCTTATGGTCTTGCTACACCAGGTTCCTGCAGCCCTGAGTAAAAGAAATCATACGTAACTGATTCTTAGCAGCCCTAAGTATGTTCAACAAACTACTTGGCTAATGGATAAAATGCATCAAAAACATTTAAACTGCTAGAAACACATTCAATTATTCATATCAAAGTAGGAAATAAGTGTAATAAGGTTTGCCTCATAGGAAACCTAAGCCAAACGGTGATAAAAATCCAAAACAAGGAAAACACCCATGGGGTGATCCTCAGACATGCTAACAAGAAATCATTATTCATCTAACAGCCTCAAGCACACAAGCAATCTAAGGAAAATAATATTACAGGATCAAACACTAACTTGAGATACCCGATACATGGGTTTCCGGCACTTTTTCACAAAAAATCAAGGACATTTAACATAAGGCATCAAACCACCTACCTCGAAGGTTTTGAAAAAAACCCCAACAACGAAGAACGCAGAAGAAACTTGGGTTGATTCTTCAAGAACCCGCCTTAGATCCTTTCTTCTATAAGACCAGTATCCAAACTCATCAAATTTGGCATCCACACTCTTAGATCTACCCATAACGGGAATAGATATAAGAAACAAATGGAAGAGGAGATGTAGATCTAAGTAGATCTAAGAAAACGATTAAGAACGATGGAGAACAATCACATACCTCAAGAATCCGGCTTCGATTTGGAAAGAGAAGCCTTTGGATCACCTTCGGAATGATGGGAGAACCTTTATAGACCTATGGAGAGCCAAAATACTGAGTTATGGCTACTAAGGAGGGAAAAAGGGCCACTTAGAGTATAAAATGGTTGAGATACACAATTTAAGGATCTAATTTAAGTGCCCGCATGGTTTTATTGCACAGTTTGACGAACCGTGCGCTAACCGTGCGGTCTGTACTGCCTTTTCAAAAATCATCACATAGTCTCTTCACATGGTTTCCCTTAACTATGAGACAACCGTGCGGTCACCACTGCCTTGAGTGCCATCTATGCATGGTCTGGCCGCACGGTTAGACAAACCATGCGCCACCTGTGCAGCTCCCCGTTTTTCCTCAAAACTTTATTTGATGTTTCCCCGACTCTCCCAAGAATCACCCTTATCTTTAAAACCAATAAAAACATCAACCAAGGGGTCACATACTAGAAAAGAATATCCGGGTTATTACAAAGAACATGACCCACATTAAAGTGCAGACACTCTCGAATGGATTTATGAGGCATGGGTTTTGTTTCTCATTTATTTCAAGTGAATTTATTTAACCCTTTATCCACCCTCTTTTTATGAGCTAACACAGAGGGCGCGGGCCTAACAAATCTGTTCTGGACCCTCTGCTACTTTGTTACACCCTTGTGTTATTCATGGAATAACGCCAGTGTGGCGACACTTATCGATTACGAAGAAGGTGTGTGCCGATGCATGCCACAAGAGGAGGCCATGACACAAATCAATGATGGTTATTAGAACGGTCAGCATTGACCAGCCACGGAGGAGGTGCGACGCACCGTCGCGTGTCGCCGCTGAGTAGAGGGCCGCGACTTGTCAACCACGACTGATGGAAGAGGTGTCCGACACATAGGCCGACCGCGGAAGGGGAGGTGGTACGACTAGAACGCCATCGGTAAGTAGTAACCATGGCCGAAGTTGTGGCGGAGAAGGAACTCACCGCGCTGGTTCTGTGACAACCGGGAGACGCCCATGTGGCGCTGCCGTTTCAAAAAACTAAATGGCCTCTTGGTCATTGGAGATACCTAGGGGGACATTCTTTCCCCCTTTCCTGCTTGGGTGGACAACGGTCAGGCCACCCACTTGACGACCGGGCCGCCCTTCCGGGTCTCCCTTTACGGGCCACCCTTTGCGGGCCGGGCCGCCCTTACAGGACACCCTTACAGGCCGCCTTTGAAGGCCTCCTCCTTGCGGACCAAGACTGACCTCAGCCCAGCAGCCCAAGATCACCGCGACCCAGCCCAGATCAGGTCGGTCTGGGTTAGTCTGACCGGGTTAGACTGGACCTGGGCCCCACTAGGCCCAGAAACACTTAAAAGGCCATTTCTTGAGAACTAGACGTCCGTTTGAGGAACCATCTACGGCGTTGGGATCCTTGGATCGATATAGTCCTTTTGGTATTACTATTCTTGAGTTTTGAAGATAGTTAGAGTACGGCTGAGTTGGATCGAATATGAATCCAATTGGGCCCTTAGAACTAAAACGCTTATAACTCATAGATCGGGCGTCCGATTAACACACTATCTATTAATTTGGAACCCTTATGACATGGAGGTCCTTTGGGTTACTCCTTTTTCTATTTTAGTGTTGGTCAAGGTAGGACCAATATCTCATGGGAATATTTTACAAAACTTGAGTTCACCGAGTTGGAGGAATCCAGTGGTTGGCAGTGAGGCGAAGGTTGGAGACAGATCATACGGAGGTTAGCGCTCATCGATCCGATGTGGGTCAACACATACCGATCCTATGTGGGTTAGATCCTGTGTGGGACAGCACTCAATGATCCTATGTGGGTCAACGCATACTGATCATGTGTTGGTCAGACCCTATGTGGGTCAGTGCACAACGATCTTGTGTGGGTTAGCGCATACCGATCCTGCGTCGGTCATTACAGGGGTTAGTACCTATCGACTCTGGGCGGGTCAGATCTTGTGTAGATCATTGTGGGGGTTAGGTCCTGTTGATCTTATGTGGGTCAGATTCCGTATGGTAAAAATTATTGCCTCTTGACAGAATAAGATGATATAGCTTTGTGACTAATCATCTATACTTCTATACTTTACTGAAAACCTGGTTTGAGGTGAGACTCTGTTTGAACTAAGTCTTTTACCTGTTTGGTACTTTTATCTTTGTGTTGATATCATTATGGTGATACCTATGTGGTAATTTTACCTTCATGGTGATATCTTCATAGAGATACCTATGTGGTACTGTTACCTTCATGATGATATCTTCCTGGTGTTACCTGTGTGGTACTTTTACATTCATGGTGTTATCTTCGCGGTGTTACCTATGTGGTACTTTTACCTTTTTGGTGTTACCTTCATGGTGTTTCCTTTGTGATATGATTCCCTTATGTATGAGATGAGTATATCTAGATAAATTAGGTATATATATGGGCATATACCTATGTAGAGTTGTTGACTGCTTTGGGCTTTGTGATTGAGCCTTGCTTTTTGATTTTTCCTTCATGGGACTTTAAGAGACATATGGGGTCTCAGGGTCCCTACTGAGTATTGTTATACTCACCCATGTATGAGATTTTCCCACGCCTTGTTGTGTCTTGTTCAGATGATATACAACATTGATTGAGATTTGAGGGATCTTGGACAAGGTGATACGTGGAGGAGACAAGGGGATATGGAGTGATTTGGAGGTGATATGTACCTACCCTTCTGGTAGGATCCTCAGAGGAAAACCCAGGAGCTGTTTTACCTTTTTTAGTTTTATTGTACCTTTCAGTTGTACTTGTACTTTTACAGTTTGGCTTTTATTTTAGCCCCTTTACTTTCAACACTATTTTTACTAGAGCAGTTTACTTCGTGGTTGCATCTTGTTGTGTTCTACTCTGTGTGTTTGTATAGGTTTAAAGGAATTGTCTTCCCGTTTTAGGGATATGCCTTTCTGGTGCTAGTCTCCAGCCCCTGGCCTATAGAAGGTAGGATTGGGGTTGTCACAACCTTGGCCCTGGGGGACGGTTCATGACATGAAATATCATTTCTAGAGCACTAATCTATCATTTTCCTACCACTGGACCTAATGTTACATTTAATTATAGAGGTATTTTTCTTATAAAATGATCCTCTATTTACAAATTCCTTTGTGGTACATATGATAGTTATCTAGAATAGATTCCACCACCACTTATAGCCTGTGGCCACTGATCCATCACAAAAAAAACCGATCAGTTCCAATTCCAACCATTTTGGGTTGCCAATTTGGAAGGATACTATTTTCTTGATGACTTCCTACTTTATCTTCCTTATTTTATCTACAAAAAAAAATTCTTAACAGACATAGTTTATACAAATAAATATGGTAATCTTAAAATTTTATATCATTTCATCTTCACCATAAATTATAATCTTTCAATGGTATTGTATTAACATTATCTCAAACTCTAAATATATCTAAAGCTTTAATATGATACCAAATATATGGACCTGAATTTATTCATTACATATTCAAGTATCACTATACTATAATTCACTTTTTTCATTTTATAGAACTTTTCATGTTTAGTGTTTTATAGAATTAGTTCATAACTCTTACATAATTAAATATTACATGATAAAGTAGACACCCTCACTTAGTTCCCATTATTAAACCAAAACAAAAATTTTATGTTATAAAAAGATTTCTTTTCATGAAACAGCTTCATAATTTTAATCTTGATGTCATCCTTGTCCTTAATCATCCATAAAACCCTATGAAAAACATTTTAAAACCTACGATGAGCATAAAATTCTCCATAAGGGGCATGAAAATAAGAAATTTGTTAGTCCAGTGAAAAAAATGAAAATCCATAAAATACAAACCTTTATCAAATTATTCCTTGAAAATATTTAATAAATCATTACCACATGAAAACACACTTTTTCCTCAAATAAGATTTTAAAACTCAATGAAATCATATAGAAAATAGATTTAGGTGACTTAGAAAATAATATTCCAAACCTGTTTTAAACCCATGTTAGAAATAACTAGATCCCACTAAATAGTTTACTACCACCTTCTTAACTAATAATTCAAGGAAAATTACCCAATACATTGTAGAGATATAATAGATCTCACCCTTTATATAAATAATTCTAGGCTCACTCATCTTCATAAACTATAATGGGGATAAAACAGTCATATACGTTGTATCGGGATCACTTGTTTCTCATATATAATGATACATTACTATATAATTAATAAAAAAAGTTATTCTTGAACATTTTCATTATAAAACCCCTGAAAAACACTTTCGTCTGTTGAAATAACCTTTCCTTTAGAAAACAAAATTATAAGACTAAATTAACAAATATGAAAGTGTAAGGGGGGTTTTTAATGGATAAACATGAAATCCATTAGAGGAATACAAAAATAAAATAATGGTTACATCAAGCGGAAATTCCATTGACACCATATACATTAGAATATAAATTTATTTTTATCTTTTTGTAAATAAAGTAAAAACATTCCATATAAAATATATAAAAAGATTTATTTTGAAAACCATTAAAAGAAATTAAAAATATAATTTAAATGCCCTTTATAATTCATTTATTTTCATATAAATACAATCATAAAACATTTTTTTAAAAATGTACAAGGAAGAAATATATTTAGAAAATAAACTGTTAAAACACTTTAAAATAACATTATAAGTTAAATGGTTACTTACCGCATGTATGAATCATCACGTATATTATTTATCTTCCTAAACAATAAAATTAATTTAATTATTTTGTTAATATAAATTTTCATGTTTATAATTCCCTTTGATTCCCATGTTATTGTCAATTAATTAATTAATGAGCTTCACATCAGATATTTTGTCGCAAGTCGTCTCATATATCCAAAATGACTTCAATAGGTTGAGTGTGGTCAATAAGGCCATTATTCTATAATATATTGAATAATAATAAAGAAATAACAATCATTTTTATACATAAATTATACTTTTTAAAACCAATCATTAAATATGGATATAAAATATAAAATATGTTATAATCATGGAGACGGTATGTCATATGTATGCATGAGTATCGTTTCCATTTTTCAACAATCATTAAAGAAAGAAGGTAAGAATTATTTTAATTTTAAAAAATGATAATTATAATATATATACCATATTATTTATTTAAATATACTTATAAATATTATCCATGTTATGTGGTGATGCAAAATTAATCACATCACATCATGGTGGTGATAGTTCACACGTACACACGAACAAGATTAACATTTTTCACAGAGTAGAAAGACTTGAAAGTAAATGATATATTATATTTAATGAAATATAAATATTTTATTAATATCATATATATATATATATAAATTAAATATATAATTAATAAAATATATAATAGGAAGTGATGGAAAACATATTATATCCGTTCATGAGGTGGTAGTCCACCATACACATAAATCAACAGGTTTTTTCCCATTTAATGGGAGAAGATACCAATATAGGTTATTACATTAATATAATAACATATCAGTATATGAAATAAATTTTTTTATTTCATTATGTTTGAATAATATTTTAAGTAATTAGAATAAGAAATAAAAGAAAAATATTTGGTTGAAAGTTAAACCTCCTCTTTAGATAATCTTCTTTTCGTTCCACCTTAAGCCATCTAAGGTTGGTATTATACCTAAAATAAAACTTATAGAATGAGGTGAGGGACTTCAGGAATTTATTTTATCAGGTATTTTCTGAAACAAAAGTATTTTTATGTGTTAATAAAATATGAGAGGATATTCCCTTTTATAAATAAAGGGAGGGGTAATTTTGGAATTTCATAAAATATTAAATTAATTTAAATTATTTCTCATTGAGAAATATATTCAAATTAATGATATTTGAATACATTATTATCATGTGTTAAAATAATCTCGTACAATTTTTTTTAATTTTAGGTAATGTTTATTACCCATATCTCTTGGCGTTGACCCTCTGTTAACCTTTTGACAATTACCATGATATTAATATTTTTTTACTCTTTAGATGTTAAAAAAACTACTATAAAGGGGAAAATACCCATAATTGATCCATGGTTGATATTTTAGACCATATACCAATAACTTTTCCTAATATAAGATTTTAAATAATTTTAATTCATTTAATAAATGTTGTTTATTATAAAATATCATTAAATTCAATTTTGAAACTATTCATTTAATTTGATTTCAAATATTACATAAAAGGAATGGAATTAGAATATAATCCTTTAAAACATTAATATTTTTTCATAGGGATATATAAAATGCATGAGACACTTTAAATCACCCAAATAATAATAATTTTAGATTTTTTAAAATCATTTTATTGAATTTTCTACTACTTGCACATGTATTGGGTCTGTGATGCGTAAGTATTTAAGGAAATTATTTCATTTATAAAATTAGAAATAAATTAACATGATAAAAATAAATCATTTATATTTAAAATTAATATCTATAACAGAACTTAAAATTTTTATCCATGTTACAAAATATTAAATATACTAAAAGAAAGGAATTGATATTTTTTAAATTATATTTTATTTAAATATAATAAGGGTAAAAAACATGGAAACATGGAAAAAAGTTTATATATATTTGAATATTTTAAAAATATGTCTTAACTAACCCTTAAAATGGAATAAATTCAAGGGTTATGGTGATTTTTTCTCCATTATCATATTATTTGCAACATTAATTACCTGGTTTACCCTTACCAAGGTGATAATTTTTACCATGATTAATATTCATATTAACCAAAACTAAAAAGGGAAATATTTTTTAATTTTGGACCTATTGATTCAAAATATACATTAATTTTTTCAAGATTAAATCCACATAAGTTAAATGGTTTAATTTAAAATTCTGCAAAACGAAATGAGAAAGATTTTTTTTGAAAAATGTGTTTTTTCCTAAAAAATGTATTTATAAAAAAAATAATATATAAAGATGATTAAAATATAATTAATTAAATTATATCTAATTAAATAATACTTATGTTACTTTGAGGTCATTTCCTAATCACAATGGTACTTTTAAATTAATTTATTTCATGAAAAGAAAATAAAGTTTTATAAAAATCTGTATTTTTCACTATTCACTAAAAAAATAAATCTTTTTATAAAATTATCATAAGTTCATCATATTATAATTTTTACAAGATTAATTAAGAAATTATATTTTTTTCAATTTTCAATTATATATTTTTAAAATAAACTTTCAAATAAAAGAATATAGTGCATGGAAACTCATTTTGGTTTGAATAAAGCCTTTTCCTTTGGACTAATAATTACCTAATATTATAATAATGAATATAATTATATAATTAATGAATGAAAATGATTTATTCTAACATCAATTATGTTATTACAAATAGATATAAGAAAAATAAAATGATTCTTACCTTTAGAGTGGAATATATTTGAATGGTGAGATTGATTTTTAAAATCGAAGTCCATGGCATATCCAATTAAAAATATTTAAAATTAGATGTGAAATATATCATAATTGTTAGGTGAGATAAATTTATTAAGTAAAAATAATTTATTTAGGTATTCTTTTACACTTTAAGAAAAATATCCTGCATTAACTTATATCGATTTGGGAACACATAATCTCTATTTTTAATAACATTTTCGTGGTTTAAAATTACTAATTATTTATCAACTATTACTGTACTACTATAACACCCCAAGATTTGTTGAAATTGTTTTTTTAAAATAAATTTAATCTTTTTTATATTTTTTGTTACATGAAATATTGGGTTTAGCTTCCATTACATGCAACACTAAGTTTAAATGAAATGTGATATACTATTAAAATACTATTATTTATTATAATAGTTCTCAGCAAACCATTGGAATAATGGGTATGAATAATATCAAATTATTTATGAAAATATATGGTTTTAAAAGGTATATATAATTAATTATTTTGTGACAAAAAAAATATAAATAAAAATAAAAACCTTTTGATAATAATGGAAATGATTTTCTAAAAAATTATTTATTTCACATAAATGCATTGTACCTCAATAAATTTAGAAAATCACTTTTGGTGAATGAATTTAATAAAATTTATATTTTATATATCTAATAAAATGTTAAAAATTCATCTTATTTTTTCTATAAAATAGATAATAATTAATTTAATTTTATACTTAAACTAAATTTTCTAAAAAAAACAATTTTGTCACATTTGAAAAACTTATTTTAAAATTAATTTTTAACAGTTTTAGGAAATATTTATTAAAAAATATATTTCACTTTTAAATTTTAATATAAAAACTATATTTTGGTGATTTTTTGGACTTTTCTAAAAAAATTTATTTTTTGATTAATAGTGAAAAATACTGAATTTTATTTGAAATTTGCACTATCATTTAATTTATTTATAATGTTAAATTATTTTTTTAAAATTTTTTATAGTAAAATTATTTAAATTATACATCCAATAATTGAATTTATATTATTAAAATATTTTTCATATTTAAAATTGATATATATACTTTTAGCCTTTTGAACATTTTCTCATTAAAAACTTGTTTTCTCATCAGGGTTGTGGGATTAATTTTAAATTAAAATTTTCCAATTATATGAATGGAAATTTGAAAAATGTATTCAATATTTTTTGCGGTGTATATACTGCCACTTTTACATGTTATATCATTAATATAATCATTTTAATGATATTTAATGTTTAATTTGATTTTATTCTTTATTAGGGATTATGATTCAAAAGATTATAAAAGCAAAATGAGACTTCTGTATCACTATTAAATTCTATAAGAAACATAACATATTCAGCATCTATTTAATCAATGTGGTGTATATACTACCCATGAATTTATTTTTTTATTTTTATAATTAAAATTATATGGATTTCCATACCAATTTTTTATATCTCATTCTTGGGGGTTACTTTTCGAAATTTAGCAAAGTGGTAAGGGATTTTTTCCACAACTTCTTTGAGATGTACATTATGTTATGCAACTATATTCTTTCACGAGGTGTATGTAAAACCATTTTGACATTTAATATAATGAATTTATGTATTATCATGATATTTTAATATTCATTTTATGTTATTATTCATGTGGTTTATGATTAGAAGTTACCAAAGTGGTAATGATTTTATGTTACAATCTCAGTGTTTATAAGGATTATTTATGATTATGTTTTTGATGATAAAAATAAAATATTATGATCCATATATCAATAAACTAATTAATTTTATTCTCCTATGGTTATTAATGTTGTTTTTAAATAATAATACCTTTTCTCACTCTATGGTAATTAATATAATTCATAAAATGTTTTAATGAAAAAAAATTATTTATCTCTTATGTCAAAAATCCATTTTCTTCCAAAACTATGTTTTCTAAAAATAATTTCAAAATTTTTTTATTATTATAATGTTATTTTTAAAATAACATTTTACCTATATTTTCATTTTTGACAATAATATTTTTAATGGATGCTTAATTTCACTTTATAAAAAATTCATGTTTGGCTTTTACGAACAATGTGAAAGGAATTTTTGTTTTAAAGTGTAAAAAATGAAAAAAACTTTCCATCATCAAGAAAATTATTTACATTGAAGCTTCATTTTTATGTATCTAGGTCATTTTCAAAGAAAAATATTTTTAAAATGTTTTAGTTTTAAAAAATTATTTTTCAATGAAATTTTATTTTCCATAAGAAATATTCCAAGTGATCATTAAAAATTTTTCACCATTTAAGATGATATTCATGGATATAAATTATTATTTATAGGGATATGAACTATGGATACCATTATTATTCGTTATCTAATTGTTTTATCATGCAAATATGTTTATGAATATCATTTCAATTACACAGTTTATACCCTGATAAAATTCTTATGAAACCCACTTATTTTTTAAATGGGTTATTCCATGATGAAATAATGAAATGATTATAAAACATGTAACTTTTATACAAGTTATGATTTTATGAAATGGTTATGAATCCCATTTAATTTCATGGGTTATGATATGATGAATGTTTTATGATCATTTTTCACACAATTATATGATTTTGATTATGTTATGGGTGGGACCTATATCTCCCTCTAATCAATTGGGTAAATATGGATAAATAATGAGTAAATATATTATATTTGAACCAGATTGCATGTTCTCAATGTTACGTGTGAACCTAATTACATGTTTACAATGTTATGTGTGAAGTTGATTACATGTTCACAATATTATGCTTAGACCCATATTTCATGTCCATAATTTGATGTTTGGGATTATTTTTCATGTCTATATTGTTATGGATAGACCTGGTTTCATGTTTATAAGTTTATGTGAGGGCCTAATTTCATGTTTTTAACTCAATAAGTGTACCTATTTCTATTTAAATATGTTCAAAATTTATAATCTGACGTTTATTCTAAAAATCTATGTCTTATTACAATGTTATACTCTCATGGATCTTATTATTTTATTCCATTATGATTCATGTATTTTGAACTACCAATCAGTATGTCATGAATTAAGATTATTATCTTTTATTTTCAGGCTATGGTTTTCAAATTTATTCTTATGTTGTCATACCCTTATACTCATGTTATGATTACGTATATCCCTTTTTTATCCTTACATGTCATATAATCTCTCCCTTTTTTATGTTTCCTTTACCCAGGTTATGAAGAAAGTATTTAAGTAGGAGTACTAAAGTGGATGATCTTTATGGGAATCATTAATGGTATTTCATGAATTAAGATCAATGTGTTTTGATTTTACAAAGGCTCTAAAATAATATAGTCCTAAGGCGTGTGTAATGTATTGAATATTCCTCTAAAAATATGTAATATCTATTTATGAGAAACCTATGTCGCTATAGTTGGTATATTAGGATAGTTTTAGTCAATATTTGGAAACTGGGATGAGAAAACATTAATGAGATACCAAGTGATATTTCTCTGGATATTTCTAGCTATGTCTCTATGGATAAGTATAAGGATGAGACAAAGATTAGGAATCTGTTCTAGAATTTTGGTAAAGGATATATCAAGTGGTTTCCAAGCAATTTTATTTCTATATGGATACTTCAAGTTGATGTGGCTCTGGTCTAGAAGTACCTAGGGGTCATAAATCTAAAAAGGGTGAATTTAGATTGACTCAATCATTACCTGATGCATAAAAATTAGATTTTCTACAAACCTAGTTTGAAACTACCATTAGACATGCTTTGGAAATTCACAAACAGTTTATAAACCATCATGAAGGATTTAAATAGATGATGAATATGAATAAACTAGAAGAAGCCTATGGTGTTATAGATTAAAAATAATGTGACATTATTTGGAAAAATTATAAGTGATTTTTATGATTATTTGATTTAATATTATTATTAGAATTACTTATACTATTCATTTTTGTTTTATTAAATAGAAAGAACCAAAAGGAATAAGGTTAACATTGAATGGGACATGTAATTTACTAATGATAATTATGATGGGACGATGAGTGGAGTGAAAGATATTATGATTATTCCTAATAAGTTATCTTGAAACATGATTAACAATGTAAATCTTAACCAAATTTTGGTCTCGTTAAGTGAGAAAAAGATAGAGTTTGTTGATATTTTTGGTAGTGGAGACCATGGAGTAAATATTTGTTTTCTTATATGTTGAGAATGTGGAAAGAAGTACTCAATGAAATGTATTAGAGGGATGAGAATATGTTTGGGTAGTGTAAAAGGACCCAAAACAAGTAACTTCAAAGAAAAAATGAAGTGTTCAGTTAGTGCAATGGATGATAATATTGTTCTCCATAAGGTATTATCAATGGATGAATGATTTAAATATATAAAGTATGGTCATTATGAAAATCAATTTCATAGGGGTAAATATCATGAAGATAATGAGAAAAGTGGTATGATTAATGGTTATAGTGATGATGATGGAGAGAATAAAAATAATATTTGTAAGAAAGAAAGTGTTAATGAATAAGACAACAAATCTTAGTTAATGGTTTCAGAAGGATGTGGGTTGATTGAATTATTTATTTATTGGAATTCAAGGAATATGAATCATGAAATATATAAGTATTTTTTAGTATATTTTTTTCGATAAGAATTTTTTAAAATAAAATAATTTGTAATGATGGAATAGAAAAGTGATTTAATTGAAAAGTAATATTTTTATTGGGTAAAGATAATCCTAAATATGTTTATAAAGATTAGAAAATTATGTTTAGTTTGGATAAAGAGATTATTAATATAGAAAAAGTAAATTTGATAGTATTGATGATCTTAGAACTGATAAAGGATTTATTGAAAAAGTGGTTTATGTTATCATTGATGGTGTTTACAATATTATAGGATTTATGGAATATGTTCAACAATCTATGGTTTTATTCAATTAATGGGATGTATGCATGTTTTCATTGATGTTTTATGGTAATTATAGATATTACCAAGAATAAAAAGAATATATGAACAAGGTATTCACATATTTGGTATGTGACTATTAATAATTTATTAATTATATTTGAAGGACTAATTGTTAAGTTTATTTTGATAAATGTAGAGATCTTCTTTAAAAATCATTTAATTTTCAAGGGTTATAAGGTTAACCATTTATGTAACGGTTTAAGTTTAACTTTAGATGAGGTTTTATATTTTAACTTATCATTTCCCCAGGTGAATATTTATCCATATTGGATGACTTGTACTAATATTTTTTATTATGATTGAAGTAATGACTTACCATTCTATTATGGATCTTGTGATCCATCAATGCTTCATGAATTTAAAAAAAAATCATCTTCATTTATTAGACTAAGAGATAATGTATAAATTGATCAATACTAAACCAAAGGATGATATTGTGCTTATGATACAAATAAAATATAACCCTCGGGTATATCAGTCCCTTTTAAATTCTCAATCATATTGGGATGGTAGTCTATTAATTTTTTCTTCCACTGAACCTCTCCCAATTTCATGATGTGTTCCATGTATCACTATTGAGGAAGTACATACATGATCCTTTAAAAGTACTAAACTCAGAGGTTATACCACTATAGTATAAAATTTAATATGAGGAATGACTGGTAGTTATTCTAGATCAAATAGAGAAAGTTCAATGATACAAGAACACTCACTTGGTCAACGTTTTTTTGGAGAAATAACTAACTTAAGAAAGCTACATTGGAACCTTAGGATGTAATTATATAGAATTATCCTCAATTTCTGGTTCCAAAGTAACAAATTATAAGGGATAAATTCATTTTAAGGGGGTTGAATGCAACACCAATATATTTTGTGAATTTTTTTAAAATAAATTTAAAATTTTCTATACTTTTTTACACATAATACAATGTTTTACTTGTGTTATATGAAACATTATATTTAAATAAATTGGGACATAATATTAAAATTTTATTATTTAATATGATAGTTATCACATAACCGTTGGAATGGAGGGTATGGATAGGATTAAATAAATTATTATTTTATATGGTTTACACATGTATATATAATTAATTATTTGGTGAACAATTTTTTATAAATGAAAATAAAAATGTTTTGAAAATAAAGGAAATCATTTTCTTAAAAACTATTTTTATGCACATATATGAGTTTTAACTCAATAAATTAAATGAATCAATTTTTGAGTATCATTTTAATTAAATTAATATGTTATATATTCAATCAAGTTTTTAACATTCATCTTATGTGTTTTTTATACAAGAGATAAGAATAAAACCAATTTTATTCTTAAAACTATATTTTCTAAAAAAGATGTTCTTTCACTTTTGATGCACAAATTTAAAAATTAATTTTTTATCTATTTTAGAAAATTTATTTTGTTTTTTTTTTGAAATTATAATATCAAAATTATCTTATGGTGAATTTTTGGGTTTTTAAAACTGTTTCATTTTTTGATGAATAATGACAAATACTGAATTTTAAATGAAAATTGCATTTCTGTTTAATTTATTAATATTGTTAAATTAAATTAATTTTTTTTAAATTATACCTAAAATAATAAAACATAGGTTATTATAGTAATTTTTATACTAAATTTCGATATAAATACTTTTTAAACTTTTGAATATTTTTTCTTTAAAAACTCGCTTTCTCATTGCGTCTACAAGATTAATATTACATTAAACTATGTCACTTATGTTAATAAAATTTGGAAAAATATATTCCATATTTATGATCAGAATAATTTATATTTTATAATTATTTTTACTTAATTTTTTACCAAAATTAATAGTGAAAACTATAATGACTAATTACCATGGTTAAGTTAAAAATGAGTTTACTAGGGGGGCTAAAAGGATAAGAGATAAAAATACATATTTTTTTAAAAAACCAATTTAATGGAAATATTTAGACCATAAATCTTATATGATCTATAATTTCCAATTTTTTAAGCTTATTTCATGATAACAACATGGGTATGAATGAATCTTTTTAAAAAATTACAAGTGTGTCACTCACCTCACTTATAAAAGGCCACCCCTATTCTCTCTTATTCACACATTAAAATCGTTTTGGTTTAGATATTACATGAAAAAATAACTTCAAAAATTCCCTCATATCATCCTATAATTCTTATTTTTGGTATAAATCTTACCATGTATGGATTTTGGTGTAAACCTAAGGAGTTTACCTGAAGAAGTTATAACATTCCTCACTTAGCGTTTTTATTTTATTTCTCCATCCACCTCCTTAAATTATTATTATACCATTACTATATAATAAAATAGTTTTATTAAATATAATGATATTTTTTATTTTAATATCATGAACCAATACCATCACTAATTCCATCTAATGCATTATGAAATCATCATTCATGTGTATGGGGGACTACCACCTCACGAACTGATGTCATTCGTTTTTCCATTACTACCTCTCACAGTTAGGTATGTCGATGGATATAAAGTATTTATATTATATTTTTAATATTATTATAAATATTTTTTAATTATATCATATATAAGTTTTTTACTTTACATTTAAGAAGGGATGTGATAATGTTGTTCTTTTGTATGGAGGACTTCTGCCTCAGGAAGTGATGTGATTCATTTTCATTAACACATTACATGGAAGATAATAAGGATAAATATATGTGATATAAATGAAATAATTATGATATTAATTAAATTTTTTATAATTATTTAAGGATAATATATATTATTTAATTTCTTACCCTTTCACTCACTGAAAGCTAATTACATCATTCATGTATGTATGGACTACTGTCTTTATGAAGCGATGCGACTCTATCTTTTCATAACCACTACAAATGAATTATATATATATATATGTATATTTAAAGAAGAAATATTTCATTTATTAAATTATTATCATTATGTAAAGACTGAATATTACTTACCTTTTTTCCATAATGATCATTTATAAATGGAAACGTTACTCATGCATACGTATGACCTACCATCTCCATGATTATAACATACTTTATTTCTCAAAACAATATTTTATGATAGGTAATAATATTATAATTGAATTATAAATATGATAATTATGTCATGATAATTATTCTTTATATAATGGAACCATTATCAAGAGGATAAAAAATAACAAATCAAAACATATATGAAAAACAAAGTGGTTATTACCTGAAACATGAATTTAACATTAAATTGATAATAAAAGGGTAATAAAAGAGAATAAGTAAATAATATATGGTATAATATACACAATTATGGTTATGTAATAGATATATAATAAAAATATATTTATTACACCTGAGGTTCGAAGGTGTATGAAGGATGTCAAGACTTATGTTATGAGATTCAAGTCTATCTTTTATTTTTGAGAGACGTATGCAAATTCACCACTCATTTATTTTTTGTGTTGTATATACTACCCCTTTGAAATTCTATATCATTAATATACTCATTATCATGTTATTTAATGTTTTATTTGATGTTATTATTTAATGGGGCTTACGATTTGATTAATTACTAAAGCTTTAAGAGTTTTCAGTCTATTTTTTACTTTTGTGAGACACATTCCATATTCACAACCTATTTCATTAATGTGGAATGAATATGATTGTATTTTATGATTCATAAAATTAAAATTATAAATATTTACATATCCATTTTATGATATCTATTTATTGGAATTTACAGTTCAAAAGGTACTGAATCAGTAAGGTATTTTTGTCTCAATTTTCATTCTCTGAGATGTACATTTTATGATGCACCTATATTATTTCATGATGGGTATATACAGTCCATTTGACATTTAATATAATGAATTTATTTACGAATATGACATTTTAATTCACATTTTATGTTATTACTTCATGGATATTAGTATTTAAAGTAACCAAAGTGGTAAGGATTTTATGTTACAATCTCACAGTTTATGAAGATTGTTTATGATTATGTTTCTGATGACAATATATTATAATACATCTCCAAAAAACTCATGAATTTTATTATTCTATTTTAATTAACGATATTTTCAAGAAATATTACCATTTTACCACTCATTGGTACTTAATATAATTGGGAAAACGTTTTTAGGAAAATATGACTTTATTTCTCTCTTCGATCAGAAATCTATTTTCTTCTAAAGCCATATTTTCTAAAAAAATCAAAAATATTTTATTATTATCCTATGATTTTTAAAATTCATTTTTACCCATGTTTTACATTTTAAATTTTTTTTTGAAGTGAATCTTCATGTCTATTTTTGAATAATGCTTGTTTGGATTTTACCAAAATGTAAAAGGAATCGTTGTTTTAACATGTATGGAATGAACAAAACTTCCCATAATCATGACCATTAATTTATTTTAATATTTCTTTATAATGTTTCAAGGTTATGTTCAAATAAATTTATTTTCAAAATGTTTTATGTTTTAAAAAATGGTTTTCAAAGAAAGGTTATTTTCTTTAAGAAATGTTCCATGTGATATTTCAAATTCATTCTCCATATGTGATGATATCCATTGATGTAACTTATGGTTTTTGGGGATATGAACCAAGAATACCATTATTATTTTTTCTACGGATGTTTTATCATGAAAAAATGTTTATGAAACTGATTTCTCTTTTATAGGTTATACTATGATAAAATTCTTATGAAACCCACTTCTTTTTTATGGGTTATTCCATGACAGGATAACGAAATTATTTTAAAACCTTTTTATTTTCCATATGTTTTGATATGATGAAATTTTTATGAACACATTCATTTCATGGGTTACGAAATTATAAATTTGTTATGATCTTGTGGAACCCAAATTCATGATTTTCTTTATATGACATTTGTGACCTATATCTCCCCTAATTAATTGGGTAAATATAGATAACTCATGAGTAAATATATTATGTGTGAACCTAATTACAAGTTCACAATTTTATGAAATAAACTTATTACATGTTAAAAATTTTATGCATGAACATGATTACATGTTCAAAATTTTATGTGTAGACCTATCAATCACATCAATAATGTTCGGTGTGTAATTTTCTTTCATGTCTATAATGTTATTCATGTACCCAATTAAGAATATTTTGTTCCATGTTTCAAGATTCACTATACTATTACGGTCATTAGGCGCGTATTTGTGTTATATATTAAATATTAATCTAAAAAGATGTAATATCCATAAGTTATAATCCTGGATTGCTATAAATACCATCAATATAATTTAATTAATTATATAAATGCATAATTTATGGCCTCTATATGTTTGAAAATATGTCAAAATTGATGCTACTCATTGGTTTTTTACAAGACAAATTATCATCCATTTTACTCAAAAAAATATTATAAATAAATCACATATAATTAAATATTTATAAAAAATATATGTATTATTTACTTATTTTTTCTACACACAAATGTTTTTAATAAATTGAATCCATTCCCCAAATAATTAAATAAAATCTGTTTGGGTAATAATTTTTTATCAAGACACATAATTGACATGTTTACGACAAGGGGAGAAATAGATATCAATAAGAACAATGTCCAATATTTTTTTTCCTAATAATTTTATATCCATATTTAATTTACACATAAATTAATAGTATGACAAATAATATTGATGAAAAAGATATATAACTCATGGTTATATTTTTTACCCTTATATTTATGATTTACAAAATTGTTTCCCAAAAATATATCAATGGTAGTCCTTTTTTTATTTGATGGTGGGATATCCTTATGATTAATATATATTGGGATATAAATTTCATTATTAAAATATTTATTATATCTAAGTAAATAATAGAATCATCACGTACTATATGATATTCAACTTGGTTCCCCTTAATTACATTCTTTTGTGCATAATAACCTTTAAATACATTTTGGTTTTCATGTAATAATGGTTCTTATTCTTCATTTACATCAAATATTTAAATACTTTTTAAAATATCTTATATTATCTATCAGATATTTTCATACATGTTTTAAATTTTTAAAAATTATAACCATTAATTATATATAAGTGACTCAATTTTATATTTTCACTCTATCAATATGAAATATACTATCAAAAAACATATTTAATGTGTTAATGACTTGTTACTAAAAGTAAATGTTTATATAAAATTACTATATACCCAAATAACATGAATTTTATTCTAACATCATGATTTAAAAAAGTAAAAAATAATTATAATTAAATTCCTATGAATATCTCAAAAAAATAATTTCTTAGAACACATTATATGTTTCAGTATAACCACAACCTTGTACATGATTTGTGTTCTAATTCATTTCTATCTAAATTTCTATTTTATATCACTAAATATTTCATTCATGTATTTATATTGAAATTAAATATTAATGGTTGATCTTGAATCATAAGGAATCATATCATCCTTAGATAAAAAATTATATTCATATTCATTCTAATACATTCAATATAATATATTGGCATACTATAATATAAATTATTATTATTTCATTATAAAAAATAATAATTATATTATCCAAAATTTTATAATTATCTTAATTTGAATATTATATGGGTAATAGAGAAGTAAAGGGAATATTAGAGGTTATAATTTATCATAATTTCTATTTGAATTTAAAAACAAATAGTGTTTAATTAACGTATGACTTGGATAGTAAATAAAATTGTTTATTTTATTATAGTTTTCATTATTTAGAGGTAAAATTGAATGATGGGATTACTGGATGGAATGAATTATCGAAAATCTCATGGTTTTTTAGACTTTATCATGGTTTAGAGGAAACATGATGGTTACTGGAATTATTTTGAAGAGGATTTTAATTAATTAATTAAATCCTATACCTTGAAAATATAAAATGTTTCAATAAAAAATGTTGTTGTGAATGTTTATGGAACTTTTGGAATTTGGATGGTTGGTAAAAGGAAGAAGGAATTCCATTTTTTAATATCCTATTTTTAAAGAATTTATAAAAAATGATATTTTCTAACAAAACTTTTCATTTTAGGGATTAGATTTTTGTATACTAAATATAGATGGTATCCAAATATTTTACAGGATATGTTAAAACAAATCACAAATTGTTTATTAGAAATTGATCAAAGGAAAAAATTCTATATCTTATGTGAACAAACCATTGTTTTAAAAAAAGCGAAAAAATTATAAAACTACCAAAACCTCTATCATTAATACTATATAATCTATATGACATAAATATGAACCATATATAAATTTCTGAAATATTTTTAATTTTATTGTGAATTATTTGATTTATTTATTTATATAAGTGACTGATCAAGGATTTCATCATTGGTAAATAGAATCTTGAATGTATTCATGGGCCGAATTGATGGAAGACTTACTCTTCTCAATTATATTCAAAATAGATGTGAATGATTCAATAATAGAGTTTATTTATGATGTATAGGGGTATATATATTAAAATATTGAAATTGGTGATGTTTTATTAAAATAATTATACATTTTAATGTGGTCGTTGATTTAGATAGCACTTTTATTTATTAATGTACTCATGTGTATTTATCATGATTTAGTTATTATGGTAAGATAACAAAAAATTATTATCTATTTAATGTAATGGGTTATATCATTCGATAGTAAGGATAATTTATTATTGATTTAGTGTTGTTTAAACTATGATACTTGTTATTTGATTATATTTTTTATAATTGGAAGAAGTTGATGATGTTTTATGAAAAAAATTATTTCAAATTTATTTTATCAAGTGTTATATAATTTAGAGGATAATGTGTGTGGTTTTATATATTAAATAATTAGATATAGGATTATCAAGGATTTACAAATGTAATACTCCAAGAGGTGTGATTGGATGTGTTACTATTTTTTATAATCATATTTTTTATTTTAATAAACTTTACTTGATGTTGTAATGAGGAGTGGTGAACATATGTTATATTCATTTGGTAATTTAGAAATTTTTATCAGAGTTGAGAGGTTATGATATATGGGAAAATATGGTCATGATATATGGAATAAGAAAAAATTGTGTAGAGTTTTATTTTATGTCAAGATTAATATATTTCTAGTTTTTTTCAATTTATATATAGAAAAAGTAAATAGTTTGATTGAATACTTTAAAGTAAAACATGAACATTATGTGATGATTAATTTTAATTGAATATGAAATGTAGATTAAGAGAAGAATGGAGAGTTGTGACCATGAATAGTAAAGAACCATGGTTATGTTTTTTATGAGTATACCATTGTATATATATTTTTTATTTCCGTACTATTGGTTTGTTATTCTAAATTAATTATATAATAAGCACCCAGGTTAGAGTCCCCAAGTGACAATATACATATTTTATTATATTTAAGGTGAAACAAAAAATTCATATTGTATTTGATATCCATTAATTGACCTCCCATTTTACCTATATAGGTTTTTTGACCCCTAGGTATATTTTATTTTCTCATGGTTGTTTTATTTTTCGAACACATATACTTATAAGATATTATATTCACTTAGGAAGCTATATTATCTTAGAGGCCCATTTATTAAGAATTACATTTTAGGGGATTTATAAATATTTATATTTTCATGAAAGGTTTATACCAATATGTATATTTATTATGTGAATGTGTGATTATGGAGATGTTTGTTATATTGGAGTTATATTAAGACAAACATAATTTTATATTTTTTCAAATAGGCTTTAATATGATCTATCCATAATGAGATAAGAGTTTATAACGGAATATACTAGGTATTATGGAACACTCAATCATGTATTATCATTTTTGATACGTCAGATCAATTTGGATATTGTGGTGGGCCATATTATCGTAAAGAGTATGATGATTATATTGAGTTATATGACATTAATTTTATTTTATAATACATTAATTATATCAATGTTTATTTAAATTATTAGTTTCAATTCATTTAAAAAATTATGGTCAATTAAATATTATTAATGGTTGGTTTTATATAACTATGTTATATTTCTTGAGTTGTTAATATTGAATGTTATGTATAATTGATTTCTTATATAAAAGGGATAATGCCTCCAATTAATTTATTTTTATACCCGTATTCATATTCTTCACCCCATTTCCTATTACTGGAAGGATTCAATATTTTTATCCTATCATCATCAAAATAAGTGGATATATTGGTGGGCCAAGAAGTAATATATTTGTATCGGAGTAATGTTTATGATGGGGTGTGGAGTAAGAAAATTTTAATATTTTGTTGGCTTTGTAATGAAATGATATTTATATGATTAGGATGAAATTTTGACTGGGGAACCCTAAAAAGGGTGTGGTGGATAATGCATTATTATTTTAGGAACATAATTGTTTACTGATCATGGAAAAGGTTTGATTTAATATTTATAAGGTATTATATTGGGGTGGACGCAGATCATGTTGCAGTAGTTTATATTTACTATATATATTTTCATGTCATTAATTTTATGAAAGTGAAAAAAATCCAATATTAAATTTAAAACGCTTCTATATCCATGAGTTTGGGAATACTTCTTCTTATTAGTATATAAAAGATTTTTCTAATTCCCTCATCTGGTTTTGTTGGAGAAGGATTCGTAACTCCTAAACAAATTATGATGAAGATCAATCCAATAGTTATTAAGGATTAAAGGGATTTATAATAAATGTTCCAGTGAAATTATTTTCTATGATGTTAGATATTTTTATTTAAAAAAATTGTAGTGGTTTTAATGAGTATAAATTGATTTTAAGTTGATTTTTGTAGATGATGGTCATTTCATCCCACTAATGGAAAGTTTATTATGTAGAGAAACTTGACATTTGTGGATACATTATCTTGGAAATTGAGATATTTTCAATGCATCATGAAATCTATTCCAAGATTAGTCCACGTGAGAGATTATTCCTATAGGAATCAAGGTAATTCATTAAAATATTTTTACTATTTAATAAGGGAGGTAAAATATGAAGTAGTATAATGTTTATTATATAAAGTTTCTATGAATTTCATTGAATTTACTTATTGATGAGGATATTATATTATAAAAATTTAATATGAACTTCTTCATAGATAATTAATGAATTTTCAATCCTTTTACCCATTGGAATTTTATATAGGTGATGTTTTTGGTTGAAGTGATGGAAAATACATTGGATTAGATAGATGTGTTGGTAGAGTAAATCCATTAGTGTTATATGGGGTGGGAGTGTAGATATGAGTTTTTGTTTTTATTTTCATCCTATTATATGACATGTGTATAGAGTCTAACAACTATATCCATATAATTCCTATAAATCTATACATTTCCATCCATCTATTAATAATTATAGATCATATTTCATCATTGTAGTGGTCATCAACAAGAACAATTTTTATTCCATTCTTAAAATGGTTTCTAATATGGAATTCATGTTATGACTATGGATGGACCATTTCAAGATCATATGCTACCGTAGTACATTCTATCTTATTAATAATATCCAAAGTAGTGATATCAATGAGGAATAATACCATCAATTTTGGGTTTGGTAATAAGAAATATACCAATGGATATTTTACTCCTTTTGGGACCATGATAATAGTATATAAAGTGTGATGGTGGAAATCAAGGATAAATCAAGGAGGATATATATGTGGTAATCTATATGTGGGGAATTAAATAGTCCTAGAGGGAATAAATGTTATTTGTGGTATTACATTCCTTTATTTAAACATTTCTTCAATTTTGATAGATATTAGAACTTACAGTTTTTTTATGATTCCTTTATTTGTTAGGTATTAGGACATAAGGCAGTGAGGTTTTGTAAACACATGGGTTTATCTATTTCCAGGAGTGTTTGGACTATGATGACATAGATTTTTCATGGTGTAAATCAAGCAAGGGGAGATAATAGATAACATAGGAGCCGATCTTATTACTCATACAAGTATACGAGGTTATTTTTGGCCTGGAGTGGTTATAATTTGTACAATTATTTATAGACTTATATCGATGAAAATTTTATTTTATTGAAAAATAACTTGACAATGTAAATTTTCTAAATGAGAAATATAACCTAGTAGATCATAATTATGTTACATATATCAATTTTTTTTCTAGTTTGATTTTATTTTTACTGGAGATATTAATGAAAGTGTTCTAAAAGGTTGTGGAATATTTTTATAATATGTTTTTGAAGAATATTGCGTACTTACCTTCTCCTTAGGAGATTTATTTTATCATATATTTGATATCAAGGGTTTATCATATTTTTATATCCCATTATAAAATAGTGTTAATGGATCTATGGGAGTCTGATATTTGGATTGATGATTTGTAGTAAAAAGGATTTGTTTACCCCAGTGTTTCTTTATAGGGAGCTCTAAATATTTTTACCATGAAGATTGATGTTTGATTGAGGTTATTAATTTATTATCGATGTATAAATCAAGTTATATTAAATTAAAAATATTCATTTCCAAGGATTGATGATATATTTGATTAGTTTAATAGATCTAGCTAGTTTTAAAATATGATTTTGTATTTGAGATATAATTAGATGAGAGTAATGGAGGCGGAACTTCTAAAGATGATTTTTTTGCATGATATTGAGTTTATAGTGATTCTATTTGGAGTTATAAATATATTAAAATTTTATGTCTAATACATTAGTTATTTTCCTCGAATCTCAAATTGTTATTGGTTATTCATTAAAGATATCTCGACTAATTCAATTTCCATGTAAGATTTTAAAAATGATTTGAGGTTGGTTTAGTGGATTCCATTTCAATATCTATTCTACAATAATATATTTAATGTAAATACTTAGATATAATAGAATAAATTTATTATGCATTTTTTTTCTCAATAGGTTATATTTAAGGATTTATCAAAGATTGAGGTTGTTTTCTCATGGTATTTACCGAGAAATATGTTGATGTGTCATCGGTTTCAAAGTTGAATATGGTATTATGGGTTTTTGTCCTAATTTTATCATGTTTAATAATATTTAATCTCTTTATAAAATAACGATCATTATTTTGTATGAAAAAAATTTCTATCAACTTTTTATATTTTGATTGAGAAACTGATCAACACTGTAATTCTTTGGCTCCTAGAGGATTGAAATTTTTTATAAGTTTTTTTAAATGCATGTCATTTTGGATTAGACATGTATTTATACAAGATTGAAAAATCATTCATATAAGACCTAAATATATTTAATTTTTTAATATAACTATGTCACACATTACTGTGATTTCCCAACAATTTTTCTTTAACAAGAATAATAGAGACATTACCAATTTGGAGAATACATTGCAATATTCACCAATCCTAGTATTTGGTTTTATTTATTCCTATAAATAGATACAAATTTACACCAATGTAAATGCATGTAATTTTAATAGGATTAAGATTTTATAATTTCATTTACTCTGGGGAGAGGTGAATTTGTATTTTATATTTTAAGAAAGAGGAGTTATGGTGATATTTTTTTTGTAGGAAAAGAATGAATAGAACATGAAAAATAAGTTTTTAGAATTATAGTTATATGGGGATGAGATTAATATGGGATATTGATTGTATCAAATGATGGAGAACTCTCCTATGTTTCAACATATGGAAGAGTCTCGGTTGGGAATCCTTGAAGTGGATTTTTGGAGAGACAAGATATTTAACAATGATTCTTATGATGTATGGATAGAAGATGATGGTCATATAGAATTTTTTTCTGCCAAACTATATATCCCTTAGAGTGTATAAGAGAGAAATTTGTGTGAGATTGATAACTCGCATTTATTGGTGCATCTAGGCATTAGGTAGGTTTATGATTCTAGAAATAAGTTGTTATGGTGACTAATCATGAAGAGGTTATTGGATTTTATATAGGTATTTTGAATACTAGTATCATCAAGTTCTAGTTTATTTGTTGAAACCTTTAAATATATTTCACTGTAAAATGGGAGTTATCTCTATTGATTATGAAAGAGTATTTCCATATGAATTATTTGGACATGAAACAAATTTTTTGTTACTATTAGATTTGTGAATTTAACTAATTTTATTTTTTATCATGGAATTAATCTTGGTGGATAGATTCTAATTTCATTAAATTTATAAGACATTTAAGCTTAATTGACTTCCAAAGATGATCATTTTAGATCCTTATTCCTTTGGTAACTTTTTGTTCCTTAGTGAACCTTTTCATACAAGAACTAATAGTCAAACCAATTGGATAATGAAAAAAATGGAAGACACATTGATGGGTTTTAATATATATTTTATAGGATCTTGAGATGTGTATCACTCATTATATGAGTTTACCTATAATAATAAATATCACTCATCTATTGGAATGTCACTATTGGATGGATTGTATGGGTTTTCATGTAAAAAAACAATTTTTGGGATAATTATTATGTTGTGGTAATTATTGTACCATAAGTTGTTATATATATGATATAAAGGGTTTAAATTAATTAAAAATTTATAAATGATACATAATATTTACAAAAAGTTATATGTTAATATAATGAGGAGAGAGTTTGAGTTCACTGTCACGAATCCTGTGTTCGTAAAAGTTTTATATTTATATTGAAACTAGTAGTTTTGTATTATAAGAAAAATTTATAAAAGTTTTTATAGGCCTTTTGAGGTATTAGAACATATTATTAAGTTATTATATCAAATTCATTTCTAACCCTACTAAAGTGGAGTCACTATATTTCCACATGTTTTAGCTTCTAAAGTACCTTTATGATATTTAGAAGGACGTTACATTTATTGAGTGTCCTATAGATAATCAATATTATTGAAAGAAGTAATTTCCTATATGGATCATTTAATTGGTATATAATATTTAGAATTGTGTATTATTATTGAAGAGTACTTGGGGGGAGCTATAGTTGAAGGTATAACATACATAATTATTTTGGACCTCATTTTTTGTAATATGTAGTATAATTTTGTATTTGAATTTAAGTTAGTGTTAGAGATTTCAAAAGTGAAAATAATTTATGAGGAAACTCATGTATTGGTTTTTTTAGTAATTTCTATAATATTTTTATGTAGATTATTTTATATTTTCATGTTTAAATATCATTTCAGAGGTATCTAAACAGAGTCATGGAACCACTATTTATACAACTTTAATAATTTTTGGGTACATAAGAAAGAAAGAGAAAATAAAATGTTCAAATTACTGAGAATTAATATATAAAATGAAGATAAAATCAGTCTCTATAAAAACTCTCCATTTTCAGTTTTAATAATGAGTGAATTTAGTAAAGTGATTATAGTTTAAAGGAGAAGAATATTGATGATTTTTTTAAATATATTTTCTTATCAAACATGTAACGGATTTTGAGTTTATGTAATGTTTTATAGAAAACATCATATTTATTAGGGAGGTTTTGGAAAGCATTCTGGAAAATTAACTATATATATGGACAAAAAACATAAAATATTTTAGTTTAACATGTTTTGTTGAATTTGGATGGAATTATGTGGATTTTTTTGGATGGAACGGGGAAGAGAGGAATTGCATGATTTTTGGTCATATATGAAAAATAATTCAAAAAATATGTTTTTTATATATGGTTATTCTCTTAGGATTCACCACTTTAGACCCCCCCCCAATTTTTAACCCTATGAATTTTCCTTTCAACCATTTGTAATAAAAAATAATAATTATAAGTCATAAAATATATTATTCTTAGAAAATATTTCATTTTGAGGATTGGATTTATAAAAATTAAATTTGGTTAGCAGTTTCTGATTATAGTGGATAGTAAAAGACATGGAATAAGTGTAAATCTATTGTTAATTGATTGAAAAATACCATATTTTTAGTGGGAAAATGTGTTTTTCGGGAAAAAATTAAAAATATTTTTAATAGATCAAACCATATATTATAGTTATTATATATTCTATCCAACCAATAGATCAACTATAGGGATGTTTTGGGGATATTTATTAAGATAATGAACATTTTTAAAATATTTCCTCATGGGAGTGTCTAGATCAATGTTTGGATTATTAGTAAGGGTAATTTTAAATATATTCGTATGGTGGATTTATTTAAATTTTACAATTATCTATTCTATTGGAATTGGACGTGAATAAATGAATCATGTATATTCTTTTAATATATTAGGGTTTTTCTATTCGAAATTTCATATTAAGGAGCATTCATTGAATGAATTAGATCTTTTATAAGGTATGTTTTTAAATGACTAACTTATTTATTTATGTGATCATGTAGATTTATCATACATTAGTGAATATGGGTGGATAACATAACATGATTTTATAGTTAATATAATCGGAGATGTTATTAAATGGAAGTCATGGTAGATTATTGATTCAGAATGTTTAAAGTATAATATATTTTATTTGAATATTATGGTTTGAAAGTGGAGTAAGTTCACCAGGGTATGTAGATTAGATATTATATTTTATTTTTAATTGATTTTATGTTGTATTAAAATGTGTTGAATAAATGTGGTGTTTCATATTAACTATATGGGGATAATAATATAAAGTATAATATAGTATTGTATCATGGGTGGTGCTAATGGATGTGACATTTGATTATATGAGAGTATGTTGTATTCTAATGAAATTGACATGATTTTTTAATAAGAAGAGGTGATTGAGTGTTGTATTTTAATAATAATTTGGAGAAGTTAATTAATGTTAGTATGATATAATATATGTGTTTATTTGGTTATATTATTTATAAAAAAATAATATTTTTATGGAGTTGTTATTGGGGAATATAATATTGTTACACCTGAGAAAATCTAGTATGAAGAAAAAATATTTTACCATTAAAAAATTATTTAATACAAATAAATGATATATATTATATAATATTTATATAGTTATCAATGAACTATAGATAAGTATGAGTAATTTCTGTATAGTGTACAACTATCTTGGTTTCAATTCTATACTAAAAACCACGACTATAGCTTGTACAATATAAAAGGAAAAAATAAACTCTATAACATATAAATTAAAAATAAAAATAAAAATAGAACATCTATTGGATGTATTATAATGGGATGGATTAATATATGTTCATTATATGATATTGGGTATTATAACTCTTGGTAACAAAATTATTATAAATAAATAATTAGAATTAATGTATATTAATAAGGGAAATGAAAAGATTAATTTGGATAAAAATGAAGATTACATTACCTTTAATAGTATGAAATTCACTTTTAATATACATTTATAAAATTATTGGAAATATGTATCATCACTAGGGTTTTCCTTTGACTATGTCCAAGATAAACTTTATCAATTGATTTTTTAATGGAATTATCTCCAAGGGAGATTTATGTTAATGGAAATCACTAAAAGATCAGTGTTAAAAAAACACCCATTAAAACTAACACCATTTCACACTATACCCTTATGGATTATATAGGTGTAATAAGGGGTTATGAATAGTTGAATTATGTTAGCATTAATTTGAAAATTATTTTAGTAATAAAATAGTATTTACCCCAATACTATGTTTTTTAAAATTTATTTTCCAGACATAAAATTTAAATCTTATATAACTAAATGACAAACATGAAAAACATAAATATATATTTTAAATAAATATATTAAATTTAAGAAATGGGTGACATTTGGAATTTAAATTAAAGTAAACTTTCCTAATTTTTATAATAACAATTATAATGGAGAATTACAGGATTTAATAAGTCACTATACGGTGTAGTGGAGTGATTGATATAACATAAAAATAAAATATTCAATACTTAATTTCATTAGATTCCACTCACCACATCTATAATTACCCACACCTATTCTTATTTATAAAAAAACAAGTTTAGGTAAATTATTTATACTTATATCAGGGTGTCTCTAAAAAATATCAATATTCAATCTTTAAGAGTTTTGGTTTTTCTAATAATAATTTTTAATCTAAGAGTCTTATGAGAGGTATGTGATTTTATTCTTCTCATTTCCCATTCCATTTAAAATACTCTTGTTATAAAATAATTTAAAATTCCATTTCATGTGATGGTAGGATTTTTTTATAATATCTTATCACCCCTTTTATTAATTTTTATTATATTTTATTCATTAAATCTCATTATTTTATTTTTATAAGTTTTTAACTTGTCAAAGTAGGGGTCTCTATTCATCTTTTTTATTCATTTTCTATTATAATTCTACTTTTATAATCACCTTTAAAAATACAATAAATATGATTCCATGCTTTTAATAATTTTTTATTAATATCCATTTGACTTATTTTCAATGATATATTATCAATTCCCTCTCATTATTCCCTTTTTATAACCCATAACTAAGTCGATGTAAGCATTCTTGTTCTTCTTTGTTTCATTTTCAATTATAATTTTTTGAAAAATATATTATAAAAACTAATTTAATATTGTTCCATGATTATAGTTCCTTGGTATTAAAATAAAATCAATCTATTATCAATTATATATTTTCCATTACTCTACATTGTATCCTTATCATAACTCATTATTATATCAAAGTAAGAATTTATATATCTCTCTCTCTACACTTTCTATTTATAATTCTATTACACTAATCACTTATAAAAATCTATTTACAATTCTTATATGGTTTTAATATATTTTATTATCATCCCTTTTATTTATAATTCATGATATATTATCCACTAACTTTCATTACTTCCTCTTCATAATTTTTTTAAAGCTGAAATAATCCCTTGGTTTACACTCCATTATCTAAATTCTTATGTATCTGTGGTGTCGTTGAAATAAAATCCCTATGAAAAGATTGGTTCATTAGTTACTATATTTTTAAATATCATCAAATATCATTAAAGATAACATTTTATACTAATAACTTTTATATACTAATTTCTTAATAAAATCCATATCATCACAATATTTGTATCTCCCTATAAAAAGATGTAGAGGAATTATAGTGTGAAAGGTTAATTACAGGTAAGTAGGGTCCACTCAAATTATAAAGTCTCATAATTTTGTTCATAATATGTAAATACATGTTTCAATTCTTCTCATTTTAGTTGTACGTTTATCCATTCTTGGGTAAATACTTGAGGGATTTTAAGTATCTTTTATAAGATTAAAATGTGACATGGAGACTTTTATATCCAAAATGGGAAACACCATGACCGTACTAAAGGTCGTGATGGTCCCCAATGTAAAAAATTGAAAGAAAATGGGTAAGGTAGGTCATGTTTATGGGCATGGTTAATTTCATATGGGGTTATAGTACATGTCCTCGGTGACCTCACCGCATCCGTTTAGGTGTCCTTAGTGAGGGAAAACACCCAAGATCAATATAACACATCATGGTGGGATGATCATTTTTCAGTGTATCAAGAACTCCATGGACATGGTATTGGATTTGGTGGAGGCCATTTTAGTGGTTAGTTTGGTTTTGAAATAAAAAAACAATTGGAATTATTCTTGAATATTTTAAATTAAAATGGGGAAATTCATGAATCTTAAATGAGGGGTCCTAAATATGTTATTAATCCTTTATTCACCCTTTATTAATAGATTCCGCCCTATATTGATCTTAATTTTGAATTATAGATGTTTTTCTAGTTATTTTAGTGTAATAATTTAGAAAAACCTCCTTGGTGAAGTTATAAACATGGGTGATTAATTCTTCTTGACCCTCCTTGGGATGATTTTATACGTCCTTCCATTAGCCATAGTTAGTGCTTTCTAGTTTGGAGTGATTCAGTGGAAAACTACAGCAATCCATTATTGTTCAGTCCAAATTCATATTTTAGACTTGAATGATCATGGAATAAGGATGCTATGTCTTAGACTATGGTGCATTGTGTAGTCTAGTGAGGTGATTCCCAAAATCGGTGTAACAAAAGTCTTTTTAGGGTCCTTATCATTTTATGGCATCTTAGTTTTGATTATCTTGGTAACTCTTATATTGTTACTCTATTTAATTCTAGAATTGATTTTATTCTCTTAGAACCTATATTCATTCACTTCCATGTGACATTGGAGATGGAACTTTGGGTCTTCTGGTGTTATCATTGTTCAGATGACGATGGTCTTCACGAATCATGACGTTGGTGAAAACACTCTTGAGGTAAGAAGTTATTTACTATAAAGAGGATGTGTATATGATTGTTAGAATGAAATTTCATTGTGTGACTATATGATTTAGATCATTATTGGGTTTGATTTCATGTGTGTGAGTGTGTTTCCAAGGAGGCCATGTTTCTCATTTAATCACATGTGTGTGCATGCATAGCCCACAAGAACATGTTTGAGTTTGACCACATTTGCGTGTTTGGATATTTTACCCTTATTGTTATACTATGACTGTAAAATATGTGACTTATATTAAGACATTTTTTCCATGTGACATATTTGTTATATGTTATGAGTTTATTTTTCTGCTCATCATAATAAAGTGACATGTGGACTCTTTGTGGCTCAGTGGCCCTAAATAGGGATCTTGTTTATACATTTCATGTGACGTGATGAAAGGAATGAGTTAGAAAATGGGGAATTCTGGACTTATGACCTGTTCTGGGGGAATGATGTCCTTGTGTGATTGGATTTAATAGGAAACAATGGGGCATTTTGGTCGTCAGTGACCTAACCCTGGACACAGTGTGAGGACATGATGGCCTTATACATTGACAATAGGTAGTTTTGGGGTATAATAGTCATGTGGACTGATCTATATGAAAGATGGGAGTTGAATATTTCAATAAATGTTATCCTAATGGATGATATGGATTACATGTAGTGAAATTTTTTCTAAATTTGGTTCACAACATCTGTTATACCTATGTTTTTGATATGAAATCGAAGAAGGTATTATTGGGGTTTGCGGTGGCTTGGTTAGCACATGACAACTTGGTACATGATGTATGTTATTACTTTTGAATTTATTTATTATCATTATATATAATCTTATGCATTTGAACTCGTGTTAAGGAGAATTTGGTGGCGCCCTCTTATGATTATACTAACACACTAAATGGGAATATTGGTGTACATGAAGAATTCATGATCATGGATACAAGAAAAGGCAAGGTACCAATGACATGGCGCTAAGAGATAAAGCATGGTGTTTAGAGGCGGCACCAGGATTTACTCTAGAGTGATGTCACGATGTTTATTTACTTTCTATTCATTATCACCATTTTATTGAATGGCCACTTTAGGGATCGTTTGTTTATTTTTAATATAAATTGAGACACATTCCATTAAATATGTTTTAGCCTCATTTATTTATTCCGATATGTTACTATTTATGATTGACTTATTGATTATGAGGGTACAGTCTCCCCAAATATGAAATTTAGACCCTCACTACTATTTTACCACCTCTTGCATATGAGTAAGAATGCATTATTCTATGTGTCACTCCATCTCGAACCAGGTTATTTGGGATGGGGTATTAAAAAGTGGTATCAGGGGAGGTTTTCCACTTTCCTTCATCTTGACTATATTTTGGGGAAAAATATAAAGGAGTTAGATAGTGTGGGACTTGGGTATGGGAGTTAAATGTGTTTGTGAAAAAAAAATGCATAATGAACCTCTAAGATACCATTTTTGGAATACTATTACAATTATGGTGTTATGATTTTCATTGACCCTGATTATATTTGTGATGTTATGGTTTTACGGGATTTCGGTGTATTATTGTATTATGAATAGGAACTTAGGATCACATTTCTTATATATATATATATATATTCATGTGTGTGTGTCTTTTGAGAACTACTTAAAGTTATTTATTTTAATAGATTGATACATGATTTATATTTGTGATATATTTTTTTCTTATTTATGTGATATATTTGTGATATAATGGATTATTTTAACTTGAGTATTCTTGTTTTAATTTTTATGGCTGTGAATAACATGCAGGAACAGAGAACCAAGATTAAGCTTTAAGTATTACTATGAGGGATGTGTTTTCTTATTATCGATATCATCCTAGGATAAGTTTTTCATAATACCTTCTTTGTGATTATGAAGTACAAAGGTTTTTATCTAAATAAGATATTATTGGTTTTATAAGAGTATGATTTAATTTTAGACAATACCAACTATACATAATATTTTGGGACCACTAAAATAACTGGTACAATATACTCTCACAAGGGAGGACGTCCTATAGTATTTTTGGCCTTGATTTACCAGGTATGTTGTATTCTGAATTATTGTATCTTGATACACCCATTGAAAATAAATCTGGTCATCTTCATTGATGTTATGTGTGTCCCATATTTTTTCTATCTATAGAAATCTATTGGATTTCATTATCCTTAAGATAACTTGTTTCATTGTGATGTTTAGAATAGATTGGTTAAGTCATTATTAGGCACACATCAACTTCTACTAGAGACATATATTCTTTACAATGTCCATTGGGGTTTTTTATGACCATTTATTGGTATGTTGGAGTAGATAGAGTGGGAATAAACTTAACTTAGGTTAGAACTATTATAGAACATGCTGTTAGCATGGTTCTTACAGTGGAGCCAACAATATCCTCTTCATTTCATCTATTAGTAGACCCATATTAGGATGTCTTTCTGGATGAATTTTTAGGACTCCCTCCTGAGAGGGGATTTAAATTTTATATTGAACTCATTCATACAATTTGAACTATATTAATTCACCCATATCATATAGTGCCAGTTGATTACAAGTAACTCAATGTAAAACTCAAGGATTCAGAGGTGAAGGGCATTATCAAACCGAGCATATCTCCCTAGGGTGCTATAGTGTTGTTTGAAAAGAAGTCATATGTAAGTATTCAATTGTGTGTGGAATATAAGAATCTAAATAAGGTGGCCTTAAATGTAACATCCCAGGTAAATAAAGAATAAAATATTTTCATATTTATTAATATTTGTGAATTTAATTTTAAATTTACTTTAAAAGGGTTGCTATGTTCGATAGCGTACCAAATACGCAACAACCAGTATCTTTGAAATCTTACATTGCACACTAATAATATAATATTATTATTTTAAATGGTAGTTAACTCCTAGCCGTTGTATTAGAAGGAATGAAAAAAATAACTACAATATGATTATACATGTTTGTTAAATGTATTTACATTTATCCATTAAAAGTTAGAGGCTTAAAATGTGAATGAATCTAATTTTAAAAAAAATTTACATTAAAAGGTTGATTTACCGCCTTTTAATGGAGAACCCTCTTTAAATATAGATTTGTTCAATTTAATACATTCTATATGACTAAATAAAATCCTTCCTTAGAATGGGGATATCAAAATTTATTTTGGGTAATTTGTTTGGTATTTTTCTGATAAAGTTCCTTTTTAATGAATATTGAAAAATATTGTATTTAATCCAAAAGTTCCTTTTAATCTAATTTATTTATGTGGTTATATTATATTTTTAGTTGGTTTTAAAGTGAAATTAAAATATATTTTCACCATTTAATCCAATGTTGGTCATTGGAATTAATTTCACTTTGAAATGGGATATAAACAAGTATCAATCTTTTGACAGTTATTGTTTCTTAAAAACACACTATTTGTTTTAACAATGGGAATTAATTTTAAAATAAATTAATTCCACTTCTATGTTTTGAATTTTTCAAAATTGACATCAATTTTGATTTCGGAATATCAAATATAGCTTATGCTTAATTTTTGGTATTTTTCTGAAAAACATCAATTTTTGATGAATAGTGAAACCACTTGGTGGTAGTTAGAAAACTGACCTTTTCATTTAAATGTAATTTTACCACTTCTGTGAATTGAATTTCAAAAATCCTACATAAATGGTTGTTATCAATAAGTAAAATGTGGTTCATTAAGATGAAAATAATTTTTTGTGAATAGTAACTTTTGACTTTTATTTACCTCAGTTAAAGGTAAATAGGGTAATTTAAGGTTAAAAGAATAATACAATAATTTTAAATTACCTTAACACTTGTCTTAACCTCATTGTATGAGTCATGGCCGACCATGGGAATCTTTGGGTCGATTTTGGGACCCTTTGAGCCACTTGGGAGTGATAATGACAATTTAAAACAATTAACTTAAAGTAAAGGCAAAAATGACAAAAGCAAATATATTTTAGAAAATTAATTTTTAGAAGTGTTTATATAAATTATATTCTCGACTATAAATATTAATTGGAAAGATAAAAGGGTTTCCTAGATCATGGTATTTTTTTATAATTTTTAGACATTAAATAAATTAAATTATTTTTGACACAATAATGATGCAGTATTTACCTCATTAATAAATGATTTAAATAAATAAGATTATTATGATTAAAATATTATCCAAAACCTGTCAAATTCTTATTGGATGATTTTATTTTGAATATGAGTCATCTTATCATCGATATTAATGTGTTTTGGACCTCTTGAAACCAAAGATATGTTTATAATAAAATAATAGTTTCACACTTTCCTAAAGAGCCCCTGCTCTCCCTTATAAAGGGAGACCACTTCTATGGAATTCCTCACACATCTCAAGCGATTTGGATCATCCAAAATCTGTTACACTCCCTACATCCCTCTCCTCCTCATATAAGCCTTTACTTATCCATAAGGCACTTCAAGAAGTCCTTTTGGTTCAATCCAAAGGGAGTTACCCAAATTAAAGGAGATTAAAGAATGATCGAGTCAAGTCGGACGCGAGGTAAGGGATCCGACCTCTCTCTTTCTTTTCAAGTACACTTTTTTATGTCATTTAATTTATGCTCCATGTTATTATATTGGATGATGTTCTTTTATATTCACCATACTATAATTTTTATTTTCATATGATGTGAGACCCCCTCTTACTCTCATCAATTCATTATAAGAATTCTTAAGTGGCGTCGTTAGGTTGCCAAATTTTTATATGGGATTTTCTTATCTCACTTTCAATTCCGTGAGATTTCCATTATTCACCACTAATTTATTGAATGTGGTGTATTGTGTACTTCCAATTGATATATATTATCATGATTATCTTTATATTCATGTTATTCTATGAATCATTTGGTGGTTATTAACTTTTGGTCATACGACACAGTTGATTACAATGCGGTAAAGGGTTTCATCTTACTTTTTCTTCCCGTGAGATTCATGCTATATTTGCCACTATTTCATTTTGTGTGGTGTATGTATAGACAATTATTGTACACTTTGTGTAATATACTTTCATTTATGAGTATTTACATCTTCATTTTATGATCCTTATTTCATGTGGCGTATGTTTTGTAAGTTACCAAATCAGTAAGGGAACCTTTCACCCTCTTCTTTTTAAAAGACTTCTTTTTGTTATGTATTTTAATTCACATTTTATTTTTTTGGGATATGTTCTTCTATATAATTATTGATGTAAATTTTATGTCCAAGTGATGATATACCCTTTTCTCTCTCATCAACTCAGTTTCTGAATTTTAAAGTGACGCCGTTAGGTTGTTGAATTTTTACAAGGGAACTTCTTAACCCAATTTCAATTTGTTTGGGTTCAACTTTTAGTTATTGAATATGTCATCCTATGAATATGTGTGAATTACCTATTATTGTTTTACACTTAATGTCCAATTATATTGGGTGTATTTATATTTTTAACCCATAATTATGAGATTGATTTATCCATAATTTAAGGATACCATCTTTATAAGGGATTTCATCTCAATTTACATTTCCAATGAGACTTCATTTTTATTATACACCAAATACACTATTATATGGTGTATATACTGTCTTTTGCCATATTTTATCATGAATCCCTCTATTCTCATGATATTATAAAGTTCTGATTAAATGTTATTCCGTAATTATTTGTATTCAAGAGTCTCTCATTTTGTTAAAAAATCTTTAACTAAAACATCATTTTAAATGTTTTAAAGATTTATTCTTATAAATATTTATAAGTGATGACCATGTTTTAAAAATGGTTTTAATGATTTATTTATATGTACATTATTGTTTTAAAATGTTAATTCCTTTAAAAGGTTCAAAGTGGTATGGGACACTTTGATTTAGAAAAAATCGCTTTATTAATTGATTTTGAAAATGGTTTGATAAAGCATTGATTTTTCCAATATCTTGAAATGATATTTTGTGATTGAAAATAAAATTTTAATAGTGAAATTTTTATATTTTTAATATTTTATCTGCTATGATGGTACTTGGACATTTTACGGGTGGTTACGTGATTAACCAAATGACAGGTGGTGCCGTGAATACCAGGACGGGTGGTTACGTTATAACCTCCAATGCATTGGGTATGGAAGTCAGACGTGTGGCTATTTCATTTACTGATATGTGTGGAAGTCGACCATATGGTTATTCCATTTAAGTATGTTTATGTCCCAAGTTACCTTTATATGTTATGTGTTCATTATATGGGTTTTATGGTAATCTTTTGGTTACAAAAGGGTAAGTAATGATCTTTTATTCAATGAAAAGTATTTACTACTTCATAAAGGTTAAATGTAATACTTATGATTAAGTATTCATGGTTTACTTGTTGTTTTGAAAAACTAACCATTTTCATCCTTTGTGTATCCCTTACTGAGCTTTTTATGCTCATACCAAGTTTTTTTAATGTTTTTCATAGGACATAAAGTGCAAATAGGTTCATGTATGGGATCAAGGAAAAGTCATGCTATCTAAAACATGGAACTAGACATGTTTCTTTTTAAGAGTTTTTATTTTTATGAAAAAGATAGATACTGAGTAGTAGTTTCTACTTGTAATCTTCAAGTTGTTATGTAATAGTGATGGCCTACTTCTCAAAAACTCTACACCTAAAAAGATATTCAATGTGAATTATTCATTTAATTCAAGATTATGTAAGGTTTAAGGCTGGGTCCTTATAGTTGGTATCAGAGGTCGGTTTATACAACTTTAGGGATTAGGAGTTTCCGTTAGACATATGGTTTGTCCCTATCTTTTGTTTCAGTTAAATCCTTGTTTTATAAACTTTTCAGATCAAGGAAAGTCAGTTGTAAATGGAAGGAGGAGGATCTCAAATGACATTCCTATCTCTTCCTAATGACATGCTTGCAATAATTATTGCAAATTCATGTTCGGATGATTGTGAAACATTTTCTAGCATACAACTCACTTGCAAGAAGTTGTTTGAGATATCAAACACCTCCACTATACCTCGTTATCAACATGGGTCATGGGTTTTAGTTTGGAAAAATCCTATTTTCACAATATTCTCATATTTTAAAGAAAGGTAAATATAATCAAGGCATTTTCAAATATTTTACCTAATCACAAGATTTTGAAACATATTATGATTTTAAAAAAGTCACTGAAGAAGGATACCCTTGAGTAACCTATTTATATTTGATTTTAAAATATAGTCTCTCAGCACATACTTATGGTATTTTAAAAGGACCGTTAATTGAAAGTTTCAACTCAAATTCGGTTCGACTGTTTTATAGAAATCATGTTTTATCAGATGTTTTGAAATTATATGTCATACATGATTATTTTCCAAAACTGTTTTTCTGTGAACACCCATATGACCCATGTTGTACAAGGTGTATTTGGATGGAGGAAACAAATGATTTTGAAGGATCTCTAAATCATTGTTGCAATGATTGGACCTTCTACCTACGTGAACAAGATGACGATGAAACCAAATGGACACCATGATCAAGGTATGATGTACCTCATTTTGGGGATTGTTTTATTTTATCATATGGTGGTGAAATAACACATCAAGAATCAAGATGTTGAGATCACAATGAATTTGGATGAATATGAGAGGTAAAAGGAAACCTTTGAGGTTAAAACATGTTAGGTTTATTTTTGAGTTTTATAAAAAGGACAACCCGTAGGACGGGTGACAACTCGTCGCATCTGGAAAGGCAACAGGAATCGAACCCACAACTGAAGGGCGATAAGGGCGCATCGCCTACCACAAGCCTACTTGAATTCCCGGGTTAGTATGACTTATAATTTTATTAAAATGTTTTTATGGAACAAGAATAAGTTTATTTTTGGAACTTATGTTTTATCAAATGGATATACTTAGTATTGAAAATGATTTAGTAATTAAGCGATAAAAGGTTGTTGTGGAAGATGTTCTCTCTTTTGAGGAAACACCATATACATAAGGAAGATAGAATACTATGTGATTTAAATTGTGGAATAATGGTTGAAATTTTAGTTTGGAAGAATCTATGTTTTTATTATGGACACATGATGATTAGATTTATCCATGGAAATGATTAACCTATCATGGAGAATATGTGATTAGGTTAATTACTTTTCAATATGAGACTTTATGAGAAACTGGTGTTACATGGAGATAAATGTTAAAATGTATCTTGGAAGTCTATGTAATTAAATCCTTATGATATTTGGTTAACAATAAAATTTTGGATTAATTTTTAAGAATTTTAGGGCCAATTGTTTATTAAATGGTCTTGGTTGAACTTTGCGTATTGTTTGACAAATTTTGGAGATTAAAAGTAGTACTTGTTTTTATAAAGGATTATCTTTTTGGGGATTATCTGATCACGTACTAACCAATTTTTGTTTTGTTTAATGTATAAAGATAGGGGAAATATATAGTTCATATTTTTTAGATCATGATAAAATCTAGAAGTTGATTATAGTTCTTTCAATGTGAACAATTAATCTTGAATACTTACCGTTTGGAGAAAAGATGAGTTTGTGGTAGAATTTTATTAAAGGATGACACTCTACATGACGAGTAAATATTTTTCCTTAAGATATTAGTCTTGTTTTAATAAAATTCCTCAACTCTATGAAAATTATTTTGAAGAAAAAATGATATAAGCCCTCTTTTATCATCAGACTTTTACCCAACCACAAATGTATTGTATTGTGGTGGTTAACTTTCTGTGACCAAGTTATCTATCACTCCTTATTAATCTATGAGAGTTAGTTTCTCTTCCATATAAATGTTTTCATGGAATCTCAGTATCCGTTGTCTTAGGTGACCTTGGTACTTCTATTTATTTCTTTTAAAGTGATAGTTTTGTTGAATCTTCTCCGATGTGGTACTTTTAATTAGTTTCCAAGCCCAGTTTTAAAATTGCGAGGACGTAATTTCCAAAAGGGGGGGAAGGATGTAACATCCCAGGTAAATAAAGATTAAAATATTTTCATATTTATTAATATTTGTGTATTAAATTTTAATTTTACGTTAATGGGGTTTCTATGTTCGATAGCATACCCAATATGCAACAAACGGTATCTTTGAAATCTTACGTTGCACACTAATAATATAATATTATTATTTTAAATGGTAGTTAACCCCTAGCTGTTGTATTGGAAAGAATGAACAAAAATAACTACAATATTATTATACATTTTTTGTTAAATGTATTTACATTTCTCTAATAAAATTTAGAGGCTTAAAATGTGAATGAATCTAATTTTAAACATAATTTACATTAAAAGGTCGATTTACCGCCTTTTAATGGAGAACCCTCTTTAAATATAGTTTTGGTCACTTTAATACATTCTATATGACTAAATAAAATCCTTATTTAGAATGAGGATATCAAAATTTACATTGGGTAATATTTTTGTTATTTTTCTGATAAAGTTCTTTTATTTAATGAATAGTGAAAAATATTGTATTTAATTCAAATGTGCCTTTTAATCTAATTTATTTATATGGTTAGATTATATTTTTAGTTGGTTTTAAAGTAAAATTAAAATATATTTTTTCCATTTAATCCAATGTTGGTCATTTGAATTAATTTCACGTTGAAATCGGACATAAACAAGTATCAATCTTTTAATAGTTATTGTTTCTTAAAAACACGCTATTTATTTTAACAACGGGAATTTATTTTAAAATTAATTAATGCCACTTATATGTTTTCAATTTTTCAAAATAGACAAAAATTTTGAATTCGGAATATCAAATATAGCTTAGGCTCAATTTTTGGTGTTTTTCTGAAAAACATCAATTTTTGATGAATAGTGAAACCACTTAATGGTAGTTAGAAAACTGACTTTTTCATTTAAATGAAATATTACCACTTCTGTGAATTGAATTTCAAAAATCCGACATACATGGTTATTATCAAGAAGTAAAATGTGGTTCATTGAGATAAAATAATTTTTGGTGAATAGTAACTTTTGACTTTTATTTGCTGCAATTAAAGGTAAATAGGGTAATTCAAGGTTAAAAGAATATTATAATAATTCCAAATTAGCTTAACACTTGTCCTAAACTTATTGGACGAGTCATGGATGACCATGGAAATCTTTGGGTCGATTGTGGGACCCCTTTGAGCCACTTGGGAGTGATAATGTCAATTTAAAATAATTAACTTAAAGTAAAGGAAAAAATGACAAAGGCAAATATGTTTTAGTAAATTAATTTTTAAAAGGGGTTATATAAATTATATTTTCGACTATAATTATTCATTAGAAAGATAAAAAGATTTCCTAAATCATGGTAATTTGTTTATAATTTTTATACATTAAATAAATTAAATTATTTATGACCCAATAATGATGCAGTATTTACCTCATTAATAAATGATTTAAATAAATAAGATTATAATGATTAAAATATTATCTAAAAACTGTCCAATTACTATTGAATGATTTTATTTAGAATATGAGTCATCTTATCTTCGACATTAATGTGTTTTTGACCTCTTTAAACTGAAGATAAGTTTATAATAAAATAAAAGTTTCACACTTTTCTAAAGAGCCCCTCCTCTCCCTTATAAAAGAAGACCACTTCTATGCAATTCCTCACACCTCTAAAGACATTTGGATCATCCAAACTCTGCCCAATTACACTCCCTACATCCCTCTCCTCCTCCTAGAATCCTTACCTTAGGTATAAGTCACTTAAAGAATTCCTTTTGGTTCAATTCAAAGGGAGTTACCCAAATTATAGGAGATTAAAGAACTATCGAGTCAAGTCGGACGCGAGGTACGAGATCCGACCTCTATCTTTCTTTTCAAGTACTCTTTTTTATGTCATTTGATTTATGCTCCCTGTTATTATGTTAGATGATGTTCTTTTATCTTCACCATACTATAATTTTTATTTTCATATGATAAGAGACCCCCTCTTACTCTCATCAATTCATTGTATGAATTCTTAAGTGGCATCGTTAGGTTGCCGAATTTTTATATAAGAGTTTCTTATCTCACATTCAATTCCATGAGATTTCCAGTGTTCGCCACTAACTTATTTAATTTGGTGCATTTTTTACTTCCAGTTGATATATATTATCATGATTCTCTTTATATTCATGTTATTCTGTTAATCATTTGGTGGTTATTAACTTTTGGTCATACGACTCAGTTGATTACAACGTGGTAAAGGGTTTCATCTCAATTTTTATTCCCATGATATTCATGCTATATTTTCTACTATTTCTTTTTTTGTGGCGTATTTACTACCAATTATTGTACTATTTGTGTAATATAATTTCATTTATGAGTATTTACATCTTCATTGTATGATCCTTCTTTCATGTGGCGTATGTTTTGCAAGTTACCAAATCGGTAAAGGAACCTTTCACCCTCCTCTTTTTCAAAGACTTCTTTTTTTATGCCATTTAATTCACATCTTATTATGTTGGGATATGTTCTTATATATCCTTATTGATGTAAATTTTATTTCCATGTGATGAGATACCATTTTCTCTCTCATCAACTCAGTTTTTGAATTTTAAAGTGACGCCGTTAGGTTGTCGAATTTTTAAAAGGGAACTTCTTAACCCAATTTCAATTTCTTTGGGTTCAACTTGTAGTTATTGAATATGTTATCCTATGAATATTTGTGAATGACCTCTGATTTTTTTACACTTAATGTCCACTTATATTGGGTGTATTTATATTTTTCACACATAATTATGAGATTGATTTATCCCTAATTTAAGGATACCATCTTTATAAGGGATTTCATCTCAATTTACATTTCCATTGAAACTTCATTTTTGTTATACACCAAATCCACTCTTATATGATGTATATACTGTCCTTTGAAATATTATATAATGAATCCCTTTATTCTCATGATATTATAATGTTCTGATTAAATTTTATTCCACAATTATTTATATTCAAGAGTCTCTCATTTTCTTAAAAACTCTTTAACTAAAATATTGTTTTAAATGTTTTAATGATTTATTCTTATAAATATTTATCATTAAAGACCATGTTTTAAAAATGGTTTTAAGTATTTATTTTTATATACACTATTGTTTTAAAATGTTAATTCCTTTAAAATATTCAAAGTGGTATGGGACACTTTGATTCAAAAAAATCTCTTTATTAAATGATTTTGAAAATGGTTTGATGAAGCATTGATTTTTACAATATCTTGAAATGATATTTTTTGATTGGAAATGAAATGTTAATAGTGATATTTTTATATTTTCAATATTTTATGTGCTATGATGGTACTTGGACATTTTACGGGTAGTGTAGTGAATACCAGGATGGGTGGTTACGTTATAACCTCCAATGCATTGGGTATGGAAGTCGGCCATATGGATATTCCATTTAGTTATCTGTGTGGAAGTCGACCATATGGTTATTCCATTTATGTATGTTTGTGTCCCAAGTTACCTTTATATGTTATGTGTTCTTTATATGGGTTTTATGGTAATCTTTTGGTTACAAAAGGGTAAGTAATGATATTTTATTCAATGAAAAGTATTTACTACTTCATAAAGGTTAAACGTAACACTTATGAATAAGTATTCATGGTTTACTTGTTGTTTTGAAAAACTAACTATTTCCTCCTTTGTGTATCCTTTACTGAGCTTTTTATGCTCATCCCAAGTTTTTTTAATGTTTTTCACCGGACATAAAGTGGAATAGGGTCAAGGATGGGATCAAGGAAAAGTCATGCTATCTAAAACATGGAACTAAACATGTTTCTTTTTAAGAGTTTTTATTTTTATGAAAAAAATAGATACTGAGTAATAGTGTCTACTTGTAATATTCAAGTTTTTTTGTAATAGTTATGGCCTAATTATCTAAAACTCTAAACCTGAAAAGATCCTCAATGTGAATTATTCATTTAACTCAAGATTATGTAAGGTTTAAGGCTGGGTTTTTATAATAAATAATTATTACCCATTGATGAGGATCTATGAATTTTTTGATCAATTGTGGGGAGCTCGATGGTTCCCTAAGATTAAATTATGGTCAGGCTACCACCAGCACCAGGTCAGAGTGAAGGATATTCCTAAGACAATAATCAAGTGTATAAATGAACTACCTGATCCTGTTTTCATTCATTTTGGGTTAATAAATTCTTTATAAATTTTCATGAATGTCGATTTTACATTTTTACCTCGACTCTTTCATTGTGGTGTTTATTAATGATATCTTCATATTCTCATGGCCTTCAGATATGTATGATAGGAATCTTAAGATTGTATTTTTTGAACTTCTAGTTCATAAGATTTATTCCAAGATCTCAATGTTTTACTTTTTAATTCAGGAGTTATGGTTCCTTGTTCATGTAATCTCTAAGGAGGTAATTTCTGTGGACTCAATGAAGGTTGAGGCGGTGATCTCTTGGGAACATCCTAGGAGTTTGAGGTTCAAAGGATCATTAGTTCAGAATGATACTAAAAATGGTTCATAGAGAAATTATACAATTTAATATAACCTATAATTGGGTTTAAAAAGAAATTATTAAAGTTCAGGTGGACATATCAGTGTTAGGAGGTGTTCCCAATGCTAAAGAAAATATTTAATACAACCCCATTTTTAACCCTTCAAAAGCTTGATATTGGATTTGTGTTATATTGTGATTCCTTAATAGTTCATTTCAGTGATGTTTTAATGTTGATAGATTCATTAGTTTCTAATTGTCACATTATTTATTACTCTAGGAGAGGAACTACTTGACACATGACTTGTATTTGTAAGCTATGGTCCACACTCTAATGTGTTTGTGGAACTAGATCTTTGATTAGATTTTTTTTGTTACACAAACTATATAAGACTCTAATATATCTTCTCTCAGTACAATATGAACTTAAGGTAGAGGAATTGGTTGATTTATCTATAGAAATTCGAATAGGAGATGGATTATGTTGTAGGGAAAGGTAATGTCATTGAAAATTCTAATAGTAGAAAGATGCCAGAGACACAATATCTTAGTGAGTGGCATTCCTAGGAGGAATAGTTATTTATGATATTGATGGCTAAGTGGATCATGGATAAAATGGGGGATTATGGATTGTTGACATGTGAACCATTATTTATCATATAATCTTTGGTATACTAAGTGAAAGCGATCCAAGAGCTTTACCACAAATGTGTAGTGATCCAAGAATTCTTAAAAGTGGATAACGCTTTTTCATTTTAGTCTTTAGATGATGATGACTTGATCTACATCTATATGGGTGTAGTTTTTACAACTTCATTTAGGGAGGATCTAATGATAGGATCAAATAATTCAAATTGGGAAGTTCATCTATGGTCGATGAATATATACCATGAAATTATTTATCTATTTTGGTGGCCATGTATAAAGAGAGATGTTGTGGGTTTTTTCCGTGATACCTTTATTAAAAAATGGAAAATGTCAGGAATCATTATCCTGGTGGTTTTATTCACCCAGTTACGATTCTATTGTGTAACCGAGATGACATAATGATGGAATTTTTCATGGGGTAACTAGTGGCTCAAGGAGCCGTGATGTCATTTGGCTGATATTCATTCAGTTGAAAAAAGTAGATCATTTCTTGGAAATCTGAGAGACTCACTCTGTAGATGAGTTGGGAAAGTTACATGTTCAAAATATTTAATGAGTACATGGTGTGACTTCAAGTATAATTTTAGATGTGGAAGTGTAATTTAAATTGTGGTTTTGTAAGGTTTGGAAAAAGGCTCTGGCTTATCATTTTAAGATGAGTATAACATATCATCCATATACCAATGGATATTCAAATAGAATGATTCATATCCTTGAAGATATTCTTTGGGTATGCATCCTAGCCATTATTAGATAATGGGATGAGAAATTAGCCTAGGAAGAGTTCATTTACAACAATAGTTTCCATGATTATCTTCATAGAGAACATTTTGTGGCTCTCTATAGAAAATTTTTCTACTAACTGATTTGTTGGAATAAGGTAGGTGTGTCAGTAGTTATTGGGAAAAGTATGGTGTTGGAGACCAATGGAAGAGTGTAGTTGATCTGGATGAAATTGGATACCAATCAAACAAATCAGTGATCATATAGTGACAAGGGGATATAACCTTTATATTTTACTATTTACAACCTTGTTTCCCAGTGAGTTTTACATTGATTGGGGAATCATCATTTATATAAGTAGTGGAAAATAGTACCATGATTTTTGGGACTATTTAATATTGCTGAATGTATCCGAGAAGTTCCCTATTGACTAGAATATTATCCAAAATATTAAGGCATGCATTATTCATTCTAGGTTTCTTATCATCGTAATTAAATGCTTGATCATGAACAAGTGATTTCCTCTGAGGAAATTTAGTTAGAACCAAACTCCCTTTTTTGGAGTGCTTAATACAGATCACAGATTAGAGTGAGAAGGTGTTTTGGGGAATATTGTTCCACTTTTTCATATCTTATGGTATCATAGGAAGATCTAGGAGGAATATTGTGAGTATGAGTTGGATATTCAAGCTTAGTAGTCTGTGTTTTTTAAGAGGGACAATTAAAGTTGATTCTCGAGGACAATAATCCCAAGAGGTATAGATTTTAGTCTATAAATTTTATTCTCAATATGTTAAGACTTGTTTCCTTTATTATCCTTGATTTTTTTGGTTAATACATGCTTGAGTAAATTGTTCTAGGATTTTAGGTCACTTTTGGGAGCTTAAAATGTTTTTTGGAGACTTTTTATACAAAATTGGAAACACCATGGCCGTGGTACATGTCCTGATGGTCCCTAATATAAAATAGTAAAGAAAATAAGGAAGTTAGAGTGTGGATATGTTCATATTGATCTAGGTATGGACCTATATTCAATTGCCTTGGAATCCTCACCATGCCCGTTTTGGTGGCCCTAGTGAGGGAAAATGCTTAGGATCTCAGCAACACACCATAGTGGTCTATATTTTTTATAGTGTCTCAAGAACACCACTATTGTGGTGTTGGACATGTTAGATTTTTTTTGGTCATTGGGATGATTTAGAAATGGCCAAAACCATTGGACTTATTCTTGGATATTTCCTTTTGTAAAGGGGAAAAATGTTTATCTCAAAATTGGGGTATTACATGTGTTACTAATAATTTCTTATTCCTCCATTAATTAATTAGTCCCTCTATTGATAATTCATTAAAATTACACATGTTTTTCTAGGAATTTTTGGGAAAGGTTTCATATGAACTTCCTTACTGAAGCTATAAACTTGGTGATATGTTCTCCTTGACTCTCTTTGGGTGAATCCAAGGGCTCCTTCCATTATCCATTATTTTTGCTATATATGTCACGACCCGACCCTACCCGGGCTCGAGCTACAACTACCCCAGGCCCGCCTCCATAGGCCAGGGGCTGGCGACCAGCACCGAAGGCACAATAACTTGGGGAGGCCTTTGCCTGAGCACCTGTACACACACACACGCAGCACACTCAATGCAAAAGTGCCGAGTAAAGAAAGAACAAGCAGAGTAAAAAAAAGAACAACTACTAAATATATAAACCACATATGTGCATCGACCTCTAAACAGTACAATGTATAAGCTGAAAAGAAAAGGGGAAAAACACACGCCCAACCAAAAGTGCCACAACCCGACAATAGGTAAACAAAAAGAAACAGCTAACGGGTCTCCCACCTGGAACCTGGCCATGACCACCGCACGCGGTCTAAGCTCCCAAGATCCTACGCTCCACCGAAGTCACGCTCCACCTGTCCGTCGTCTGCAAGGGCACACCAAGTGCAGGCAAATCCCAAGAAGGGGTGAGTATAAAAATACTCAGTAGGATACCCCGAAGGCTCGAGGGAGCAACAGAGGAGGTACCGAAGGGTGAGAAGTAGAGAGAACAGTAGAAAGCAAAGGGAGTACATCAGAGAGTGCAGTAAAGAGTAACAGCACAGCAGAGAGTCCAGCTCAACCCAACAAGAGAAAGGAAGTAGACTCGTCCAGACACAAGAAGCTAGAAATGGTGAGAAGATGAACTTCTCGTCGAGTCTTCGCTACCTATAGCCAGAGAGTAGACTCATTCAACCACGAGAAGCTAGACACAGAAAGAACGTGGCATACCCCGCGCGTCTTCGCCTCCCATGGAAGGAGAGCAACCAAACCCAAGAAGCGGGTGCAGGAACATGGTATATACGAGTCCATATGCTCAACAAGAATCCCGAAAAACGTCGTAAGGGGATCTCTATCCTATAGCTCAGCCCAAGAAAGAGTAGCCAATAGTCCCAAAAGAAACACCATCGATGCCCAGCATCCCGTATGTCTGCCCCGAACCACAAGCCGAGGGGCTCAATCACTACACCTCAACACTATTCGCTTTGGGCAGCACTGACTCGCCCTAACGGTTTTAGGTCGCGTCACAAGGATGCGTCGCGGTGGAGGAAAGTGCTCCTCGTACTTGAGAGTTCTGGGGGAACGTCAAACACAACTCGTCACTGCCCCGCAGTCGAGAAATCTGCTCAAAGTCGACAGGCGACCCCCTACCCAGCCCCGCTGGAGGATCCCTGGAAGTCAACGGGTTCCTACTACAGGGAGACTCGGAAAGTCAACGAGTTCCACACTGCCCAGTCCCATAACAGGGTAATCCACTAGAGGGCGACCCGGCTAAAGTCGGTGACAGGACCACTGCCCAGCCCAGCTGGAGGTAACCCGGCATCGGGGACCACTGCCCAGCGCAGCTGGAGGTAAGCCCGGCATCGGGGACCACTGCCCAGCCCGGCTGGAGGTAAGCCCGGCATCGGGGACCACTTCCCAGCCCCACTGTAGGTAAGCCCGGAACTGCTCTGGCCATCCCTGCTAGATGGTACTTCTTGGTAAACACCACTGTACTGGCCATCCCTGCTGGATGGTAACCCACTGACGAGCCCAGCTCGAAACAACCTCAGCCCTGCTGGAAACAACCTCAGCTCTGCTGTATCAACCTCAGCCCTGCTGGAACAACCTCAGCCCTGCTGGAAAAACCTCAACCCTGCTGTAACAACCTCCTGGGTAGAGGATCGGTGCCCGTGTAAACTGTTGGTCACACCGAAACCACAAGCTCTACCAGGGAACACGGAACAATGGGTTAAACTCCTCAGGCCTCACAAGGTGATCCCGCTCTAATCCGCTGAGTCACTGTCGAAGCGGACCGAGACATCTCATCTCAGGAAGTGGAAAAAACACCCATGTTGTACGAACACCCGTAGCCGCAGACGGTGTCACAGTCTGGTGAAAGGGCACAGTACCGAAACCCCTCATAGCCGAAGAAACAGAGGAACCAAACCATCTCTTCCGGCCAAACCATCGAGAACAAGACCAGGGGGAGACCGCTCAACCCTACTGGTCAGACAAAAGAGCACCAGGCCAGGGGAAACTCTGCCCTGCTAGTCCAACAGACGAGCACAAAGCCAGGGGAAAACTCCACCCTGCTGGTCAAACAAATGAGCACAAAGCCAGGGGAACACTCCACCCTGCTGGTCAAACAAACGAGCGCAGAGGGACCCTCTACGTCGTGAGAGGTCAAGTACACAAAGTAGATCACGACACGCACGTGGGGCCCACACAACGTGTGGTCCCAATTCAACCCCAACTGAGCGCACAAACATCCTCAGGTACAATCAACCACACGTACCTCCAAGCGCTCCCTTATACTCCCGGAGTATACCTCATTCCAGCCCAAAGGCTATCGTGCACACGGCACCCAGCGTCAACGCGAAGGAGTGACGTAACAACTCCACCTCAAAGGCCCAGGCTCGGCCAACCACATCTCGTGGACCAATTATATCACTCTCCCAAGAGTGCACGATCACACGCCAAAGGTTCGCTACAAACAAGGTAGGGAGAACCACCACTAGAGCACCTTCCATGCTCCCACATTTAACAAGATCGTGCAAGAGGCTCTGCATAACCAAACAGATCACACCGTTTTAATCCTCATGGAAAAACACGTGAGATCGACTACTTACTCGCCTCCAACGGATATCCAATGGAAAAGTCACCAACACCGCCTCACGCCCGAACGGTGTCACGTGATCCCGAGCCTCGGCCCCGAAAACAGTCGGGCGCATCGCACCAATGAGATCCCCTCGGGTAAACACGTCAAAAGCACTACTCACTTGAGTGCAGTGGATATCCGAAGAAAAAGGCGCATCCCAACGCATCGCACACGAGCGATGCCACGTGGGACCCGCATCCCGGTCCCAAAACTCAACGAACGGATCGCACCGTTGCGATCCTCTCGAAAAAGTACACGAAATGGACTACTCACTTGTCCAAAACGGTCGCCCGATGATAAAGCTGGAAATCACCGTCGACTCCCGAAACGGCCCTCGCGGGGCCCGCACCATCGTGTGGAATTACAGCGGGCAGACTGTGCCAACGCGATGCCTTGGGAAAAACACCCAACATTGACTGCTCGCATGCCCTGAACGGAATTCCGAGGAAAAAGCCGCTAAAAGATGCACACAGCTCAAAAGACGGTTCGTGGGGCCCACGCCTCAACTTCGCCCTCAATGCCTGGAACCGCCCTGGAAAGCTCCGCCTCGGTGCCAGGGTCCCAACTCCGCTGACGGCGCTCAAAACGGACGTCGGATGCGTCCGCGCCGCTCAAAACAAGATTCCCGGAAAAACGATATTCCACTTTAAGAAGCGTCACGCCTCCGAGGCCCATCGTCTCGGGAATTAAAAATTCCCGAAACCATCTCAAAATACTCTGATTAACTCAAGGAACGTGTCACCGCTGACGGCGCGTGAATCCGACACCAGAGCTGTCTTTTAGTGGCGTTTTAATGTTTTTCAGACCGTAGGGTGGGCCAGGCCGGTTCGGCCGGCCCACTCACTGACTGAGCCGGCCCGCGGTCCACCGCACGGGTCGGCCCGTGCCGTCCAGACCGGCAGAGCCGGTCCGGATGATTTTCCACGGGACCCGCAAGGTGCAGGTCCCTTGTCTGCTGGACGGGGTCACGAAGACCCCGGGTCTTCGTGTCGCGACGATCGGCCGAAGCCGGTCTTCCTCCGCGCACCGCGCCCCGCGGCACCTGCAGCCGACAACCGCCGCACGCCCACGCTCCCCGGCCGCTCCGCCAAGGCCAGCCGCGCCGCCTTCGCCTGGAGAAGGAGCCGCCACCGCCAAGAGGGGGGCCGCCGCCGCCACAGCCTTCCTCCGCCGCTCCTCGGACCGCCGGAAAAACCAAGAACCCTAAAACGTCGCCGGGAGTTTGCGAACACGTCGGGACTCGGATTTTAAATTCGAAAAATGCGTTGGAAAGATCATGAATTATAATACAAGATTATGGGATTTTATTTCAAAATCGACAGCAATTATACATTGTAAATGAATCAAAAGGAAGGGTCCGGGAATTTAAAACGCAAATACATAACCCTACCTCTTGGGCTTCGCCCGAAGCTTCGCCGCACGATCCGCCGCCTCGCCAGAGCTGCCTCGCCGGAGCCGCCTTGCCGGAGGTGGAGGAGGAGAGGGAGAGGAGGGGCTGCTAGGGGGTTCAAGGGAGAAGGGGGAGGGGGAGGGTTTAAATAAAATTAATTAACAATTTAATTAATTTAAAACCCCCGAAAAGACCCACATCCGAAACTCCCGACGGGGTCGAGGTTAAGCCTCCCTTGGGGTAAACGCCACCTCCCGAGCACAACGGTGGTCTCGGAATTTTAATTCGAGGCCCCGTTCAAAAGTTATAAAATTTAACGTCCGAATCCGCTAAATTATAAAAACGCCCCTGGGGCCATTTTTCACAAACGGCCCGCGCCCGCGAAACTTATACCCCTCGTAGGGTAAACGGAACACTCTGAACTCAACGGTGCCCTCAGATTTCCAATCCGAGCCACCGTTTAAGAGATACTCGAGTTTCACCATTAACGAATAAATTAATTAATTAATTTTTCCGTTTAACGTTCCAGAAGCGGGCGAGGGGTCCAAACGTCCCGCGCCGACAGGTTTTATGTCGTTCCTAGGGTAAAAACCCCATTTTGGTCCCATCCGTACACTCGGATCTCTGATCCGGAACTCCATTTAGGAGTTATCCCATTTATTTGGCGTTTCCAGTGTGAACGCACTGAAAATTTAATTCCGGACACTCCGGGGCTCAGAATCGCACGCCGTCTGAAGGTTCTTCTCTGGAATATCATAAAGAATATTCCAAAGGCTTTCGTAGCAAAAACCGGGTTCTTACAATCTAGTTTTGGGTGACTTAGTGGAGAACATTGGTGATTCACTATTGTTCAATAATAATTATTCTGTTCTACTTGAATGATAAAATAATTAGTCTATTATATATTTTAAAATGGTGCATTTTGTAGTCCTATGAGGTTATTCCTAGCATTAGTGTAACAATAATATTTTTTAGGAAATTTGGAATTATACAAGGTCTTAGTGGTGGTTCTCTTAGCGACACTTCTTTGGTGAGTCTCTTATAGAATATCCTTGGTTTTACTCTCTTAGAACCACCATTGATGAACTCTCACATGGAATTATAGATTGTTCTTAAGGTCTTTATGTGAGTGTGTGTGGCTTGGGTGATGATGCTCTTAATAAATCAGGGCATTGATGAAGAAACCCTTAAGGTAAGAAGTTCCATACCATATAGAGGATATGTATCTGATTATTAGCATGATATATCATTTTTTTGTTATATGATTTAGAAAACGATTGAGTTTGATCATATGTGTGTATAGCCCATGAGAGCACATTTGATGTTTGATAATATGTGTGTGTATGTCTCCCATGAGACCATTTTTAATATTTGATCACATATATAATGAACTGACCAGGATACCCCCTCAATAAAAGTACCCAACCTAATAATCCATATACCCGAAATGAATTTCTGATCCCCATGTGCTAGAGACTAGAAATCGGGCATCAAATAATAACCAGAGTGAATGGTTTATCCCAACCTAAAGCAATAACAACATGGAATATATATACACATAGCATAGAAAAGCATCCGAATATATATATATATATACATATATATTCATATATATATTTATATATATAAATTGTCCACAATAGATAAAGAACAATAGACTAAAATTTAGAAAACTAATCTATAAGACACAATTCTAATAGTAAAGGATGATAAAACAAAAAAACAACTACTCTAATAGGTCCATGTGATAACAAGGGAAATCTACCAACATCTCACCACCAGCTACCCAAAACCCATCTGAAAGAAAAACTTTCCCCCTCACTAAAGAAAATTTCCTTTCCCTACATCGAAATACATAACAATTTCTATGCACCATCAAACGGATGCAATGGGCGCAAGTTAATAGGATTAGTAGGATCTCACCTTGGTGTTTCATAACAATACTTTTTTTAATATTCCAAGCATGCTCAAATTTAATCAAAAAAATTCATGATATACAATTAAATAGTTTTATATCAAAATCATGGAATAAAATTTTTATTTACAATTTTTTATTCATTTTAAAATTAATTAGGAAAGTAATTTTAGAATAACTTCATATAAATATATCAAAGAAAATATATCATAGAAAACCAAAGTAGGTATCACATATCATATCCAATAGTGGATGACAAAACAACCCAAATTGACCAAAATAATAGGTCACATCATGCCATTTAATTTATAAAACAATTTATATAATAACTAGAGTAATTCAGTTCACTAACACATGATAGAGATAGAACCACCTTCCAAAAACCTCGACTCTCACATGCCTACAATGAGAGCCAATGGTAATGAAGAACACCCAATGACAAAAGAGGACCTAGAACCAATTCACACAAATCATAATCGATTCAATTTAGAAAAAGAGTTGATAAAGAATAAGAAGCAACACATACCTGAAGAACGCATGTCATGAACCAGCCCAAGTCGACCCTGAACCTGTCACAAGGGCCAACCCGCGATAAGACCCGAGAGGTGTTCCTGATCCTCCCGGGATGGAGACAAGCACTAAGGTCATCAATATAGTACACAAGGGAATGATTCATCCCATATATAAACAATAAAACAAACAGAGGAAAGAAATGGACAGACCAAAATACTTTTATATAAAAACTGAACTGAACATTATTTGTACATGAAACTAAAAGTACAACTAAACCAAAAACTTATCTGACCAAACCCAATAACCAAATAAATCCATGTGAACCTTATTTTGACTCTCTAACATAATGATCAAACTTCTCCCATGGTGATCGAACTCAAGCTGAAACCTGCACAAGGGCTAAAAAAAAGAAGACTATAGGCGTGGGTATTAAAACTCAGTAGGTTAGCCCGATAATCTATTCCCAATGAACTTCCTTTAAAATAAAAGAAACATCAATTTCATGTTTTAAATACAAGATATAAAATTATGTTTTTCAAATGAGGTTCCATTATGTAATATTTATCAGACAAAAACATTCATGTTTTATAAACAAAAATGCAAGTAACAATTTTTCAAAGAGGTGCAACTTTAAAATGAAATTATTTTATTGAGGGATACTTTAAAGATTGTAAACTTTTAAATAAATAATGAAAACTACTGAATTTAACAACCAAACACACTCTATGGCGACGGTGAGTACAAAATAGCCAATGGGCACAACTCACGGGAACACCTCTAGGCACTAGTTAGTTGTGAGCCCCAAGTACCTCGTATCTCGGTGATTGTAACCATAATAAATATCCATTCTCGTGCACACGAGCCACTAGTAGGGATCATACCCATAACCTAGTGGTCCCACAACATAATCATCATCATATTTTAGTTAGTTTTTTCATCATCAAACTTGCTACGTGAAACAGTGGCCAAACCCCACAGAATCACTAGAATAACAGTACACGTCCACCCACCTAGATACCCGGGATTCCCTTTAGTGATCAATCAAGTTACGCATATTATAAAATACACATTTTACATCCAAATTCCATCCCAAACCATAAAAACACAAACAAACCATAAACATTCTTCACATTTCTTTCATGAATCAGCAAACCACTACAAATTCTCGTAAAACAATTTCAAGGAGTGTATTGAGGGTTTGCACCTAAAACTCATTCAAAAACACTATTTGAATTATAAACACACGACAAGACCATACCCAACCATATTTGGAAGCCCTAAAAACATTTAATAAAATCATTTCATGGATGATAAAACAATCCCAATTGACACAACATGGTATATACAAGTAAACACTAATTCTTCATTTTTAGGAAAGACAAAACACGCCTTTAAACATTTTCCCAAAAATAAAATTTGAAAAAGTTATGAATTACAATTTTTTTTAAAGAGGTGTATAATCATAACATATAGAATCAAACCACATTCAAAAATCCCATAAAATACTCAGGTTACATACTCAAAACACAACCATTTTCATAAGAATGTGAAACAAGCCATTTTCTGGCAACTCGTGCCAAAACATGTTGTAAAACAAAACCCATTTATTTGTAAAACCAAATTCAAATTTTAAAGCCATAAAAGGATCCCAAAATAATTTTTTTACATGCTGACAATATATTTATAAATCCAAAAAAAAAATCATTTTAAATTGCACTAGACTCATAAAAGCCAACCAGAAAATTTACCGAACATGTGGCATGCACTCTTTAACAAAACAACTTATGTTAAGCATTTAAAAAGTGATAAAATAAAATTTTCATGCCATAAAGTTATTAAATCTACTTAAACATATTTAAAATAACATAAACCAAGTGCGGAATCTCATGGAATAATTTATCAAACAAGAGGAGTGCACATTTATACCAAAACAACTATATTTTTAACAAAATAAGACATAAAACATAATTTCCACAAAAAACCATTTAAAACAAGGTTTCACAGCAGTACATATCATATAAATAAAGTGATAAAAGTATGAGTATGATGAAACATAAATGATAAAGGCTTGTTCAAGGGACATACTACATCAAATCCTTGGCAAAATGGAAACACACACATGAAATCACCATCCGAGGGTTTACAAACCCTAAACCTATGATGACCAAACCCAAATGAATAAAAACCCAATAAAAAATATTGTAATAATATAACCCTAAGTCTAACATGACTAGGGGATATTATAAAACGAATAAATAATGAAAGGAGGAAGAAGATGGAGGATAAAGGAGAAGGAATCTCACCTTTTCAACAAGAAAACTCTCCATTTTCCATTCGATCTGCATGCATAGATAAAAGGAAATGGCTTGGAACTTCTTGGAGATACTCAAATTGTCTGGAAGAACCAGGTAAAAAATATTGGTGGCCAAAAGATTACAAATTGATTGATTTATGATGATACAATTTACCTTGTCAATTATAGACGATTTGAGAGACGTTGAAAATGTTTCCCCACTCTGCGGATATTCTGAGCTCCAAATAAGGAAAATAGATATTATGGGTGATATTAGGGATATGGGTTTCTGGTGGGATGTGGAATCACCAAATATTATAAAATATTGAATTGTATATAAAATAAACAAATTGTTTGTTTAAAACTGGAAATGAGCCCATGGGCTGGCCCAATGCATGAATAAGTAACTCTAATTCACCATGATTATGAATTCTTAATGGGTACAAAAGGTTATGGTAATTTTAATATATCCTTTTAGGCCATGTGAGAAGTGGAATGGGTGAAAAAGGATAAAAAACAAAGGAGTTATAAAAGAAAAAAATTTGGTTTTTAAAACTGGAAATGGGTTCATGGTTGGCCCAAATCATGAAGTAACCACTCATTCATTAAAAACTCTTAAACAAGCAATGGGGAACCAAAATTAGGGTGATTAGACATATATAAAACTTCAAAACTCAACCTTCATCTCACCAAATACCAATGAAAAGGATCGGTATTTCCAATGGACCGGATCGAAACACAGACATGAAAAACCGGGTGTGACAATTCTCCCCACCAATAAAGCTTTCCATCACCGGAAAGCCATAACACTTTCCAGGTGAAAGATAAACACCTAAGGATTCATTAACATCATGATAAAACCTATAGATCTAATGAAATATCATTTTCCATCAACATAACTTAATCCTATTTCCCAAAAAAACACCAACTGGCAACCACTTTGTGAAAATCAATGGAAATAACAAGCCTCCACCTCCACAACCAAGGCAAGAACCTGATTGTTGGGATTTGTCCCAATGAACCCCACAATCACCCAAACTAAAGAAAACTCAATAAAAACAAGGAATCTAGGTGAATACATAATGTAATCCCAAAAATTAATAAAAAACTAGAACTAGACAAGTTCTTAGGAGGAAAAATCAATGAGGCCTATGGCGGGTCTCCCCACCATTAGAACCCAACTAGCAACGAAAAAACAAGAACTCAACATTACCTCACTTTCACAAGTTCTACAAAAATATCCCAAAAAAACCCACCAACCCAATTTAATAGGGTTACAACATGAACATATAAACCACCCACTCCCAAATGGAGGGGACAAGAAATGGGCCAACACTTTTAGCATGGATCCGAACCCCCACCACTATGGGAGGGGAGGGAAGGGGACCTAATAATTGGGCCACTGGAACCAAAAAAGAAACTGAGGAACTACCCAAAACTCCCCACCTACAAATAGGTAACACCAATACCACTCATGGTTTACCGAGGTGGTCCACAAAGGGACATTTATCAAAAATCCATGTCCATGAAGGCATAACCATATACACTGTGTGAGGGGTAAGTCCGCCGTAGTTGTTGTGACAAATGGAAATTCACAGTAATGAGGAACCACAATATACACATAGAAACTAACTTACCACAATGGTGGAGGTAGGATCCTAATGTGCCCCACGCCTCTGTAGATTTTCTAACTGCATGAAAATCTTCACTCCGAGGCCTGTGGATGGAGCCCTAAATCATGAAGCATCTTCTAACCCACAATCAGGTGCTAAGTATCACACCACAAAAAACTCACTTGTTCAACAAATCAATTTCATAAAAATAGGAACTCATAGATACATATCAAAATTAAATCTCACTTGGAACTAGGATTATAATGGATAATAAATACGGTGAAAAGCATCAACATCAACGAACACAACTGCTATGTCCACAAGAATTATCACGAATTAGAAGCACTTTAAATCGATCCCAAATAGCTCTCTATTTAAACTGACGGAATGAGGAATTATTTTAGGATGTGGACATATATTGTGAACCATGAGAAAGAATCCTTAGATTTATCAATTGTAAATCTTGCAAACATAGAACTATCTGTGGCTAGATCACAACATCCAACACATCTTTAGAAACCCACTGAACATTACTCCAAAACCGATCCACCAACAAGATCTCATATCAAGATGCAAAAAGAGTATTAATTCTAGATCACAAGGAATCATAATTAATAGAAAAAACCTCTATTACATAGGATAAACCATCCACATAACCGTTGGTTCAAAACAAACACTACAATTTTTCATCTAAAAACACTTTTGAAAAAAAAACTAACTTTGTGGATTTTCACATTCACCAATGGTGTTTCATCAAGTCTCACTCACATGAACATTTACGTGCCACCCCGGGCACTCAAAAACCATGCCATATAGGAAATCCTTCCAGATATCAATAAAACCATGCATGTGAGAACCCATGAAAGCACCAAAGTCTAAAATAAAACAATATCATTCCAAAAATCATGTACCGTCAAAAGTAACACCAACCACCAAGTCAAAAATGATTTTCATATTTCACAAAAAAAAACACTTCATAAAGACCCATTTGATTAAAAAAACAATCCATTTAATTTAATAGAACTTAAAAAAACAACTATTTTATTCCAAATAGCCCTTTCCAATTTTTTTAAAAAAAATCAGCAAGGTCTCTTTTCATAATATGACAACCACAAAAGCCAAAACCCCTTTCCAGAAATACACCAGCCGCAAAAAACCAAATTTCCAAAACCTATTCATCAGATTCAAACAATTTTCCACAGCCTAAAACACCCCATTTAAAACAAAGTTTCAGAAATAATTTAAAATGATTCACACATTCAAAACATTTTTTTCAACAAACCACAAGTTTAGATTAGGGAAAATCCAATCCTGTAAAATCATTTCCACTTCCTCCCCAAAATTTGTTTAAAAAAACACAACCTTAACAAAACCATTATTATATGTAATTTTTGAAAAACGTTTTTCTACTTTTCCAAATAAAATCCTTCCTTTAAAACCCATTTCCATAATTCTCACACAAGGATTTTCATAACAAAAATTCAGAATTCATGAAAGGTCCAAGAAACCCACAAAAGGGAACTAGTGTCGGTGGTGACTTGACCATATGGTTAGCGGCCATATGTAAAACACAAGACCAACATAGAGAGACTTATTAGGACCTTTCCCCGACCCCACATGGCTTTCTAGGCCCTACAATCTCACGGAGGCCATTAGTCAGACTACCCTTGTCATTCCCATCACCAAACAATCAGCAATAACAAAGGACGCTAATAAAACCAGACTTCCCATTGAAACCCGAGGATCAGAATGAGAAAGAGTTCACGATGCTCTTCTAAAACATACCCCTAAAGTACCAAAAATCCTAATACATCTACCATGACATCCTCAAATAACAAGGGCAGTCTAAAAAGAATGGTCTTCTAAGAGCCGACCTCCTCTGATACCATTATGTCAAGAACCCGCCCGAGTTGACCCTAAACAGGTCAGAAGGGCCAACCCGCGACAAGTCGAGAGAGGCGTTCCCGATCCTCCCGGGATGGAAACAAGAACCAATGGAATCAATGGAGTACACAAGGGAACAATTTCTCCCATATATAACCAATAAAACAAACATCATAAAGAAATGGAAATCCCAAAATAAATTTATATAAAAACTGAATTGAACATTATTTGTTCAAGAAACTGAAAGTACAACTAAACCAACAACTTATCTGACCAAACCCAATAACCAAATAACTCCATGTGACCCTTATGGTCACTCTCTAACATAATGATCAAACGTCACCCAAGGCGATCAAACTCAAGCTGAAACTAGCACAAGGGATAAAAAATAAGAAGACTATATGCGTGAGTATTAAAACTCAATAGGTTAGCCCAATATTCTATTCTCAATGCACATACTTTAAAATAAAAGAAAAATAAATTTCATGTTTTAAATAGAAGATATAAAATTATGTTTTTCAAATGAGGTTCTATGCTATAATAGTTATTATACAAAAACTTTCATGTTTTATAATCAAAAATCCAAGTAACAAATTTTCAAAGAGGCGAAACTTAAAAATTAAAATTGTTTTAATGAGGGATGCTTTAAAAATTGTACACTTTTAAATAAATAATGCACACTACAGAATTTACCAACCAAACACACCGTATTCCGATGGTGAGTACAAAATATCCAATGAGCACAACTCATTGTAACACCCATAGGCACTAGTTAGTTGTGTGCCCCAAGTACCTCGTATCTCGGTGAAAGTAACCATAATAAATATCCATTCTTGTGCACACGAGCCAATAGTAGGGAGAATACCCATAACCTAGTGGTACCCCAACATCATCATCATCATATTTTAGTTAGTGTTTTCATCGTCAAACTTGCTATGTGAAACAGGGTCCAAACCCCACAGAATTACTAGCATAATAGTACACGTCCGCCCACCTAGATACCGGGGATTCCATTTAGTTCTCAATCAAGTTACAAATATTATCAAATAAATATTTAACATCCAAATTACATTCTCAAACCATAAAAACACAAACATCCCATAAACTCTCTATAAATTTCTTTCATAAATCAACAAACCACTACAAATTTTCGTAAAACAATTTCAAGGAGTCTATTAAGGCTTTCCACATAAAACTCATTCCAAAACACTATTTGAATTATAAAAACACAACAAGACCATACCAAACCATATTTGGAAGCCCTAAAAACATTTAATGAAATCATTTCATGGATTATATAATAATCCCAATTGACAAAACATGGTATATACAAGTAAAACACCCATTCTTTATTTTTTGGAAAGGCCAAACAGGCCTTTAAACATTTTCCCAAAACTAACATTTGAAAAAGTTATGCATTCCAATTTTTTTTAAAGAGGTGTATAAACACCACATAAAAAATCAAAACACATTCATAAATCCCATAAAACACTCAGGTTACATATTCAAAACACAACCATTTTCATAAGAATGTAAAACATGCCATTTTTTGGCAACTCGTGCCAAAACATGTTGTCCACCAAAACCCATTTATTTATAAAACCAAATACAAATTGAAAAGAAATAAAAGGATCCAAAAATAGTTTTTTACATGGTTCCAATATATTTATAAATCCAAAAAAATAATTTTAAATTGCACTAGACACATAGAATCCAACAGGGAAATTTACCGACCATGTGGCATGCACTCTTTAACAAAAAAAATTTTGTTAAGAATTTAAAAAGTGATAAAATACAATTTTAATGCCATAAAGTTATTAAATATACTGAAAAATATTCAAAATACCATAAAAAAGTGCGGAAGCTCGTGAAATTATTTATCAAATAAGAGGAGTGCACATTTATACCAAAACAACTATATTTTTAACAAAATAAGTCACAAAACATAATTTTCCCACAAAACCTTTAAAGCCAAGGTTTCACAGCAGCACATGTAATATAAATAAAGTTATAATAGTATGATAATGATGAAAATTAAATGATAAAGTCTTTTCAAGGGACATCCACTACTAGAAAAACAGGTCTTTGCGACGGGTCATTTGCGATGGGATCCCGTCGCAAATGGGTTTTTGCGACGGGGGCCCGTCGCAAATGGCCCGTTGCTGAAAACGGCGTCGCAACAACACTTATTTGCGACGGGCCCGTCGCTAAAGCCTTTATTGTGACTGGTATTCTCCCCGTCGCAAATAGTACTCCGTATATTTGTAAAAAACTTTTAAAATAGTTTTTGCGACGGGACCCGTCGCAAAAACTATTTAAAATAAAAAATAAAAAACTATTAATAAATTATTTTAATGCATATAATAATACTAATATTTGCGACGGGCATAGTATCCCGTCGCAAATACTATAAAAAAAATAAAAAAATAAATTATTAATAAATTATTTTAATTAATATAATAATAGAATTATAATTCAAAAATAAAAAATAATAGAATATTAATAAATGATTTAATTAATATAATAATATTAGAATTATAATTCATAAATAAAAAAATATTAATAAGTTATTTTAATTAATATAAAAATAATAGAATTATTTTACATTCAAATATTAAAATAATTCAAGTATTACAAAAAAATATAATTAAATTATAATATTATAAAATTTTAATATATATATAAAATTTAATATTATAAAATATAAATAATATTATTATTCATATTAATATTGTTATTTAAAAATATAATATTATTAATATTTTATAACGAGACAGAAACTACGAATAGAAAAAAAAATCATATTTTGATTTCACAAATTTTATAACATAAATACAAACTCTAATCTGAAGGAGGGGGGGAGGTGGGGGATCTGCAGATGGTGGTGGAGGAAACTCCATCCCTAAAGCATTAGTGAGTCGGCGCATGTACTCCATCTGCTCCTCATGCTGCTGCTGCCACCGACTCATCTGCTCCTCGTACAGCTGCTGCTGGCGTCGACGCTCCTCCTCATGCTGCTGACGCATCTGCTCCTGCTCCTATCGGAGACTCTCTATCAGTGCAGTCTAAGATCGCAACTGATCCTCATACTGTGTAGTAGACGAAGATGCACGAGCTCCTCTCGAGCTGGATGCCGACATCGCAGCACTGCCATAATAATCTCCGGGAGTCAGTCGAGAGCCGATACCAACTACCCAGCCCTTCTCGAAGGCATACTGGGTGGCCTGCATCCATGCCGCCTCATCAAAATGACGGCCAGTGGTCTGATCTGATGACTCGGCCTGACTCTCAGGCTGGGCCTGTGACGCTGTGGCCTCATATGACTCCTGTAGTTGCAATTTAAAATTAAAACTGTGAATATATTATATGCAGTTAATTTTTAAACTTGAAAACAAATAATACTGACCACGATGTGATGTTGATGATCACCTCTGAGCTCCCCAGTAGAAGGATCACTATACATCCTCCGATATACGTCGTACTCTGTAATATCGGGGTGCTCGACAACCTATAAGAACAAAAAATAAACTGTTAATATTTATAGTTATATAAAATATTTATAAATAATGTATGTACCAGATGCTATCTATGAGTACTGAAAGAACGACTCCCAGCTCGATGAGTCACCTCTTGTCTCCCCCGATTCTGCCTCCCCACCGATGATCTCCTCTGAAAGTCACCACTCAACCAGTGCACACATAATCCATCCCATACATGGGATGAAATGTACTCTGGTCGGTGTGCTCTACATGACTCGTCAAAATCTGATACTCCTACTTTCTTCATCGCAGCTTTTCTTAAATTGTGCAAAAACTGACGAAGGCGATCACGCATGACCACCTCCCATGCCTCGTGGATGGCGTCACGCATGGTATCCTCGATCGGATACCATAAACCCTACAAATAAATCAAAATATCAAGTTAGAAATGAAATAATTTTCAAAATAAAAATTATTTATTTACGTACGTACCAACCAATAGCTGAACATGGCCTACTGCACATCAATGGGAATATGCTCCCATGTGGTCCACAGCTGAGAGAAATAGTTGCGCAAAATAGTGCTGCCCTATCTGACTGCTATATGCGGAAAACTGTAAAAATAATAAACATTTATTATGTGAATAAATTAATGAAATCTTAGTCAAATCCACAGGTTATCACACAGGTTATCACACCTCCATGTGCGTGGATCAAACCCAAGACGTGGACGTCGCTTGGGGACGGGGTCAAGAATCATCAATCGTGCAAGACCGCGCCCCCTCCGCGTACTCCCTGAGAGAAATTTTTCAGTCGACGTTCTTTGAGAGCAGCTGTTGTAATTTGTGGAATTTGTTTCTTGATATGATTATCATACAACCTATAAAAACCAAAGTTATTTACTGTAACATAAATGATAGAATAAGTGATATAAACACTTAAAGTACAACTGATGTCATCTCTTCACAGTTGAGCAGAACATACATATGAGCTCTATGATGTTCATCATCTGAAAGCCAGCGTTCATAAACTCCACCAAAACCAAGCTCTGACTGGTTGAAAACAGATAATTGATTGTCGATTTCATCAATATTCCTCTCGTTCCATCCCATTCAGTTGTGTTTTGAAGGATACTCAGATTCAAAATAATGGGAGTAGAAAAAAGATATTCCCTCTTGAAAATAAGCTTCTGCAATAGATCCTTCAACAAATGCTTTGTTACGTACTTTTCTTTTCAATTTTTGCATGCATCTTTCAAATGGGTACATCCATCAAAACTGTACTGGACCTCCACATTTGGCTTCATATGGAAAATGTAACATCAAATGTTCCATTGAGTCGAAGAAGGACGGCAGAAATATTTTTTCCAGTTTACATATAATTACAACAACATCTTTTTCAAGTTTTCCTAGAGCATCATAATCTGCCGTAGCCGCACAAATTTCCTGAAAAAAATGAGACATGTCTGTTATGGAATCCCAAATCATAGAATTCAACAGACCTCTTAATATAATGGGTAGAAGTATCTCCATTATAACATGACAATCATGACTTTTTAATCCAGTAATATGACCATTCTTTACACATCTACCCAAATTGGAAGCACAACCATCTGGAAGTCTCAAATCTGCAATCCACTGACAAAATAATAAACGGTTTTCTTTAGACAGTGTATAAGCTGCTTTTGGTTTCAGTAAACTTTCTGTTCTGACATTCTCAAATAGTTCCAATTCTGGACGCCTGCAAATTTGGGCAAGACCTAAACGTGCATTTACATTGTCTTTGCTCTTTCCTGGCATATCCAAAACTGTATGAAACAAATTATCAAAACAGTTCTTCTCAATATTCAAGACATCTAACATGTATCGGACCAACAGATCAGACCAATATGGAAAATCCTAAAATATGCTACGTTTAATCCAATTGTGTTCTTTCCCAAAACTAGAAATTTTCTGTTGGTTTATTGTGGGACCAAAAGTGATGGGAGGTAATGAAAATACAACTGATTTTAACTCTGAACCTGATAGCATTTTTGGAGGTCCATCCATTTCAACTGTTCCTTTTCTGAAATGAGATCTGTTTCTGCGAAAAGGATGATCAGCTGGAAGAAATCTGCGATGACAGTCAAAATAACAAGGTTTCTTTCCATGAATGAGCATAAATGTTTTGTTCTCTCCCATACAGTAAGGAAATGATTTCTGACCATGTGTACTCCAGCCAGATAACATCCCATAAGCCGGGAAGTCACTTATTGTCCACATCAATGCTGCTCTAAGTATGAAATTCTGTTTTGTTGCAACATCATATGTACTGACACCAATACTCCACAATAAACTTAATTCATCAATCAATGGTTTCAAATAAAGATCAATATTTTTCTTCGGATGTCCTGGAATTAGTAAAGTCAAAAAGATATATGGCTCCTTCATCAACATCCATGGAGGTAAATTGTACGGAGTTAAAAAAACAGGCCAACATGAATATTGACTACCATAAGATCCAAACGGACAGAAACCATCAGTGGAAAGGCCCAGTCGAACATTTCTAGCTTCTAAAGCAAAGGATGGATGCACTCTATCAAAATGTTTCCATGAATCACCATCGGCTGGATGATTCAAGCTTTTATCGGTTGAAATATTCTCTTTATGCCATGACATCATTGTCGTTGTATTCTTAGACATGAATAAACGCTGAAGTCTGAATGTAAGCGGAAAATTTCTCAACTGTTTTACAGGAATCAAACCAGACTTCCTGTGTTGTTCTTCATTATATCTCAGTTGCCCACAAGTGGGACAACTATCCAACGACTCATTTTCTCCAGAATATAAAATGCAGTCATTTGAACATGCATGAATCTTATGACAAGTAAGTCCCAAATTTCAAACCAGCCTCTTACTCTCATAGTAATTTGCAGGTAAAACATTTCCTTCGGGTAACAGTGTTTTAAGAAAAGAAAATATCTGGTCAAAACAGGTGTTTGACATTCCGTTATCTGATTTGATAGCCATAAATTTTGCAACTGCTTCTAATTTGCTCATCTTGCAGCCAGGATATAATGCATCCTCAGCAGACTTCAACAACTCATAAAATTCAGACGGTGCCAACTCAGGATTTGAAGCTATATCAGCCGGAGTTTCTGTATGTTGAATAGATGAACCTGCAACATCATGTACTAAATCTTGAAACCGAGATGGATCCAGAATCAAGTTGGTATCACCTGCTCTGGAACTGCGTTCACCGTGTTGATACCAAAAAACATAATCTGGTTGAAAACCAAAACACAAGAGATGTTCTCCCACTTTGTCAAACGTGTCAAACGTTCTCAATGCACATTTTCTGCAAGGGCATTTTATTTATCCTTCTGAAACAAATTATGGATTTGATGCCGCAAATGATAAAAAAGTCTCCACACCCTCTACATATACTGGATTTAAACCAGAACCGTTTGGATTTCTACGTTGATTTATCCATATGCAGTCACCTAATAATGATTGTTGACGACCTCGTTGTTCCATATTTCTCTATAAAATATAAAATCATTACTGGTTTTGAATAATTTGTTAGAAAAAACACTCAAGCTAGGATAATTATAGAGTTTAGATCATACACGACTGACGCAAACTTTTTATTGAGATAGACCTAAAAATTGACCCTTTAAGAATTAAATATGTTGAGAATAAAGCAAAACATGTTACAAATATTGATAATTTTAATATTAGATAAATTTTTTATTATTTTCATAGTACTAATATTATTGATAATTAATACTAATTATTGGTAATTATTACTAATTATTGGTAATTATTGGTAATTATTGGTAATTATTGGTAATTATTACTAATTATTGGTAATTATTACTAATTATTGGTAATTATTACTAATTATTGTTAATTAAAACTAATTATTGGTAATTATTACTAATTATTGGTAATTATTGGTAATTAATACTAATTATTGGTAATTATTACTAATTATTGGTAATTATTGGTAATTATTGGTATTTATTGGTAATTATTACTAAGTATTGGTAATTATTACCAATTATTGGTAATTATTACTAATTATTGGTAATTATTACTAATTATTGTTAATTACTACTAATTATTGTTAATTATTATGAATTATTGGTAATTATTGGTAATTATTACTAATTATTACTAATTATTACTAATTATTGGTAATTATTACTAATTATTTGTAATTATTATTAATTATTACTAATTATTCCTAATTATTGTTAATTATTACTAATTATTGGTAATTAGTACTAATTATTACTAATTATTACTAATTATTGGTAATTATTACTAATTATTACTAATTATTGGTAATTATTGGTAATTATTACTAATTAATACTAATTATTGGTAATTATTGGTAATTATTACTAATTATTGCTCATTATTACTAATTATTGGTAATTATTATTAATTATTACTAATTATTACTAATTATTACTAATTATTACTAATTATTACTAATTATTGGTAATTATTACTTATTATTGGTAATTATTACTAATTATTACTAATTATTACTAATTATTACTAATTATTACTAATTATTACTAATTATTACTAATTATTGGTAATTATTACTAATTATTACCAATTATTGGTAATTATTGGTAATTAATACTAATTACTGGTAATTATTACTAATTATTGTTAATTATTGGTAATTATTGGTAATTATTACTAAGTATTGGTAATTATTACTAATTATTGGTAATTATTACTAATTATTGTTAATTATTACTAATTATTGTTAATTATTACGAATTATTGGTAATTATTACTAATTATTACTAATTATTACTAATTATTACTAATTATTACTAATTATTACTAATTATTGGTAATTATTACTAATTATTGGTAATTATTATTAATTATTACTAATTATTCCTAATTATTGTTAATTATTACTAATTATTGGTAATTTGTACTAATTATTACTAATTATTACTAATTATTACTAATTATTGGTAATTATTACTAATTATTACTAATTATTACTAATTATTACTAATTATTACTAATTATTGGTAATTATTACTAATTATTGGTAGTTATTGTTAATTATTGGTAATTATTACTAATTATTCTTAATTTTTACTAATTATTACTAATTATTGGTAATTATTACTAATTATTGGTAATTATTACTAATTATTGGTAATTATTACTAATTATTGGTAATTATTACTAATTATTACTAATTATTACTCATTATTACTAATTATTACTAATTATTACCAATTATTTGTAATTATTGGTAATTAATACTAATTATTGGTAATTATTACTAATTATTGGTAATTATGGGTAGTTATTGGTAATTATTGGTAATTATTGGTAATTATTGCTAATTATTACTAATTATTGTTAATTATTACTAATTATTGTTAATTATTACTAATTATTGGTAATTATTACTAACTATTTCTAATTATTACTAATTATTACTAATTATTACTAATTATTACTAATTATTACTAATTATTACTAATTATTACTATTTATTGATAATTATTACTAATTATTGGTAATTATTACTAATTATTGGTAATTATTTCTAATTATTGGTAATTATTCCTAATTTTTACTTATTATTACTAATTATTACTAATTATTGGTAGTTATTACTAATTATTGATAGTTATTGTTAATTATTGGTAATTATTACTAATTATTACTAATTATTACTAATTATTGGTAATTATTATTAATTATTACTAATTATTGGTAATTATTGGTAATTATTACTAATTATTACTAATTAATACTAATTATTGGTAATTATTCCTAATTATTCCTAATTATTCCTAATTATTCCTAATTATTACTAATTATTACTAATTATTACTAATTATTACGAATTATTACTAATTATTACTAATTATTGGTAATTATTGGTAATTTTTTGTAATTATTGGTAATTATTCCTAATTATTACTAATTAGTGGTAATTATTAGTAATTATTACTAATTATTACTTATTATTGATAATTATTAATAATTATTACTAATTATTTGTAATTATTACTAATTATTGGTAATTATTACTAATTATTGGTAATTATTACTAATTATTGGTAATTATTACTAATTATTGGTAATTATTACTAATTATTACTAATTATTCCTAATTATTGATAATTATTGTTAATTGTTCCTAATTATTAGTAATTAAATGAATAATTTCCAATAATTAGGAATAATTACCAATAATTACGAATAATAACATTATTAGTATATTTTATTATTAATATTAAAATAATATAATTTTCTAATTTATATACAATTCTCCTTTCATCTGTGTGTTTTCTATCTCCACATACAAATAATACATGTGGAGACAGCAAACACACAGATGAAAAGAGAATTGTATATATATAAAAAATTATATTATTTTAATATTAATAATAAAATATACTAATAATGTAATAATGTTATTATTCCTAATTATTGGTATTTATTACTAATTATTAATATTTATTCTTAATTATTAAAAATTATTACTAATTATTTCTAATTACCATTAACTATGAACAATACTAATAATTTAAAATTATTAAGTAACAAAACAATGTAAACATAATTAAATTACAACTAATTAAGAATAATTGAAACTAATAAAAAATTAAAAATAAATATTAAATTAAAATGAACATAAATACCTTGAAAATTGATCTGCTCTGATCGTTTTTCAAAACATTAATATCAACTCCGGAGAAAAAAATTAAACTTGAGAAAAACTGAACTTTAGAAATAAAACTTTGAGAGAAAAAGAAGATGAAGTTTTAGAATGATTTGAAAAAAAGGATGGGGGTATTTATAGGTTAGATTATTTGCAACGGGTCCATTTGCGACGGGATTCCCGTCGCAACTAGTATTATTTGCGACGGTACCCGTCGCAAATACCTTAGCCATCATTTATTACGATCAACGGTTAAATAGTTATTTGCGACGGGTCCCGTCGCAAATAACCACCTGTCGACATACTATTTGCGACGAGGGAATATTCCGGTCGCAAATACATTTTACCACCGCCGGTTATTTGCGACGGGAATATTCCCTCATCGCAAATATGTTTCCCGCGATGTGGCGCGCAACGCGCGCCAGTTCTTTTGCGACGGGGAAAGCAATCCCGTCACAAAAGCCTACTTATTTGCGACGGGCAAATACCCCCGTCGCAAATAATTTTTTAACGGGGCTATTTGCGACGGGATTTATTCCTGTCGCAAATAACCCGTCGCAAATACACATTTTTCCCGTAGTGATCCTACCTCAAATCCTTGGCGAAATGGAAACGCACACACAAAATCACCATCCGAGGGTTTACAAACCCTAAACCTATGATGACCAGAACCAAATGAATGAAAACCCCATAAAAAATACTATAATAACAGAACCCTAAGTCTAACAATACTAGTGGAGATTATAAAACCAAGAAATAATGAAAGGAGGAAGAAGATGGAGGATAAAGGAGAAGGAATCTTACCTTTTCATCTAGAAAACTCTTCATATTCCATTATATCTGCACCCTTAGATAACAGAGAATGGCTTGGAACTTCTTGGAGATACTCCTATGTCTGGACGAACCAGGGAAAGAATATTGGTGGCCAAAATAGTACGAATTGATTGATTTATGAATGATACAATTTACCTTGTCAATTCTGGACGATTTGACAGACATTGAGAATGTTTCCCCACTCCGAGACTATTCTGAGATCCAAAGATGGAAAATAGATATTGGGGGTGAGATTAGGGATATTGGCTTTGGGTTGGAGTTTGAATAACCGAAAATATAAAATATTGAATTAGATAAAAAATGAAAAAATTATTTGCTTAAAACTGGAAATGGGCCCATGGGCTGGCCCAATGCCTAAATAAGTAACCCCAATTCACCATGATTATGAATTATTAAGGGGTCCAAAATTATATTGTAGTTTGAATATATCAGTAGAGGCCATTTGAGAAGTGGAATGGGTGAAAAGGGTTAAAAACAAGGAGTTATAAAAGAATCAAATTTGTTTTTTAAAACTAGAAATGGGCTCACGGTTGGCCCAAATCATGAAGTAACCACCCTTTCTTCAAAAACTCTTAAACAAGAAATGGGTAACCCAAATTAAGGTGATTAGAAATATATGAAACTTCAAAAATCAACATTCATCTCACCAAATACCCATGAAAAGGATCGGTATTTCTGATGGAGCAGATCGAAACAAAGACATGAAAAACCGGGTGTGACAATGCACACCTACCAAACTATGACCAACATAAAATTGGCCCCAAAAACAAGATCACACAATGGACCTAGAAAGGAATAAAGATAATCATCACAATGGGTAAATGGATTCAATAACCAAACACAATAGTGCTACTTAAATAAAAGAAAATTATGTAGTAGAAAGGATTACTCATTCAGAGATATTGAACCCAAATGAAATAGATATCAATCACTAAAAAAAGTAATTCAGTTAGAGTAGACATCCCCAAAATCATTGGAGGAGAGATCTAGCTCGAGATCTAGTAGGTTTCACATTAAATGAATAAAAAAATCACTTTTACAATGACAAAAATTCCCTATATTCATGATTTACATGTCTTTTAACCCCTTTACATGTCATGTAATCCATGAAGATGTCCCAATCTGAAAAAACTCATTGAATTTATATTAGAAACCTAATTTTTAACAATACATGTTGTGTACTACCTTCATGTTGTTTACCATATTCACGAAAGCTTCCCTTCATAAATTACTTGGTGGGTACTCCTGTTACACAATGTGTATTTATCCTAAATATTAAAAAGGCGAGTTTACGATAGAAAACCAAAATCCACCTTAGGTGTTCCTTGAACTCAGTAAGAACCCTGCACAACCATTGCATGTTTATACCTGGACTCTATTAACTAAGAAAACATACATCCATAAACTTTTGGTCATTTTTACCAAAAAATTATCTCTATCCTTTGGAGTCCTTAGACACTCCAAATTAAATAAAAAAATAATTAAAGAGATGGGGAATTATTGAAAGGCATTAACAGGATGTTTCAAACTCCCCACCATAAGAAATTCCATCCTTGGGAAGTCACGTGGATGATTGGTGTCCAAAAAAGATGTAAGTCCACTAATCCATCAACAATGACTTTCTCTACCAAGTCTCATGATAATCTGATCAATGCTGCTATAACAGTATTTCCAATGGAATATATTTCCCATGGAAGACCATTAATTGAGATTCAATGATTCCTACTGCCTATTCCATAACAGGAACATATGGCTCTAACTTGTTCACTTCCTAACTCAAGATATGAGAGGTATCAGGATGGTATTTCTTAAGTAGAGATATGTGGAAAACATCATGAATTCCTTACTTAATCAGAATTTCTAAATTATAAGAATCCTTCATAAGATGCTTAGTGAACTCAAATGATCCAACATATATTAGAGTAAACTTCCCTTGTTTTCTACGTTGACGGTGACCCAACCTTGGAGAAGCTTTCAACAAAACCCAATCACCTAGAGAAAACTCCAAAGGATGATGTTCTCATATATATAAGATTTTTTTCGACTATGAACTGCAACCATATGCTGACGTATATCATGAATACTCCCCAACTTATCTTAAACCAAACTCTGTCTCACCAAGGATGCTTTACCCACCTCTACCCATCAAAGATATGATCTCCACAGATGACCACATAGAGACTCGAAATGAGCCATTCTAATTGACGAATGATAATTGTATTTATATAAAAACTCACCCATTCCCATAGAGTTATACTAATATTCACTAAAATACAATACATAAGAATAAATCATATCCTCCATGATCCGAATAGCACACTCCATCTAACCGTCTATCTATGGATGATTTGCTATACTCAACATGACATGATTCCCCATCACATCCTTGAGACTCCTATTGAACCTCAATGTAATCCTAGGATCACTATCTAAAACAATGGTAGAAGGAACCCCATGTAATCTCATAGTTTCATACACATACAACTTACCCAGATATTCAACTTTAATGGTATCCTTACTCGAAATGAAATGAGGTGAATTTTTCAACTAATCAATCACTACCAAGATATATTTCCTCCCTCTGGGAGTATATGGTAATAAAAAAATCCATGGATACCTTGTACCATTTCCTAACTAGCGTTGGAAGATAATGGAGAAAACTATATTGTTTAAGATGATCTACCTTTATTTGTTGGTTGGTGTGTAGTGGGGAACACAATTAGAAATTTCACACTTCATACCCAAACCCCAAAATCACCATATCATGTCATAATAAATATTCATATTTCCCATATGAACAACCCAATAAGTGTTATAATAAAAAAATAAAGCTCCTCACTAATGTTGGGATGACAAACCGACCCCTAAAATAGAGAAAATAGTTTGAAGAGAGAGACCAGCCGTATATGGTCTCCCCGCCATATAGGGTTTATTGAATTACTCTAAACTCGTATTCCTATTATTTAATATATATTATAGACTCAAGGAGAGAGGATGATAAATTAACACTATTCAAAACCATACTTAAAACATCCTCCTGATCATCTAAATGTAGCTGAACAAAAAATCCCAATAAGGTTCCACTACTATAATTCCAAAAAATAGAATTTGATGAAACTTTCTTTCTAAGAGGGTCTACGATAACATTTACCTACCTCAAGGTATATGCAATATCAAAGTCAAAAATCCGAAGGTATTCCACCCACTACCACTATTTGAGATTCAATTATTTATGAGAAAATATATTACTATAGATCTTGTGATCATAAAAGACTATGAACAATTCCCCAGATAGATAGTACTACAAACACCTAAGTGCATGTATAATTGCGAAAAGCTATAAATCGTGAGTGGGGTAATTCTCCTCATACATTAAAAGATTAAAAGATTTTTAAGACACCACATGATCATCCTTCATGAGAACATAACCTAAAATAGTGTTAGAAGCATCACATACAACCACATACCCCTTACCGATCTCAAGTAAGATCAAAATAAGAACCAATTTTATAAGTTATTTCAGCTTATCAAAAGAAGGCTGGAAATTTGTGTCCCATAATAATTTTACCCACTTTATTAGTAAGATTAGTTAATAGTGATGTGATATTTGAGAAATATTTTATTAAATGTCAATAGTTTCTAGAAATACCAAAAAATAACTGAATCTCAAATAAATTTATCGGTTCCTCCGAGGAAAAAATATCTTTTATCTTTTTAGGATCAACTGATAAGCCGTGGTAAAAAATCACATTCCCTAATAAATTTACCTTTTCAATCCAAAAATTTATTTTTAAAATCTTTACATAAAAATTGTGACTCCTTATAATTTATAGAACCTAATTCAAATGGATCTTGAGATCATTCTTGTATCTTGAATAAATAAAAATTTCGTCCATAAAAACCACCACAAAAGTGTCTAGAAACTGATGGAATATCTGATTCATAAAATACATAAATTTTTTGGAGTGTAATTCAAACAAAAGGGCATCAAAAGATATTGAAAATTGTTATACATTCTCTTAAAAGTCATCATTGGTATATCAGACTCCCAAAATTTGATCTGAGGATAACCTTATTGAACATCAATCATTTAAAACCACATTTCCCCCTTCAAATGGTCAAAAAATTATTAACATGAGTAGAATGATACTTATTTTTAACTATTACTCAGTTCATCTTCTGATAGTCCACACAAAATTAGAGTGAACCATTTGTATTATTGGTATAGAGAATTGAGGATAACCAAGGAGAAACACTAGATTGGCTAAAACCCTTAACCACCAAATCGTCCAATGGAATATAGATCCCTTTCAGCTCTACTAGTGATATATGATAAGAGGAATTACAACTAGATGCATACCTGGAACCAAGTCAATTGTAAAATTAACCTCCATCTCTGAAGTAATCCCCATGAAATAGTATGTTAAAAATAAGAAAATTCCAGAATAATAATGATAAGATCAACAAAATAAGTGAAATCAAAAGGTATAACTACTAAAAAATATAACAGACTCATGGAATCTAGGTGGAAAGGTCCAGCTTTACTAGACCTCAGATCACACACTCTCTAAAAAATCCATGATCTACCATCGACTATATGAAATGAAAAATGTCCATGATAAAAATCAACCATGTCATGATAAGAAACTATCCAATCCATCCAAATGATGATGTAAAAAAATTATATTGAGAACAATAAAATCCCAGAATAACTCTACATCAGCTATCAATAGAACACAAGGACACTGAAACCCCTACTCTTTTATCTTTCTTATTTCCAAGAGGTGATAAAAGAGTAGGAATCACCTATATCAAGTAAAGAAAAAGAAATGGAATATTCAATCGGGATGGTACCTCTCACGGCTGATAGACCCACATCTTCCTCTTTAAGAAACTCATATACTCCATGAAGTTGACTCAATCCATAGGCCTATGGCTGGATCCTTTTAGTCTTTAAATAATTTGACTACCCCATAGTAGCCTTTGGAGATAATGATTCTTGACCATTTTGAGGTATGAACATTACCTGATAGAAACTCTATAGATAACCATAATGTACACAATTATTTCATATCTCTACAGGTGATAGAAAATAACGTTGTGTGTGTTATACATTTATAGACTAATAGAATGTCAGAGGCACACTGCTAGCTTCAAGTGGAGGTTCCAAAGAGGTATGCTCTAAAGAACCACCTCCACCACTATTGCAATGATCTTTTACATTCCTCATCTTCCTTGACATTCCACTGAAACTAATACTAGGAGGAAGAGTAGAGGAAGAATAGGTAATATTTCTTTCCATATTCATATCATCCATCACAACCCTATCCACTATCTCCACATAGGTAAAAATCTCCATCATAAATACCTATGATTTAATATCTAGTCCTAAACCCTATAGGTACATACAAAATTTCGCTGGTAATTAATTACAATCTGTAGTGAAAAAGAAAAATATTATGTAATAGATTGGTGTATTCCCACTCTGAACACTCTCTAGAAGGAACTCGAGAGAGTTTTCCATCATTAGTGACTATGGAAAAAACTAATGGAATGAGAGAGTCTTGAAACCCTTCTAGTAAAAGGCCATGTTCCTATCCTCTTGTACTATTAAGTCCCACTATATCTTGTTAGGTCCCTCAAGTCTCAATGATACACACTTCACCTTGATACTCTTAGTGGAATCCAAGAATTTGGAAATCTGATCGATCTTCTCAAGCCATACCTCAAACTATTGAAGTTAATTCGTACTCTTAAAGGATGGTGGATTCTCATGCAAAAATTCATATGAAAAATCCCTTTCCCCTACTAATCCTAGATATACCTCCACAAATACATTTTGGACTTGTGATACATTTTGATCTACAGAATGAACTACTCGCTTGATTGTCTTGATAAAATTATGATCAAGGGGTAGATTCTATTAAGGATCATTAGCTATACCCTCCCGTGGAACCCATGTAATACATCTTAGAGGCATACTTTATTCACATCAAAATAGTTAAAATGACAAGATATAGAGTAATATTAGTTCAAACCAGAAAAAAACGAGATTAAGATCAAAACTCAAGATAGGAGAAAAACATCTCAATATCCCATGGTAACATGAGTCTCATTATAGAAAGAGTTATCTATGAACTCACTAAAATCTAACTATCAACTCTTAATAATCATATATGCAATCTATCAAATGTCCTAATAAAATAACTCTTAAGGAAAAACCTCCTTTGATACCGCTTTGTAATGAACTAACCCAAATACCCTCTCAATACTGGCACCCGGCCTGATCTACCACATACATGAATGGTGTTTCTGATACCCAAGGGCTTACAACTAGCACCCAGGAATCAGAAAGAAACTAGAGGAAGTTATTTCTCCCAACCTGAAGTGATAATGTCCTGGAATACATATACACATATCATAGAGAAATAGATAAAGAGATAAATATATTCCATAACATATAAAGAACAATGGAATATACACAAATGAAATGTAGAAAAAAATGTCTAAGAGTCAAGTCCAATAGCAAAGGATGAAAAATCTAAAACAGTTATTCCAATAGCTAAATATGATAGTGTGGGAAAACACCCACCATATCACCACAAGCTACCCAAAAAATAGGTGAAAGAAAACATCTCTACCTCACTCTGGAGCCTTTTCTTTCCCTTTAATGGAATACATAATAAGGTCTACACACCATCAAAGGGGAGAGTAGGGTGTAAGATAACAATAATAGTAGGATCTAACATAGGTGTTCTATAATAATTCTCTCTATAATAATCTATGCATTATCAACTTCAAAGAAAATAAGGAATGATATTCAACTTAGACATTTTATTTCAAAGAATGTAAAAATAATTTAATTTCCCCTTTTTTCTCATTTCCAAATTAAGTAGGTTAGTCTTTTTCAATGCATTTCACATACATATATCAAAGTAGATATATCAAAGAAAACCAAATCTTATATCACACATCATATCAAATCTATAGAAGCATAAAAAAATTACATGATAAAACAACCCAAATCAACCAAAATATTTTGATATATTCCACCATTTCATTTATGAAATAATTTTTAGAACAACCATAGTAATGTTGTTCACTAACATAGGATAGAGACAAGACCACCTACCTTGAAACTCATGTCACAAATGCCCACAACGGTATCCACCAACAAAGAAGAACACAAAAAGATAAATAAGGTCCTATAACCAATCCACACATCTCAAAATTTATTGAATTTTACAAAAGGGTTGGTGGATAAGTGGAATGAACACATAGCTTAAGAACACACACTTACCACACCATCACCAAAAAAGAATCGACCCCTGGAATAATATTGCACAATGGATCTAGAAAAGAATCAAGATAATCATTACCATGGTTAAATATATTTTACAACACAATTAAACAATGATACTATAATCAAATGAAATTAATAATAAGAAAGGATTACTCACTCGGAGAGATTCAACCTAACTGAAATGGAGAGTAATCATTGAATGAGGTGATTCATATAAAATGGAGGCCCCAAAAATTATTAAAAGAGAGATCTAGGTCAAGAGTAAGAATGCTACACATTGAATGATTAAAAAAATCACTCTTATGATTCTATAAAATCCATGTCCACATAACACACACTATGTTTAACCTCTTTATCTGTTTTGTAATCTGCCAAGCCTATATACCTTCAAAAACCCAATTAAGTTTTATTGAAAACCTAATTTTTAACATTACAAGACATCTAAAATTTACACGACATGTACTCCATTCACACAATATAACAGTTTCATGGAATATTACCTAAAATAATTACATTGTTTGTACTCTCATTACATGAGATTTATTTCTCCTGCAAAATACAGAAGACTGGTTTATAGTAGAAAATTCATAACCACCTCAAGTATTATCTAATATTGGGGTGAACTCCGAAAATTCATTAAAATTTATACCTAAAACTACATTAATTAAATTAAAAACACATCCTTGAACTGAAGACTATTTTCCCTAACAAATTCTCACCATCCTTTTGAGTCCTAAGATGAGCGCGATTAAAGGGGAAAATCAGTAAAGTGATGGGAAATACCTAAGATATAGTAATGAGATGTTATAACATGTGTGTGTGTGTGGCCCATGATACCATGTTTGATATTTGATCACATATGCATATATTAATAGACTGTGATACCATGTTTGAAGTTTAACCACATGTGTGTGCATGCATCACCTATGAAACCCATGTTTGGGATTGATCACATGTGTGTGTTTGGATACCATTTCCATTCTTGTTGTATTATTAATCTAGATATATCTAGCTTTAATGATGATATTTTTTCCATGTGATATATTTGGAAAATGTTATTTTTTTATTTTTCTTTGTGTAGTACCAAAAAGATAGGTGGAATTTCCATGGCTCGATGACCCTAAAAGGAGAGCATGTTCAGATGTTGAATGTGACAAGATAACAAAACTGATTTAGACAACATGGTGGGATGTCCTTGTAGCCTAACCCAAGGGAATGATAATATTGTGTGATCTAACCTAAGAGGTGATAGTGGGGAATGATGTTTATCAATGACTTGACCTAGGACATAGTACTAGGACATGGTGGCCTTATGACCTGACCCAAGGTATATATAATGACATTAGGGAATGATTAATAGAAAATATGGGAAATGACAGTCCTATGACTCATTAGACTTTTAGATAATGTCCAGAACATGTGGTGAACTTATGGTCAACTATGTTTCATGACTTTTGTTATGACTACATTTTACACATGGAGCTAAAGAAGTTACGACCAGGGGTTTGTGTCGGCTTAGTTAGTACATGACTTCCTAGTATATTATTGTATGTTTTTTTTTGATTATTTATTTATTATGATGATACAAAATCTTATGAATATGAACCCATTTTAAAGAAGCATTGGTGGTTCCCTGTTGGGATTATACTCACACACTATATGAAAATATTGATACAGATGTAGACATTATGATCTAGTATGTAGGAAAGGTAAAGGCCTCAACAATAGGGATATTGGAGATGAAGCATGGTGATCAGAGGTGACACTAGGATGGACTATAGAGTAATGTCACAATGTTTATTTATTTACATATCTTAATCACACTTTTGTTGAACCGCCACTTCAGGGATCATTGGTTTATTTTCTAGAAGACTTGAGAAACATTTCATTCCATATGTTTTATCCTCGTTTATTTATTACTTTGTGTTATTAATTATGTTTGTATAATTTATATAGAGGTTATATTTCTCCCCACTATTTATGTTAAGACTATCATTACTAGTCAAAAACCTCTTATGTATGATGAGGAACACATGAGGCCATGTGTCACTCTGAATCGAACTCAGTGATTTAGGTTGGGGTGTTACACAAACTATATTTATTAATATTGAAATATTACACATTTTTTGTATTATCCTGGATTTCCACAATAATTGTTGGGAATTTTTGTTTTCTATTAAGGTGATATATATAATTATTATAATGATAATACATTTATATATCCCTTTCATAATAGGATTTATTAATATATCTTCCACATTGTAAATGCCCAATAATTCATTATTCTTATTAAAGGATATTTACCAAGAAAGCTATACCATTCTATTTATTTGTTAAAAATTTATGTGACCCTATATTCCACTATTCTATATGATAATAGTGGTTAATAAATTTTTATATTAATCCATTAATTGAAAAGTTGTTTTTATTTTAAATTATGGTATGTAATTATTATAAATTTTTATCTATTATGGAATGAATGGGTTGATTTAAGTTATAATGGGCCTTAAAATAGTATTTCTTCTAAGTAAACTGATTTTTATCATTATAAAACTATGATAGGGTATGGGGAGTGACCTTACCCTTTATGTGTGTTGTTTGGAATGGGGCTTCAATGATATGTTTATGATGTGAAAATTTATAAATTTTGAGCAATTACTTCATTATGATGTCAATTTTTTATAGTGTCCATGATTATATATTCATTAATTTATCCCCATGTATTCTTTGACATGGATTTATATTTAATATTTAATCATTCAATATTTTTTATTCTATTATCTTATATCTTCACAGATACATGATACCATATTAAGAATCTAAGATCAACATTTTTTTTTATGTTTCCACATTCCCTTACTAAAGAATAAGAATGTTATGTATTATTGACTCCAATGATACCATTATGGAATAATAATTTTTGATTGATTATTATAAAACATTTAATTTATGATTGAAATTTTATGTAATGTCAATGTATATAGTCTCTTAAGGACTAAAAAACATTTAATCTCTAAAATAAAAACTATTCTAATTGAAATATAACGTAATAAATAACCACATTCCTTAGATGATCATGTTTTGAGAGGTTATATTATGTATCAAATAATGGTTCAGTGGAAACATTTGGAAAAATATTTAGAATAATTCGACTAAAGGAAATAAATTTTTCATTATAAAATTGTAGTAATTATTTTATAATTTGTGTTATATACACCATATATAAAATTTATATGATGTCATTTTAGGAAAACATGGTATATAAATAATCTTTCGAACATTATTAGTCAATAAAATCACTAATTAATATATGGTTTTTGTTAGATAATAGTTTCCTTTGGATAAAATATAAATCATGTGAACATATAAAGACAATGTTAGAATTAAAATAATTATAAGGATAATGGAGTTAATGTTGGTGATAAAAAAATATTACTATTACATGAAAATTAAATTTGGTTATTAATTATAACATTGACCATATAAAATAACTAGTTATCCATCAATATAGATCAAACCCTTTATAGAAATGTATATTGAGACATCCTCCATAATTCAGTAATCAAATAATCCAATAGTGGAATAGAAGTGAATAAAGTTGGGAGTGAAAGTATCTATAGAGTTAAGATGCATTAGGAAAGAAAAATATATCAAGGATAATGATAATTTAAGGGGATAAATTGAATAATGTTAGTAACTAATTATAAATACTATGAAAGGAATGAGATATAAAATACTGGGTGAAATTCATTTAAATTAATTTTTCTAGAAGGATATTTTCTATCAGAGTAATACACTAAATGGAATGTAAATTATTCAATTTCTGATGAAAGGATAAAGAGATAATTGATGCGTATGTGTTTTTTTGAACTGGAAATAATGCATCCTATAATGGACCAAACATTTGTAAAATTGATCTAGGATCATAGATCATTTTATAGGATTCTATTTGACTAGTTGCGGAGCCCGAATAGAGTTATGGACCAGAAGTTATGGCCATTTGATGTTAGACTACCAAAAATGGCCATACGGGTTGATTCTGGGGAAAATCATGGATTTACGCACAACATTCCAAAAATTATGTGAAAATACATGGTTTTCACCCAACTTAGTTTCATGAAAAAGTTGACAAGAAGTTCTATGGAGGCCTGTTAGTCTGAAAAAAACCCAAGTCCCATGCATATAAGAAAGTAGTGTTGCATGAAAGAATGGAATGATCCATGAAGACACATAACACAACTATCCAGTTTTGTGCTAAAGGAGACATAAAATTAAGGATTTCCATGAATACAAGATAGTTACTCTAGAAACAAAGGAATTTTCACACAACTCCATAGTTTAGTGATATGACTAAGGTTGTGTGCCACATTAAAAGTTTCACACCATTGAATAAATGCCTATAAATATGACATCGACTCCCCCCCATTTGATAGAGGACCTATGGGAAGAGATATCACATTGAAAACCATAATTTATGTGATTCAAAAATTCCCCATGTCCTATATTAGATCATAATTGCCTATGTGAAATCCCTCAAGTAGGATCCTTCTACTGATACGTTTTGTCTGTAGTTGTTTCCATAGGGAACACAATTGCACGTAATGTACAATCATTCACACAACCCTATTTGAAAAAAATATAATAGTTTCATGACACAATGTTTTCCAAAATCATTATTATAGGACATTCATAATCCCAATTACATTTTCATGTTCAACTGCTTAGTTTCGCGCAACAATTCCATGTGGCATGACCAACTATATAGTTATGCTAAATAGTACCAAGATACACATATTTTCATAAAAAAACATCTGTACATGAACCCATTGGTCCATACTGATAGGGATGTTTCCCACACCCCACTCAGGATTAGTTTTGGGTTGCAGTCTTGGCCCTCTGACCTGGTCCCTTTGCTACCATCACATAACCCCTTGAAAAATAGAGAGTCACATTGTGACCTTTTCAGGATAGGTTGTGGACATTTTGAGTTTCACCTTATATGGATACAAAACCATCCTATATAATACAACGAGTCTAGATACTTTTATATAATCCCTAAAATACATTGATTCAGCCTACACCTCTTAGTCCCTTTCCCGTGTCACAAGTTGAGATTCACCTCTTGTATTGCCAGAGTAACATGAGTCGAAATACTCCTTAAGTAACTCCCAAAACCCTATAATCTGACATCTATGAGAGGTTGATCTAGAAGTATCCGCTCTTTCATAATTCCCACACCATAAATTTCTATGAATATTTTTCCTAGTGTTCTTGGCCACACGATGGTAAGAAATAGAATACAATATATGTAAAAAATAGGTTTCCTCCTATGTTAGACATGATATTACTTATTTTTAATGCTTAAGAATCCTCATGAATCATGATACAAACACAAAAAAGAATCATATGAATCATTTATTTTTGTAAGAACCAATTATATCCCTCATGACTGGACATGAGGATGAAATGACAGGAAGCTCCCATACATAATCTTCACACATCATGTCCATTCAGAAGATGTTAAACTATAATATTACTCCATGTAATGGACATAGGACACCCTCATAACCAAACATGAGGAAAAAATATTGAGTAACTACCATGCATAATCCCCGAACATCATGTCCATTCACATGATGTTAAAATGTATTCTTACACCATGCAATAGACATGGGATTCCCTCATGACCTAACATGAGGAAGAAATCATGGGAGGATCCCATACATAAGAACCACACACCCTGTCTATTCACATGATCTTAGAGTTAATATTACTCCATAAAATAGGCATGGGATTACATCATGACCTAACATGAGGAAGAAGGAACGTGATTCTCCCATGCATAATACCCATTCACGTTATTATTTATATATAGTGTCACATTAGCAGTTCCCACTCATAAGCCTCATTCACATAATTTCCTCTCCTTATAGGCACCTAGGAAACTCCCACACATAGTCCCCATTCACATAATCTATACTCCTAGTAGAACATAGGCAACTTCTATACATAATCCCTACACTATCTCTCACCGATGATCCTTTTATGACACAGATGTCCTTACCACATGAATTTAAACTGTATGGATAGGTCCTATCACATGACTTAAAATTGATCTATCAAAATATGTTGATTTTGATACCTATATTCTATACAGGGTGTATAGGATGCCTTGTTGAGGTTCAATACTAAAAATAATAAACTATCATGGCGGTCCCTCCTATGGGTACACCTATTAAATATACCTCTACGGGGCATTCTGATCCACAAACCCCGATCCACCTCCACAAGGTATTCTGATCCATTGGTAAACTATCTAGGTGCTCCCTTGTAGGGACACACCTCCTAGATCTACCTCCACATGGTGTTATTATCCATCGGTAAGCTCAGGTGTGATATCTTCCCTCCTAGGGACACACCTCTTAAATACACCTCCAAGGGAAGTTCTGATCTATCCACTATGGATCCACCACCATAGAGCATTCTGATCTACCATCCCATATTTTCAAGACATTATACTCATGCCCTGATCTATGTCAATGAGACATCCAGATTCATCTCCACAAGATGTTAAAATTGTTCCATGATCCTTCTCAATGTGATGTTTTGATCCATATCCACATGATGTAGAACTTGTGACTTGAACCAGAATACCTTCCCCCACCATAAATATGGGATTAATAACATAAAAATACTTGTAAGACATTATCCCTTAGATACTATTACATCAGGACCAACAAGAGATGCCTTAGGTTCCATGCCTATGATGCCCCATATGAGATGCTTCTGACTTCCAAAGGAGAAGACCACCCCTAGAATCAATTATCTCATGCCCAACTCGGGATTAATTGGGTTTATTACCTATGATTCTTCATATGAGATGCCTATGAATTAAAGAGGAGAAGAAATCATAGGTTCCCAATGCACCCAGAATATAGATATAGCCATACATACACTTTGTTACCATCTACTCTAATGAAAGGTTTCTACCCTATCAAGATATAGGAAGTGTAATTAACCGATGTACATAAAGAGATAGAACCAAGAAAGGTTTCTATGAACATGAGTCAAATCATTGAGGGAGACCAAGACTAGGCAGCGAGCTGAAAATAGAAATCCATGGAAGGAGGAACTAATATCCCACCATCTCATTTTGATCAAGGAGAATACATCATCATTGAATGTGATGAAATCCACCCACCTTTGGAATGTGGGAATATGGGGAAACAAGAAGCCATCACTGCACAATCTGACATGTAGCCAGTTTCCCCCACGAAATCATCAAAATTAGTGGCTAATTTCATAAGGTTATCAGGATATGTTGAAACATATCAAACTAGCAGAAAAAGTAATATTGATTTATGTTATTTTTTTAAATTTAAGCCTTTTATCCCCATAGTTGGTGGTTGGGCAGTTTGTTTTTGAGGGTGAGGGGTAGATCGCATAGTCAAGTCCTTAAGTCTACTTGTTTACTATAGTTTTCTTTCCTTTCATTGTGTTTTGTAGTGAAAAATATAATCTACCTTATATAAATCCATTCCTTAAAAGATATTTATTCTATAAAAAATTTCAAGTTGTAATGATATATTATCATGTTCAATCAGTACATAGAATAAGTTTTAAAAAATAATTCATTAATTAAAGGGAATCTTTAGAAGAAGAATATGGTTAATCCCCAAGTGGAAAGAACCACTAGGAAAAAAATAAAATAATTGTGATGTCCCTTATATGTAATAAATATATTAAGAAACACCCTAAGCCTTTCTTAAAAGGATTGGGTGTATATTTTAAATTTTAAGGGAAAGATCGTCAATCTTAGGTGTGTATTGGAAAAAGATAAGTGATCAATAGACATTGTTTTAACTTCATAAAGATGGTAAATTCCTCTAAAAAATTAATAAATCTCCAAGGAAATCCACCAAAGAGGAGACATGGTGATCAAAGAAACAAATTTTCAATTATAGTAGATAAATTTGAAGATTACAATTATATGATACTTGGAATATTGAGTATATACTCAATCTTAGATAATGTATTATCTGACTATAGTTCAAAAAAACTATACATTATATATGTTTAGAAAGAATATTCAATCACCCCTAATATATTAAGGATAGATTTATTAGTTATAACACCATATGGTACATTTATTTCAATTAAGGATTATCAAGATGTTAAAATTAGAATACACAATGTTTTTCTATTTGAAAATATAATTATCATACATATTGTTGATTTTGATTTAATTTTTGGGATGGATTTTATGTTAAATTATAAGGAAATAATTTATTATAGAGAGAGAAGTTAGAATTGGTGAAGTTAGTATGGAATTATTATTTTTTATATGGGAGATTTTATTATTTCAATCATTTTAAAAACAACATCTGGTAGACCTTCTTAATTATTCTTAGTGAATAAATTGATTTTGTATAATATATGAATGATAAGAAGGTTTTGAGAATAAAATTTATACACATTCTTCCATAGTTTATTGATGTATTTCCTTATGAATTACCTATATTTTCCATTCACTGAGAAATTTACCTATTTATTTCTCTTATCCCAGATGGAAATCCCATATTCAAACCACCATATAGAATAGATTTAGTATATTATATGAGTTAAAAAAATAAAATCATATGTTTTATATGACATGGGATTCATTTATTCATGTGTTTCAACATGAGGATTAACTATTTTACTTATTAAATATAAGAAAGTGTTAAAGAGGTTATGTGTTGATTATATATAAATAATTATAATGACTATAATGAAAATGAATCTGTTGACATGTATTGATTTCCTTTTTAATAAATTTCATATGGATCAATAGTTCTCAAATAGAGGTCTTCATTCCTATTATAATTAGTTAAATGTTAAGAAGAATGATATACCAATGGAAATATTTCATACGAGGTATTATCATTATATTTTAATAGTAATTTCTTTGTAGTGAACAAATATACCATCTATGTTTATATATTTAATGTATAATATTATCAATGATTATCATGAATAGTTTTTGCTGGTATTTAATTATGATATTATTGTTTACTATATGAGTTATAAAAAATATAGAACTTATTTGTGAGTTGTTCTTGATTTTTTGATAAAAAATGAGTTACATTGTAAATTTTGTAAATGCCATTTATGACTTCGATATGTTTCTTTCCTTATAAATGGTATATCCCATGATATTACGCTTGCATTCACTTCAAAAACATAAGTTTTAAAAGAATCACCAAGACCCAAAAAAATAACTAAAATTAATATTTTCCATGGTTCAACTAGATATTATTAGTGGTTTGTTAAAAACTTTGATAGATTTACTAATGTTTTACCAAGTTAACATGTTGGGGGGTTAAATTAATGTAGAAAATTAATTAGATGATATATTTGAGGAATTTAATTGGATATTGATAAATAAAACTATATTAAAAAATAAATATATATTGGAATGATTTTGTATTTTTAGTAATGCATCATTGAATGAAATGGGATGTGCTCAAATAAAAAATGATAGTGTGGTTGGTTATGCATATTTATAGTTCAAATCCATGAATCAATATCCAAATCATGATCTAGAATTGATGGGGGTTATCATTACATAATGTATATAGATACATTATTTCTATTGTAGGAAATATCATATATACATAGACTATAAGAGTTTAAAATATATATTCACTCAAAATGATCCGAATATGAGAAAATGAGATGGGAAGAACTACTTAGGGATTCTGATTTTTTAAACATTATCATCCTAGGAATGAAAACAAGTTAATGGATGTATTAATTATAACTGGCCCAATTGTATTATCTATCACGGGGGAAGATAAAGATCTAATTATCAAGGATTTGTTATGGATTGACTTGGGTATTGTACATCATTATTTTTCCATGTATTTTTCAAAATTTAATTATTAGTGGTGACTAAATAGGATTAATAGTATGATTTGGTCCTATAGAAGAAGTTAAAAGATGATATAATTGAAAAAACAATTAGATTTTAATGTTGGTGTAGGTAGAGTTTTATGGTTTTTTCAAATGTTACATGTTTCATTGATACCAAAGGTAAGGAAAGGTCTATTAAATTATGCTCATGGGTTAAATTCAACTATAAATATTGAAATAAATATGATATATTGGGATATCTAAGATTATTTGTATGGAAAAATATGGTGTAGGATATTTAATATGACATAAAAATATGTGTAGTATTACATTATATGAAGGAGAAAGAGAACTTCACAAAGTAGTTATGAAAACTCTACATAACCCAAAGTGGTAGTGGGATAATATTATAATGTGTTTATCACTATGATTATAGAAACAAAAAAGGGGAATAATGTTGTATGAGACACTTTAGATAATCTTACAAAGACAAAATATTCTTATCAATTTTAGATTATTTATCAATTGATTGTCCTTGCATGTTTTTTATAAATGAAGTTGTGAGGATCCATGGTACACCATTATAAATAGTATTTTATCATGATCAAAAGTTCACATCAATATACTAGAATAGTTTTCAGAGACATTAAAATATAGTGGTTAATCTTAGCACAAACGTTCTTCCTCAAACATATGTGTAGTACTAAAAGACTATAAGAACATTGAAGGAGATGATAAGGTCATTCAAACTCATATTCTAATGATTTTGGGATCAATATTTACCATTACTAAAGTTTTCATTAAATAATTGTTACCACTCCAATATTAAAATGTAAGATTATAAGTATTTTTATTGGAAGATATTTTCAAATAAAAAAAGTTGGTATGTTTCTGAATAAATGAAGTTATCAGGTCTCGAAATTATTAAAGTGACATTTAAAAAGTGATATCTATCTTAAATCATATTATGTTTGCACAAAGTACAATTTTTATTAATTACTATGGAAATAATATTGAATTTCAATTGATGTACTATGACTTCATAATGTTATCACCCTGAAAATGGGTAATGGGATTATGGATTAATATAAAGATCATTATAATGGTCATTGGTACTTTTAAAGTATTAGAGTGTATATAATATATGGAATATCATTTATCAATGAAATCAAGCCATTCTAAAGTTCATTTTATCTTCTATATATCACTTTTAAGGAATTATATGATAGAACCATAATATGTAAAAAGGATTGAACAAGTTTAGTTGAGTCCTACCTTATTATATCATGATGTTTGGATTCATATTCTTGATATGAAAAAGTAAGTTATATGAAATCGAATGATTTTTCTAGTGAAGGTTATTTAAAAGAATCACCAACTTAAGGAGGAAACATTAAAACCCAATGATGTGATAATAAATACTTATCCATATTTGTTCATGGATTTATTTATATTTTTAAGGATTAAAATTTTTTAAGGGAAAGATGGTAATAAATGGGAAATTATGGTAACAAATTACAAATTCATTATTACAAAATAATCTAATAAAAATTAGATAAGTTCATTTTCGAAAAATTTTATAGATAATAAAAAATTATAGTAAAATATGAATAGTGTGCATATAACTTAATACTCAATTGGATGAGATTATCTAACAAAAAATAACGACTATAAATGTATAGTATAAAAGAAAAATATTACAATCCATGTAATTGAAACTTCGAATGAACTAAAAATTAAAGTATTTCGTAATGGATTGGTATAGATTTAATATATATATATATATATATTATATGACTATTGGGAATTATAATCAAGGGGAATACAGTCTTTATAAAGTAACATTTGAATTTGTGTATATTATTAAGAATATTGATTGTAGTAAATTAATGAAAAAATAGAAATCCTATCTTAAAATGGTAGGGAAATATCTTATGATGTGTATTTATTAGATCTTAGTATAGAGGTTAAATCCTTATGCTATGCCCGAAACATGACACAAAATGATCTTTAACAATTGATGTGTGAGTAGAATCATATACAGGGGAAGTTCAGGTTAACATAAATCATTACAAGATCAATATTATCTAGAAACTCCATGAATGTACCATCAATTTAGACATTAACCTTAGGGATTGTGCTATTGTAATAATGGATTATTTATCTTAGTATGAATGAGGTATTGATATGAAAATACTTTTAATAATAAAATTTCATTTATCCCGATTTAACATATTATTAAGCATATTGTTCATATTTTAAGGATATATTTCACGTAATTTGAGGATTAATTTGATTAAATGGATAATCTATTTTGGAAAAGGCATTTCTAAATTAGGTAAGGGGTGATATTTTTCATTTTTTATAAAAAATGTAAAATATGGTAAAAATAGTGAAATATGGTAAAAAAATAGAAAATATGACATTATATATATAATCATGAAAGAAATCAAAAAAATACGGTATTAAAATATTAATATCGAAACTAACCATTATATTAGTGAATTTATGGTTTTAATAGGGAACTATAGAGATTAGTGGATTACTAGAGATAATGGAAACATAAAATATTCAATATCTTATTCCATGAGACTCCACTGACCACCCCTATGAATACCCACCCCATCATCTCATTTATCCTATAAATTCAATATATCTATTAATATATATATTAATGATTCTCTATTATATCTTTATCAATAATATTTAGTCGATTTATAATTTCAAATGATTTTCTTTAAGATTATAATCATAAGTGAGATAAGGGTTTCTATTCCTTTTCTTTCACATTCCAATTGCAATCCTTTTGTTATAAACTATTATGAACATACATGTTAAATGATTATATACTTCAATTTATTTTATATAATCAAAAAAATTATTAATTTTTCTTGAGATATTATTCATTCACTATCTTTATACCTTTTTCATAACCTCATAACCATGACTTAGTAATAATTTATATTCCTCCCTAGTTCATTTTATATTGTGAATATTTTGTAACAATTAATATTAAATTATTAATTAATATGATTATATTATTATATTTTCATGTTATTAAAATCCTTAAGATTTAATATCAATGTAATATTATATATTCCCTATAATTATACTCTTTTTATAACCTATTATGACACTGGAGTAAGGGTTTCTATTCCTCTCTCTTTACTTTTCTATTATCATTATTTTTTTATAATATCTTTGGAAATCAGAATTTATATAATTTTATAAATATATTTACATATTATTAATATAAATTTGGTCTATTATCAATAATTATTATCTATTACCTCTCTTTATAACCTTTTAATAACCCATTATTTTTCCAAAATAAGAGTTATTATTTCTCCCACTTTATTTCCAATTTGAAATTCTATAATTTTAATCTATTTTAAATATCAATTTAATAAGTTAAAATAATTTTTATACATTATAGTATCATCCCTTTGATTTATAGTTTAGTAAATTGTACTCACAACCTCTTATTATTCTATTTTCATAATCTATTACAAAGATGAAAGAATCCTGTTGTTTATGCTCTATTATCCAAGTTCTTATATCTCCGAGGCATGGTAAAAATAAAATACTTATGATTAGAATAATATATCTCTACCTTTGTATTTCCTTATTCTCAAATATTTATAAAGACATGTTCTCTAAAAAATATTATTTTATGAAATCCTTTCCTAATCAAAACATTTATCATCACATACTTTTTATCTCACTATGATTGGATATGGAGTAAATATAGTTCTAAAGTGTAGTTCTAGGTATGTGGGGGGGGGAGGTACTTATCCTATATATATTTCCATATAAATATCACATATACTATTTAATTTATACTAGGACCTTGAAATTATCATGTCCTTTTTCTTACCTTTAATGGTTTTACTTTAAATTGTTTTATTGATAGCCATTTAGTATAACTGTTTTATAATAATATTGATTTTTACATCTTCCAAAATTTCAGCACCTTATACATTATTATTTTGATTAAATGTTTTTAAACAAGATAACCATAATATTTTATTGAATTGGGAAGAATAATAATGCGATTATATATTCTTTTATTTTTATGTAGGGAACCTAGTAATGAAAATTGTTGATTATTAAGTCATGTTGTAATATGTTATCAATTAAAGACAATTATTGACATGAACCAACCGATCGAGACACCACCATTTCTTACATTTTGGCTGAGTGTACCTCTCCCATACTACCTTCAATAGGACATGAGATAATTATTAGCACTATGAAATCATATCACATATATGGGAGGCATCATACTAATAATCCAATACATAATAACATATAAGTAAAATTAAACTTGAACAATGTTAGTCTTGGTATAACAACCAAATCTTGAATAACATACTTGATATGAATGATAGAATTCATACAAACTCACAATATGACCATAAACTAAAGTCACCATCGTCGAGTGACACTAGACTCAAGCTCCACTATCTCCTTTTCCATTGATGTCACCTCTAAACTATGAGTCATATTCATAGACATAACTTCTATGGGAAATAACATTCATTTAATGGTGAGTATTAATATACCTATAATAGAACCCAAAAAATAATAATAAGGAATAATGAAATGAAATTTTACCTCAAAACCTTATAAAGAGAGGGAAATAAAGAATCCCAAAGGAAATTCATATATGATTTGGGGACTCTGAAAAATTAAATAGTGATGAAGTTCTATTTTCTTAGTAGTAACAAGATACAAATTTCATGGTATTATTTTATGGTCATTTTAGAATTTTATATATTTTTTATTCCTAGACAGTATTATATTCTAAATGGGTTGGGATTTGATAGAATTTATTATAGGGGGTCTAAGGTCTTGATATTAGAATAATCAAATAGAGACCATTGGGTACTAGGTCTTGGGCATTATAACACCCACACTTGGGATGCATGGATGATTCGCTAGTGGGATACAACACGACCTTAGATGCACCTCTTAATATTCTAGAGGTTGATGACTAGTAGTGATGCCATAATATATTTAGAGGGATATTATAAGGCCTTGACCTTAAACCTTACTTAATATTTAATTAAATTGAATAATTCACATTGAGGATCTTTTCAGGTTTAGAGTTTTAGAGAATTAGGACCTAGCTATTACATCGCAAAGATTACAAAGTAGACAAATCTACTTAGTTGCCATTTTTTTCCACAAAATAAAAACTCTTGAACAAAAGAGTCATGTCTAGTTCTTTGTTTTAGACAACCTGACATTTCCTGGATTCCATCCTTGACCCTATTCAACTTTATATCCAATGAAAAACATTTAAAAAACATGGTATGGGAATAAAAATCTTAGTAAGGGATACACAAAGAAGGAAAAATGTTAGTTTTTCAAAACCACAAGTAAACCATGAATACTTTACCAAAGTAATACTTTTCACCTTTATGAAGTAGTAAAAAATCTTCACGGAATAAAAGACCGTTACTTACCCTTTTGTAACCAAAATATTTCCATAAAACCCATATAAAGAACACATAAAATATAAAGGTAACTTGGGACATAAAAATACTTAAATGGAATAACCATAAGGTCGACTTCCACACATACTTAATGGAATAGCCATACGACCGACTTCCATACCCAATGCATTGGAGGTTATAACGTAACCACCCGTCCTGGTATTCACAACACCACCCGTTATATGGTTTATCATGTAACCACCCGTAAATTGTCAAAGTACCATAATTACACATAAAATATATATAATATAAACAATTCAATAAAAACATTTCATTTGCAATCACAGTAAGTAATTCCAAGATATTGAATTAATCAATCCAATTTCAAAAACCATTTAAAAGAGATTTTTGAATAAAAGTGTCCCATACCACTTTGATGATTTTAATGGAATTATAACATTAATGTCCATATAAATAAATACTGAAAACCATTTTGAAAACATGGACATTAAATATAAAGATTTAGAATAATGAACCTTTAAAACATTTAAAACGATATTTTTGTTAAAGAGTTTTTAACAAAATGAGAGACTCTTGAATACAAATAATTGTGGAATAAAATTTAATCCAAACTTTATAATATCATGAGAATAAAGGGATTCATGATATAATATGTCAAAGGACAGTATACACACCATATAAGAGTGAATTGGTGCATAACAACAATAAAGTCTCAATGGAAATGAAAATTGAGATGAAATCCATTATAAAGATGGTCTCCTTAAATTAAGGATAAATCTATAACATAATTATGTGTGAGAAATATAAACACACCCAATATAAGTTTATATTAAGTGTGAAACAATCAGAGATCATTCACACATAATCTTGGAAAAACAAAACCAATTACATAGATATTTAACTCAATCAAATGAGATTGAGTTATGATTTCCCATACAAGTTCGTAAGAATTTATCAATGAGATGATTATGTGTTGAAATACTCTATCCACACAAAGGTTTGTGGAAATTACAACACAGAGATTCCACACATAATCTTGGAATAATAAAATCATGAAGTATAGGTTTAACCCAAATAATTGAATGTGGGTTAAGAAGTTCCCTTACAGAAATCTGACAGCCTAACGACGTCCCTTTAAAATTCAGAAAATGAGTTGATGAGAGAGAAAATTGTATCTAATCACTTGGACATAAAATTTACATAAATAAGGATATAGAAGAACATATCCCAACATAATAGTATTTGAATTAAAAGACATATCAAAATAAGTCTTTTAAAAAGAGGAGGGTGAAAGGACCCCTTACCGAGTTGGGTAACTTTCGAAACGTACACCCTATGGAAGAAGGGTTATAAAATGAAGATGTAAATACCCATAAATAAAATTATACTACAAAAAGTGAATAATAATGGCAATTACATACACCAATCAAAGGAAATAGTGGCAAATGTAGCATAAATGTCACGGGAATAAAAGTGAGATGAAAAATCCCTTACGAAAACTCGGCAGCCTAACAGCGCCACTTAAAACACCCAGAAATGGATTTATGAGATCAAATAGGGTCTCTCATAACATGAAACTAAAAATTAAAGTATGAGGAATATAAAATAACATCCCCAAACATAAGAAAGATTATCTTAAAAGAAAATACATAAAAGAGAGTGCTTAAAAAGAAAGAGAGAGGTTGGATCCCTTAAGAAAATTCGGCAGCCTAACGACACCACTCAAAACATCCAAAATGGGTTGATGAGATCAAATAGGGTCTCTCATAATATGAACATAAAATGTACAGAAATAGGAGTATAAAAGAACATCCCCCAACATAAAAAATAATAGTTTAAAATAAGTGACATAACAAGAGTACTTAAAAATAAAGAGAGAGGTAGGATCCCTTACGAAAATTCGGCAGCCTAACGGCGTCACTCAAAACATCCAAAATGGGTTGATGAGATCAAATAGGGTCTCTCATCATATGAAAATAAAATTTAATGAAAGAGGAATATAAAATAACATCCCCCAACATAACAAAGAGGAGCTTAAAAGAAGTGACATAACAAGAGTACTTAAAAATAAAGAGAGAGGTAGGATCCCTTACGAAAATTCGGCAGCCTAACAGCGCCACTCAAAACATCCAAAATGGGTTGATGAGATAAAATATGGTCTCTCATCATATGAAAATAAAATGTACAGAAATAGGAATTTAAAATAAAATCCCCCAACATAACAAATAGTAGCATAAAAGAAGTGACATAACAAGAGTACTTAAAAATAAAGAGAGAGGTTGGACCTCTTACGAAAATTCGGCAGCCTAATGGCGCCACTCAAAACATAAAAAATTGATTGATAGGAGAAAATAGGGTCTCTCATCATATGAACATAAAAATTACAGTAAGAGTAATATAAAAGAACATCCCAATCATAAGAAAGATGAGCTTAAAAGGAATGACATAAAAGAGTGTACTTAAAAAGAAAGAGAGGAGTAGGACCCCTTACCTCAAGTCTGACTTGTTTTGCTTGTTTCTTTATATTCCTGAATAATAAAATTTGTTAAATTTATAATTGTTCAATTACCTATTTTAAATATTATTATTCAGTTCATATCACATATTATAATGTTATAATAATTGGTTAATAATGTGAGTTCATATCAGACATTTTTGTCGATGTTTCGTACATGAGTAAAAAATGAACTTGTTTGAAAATGATTGTCCATGTAGTTATAAGTAAATCATCTCCAGAATTGTATTAATTATTTAAATATCATATATATCCAGTACATATTAATTTTATACTACTCCATATCGTTTGGAGATAAAAATAAATGAAATGCACCGTTCATGGAGACGGTAGGCCGTACGCACGCATGAATGCTACTTTCATTTCTTTGTCATATTAATGGAATTAAAAATAATTGAGAGATATATATATTATAATTCCAGTATAATATATATGTTATATAGGTAACATATGTTCAATAATTTCATTCTTTATACATTACATGTATTGCATGAACGAGTCACATCACTTGAGGGGGCGGTAGTCCACACTTCCTCATGTGAAATTATCGCATTTGCACAACATAAAAAGCATAAAGAAATGTTTTAAATATAAAATTAATAATAATATTGAAAACCTAAATACCATATATATCATATATAAAATATAGTTACATCATAATGTCCACCATGAAAGGTGTTAAGAGAAGATTGAACAATCATCGTTTCGTGAGGCAGAAATTTACCATCCACAGAATCAGTATGTTCTTTAACCATTAGACAAAGGTGTGTGTAAGTGTAGCTCTAATACATCACATAAAAACATCATAGTATATTTAATATACTGGTTTTTTTACAAAATAAATGAATAAAAAGAGTTTAGGGGTTTGGAGAAGCAAAATAAAACAAAAGAACACAAGGGAAGACATTACCTTTAAATCAGGTAACTCTTTTTTATTTGAGCTCAAAGGATTCCATGGAAAAGATTATACCCAAATGTGAGGCTTAAATGATGAAGAGAGGGATGTGTAGAGATGAAATTATCAGGGTTTGGCCGAGTCAAAGGCTTTAGAGGTGTGGGTAAGGTGGTAGAGGTGGGGGCCTTTTATAAGAGGAGAGGAGGGGCACTCTTGGAATGTTATAAAATACTACTTTATTATAAAATTATTTTCGGATTTTAAAGGTCCCAAAAGGATATATTTCGAGTATAATGTGATAAGTTTTTTAAATCCACCCATCCAATAGGTTTTTGACAAGTTTAGGTCTTATATTTTACATTATCATTTCATTTTATTTAAATCATTAAATAATGAGGTAATCGCTGCATCATCATGGTGTCATAAATAATTTAATTTATTTAGTATCTAAAAATTATAAAAAAAATATCATGATATAGGAAATATTTTTATCTTTCTAATGAATATTTATAGTCAAAAATATGATTTGTATAACCCCATGTAAAAATTGTTTTAGTACAACAACACATGTTTGTGACATTTAAACTTTAACTTTAAATAAAAAGGTATTAATGTCATTTTCTACCAAAGTGGATCCATGGGGTCCCCAAGTTGAACCATGGATTGTCATGGTTGGCCATGAATCATCCAATAAGGGTAGGACATATGTCATTGTCATTTCATATTATTAAAACATTATTTTTACCTTAAATTACACTCATTATCTCTAATCACGATTAAAAACTTAAAAGTTACTATTCACTAAAAAATTACTTTAATCCCATTGAACCACATTTTACATCCAAATGACAACCATGTATGTCGGATTTTTGAAATTCAAATAACAGAAGTGGTAAAGTTTAATTTAAATGAAAAATCAGTTTTTAAACTACCACTTAGTGGTTTCACTATTCATCAAAAATTGAAGTTTTTTAGAAAAATACCAAAAATTCACCCTAAGCTATATTTGATATTAAGAATTCAAAAATGATGTCTATTTTACCAAATTCATAACAAATAAGTTGCGTTAATTAATTTAATAATTAATTCTCGCTGTCAAAACAAATAGCGTGTGTTTAAGAAACAATATCAATTAAAAGATTGACACTAGTTTAAGTCCAATTTCAAAGAGAAATTAATTACAATGACCACTATTGGATTAAAGGGTAAGAATATATTCTAATTTAAATTTAAAAAAATTCAAAAGATAATATAAACATATAAATAAATTATATTAAAAAAAGGTTTTGAATTAAAATACAACATTTTTCACTATTCATTAAAAAATGAACATTATCGGAAAAATACCAAAAAATTACACAAATTAAATTTTGATGTCCCTATTCTAAAAAATAATTTTATTTTGTCAAATATAACACATATAATTTTCAAAAAGAGGATTTAAAAGAGGTTCGCCATCAAAAGGCAGTTAATCGACCTTTTAAAGAATATTAGAATGTTTACGCTTAAAATTGGATTCATTCCCATTTTTAATCCTCTAAAATTTATTGTAAAAAGTAAAAATACTTGAAAAACATATATATTAATTTTGTAGTTAGTTCCCATTATTATAATGGCAAGGTGTTAACTATCATTTAAAATAAAATTATTTTATTATTAGAGTTCAACGTAAGATTCCCAAAAAACTCGTTGTTGCATATTGGGTACGCCATCGAGCATAAAGTTCCCTTTAAATTAATATTAATATTTTATTCAAGAATATGGATAAATATGAAAATTTAATATTCATAATTACCTGGGGTGTTACATCCTTCCCCCCTTTTGGGAATTTCATCCCCGCAATTTTAAAATTGGGCTTCGAAACTTCATTGGAATTCACACATCGGAACAAGAGTCAGTAAAACTATCACTTTAAAATAAAGAAAGGGAAGTACAAAGGTCACCCAAGTTAACCCATACTTGGATTCCATGTAAGAAAACATGGACATGGAGGAAAAATAAAAGGGTCAAGTTCTAAGGGAGAGTGATAGTAAACATGTTTAGGAAAAAGTTAACCACAAGAAAATCACAAACTTGTGGTGGGTTAGACGGTATTCGACTCCCCAGTAGGAAAAGTTAATAGACAACATTTTTTTTAAGTTACTTCTCATTGAGAAATTTATTTTCTATCTTAAGGAAACATACTTACTTGTCATGTTGACTTTCAACTTTTACTAGATTTCTTACACAAACTCATACTTTTCCTAAATGATGAGTATTTAGGAAGACTTGTTTACATTAAGAGAGATATAATCAACTTCTAGAGAAAAACCTAATCCAAAGAAGATAACTATATACTTCCCATGTCTTTAGACTTTAAGTAAAACCCAAATCAAAAAGTTTAGTACAATATCAGATAATCCAGAAGAGGATAACCCTTTATAAAAAGAAAATCTATTCTTAATCTCCAAAATTTGTCCAACAAAACCCAAAGTTCAACGAAGACCATTCGATAAACAATTTTTCCATAAAATTATTAAAAGTAAACCAAACTAAGATTGAAACCCAAATATTTTAAGGATTTAATCACATAGTCTTCCAAGGTACAAATTAACACTTATCTCCAAATAACATCAGTTGCTCTTAAAGTCTCATATTGAAAAGTAATTAACCTAATCACACATCCTCCATGATAGGTTAATAATTTCCATAGATAACCCAAAATCAACATATTCTAGATTCATAATATCATCAAACTAAAATAATTAGTGAAACTAACCAGGGAATTCACGTAGTCCAGTGGTAGGTGATAAATACCAGTTGCACTTTGGTTGTGGGTTTGATTCCCATAGCTTTGTCTGACGCGATGGGTTGTCACACGGTCTGCGTGTTTTCCTTTTTCCAAACTATATAATTCTCCAAACATTCCCCAAAAAGAGATAAAATATTCAAAAATAATCATAACATATTTTAACCTCAATTTATCTCATGCCTTTCATTTTCCATTATAACATATAGTAACCCACAATTACCTCAAAAGTAAGGATCATATAAACCCTAATGGTTACCTGAACTTCCACATCGAGTTGGTTCTCTCGTACAAGATGCATTTGAGAACTCACCAAGGTTCAAGTGGTTGATCATGACTCTTGATAGTTGGTTTAGAATAACCACGATATTTCTCATGAAATCCCCCATTTCATCCAGTCTCTTAATCAGAGAACCACCACAGTTTCCTTCAAACCCATTGTCACTTTGGTGCCTGCTAGATCCATCCATTTACTAAAACTAGAAATTTCAGTGTGATTATATCAATAAAAACATCATGTACTAATGAGGAAGATGAACAATAAGATATACTTACTCAATCACTTTATCTAAAAACTATGACTCTTTCTGAAATCCTAGCCATTATGGTAATGTCACTTATACTTAAAGAATACCCTAACCTCTAAAGTTATCTAAACCAACCTCTGATACCAACTATAAGTCCCCGACCTTAAACCTTACTTAATCTTGAAGTAAATTTAATAATTCACATTGAGGATCTTTTCAAGGTTAGAGTTTTAGAGAATTAGGACCTAGCTATTACATCTCAAAGATTACAAAGTAGAAAAATGTACTTAATTGTCATTTTTTCAAAAAAATAAAAACTCTTTACCAAAAGAGTCATGTCTAGTTCCTTGTTTTAGACATCCTGACATTTCCTTGATCCCATCCTTGACCCTATTCAACTTTATGTCCTGTGAAAACATTTAAAAATCTTGGGATGAGAATAAAAACCTCAGTAAGGGATATAAAAAGAAGGAAAACTGTTAGTTTTTCAAAACCACATGTAAACCATGAATAATTTACCAAAGTAATACTTTTCACCTTTATGAAGTAGTAAAAACTCTTCACTGAATAAAAGACCATTAATGACCCTTTTGTAACCAAAAGATTACCATAAAACCTATATAAAGAACACATAACATATAAAGGTAACTCGGTACATAAACATACTTAAATGAAATAACCATACGGTCGACTTCCACACATACTTAATGGAATAGCCATATGGCCAACTTCCATACCCAATGCATTGGAGGTTATAACATAACCACTCATCCTGGTATTCATGGCACCACCCATCTTATGGTTTATCACGTAAACACTCATAAAATCTCCAAGTACCATCATTACAAATAAAATATTGAAAATATAAATATTTCAATAACAACATTTCATTTGAAATCACAATAAGTAATTCCAAGATATTGAATTAATCAATATATTTTCAAAAACCATTTAAAAGAGATTTTTTAATCAAGGTGTCCCATACCACTTTGAAGCTTTTAATGGAATTATAAAATTATTGTCCATATAAATAAATACTGAAAACCATTTTGAAAACATGGACATTAAAGATAAAGATTTAGAATAATGAATCTTTAAAACATTTAAAATGATATTTTTGTTAAAGAGTTTTTAACAAAATGAGAGACTATTGAATACCAATAATTACGGAATAACATTTAATCTGAACTTTATAATATCATGAGAATAAAGGGATTCATGATATAATATGTCAAAGGACAGTATACACACCATATAAGAGTGAATTGGTGAAAAACAACAATGAAATCTCAATGGAAATGTAAGTTGAGATGAAATCCATTATAAAGATGGTATCTATAAATTAAGGATAAATATATAAAATAATTATGTGTGAGAAATATAAATAAACCCAATATAAGTGTATATTAAGTGTGAAACAATCATAGGTTATTCACACATAATCTTGGAAAAACAAAACCACTGACATAGATATTTAACTCAATGAAATGAGATTGAGTTATGATTTCCCATACAAGTTCATATGAATTTATCAATGAGATGATTATGTGTAGAAATAATATATCCACACAAAGGTTTGTGGAAATTACAACAGAGAGATTACTAAAATAATCTTGGCATAATAAAATCAAGAAGTTGAGGTTTAACCCAAATAATTGAAAGTGGGTTAAGAAGTTCCCTTACAGAAATCCGACAGCCTAACGTCGTCACTTTAAAATTCAGAAAATGAGTTGATGAGAGAGAAAATGGTATCTCATCACTTGGACATAAAATTTACATAAATAAGGATATAGAATAACATATCCCAATGTAATAGTATGTGAATTAATATACATGAAGAAAGAAGTCTTTTAAAAAGAGGAGTGTGAAAGGTCCCCTTACCGAGTTGGGTAACATTCGAAATGTACACCCCATGAAGAAGGGTCATACAATGAAGATGTAAATACCAATAAATGAAATTATACTACACAAAGTGTATAATAATGGGAATTACATACACCACTCAAAGGAAATAGTGGAAAACGTAGCATAAATGTCACGAGAATAAAAGTGAGATGAAAAATCCCTTACGAAAACCCCGCAGCCTAACATCGCCACTTAAAACTACCAAAAATGAATTTATGAGTCAAATAGGGTCTCTAATAATATGAACATAAAAATTATAGAATGAGGAATATAAAAGAACATCCCCAAACATAATAAATATGATTTTCAAAGAAATGACATAAAAGAGAGTACTTAAAAAGAAAGAGAGAGGTTGGATCCTTACGAAAATTCGGCAGCCTAACGGCGCTACTCAAAACATCCAAAATGGGTTGATGACATTAAATAGGGTCTCTCATCATATGAACATAAAATGTATAGAAAGAGGAATATAAAAGAACATCCCCTAACATAACAAAGAGGATATTAAAAGAAGTTACATTACAAGAGTACTTAATAATAAAGAGAGAGGTAGGATCCCTTACGAAAATTCGGCAGCCTAACGGCACCACTCAAAACATCCAAAATGGGTTGATGAGATCAAATAGGGTCTCTAATAATATGAACATAAAATGTAAATAAATAGGAATATAAAATAACATCCCCCAACATAACAAAGAGAATATTAAAAGAAGTGACATAACAAGAGTACATAAAAATAAAGAGAGAGGTAGGATCCCTTACGAAAATTCGGCAGCCTAACGGCGCCACTCAAAACATCCAAAATGGGTTGATGAGATCAAATAGGGTCTCTCATTATATTAACATAAAATTTACAGAAAGAGGAATATAAAAGAACATCCCCCAACATAACAAAGAAGTGTTTAAAAGAAGTGACATAACAAGAGTACTTAAAAATAAAGAGAGAGGTTGGATCTCTTACGAAAATTCGGAAGCCTAACGATGCCACTCAAAACTTGCAAAATGGATTGATGAGATAAAATAGGGTCTCTCATCATATGAACATAAAAATTACAGTAAGAGTAATATAAAAGAACATCCCAATCATAAGAAATATGAGCTTAAAAGGAATGACATAAAAGAGTGTACTTAAAAAGAAAGAGAGGAGTAGGATCCCTTACCTCAAGTCTGACTTGTCTTGCTTGTTTCTTTATATTACTGAAAATAAACTTTGGTCAATTTATAATTTCATAATCAACTCTTTTAAATATTATTTTTCAGTTCATATCACATATTATAATGTTATAATAATTGGTTAATAATGTGAGTTCATATCAGACGTTTTTGTCGATGTTTGGTACATGAGTCAAAAATGAACTTGTTTGAAAATGATTGTCCATGTAGTTATAAGTAAATCATCTACAAGAACAGTATCAATGATTTAAATATCATATATATCCAGTACATATTCATTTTATACTACTCCATAAAATTTGGAGATAAAAAAAATGAAATGCACCGTTCATGGAGACAGTAGGCCGTACGTATGCATGAACGCTACTTTCATTTCTTTGTTATATTAATGGAATTAAAAATAATAGAGATATATATATATATATTATAATTACATTATAATATATATGTTATATAGGTCACATATGTTCATTATTTTCATTCTTTATACATTCCATGTATTTCATGAAAGAGTCACATCACTTGAGGGGGCGGTAGTCCACACTTGCTCATGTGAAATTATCGCATTTGCACAACATGAAAAGCATAAAGGCATGTTTTAAATATACAAATCAGAAGCACATAGAAAACATATATACCATATATACCATATATAAAATATAATGACATCATAATGGCCACCATGAAAGGTGTTAAGAGAAGATTGAACAATCATCGTTTCGTGAGGCAGAAATTTTCCATCCATAGAAACAGTATGTTCTTTAACCATTAGAAAAAGGTGTGTGTAAGTGTAGCTTGATTACATCACATAACCAGATCCTAGTATATTGAAGATACTGCTGTGGTTACAAAATAAATGAATAAAAAGATTTTAGGGGTTTGGAGAAGCAATATAAAATAAAAGAACACAAGGGAAGACATTACCTTTAAATCGGGTAACTCTTTTTTATTTGAGATCAAAGGTTTACTTGGAAAGGATTATGCCCAAAGGTGAGGATTCAATGATGAAGCGAGGGATGTGGAGAGATGAATTGGGCAGGGTTTGGCTGAGACAAAGGCTTTAGAGGTGTGGGTAAGGTGGTAGAGGTGGGGGCCTTTTATAAGAGGAGAGGAGGGGCACTCTTGGAATGTTATAAAATATTACTTTATTATAAAATGATTTTTAGATTTTAAAAGTCTCAAAAGGATATATTTCGAGGATAAGGTGATAATGTTTCTAAATCCACCCATCCAAAAGGTTTTTGACAAGTTTAGGTCTTATATTTTACATTATCATTTCATTTTATTTAAATCGTTAAATAATGAGGTAATCGCTGCATCATAATGGTGTCATAAATAATTTAATTTATTTAGTGTCTAAAAATTATAAAAAAATATCATGATGTCGGAAATCTTTGTAGATTTCTAATGAATATTTATAGTCAAAAATATGACTTGTATAACCCCATGTAAAAATTGTTTTAGTAAAACAACACATGTTTGTGACATTTTAACTTTAACTTTAAATAAAAAGGTATTAATGTCATTTTCCTACCAAGGTGGCTCCATGGGATCCCCAAGATGACCCATGGATTTTCTTGATCGGCCATGACTCATACAATAAGGGTAGGACATGTTTCATGGTCATTTCATATTATTAAAACATTATTTTTACCTTAAATTTCACTAATTACCTCTAATCGCGATTAAAAACTTAAAAGTTACTATTCACCAAAAAATTATTTTAATCCCATTGAAGCAAATTTTACATTCTAATGAAAACCATGTATGTCAGATTTTTGAAATTCAAATCACAGAAGTGGTAAAGTTTCATTTAAATGAAAAATCAGCTTTTAAACTTCCACTTAGTGGTTTCACTATTCATCAAAAAATGAAGTTTTTCAGAAAAATACCAAAAATTTACCCTAAGCTATATTTGATATTCCGAATTCAAAAATAATGTCTAATTTATAAAATTCAAAAAATATAAGTTTCATTAATTAATTTAATAATTAATTCCCGCTATCAAAACAAATAGCGTGTTTTAAAAAAACAATATCTATTAAAAGATTGACACTAGTTTAAGTCCAATTTCAAATAGAAATTAATTCCAATGACCACTATTGGATTAAAGGGTAATAATATATTATAATTTCACTTTAAAACCAATTAAAAAGATAATATAATCATATAAATAAATTATATTAAAAAGAGGTTTTGAATTAAAATACAATAGTTTTCACTATTCATTAAAAATGAACTTTATCGAAAAAATACCAAAAAATTACCCAAAGTAAATTTTGATGTCCCGATTATAAAGAGGAATTTTATTTTGTCAAATATAACACATATAATTGTCAAAAATATGATTTAAAAGAGGTTCTCCATCAAAAGGCGGTTAATCGACCTTTTAAAGAATATTAGAATGTTTACGCTTAAAATTGGATTCATTCGCATTTTTAATCCTCTAACATTTATTGTAAAATGTAAAAAAATTTGACAAACATATATAATCATTTTGTAGTTAGTTCCCGTTATTACAACGGCTAGGTGTTAACTACCATTTAAAATAAAATTATTTTATTATTTGAGTGGAATGTAAGATTCCCAAAAAACTCGTTGTTGCGTATTGGGTACGCCACCGAGAATAGAATTACCTTTAAATTAATATTAATATTTTATTCACAAATATGGATAAATATTAAAATGTCATATTCTTTATTTACCTAGTGTGTTACAGATATTATTACCTTTAATATAATGCCTGAGGGTCATGCCAGATTATATCAGAAATTCAACACAATATGTTTGTATAATGGGATTCCAAAAAAATATAGACATAAAATTGTGATCCCACTAGACCCCCATAGTTCAAAATAAAAACCAATAAGATGGTTTATATGATTCATCAACCATAACAAAGTAGTATAAGATAGTAAATAAATTAAATATAAGTCATATACAGTGATGACACCATGGTTAGTACAAGCTAATCAATAACTAAGAAATTAAAAAGTAATAGGAATTTGGAACAACTCAATTTGATCCAAATTTTTGAGCATTAAGCCTCTTCAAATAACTAGAATTATACCATGAATCCATCTTCTAGCATTCCCTATGTACTAAGTGAAAAATTATAATATTTTCCCATGAATATCGATTCCCAAGTCATGTACGTAGGTATTAAGTGAGCCCAATGACCAAATAGGTATCCCCAATTCCTAAACCAATTTAGTGTTGTTGTGATAATGTGGATGTGCATGAAATACATATATAGAGTTAAACTATGTCTATGTAACACACACACACATGGAATCATAATACACAATGCACACACAATAATACCTACATCAACAGCATTTCAAAATCCATCTTATACCAAAACCCATAAAATACATGTTTCAAAACCATGATGAAATCCATGTCATATCATAACTCAAAAAATACTTTCTTCTGAACTGTGTTGGGAGGAATATTTCAACTCATTCCATAACCCATAAAATACCTTCATCGTCACTATGTCAGAATCCTATTGATGCGGACAATAACCCAACCTATACCCAAATATGTTGGGTAGGGTTTCAACCAAATGACATCCAACCCACAAATAAAAACTAATGTTTATTTTTATATAAACCTTAATACACTACCCAAATGGATAGTGATCATTTATATGTCTTTAAGCCTCTACCCATCCCTTATCACTCAAGGAAGGTCCATCATCTATTCGTAACATCAACCCATTCCCTCTCTGTCAAGACATGGTCAGTTATCCTATCTCACTCTAGGGAAAGGCCCCTTTTTCAACCACTACCCTATCACTCAAGGTATGATATTGATTAAATCATGCACACCAACCCGATAAATGTATTGAAATTTCCTCTACCCAATACCCAAAAAATCAGGGCACAATCATTCCACTGACCATCAATAGAGACTCTAGGGAGGTCACATAAATCATGTCATCCCATTCTCATGTAATATATGGAGTCCACAATCAAACATATGTCAGAAATATTAAATAGGGAATGTGGATCATCTCATAACCCACCCATTAACCATCAAGAAACTAGTCCCTTAGAATTTAGTCCCGAGTCTCAAATACATTCGAGACCCAACTACAACCTCCAAGGGGTCTATCACATCCATCGGTACCAACCAAAACTTATATACCCAAAGAAAGTTATCATTAGGATACCTACACAACACATATGAACCATAAATAAAAAAATTCTCATTGGTTTACACAAAAAACATGCATCATCCTACATAAAAAACACCAAAATCATAATAAGGGAACACAAAAAAACTCATTATTTAGAAAATATGGCATCCCTCACATGTAGTTAAATGGATAAGAACTATATCAACTAAGAAATCATGGATTTCATTGAATAAAAATTCAAATATATTTTTTAAAATAATTAAAAATGGGACACAGAATGATTTTCCCATGGCAGAACCTTGGCCCAAAATCCAATCAAACATCCCTTAGAAAACCCATTTTCCTAGGAAATCCAACTTACGAACACATTTTTCAATTCAAAAATTTAATTTTAAAATTCCATATCAAAACAATTTTACATTTTAAAAATAAATTTAAAAAAGGAATATATTTCCATTGAAAATCAACACACTTGACTAAGGAAAGCCATAACAAGGGCCACCTACACTTATTCTACTAGGGTTCCATCATCAAAATGTTCAGTAATCTATATGGTTTGTGTTGACTGTTGTCCAATGTGATATTTTCTCAAACTTATGGTGACCTACACATATCAATCAATCATGTATAAAAATATAATAATGATGGAAAATGAACATAAAGTAACCAAATAACCAAGAGATATAGTAAGTTAAATTCCCCTACCTATAATATGTCACCTCATTTAATTATGTAGCTTGACCATCATTTCCTAGGAACTCCTAAGATCCAAAAAAATAAATATATCCACCACCAACACCACCAAAATAAAAAATTAATTAGTTTATAAAAAAAATCTATAATTTTAATAATATGTTCCAAACTCATTGAGAAAAACAATGAATCTGAAATTTGAGTGAATGGGTGTGGTACACTCCTAAAACACCCTTTAATCTATGATAATAGAAATGAACTATTTTAATACCAAAATTGAAGGTCATATTCACCCCAAAATTCTAAAAAAACCAATAAAAATGGATGGTGGAATACCATATAGAAAAATGTGAATGATAACTTTTTTATGCAATATTGGGATGCCCTCTATGAGAGAAACTCATAATCCATGATAGAATCAAATTATTCTACCATGATCTAGTGGAATTATCTTAAAGAACCCTAACCATTGAAAACCAAAATTATAAAATAATGGAGAATAAGATCAAGGAAGGATAATAGAGGAGGAGACTTACAAAGAATATCTAAAAGCTATTGTAAAAAAATATCAATAATAAATGGGTTGAGGGAGGTGATGATAGGATAAATTGTAGAACCATACACACAAAAGAGAGGAGGGGGGGGGGGTATCCCCCTCATAAAATATAGACGGGAAAATTTGATAATTTCTCTTTCATAAAAATCTCATTGGTTTGAAAACATTCCTCACAGGTCAGCTGGTGACTCACTAGCTAGCCGGTATACCCAACAGTGATGATATGCCATCATCTAAACCACTAGTGTAATATCCATTCTTTTTCCAGGTATTTCTATCTCTTATATTTTTATTACATTTTCTTTCAATTCAGTTTTCATTATGGATATCTTTCATTTGAATAAACATGGTCTTCGGTTGTGAGGAATGTTGAATAAACCTAAGAGGATCTGTGTGGATAGAATTTGTTGGAAAAATTGAGGGATTTATGATTGTTTTAATTAATGGAGTTTTAGTATAAAGGGGTTTAGTATTTAAATGGTTCTTGGTATGCTAAGAATATTTAAAGGAGTTTCTTATAGTTTAAAGGGAAATGGGCTGAAAACCCATTTTCATAACATTTACACATAGTGTAAATTAATTAGATGTTGTGTAATTGTGTGGGTGTTTTAATAAAATAAATCTGAGGTGATTGGTTTTTTAGTGTAACCCATTAAAAATATTTACATGACATGTAACTACATTACAGATCATATAATTATTCTACATTCTATATTAATGTATGTTGTGTGGATTATTTTCATTCTATTCCTCTATAACCTTCACCTCTCAACCCTATGGCACCCTCAAGGTGATTTTGGAGTGCCAAACTCTCTTCCAAACATCCCAATAATGCCTTTGATCCCTTGTAAGTGTTTTTGATCCAATTATTTCTTTCTCCCATTCTTATCCAACCATTAAGGTGAAATAATTTAATCATGTTTTTTTTTAGTTTTAATCATGGTTAGTTTTGATCTATGTTTCTCTTGGAGATCATTCACACCTTCTTCCACATGGGAATTTTCAATTGGAAGCATTTTTGGATCATCACTTAACGGTATGGGGTCTAAATCTTAACCTTATGATTTTATAATTTCCATGTTATGCAATATTGTGATAGAACCAATGTAGTGTTCACCAAAATCAATTAAATAATTGAATGGGATAATTCATGGGATTTCTTTGTTTTCAATTGGATTATAACGTGGATTATGGATACCCGATGGGTGAGCGAACTATAAATATAATTGAATAGGATAATGGATTAAAGTGTGTTTAGCATGACATGAGACCATATGTTATTTATTGATATAGAATGACTAAGTTATGGCTTATTTAATTTTTTATGACTGTTAATAATATATGATTTAATTGAAAGTGGAATATGAAATACAAATGGTGATTCTCATAATTATCCATTGAGATGTATGATGTGATATTATGATATCAATGTTGTCTAATAGGACTTGTGTACCATGATGAAATTCATATATATAGGTCTTGGCTTTGGTACATGCACAATTATATGTTTTAATGTAGTTATTGAGTGGTCTCAGCCCAGTCCCTTACTGTGATGCTTATAGAGAACATGATCTCCCAGTCCCATGTTGTAATGCATATAGGGATTTGACCCTGATATTTTAATTTTTATAGGGATTTGACCCATATTGTTGTGACTATACCATAGTTATATGGTTGTGGTTGGAATAAACGTAAGACATGATCTGAGATATTCCATCATAGCACCGAAGCAAGTTATTTTATCAAGGTTTTATGGTTTTGGTTGGCATGGTTTTAAGACATACTCATAGATATTCTGGCATGGAACTAATGTAGGTTGTTGTTTTATTTTATTAATTATTGAATTAATTAATACACCTATTCATCACTTTATTTTATTGACCTGTTATCAGAATAGTTAGTGTATACACGGTGGTGTCAACCTACTGAGTTATACTCCCACCCTATTCAAGTTTCCATTTGGTACCTGAGATGATTATGTGGATTCCGGTTTAGACAAGGGAAAAGGGCCTTAAAATTGATGTATTACTTGATAGGTGGGATGGTGTTTAGAGGAGGGACAGGTGTGGGGTTCGAGACTGGGGACTTTTAAGTATTTATTTTTGTTTTCTAGTATTTTAATTGTAGCATTTCTAGAATAAAATTTATTTACATTCCCACACATCATTACATTATTCCTTTATTATTATTGGATTATTCAGTTGGATTTTATTATTGTCTTTCTATATGTCTATAATTTTATTTCTTTCATTTATGTTATTTATTTTCTAGTAATATTACACTTTATACAAGGGGGTATAATATATCCACTATAATTTCACACCCTCACTACTAGTTGGAAACCTATAGCATACGAGGAGGCACACTTGAGGTCTCATAACCAACCCTTTTGGCCATTTGAGTGTCTGTGGGATCAGGGGATATTAAAAAGTGTTATCAAAGGAGAAGGTTTTATTTTATTATGATTTACTATTTGGGAAAGGTATAAATGATAATAGGATGTGTTGGGACTTGGCAACGAGATTGTGCATGAGAGTAGCTAACCTATGCATGGGGTAAAATATGAGTTCCCCGGTATGGGATTGTTGTTTGTGATGTGTGTTGTTATAGTTGATGTTATTTCACCTTGGGTTATTCACATGTTATTTGAGGGTGTTTTTTTATGATGTTACTATTTCTTGAGGTTTATAACCATGGCCCAGTATGGTACAAGATGAGAATACATGCATTATAATAGGCACATAGGGATATATGACATGCATTGTTCATGATAGGGGCATATCTATTCATTCATGTGATATATACATGACTATTGAGCAATGATATTATATACATATTTCCCTGAATAAATTAATGGAGTTTACATGTCATGATAAAACACTAGTAATCCACGTTTAGAGAGAGACTAGTAGTTTGTGGTTCTGTATTCTAGTCACCTGTTGAGGTTGACCTTGCTGATATCAAGTTCTATAAGGTGTGATTTTGTCTTATAGTTAAAATTCATCCTCCAAATCATTTACTTTATCATCAGTAGAGTGAGAATCAAAAGTATCCTAACTCAGTTGAAACTAAGATTCCTATAGTTCTTGAGGAGTAAATGGATGTTCAGTTTCATTGCTGCTTCCTGAGGGTTATGTGATACATTGAATGGGAGACTATTCATACCATTCTTTCAATGTATTAGAAGAAAATATATTTTCATCTACAACATCTACCAATGCATACTGGGGAAAGAGGACCCCAAGTGGTTGAGTTCTGGATCGATTCATTCCTAACGATCTTCAAGCATCTCAAGATATTTGTGGACAGAAGGGTGAAATGTGTTCAATATATACTTTGTGGACATGCCAAGAATTGGGGGATATTCTGGAACAAGATAGGTAACATGATGAGCTATCTCTGAAGTACATATAGAACAATTTCTTGTTCCATTTCTATCCGGATTCATTAAGGGATAAAAAAGATCACGATTTCATCTATCTGATATAAGAGAGCATCTCAATAGTATATTATGTGAACTTTTCACTAACCTATAATGCTTTTTTCAATATTTGGAACCTGATGAGATATCTAGGGTGAGACATTTTTAATATGGTCTTTACTATGATATTGGTTCATAGGTAAAAATTTTTCATTTAAGAAGCCTTGAGGATGTGATAAACTAAACACTCATCATTGAATGAAATCTGAGAGAGGCCCTAATCAGCGGGCATGCTATTTCAACAGAGCGATCTAGGAGATCTTCTTCAAGTGGAAGGAAGTGATGCTATGATAGTTTCTTCCATTTTAGTAGTGGGAAAAGCAGTCAGGGTCGTGGATAGACATCTTAGGACAATGTTCCATTCCAATTCAATTATTGTTCCATGATTTTTCATAAGAGCCCACAATGTCATTAACCATCAATTAAGTATTGTATATATGGTATATTGGGTCATCTTTAGATGTTATTTGTGAACTTTATGTAGTATAATAGTGGAAGGGAAACAAGATAGGCACCTGACTCGAGAAGCAGCTCAACTTTTCCTGAACAAGCTGGTAGTTGGAGTTATACTAGTCGTTTAGGATGAGGCATGAGATTTGGTACCCTAGTGAATGAGAAGTAATACCAGGAAAGGAAAATAGCTCAGGGTAGTTAGACTGAATCCCATGGTAGAGGGATAAGTTACCTATATGTTATGGAGAATACTCCAAATATTATGGATATAAGAACATTTACCATCATAGCTATGATTCCTGTATCATCTACCTTATCTTGTGTTTTGTTTAATATAAGAGAATCACATTATTTTCTACATTATCTTTTTTACAATTAGTTTGGTCTTGGATATGAATATCTTAGATGATGTTTTTACCATCAACTGTCCATTGGGAGTGCTGTTATAGAATATCAAATGTTGTAGTGTGTGTTCTCTAGAGATTGGTGGTTAACATTTCTTTTGGGAACTTTTTGTGATGATAATTAATGGATTTGTTCTGATTCTTGGCATGGATTAGTTATTTATATAATAGGATCACCTCGACTATTAAAGGAGGATATTTACCTTTATATCTGCATAAGGATTCATCTATTTTTACCAAGATGAGTGGGATCGTCAGCCTTGTCACACAGGACCAATTTAGGTTAGATTAGATTGTCTCATAGCTCATATATCTGGTATTTCTCTAGAAAATGGTGTAATAAAGCAGGATTATTTTTCTCTAGTGGTAGATTATTTTTATGATTTTCCCCTGAAAATCTCTAGATCTCACCACCTGAGTGAGAGATCATGTTCACAATCGAGTTAGTGCTAGGAGTAGACTCAATTTCTATCCTTTTTTATATAATGGAACCAATAATGCTTTAGGAGTTGAATGTTTTGTTTAAATATCTAGAATATAAATGCTTCATATGAACTAGTAAATATCTTTGGCGTTCTCCAGTTCTCTTTTCCAAGAATACTGATAGGTCTTTGTGCTTATGTGTAGATTATCAGAGGTTGAACTAAATATCAGTCAAGGACTAGTATCATCTTACATGAATTGATGATATTTTTGATCAGTTGTGAGGTTCTAATATATTCTCTATGATTGATATAAGATTCGGCTACCATCACTTGAGGGCGATACCATCAAACATAACTCAGACTGACTTTAAGAGTAGGTATGACTTCTATGAATTAGTATTGATTCTATTTGGGCTAACTATCACACCAGTAGTGTTCATGGACTTGATGAATGAGATCTTTAATTATTTTCTAGACCCGTTTTTTTGGTTTTTTAAGTAATATATTTGTGTACTACTATTCAATAGATGACCAGGACAAACATCCTGACATTGAGCACATTGAGAGATCATATAATTTAAGCCAAGATAACCAAATACAATTTATAGATTAATTATTTTTATATCTTTTTCTATGTAATCATAGATGCAAGAGTGTTAGTAGACCTAAATAAATTGACACCCATGTTATCTTGGGAACAACCTAAAAATGTCTTCAAGAGTCATAGATTTCTGTGTTTAATAGGTTATTATGGTAACTTTATCCAATATTTCCACCATTTGAAAGTACCGAAGTATAGGCTGACCAAGAAAGGGGTGATGTTTATTTGGTCTGATGCTTATGAAAGATATTTTCATGTGATAAAAGGTATGCTAACCTCATCACCTATCCTCACTTTACTTGTGTTGGGTAAAACATATATCGTGTACTAGGATCCATCCAAAGTTGGACTTAGAGTAGTTCTAATGCAGGAGGATCATGTGGTTGTTGATACACCAGGCAGCTGGGACCACATGAGTGGAATTACCCTACCCATGATCTAGATTTATTAATAGTATTACATTCCCTGGGATTCTGAAGACAATATCCCATTGGTGAGAGGTTTTTGGTATAAACGGACCACAAGAACCTTAGGTACATCTTTTCTCATTGAGACCCGAACCTTCGATAGAGGAGGTGGTTTGACTATCTAAAGTATTTAAACACATAATTCAATTATACACTACGAAAGGGAAATGTAATTTTCGAATGTTTGATCGAAAAGACACATAAAGAGGAAGTATAAAAGTATTTTGATGAGTGGCATATAATTTCACTATTTCTAGACATGAATTTAGATGTTCAGGAGTCTTAGGGATGGGTAGATCTGTCTTTGAAATTTTCTATACCTATACCTTTGGATCATAATATTATTGAGAAGTTGTCTTATCCAGAGGACTCTATTATAAGAGACAAATTATTTGGTGGGTAGAAAATATTAGGATGTTCTTTGGAAGTAGAAATTATATTATTTATCATAGTTGAGTATGGGTTCTTGAAGGCTTATGCGAGGAGAGGATGAGGGAGTTTCATGATTCTAGATGGGTGGTCCTTAAAAAATATTTATCATTATGTTCATCTACAGTACTGGTGGTCAGGAATTAAGAAGGATGTGGAAAGCTTCATGGCTAGATTATTCACTTGTCAACAGGTAAAAGCCATGCATCAAAGGCCATATGGGCTTTTACTTCCTTTTCCCATTCTTAAGTATAAATGGGATTATTTCATAATATATTCTCTGATAGGATTACCCAGGAAAACCCATAATAAAGACTTTTTCTGGGTTATTAGGGATCAACTGACTAAGTTATACCACTTCTTAGATATTAGAGAAACCGTCATAGGTGATGATTTAAGAAGTTATTATGCAAATGAGGTGGTTCAGTTCCATTTTGTTCCAAGGAGTATCATTTTATTCATAGATACTTGTTTCACATAACATTTCTAGGAAGGTCTTAAAAAGGATCTGGTATTACATGTTTTTTTAAGAATATTCTATCATCCACAGACTAATGGTCAATATGAGAATAATATTCAGGTTCTGGAGGACATGTTATGAGCCCTATTTTGTATTTTGGTTTTTCATGGGATAAAATATATAGAAATCATGGTGTTTTAATATAATAATGGATTCCAAGAATAAATTAAAATGTAACATTTTGAATCCTTATATGGAAGGTCGTGTCGTTCACAAATTTTTTGGCTGGAGGTAGGTGAGTTAGAACTTGTTGGGCCTAATCTCATGCAATATACATCTGAGTAGGTTTAGTTGACAAGACAGTGGCTGGTGACCATACATAGTAGGAATAGATCCTATGATGACCATTAGATATTACCTCTGGAATTTAATTTTCTTCATTAATTTTTTCTTTGGGTGTCACATAGGTTGTGGAAAAATTGTATTAGGAAATAGGAAAAGCTAGCACCCAGGTTTTTCAGGCCGTTTGAGATAGTGGAAAGGATCGGTCTAGTAGCATACCATTTATCCTTTCTATAGCACTACAATGACATTAATGATGTATTCCATGTGTCATAAATATGAAGATATTATCCGTACCCTTCCCATGTGATAGACATAACAAACATTGATCTTTTTGATGATGCGTCATTTGAGGAGCATCCGATACAGGTTATGGATCATAGTAACAAACATCTTCGGGTTAAGGATATACCATTGATTCTTGTACACTGAAATCATGGGATATTTCTAGAGGAGACACGAGAGAGGGATTATGATATGAAAATATAGTGGCCATACTTTTTCATTGAGAACTCAATGTGATATTTGGAGCATCTCGGGGATGAGATAGTGTATGGTGGGTGGGATGTAAGATCCCATATTTTTCCAGATATATCTCTCTCTAATTTTTTAAACTTTTATTTCAATTTTATTTTAATCGAGGATGTATTTTGATTAAATTAAAAAATATTCAGTTTCAAGGAATCATGGGGAAACTAAAGAGGATCCATGTGGAGAGCCTTTTTTGGGAAAATTTTATTTAATGTTCAGAGATGTATTCTTATTCGAATTAATGGAGTACGAGTATAAATGGGTTAAGTGTTTAATGGGTTATTGATAATTTTAGAATCCTTAAAGGTGGTTCGGGTGGTTTAAAGGGAAAATGGGATTAAACACCACCTAAAAAACATTTAAAAATCATGTAAATGTATTATAAATCATGTAATTGCATGGGTGTTTTAATAAAATAAATATGAGGTGATTGGTTTTTCAGAGTATCCAATTAAAAATATTTACACAACATTTAACTAAATTACATGGTGTTTAATTCCCCAATATTTTATTTTAATGTTTTTGTGAATATTATTTTCATTCCATTCCACTACATCATTCTCTTCTCAACCCCAAGACATCCTCTAGGTGATTTTCGAGTCCCAAACTCTCTTCTAGATGTCATGATAAATCCTTCAATCCTTGGTAAGTCGTTTTGATCAAGTTTTTCTCTTCTCTCCCACATTCTCCAACCATTTGGGTGAAATTATTTTACTATGTGTGTTTTTGTTTTTGATCTTGATAGATATTGATCTAGGTTTATTTTGGTGATCATCTTCACCTTCTTCCTCAAGAGTGTTTCTATTGGAAATGTTGTTGAATCATCGGTTAAAGGCATGGGGTATAAATATTAACTATATGGTTTGATAATTTACGAGTTATGAAATATTGTGATTGCTGCAGTGTAGGGTATTCACAAATCAATTAAATAAATGAATGATATTGTTCCTCAGAGTCTTTTTTTCAATTGGATTCTAACCTAGATTATGACAACCTTTTGGGTGAGTGAACCTAGAATATAATTGAATTATCTAATGGCTTAAAGTGTGTTTAGCATGAAATGAGACCTTAGGTGATTTATTGACATAGAATCCCTATGTTTTGGCTTATTAATAATCGTTTTTACTATTAATAAATTTTGATTTAATTTAAAGTAGAATAAAAAAGATAAATAGTTATTCTCATAATTAACCATTGAGATTTATTATGTGATATTGTGACATAAATGATGTATAAAAGGACTTATGTTCCATGATAAAATGCTTATATTTTTTTGCTCAGTCCAGGAACATTCAACCTTATATGCTTTAATGCTGATATTGAGAAATCTCGACCTAGTCCCATATTGTAATTCTTCTAGGGATTATGATCTTCCCATTCCCATGTCGTAAATATTATAGGAATTTGACCCAAATGTTATAATGCTTATAGGTATTTGAAACTAATTGTTGTAAATATACCATGGTTATATGGTTGTGGTTTTCTTGGTCGCAAGACATATGATCTGACATATTTCAGCATGGTTTCGATGAACATTATTTTTCCTTAGTTATATGGTTGTGGTTGGAATGGTTGTAATACATTCTCAAAGATATTATGGAATGGATCAAATGTAGGTTGTTGTTGTATTTTATTAATTGTTGAATTAATTAATACACATGTTCATCACTTTATTACATACACTTCTTACATGACATGGTAGTTTATACATGGTGGTGTCGACCTAAAGAGTTATAATCACACCCTATTTGGGTGGTGATTTAGTACTCGAGTAGATTACATGGATGAAGGTCTGGATAAGGGAAAAGACCTTGTAGTTGATTGATTACTTGTTGGATGGGCTAGTGTTTAGAGAAGGGACCGACATGGGGTTCTGGGCCAGGGAAATTAGAGTCTTTATTTTTATGTGACATTATTTTACTTTTATTGTTTCTATCATGAAATGTTGTTAAATTATATATCTTGATAATATTATTCATTTATTTAATTAGATTATTAAAATAAAATTCAATTATGTGCTTCTGTTCGTAATATAAACTATCCACCTGATTGAAAAATTAAAATTCCCTCAAGATTTTCTAATCTTGTAACAATTTGATTCATTATGAACTCCCCAACATAACACTTCTCATCCTTGAGAATTCATTGTAGTAATTTTCCCATGAACCCTTCCTACCTCAGTCATAAATTCACCATCAACCAACTATCTTATATCTCAAAACAACTAACATGATTTCACTGTGAAACTCCAAAAACTAATCCCAAATTCATCTAATTTACTAAAAAATGTTTGGTTGAATCCTTGATCATCATAAAATTATTCCTAAGTGATTCTTATGATGTTCTTTACAAGTGGCTATATTTTTTACATCATCATTATTTAGTCCATATCCCATAAAATTTCCTCAAAACACTCAACCTTACAAGAAGATACACAAAAATATAAACCAAACATGATGTCCTACTCTATGATACATTGACACACCATCCACATACATGCACTAGTGTATATACTAATACATGGACTATCTCTATGTTCGATTCCACAATCAAAAACATTCATCATCATACTCATTCATGATCACTGATCTGCATCTGATCTTACCCACCATCAGATCATGCCACTGCCATTTCAAGATTGATTCCAATGCACTAACTCCAACCAACTCTACAAAAAACTCTCGAACTAGGTCGCTCTACTCATTGGATTCTTTTTTAATTTCAACATTCCACCTAGAATCTTCACTACACCCATGAACAAACATGAGAGTTGTATACCCCAAAACTAATTTGATACTCCCCACCATAAGAGTATCCTTTTCATATCTACACTAGCCACTATCAACTTCAACCTATGATAAACAATTGTTTATAATTTCACTCATCACTATCACCCAAATTCCAAGATAGTGCTAAACCGTTCCCACCAATTCTGAAATTCTTAAACACCAACATCAGACATTTACCAAGCCTATAGTTCTCCCCAGTATAAGAATATCCAATGAATGGGAAAAAACTATTCCCAACCATAAACCCATCAAAATTCACATCAGGATGTCCAACATGAAAATATAAAAGCACACATCAATGGATTTGATCTTTGAACACACCAAAATCACATCTAGTTACTCAATACCAACATAAAACATCTACCCCACAAGCTTTCCACATGTGTCTCTTTCTCAAAACATCAAACTTAAAAACCCAAAAAAGTAGAACAGATAGATAACCCATGGAGAACCTACTAAATTCAAGAACAAACATCGACCTCCTCTATACAACCACCAAAGATCATGTAAACTGATCTGTAGAGGTATTGGTTTCTTTTCACGCACTCTAACAACCAAGCCACACACAATAACTAGTCTCACATTCTGAATTCAAAACAACCATGACATACAATTTGTGTATAAAAATTCAAGAATCATGGTCACCATGATCAAAGCCCAAAAAAATAGAAAACCATTTTCCATAGGTACTTGTGACTTATTTTAAAAAACCCTTTTCCCAAAACATTTTACACACATAAAAACCAATTTTTCCACACACCCCTTGGAATCTAGGTATTTTACTAAAATCTAAAATCACCAATGTCCATGTCCTAACCAGTCCCTTCTCCCAATAAATCTTTCAATTTTATAAAACTGATTTTGAAATCCAATTTTAAAAATCATTTCCTTAAATTTCTATAAAACCCAAAAATGATAAAATATTCTAAAATAATTATCTCTATAAGACATTTAAAATAAAATAATTTCCTACATTCCTTATTCCATCACATTAGTTTTCTTTTCCAAAATTGGGTTTTTATAAAAATTTTAAAATCCCAAAACAATCTCCCTATGGAGAACAAACAAGCACAAATCAAAATCATCTATTAAATCCCCTGGTATCCATATTGATCATAATACCCATTATAATATAGGAAAAACCTTGTTTATACTATAAATTTATTTAATTTTTATGGATTATAACAAGTAATAATGTCAATAAACACCAACTCTAGGTGAATGTATCATGCCCCTAGATTGACACTACCATAATGCATGTACAACACATTTTCTCTCATCCAATATATATGACTCATCCTGAGTCTTATCCATCACACATTGTATTCTTTGTCGAATGAAAACCTTCACTTATCCTATAGTGATTAATCCAAAAAGATAACATATGATGGAAAATTAGGTTTTGATCTATGTCATGCTGGTAAAAAATGTGCTCGATCTATATTCCAATTCTTGAAAATCTTACTCCACCTCTGACTACACTTCCAATCACAAAAGATCCTATGATACTATTTTGTTATGTCTAATCTTGTACCACCCGAACAGTGCCCAAGTGGGATGATAAATGACCTCAGTTGAGCCACCCCATATGTCGAAGGCTATTGACCAACATTGAGGACCTAATATAGTTATGATAAGACTATTACTATAATATAAAGACCAATGTTCTTGCTGATTCTTCCAAAAAATCAGTATGACTCATCTATATAATCAATATCCCAAAATACCTATAGATATAAATCAGGGATCCCACTGGTAACCTGCAGTCCATAACAAGAATTAGTAATATAGTTTATATGATGAACCAACTATAATAGAGAAATATCGTAAAATAATTAAATAAAAGGAGGATCATATATAATGACAGGATTGTGGGAAATACCTACTAAACAATAACTAAAATAATGTTGAAAAGTAACTAGACTCTATCCTACCTCTCTATGATCCAACATGCTGATTATTCAACCTTCATAACTTTCTAGACTTGTACCAAGCATCTATCCTAAATTAGTCCCTTTTTTTTGAGATAAAAATAAAATTATCTACCCATGTACATTGAAACCCATGTCATGTTTGTAGGTAGGGGTGATTCCAATGACCCAATTGGAATCAACAATTGCTTAACCAACTGAGTTTTGTTGTGATCAAGTGGATGGGTTATAATAAATATATAGAGTGTTGTCATGTATCTTAAAAACACCCACTTAAAAACAAAACATATAATTCACACACAAGCATACCTACATCAACAACATGTTGGGATCCGCCTCATATCACAACCCATACAATAAAAACATTGATGAAATTTTGGAATTCGTATCATACAATAACACATACAAAACCTTCTTCAGCACCATGTCAAGAGGAATATGTCACCTTGTATAATAAACCATTAAATTACTTCTTTGATTCCATGTCAGAATTCTATAGTCACATCCAACAACCAAATCCATACAAAAAGATGTTGGGTAGGGTGTCAACCAAATGATACTTGAAAACATGAGGTAGGGCATCATACAAACCTCAAACCACTACCTAAATGGATAGAGAATGGTCATATGACTATGAGCCTTGGTCCACACCTTATCACTCAAGGGAGGTCCATCATCTATGCATCACATCAATCCACATTCACTCAGTCGGTATATGGTTTTACCAGCCTTCAAATTCATAGAGAAAGACCCTTCTACAACCATTACACAATCACTCAATAAATGACCCAAATTTGTTCATGAACACCAACCTAATCAATGTATGGAAAGGCCCTCAATAAAATAATAAAAGGAGCATGGCACAACCATCCCATCGAACCATCCTCATAGAATCAGGGGTTTTCACATAAGTTTTGTTTACCCATCTACAAGGGATCCATGGAGGTCATAGTCAAGACCATACATGAAACAAAAAATAGGGAACTCAACCCATTTCATATCTCACCCAATCACCATCAGTTCTCCAATCCATTAGGATCTAGTCCCAAGTCTTGAACACATTTGATACCTAATTCATCCTTCCAAGTAATATGTGATGTCCATCTCGACCAACAACCAATTTAATACCAAAACCATGTTATCAACTAGATACCCACACACACGTATAAAATAACATGGAAAAAAATTTCTCTTAGAGATATGAACACAACATACACCATCATGAATAAACAAAACACATGATAATTATTATATGGGCCCACACAAGCACTCATTCTTTAGAAAACATGGAATCCCCCACACATGTTTAAATAGCCCAAAACATGTTTTACCAACACCTTCCATATTTCTTTGAAATCCAAGTAAAATCTATTTTTTTAAGTAACATAAAAAGGAATCACATTCCACATTACCCAAACTAGGTCCTTAGACCCAAATCTAATCAAAAACCCCTTAGAAAATCCATTTCTGTTTGAAATCCCATTTAAAAACTCATTTCAAAATTCTTCAATTTCCTTTGAAAACTCCATCTCAAACCTACTATTATTTTTTAAATCCCATATTAAAAAGAAATAATTTATTCATTTAAAAATAATTCAGTCCATCATGGAAACACATAAAGAGGCACATAGACCCTTTTTTGACCAGGGAACCACTATCAAATTGTTTATCAAGTTATACAGTCCTTGTTCACTATTAAGATGACATGATCATATCCCAACTTTATAGAAACTCAAAGAAATCAATGAAACATGCTTAAAAATATAATAATGTTGGAACATGAATAATAAGTATCCAAATAAAAAAGAGAGGCATCAATTTAAAGTCCCCTACATTAAATGAGTCATCTCTTATAATTCTGTAACCAAACCATCACTTCATAATATTTTCAAAACACCACTTTAACTTTAGATCTTTTGACAGCTTAATAAATCCATTTGGGGTTCATTCCAGCCTCCAGAAATCTAATGATATCCTTTATCAACCACTTATTACTCCAAAATAAATAAATAAGTAATTTAAAATAAACCACCTAAATTGTATAATAGGCATCAAACTCATTATGAAATTCAAAAAAAATAAAATCTCATGAAACAATGTGTGGTATACGATTAAATCACCCATGAATTTATGAAAAAAACACATAATTTAAATACATGAACCAAAGGTCATGTTTACCCCAAAATTACAAAAACCATAAATAAATCCAAATTGAATAAAACCTTATGGAAAATAATGAATGATAAATTGTTTATCATGTCTCGGGATTCCCTCTATGATCAACTGAAAAATACCCTACGATAATCTGATGTTTTAATCGTGATCAATTGGAATCATCTCAAGAACCCTAAATAGAGAAAAGTATAATTAGAAAATAATAAAGAATAAGATCTAGGAAGGATAATTGAGTAGGATAATTACCAAGAATCACTAGAAAATACCAAAAAACACCCAAAAATCAAGGGTGTAGAGGGAGGTGAGTGGAGGAGAGTGGTTCGATCCATTTTAACCAAGTAGGGGAGAAGGGGGGTCTCTCCTCTTATAATATATATCAGTAATTTAGTAATTTCACCTCATAAAAACCCCACTGTTATGCCAATGGGCCTCACTAACAAGCCAGTGGCTCACCGACTGGTTGGTGGACCAAATAGTGGTGTTGGGCTATGATCCAACCCACTAGATCACCAGTGGCTCCTACAATAGCCCCGTCTCTCTTTTATTCTTTCCTGAACACCCTCAATTCCACTTTATCCTCATTAAAAACTCAAAGACAACTATTCATGACAATCAAAATCTCATAATTCTATTTTGATAACCGAAACTAAAAAAATCATCCACCTTATTGAAAATTAAAATTCCCATATGGATTTTCACCCCATACTTGCATGGTTCATTATAGGCATCGAGTACCCTATGTTCTCTTTAGGGGCCCTGGAGCCCCAAGAGACCCACCTATTAGCTACTGGGGAGGAGAACATATTTTTTAGGGTAGTGAAATGACATGAATCTTTGGAAAAGGTACGGATCATTAGTTTTTCTTTTAAATAATTCCTTTAAGATTTTATAATGTGTATAACATCCTAAAAAAGGAACGGGAAGTGTCCGGGGTTGGTTCGGAGCCTGGGAGTTTGAGAAATGGGCTTACAGGCAGTGGCGCATGGCCTGCGCACGATCTGCACACGGTTTGGGATAAACTGTGCGGTTGTAGAAAAGGGCACCTGCAGGGGTGCACAACCATGCAAACCAGGATGCATGACCATGCAACCTTTTTCTTGGAGGCAGTGAGGTGTTCGGGGTTTTCACATGGTTTGGGTAAACCGTGCACCTCAATAGTGCGACCCTGTTCTAGTAAAAATTACCATTTTCCCCTGAAATTCTATTTAAGCCTTAAGCTTTTCTTCTTCCTCCTTCCCGCAGATAGATCATAGGGGATCCATCTTTTGAGATCCAAAAACCTCCTCCCTTTATTTCTCTTTTGGATTCTTCATCCAATGACTGTTATTCGATCTGTTTAAGGTGTCTGATCACCCTTGGTAAGGCTTACCTCACACACCCTTATTTCCTCGTTGAATCTTGGTATTCATTTCGCTGTTTTACCACAGGCTCATATGCTCTATTTTCAAGGCATTGGACTGACACTCAGATCTCTTCCAACCTACTATGAATCTAAGGTCGATATCAAGAAATCCTACACCTACATCTCTAAGGTAGGTGTTCATGTGGTTTCCATTTTGGGTTTTTGTCTTTTTGAGTTATTATCATCATGTCGTGGTTTGTCTTTCACCAAACCCCTTATTTATATTGACTTCTTCATGTCTAGATGACCCTGTGTGGTTTGAGATTGATGAATCTAACCTTGTTAGGGTGTTTAGAAGAGGTGTAGACTGGGAGTGGTAAACCATAGGTGATATGACTTGAGATTTGGCCCATTTTTACCTTTAGACCTTAATGTAATGTCTTGAACGGAATTTTCCATGTTAGGAAAATGAGATGGTTTGGTTAGAGGCTTTCTAGGATGAGATATCCTAAACCCATTAATGAATTGAGATGTATGTATTCCTTATAATGTGATTGGGAAATGCCATGATTTGTTAATGTGATATGATATAAGATGTACTGCCTTGTATATTTTGATGTGAATGGTTATGCCTTACTGTGTTGACATGCCAGTAAGGAATCTCTGTGTGTGGGCGGGAAGCATTCTTACCCCGTGCCAGATGAATCTCTGTGTGTGGGCGGGAAACATTCTTACCTCGTGCCAGATGAATCTCCGTGTGTGGGCGGGAGGCATTCTTACCCCATGCCAGCTGATTCTTTGTGTAATGGGATGGGAAGCATTCATACCTCATGCCTATATATCCTTTATGGGTGGGGGGAATTCTTCCCCACGCCAGCTACAATGCTTGTGGATGAGAGGCATTCATACCTTGGACCAGTGATGTTTATTACATATGTGAGAAGCATGGATGAGAGGCATGTTCACCTCGTGATAGTGATAACCTATATCTATGTACTTACACTCTGGTGATTTGTTCATATTACCAGCCCCGAGCTGAAGCAGGTAGACTGCCAGGTGTCCTTCCAAAACCTGAGTGCGAGGGTTGTTTATTACTTTTCATTACATACTTTCAGTTTACCACACATTTTTTATTTGGAAAAAACCTATTTGGATTACACGTAGACATCGTTGGTGGTGGCCTACTGGGACTTATCTCACACCCTACCCGGGTGGCCTCCTTGGCACCTATGTAGACTTTACTGCTGCAGGTACTAGTAGGGGAAAAGGTCAAGCTTCAGGTTGTTGACACATGTATGTTCTAGCTAAAGATCAAGAGTAGATGATCGAGCCTGGCTAGAGATGCTCGTGGACTACTTTTGTTCTCTTTTTGTACTACTGTATAGCATGCATGCCAGCCATTTCTACTATATCAGCATTCCATGCATCCATTTTGTATCAGACACTGCCTATGTAGATTTTGTAAGTTTATCAGGGTTTTCCTTATTCCTGTTGTTTGGTTTGTATGTTTCCATTCTTCTCCTATTTATTCATTACTTGTGATTCTAATATTTAATTACTTTCTACTATACCATTGTATACTTTGACATGGGGGTACAGTCTCCCCACTCACTTACCATTACACCCCCACTACTAGTCAGCAGCCCCTGGTCAATGGGGAGACGAGCCAGGGGTCATGTTCCAAACCAGGCTCGAGGCTCGGGTTAAGGGGCAGCCAGGTCCAGGACATCACAAAGTGGTATCAGAGGTTTTCTTTATTTCATGATTTACTATTTGGAGACGATAGACAAGGAGATTGGGAACGTGTAGGGACTTAGCCATGAGCTGTGCATGGGCGTCACGAACCCATGTATGGGGTATGGGCCAAGTTTCCGATTTTATATTGTTATTTATTCTGCTATTTACTGTTGATAATGTTTCACCGTTGGGTGCTTCACATGTTTTGTGGAGTTATTGAGATTTTAAATGTTGGAATTTGGATTTCATGGTTCGACCTGATGAAATGAGGGTTATGCATTAGAACATCCATCACGATAGGCAAAATATGATTAGGCCATGCATCTTTCCATTCCATGTTTAAATTTTCAGCGAGTGTTGCTTGTTCTTTATTTCCATTCCATGTTAATATGTGTGCAATTGTGCTAACCCTTCTTGCAGGTTGTGAATTGAGGAATGTGGTGGTTTTAGTAGGTGTCAATCATTGGTTCATAAGGTGTATGGGACCTTATGGATCACAAAATGACATTCCAACTAAACCAATCATTTTAATTAAAGTAAATTCAAATACTTTATTATCACAAGTAAAGGAGAAATTACATCCAAGTGTGTGTCATCTTTTAGTTCATGAAGAGTATGGGCCCTTATGGGCTGGGAAATTCCATGTCACTGGATTAAGTTAAATCTGAACAGTTGCAGGTTTTACTAAGAATTCATATGGGTGTGGATAGGTGATCTTAGGGGTAGAAAGGCTTAGTACCTATCCTAGATTCTAGAGTTCAACCTTTTTTTTTGTTGGTTTCTTCTTTTGAGGCGTTCGTTTGGCATTGTATCACTATTCCTCTTAGACGTCCTCGATTCGCGTGCGCTGAAGGCGGCGAAGATCACGTTCCTGATGTGGCGGGCCCTGAGCCGCCAGTTGATCTTTTCGTTATGCCACCCATGGCTCTTCTTGCTATTCCTGAGATGGGCGCCGATGACCAGTTCCGTGAGAGCTTCTTGTGTGTGATGCAGAGTATGCAAGGTGGAGTGAGACCTTCCCCAAGTATGTCAGAGTTGACCTGCGAGGTTCATTTGCAGCATCCTCATACATTTATGAGAGATGGCATACCACTTGCTTCAGAGTCCTGGTTGGAAGCGATTCTGACCATCTTTGAGCACCTCGAGACGCCTCCAGACTGGAGGGTCAAACTCATAGATTATATGCTACATGGTTCATCCAGGAGGTGGTGGGATGTTATCGCCTAGTAGGGACATCAGATAGATATGATCGGGACTGATTTCCAGACCATCTCCTACGATTATTTCTTTCCCTAGACTTTGTGGGCTGACAGATCTAGGGAGTTATGAATATGTAGCAAGGGACCATGACAGTCATGGAATATTCATCCCGTTTCACTAAGTTACAACGTTTTTCTCCTACATCAGTTGCTAATGATCTCACTACCACTAGGAGTTTTGAGGATGGGCTGGGTTACTTTATCCAGTCGCGGGTTAATGTGTTCAGGTTGATGACCATTTCAGAGATTTTCAATCAGGCTTTGATCATAGAGAGGTATTTGAGAGAATTAGACAGTTTGAACCAGGGTGGTTCGACACCTAAGGGTTCTAGTGGACCTGCTTCTGGGAAGAAGCGGCATTTTGGGGACTCTCATGGTGTTAGTAGTGGTCAGACCCTTTTTTCATGTGGTACTCTTATCTGTCACCAATGTGGGGTGACAAGACATATGAGGAGGCAATGTACGTGAAATCCAGTGGAGTGCAGAGGTTGTGGTAGGTTGGGTCATCTCCACCGTTTCTGTAGGACTTTTCTCCCAGGGCCTAGTGACTACGGATCTGTTCCTACTCCAAGATCTGGTGCTGGAACGATAGTATCACGTTAGTCAGGCGGCTAGAATACTGTCGGCCGATCAGGCTGTGGTGGCAGTCAAGGCAGAGGTAATCAGGCACATGACTCTCAGTGCCAGCAGGGCGGGTCTGCTCAGGGTATCCAGGCTGTGACTTAGGGCCGTGGTACTATCCAGTTGTATGCAGTGGAGCCTATTCCACATGTGCAGTATGCCGGACCATCTACTGAACGAGGTAATATTCTTGATTCCTCTACATTAGTATCTGTTTTTTTTTACACAAGAACTTCTCACTCTTTTATATCGGAGGCGATTATTGGTAGTTTGGGCCTCGATGCTGAGTCATATCATGGTATGATCACATTAGATACCCCATTAGGTATCCATTCATGGGGAATTCATCATTTTCAGAATTTTCCCCTCGAGGTGGGCGGTTACCTTTTCGTGTAGAACCTATATGTTTTGGATAAGATAGGTTTTGATGTAATAATCGAGATATAATGGTTAGTTACCTATAGATCCCAAATTGACTGCTATCATCATATGGTGGCATTTATGTCACCATAGGGTGACACACATATACATAAAGGAGAATGGGATCTTAGTGCGACATAAGAAGAACTGGAACACCTGATATTAGGTGGTGTCACGGCATGGGTTTCTAGTCTTTATCTCGATGACCAAGGGTTACAACCCTCTATTTATCCTCCGGTGGTGGATCATTTTAGTGATGTATTTTCTGATGTTTTCTCTTGTCTACCTCCAGTGCGAGGGGTGGAGTTTACTATTGAGCTTATACCAAGAGAAACACCAGTGACCATTACTCCTTATAGGATGGAACCTAAGGAAGTTCTGGAGCTCAAGAGTCAGCTGAAGGACCTGGAAGAAAAAGGATTTATACATCCCAGTACTTCTCCTTGGGGATCACTGGTTCTATTTTCCAAGAAGGAAGATGGTACCCTTTGTCTTTGTGTGGATTATTGTAAGTTAAATCGGCGGACTATTAAGAATTTGTATCGTTTACCTCGAATTGACGACCTCTTCGATCAGCTTCGAGGAGCTAAGTTGTTTTCAAATATAGATTTCAGGTCGGTCTATCACCAGGTGCGTGTTAGGACTTCAGACAAACTTCGCAGGACGTTCAGGAGCATTTATGGTCTATATGAGTACCTAGTCATGGCGTTTGGGATTACGAATGCACCTACATTGTTTATGGTTCTCATGAATAGGATTTTTCACCCTTACCTTGATTCTTTTGTGGTTATATTTTTGGATGATATCTTAGTCTATTCACGATCGAGACACGACCATGCAACCCATCTTGAGATCGTGATAAATACACTAAGAGAGCATTAGCTTTATGCTAAGCTTAGTAAATGCCACTTTCAGATAAATAAGGTTCACTTCCTGGGTCACGTTATTTATGAGTCTGGGGTTTCAGTTGATCCTAATAAGGTGAGTGCTATAATGTCTTGGGAGCAGCCCAAGAATGTCTTTGATATCAGGAGTTTCTTGGGGATTGCTGGATATTATAGGCGGTTCATTTAGGAATTTTCATGACTAGAATCACTGCTTACATCTTTGACCAAGAAGGGGGTGAGATTCGATTTGTTAGAACCTTGTGAAGTAGATTTTCAGGAATTGAAGGGAGGACTAACTTCAGCACCGATACTGATCTTGCCGAAGCTAGGAAGAGCTTATACAGTCTTTTTTAACGCATCAGGTATCAGGAATGGAGCTGTCTTGATGCAGGACTTGCGAGTCTTTGCATATGGTTCTCATCACTTAAAGCCCCATGAACGGAATGATACGATACAAGACCTTGAGCTCACATAGGTTGTACATGCCTTACGCTATTGGAGACACTATTTGTTGGGAGAGAATTTTTTGGTATTCACTGACCAAAAAAGCCTCAAATATATATTCACTCAGCGGGATCTAAATCTCAGGAAATGCAGGTGGGTCGAGTACCTACAATAATTTGATTTTGAACTGTCCTACACACTTGGGAAAGGGAATTCAGTAGCTGATGCGCTGAGTTGAAAAACTCAGTCACAAGTGGTTCAGGAATCCAATGAGGACTGGAAGATGATGGCCCTATTTTTGGATATGCAGGTTGAGGTTCAGGAGGGTCAGGGTCAAACTGTTCTCTCATCCTTAGTAGTGACATATAATATTTTGGAACGGGTTAGAGCAAGATAGTTATCAGATCCGAAAGGCCTTGTTCTACAAGAAAGTGTGGATGATGATGCCTATACAGATTGGACAATGGATGAAAGTTATACTTTATTGTTCCGTGGGTGCGTATGGGTCCCAAAAGACATTAGAGAGGAGCTGATGAGGGATTTCCATGCCTCAGCATGGGCAGTTCACCAAGGCATCACCAAAATGTATCGTGATTTGTGACGACGGTACTGGTGGTATAACGACCCATACTTTACATACATTGTTATTACTTCATAATTGAAGCACACTTATTACAACATATAACAAAAACAGAAAAGGACCGTATAGGTATAGAGTCTTTAGAAACTGGGAAACATATACAACTGGTTCATAAAGCATCTACTTTTCCTCCCATTTATTTCAACATATCTAGAGTCCCTTTTGGCATATCCTACTTAATAACCTTCTTCCTAACCTGGGGAAAGAATACATAAAAAAGGGTGAGCTCAAATGCTCAATAAGGGTAAACAAAAGAAATATCAATCACATCATATACATAAGAAAATAACTTTTGGAAATCTTAACCTGTAAAAGAGATCATAATTTCATAACATTGGATAAATCATAGTAGTGAAATTTAATCCCAATAATCATAACTTAAAACATGAAACTTTTTGGCATACACACATAATCATAGAGAATCATTTCTTATTATTCAAGAATCATTTCCAAGACTATCTTAGTGGACAAAGTCCATTTCTGAACTGTGTTCTCTCCTCATTTCAGTCCTGTTTCACTGAACTGGTTTAACCTACCGTTCCAACCATGTCTATCTCATGATATATAAAATCTTTACCCAATTCATTAGAGGGAGATATAGGTCCCACCCATCTCATAATTATACCATTCTTATGTGTTCCACAAAATCATAAATCATACATCATTACATAACCCATGTAATAAAAAAATGGGATTCTTAAACAACATGACATCATAAAACAATTCATATAAGATAAAGGAATTCATAAAAATAATTCCATCACAATATAATCAAATCAATTTAATAATAGGGATAGAAATAGAACCCTATATTATCTTAGATGGAAAATAATTTTGATAAAACACTTGAACTCCATTCTTGAGGAAAATATCCTTTCTACTTCAAAAACATTTTCCTTTCTTAACACGTCTTACAATTTTAAACTAAAAGAAGTTGATTAAAAATAAACATGAAAACTTGTAAAGGAATCATCTTGTATATAATTTTTTAAAAATCCATTCATGCCGTATAAGTTAAAAAAACGTTCTTCTCGTACTTTTTTCGGAAAAGTCAAAAAGTACCTCGTACAAAAAATGACAAAAGATTCCTTTCATATGTTTTACTAAAAACTCACCGAAGGGTGAAATTGGATTTAAACAATTTTAGGTGGATGGAAACAATATTATATATTTAGGAAACATGGATGTGGATGATAAAATACAGCCCATAAAATACGAACGTATAAACAATCTCGGATAAAATGAGATTGTGATATTTTCCATTTCCGTAGGTCCGATTTGCTTCGTAAGTGTCCGAACCTCCTGTATAATGATTTACATAATGTTATTGACTTATTCCAGAATCATACTTATTTTTATTATATCATATATGGTCATATTATTATCTTCTTATTAGTAATATTTCATTACTACTTGTTATTCGGGTGTTTATTACTTTTTGTTCTTATGCATGTTTTGTCGAATAAATTCTTATTTTTATTTTTAGGTTATAGATACATCATTTATAGAATGGTATTAGTGTAATATATATCATATTAATTAATTCAATTCATTTATATAATCATTATTCAATGAAGATCATGTAGAACGAGTCGCATCACATCGTGGAGACGGTATTCCGTACGTACGCACGAGCGATGATATCGTTCCCATGATCGTGGAATTGTATTGGAGTGTATGTATACTATTTCATAATCAATATAAATTTACAATAATTATATATAGTCATTATTTACATTATTATACCCATCCATGTAAGGTGGTGGTGGAAAATAGATTACACCACGACGTGGAGACGGTATTCCGTACGTACGCACGCGCGGTGATTTCGTTTTCCATAGGATCGATAGATGGTGAAATAGGGTTGTTTCATACTTATAATAAAATATCAGCATATGAGTGATACTTATGTTATTACTTCATAATGAAACAATTAAAGAAGAAGAAGTGGAAGAAGAAATAAAGTTGAAAGAATCGGTAACAGACATTACCTCTTCTTTGAAGCGCCTCTTTGAGACCTCCTCTTTGGAAATTAAAAGTGGTCTTTGAAAAGACCAGGAACTCTAGGATGTTTCTAGGGAAGTGGAGAAGAGAATTTTTCAGGGTTTGGCCGAGATTTAAGGCTCAAAGTGGTGTGAGGAAAATAGGGAGGAGGTGGCCTTTTATAATGGAGGAGAGGGGCTCCTTTGGAATAACTAAAAATATTATTTTATTATAATGTCAAATTCGGTTTTTAATAGCTACAAATTGATATATTTATAATATAAGGTGGGGATGGGTAGAAATACTCTAATAAAATAGAATTTAGACAAGTTTAGGTCATTATATTAACCTTATTTTTAGTTTTAACCCTTAGTTAATTAGATTGACATTTACCATGTCAATTTTTATTTTTATATTATATAGTTAATAAACATACCATATACATCCAAGAGACCCCCAAGTGGTCCATTAATGAGACAAAAATCATGATATAAGTATCGTGGCCGAACCATAGATTTTTAGGAATATAATAACAATTAATAATATAATATTTGTTTTAAAAACTATTTTATTTCAATTTTGACACTATTTGGTAATGGAATTTTTTGAAAATCCTAGTAGAATGATTAGTTAGAATAAAATTAATTAAATCAATACTAACATGTCATATTAACATATAAAATTATTGGAATTTATCAAAAGTCTCAAATTACATTTATTTGGGTATCTATAACATCAATTATGTCAATATTTCAATAATAAGATAATTACTACATCATCATTGTATCATAAATAAATTAAATCATTTTAAGTCTAAAAATTACAAATAAATACCATTATGTTGGAAATATTTTTTATCTTTCTAATGAATATTTTTAGTGGAATTTATCTTATGTATAACCCTTTATTAAAAATGATTTACTTATTAAACTTTGATTTTAACTATTTTAACCTTTCTTTAAATACATTAATAATAAATGTCCTAACCTAATCCAAGTGGGCCTAAAGGGTCATATTTTATTCATAAGGTTGTTTTTGGTCGAATTACACTTATCCAATAGAATTAGGAGATGTATTAGGGTAATAATAATATCATTTTTAACCTTAATTATCCTATTTACTTTTAACCGTGGTAAATAAAAGTGAAAAGTTACTATTCACCAAAAATTATTTTCCTCTCATTAAACCACATTTTATTCCTTAATATTAACTCTGTCTCTCAGATTTTCGAAATTCCACACACAGAAGCGGTAAAATTACGTTTTATGAAAAATTCAGTTTTTTAACTACCACTTATTGGTTTCACTATTCATCAGAAAATGAAAGTTTCCAGAAAAATACCAAAAATTAGGCCTAAGCTATATTTGATATTATGAATTCAAAATTGATGTTTATTTTACCAAATTAAAAACATATCAGTTGCATTAATTAATTTAAAAATTAATTCCCGTCGTCAAAACAAATAACATGTTTTTATGAGATAATAACTATCAAAAGATTGACACTTGTTTATGTCTGGTTTATTTGTGAAATTACATCCAATGACCAACATTGTATTAAATGGTACAAATATATTCTAAATATACTTTAAAACCACTCAAATGAATAATTTATCACTATTAATTATTTCGATAAAAAATTTGTTTTTAATTAAAATTTAGTAATTTTCACTATTCATCAGAATATGAAAGTTATCCGAAAAGTACAAAACTTTCACCCTAAGCTAATTTCGATATTCTGAATCCAAAAATTAAGTCCATTATAAATGATAAAATTTATAAAATTTCAAAAAGTTGGTATTACTATTCATAATAGCTAGTTCATAATAATATATCGTTTAGTGAAACTCGGTATTGCATACTACACACGCTATCGAGGAAGGTCTTTATTACGTGTAATGCAAGCCAAGTCAGGGATGCATGTTGTGCAAGATCCTTTTGGTGTAGCGTACAACACAAGACATTAATGAAATTAAAAAGAATATTTTTCATAAAATCTCGGGGTGTTACATTCTACCCCCCTGAAAATTAATTTCGCCCTCGATATTCGTCGGGGTTATAAATGGTTTACTACTCGGAAGTTTATTTAATAGAAACCCACATCATAAAAAAGAATACCAAAACTTGGATTTAAAAACTAAAGTATGAAACCTAACTGTTACACAAATTAACTCATCATTGGGTTTTCACGTCGGAGAACATAGGTGAAAATATGGATATGGAAGAAAAATCTAACCATCAAGTTCTGATGGAGAGTGGTAGAGAACATGGCTATGAAAAATCCAACAATAAAAAATCCATAAATTTGTGATGATCTAGGGTACCATCTGATTCATCGGATATAAGGGCACTAGGACAACATTTTTGGTTTTCAAGATCATTTCCTTAAAGTTGAAGAATTTGAATTAGAATAAATACTTACTTTATTTTGGTACAATCTCACTGTTGTTCGTGCCTTGAACAATTTCCACTTCATATCTTAAAGAAATGATGTTGAATTTGTTATTCGTGAAGTGTTAGCAGATCATGTGATAGAATGACATGTCATTTTATCTATCTCAAATAGAAGGTTAGAAAAAGTTATTAAATATACATAAGTCGATCTATAGTGAGATTAATCATATATGGTTCCTAAAATGGACTTATACTTCATATATCATACTTCTTAATATAATAAAACTAGTTTCTACTAAACAGGGACTTCCTGTAGGCCAGTGGTAGGTGATAAAGGCTAGTCGCACTTCAGTTGTGGGTTCGATTCCCACAGCCTTGTCCGACGCGATGGGCTGTCGCCCGTCCTACAGGTTGTCCTTTTTCTAAAACTATATTACTATAAAATCCCATCAATAATATCGAAAAAATTTCTATCCTTAAAAAATACTAACTTATCTCCAACATAATCCATTCCAATATTTATCTAAAATACTTCGGTCTAAGCTCATAGTATAAAGAAAACTATTACTTGAAATGTCATCAACCAACTATCATTTATCCCCCATATATCTTGTTGGTCACATTCCAATCATGTGAATACCTTAATCATGTATTCTCTTGAAAAATGAATACCCACTAAACCTTAGTGAAAACATGAATGCTGTCAAAAGTTAACTCTTTCCACATACCAAAATCCAAAAATTATATATACTCAAACCATGATATAACCTTCTCCTTATATCAGTCATGAGCTCATGAATACTATCAAACATTTAATTTTCTCCTTAACCCTTCATTATGCGCATATCATCTACTTTCCAAAAATATCTGAATAACCTTTCATGGTTACTGGTACCATTCATCATACACTTTCAAAACATAAGGAAAGACAACAGTGTAACAATCCATAGATGTCTCTTTATTCCATAGTACCATGAGATTACTTATACAACATTACACTTGATAAACATGTAATCATTCCACTACCTTCTTAAACCATTGAACGAGCTTCAACAATTCTTTCATCTCACATATCATTTGTAGTCTTTTCATCATCATCAACATTAATACTACCCATACAACCATACTGATTCTTTTCATGATACCTTCCATTAGGGAATTGGTTTGCATAATGCCTGTACATTCCACATTTAAAACATTTAACCATTGTTGATGTCGTAGCAATACCATTATCCTCATCCATTGTGTTAACTGAACCTTTTACTTTGCACTTACTAGCTTTATGTCCTTCTTTTCCACACCCAAAGCATCTTCCAACTCCTTTAAAACATTCTCCTTGATGCCTCTTCCCACATGATTTACATAGGGGAAATTGAACTTTCTTTCCTCTATGATCATCATAAAACTCAATCTTTCTCTTATCAGCTGAGTCAAGAAACTTACCAAATTTGGGTTTATTGATCATATTATGAAATTGATGATTCAGGATAATAATGATGTTTGGACTTCCAAATCCCATTTCATTTGGTTTATCATGAAGAATATAATTCCATTGTCCATCATATCCTCCATTATCGTGAATCATCTTGTTTCCAGCCATTTTCTAAAACCTAAAAAGAATAGTGTGAGAGGAAAAAGTCATAATAAAGGGGGAGTAACTTCAATATCTAACTTCTTAGGTTTAATCTAATATCGTTACCATAATTCTAGGACTATAACCTATACTTATACTTAACCTTAGGGACATCCCTAAATATACCTTAGAATTATATCTAGGGATCTCACTAAAGTTCTCGCATCCTAGTTTCCAATGGTTGACTAAACCTTTCCTCTGATACCAACTGTAGAGACCCGAATCTTGACATACATGGACAATTCATTACTTTTGTGGAATACTTAATACATAACAAAAACAGACACACAAGTATTTTAATAGTTTAGTGTCTTTGGAAACTCGGAATAAAATCTTCTAATCGTGGTGAAAGATCTTCAACATCTCCCAATAAAGATCTTCACTTTTTTTTCTTACCTAAAACCTTTCTTTATATCATGGGGAAAAGAAAACATAAAAGGGGTGTGCTCAAATGCTCAGTAAGGGTAATCAAAAGAAATATCAATCACATCATATACATAAGAACATAACTTTTAGAAATCTTAACCTGCAAAAGAGATCATAATTTCATAACATGGAATAAATCATAGTAGTGAAATTTAACCCCCATAATCATAACTGAAAACATGAAACTTTGTGGAATACACACATAATCATAGAGAATCATTTCTTATTAGTCAAGACTCATTGCCAAGACTATCTTAGTGGACAAAGTCCATTTCTGAACCGAGTTCACTCCTCGTTTCGGTCCTGTTTCACTGAACCGGTTTAACCTACCGTTCTAGCCATGTCTATCTCATGAGATATAAAATCTTTACCCAATGCATTAGAGGGATATATAGGTCCCACCCGTCTCATAAGGATACCATTCTTATGTGTGCCACAAAATCATAAATCATACATCATTTCATAACCCATGTAATAAAAAAATGGGATTCTTAAACAACATGAAATCTTAAAACAATTCATATAAGATAAAGGAATTCATAAAAATAATTCCAACACAACATAATCAAATAAATTTAATAATAGGGATAGAAGCAGAACCCTATATTATCTTAGATGGAAAATAATTTGGATAAAACACTTGAACTCCATTCTTGAGGAAAATATCCTTTCTACTTCAAAAACATTTTCCTTTCTTAACATGTCTTACAATTTTAAACTAAAAGAAACTGATTAAAAATAAACTTGAAAACTTGTAAAGGAAGATTCTTGGAAATAATGTTTTAAAAGTCCATTCATGCCGTATAAGTTAAAAAAACATTCTTCTTGTACTTTTGTCGGAAATGTCCAAAAGTACCTCGTACGAAAAACGACAAAAGATTCCTTTCATATCTTTTACTAAAAACTCACCGAAGGGTAAAATTAGATTTAAAAAATTGTAGGTGGATGGAAACAATATTACATATTGAGGAAACATGGATGTGGATGATAAAATACACCCTAGTAAATACCAACGTATAAACAATCTCAGATAAAATGAGATTGTGATATTTTCCCTTACCTTAGGTCCGATTTGCTTTGTAAGTGTCCAAACCTCCTGTATAATGATTTAAATAATGTTATTGACTTATTCCAGAATCATACATATTTTTATGATATTATATATGGTCATATTCCTAGCTTCTTATTAGTAATATTTCATTACTACTTGTTATTCAGGTGTTTATTACTTTTTGTTCTTACGCATGTTTTATCGAATAAATTATTATTTTTCTTTTTAGGTTATAGATACCTCATTTCCAGAATGGTATTCGTGTAATATATATGATATTCATTCATTCAATTCATTTATATAATCATTATTCAATGAAGATCATGTAGAACGAGTCGCATCACATCGTGGAGACGGTATTCCGTACGTACGCACGAGCGATGATATCATTCCCATGATCGTGGAATTGTATTGGAGTGTATGTATACTATTTCATAATCAATATAACTTTACAATAATCATATATAGTCATTATTTACACCATTATACCCATCCAAATAAGGTGGTGGTGGAAAATAGATTACACCACGGCGTGGAGACAGTATTCCGTACGTACGCACGCGCGGTGATTTTGTTTTCCGTAGGATGGATAGATGGTGAAATAGGGTTGTTTCATACTTATAATAACATATCGGTATATGAGTGATACTGATGTTATTACTTAATAATGAAAAAACTAAAGAAGAAGAAGTGGGAGAAGAAATAAAGTTGAATGAATCGGTAACGAACATTACCTCTTCTTTGAAGCGCCTCTTTGAGACCTCCTCTTAGGGAACTAAAAGTGGTCTTTGAAAAAGCCAAGGACCTCTAGGATGTTTCTAGGGAAGTGGAGAAGAGAATTTGGAAGGGGTTTTCCATGCTTGAAGGCTCAAAGTGGTGTGAGGAAAAGAGGGAGGAGGTGCCCTTTTATAAGGGAGGAGAGGGGCGCCTTTGGAATAACTAAAAATATTATTTTATTATAAAGTCAAATTCGGTTTTTAATAGCTCCATATTGATATATTTCAAAGCTAAGGTGGGTATGGGTCGCAATCCTCTCATCCAATATAATTTAGACAAGTTTATGTCATTATATTAACCTTATCTTTTAGTTTTAACTCTTAGTTAATTAGATTGACATTTACCATGTCACTTTGTATTTTTATATTATATAGTTAATAAACATACCATATACATCCTAGAGACCCACAAGTGGTCCATTAATGATAAACCTATCAAGATATAAGTATTTTGGCCGATCCTTAGATTTTTAAGAATATAATAACAATTAATAATATAATATTTGTTTTAAAAACTATTTTATGTCAATTTTGACACTATTTGGTAATTGATTTTTGTGAAAATCATTAGAGAATGATTAGTTCGGAAAAAATTAATTAAATAAATAATAACATGTCATATTAACATATAAAAGTATTGTAATTCATAAAAAGTTTCAAATTACATTTATTTGGGTATTTATAACATCAATTATGTCAATATTTCATTAATAAGATAATTACTGCATCATCATTTTATCATAACTAAATTAAATTATTTTAAGTCTAAAAATTACAAATAAAATACCATTATGTTGGAAATATTTTTATCTTTCTAATGAATATTTATAGTCTAATTTATCTTATTTATAACCCTTCATTAAAAATGATTTACCTATTAAACTTTGATTTTTACTATTTTAACCCTTATTTATATAAATTAATAATAAATGTCCTAATCTAAACCAAGTGGGCCTAAATGGTCATATTTTTTTCATAAGGTTGTTTTTGGTCGAATTAAACTTATCCAATAGAATTAAGACATGTGTTAGGGTAATAATAATATCATTTTTAACCTTAATTATTCTATTTAATTTTAACCGTGGTAAATAAAAGTAAAAAGTTTCTATTCACAAAAAATTATTTTCATCTCATTAAACCACATTTTAGTCCATGATATTAACCGTGTCTCTCCTATTTTCGAAATTCCACTCACAGAAGCGGTAAAATTACGTTTTATAAAAAATTCAGTTTTTTAACTATCACTTAGTGGTTTCACTATTCATCAAAAAATGAAAGTTTCAGAAAAATACCAAAAATTAGGCCTAAGATATATTTGATATTATGAATTCAAAAATGATTTCTATTTTACCAAATTCAAAACATATCAGTTTCATTAATTAATTTAAAAATTAATTACCGTCGTCAAAACAAATAACGTGTTTTTAAGAGATAATAATTATCAAAAGATTGACACTTGTTTGTTTCTGGTTTATTTGTGAAATTACATCCAAGGGACATCATTGTATTAAATGGTAAAAATATATTCTAAATATACTTTTAAACCACTCAAATTAATAATTTATCACTATTAATTATTTCGATTAAAAAAGTTGTTTTTAATTAAAATTTAGTAATTTTCACTATTAATCAGAATATGAATGTTATCCGAAAAGTACAAAAATTTCACCCTAAGCTCATTTCGATATTCCGAATCCAAAAATGAAGTCCATTTTAAATGATAAAATTATAAAATTTCAAAAAGTTGGTATTACTATTCATAACGGCTAGTTCATAATAATATTATAATAATATATCATTTAGTGAAACTCAGTATTGCGTACTACACACGCTATCGAGGAAGGTATTTATTGCGTGTAATGAAAGCCAAGTCCGGGAAGCGTGTTGTGCATTCTCCTTTTGGTGTAGCGTACAACAAAAGACATTAATGAAATTAAAAAGAATATTTTTCATAAAATCTCGGAGTGTTACAGGTTGCCTAACATGAAGTGGGAGATAGCCAATTTTATCATGCGTTGTTCCACCTATCAGCAGGTGATAGTAGAACATAAGTGTCCGGAAGGTCTTTTGCAGCCATTGTCCATTCCGGAGTGGAAATGGGATGATGTTTCTACGGACTTTGTAACCAGTTTACCCAGGTCACCTTGTGGAAATGATGCAGTATGGTTTATCGTCGATCATCTGACGAAGGTCGCACACTTCTTACCTGTGTGGAAGACCTTAACAGTTGATGACTTGGGAAGACTGTATGTCATGGAAATAGTGTGCCTTCATGGAGCACCTCGTTTTGTTTTCTTGGAAAGAGATCTTCATTTTACATCTCAGTTCTAGAAGGGTTTACAGAAGGCCTTGGGTACGCAGGTACCTTTGAGAAAGGCCTATCACCCGCAGACTGAAGAACATACCGAGCGGACTATACAGGTACTAGAGGATATGTTATGTGCATTTTTTCTCAATTTTTGAGGTTCACGGGAGAATAAAATTATTTTTTTCGAGTTCAGTTATAACAATATATTTCAGGATACCATTGAGATGGATCCCTTTGGAGCCTTATATGGAAATCCCCATCGCTCGTCTTTGTGTTGGATTGAAGCAGGGGAGGCAGCTGTTCTAGGAACACATCTTGTGCAGGAGACTACAGAGAAGATACAACTTATTAGGAAGCATATGAAGACAGTTCAGTCTAGACAGCAGTCTTATGCTAACAAGCTCTAGCGAACTATTGAGCTCGAGGTTGGGGACCGTGTTTTCTTGAAGGTCTCACCCTGGTTGGGGTAAAGACGTATATGAAAGCAGGGTAATCTTTCACTGACGTTCATAGGACCCTTTGAGGTGATGAAGAAGATCATACCATTATATTACCTGCTTTCACTTCTGTAGAGATCTCAGGCCATGCACGATGTTTTTCATGTATCTCAGCTATGCCGGTACTTTTCAGATCCAACTCTTTTTTTCAGCCAGATGAGGTTGAACTGGATATGGATGCTTTCTTCGAGGAGTATCTGATGCGAATTGTTGACTGGAGCATGAAGACACTCCGTGGCAGGTCCATTCCTCTTGTACAGGTGCTATGGCAGCACAGCTGGGTACATGATGAGACCTAGGAGTGAGAGGCTGATATATGTTCTCAATGTCCAGAGATTTTCATTGATGACACCTCAGTACACTCGGAAGGCCAACTCGGGGATGAGTTGCTTTAAAAAGGGGAGGTTTTAATGACCCAACTCATTGGAAAAGTTACGTATTGTTAGTTTCTCTTTCAAATCATTCCTTTAAGCTTGTATAATGTGTGTAACATCCTAAGGAAGGATTGGGAAGTGTACGTGGTTGGTTCAGAGCCCAGAAGTTTGAGATATGGGATTACAGGCAGTGGACCATGGACTGTGCACGGTCTGCGCACAGTTTGGGATAAACCGTGTGGCTGTAGACAGGGGAACCTGTAGGGGTGCACGGCCTTGCAAACCAAGCTGCGCAGCCATGCTGCCTTTTTCTGGGAGTCAGTGACGTGCGCACGGTTTGCGCACGGTTTGGGTAAACCGTGCGCCTAAACCGTGCGACCCTGTTCTGGGTAAAAATTATCATTTTTCCCTTAAATTTTATTTAAACCTTTAGCATTTATTCTTCCTTCTTCCCATAGACAGAACAGAAGGGAGCCCTCTTTTGAGCTCTATAAACCGCCTCCCTCTCTTTCTCTTCTGGATTTTTCATCCATAGACCGTTCTTAGATCCGTCAAAGGGGTTGGATCACCCTTGGTAAGGCTTACCTCACGCACCCTTCTTTCATCAGTGAATCCTGGTATTCGTTTCACTGTTTTACCGCAGGCTCATATGCCCTATTTTCAGGGCATTGTACTAAAACTCAGATCTCTTCCAACCTACTTCGAATCTAAGGTCGATATCATGCGAGCCTATTCCTACAAATCTAAGGTAGGTGGTCACATGGTTTCCATTTTGGGTTTTCAGATTTTTGAGTTATTATCATCGTGCCATGGTTTTCCTTTCACCAAACCCTTTATTTATATTGAATTCTTCATGTCTAGATGACCCATGTTGTATGATATTAGTGAATCTAACCTTGATAGGGTGTTTAGATGAGGTGTAGACTGGGAGTGGTCAACCATAGGTGATATTCCTTGAGATTTGGACCCTTTTTACCTTTGGACCAGAGTGCTATGTCTTGAATGGGATTTTCCATGTTAGGAAAATGAGATGGTTTGGTTAGAGGTTGGCTAGGATGATATAGCCTGAACCCATTAATGAATTGAGATGTACTTCTTTTTTATAATGTGATTGGGAAATTCAATGATTTTTTAACGTGATATGATATAAGATGGATTGTAGTATATATTGTGATGTGAATGGTTATGACTTACAGTGTTGACATGCCTGTGATGAATCTCCATGTGTGGGTGGGAATCATTATTACCCCATGCCAGATTAATCTTCCTGTGTGGGTGGGAATCATTATTACCCCGTGCATGATGAATCTCTGTGTGTGGGTGGGAGGCATTCTTACCCCGTTCAAGCTGAATATTTGTGTAATGGGATAGGAGGAATTCATACATCGTGCCTATATAGCCTTTATGGGTTGGAGGAATTCTTCCCCATTCAAGCTACAGTGCTTGTGGATAAGAGGCATTCATACCTCGTGCCAGTGATGATTATTACATATGTGAGAAGCATGAACGAGAGGCATGTTTACCTCGTGCCCGTGATAACCTATATCTATGTACTTACACTATGGTGATTTGTTCAGATTACTATCTATGAGATGAAGCAGGTAGACCACTAGGTAACCTTCCAGAACCTGAGTGGGAGGGTTGTTTATTACTTTTCTTTACTTACTTACAGTTTACCACACATTCTTTATTTGGAGAACACCTATTTGAATTACACGTAGACATTGTTGATGGTGGCCTACTGAGACTTTTCTCACACCCTACCGTGGTGACCTTCTTGGCACCTGTGTAGACTTTACTAATGCAGGTAATAGTAGGGGAAAGGGCCCAGCTTCAGGTTGTTGATACATGTATGATCTAGCTGGAGATCCAAAGTAGAGGATCGAGCTTGGCTAGAGATGCTCGTCGACTACTTTTGTTCTCTTTTTGTATTACTGTATTGCATGCTTGTCAGCCATTTCTACTATATCATCATGCCATGCATCCATTATATATCAGACACTGCCTATGTTGCTTTTGTATGTTTATCAGGGTTTTCTTTATTCCTGTTGTTTGGTTTGTATGTTTCCCTTCTTCTCCTATTTATTCATTAGTTGTGTTTCAACTATTTAATCACTTGCTGCTATACCACTGTGTACACTGACATGGGGGTACAGTATCCCCACTGACTTACCATTACACCCCCACTACTAGTTGGCAACCCCTGGCCTATGGGGAGACGAGCCAGGTTTTATGTGGCCAACCGGGCTCGGGGCTTGGGTTGAGGGGCAGCTGGGTCCGGGATGTCACATGTAGTGGGTACCTGATTTAATCAGACTAGTTACCAGATGGTCTACCTTATTGTTTTAGGGATATTTTTGATATTTACCCTATTCTACCTATAAACCCTCAACCAACTTCCTTGAACCTAACTTGATTAGACCCCAATTTAGGGTTCCCTATGTTGTTCCTTTGGTTTATCCACCCTAATTTTGAAATGACCCAAGATAAGAATAACTTAAATAAAATATTAATTTCATGATTTAGATAAATACATCTCAAAAACAATGACACAACAAAATGACCAAAAGAATTACTTTTTGGGAGATTATCTATGTAAACATCCTAATCTATAATCAGTTATCTATAATAAAAATCCTCTAGTCTCCCTTCTTGACTTTTCACAGTTTATACTTATATCCATAACCTAGATAATGAGAAACATAATAAATGGGTGTTCTCAAATTATTAGTAAGGGAAAAAATGTCAAAATTTCATCAAAGTTTGGTTCATAATTATGTAAGAAAGCATGGATAGAGGATAAAGTTCTTATTAAGAAAAATGTGGAACAATAAGAAGTTATTATAAGTCAAGATAAAATAACATTTCGTATCAAATGAATTAACCTATTCCTTGGAAATAGTATACATAAACATGATACAATAAACATGAGTCAATAAACATAATCATAGTTATAATATTTTGAAATGTGAGTGAGGGACAAACATAAGCATAGAAACCATATGTGAAGGCTACCCACCAAGAAATTTATCACATAATAATATTTCATTAACCACCTATGTATATTTCTGGTATTGGGATAATCCTCCAATATAACCTTGGGATTGGGGTAAATCCTTATGTGTACACCTTTGGCTTGGGATAAACCCTCCCATGTACCGATTTTATTGGGATAAATTCTCACATGTACCCTTTTGATCTCATGAGATATAAGATTAATCTAATGCATTTGAGGTTGATATATGATCCCACCTATCATCATCCATACATATGTACAACACTTAAAATCAATCCTTATAAAATTTTAAATAACTAATTACGAAAATATTGGTTTTATTAAAATTTTCATAAAACATCACATAACTTAAACTTAAGTGACCATAAGATATAAAAAAATTCAATTTCTAAAATGATTCATATCACAATGAAATATATTGGGTGATAAAAACATCACTTTATGAGAGATAAATCTTAGACTAAAAATAGAAGTTAAAATAATTTTTTTCACAAAACCTTATAAAATCGTTCTAAAAGATGAAGTAAAGATTACTTTCGAAAACATTTTTAAGAAGGGAAAAAGAATATTTTGGAAAACTAAAGATGATTTGTGTTAATTTGATTTATCAATTATTTTTGAATTTTTTAATGAATAACCTTTTTTTATAATAATGTTTTTGTTTTTCATGATCAAACCAAGTCCATCATAATGCGGTTTTGTAAGAAAGTTCAATGTTGTGAATGTTCAAAACCAAATATAAAGGGGATAAAAGTTTTGTATTTGGGAAAGTTGTTTTCTAAATATAGGTTTCCAGAAATAGAATATCAGGCTGAGAAGCACCTAACTTAGAATTTATGAATGAGCAACATTGGTCACATGAGTTATTAGAATGATGAAGTAGTATATCGGATGAATCATCATTTAGATCAATCAGCATGATGTTTAGATTCATTGGACATGGTTTTTGTTATCATGTGTGATATTATGGACTGTGGAAGTCAAAATGATACTGAAGAGGATGTTTTGATAAAATAAATTAAGAGTTATAATGTACTTCAAATTTATAACATATAAGAGATGATGCTTTGAAAGTTTCTAATTCTCAAATATCATAAGTTGTTTGAAATACTTATGATGTAACCCTTATAAATATATGTATAGAGGTTCCATAAATCAAGCCAATGTCTCCATCAGATCTAGAATTACTATAAATAGAATATTAAGAAAATGAATAATTTATAAATAATGAATTTTGAAATATTTCAAAGTTGTTGTGTGAAGTCATAACTAGATGAAGAAATTCATAATGATAATTCCATTATTATGAGTGCATCGGTGTGAAGAAACATGAGAAGATAAAGATTATGTTTCTTCAGTCATACTGATAAATAATATACATATATATCATTATATATATAATAATTTGAGTTAGAAATTATTGGTTATAGAATGTTTGCTTTTATCATAATTAGATAAATAAGATAAGTTTTTTCATGTAAAGGTCTATCAGGCACAGTATACCATCAAGTAAATCAGACTGAATTTAATGAAGAAATTCATTCAGACTAACTCTGATGAGGAAATTCAATCAAACTAGATCTGATGTGGAAGGTCAATTTGAAAAAATCAATAATAGTTTCATCTTAATGAGCGAAGAAAGTTCCATTAGACTGAAGCTAAGGTAAGAAGGAAGATCAAATCCAATAAAGAAGATATAATCAGATTCACCTAATTATATGGAATAAAAATAAAGAAGTTCAAGAAGTCTGATTAATGAAACAACCCATGAATATTCCAAATTATTTATGGAGAGTTGAAGTGGTAAAACATGAAATTAAAATTTGTGTAGATATTAGAGTTTATGAATTTTAGAGAGTAGGGATAGTTTTCAATTTTCCCACCTTTTCCATTCTTGGTTTACTATAAATAGTTTCTTAGTACATTCACACTTTTCAAATTTTTCATTTAATTGGAAAAGGTAGAACACAGAAGAATTTGAGTGAAAGTTTCTTTTGGACAGATATCTCATTAAATGATCAGAAATCTATTGTTTTTGTTTACCGGACTAAAAAAACATTTTCATAAGATCATATTGATTTAGTCATATTGAGGAAGACCAGAATGAGTTTATAAGTACAATTTGAGAAGTTTGTATTGAGAAATGGAGGATCATATTGAGTTGATCATACTAAGTTAATCAGACTAGGATCATCAGACTGAAGGTTATCATATTCTGGTTCATCAAACTAATGATATTTTTTGGGGTATATTGAACAAAGAATTTATTTTTTTGTTTTGATTAAATTATCTTGTAAGAACTTTTTAAACTAATTTAAATTAGAATAATCATTCCTATTGAAATATAGAGGGTGTATAATGGGACTTGGAATAATTTTGATTCACTTTTTTATAGTAGTTAATTTCCATAGACCCATGGTAGTGGCTATGGAAAGGATGTAGGTTCTCACAATAAGTTTTAACCATATAAATCTCATGTTCTTTGCATGATTTTCGATTTTTCATGAATGAGTATTTATAAAAATATGATATGGATATATACTTTAACATGTTGTAGGGGCTATGTTTTAAAAAGTTCCAAAACATATAAAAAGTGAACAACAGATTCAAGCCTCCCTCTCATTTTTTATTAAATGATTTGTAACATCAATTGGTATCAGATAGAAGGTTCCCTTGTGGAATTCCTATCATGGATAATATCAATTCTATCGACAATAGTGAAATTCCATCATTAGATAGAAAAAATTATTATGGATGAAAAAATATGATGATTCATTATCTTCTATCTATTATCTTGGAAGTCTTTGATGATGTTTCAATTGGTTTTACACCTATTTGGAAGGATTCCCCAATGAAATTTGCTGATAAGGGAAATATTAATGTTTATGGAAAATCTATAAATTATATCCTTATTTCCTTATCAAAAAATTTTATATGAAGGTTATGCATCTTAAATCATCAATGAGTATGTGGGAAAAGCTATCATTTATTTTTAAAGGGAATACTAAAGTAAATTGAGCAAAGATACAAATCAGGCATTGTATGTATGTAGAAATTCGAATGAGATATGAAGAAACTATTGAAGAATACTTCACTAGATTAAATGAAATTTTTTTCCACATAAAAGGATTTAGAGATATCCTGGAAGATTATACAATTGTGAAGAAACTTATGGGAAAATTTCTGGATAGTTTTTATTCCAAAATTTCCTCTTTAGATAATAAAGATGATTTATCCCTTGAAAATTTGCATAAATTTATACTTTATTATGAACTTAATAAATCTCATATGTTTAAAAATAATATTAAAGATAAAATGTATTTTTATGCAATGAGAAAAATGATAATATAAGATTTTGAAGATATTGATCTATGTAACTCCAATGATAAAGAGAATTATTAGTTAAATGAAAAAAATGTATCTTTTATCTAAGAATTGTAGAAAATGAAATTATGGAGGAAAACTTCCTCTCAAGTGATTAGAGAGTGGTGTAATTAGACACTTTCCTATTAATGTTCCCAAGAATAATTTTAGAGAATTGATAGATGATTCTGATGAAAAATGTTGATAGAATAAGTAGAAAAAAGGTTCTATAGAATAAAAGTCATCCAAAAAATATAAAAATATGTTTAATGGGAAAAATAAAATTATATTGAGTAAAAAATATGAATTAAATCTTTATCAAATCTTTTAATGTAAAATATGATACTTCTTAAGTTTCGTAGAAGGCTCAAAAAAATAATCAGGTGAAACCCTCACCCAATAAAAATAACTTTTCTTCTAACTATTCTAATATTTTATGTTTTGAAAAACATGTTGGGAAATTTTGGATGGGGAAATTTTTGAGAAACCTATCACATGTATAAAATCTTAAAACTCACTCATAAGGAAAGATTTTCTACATTATAAGTATTGTATAGATGAAAGAATTTGTCAACCACAAAAAAGTTTTTACAGAAAAATATCATTATTCAGTAGAAAATCAAGGTTCGATGGATATTGCTGGTGTTTTGGAATATATGGTCATATAGCTTATAATTTTTTTCATAACCTTTAAATTACAAGAAGTAGGTTTGAACAAAGAAAAATCAACGGTGGAAGAAATATTAGTAACTTTACTAATCCATAAGAATTTAGAAGAGGAAAAACTCAAGATGCTAAAAAATTTCTAAAAAAATCAATTTGAATTTCTAGAAGAAGTTTGTGGAAAATTTGATTGGGCTGGTCAGAATATCAAAATATGTATGATACTGCTTCTAGAACAAGTTTCTTATGGTAGAAAATAAATGTAATCTGGAAAGAAGCAAATTAAGGAAAAAGCCTCTATTGTTGAGACTACATTTAAAGAAAGTAAAAGGAACAACCCATAGAAACTTGATATTGGTTGTTATTCACATATGACAGGTGATATAAAAATATTGAAACAAGTTCAACGTCATGATGGAGGAGCATTTACCTTTGGTAATGATAGTTCCTTAAGAATCATAGAAATTAGAATGGATGAGATTGCAGAAAAAAAGTTGAAATCTATGGATGTTAAATTTGTTGATGGGATAAAACATAACTTACTTTGTGTAAGTCAAATTTTTTATGATGGAAAAAAAGTGATCTTCAAAAAATATACTTATATTATCAAAAGTGTGAAGGATGGAAAATTTATTACAATAGGATAAATAACCAGATGGAATCTCTTCTAAATAGGAGAGTTTAATAACTCATATTAATTGAGTGTAGAAGATGAAAATAAGTTATGGCACTGAATACATGGCCACCTTTGGTAGAAAAACATGAATGAACATTATAATGTTGATGAAGTCTATTATTTTTATAATTGAAAAGATGATATGAAGTTTTTTGTGTTACTTTTCAAAAAGGGTTGATGACTAACAAAAGTCATAATAGAGTTCAGATTCAATCTACCAGACCTCTTAGGCCTATTAATTCCAATTTATGTGGACTGATGATACATCAATCATCAAAATAATTTTTATACTTCATTACTTTTATTAAAGACTTCACTCAAAATAAAAACATCATGTTTAAGAAATATAAATCACAGGAAATCGAAATGTTCATGCTTTTTAGAAAAGAAGTTGAGAAAGAAATAGTGGTTTATTTAATGAAGTTGAGAACATATAATGGTATTTAATTCACAATAAATACTTTTGAAAATTATCTGAGAAATCATAGTATCAAACATAAATATATTTCTCCCTATAATCCACAACAAAATGTAGTAGAATAAATAAATAATATTTGTTTGGTGGAAATAGAAATAAGTATGTTAGTAGAATACAATCTTTCAATGTTCTATTGGAATGAAGATATTGGTGCTGTAGTATATGTTCAAAACAAATTCTAGTTGATACTAGAAACCAATATGACTTATTATGAAATGTGGTATAACAAAAAAATTCATTAAAGTATAGTAATGTTTTTAGAAGTTCATTTTTAATAAAAATCAAATATCTAGATCTGTGAACGTTTTATGAGAAATATGAGGAAGGAATATTTATGGGTTATTCGCCCAATAGAAAAAATTAAAAATTTTGGAACAAATGATTAAAAATATTGGTGGTCTCATATGATGTGAAAGTAATTGAATATTAAAATTACTTAAAAATTTTTTTTGAGAATGATGAGGAGGATGAATTGAAGATTTAGAAAGATAGTGAATGTCAGTAAAAACATATTTGCCATGATTTATAACAATCATGTGATGAAGAAAGTTTAGTTGGAAAAGAAACATTTAAATTTCCTCCATTACAAAAACATGTTGACTCTGAAAACATTATTGAAAATCAGAAGGCTCCTATTTATACCAAAATAAAGTTGACATTATAAAAAAAATCACTTATCTCAAAAGTTTAACTGAAATCAGTTTCAGATGTTATTCAACACAATGAATGGGTAGATAATATGAATAAAGAGTTATATCATATTGAAAAAAGTGAAACACGGTAACTTGTTCCATGTCTGAAAGGTAAAAATGATATCTAAAAAAAGCTGTATTACAGAAAAAATTTGAATGAACAGGTATAAGTTTCAACAAAAAAATACAGAATTTTTTGTTAAGGTTATGAATAGGTGGATGGTGTGGGTTTTTATGAATATTTGTCCCATGTTACAAGTTTAGAAACAATCATAATTTTTCTAGTAGTGGATTCCCAACAGAATTACAAAGTATATTAGATGGATTTAGAGTTATCATTTCTCAATGGAGAAATTGAGGAAATTTTTTACATTGGAAAACCTTATAGGTTTATACTTCATGAGGATGAAAAAATGTTTTTAAATTGAATAAATCTTTGTATGCTCCGAAACATGATCAACATGTATTGTATTCTAAGCTTGAAAATTGTTTGAGAATGTTGAATTTTTCTAAAGTAAAAGTTAATAGAATCTTATATGTGATATATTTTGACTCCAGAAATATGATTTTAATTGATTATTAGGATGATATAATTTTTTATAGGGATAGATAAGATGTTTGTAAAACATTTTCTGAATAAATGAAGAATAATTTTGAAATGTTAATGTTGGCAGAATTAACTTCCTTCCATGGATTAAAAATTTAACAAAAATAAAAATAATTTTTTTTATCCCAATTAAAATATTCCATGAAATTGTTAAAAAAAGACATGGAAGAATCTAAATAAATTTATACTATTATATATATAAGCACAAAGTTGAGTATAGATGAGTCTGAAAAATTATTTATTAGAAAGACATTCGAAATCTATTAGGAAGTCCATATTACCTTACAACCTCTTGAACTGATATTGTTTATGTTTTAGATTTTTGTGTCAGGTATCAAAGTTATCTAAAAGAATCAAATATTTTAGTAGGAAATAGAATTATAGGACATCTAAAAGGAACAATTTCACATGAATTGCCATGAAAAATAACTTATGAGATTAATTTTTATGGTTAAACTGATACTGACGGGAAGAATATTGTAATGATATAAAATCAACCTCAGGAGGGATTTTTTTGGTTGATTTTTGTGTGATTTGGAATAGTAAGAATCAAAGTTCAATAGCCTTAAGCATAGATAAATCTAAATATGTTGTAGCTACTTTGTCTTGTACTCTAAATTTTTGGATGAAAGTCTAGCTAGAATATTGGAATGTAAAAATTTATAAACCATTGAAGATTCTTTTTGATAATTATAGTGAAATTTATCTTTCTAATTTTTTTCCAACATTCAAGATCAAAACACATTGATATAAAGGTTCTCTTTATTAAATAGAAAGTCACTTTGGGAGATGTTTTTATGAAATATATCTCAATGAAGTATCAAATTAATGATATATTTACAAAGTAAATGCAAAAAAATAGTTTATTGTGTTATAGTTACAACTTCATGTTTAGCATACTCTAATGAATTTCTCAATATCATAAATAAGACCCTCACCATGATTTGAACTATATTGATAAAGTGGGAGAGAATTTAAAAAGTTTTTACTTTGTTAGAGGTTTTTACTTATCTTTGTTTAATGAATCATAATATATGGGTTTCCTAAAATGGATGAGATAAAAATAAAAGATAGAGAAAAAAAAGTGATAGGAAAAGATAAAATTGTGTGAGAGTTTATGTTAACATGGAATGAAAATTTTCTTATTACATAGGGATATAATTCCTTAAAAAATCACATTATCTAGTAGTGTGGTCTTTTAAAACTCACTTTTTAGAAAGGATATGTTTTGATAAAAGTTTAAAACCTTTATTTGTTTACAAAATATGATATGTGAAAATTTTCTCAGAGTTGTAAAAGTTCGTGACAACGATTGTCAACGAATCTAAAGGGGTAAATTGAGTAACAATTTTAGTAATTTGGTTTAACAATGTTTTTATAATTGTTTACAACTAAAATTTTTGTATAAGAATGGTTTTATTTCTTAGAATCAGACCAATTCCATTATAATGAGGTTTAGTAAGAAACTGAATGTTCAAACCCAAACATAAAGTGGGAGAAAATGTTTTCCTTTGTGAAATTAGTTTTCCAGAAACAGGCTTCTAGACACATTAGATTGAACTAGGAAGTACTAGAGTCATGACGTCTAAATGAGTAGCACCAGTCATAAGATTTGTCAGAAATATGAATTAGTGAATCAGTCACAACATCAATATCAGATCCATCAACATGATGTTTAGATTCATTATACTCAGTCTATTTGTAAGCCTAAAGTTGAGGAGTGAGGGAGTCTGAATGATGTTGAAGAGAATGTTTTAAGAATGTAATTCTAGGATTTAGAATGTTCTTTATCTTTCTATCATAAGTTATATAACACTTTGCATGTTTTTAATTCTAAAATACCATAAGTTGTTTGAAAAAATTATGATTCAATCCTTATGAAGTTAAGTGGAGTGCATCCAAAAATCAAGTCAAAGTATCCATTAGATCCATAATTATTGGACATATAAGCTTTCAAAAGTTTATATAAATTATAAATAATGAGGTTTTAATGATTTCAATGTTGTTGTGTGAATTAATCATCTGATTTAAAACATTGTAATGGGAATTCCATAGTTATGAGTTCATCAGTGGGAATAAATGGGAGAATATGTTGATTCTGGTTATTCAGTAAGAGTGAAAAATCAAATATAAAAATAATGAGATCGATAATAATTAGAGGCATAAATTTTTGGTTTCTGAAAGTTTTCATTTTCTGTAAATATATAAAGAAATAAAGTTGTTGTAGGAATAGGTCCATTAGATATGTTGTCCCATCATGTTAATAAAACTGACTCTGATAAAACAATTCATTAAAACTAACTCTAAAAATGAAACTCAACCAGACTATGTCTGATGAGGAAGGTTAGTTAGGAAAAATATTGAATACTTTCATTTCAATGATTTGAGAAAGATCCATCAGATTTAATTTTAGGTAGGAAGGATGATCCAGGCCAAGAAATAAAATATAATTAGATTCATCTAATCAGAATAAAAAAATTAAGGAAGTTTATGAAGGCTGATTATGGAAAAGACTCAAGAATATTTCAGAATATTTACAACGATTTGAAGTGGTTAAACATGAAATTAAAATATTTATAAAACGTGGAGTTTTTGAATTTGAGAGAGTGGGGAATGTTCTCCGGTTTCCCTGCTTTCCATTCTAGGTTTCCTATTAATATTTTCTCAGTATATCCCTACTTTTCAACTTTTCCATATAATAGAAATAGTAGACTGATGCAGAATTCGAGTGAAAGTTCCTCCCAAACACATATCTTATTATAATATTAGAGATCTATTGTTTTAGTTTATTGGATTGAGAAACATAATTTTCAGAATATTGTATTGATATGATCTAACTAAGGAAGATTAGACTGTGTTTTTTAGCAGAGTTTGAGATGTTCGGATTGAGAAAGGGGATATTTTATTGATTCAATCATATTGAGTTAACTAGACTAGGTTCATTAGACTGAAGGTCATCAGACCCATGCACATTTGTGAAGAAAATTGAACAAAGTCTTAATTTTTATGTTTTAGAACAATTTTTTTTTCAAAGAAATGTTTTAAAATGATGGGAGTCTGTATAATCATTCCAATTGGGAGATAAAAGGTGTCTAATAGGAGTTGGAACAAGTTGTATTCACTTTTTCATAATAGTGAATTTACATAGACCCATGGGAGTGGCTATACAAAGGATCTAGATTCTCACACTGAGTCTGAAACATGTAAATATTGTGTATTTTAATTTCTTTCATATTTTTTCATGCATGATAAGGATATGAAATTTAACAAGATGTAGGGGTTATGATTTAAAAAGTGTTGAAACTAATAAAAATTGAACAAACAGATTCAACCCCCTATTCTCAATTGTTATTTGATCGATTGTAGATTTAAAAACCTTATCATAAATATTTTAAAATAAAAAAATAATTAAAAATAAACAAAAAAAATAATCTAAAAAATATGAACTGCTAAATAATTAAAAAATTACTTTATTAAACATTTATGCCATTTAAAAAAAACTCACATTGGAGAAACTTTGAAATACTTCCATTGCATAAAATATTTAAAGTAAAATATGAATAATATAAAATAAATAACATAATTGGATTTTACTAAAGAAAAAACTTTTGATCTAGTAAAAAATAGACATGGAAGAGAAGATTCATGAATAAGAATGAGATTTATTCTTTCCAATGCTATAATTTAATTTTGGAAAATATTTTATCAAAGAAGTGGTTATTGATGTTGATAAATAATTTTCCCATAGAACAAGAGTAAATTATATATAAAATAGGGTGATGGTAGGAAAAATTAAATCATGAAAAGTATATTTAAGTAAGAAAGACTATGAATCAATGAATTGAATATTAGGTCGATGCAACCCTTATCATGGCCCGGATTCATTATGAACAGACACCTAATGTCATAAATATTCTAATTATGCATATTAGATACCTTAAAGGAGCCTTAATAATCTATATTTTATTTATTATTTATCATTTGTTATCATATTATATTTATTTATTATATAATTTTTTCTTATGTTTATGTGAAAATGGAATTGGTGTCTGCTTATTTTGGTAGTTTTAGCGATCAAAGATGAAGTTAAATACAAAATATATCATTTAAAAATGATAAATAAATAATAATTTTCTAATTAAATTTTAATAATGTTAGTATTTATTTTCCCATAGTCATCAATGATTGAGTTTTATATCATATTTCGAAAATGTGGTAAAACTAACCCATACATGAACATACCATAATTCGACGGGTGATTATGGTTGATAAATTGGTTACATTAACATAATATCCTTATAAAATAATAATAATGATATTATTTAAATCTTTTTTTGGGTTTAAATTAGATTTTAATTTATTTTTACAATGAATGAAAATCAGGATTAAAAATGAAATATTTTACTTCATGAGGGTGGTAGTGCACACAACGCATGATCGATGATCATCAACTTTTATAAGTGGATGGGAAGTGTTAAAATACTATAGAATATATCACCATAATAAGGGGTGACTCAAGGAATAGATAAACCTTTCTTTAACTAGGATGTTCTTCGGTCACCTTAAAAACACTATGATTTCTCTTTTTCTTTACCCTTAATGATTGGTGAAAGTAGTCAATATCATAAAATATTTTACTTGGTTCACCCCCACTGGGCTACGTCTAAGGAGAATGAATGAAAATGTCCCAATGTATCAAATTCACTAGAATCTCATTGCCTAAATAATAATTCCAAGTGGCCTTAATGGCCCTCCTTGTTCACTACCTTGAATAAATAGAGAACTTATTGTTCACCCTCAATAGGGAATTTACTACACCACTTGCTGGATCTTCCTTATTCACATGAAGATAACTTGAACATACACCTGCTATGGAATTTCTATTAACCCCTATGATTTCAAACTTTAGTGAGGATATGACTCATAGAAAAAATCTTTCTTCAAACATCAAACTTCCAGATGATATCTAGATTGACACCTTTGGAATTTAGCTTCACAACCACTCCTTCATCTAGTTTTCTTTGTAATGTTATATATATGTTACACTATCGTTTCCTCGTGTTATTCAAATAAATACAATGCATATGATTGATACCTCTCTTTCTAATATCGTTATAAGTGTCCCACATTTCAAATGGTTTAATTTTCTATTATAATATTTTAATTATCCAATGGAAATTTCGAGCCATAATTCCCTTTTATTTTAAATTTGTTATTGTCACCATGCGGCATGGAAAGGTATACTATGGCATGGAGGCACTCTGGCTATAGATAATTCCATTACACCAGGGCTTAGAATTAACTGATTTGTTTATACTATATTTTGTTCACTTACAATGTGATGTGGGGACATTATTTGATCAAATCCACTTCTTTAGAAAAAATACTATCTTATAAACATTCCTTGTTCTGTGGAGTTTCCTCATCAAACACCGCCACCCATACTGAACTAGTTTTAGCGTGGAATCAACTTTTGTAGCGTAGCCTCCAGTAGGAATGGAAATCCAATAAAATTTCTTTTTCCAATATTGGACAATCTTCATTGAAAAGCATAGCTAGGACAGAGACTCAAATGATGACCATAGAGGCTGTGGCATAACCTTTCCTATTATGGTGTGATCTCCAATAACATAGGGAAATCTAAATTTCTTACCTCTACTAATTTTGGACAATCTTTTTCATAATTCCCAACTGTGACATGGGTCTATTCCCTCTTTAAGAGACTTTTGTGTATCCCCAAGTGATATGGAATGAGAACCTCTATATTTATAGAGGCATTGAAATCCTATGAAATACTCATTATGTTTTGGTGATATTGGTTGTAGCATAGCAAGAAAAATCCTTGTCCAATATTAAAACATCCTTTGATTTTATTAAAAATATAAATTAACTCATTCCATAAACCTTTTATATGTGACTAATAGGGTCCCATACCATCCTCCACCATGGTTCCACATGCGACATGGACCACTATTTCTACATTGCTTTTCCTACAACACAGACCACTACTCCATTTTTACGATGACCTACGTGCACCATTTCCTATCTCCCAAGTTTCTTTAGTGGCTAGTTAGCCCATATGTTACTCTTACTTGTTTGAGTAATATCTCATATATGTGGGGTTATTACATCTTGGTTGTTTTCTCTAATTTGGACTTATTTTTTATCAGAACAACTCGTGTTATATTTTAGTCATTTAACATTGTGTGGCCACACCATTGTGTGCTCATCACTATGGTATAGTACTGATGAGTACAAAATGCCCCCTTTTCAAGAGCCCTTTTTATCTATTACTTTATTCTTCATTTTTCAATAAACACAATACACAAACCTATGTAGATAGTTTGAAAAACAATATCCCCATTTTTACTTTTTTGAGAATACTCCAAACAATCCAACCATTATTTATTTTGTAACACCCCAAGCTTCTACGGTACGCTTCTCTTTGAATAATGCGATAACGTGTGTTGTACGCAACACCGAGTTCTAACAACCAATCAAACTAGCCATTATGAATAGTAATACCTAATTTTTGAAATTATATATATTTTATATTTCAAAATGGAATTCATTTTTGGATTCGGAATATCTAATTTATCTTAAGATGAAATTTTGGTACTTTTCGGATAACTTTAATATTTTGATGAATAGTGAAAATTACTAAATTTTAATTAAAAACAACTTTTTTAATCAAAATAATTAATAGTGATAAATTATGAATTTTAGTGGTTTTGAAGTATATTTAGAATATATTTTTACCATTTAATATAATGTTTGTCATTGGACATAATTTTACAATTAAACCGAACATAAACAAGTGTCAATCTTTTGATAGTTATTATCTCTTAAAAACACGCTTTTTGTTCTGACAGCGGGAATTAATTTTAAATTAATTTCTGCCACTTCTGTGTTTTGAATTTAGAAAAATAGATTCCATATTTGGAATCAGGATTTCCAAATTGTGTAAATAGGTAACTTTTATTTTTAGACATTTTGAATAATTACTGTGGTAAATATTTTATTTACCATGGTTAAGGGTAAATCTGGTAAATAAGGGTTAAAAAATAATATTATAATAATAATAAATTACCCTAAAACATGTCCTAGCCTTATTGGTTGATACATGTTCGACAATAGGCATCTTTGGGTTGATTTTGGGACCCCATGGTGCCACTTGTAGGTGATAGGGACATTTTTTTTATTAAGTTAAAATGAATACAAAAATGACACAAGCATATATCTTTTAGAAAAACAATTATTACATAGGGTTATATATGTTGGATTTTAGATTATAAATATTAATTAGAAAGATAAAAAGATTTCATACATAATGATATTTTATTTATAATTTTTAGACATTATATGATTTAATTTATTTTTGACATAATGATGATGTAGTAATTACTATAATAGTTAAAAATTAAACTAATTGATATTATAAATACCCAAATAAATATAATATGAAACTTTTAATGAATTAAACTAATTTTCTAGGATAATATGATATATTAGGATTGATTTAATTGACTTTTATAGAAGCAATCAATCTGTTATGAGTTTCACAAAAATCAACTATTGAATAGTGTCAAAATTGACATAAAAGAGTTATTAAAACAAATATTATATTATTAATTGATATTAAATTCTTAAAAATCTAAGGTTCAGCCAAGAGACTTATATCATGATAGGTTCATCATTAATGGACCACTTGGGGGTCTCTTGGATGTATGTAGTATGTTTATTAACCATATTATATAAAAATACAAAGAGACATTGTAAAAGTGAAACTAATTAACTTAGAGTTAATACTTAAAGATAAGGTTAATACAAGTACCCAAACCTGTCTAAATTATATTGGTTGAGTTTTTTTCGACCCATACCCACCTTAACATTTAAATAATCAACTTTGGAGCCATTAGAAACCGAATATGAATTTATTATAAATTAATATTTCTAGCTTTTCCAATGGTGCCCCTCACCCCTCTTATAAAAGGGCACTCCTCCTTCTCATTTCTTTACACCTTCAAAGTATTTTGGTTCGTCCAAAATCTGCCAAAATACTCTCCCAATTTCCCTAACTACAACCAAGGGGCCTCAGTTTGATCAGAAAGCCAACCTAAGGAGCCCTTTTGATCAAATCAAAAGGAAGAACTCGAAGAAGAGGTAATGATTTCACCACCCTTTTCCAAGTTCATTTCTTCTTCCACTTCTTCTTCCTTTGTTGTTACCATTCTAAAATAATAACTCCAGTATAATTTATATACTGTGATGTTATTATAAATATGGTACAACCATATTCAGTATTCTATCCACCCTTTGAATAACATGTCACCATACGTGCGTACGTACAGCTTACCGTCTCCACGTCGTGGGGTAATTGTTATTCAATATAATATTATTTGGATGGGTATAATAATGATGTGTAACTCATATAAATAATAAATATAACATGTTAATGATTCTGTATATATGATATACCATCCATTTATATATTATTTTAATATCAAAAGAATGATATCGTCGCTCGTGCGTACGTACGGACTACCGTCTCCACGAACGCGATGAGATTCATTCTCCATCGTATCCATTCAAGTATAATTATCATTTGATGATTTAAAAATGATGTTTAAGGACTTGATATCATTCTGGATATGAATTATATACAACCTATCCTTTACAAACATGTCTTACGTAACAAAACATACTAAAGAAAACAAGTAAGTTCACACCCGAAAAAATGATAATACTAAGATATTATTATCAAATCAATATTAAAAGATCATATATGATATCATAATAATGTATATGATTCTTTTATAATTTAATAACAATTATTTCACCATTATACAGGAGGTTAACCTACCCCAACCAAGGAAAAGTACAAGGTAAGGGTTATTTCACAATCACTTCATTATCCGAGGTTGTTTATACGTAATAATCTACTGGGATATCATTATCATCCACATCCATGTTTCTTCAAAATGTATTTCAAAACATTTTTTACAAGAATATGGGTTAAAGTCATTTATACCCTTGTTTGACTTTTTATAAGAGGAATCTTTCCGTCATTTTCAAAACAAGGTCCTTTTTAACCTTTTCGACAGAATCAAGGTAAGAATGTTTTTTTTAACTTATACGGCGGGTGCGGTTATTTTCCGCCGTTATAAAATATTCAAAGATTTCCTTACAAGCTTATTTGAATATTTTCAAGAAAATGTTTTATTTTATATGGCTCTTAAATGATTTCAAAAATAGAAGTAGATATTTCTCTAAAAAGTGTTTTGATTTCATCTATGTCAACATCCTTTGATGGATTTTACGCTTATTTGATGTTGATTTATTATGATACAAAACATCTATATTGTATTGAAGGTTTTGTCATATGTTTGACTGTGGATGTGCTATTTTTATACCATTCATAGTTTATGGTGAAATTATTGACATTTCATATGCTAGTTTTAATACGAATGTTTATGTTATGTTTAAACCGTTTCATATGGGAATGCATTAGACTTAATATGTGACGGGTGGAGCCCGCTATAGCTTCTCGATGCATCGGTAGGTCTCATGAGACAAACTAGTGTCTTGGCACAAGGCCTTGAAAAAATCTTATTTGTAGTCTTGGCACGAGGCCTTGGCTATGTGGTTATGATAGTCTAGCATTATGCATTCCAACATTATGAATGTGGTTAGTGATTTTGCATGAGATTATTCGATTAGTAGAATATCCATGTGAATGAGTAAATGGCATTATTTCATTTTATATATGCCATAAAATGTTGAAATTTCAATTTTGAAAGGCTTTTGTTTTAGTTATACATTTCCTTAAATGTTTATTCTTATTTATGAAAGTTTCCGCTATATTGTTATCTTTACTGGGCATTTGAGCTCACCCCTTTTCTATGTTTTATTTTTCCCAGGAAGTGAAGAAGTAAATTATGAATGACCTGTAGGGATATTATGTGGGGATATGAGTGTGGATTATGGAGACATTATGTTGTTGTAGTAGTTTTTCATTTTATGATGTAATGTAAAACTTATGAATATATCTATTGTTTCCAAGGCTACTAAACCAATCGGTCTTTCGAGATTTGATCTTTCTTTTGATCATACCAATGTTATGTAATAATGCACCAACTCTGCGTAACTAGGGTCGGGGCGTTACAGTTGGTATCAGAGGAAGTTTAGTACAAACCTTGGAAGCTAGATTTAGATAAACTCTGATTAGAGCACGTAGACCTAAGATGAACATTGAGGATTAGTATAGAAGAACTTCCTAGAATTTTGGTATTGTAGAGATTTTTTGAGATTTCCGAGCAATACATCTCTGTCTGGATACGAGTAGGTAGAGGCGGCTCTAGCACAGATGTACATAGGGGTAAAACCCGAAAACACCGCTTTGAGCTAGACTCAAACGGAAACTGGTGCACGACAACGGGCCTTGATGCACTCTTGGTTACGACACTCCCGGGGGATATGCTAAGGATAACTCTCATTTTATTTACAAATCATTATGAAGGGTTTATGAGTATATACTTCCTCAAAGAAAACATTTTTATGATTATGGATTATATCCATAAATAGTTCAATTTATGTTAAGTGTTTTATAAGTATGGGATTATGTATTTTGATTCATAAACTGATCTAGTTTATGCCATTGTTTAGAAATGGAGCCTAGTGGAAGAAATGGAAACCGTATTAATGCACGCACTCCATGTAGGGATTTCCCTCCTGCTCAAGATAATTATAGTGGGCCTGGTGATGCAACTGGTGCCGATCAGCTAATCACCATACTAGGACAACTTAATCAGGTTATGAATAATAACCTTACCCGTATGGAGCACCCTGATCCACAATGTGGATGATCAATGTTAGATCGATTCATGAGGCAACAACCACCAACGTTAAATGGGAGTACAAATCCCTTAGTAGCCGAGCAATGGATAAATTCCCTAGAGAAAATATTTCAGGCTTTGGGGAGCAGTGAAAGGGAAAAAGTTATCATGGCAGTTTACCGCCTCACTGGAGATGCTGATCAATGGTGGTCATTGATTCAAAACATGAAGGAAGATGATGAAGTATCAAATATGGAATGGAGGGAGTTCAAAGATCTGTTTTTAGAAAAATACTTTCCTCACGACCATCGAGCAGATATGGAAAGGAAATTTCTGAGTCTGAGACAAAAGGAGGATGAGAATGTCACAAAGTATGAGGCTAACTTTACAAGGTTAGTGAGGTATGCTGGAGATTATATTCGCAACCCAAGAAGTAAGATTGATCGTTTCTTTGATGGGTTAAAACCATTTCATCGCCGAGAATTAGTCTCACAATCCTTTTCGTCGTACGAAGAAATTGTCTCATGTGCTATCAAGACCGAAAAAGAATTCTCTAAGTCTTATGACTTTAATGCAAAGCAAGAGAAGAAGAGACCTGCTGATCAATCTGGGAATGGGAATAAGGGGATGATGGGAAAGGTTGAATATCCATCCTGTGGTAAATGCGGGAAGAAACACCCTGGTACTTGCTTGAAGGGAATGGGAGTCTGTTACAAGTGTGGTGAAAAAGGCCACCAAGCTCGTGATTGCAAGGGGAAGAAGGAAGCTACCAATGTTCAGTGATACAATTGCAGGGAGATGGGGAATTATGCAAATGAATGTCCTAAGCATCAGGAGAACTTACCTCAGAAAAGGCCAAGGGATCAAGGCCAGCCTTATGCTATCACTACTGCTGAGGTAGAAGCTCCGAAAGACATGGTGGAAGGTAATTTAATGGTTTCCTCAAGTTTATAAAATGCATTATTTGATTCTGGATCATCGCATTGTTTCATATCTTCCCAATTTGCTAAGAAAATTAGATATTTCCAATTTGATTTAATAAGGGAGTTGTCAGTTAAAACTCCTAAGGGAAGTATCATTGCAACAAAGTTTTGTGAATCAGTCCCCATTAGAGCGCATAAATGTTCTTTATCTGCTGATCTCATCGTCATACGTATGATTGAGTTTGATATAATCCTCAGTATGGACTGGCTTTTGGACTATGATGCGAAGATTTATTGTAAGAAGAAAGAGGTTACGATTCTTGATGATAATGATAAGGAACACCTTATCTTTAGAGCAGAATCGTCACCACCTAATTCTTATTTAGATCCACCCCCACTAGCTCAACTAAATTCAATTATTGGGGAGGAAGAGAATGAAATAACTGTCGGTGAGGAAAGGAATGTTCAAATAGAGGATGTACCTATTGTGAAATAATTTCTAGATGTATTTTCGGAAGATTTACCTGGACATCCTCCAGAACGATAAGTTGAGTTTTCCATTGATTTGATTCTTGGATCAAGGCCTATATCGAAGACCCCTTATAGAATGGCCACTTTATAATTAGTTAAACTAAAGAAACAACTAGAGGAATTGAGTAATAAGGGATTTATTCGCCCTAGTGTTTCTCCATGGGGAGCCCCTGTTCTTTTTGTTAAAAATAATGATGGATCTATGAGGTTATGTATCGACTACAGGGAGATCAATGCTATAACAATAAAGAACAAGTATCCCCTACCACGCATTGATGATTTATTTGACCAACTACATGGAGCTCAATACTTTTCAAAGATTGACCTTTGATCTAGATACCATCAGTTGTGTGTGAACAAGGAAGACATTCCGAAGACAGCATTTCGAACCAGGTACGGGCATTACGAGTTTACTGTAATGTCGTTTGGATTGACTAATGCACCCTCTGTATTCATGGATCTGATGAATAGAGTTTTCAAGGAGTATCTCGATGAATTTGTGGTGGAATTTACTGATGATATCTTGGTATACTCCAAATCCTACGAAGATCATGAAAATCACTTGTTCATTATCTTGAAGACTCTGAGGAGGCATGAATTATATGGGAAGTTTAGCAAGTGTGAATTCTGGCTTCAAAAGATTTCTTTTCTTGTCCATATTGTCTCTAAAGATGGAATCTCTGTTGATCCTTCTAAGACCAAGGCAATCCAAGAATGGCCAGCACCTACGAGTATAACTGAGGTACGTAGTTTTATTGGTTTCGCAGGTTATTATCGACGTTTCGTCCAGAATTTTGCCCGATTGGCTAACCCATTAATGAAGCTCACACGTAAAGGGGTTAAAGTTGTTTGGACAAAAGAGTGTGAAGAATGTTTCGAAGAACTGAAGAGAAGATTAGTCAATGATCCTATATTGACTCTACCATCGGGGAATGATGGGTTCGTTATTTATAGTGATGCATCAAAGAAAGGACTTGGTTGTGTCCTTATGCAGAATGATAGAGTTATTGCTATGCATCACGACAGTTGAAAATTCATGAACAAAACTATCCTACTCATGATCTCGAGTTAGAAGCTGTGATCTTTGCTTTGAAGATATGGAGGCACTACCTATATGGTGAAAAATGTGAGATTTATACTGATCATAAGAGTTTGAAGTATATTTTCTCACAAAAAGAACTCAACATGAGGCAAAGGAGATGGCTTGAATTACTCAAGGATTATGATTGCACGATACACTACCACCCGGGGAAAGCGAACAAGGTGGAAGATGCTTTGAGTAGAAAAGACCATGGAGTTTTGAACAATATGAGAATTGAAGTGGATCTAATTTTCATGGATCTAGTGAAGATGGACATGGGAATAACCAGGGAAGGTGAAACATCAATGCTTTTTCAAATGGTTTCCAAACCATCTTTACTAGAAAGGATTAAGAGTTCTCAGACCGATGATGAAGAATTCCAAAAGATGATTAAAGCTGTGAATGATGGGAGATTGAGAGACTTCGTGTATGAAAATGGAATTTTGAAATTTGGGAAGAGACTTTGTGTTCCCAATATACCTGATCTAAAAAGGGAATTGCTGGATGATGCTCACAGTTCCAATTTCTCTATACACCCTGGGAGCACCAAAATGTATAGAGATTTGAAGGAACATTTTTTGTGGGACAACATGAAGAGGGAGATTGCTGATTTTGTGTCAAGATGTATGGTTTGTCAACAAGTGAAAGCTGGAAGGCAACATCCTGGAGGAGTCATGCAACCTCTTCCTATACCGGAGTGGAAATGGGACAATATTACGATGGAATTTTTCATTGGGCTACCAAAGACTCCTAGAAGGAATGGTGCAATATGGGTTATTGTTGATCGTCTTACCAAGTCAGCATAGTTTCTTGCTATAAGAGAAGATCTACCCCTGGAACGTCTAGCAAGACTATATATTAATGAAGTTGTGAGACTTCATGGAGTACCCCTATCTATTGTTTCTGATCATGATCCCCGTTTTACTTCAAGATTTTGGAAAAGTCTTCAGAAATCCCTGGATACTAAACTTCATTTGAGCACTTCTTACCACCCTCAGACAGACAGACAATCAGAACGGACTATTCAGACCTTAGAAGACATGTTGAGATCTTGCTCACTTGACTTTCAGGGTATGTGGGATCAATATTACCACTGGTAGAATTTTCCTATAACAATAGCTTCCATTCGAGTATTCAGATGGCACCATATGAAGCGTTATACGGAAAGAGATGTCGTACACCAACCTGTTGGGATGTCGTTGGTGAAAGAAAACTTGTAGGCCCAGAACTGGTGGAGGAAATGGTGGAAAAGGTGAATGTAATCCAAAATCACATCAAAGCAGCTCAAAGTAGGTAGAAGAGCTATGCCGATAATCGAAGGAAGGATTTGGAATTTCAAGTCGGTGATCATGTTTTCCTGAAGGTATATTCTTGGAAGGGAGTCATACATTTTGGTAAGAAAGGTAAATTGAGTCCTAGGTACATCGGACCTTTCGAAATTCTAGAACGAATTGGGGCTGTAGCTTACCGATTGTCAATGCCGCCAAGTCTCTCCAAAGTTCACGATGTGTTCCACGTATCTATGTTGAGGAAATACATGCCTGACCCAACGCATGTACTCACCTATGAGGAATTAGAACTGGAACCTGATATTTCCTATTGTTAAGAGCCCGTCAGGATTCTTGATACGAGAGAACAAGTACTGAGAAACCGGACGACGCGTCTGGTAAAAGTTTTGTGGAGAAACCATGAGATGGAAGAGGCAACGTGGGAACCTGAGGAACATATGATGAAGAACCACCTGAGTCTTTTCATGCAGTAGTATTCTAGAAATTTCGAGGACAGAATTATTTGAAGGAGGGGAGAATGTAACACCCCAAGCTTCTACGGTACGCTTCTCTTTGAATAATGCGATAGCGTGTGTTGTACGCAACACTGAGTTCTAACAACCAATCAAACTAGCCATTATGACTAGTAATACCTACTTTTTGAAATTATATATATTTTATATTTCAAAATGGACTTCATTTTTGGATTTGGAATATCTAATTTAGCCTAAGATGAAATTTTGGTACTTTTCGGATAACTTTAATATTTGGATGAATAGTGAAAATTACTAAATTTTAATTAAAAACAACTTTTTTAATCAAAATAATTAATAGTTATAAATTATGAATTTTAGTGATTTTAAAGTATATTTAGAATATATTTTCACCATTTAATATAATGTTGGTCATTGGACATAGTTTTACAATTAAACCGAACATAAACAAGTGTCAATCTTTTGATAGTTATTATCTCTTAAAAACACGCTTTTTGTTCTGACAGCGGGAATTAATTTTAAATTAATTTCTGCCACTTCTGTGTTTTGAATTTAGAAAAATGGATTCCATATTTCGAATTAGGATGTCCAAATTGTGTAAATAGGTAACTTTTATTTTTAGACATTTTGAATAATTACTGTGGTAAATATTTTATTTACCATGGTTAAGGGTAAATCTGGTAAATAAGGGTTCAAAAATAATATTATAATAATAATAAATTACCCTAAAACGTGTCCTAGCCTTATTTGTTGATACATGTTCGACCATAGGCATCTTTGGGTCGATTTTGGGACCCCATGGTGCCACTTGTAGGTGATAGGGACATTTTTTTATTAAGTTAAAATGAATACAAAAATGACACAAGCATATATCTTTTAGAAAAACAATTATTACATAGGGTTATATATGTTGGATTTTAGATTCTAAATATTCATTAGAAAGATAAACAGATTTCCTACATAATTATGTTTTATTTATAATTTTTAGACATTAAATGATTTAAGTTATTTATGACACAATGATGATGTAGTAATTACTATAATAGTTAAAAATTAAACTAATTGATATTATAAATACCCAAATAAAAATAATATGAAACTTTTAATGAATTAAACTAATTTTCTAGGATAATATGATATATTAGGATTTATTTAATTGACTTTTTTTGAAGTAATCAATCTGTTATGAGTTTCACAAAAATCAACTATTGAATAGTGTCAAAATTGACATAAAAGAGTTCTTAAAACAAATATTATATTATTAATTGATATTAAATTCTTAAAAATCTAAGGTTCAGACAAGAGACTTATATCATGATAGGTTCATCATTAATGGACCACTTGTGGGTCTCTTGGATGTATGTAGTAAGTTTATTAACAATATTATATAAAAATACAAAGAGACATTGTAAAAGTGAAACTAATTAACTTAGAGTTAATACTTAAAGATAAGGTTAATATAAGTACCCAAACCTGTCTAAATTCTATTGGTTGAGTTGTTTTCGACCCTTACCCACCTTAACATTTAAATAATCAACATTGGAGCCATTAGAAACCGAATATGAATTTATTATAAATTAATATTTCTAGCTTTTCCAAAGGTGCCCCTCACCCCTCTTATAAAAGGGCACTCCTCCTTCTCATTTCGTCACACCTTCAAAGCCTTTTTATTCGGCCAAACTCTGCCCAAATACTCTCCCAACTTCCCTCACTACAACCAAAGGGCCTTAGTTTGATCAGAAATCCAACCTAAAGAGCCCTTTTGATCAAATCAAAAGGAAGAACCCGAAGAAGAGGTAATGATTTCACCGCCCTTTTCCAAGTTCATTTCTTCTTCCACTTCTTCCTCCTTTGTTGTTACCATTCTAAAATAATAATTCCAGTATCATTTATATACTGTGATGTTATTATAAATATGGTACAACCATATTCAGTATTATATCCGCCCTTTGAATAACATGTCACCATACGTGCGTACGTACGGCTTACCGTCTCCACGCCGTGGGGTAATTGTTATTCAATATAATATTATTTGGATGGTTATAATAATGATGGGTAACTCAAATAAATAATAAATATAACATGTTAATGATTCTGTATATATGATATATCATCCATTTATATATTATTTTAATATCAAAAGAATGATATTTTCGCTCGTGCGTACGTACGGACTACCGTCTCCATGAACACGATGAGATTCATTCTCCATCGTATCCATTCAAGTATAATTATCATTTGATGATTTAAAAATGATGTTTAAGGACTTGATATCATTCTGGATATGAATTATATACAACCTATCCTTTACAAACATGTCTTACGTAAGAAAACATACAAAAGAAAACAAGTAAGTTCACACCCGAAACAACGATAATACTAAGATATTATTATCAAATCAATATTAAAAGATCATATATGATATCATAATAATGTATATGATTCTTTTATAATTTAATAACAATTATTTCACCATTATACAGGAGGTTAACCTACCCAAACCAAGGAAAAGTACAAGGTAAGGGTTATTTCACAATCTCTTCATTATCCGAGGTTGTTTATACGTAATAATCTACTGGGATCTCGTTATCATCCACATCCATGTTTCTTAAAAATGTATTTCAAAACATTTTTTACAAGAATATGGGTTAAATTCATTTATACCCTTGTTTGAGTTTTTATAAGAGGAATGTTTCCGTCGTTTTCAAAACAAGGTCCTTTTTAACCTTTTCGACAGAATCAAGGTAAGAATGTTTTTTTTAACTTATAAGGCGGGTGCGGTTATTTTCCGCCGTTATAAAATATTCAAAGCATTCCTTACAAGCTTATAAGAATATTTTCAAGAAAATGTTTTATTTTATATGGCGCTTAAATGATTTCAAAAATAGAAGGAGATATTTCTCTAAAAAGTATTTTCATTTCATCTATGTCGACATCCTTTGATGGATTTTACGCTTATTTGAAGTTGATTTATTATGATACAAAACTTCTATATTGTATTGAAGGTTTTGTCATATGTTTGACTGTGGATGTTCTATTTTTATGCCATTCATAGTTTATGGTGAAATTATTGACATTTCGTATGCTAGTTTTAATACGAATGTTTATGTTATGTTTAAAACGTTTCATATGGGAATGCATTGGACTTAATATGTGACGGGTGGAGCCCGCTATAGCTCCTAGATGCATCGGTAGGTCTCATGAGACAAACTAGTGTCTTGGCACAAGGCCTTGACAAAATCTTATTTGTAGTCTTGGCACGAGGCCTTGGCTATGTGGTTATGATAGTCTGGCATTATGCATTCCAACATTATGAAAGTGGTTAGTGATTTTGCATGAGATTATTCGATTAGTAGAATATCCATGTGAATGAGTAAATGGAATTATTTCATTTTATTTATGCCATAAAATGTTGAAATTTCAAGTTTGAAAGGCTTTTGTTTTAGTTATACATTGCCTTAAATGTTTATTCTTATTTATGAAAGTTTCCGCTATATTGTTATCCTTACTGGGCATTTGAGCTCACCCCTTTTCTATGTTTTATTTTTCCCAGGAAGTGAAGAAGTAAATTATGAATGACCTGCAGGGATATTATGTGGGGATATGAGTGTGGATTATGGAGACATTATGTTGTTGTAGTAGTTTTTCATTTTATGATGTAATGTAAAACTTATGAATATATCTAGTGTTTCCAAGGCTACTAAACCAATCGGTCTTTCAAGATTTGATCTTTCTTGTGATCTTGCCAATGTTATGTAATAATGCACCGACTCTGGGTAACTAGGGTCGGGGCGTTACATATTTCAAAAATTATATTAAATATCCACCAAACATCAATTATTACCCCACATGTCAATGATCAGTGTGAGAAGAAAGAATTAATTGAAATTATTTCCATGATAATATTTGAATCATTTAAACCTTTTCAAACTCCCCTAGCATTTCATTGACATACTCTACCCCTTTTTATCAACCATTTTTTTACCCTCACTTGAAAGCTTAGATATTTTCTCCCCATTAAGAAATGAAAAAAAGAGATAACTACCTAGAAATTTCTATATATGGGGTTAGAAATCAAAAAGATTTAGGTGGGAAAACATACCTTTCTTAAGAAAGTAACTCTAGGGAGTGGGGGTTATTTCCCATGCCAATTAATTAGAACGAAATGATTGTAATTATAGAGGAAATTGATGCTTCATAAACATATGTTTTGGTATTTCTTTATTAGATATATTTTACATGATATTGTGTTGATACAAACTCCAAAACAAAATTTATTTTCTCTAACTTCTCTTTTATGAAATGATATTTGATCTCAATGTTTATGGTTTGTGAATATTGGATATGAATTTTTATGGTATTGATCACACTTGAAATATCACACAAAATTGGAATGGGAGATGTTAACTCAACACACACATCATTAATGTATTGTGTCATTCATAGTAATTGGTGCATGCTTGAGTGGAAAAATAGTATTTAGTCTCCATAGTTATCAAGAATATACAATTCTACTTATTTCTTTTCCAAGAGATACATGAACTCACGTGATAAAAACACCACCAAACATTGATTTTTGTTCATATATCAAACCATCCAAATCCACATCAGTTAATCCCACTAAATTATATTGTGTATCATGGAAGTAGAATACAATATAGTATATCACATGGTGAATATACCAAATAGTTCTTTTCACATATTTCATATGGATCACCTTAGGATCACTCTTAAAGTGGACTTCTTAAAATGTTGAAATTAAAATATATGGTCGAGTGGCTATGAAATAGAGTAAACTCTCAATAATTTTTCGATACATAGTCACATTGAACTTTTTTCCCTTATCATATTTTGATAATTTATATCTTGTCTACACTTGATTTTATATGGTCCTTGATTCGTCTTTCTAAAATATTCTTACAAACTTTGTGGAATATTTGGTTTGAGATATAAATATACCATCCACTCTTTGAAAAACCTATAAGAAGAGGAAAAATTATATTTCACCAATTAAATACATTATCAATTCATACCTCATGAGTTCTGAAAATTGATTTCACTGGTTATCATTCAAGTCTCAAAAAATTATGTCATCAACACAGATGTGTACCATCAATGAATTTTTATTTTCCCTTTTGATATAGATGTTTTTATCAATGCCTCCTCTATAAAATCCAATATTATTTAGACATTGATCAAGTCTAAAATACCATGATATTGGTGCTTTCTTGAGGCCATATAATGACTTATTTAGCCTACATAACTTTCTTTCATATTCATTAATATGGTTTCTCAATATAAACATAATCTTTAATGAAACCATTAAAAAGGAATATTTTGTATCAATTTGATAAATTCTGAATCCCTTCTAAATTTATGTGGCTAGAAATAACTGAATAGATTCAATTTATGAAATAGGTGCCTATTTCCCATCTAAATCAATGCCTTTAGTCTAGGAATATACTTTGGACATAAGTTTTTCTTAATTCTAAATCATTGTTCCATATTCACTCAATTTATGTGTGAACAGTAACTTGGTTTCAGTTAAATTATTGTCACTAAGACTTTCCACAACATCCCATGTATTATATATATATATATATATATATATATATTTGTTCATGCTCATTATTCATAATATTGACCCAACTCTATTCATCAGAATCCTATTTAAAATAATTAGGTTCTATAATAAATAAGAAAGATACAAGATGTAGAGACTTAATTCTTCTAGTTTGGACAATATCTATACAGTCTCTAACAATATTACTTTTAATTATTTAATCCCAAATTTTTATCTTTATGAACACTATGGAATTCCTCGGTTTTCATCACAATATGAGTCTTCTTCAAATTTCTCTTCATGAATGGTAGATCCCCTTGAACCTTTCACTTCATCATCAATCAAATATTCTTGAATTTAGTTATTTTCAAGAAAAATGAGATCATATGTTGTTGTCAATTTCACATCTTCAACTACCAAAACATAATTACTTTAAATTATAATTTCAATCATCTTGTTGTAAAACCTATAAAATTTTCTCTAAGATGAATATCTATGAAATGTGAATTCCTTTCCCCAATCATAAAATATCATATGATTTGTCATGTTAATAATAAATCATTTTCTTTTAAACTCTTGGAATTAATTGAGAGTGGGATTTTTTCAAAAACACAATTTATGTGGGGTTTTGCCTTTGTCTACACATAGAAACAGTCAGTTGGAGATGTTTTCTACTATAATAACCACTTATTTCCAATGTCTATCTAAAAGAGATATTTTAATATAGTCTATTCAATCTATGTTTCTGATTATAAAATTTCTTATATCCCCAACCCCATTTTGATGGGGTGTCCTAACAGTCGACAGATAATGTTGAATTTCATGTTTTTTAGATATTCTTCAACTTGGTAATTTGTCAATTTGGTCACATTGTTAGTTTACGACTTCCAGATTTTAAATCTTATCATATTTTTATTTTTTCTACGATTTATAATAATACACTTGTGTACCTTAGACTTATGTGTAATAGGCGTAATCTGATCCGTTTTTCTATAATCATCAATAAAAATAATATAATACCTACTTAAATATATTTCTATGATTGAAATGTTCTAAAAATATCCACATGCACAATCTCAAGAAACCATAATGACCTCACCCTTTTCATCTTATAGAAATGTTGAATTATATTCCCCTTTTGACATGAATCACATGTGTGATTGTGATCAAATATGAGACGGGTAATGTCATGAGAACCATTGCTCTTATTCAACCTTTTTAGAGATGTTTTGATCAAATGTTTGTGTCATCTACGACATAAACTTCTCTCCACTTCATTAGATAAAATAAAAATATTTTATTCTCCCACAAGATATAAACTAAACTATGTTGTTTTTCCTTAGAGAATAAGTGAACCATATTAACATTGAAAGAACAAGTATTTTGATTGAAATGTACTATATGACCATGATCACATAATTAGATGACACTAAGAAGATTATGACATACACCGTTAACCAAGATATTTTTAGTTCACCAAATTACTTTTCCATTAACCTTAGCCTTTCTAGAACCAATAATCTTATAACCCTTATCATTACCAAAATGAATGATGCTATCTTGGTTGTGCATGAAGTTCATAGTGAGGTATTTATTTCTGGTCATATGTGATGTGAATATGTTATCCATTATACATGACCTCAACTTGTCAATTTCCCTCATAGATGTTTCATCCACATTATCCTTCTCTAAATTCCCTTTCATCACCCATGATAGTAAAGAGTTTAATTCTTCATAAAATTCTTCTGTAATTTCCTATTATTTATGAAGAAGAAAAAATATACTATAAGTCTCTAAACTTTAGGTTGATGATTACAACATCAACATTATTCCACTTTGAATCATTCTGGATGACATGACTTTCCTTCTTGAAGCATAATAAATTGCATTATGTCTGTAGCCTTCATGAAAGAACAATATACATTAAAATAAAAAGAATGATTAAAACATATTCTTTCCTGATTGTAATGATGTTTCTACCAGATGGAACTCTGATCAATATAGAATACGTGGTAAGTGTACCCTAATATTCTTTTGTAAAAACAACTAACTCTTGATGGATTATATTATGTCTTGGCAACATGACATAATTATTTTCCACTGTTGTAAAGATCATACTTCTTCTGAGGACTCAGTGTTTATGATTTTTAAATAAAAATGGACTTGAATTTGAATCACTAAAGATAAGGAATGGGTTTTTCCACCTATAATAGTTAATTTTGAGGACATGATGATGATTCTTGTGTATTTTTTTCATCATTCTTGGTTTCAATAGAAGTTCCTACTCTTTACACTTTTGACACTATCTCAAAACATCATAATAATTTTGTTCAATAATATTTACTCTATCATTGATAGTTTTGTCCAGGACATCAATGATTTGGGATTGTTTTTAAATATAAAGGTTTATATCAACTTATTTTTCATAATCTTTTCAATATAAAGATCTATGTTTTCAATTTCATACTCTAGATCTATTTTTTATTCTTATAGCCATTATATTTAGGGCTTGGAATCATGCACCACTGCATTGTATATTTTGAAATTTTCTCTCCATAAATCAAGTTCTTCAAGGTTTACCTCATGTTCTACCTACATATAAACCCTACCCACAATTTCTTCATTTTTATCGTTATTATAATTTATTTCTTATCTTATTTTTAGTTTCCATCAACTCACCTTCATATTTACAATTTTTCACTTCTTAAACATAATTTTCCATAGAACTATCTTCCACTTTAGAAAGAATATTTCTTATTTTGGAGAACTTCCATTTTGAACCTTTTTTTTCATTTGCTTGAGTGGTTCACCGTTATATTGTTGGTAGTTTTGGAAGGTTTTCCAACAAGATGCCCCAATTTTCTAAATTTGAAACATTAAAGGGGAAGCTTACCCTTAGACAATTTTTTTCATCAGTTATTATTTGAGGATAGAAATGAAATTACCTCATAAACTTTGTCACATTTTGAATATTAATTGGTTGGGATATTCTTCATGGACATAAAATTCATCGCCCAAGTACTTTATTTTATTCCTCACTCGTTTTCATCATTTATCAGTTCATAGGAAACCATGGTTCTATTAAAGATATCAAGAGAGATAAATTATAAATATTTAACTTCATGATCTAACACATTTTCATTTAAATTAGGGAGGAATCTTATCATGATTCACTTCACAATATTATCATCTTTGAGATCCTCATCAAGGCCTCACGTAACTTCTATAAGAATATTTAAGCAATCAAAGAACACATCAATGGTATCATTTGAATTCATTATAAAATCATAATAATAATTTATCAATATCTTTAAATAGTCATCTCAAACCTTTGAATAAATTTAATAATAATTCATATGTTTTTTCCACATTTCAGGAGAGATTTTGTAAGAAATTACCTGTGTAAATATGTGATTAGAAAGAGAAAACTCCAAAGAATTTATGGATTTAGTATCCACATACAATTCTCAATGAACTATTTATATCATGAATCTAGTTTTAATATTTAAATAAATTCCAAATATGAGTGTTCTACAAATATCCAAGACTAAGGATCTAAAATAGTGTTGGATATAGATTTTCCAGAACTAGATATTATTTCATTCAGAGATGGGTACTTGTTTATGTTTGGAAACTATTCCTATGCTTTTATGAGATAAAAATTGCCTCTGGTACCACTTTTTAGAGTCATATAGATGATAATACCATGAGAAGATTGGTCAATTAGGGTATAGGTAAATTTTTCTTTAACTAATATCGTGTTCTCTTACCTTGAGGAACACTACGATTTCTCTCTTTATTTCCCTTCAATGACTAGTGAAAGTAGTAAATAATATAGATTATTTTACTTGGTTTACTCATCAAATGGATATGTCCAAGGTGAATACATGAAAATGAACCTATGCACCAAATTAACTAGAATCTAACTTTTAAAGTATAATTCAGAGTGGACTCACTGACCCACTTTGATCACTACCATAAATAAATGGAGAACTCATTATTCTCCCTCAACAAGGAACTCACTACTCCATTGTTTAGATCATCCTTATTCTAAAAAAGATGTCTTGAACATACATCTATAATGGTTATTCTATTAATCCCTATGATATCAAAATCCAGTGAGGATAAGAATAATGGAAAAACTATTTCTTTGACCTTCATACTTCAAGATGAGATATGGAATGTCACCTCTATAATTATGTTTCAGAATCACTCTTTCATCTAGTTTTCTCTATAATGTTCAATTTATGCTACAAATAAAAATAATAATATTACTCAAATAAATCCAATGGCTTGGATTGATCCTTACCTTTTTAGGATTGTTCCAAGTGTAACAAATTTTAAATTGATTCATCTTCCATTATAACTTTTTAATTAACTCATGGGAGTTTGAATACAGAAATCCCATTTATTTTAAAACTATAAATTACACCATAAATCATATAAAGGTATGATACTATGTGGTAATAATATGGTTATAGAATGGTCCATACCACTATGGAATAAAATAACTTGATTTTTCTATACTATGAAGTGGACACTTACACTACGGTGTGGGGACATCATTTAACTAGATACTATTTTTTAAAAGAATTAACTCCTCATAAATTTCCCATGATCTGCTACCTGGTATCTTCTAAAACAGCTAACCATAATGTACTAGATATGGTGTTGAGTCATCTATTTCATCATATCCTATTGTAGTAATGGAAATCCCAAAAAGTTTCCTCTTCTAAAATCAGACACTCTACATTGAAAATAGTGGTTACGGAATGGGATCAACTAATGTCTATAGAGACCAAACTATATCCGTTCATTCTACATTTTGATCTTATATAAGATTTGGAAATTTTAATAAATTATATATTATAATTTTTAATACTCCACATCATAATTATTTACTGTGGAATAAAGTTATCCCCTCTCAAAGGGACTGCAGAACACCCTAAAGTTCTATGGCTTGGGCACCTACATATTTCGAAAGGTGCTGAAATCCTCTGAAATAATCCTCGTACTATGGTGAGATAGGCTGAGGTGTAACATGAAAATACTTATCCCACATTGAAAAATACTATAAATTTATCATTAAATATAAGTTAACTCATTCTTTTAGCATTCCATAAGTGATCAACAGGGTCTACTCCCGACCTCCTCCATGGTGTTTCCCTATACCACAGACCACTATCTCTGCACTATATCCTCTATGATGCGGACCACTAAAATATGCATATATTAACTAATGTTATCCTTTTCCCACTAACCTAGTGTTTTTGATGGCTATCTGGCTTGTCTAGTTCCTCCGTGTGGTCGAAAAAGCTCCCACGTATGCGAGGTTGAGCTGACGTGCCTGTATGCCACTAGTTGGCCTTGTTTTTTTAGCACAATAACTAAGGATATGACATTTCCTTTTTTGAATGGAACAGAAATTCATCAATAGAATCATCTTTGTAGTGTATTTATGATGACTACATCATTACCATTTTTCAATAACTCTTTATTCATTATATATTTTTTCAACAAACACAATACACGAACCTGTAATGGGATTTTGGAAAATGAGAAGGAATAAATAAATATTGTTACATTAATATAATTAAAATTTTTTATACAAGTGATACATATTTTTATATATAAATAATTTTAGGATAGGTTTTCATGGAAACTAATAAAAATAAAATGGTAAGGATTAAGTAATATTCAAGTTGGGACCATGAACTTTGTCTTGAAAATATTCTAGAAAATGGAGGGATTATGCTAACATATATTGACCCAAGGATAATGAAATTGATAGAGTATTATATGAGGAAAATATTGAATATTTTAAAAAGAAATCAAGGGGTTATTTCTAACATGAAGTGGTAATGATCTCATTTTATATGTGAAGAGGAAGGAAATTTTTTAAGAACCCTTTAGATTTTTAAAACATCAATGTTGATATTCAAAGGTGAATGTATAAAAATTGGAAAAAATAGGAAGTGAAAGTGATATATGGTCAATAGGCACCACAAGAAAAACATTTCGAAATATTATTTTAACCTATTTTGTGTAATTTTTAATTAGTAAATCAATTTTTACCATTTTTACTTTTACTAGGGTAATTAATTTTTAACCTTAGTAATTAATTTTAATGACCAAACTTAAAATTGATCTTTTAACCTAATTTAAACCCTATGATTTCAAATTATAAAATCATTTTATCAAATATAATTTATAATAGTGTGAAGCATTAATTTTAAAATAATGACATGTAATGCTTAAAAATAGTTTTTAGGAAAAGTTTATTTTTAAGAAAAAAAATTATATAAAGGATAAAAATATCAATGTATTTTATTTTCATGTTATAAATTTGTTTATTAAAAAATAAATAAAAGTTAAATGTCTTGAAATGAAATTCAAAACCGAATTTTACCAAAATAATAATAAATTAAAAAAAGACCAATAATAGTTTTTATGGGAAAATAATAATTAAGTTGTTAAACATCACTTTTCTAAATTCATAATAGAATTTTTAAATGCAAATTTTTACTACATAAATAAATCCATGATCAGGAAATAATAAATAATAAATTTTTAATTTATACTTACTTCTTGTTGTAGTTATAAATTCTATTATTTTAGTTGAAACTGTATATTTCACTATTCAGCTAAAAACAATTATTCTAGAAATATCATAGAAATTCACCTTAGGATAATATTGATATTTTTAATTTAAAAATTCATTTAATTTTTAAAAATTAAAATTCTATAACTTTTTATTTTATATGAATAATCAAAATACAATGAAAATTTATTTTATTAAAAAATGGCCTTCATAAATATTAAGTGTTATCAAAATTATTACATACTAATATCTAATTTAAATAAAATTAATATAGAAATATTATATATTATCATAATAATCATTTATCATTGTACATTTCAATTTGTTAATACTTTTAAGGTTTTATTTGAGAATGTGAAATTGTTTTAAATATTAAATCATATTTAATAACCACCAATAAATTCATCATTCAGTAGTATTGGGTTAATCAACACATTACTTTTTTAGTATTTTAATAATCCTCCTATGTAACATTGGTCATGGGGTAAATCATGTAGTGTAACCCTTTTTCTTTAGAAAATCCTCTAGTGTACCCTTTAGCTTCAGATAAATAATCTCATGTACCATTATTCTTTCGATAAATCCTACTATTTATCATTTTGAGATCATGAGATATAATCTTAAACCAATTCATTGGAGGTTGATATAGGATCCCATACTTAATCATCAATACACACCGGTTACACTTAAAACCAATCACCACCATATTACAAAGACCCCCTGGAAAAATGGGTTTCCTCACATTAAAAAAACATCACATAACATAAACTTAAGAGATTATAGGGCACCCAAAATATCATTTTAAATATGTAAGAATATAATAATAAAATATATATAGTGATAAAAGCATTACTTCATGAGCGATAAATCTTTAAATAAAAAGAGAATAGAAAATAAAAATTTCTTCATAATTTTTTTAATCTTGTTATAAAATAAGAAGTGAAAGTTACATTGAAAATAATTACAAAGGGAAATTTAAGACCTTTGGAAACATTATCGTATATTGTTTCAAATAAATGATCCTTGAAAAGAAACAAAAATCAAGATAATAAATTTAGAGCGGTAAATAATGAAAATAAATGTTTTACTAAGATTTTTAGACAATTTATAAAAACAAATTAGGGAAAACATGAAATATATTCATTAAATAAAAGATAAAAAAATAATATAAATGAAAAAATTCTTGTGTTTTATAAAATAAAATACTCTAAATATAATTAACATGGACATGGAAGACATGATTCATTGGTAATAATATGAGTTATTCTTACCAATGTTGTACTTTTAATTTAGAAACAAAATTATCAAAGATTTTTTTATTAATGAAGAAACGTAATTCACCCATAGAAAATATGAAATAACACATAAAATATAGGAATTTTAGGATAAAACAATGATTTAAAAGTATCTTCTTTTAAGAAATACTATGACCAAATGAATTGGAGATTGAGTACATGAAACCCTTATTGTGGTCCTGAGTCATTCTACAGACATGGTTAACATCATAAATAATCAAACTAGTTTTAATAGGTAAATTATTAGGAACATTATTAATAATTATTTAATTTAATAATTAGAATTTATTATAATATTATATTTATTTATTATATTATTTTTTCTTATATATACATGAAAATGGAATCAGTGTCAGCTAATTTTGGTAATTTTAGTGATCAAAGATGATATTTTAATACTAATGTAAATGCTTAATAAAACCTTTAAAACCAAAAAAAAAATCACTATTTAATTATTAAATCTTAATTATGTTATTATTTATGTTCCCATTATCATCCGTGATTGATTATTACTGCGTTGCTCAATTAGGATTTTGGGTCGAAACAATCATGAACAAACAATAATTTGGTGGGTGAGTATGGTTAAGAAATAGTTTATCTTGAAATTATATAATTATAAAGTAATTATAATAATAATATTTATATTTTTTATGGGTTTGATTCATATTTTATGTGGGTAGTATAATAGATTAAAATCACGATTAAAAATATAAAACATTACTTTTTGGAGGTGGTAGTCTACACAACACATGATTAATGTTATTTTGATTCTCTAAGATTATGGGGAGAAATTAATAATGGTTGTTAAATTAGAATAATTAAACTTATTTATACTAATTATAATTAGGTAATTATATAACTATAGTTAGAATAGATTTGGAACGGATTGAATAAGCAGAAAAAGGTAAGGATTAAGTAATACTCACTTTGGGAACTTAAGCGTTTTATTGAACATCTCCATTGAAATGAAGTGTTTAGGATAACTTATATTGAAAATAGGATAATTAAATTTAGATATGATTCTAGAAAGAAAAAATGATATATTTTATAAATAAATCCAAAGAGAATGGTTTAACATGATGAGGTGGAAGGATCCCCTTTTATAAGTGAAGAGGAGGGAAATTTTGGAAGTATACTTTTCATTTTCAATAATGTAAAGTTACTATTAAAGGGTAAAAGGATAAAAAAGGGAAAATAGTTAAGAGATGTGATTTTATTTGAGTCAAACCTCAACCATCCATTTGGAAACATTTTTATGTTATTTCCACTTAGTAAATCAATTTTTACCATTTTTACTTTTACCTAGGTAATTAATTTTTAACCATAATAATTAATTTAAATAGCGAGAATTTAAATTCATCTTTAAAACCTATTTTTAACAATGTAAATTTAAAATTTAAAATTATTTTATAAAATAAAAAATTCTAGTACTGTGAAATGTTAGTTTTAAAATAAACGCACAAACATCCTAAAAATAGCTTTTAGGAATCATTATTTTTTAAGCATAAAATTTATATATATTGTAAAATTTACAATGTATTTAACTAAAAATTTTTATTATTAAAAAAATCAAATTTTTGTGTCTTTCAAAGCAAGTTAGAACCGAATTTTACCAAAATAATTTTTAATTTAAAGAAAAATCAAATAATATATTTTTTTGGAAAATAACAAATAAGTTGGTAAAAATTGTTTTTCTAAATTCATAATAGTAGTTTGAAATAATATTTTTTAGTTCTCAAATACATATTTGATCAATAAATTTTTTTATAAATTTTTAATTTATATTTATTTCTTGATATATTCACAAACACTATGATTTTTTTTAAAAACTATGTTTTCACCATTCACCTAAAAATCAATTATTTTAAAAAAATATTGATAATTACTTTTAAGATAATATTTAAATGTTTAATTCAAAAAAATGAAGTTAATTTTTTAAAATAATAATTCTATAAATTTATATTTTAAATGAAAAATAAAAATAGAAATAAAGATATTTTTATTGAAAATGGTCTTCTTAAACATTATGTGTTCTCATTATTATTTTATAATAATCTTAAATTTCAATAATCTTAATATTGAATGTTTATATATTATCATTAAAATAATTTAATTTTGTTTTTTAATTTATTAATACTTTAAACATTTATTTGAGAATGAGGAATCATTTTAAATATTAAATCATATCAATTATATATTATTTAAGTGTATGAAATTTTAATTGGTTGATATTTTTTTATTTACTAGAGGTTTTATCATTCTTTTAATTTTCCTGATAGTATCTATATAATATGTTAAATCTTATTTTAGTTCGATATTGTGTGTGGATCAAGATATCATACAAATTTAATGGAATGATATATATTAAAATCCCGGGGGAGTTAAAAATTTCATGTCATATTCAACTCTTATTAGTTTTGATCACTTTTGTTCAGCATGTCTAGCCATGTCTATGACCTATGAGCTTATTTCTCTCAATATTTATTCTCCCCATGTGAGATCCTCAATTTCAATGGTTTATTTTTGGTTTTGGAGATTTAGGGGTTTGGCTTAAATTAGGTGGCATCCTTCGTCAAGTTAGCTCCTTAAGGTTTATGGTATAAAGCCCTTATTGTGTTTCAATTTTGGTATGGGATTGTATAGGTTTTTATTCAGATAACTGCATGCATTTCCTAGAATTCCATCATCTACGTGTATCAAAGTCACCAAATTTGTATTGGATGGTGGAATCACTATGCTAAAATAGGAATTTAGCGGCAGTTTAAACCACTGATAAATTGTTTTGCGATGGTTTTGGAGAACTACCGCTAAATAATTTGTCAGCATTCATTTAGTGATGGGTTTTTTAAAAGAGGGATAATCATTTAGTGGCGGTTTAAACCGCTGCTAAATTATTTCGTGGGAGTTTAAATGGTTGATCAATCATTTCACGACATTTTTTTAATTATGTTATTTTATTTTAATTTATTTCAATTTTCATAATTTTTTTATATTAAAATATTATAATTATTTTAATTATATATATATTTTAAATTTTTTAAATTTTTAAATTTTTAAATTTTTTCAGTTGTTTATTTTTTGTAAATTTTTTTATTCTTGTAATTGATTTGTTTTATAATTTTGTATTTATTATTATGCATATGCACATATATATAAATTCTAAGATGAGTGAGATTTAAAACCCTTATCTGTTTCTTATTCACCAAAGACATTACCACTCCAGCCTACTCTTCTTGGGGGGAATAAATAGAAGTAATATTTTTATATATATATATATATATATATTGATTTAAAAAACAAATAATACATAACAATTATATAGAATCTAAATAACTAATAATTAAAAAATTATAATTAACAATTAATAGTTAATAGATAATAATTAATAATTAATAATTAATAAATAATATGTAATAAGTAATTATTAATATTTAATAATTACTAATCAATAAATAATAAATAAAATATTGAGGAATAATAAATAAAAAATATAAATAAATAAAAATATATATATATATATAACATGGTAATAAGTGGTAAATAATAAATAATAAATACTAAATAATAAATAGTAATTAATACATATGTAATATATAATATATACTAAGTAATATATAATATAAAAAATATATATAATAAATAAGTAATTAATTAATAATACGTTAATAATAAATTAATAATAAAATAAAAAAACAAAAAAAATTATAATTAATGTATAAACAATTAAGAATAATAAATAAATAAATTATATATATATATATATAAATAATAAATATATAATAAAATTATAATGAAACATAAATAAATAATAAATAAATAATAAATAATGAATATATATCAACAATAAATTAATAATAAAATAGTAGCAATTAATAAAATAGAAATAATAAATTAAGCATAAATTAATAATTAATGTATATTCAATAACTAAATAATAAAAAAATAAAAAATAAAAAATAAAAACAGTAATAATAAATAAATAAATAATAAATAATTAATAAAATAATAAAATAATAATGAAAAATAGTTAAATAATATATAAATAATAAATAAATAAATAACAAATAAATAAATAAATAAACAAACAAACAAATATTTGTTAAATAATTAATAATTAATAATTAATAAATCATGACTAAATAAATAATAAAAAGGAATAAATAAAAAACAATAAATAAATAAATAATAAATAAATAATAAATAAATAAATAATTAATAAACAATAAATTGAATAATAAGTAAATAATAAATGAATAATAAATAAATAGTAAATAGTAAATAAATAATAAATAGTAAAGAAATAATAAATAGTTATTTGATACTAATTTAATAATAAAAATAAAACAATAAACATTATATTAATAATAAATTAATATCAAAATAATAAAGAATAAAGAATAATTGAATAAATTATAAATAATAAATTGATATAAATATCTATATATATATAAAAATAATGAAATTTATTTTAATATATATAAACACACATTTATGTCACATAATTATATATAATTACACTCATATATATAATTGTATATTTATATAAATATATATATATACAAGTAGACACACACACACACACGATATTCAAATATATAAACCTAAATATGTATAAATATTTACAAATGTATATAAATATACACAAATATTTGTAAATTCATATAAACAGATATATAAAATTGATAGTGTTGGTCGGAGTGGTTTACTCAAGAGGGGGGTGAATTGAGTACCAATTAAAATTTCTGTATTTAAAAACAGTGTCTTAAAGACCCCCAAATAAAATAATAAATTAAACTGTAGTGAATTTATATTAAAGTAGAGGTTCTGTCAGATTCTCAAGGGATTGATTAATTCCCAGTTAATCAACATAGGAGTGTGTGATTATCTTTTAAAACTAACTTACTAATCTACACTTAACATAAACACTTGCTAATTTAATTATCAAAGTAACTTTAAAAACAGTATTGGTTTTAAAGTGATTAGTAGCAGAGTAAAACTTTGAAAGAGATGGAACAACAATGTAACCAAGAGGTTCAGTCTCAAGTCGAGACTTAGTCCTCTCAAAAGTTTATATAAAAATGATCCACACCCTGGATCGGGGTTCAACAGTTTACAACTGTCCAGGTCCAAGACCTCTACCACTGTTCTTCGTGGGAAACAGTACAACAGCAACCAGCTGTCCAGGTCACACACGACCTCTACCACTCTTATTCGTGGGAAAGAAAGAATGAAAGAGTTTGGTAAGGATTTACAAATCCTTCAGTTTGAGTACAGGAGACAGTGTATGTGTTAGATACAGCAGATAACACACACTGCTCGAAAAGAGTAATAATAAATCACAGAACAAGAGTTGTAGAGTTTAGAAGTGGTTCTGGAGATTTCAGTGTAGCTCTGGACTTCTTTGGATTCGATCAGAAGTGAGTTTGAGTCCTCTTCTCGTTTCTGTTTGAGAAACAGAGTTTCGTATACTCCAGGTTCGTAGGTAGTGAGATGTAGTCGATGAAGCTCTTTGATATTCTTTTGAATGCACAGAACTCTTCTCGAGTAGGCTTGATTGTATATGTGATTCTGTCTTGCTTGGTTCTTCTTGTATGCACAGAGCTTTTCTTGAGTATATCGTATGACTTCCTTGTCTCTATGTGTGTTGTCTCGCATATCTCTTCAGCAGAGTCTTCTTGTATTTATGTCACGTGCAACAGGAGACAGAAAAGATTTCCTTTCTGCAGGTACGAGGTACGGGTTCCTGACATCCGACAACCTTTATCAGATATTTGACAAATCATTAAAATGTACATGATATGACCATTGGATAGATTAAATATAGGAAATAAAGAAATTCAAATAGTGCGTCGAGTGATCGGTAGGTGATCAGCATCGGTAGCTTGGACATCGGTAGCATGAACATCGGTAGCTTGAACATCGGTAGGTACATGCATCGGTAGCTCCATGCGTTGGTATCGGTAGCTGTGAGTCTATCAGTAGCTTCGTCCATCGGTGACTCTTATTCCATCGGTAGCTATTTATACTTACATCGGTAGCTCTATATTTGTATCGGTAGCTGTCTGTAAGTCAGTAGCTTACATTTATAAGCACATCGGTAGCTCTGTGTTAAGTCTATCGGTAGCTCTGTGTTAAGTCTATCGGTAGCTGTCTGTCGGTAGACTAAGTCTATCAGTAGCTCTGTGTTAAGTCTATCGGTAGTTGTCTGTCGGTAGACTAAGTCTATCGGTAGACTGGTTACCGGTAGCTCATTATCAGTAGCTATAGGCAGATTACTTATCTGTTTTATGCAGAACACATCCGATTGGGTTAGAATCAATTTATAACTTGTATGAACATGGATAAATGAGGATTAACATTTTCCAAAGACTATTTTACAAATTATTATTGGTTTGATCAGAGATTTGAAAGAATTAAAGTATAGATCAATGATACTTAAGAATATCATATAGAATGAAAACATAATTGGGATTTTCAACACATATGAATACAGGATTGAGATTATCAAAACAGGCGAGGTCAACAATCTCCCCCTTTTGGATAATCACAATTTATGATATGGGCATTTAACATAGTGAAAATATAATAGTAAAGAGTATAATATTGAATTCAATTTTCTTATTGAAAATAGCATCAGAGATAATAGAAATAGTATGATATAGACATAAGTTATCAGAGGTAACAATCATAAGGTACTAAATAGACATAAAGTATCAGAGGGAAAAAATGAAAAGAAGGGTAAAGTGTCTCCCCTTATTCCTTATTTTTCTCCATTGAAAATATTTTTCATTCTCTTTGTTCTCCCCCTTATTCTCTCATTTTGTTCTCCCCCTTATTCTCCTTATTATTCTCCCCCTTTGTGATAATCAAAAAGTGGGAAAGCATATATATAGGAGACAAATAAAACATGAGAAGTAAAAGGAGTTCTGTATTAGAGTAGTCAAAAAGTACAAAAACAGAATACAAAGGAATTTCTATCAAAAATCCTAGCCACTGGATCATTCCACCTCTTCCACGTGAGATTTTCCTTTGGGATCAGAAGAAGGTTCGGGTGGTGAGGATGTAGGTGAAGGTTTTGGAATCCCAGAAAAGATCAAAGGAGGCTGGGCCACTGACACAGAGTCAGGCCTGTAGGTTGAAGATCTTTGGGTGATCATCGGTGTGAGGCTGCGAATAGCTTGAGCAGGAGTCAGCTGGACTGTGGAAGCAGCTGAGGCAAAAGCAGGCAAAGTAGGAGGTATGATGACTGGTCTGGCATCAACATGCAAGAAGGGCAGCAGCAGATTTCTAAAATCCATAATAATTCCTCCTCCTCTTTCCATAGCAGAGATGAAATCATCTTTTTTCTCCATGAATTTCTCTAAGGCAGGCGTCAGTTCTCTTAGCTTGCTCACTTGTTCTCTGAAATCTTGAGTGACTGGTGGGAGCTTCATTTTTTCCAACATCAGTTTGAAGTGGTGTTCGAGTTGATGCTTGGTGAAAATTTTGGTGAAGTAGTAGTCCACTTTGCTCTTTATGGCTTCTTGAGAGGCAGAGGCTTCTCTCATATAATATTGAACGATCTTCATTATTTCTCTGGCAGAATCTCTTGTAGAAAGCACCACTCGGCTCAACTCTGATAAGTCCACAGAGCCACTGGTTGAAAGAGAACCAATCTCCTCCTTCAACATTGCTCGAACTTGATTCAGGTCAACTGATAGTTTGGATGTGAGAGGGCCAAGAGAGAAGGAAACAGTTTCTTTAAAACTCTTAGAGAAACCACTGATTAGGCTTTGAACTTGAGAGTCTTGTAATTGAACATGATCCTTCACTGAGGTTTTGAAACTTTCAAACACCGAGACAAACTGTCTTACTACACTCTTCACATAAGCTAGGTCCTTGTCAGCTTGAGACTTGGAGCTCATATAAGAATCCAAAGCAGCAACTGATGTCTTGAGAGCTTCCAGATCTGATTCGATTCTTGAAGACTGAGTCTGGAACTCTTTCACTTCTTCCATAAGCTCAGACATAAAAGAAGATAAATTACAAGCCAGAGATAGCTCGAAAGATCTCTCTAACATTTTCATTTCTTCATAAATGCTTTACTTCATCTCATCAACTAATACACTGAATGATTCTTTCAGCTCATTCTTCATGGATTCAAGATCAGATTTAGAGACAAAATAATTTGGAGCAGCAGATCCTCTTGCTGAGGCCAATCTAACTACAGAATCAGTCATTATTGAATTAATTGAGGAAGCAAGAGAGGTTTCCATTAACTTCACTTCTTCAACAAAACTGGTTTTGAGGTCCTCTTTCAGCTTATTCAAATCATGAAATCTGACCACATCATCTGGAAACAACTCAGAAGCAAGATCATAATTGGTCTTCGGTCTATTCACAGACATCTCATTATCTGAATCTGGATAATCTAATCCACAGACTATAAACCCTGGGTCTTCTACCCAGTCTCCAAGCTCAACAGCTACTGTAACATTTCCAAGAATAGATTGATGCTCCCCCTTAATGGGTGCATTCTCATGTATCACAACAGCTTTTGGTGCTGGATTCTCTTCATCAGAATCTTCTACTACAAGTTCCACAGGTGCAGCATCTTGAAGATTTTCTGATACAGGTACAACTTCTTCTGTAACTCTTTCTACTTCATCAGCAGGCATAGCTGAGTTCCCAATCAAAGGGCTCATACTTAAACTACCGGAAGCAGACAATTCAGATACATTTTCCTTTTCCTCTTCTTCTTGGTGAGGTACAGACTGGTCTTCCTCATGAGTAGATACAATTTCCTCTACCTTTTCTTTCCTAGAATAGACCAATTCTGCAACAGGACTTGGGGCAAGTCTGGATCTCCTCCAACATCCATAGGAGTTTCTTCTTCTTCTTCTTCTGTTTCATCACTATAAACAGGTTCCTCTTCATCAGGTCTCAGACTCGGATCTCTCATATCCTTTGGTCTTGAGGGATGATCCACAGGATTAAACCTATCATAAATCTTCTGATCATCACTGACCCATTCACCCTTCCATGGGTTCCAGTTAATTTTCATGTACTTGAAAACAGTCGAGGTGATGCAGAAATTGTTCTTGAATACAACTGTCTCATCCTGAGACTCAGCTATTCCTTTCACTTTTATCATTACTGAAATCAGCTTGGCAAAGAACAAAGCATTAGTCTTTGACTTTGGTCTAATCATGTCTTCCATCTGAAGCATTAGCAATCTGCACAGATTGATCTTCACACCATGTCTTAGCAAATGAAGAAGATAGATATCTTGATATCTCAGATTTGCAAAATCTCCTCTCCTTGGTATCAACACATGTTGAACAAACTTGAAAAGCAGTCGATTTTCTCCATCCATTTCAGCAGCAACCACTTGCCTTTGATTTCCATTACCAGTCAGCTCTTTTAAGGCGGTTTCATAATCAAAGATGTCACTGCTAGGTGGAATTGCTCTTGATACATACCCAGAAACACCTTCATGTGGTACTTTCAAACTCTCAACCCACTCTACTGAAGAAAAAGACATCTCTTTTCCATTTACAAAAGAGCTTACTCGATTCTCATTCTCAGACTTCTCAAAGGTTACAAACTCATAAAAATGTTTTACCAACTTCGGGTAGTATGGGCCATTGTTATTCGAGAAACAATCCACCCATTTCTGGTCCTCCAGAATCTCGAGTACTAACGATTTTCTAGGCAGTAGCCATTCCAGGCACAGTTCCTTCTCGATCACTATGTCTCTATTCTGCAAGTGAGGATTCACTGGTCGCCTTCCCGATCTAGTTCTGACTTCACTAACACTGGCTTTATGCTGTGTCTTCTGCTTCTTAGCATTTGGTTCTACTCTTTCATCTCTGACGATAGGAATCTTGGTTTTTGCCATCGCGGGTTTAGGGTTCTTGGTCGATTTGGGAGCTAAGGTTCGAAGGTGAGGGATTTTGAGCTTGGTGAGGTAAGAAGTGGCTTAGACTTAGTTTTATCATTTAGGAATTCCAAATAAACGACTAAAATAGAGTAATAAAAATAATATAAAACGATTCGTATTCTTGGCGGCAGACAGATGTTTTAAAAACATTGCATCGGTGTGAGTTAATCATCGGTGAGAAAAACAAATCGGTGAGAATTGTACATCGGTAAGAATTTTCACATCGGTGAGAATTTTCACATCAGTGACAACTTTCACATCAGTGAGGATTTTCACATCGGTGAGAATTTTCACATCGGTGAGAATTTTCACATCAGTGAGGATTTTCACATCGGTGAGAATTTTCACACCGGTTGTAATTAAACATTCCCAATTCGTGTCTTATGTAACTTAGCCTATCCAAACTTAGAGGTTTAGTGAAAATATCAGCCAATTGATGTTCAGTGCCAATAAATTCAAGAGAAATATCACCTTTTTGATAGTGATCTCTTAGGAAATGGTGTCTTACATCTATGTGTTTGGTTCTAGAGTGAGATACAGGATTCTTAGAGATGTTTATTGCACTGGTGTTATCACAGTTGATTGAAACATGTTTAAAAACATATCCATAGTCCAAAATAGTGTGTTTCATCCACAGAATTTGTGCACAACAACTACCAGCAGCTATATATTCTGCTTCGGCAGTAGATAATGCAACTGAGTTCTGTTTCTTACTACACCAAGAAACTAAGGATTTTCCAAGCAAATGACATGTTCCTGATGTGCTTTTTCAATCTAACTTACAACCAGCAAAGTCAGCATCTGAATAACTCATTAACTCAAAGGATTGTCCTTTTGGGTAAAACAAACCTAAGTTAACCATGTGTTTGAGATATTTAAAAATTCTTTTAACAGCAAGTAAATGAGATTCTTTTGGATTAGCTTGAAATCTGGCACACATACACACACTAAACATAATATCAGGTCGACTAGCAGTAAGATAAAGTAAACTACCAATCATACCTCTGTAATTTGTTTGATCAACTAGTTTCCCAGTTTCATCTGCATCCAATTTACAGGTAGTACTCATAGGAGTTTCACTTCCCTTGATACTATCCGGACCAAAACGTTTTAAAAGATCCTTTGTATATTTACTTTGATTCAAAATAATACCATATTCATTTTGAAATACTTGAAATCCAAGAAAGTACTTAAGCTCTCCCATTAAGCTCATGTCAAATTCATTTTGCATACTTTTTGAAAAATCAGTACATAAAGAGTGTTTAGAAGATCCAAAAATAATATCATCAACATATATTTGTACAACTAAAACATCTTTAGAAATTCTTTTAATGAAAAGAGTTGGATCAGCAATCCCTTTAGTAAAACCTTTTGAAATAAGGAAATTGCTAAGTCTATCATACCATGCTCTTGGAGCTTGTTTCAAACTATACAAAGCTTTAGAAAGTTTAAAAACTTGATTTGGAAAATGGGGGTTAGTAAATCCAGGTGGTTGTTCTACAAAAACATCTTCAATTATAAAACCATTTAGAAATGCACTTTTCACATCCATTTGATATAACTTGAAATCCATATGTGCAGCATATGCAAGTAAGATCCTAATGGCTTCTAGTCTAGCTACAGGTGAAAAAGTTTCCTCATAGTCCATACCTTCTTCTTGACTATATCCTTGTGCAACTAGTCTAGCTTTGTTTCTAACTATATTCCCGGATTCATCTACTTTATTTCTAAAAACCCATTTTGTGCCTATTGTCAAAGTGTCCTTGGATTTGTCAACTAATTCCCAGACTTTGTTTCTTTCAAACTGATTTAATTCTTCCTGCATAGCTATTACCCAAAATTCATCATTGATAGCATCGTTGATATTTTTGGGTTCTAGCTGTGAATGAAAATCTTGATGTTCTACCTGGTTTCTTAGAGAAGCTCTAGTTTGTGTTCCTCTATCAAGATTACCAACAACAGCTTCTAAAGGATGATTCTTTAGAATCCTCGTTGATCTGGTAAAGGTTGGACTAGAAATTTCAGGTTCATCTATAGGTTCGGGTTCAACAGAAGCAGATTCTGGAGAAAGTCCAGAACTGGATACTTTTATAACAGGTTCTTTAGATTTATCATTAAGGTCTAGAATAGACAAATCTTCTTCAAGATTCTCAAGAGAGGTTTTAGGCTCATGTGGATCAGTTTCATCAAACTTGATGTGAACAGATTCTTCCACACATTTTGTTTTCTTATTGAATACTCTATAGGATTTACTAGAGATAGAATAACCCAGAAAAATTCCTTCATCACTTTTGGAAGCAAACTTATCCAGATTATCTTTAGTATTCAGAATAAATACTTTGCAACCAAAAACTTTAAAGTAATTAACCTTAGGCTTTCTATTGTTCCACAATTCATAAGGGGTTTTCTTAAGAATAGGTCTGATTAAGACTCTATTAATGACATAACAAGCTGTATTTACAGCTTCAGCCCAAAAATAAATAGGTAGGTCATATTCATTGAGCATGGTTCTAGCAATTTCTTGCAGGGTTCTGTTTCTTCTTTCTACTACACCATTATGTTGGGGTGTTCTAGGAGCAGAAAAGTTATGAGTATTGCCATTGTGTGAGCAATAAGATTCAAAATCTTGATTTTCAAACTCACGACCATGATCACTCCTCAAATCTTTAATCTTAAGTCCACTAAGGTTCTCTACAGACTTGGAGTATTTGACAAAGTAAGAACAAGATTCACTTTTGTGAGCTAGAAAATATACCCAAGTATATCTAGAAAAGTCATCTACAAGAACATGAACATAGTGCTTCCCATTTAAACTAGAAACTCTTGATGGTCTAAACAAGTCCATGTGAACCAATTCAAGTGGTTGAGAAGTCGAAACTTCTTTCTTTGATTTAAAAGAAACTTTGTGTTGTTTTCCCTTTTGACAGGGGTTACACACTCTATCATTTGGGAATTCTAATTTAGGTAGGTCTCTAACTAGGTTTTTCCTAGAAAGTTTTCTAAGTGAGTGAATGTTGCAATGTCCTAATCTTCTTTGCCATATCCAAGATTCTTTATGAAAAGCATTCAAACAAGTAATATTCTGCTTAGCTAAAGAATTCAGATTAACAGCATAAACATTCTCATTTCTTAAGGCAGAAAATACCAAAACATTCTTAGAATTAAAAACTTTGCAAGAATCATTTTCAAATTTAACATGAAAACCATCATCACATAACTGAGAAATACTTAATAAATTGTATTTAAGGCCATCAAAAAATAAAACTTTAGAGATGAAAATTGAATCAGTGTTACCAATCTGGCCTAGGCCGATGATTTTTCCTTTAGAGTTGTCACCAAAGGTGACAAAGCCTCCATCAACTTTTATTAAACTCTTGAAACAAGAGAAGTCTCCTGACATATGTCTTGAACATCCACTGTCCAAATACCAGGTCTCTTTACAGGAGCTCTTCAAGCAAGTTCCCTACAAAACAGATTCAGATGGGAGATGATTTTGGTACCCAGATTTTCTTGGGTCCAGACAGGTTAGCCAATAACACTTTAGGTACCCATATTTGTCTAATGGGTCTCATATAATTTGTAGAATTGACATGCTTTAAAAGATAAACTTTATTAGATCCATAGCTATGTATATAACTGGTTGAAGCATATGAAGTTCCAGAATTACCTTCATTCTGTCCAGATTTAGAAATGAATCTAGTTTTGGAAATTTTCCTTTGTCCAGGTTGGTATCCTATACCAGTAGTATATTTAGGTGCTATTTTCTTTCCTAGCATCTGTGTTAGAGTATTCTTTCCATTTGTGAACTTCTCTATGTCTTTTCTGAGTTGTTCATTAGATAGTTTCAGTTCAGTGTTTTCCTTTAACAGTTGATCATTTTTCTCTTTTTCAATAGTGAGTTCGGTTTTAACTGTAGTGGTGAGAGCATGCTGTTTCTTTAATGACTTGTATTTATCCTTAAGTTCATTACATGTCTCTTCTAACATGTCACAGTATTCAAACAGTTCAGATTTAGACATGTTATCACCTTCTGAATCATCTCCAGAATAATATGAATTTGAAGCAGGAGTTTCAGCAGTTACTTGAGAAGTGTTTGTCATAAAGCACATGTTGGCTCGATTCCTTTCAGAGTTTGAAGATCCAGCTTCACTTGTGCTGTCTTCTGAAGCACTCCAAGTAGCCTTCATGGCTTTCTTAAACTTATTGTCCTTATATTCATATTTCTTTTTATACTTCAGCTTTGGACAGTCGGCTTTAATGTGTCCTTTTCTCTTGCACTCATAGCAGACAACATCATCTGATTTGTCATTCTTCTTCCAATCCTTTTTCCATTTGCCTTGATGATCATACTTACCCTTATAATTTGTTTTTCTGAAGATCTTCTTTTTCCTATAAAATTTCTTAAATCTTCTAGCAATGTGAGCCATCTCAGCATCACTGTCAGAATCACTTCCACTGTCTTCACAACTTGAACTTTCAACTACAGCTTGAAGCTTTTCTTTGTCCTTATTCTTTGTAGTTGAGGATTTGAAAGCGACAGACTTTCTTGCAGGTTCATTTTCTTTCTCCTTATTCACTTTAAGCTCTTCTTCATACATCATCAGCTTGCCAATTAGTTCCTTGACAGGCAGTGTTCCAATGTCACAGGATTCTCTGATTGAGACAGATGTTCCTCTCCATCTTTCAGGTAGACATCTCAAAATTCTCATGATTTGCTCCTTTGCTGGAACATCCTTTCCCAGAGAAGTCATTGTGTTGACAATTTCATTGAACCTGAGATACATGTCAGAAATGGGTTCGTCAGGCTTCATTTTAAAATTTTCATACTTGATAGTATAAGTATTCAATCTCATTTCTTTAACATTAGTTGTTCCTTCATGAGAAACAGCTAAGGTATCCCAAATTTCATAAGCAGTTTTACAAGCAGAAATTCTATTAAATTCTTCATCTCCTAGAGCACAGTACAAGACATTCATAGCTTTACAATTGTTATTGTAAGCAGTCTTTGTAGGTTCATCCCAAGTAGATCTAGCAGTAGTGGGAATTTTGTATTCTGATTCAATAGCAGTCCAAATATCAAAACCTATGCTTTCTAGATGAATTTTCATTTTCAGTTTCCACTGAGCATAATTAGTTCCATTGAAGAAAGGTGGCCGGTTAGTAGCAGCACCCTCAAGTCTATTGTCCATGATGAGAAAATTTTAAAGAGATAAAAATTTAGATATAACAGAAATTTTAAGAACTTTAAAATACAACTAAAATCACAGTTCAAAAGCAGAGTACTTTTAGAGAGTATTTTCAACCTTTGATACCAAGTGTTAGTCGGAGTGGTTTACTAAAGAGGGGGGTGAATTGAGTACCAATTAAAATTTCTGTATTTAAAAACAGTGTCTTAAAGACCCCCAAATAAAATAATAAATTAAACTGTAGTGAATTTATATTAAAGTAGAGGTTCTGTCAGATTCTCAAGGGATTGATTAATTCCCAGTTAATCAACACAGGAGTGTGTGATTATCTTTTGAAACTAACTTACTAATCTACACATAACATAAACACTTGCTAATTTAATTATCAAAGTAAATTTAAAAACAGTATTGGTTTTAAAGTGATTAGCAGCGGAGTAAAACTTTGAAAGAGATGGCACAACAATGTAACCAAGATGTTCAGTCTCAAGTTGAGACTTATTCCTCTCAAAAGTTTATATAAAAATGATCCACACCCTGGATCGGGGTTCAACAGTTTACAACTGTCCAGGTCCAAGACCTCTACCACTGTTCTTCGTGGGAAACAGTACAACAGCATCCAGCTGTCCAGGTCACACACGACCTCTACCACTGTTATTCGTGGGAAAGAATGAATGAAAGAGTTTGGTAAGGATTTACAAATCCTTCAGTTTGAGTACAGGAGAAAGTGTATGTGTTAGATACAACAGATAACACACACTGCTCGAAAAGAGTAATAATAAATCACAGAACAAGAGTTGTAGAGTTTAGAAGTGGTTCTGGTGATTTCAGTGTAGCTCTGGACTTCTTTGGATTCGATCAGAAGTGAGTTTGAGTCCTCTTCTCGTTTCTGTTTGAGAAACAGAGTGTCGTATGCTCCAGGTTCGTAGGTAGTGAGATGTAGTCGATGAAGCTCTTTGATATTCTTTTGAATGCACAGAACTCTTCTCGAGTAGGCTTGATTGTATATGTGATTCTGTCTTGCTTGGTTCTTCTTGTATGCACAAAGCTTTTCTTGAGTATTTCGTATGTCTTCCTTGTCTCTGTGTGTGTTGTCTCGCATATCTCTTCAGCAGAGTCTTCTTGTATTTATGTCACGTGCAACAGGAGACAGAAAAGATTTCCTTTCTGCAGGTACGAGGTACGGGTTCCTGACATCCGACAAACTTTATCAGATATTTGACAAATCATTAAAATGTACATGATATGACCGTTGGATAGATTAAATATAGGAAATAAAGAAATTCAAACAGTGCGTCGAGTGATAGGTAGGTGATCAGCATCGGTAGCTTGGACATCGGTAGCTTGAACATCGGTAGCTTGAACATCGGTAGGTACATGCATCGGTAGCTCCATGCGTTGGTATCGGTAGCTGTGAGTCTATCAGTAGCTTCGTCCATCGGTGACTCTTACTCCATCGGTAGCTATTTATACTTACACCGGTAGCTCTATATTTGTATCGGTAGCTGTCTGTAAGTCAGTAGCTTACATTTATAAGCACATCGCTAGCTCTGTGTTAAGTCTATCGGTAGCTCTGTGTTAAGTCTATCGGTAGCTGTCTGTCGGTAGACTAAGTCTATCGGTAGCTCTGTGTTAAGTCTATCGGTAGCTGTCTGTCGGTAGACTAAGTCTATCGGTAGACTGGTTACCGGTAGCTCATTATCAGTAGCTATAGGCAGATTACTTATCTGTTTTATGCAGAACACATCCGATTGGGTTAGAATCAATTTATAACTTGTATGAACATGGATAAATGAGGATTAACATTTTCCAAAGAATATTTTACAAATTATTATTGGTTTGATCAGAGATTTGAAAGAATTAAAGTATAGATCAATGATACTTAAGAATATCATATAGAATGAAAACATAATTGGGATTTTCAACACATATGAATACAGGATTGAGATTATCAAAACAGGTGAGGTCAACAGATAAAAATTACCAATAGAGGGGAAACACAATAGTTGCAACACCATAAAATCAATAGAAATGTAAATAAACTAATTAAAACCTGAAATGTCATAAAAATCATATGAGGACACTCTCAAAAGAAGATGAAATCTCATCAAATGCGTATGATATAAATATATATGTAAACACAAATTTATTTAAATATATTATATATTAATATTTATTTACATATATTTGAATATAAATATAAATATATATTTTTTATCAATACATACACATATTTATATATTAACATTACTTACATATATGTGTATATAAATATTCAAATAGTTTTACTATAAATTTATTTATAAACTATATTTAAGGATAATGAAATATTTATATAAAAATATATTTATATATAAAGTATACACACAATATTATTGAGATAAAACTACATATTTATATTTCTCAAATAAAAACACAAATATTTACATATATATGTAATGTACATATAAATATAGATTTTTTTATTGACACACACACAGTTTTATAAAAACATTATCAGTATAGGTATATATATACAAATTAATGCATTTTTATATGGTAAATAAAATAGGTAATTATTTATTTTAAATGAAATAAATAAAAAATAATTATTTCCATATAGTTTATATTTTAAAAATATATTTATATATAAATATGTAATTATATAAGTAATTTATTATAAAAAAATATAAGGAAATATGTATATATTTAATTATAAATAAATTTAAATTTTAAAAAATGATAAAACTCAAAACCATTGTATAAATATTAATGTAATCACTGAGAATAAATTTAGTTTTCATTTAATGAAGACAATAAACCCTTTAAATGAGTCTGAAATTCCACCAAAAGAAAAAAAAATTGGATGAAAACTCAATTTTGGAGGCCTTCTGGGTCTTTCTTTACATTAAAAAATGTGACCAACATTCCCCCTCACTAGGGTGTAGATCTTACCGAAGACTTAAAATTAATATATGGTAGAGCATAAAGAGACACTCAGATGAAAATTTATGGTCGTTTGATGTTCAAGTTCGATTTCCAACTTTTCTTAAAACTATAATAATTTTTATTCTGTAAATTATTACAAAATTTAATTTTAATCTGGGTTTAATTTATTTCATAAGCTTTGATTTAACTGGTCATGGGGATAAAAGGGGCTCTGAGATCAAAAGTTATGGTAATTCAATATTGAGGTCTTATTTGTAACTTATTGAAGATTTATTTTATGTTTCAAATTATTATTAATTTGGATCAGACGGGGAGCTTTGGGAAAAGTTACTACTTCTTGAGGCGACATAAATCGATCTCGACATGGGAATCGGCTACGACTACGGCAGAAGGGGACTCTTGTGTGGGATGCGGAGATGATTACAAATATTATGATATGTAACCTTGTGGTGTGCTGTTTGTATTGTGGATGTACCGCTTTTTCCTTTTATGTATGTTTTGAGTCGTGTCCTTGGTGGCATTAAGAGATGTTCGGTTCTCACTTTTCCTTAAAGTGTTGGGAATAAAAAAATTAATTTTCAGTCAAATTATTATTAACTAATAATTATATATAGATAATAATTAACACATTACAATTAATTAAAATTATAAATAATAAACTATAAATGATAGTAAATAGTAAATAACAAATCATGATTAATTTTTTTATTTTTCAAATTTTTCCTTTCAGTTTAGCTATGATTTTTAGAAAAAAAACTACTACTAAAAAGTAATTTAATATATTTCTTGAAAAAAGTAACAAAAATGAAATAATTAATTAATTTTTTTTGATTGTTTTAAAAAATGTAAAGAAAAAATACTACTAAATCAATTTTTTGTTGTAGTAAATTAACCTTATATAGGGTTTATATTGGTCTTTCATCATGGGTACAATAATTCTATAAAAGGTAGGGTGCCTTAAATTAGGGTTATTTTCCTTGTATGGACGGGTTCAATTTGAGTCTATGGTTCTTATTTTGGGTACATGGTAATGTATGGGTTGGATTTCCATTTTGTATGTGTCTTGGTTTATAGCTAGAATTTAGGATAGAATGTGTATCAATATATATTGGTTGATGTTATATATTTACATGGGGACATACCTAAAGTGATTGGTTTTGGTTCAACTCATGTGAGGAGTTTTATATATTAAAAGATCATGAAATATAATTCCTTTTTTATAAACTATATATAAGAATCAACCATGGGGATTTACCCAAAGTGATATGTTTTGGTTCAGTTTATTCTTAAATAGGTTGAGATGGATTTGTGGAGTGAGGTGACTCTTCCTTTTGGATTGGGAATAAATTTAGTATGGTTAGGGATTCTGATAGCTTGGTTATTGTATTATGAGTTAATTTGGGTGAATGATTGTCTAATTATTAATTTCTTATCAATATATACACTCACTTATATATTTTTAATATATAGTAAGGACGTGTTGGTGGTATCCTCTTAGGTTACATACTGAAATCTTATACAGATTATCCTTTTCACAGAAAAGTTTTTTTCCTTTAGAGATCTTTTGAAGGGGAGGGCACATATGTCATGTCATGACCCAACCTAGATGGGCCCATGCCGTGACTACCCCAAGCCCACCTTCGATAGGCTAGGGGCTGACAACTAGCACTGGGTAGGAATATCCAACAAATAGGAGGCATTTTCCTAAGTACCCGTACTCACACACACATCTCTAAGTCCAAAATGATGAAATGAAGAAAACAACTAAGTATTAAATGCATTAATACACTAATATACCAACCACATAGTGAAACCATATGAAACTTGAAAGTAAAAATGTCCAGAATACATGCCCACCAAAAGAAATATTCTCTAAAAGTGAATGCATAAGTTATTGAAACTCATCCGCAGAAAACCCTACCTGAAGGGTTGGGGTAGGATAGAATTCTGAAGCTGTATAATCACACCATGTTCTTCTTATCCCTCTAAGAACCACCTGGTCCCAATCCACCTTGGAATCTATCAAATAGTTGATCTTATGCACAAGACACGACACGTGTGGGAAAAGCCCATGTAGGGGTGAGTGAAACAGGACAACCCGAAACCATAAAGGAAAACCCAAAAAGTAAATACATTAATCAAATAGTATAGTCATCTCATCATAGGTGTATGTCTATAAAATATATAACAAGGATATTTAGGTATACTCATAACTAGCCACAATGTAAATAAGTATGTCACAACCAATCGCAGCCATATGGTTCTGCTAATTTAGGCCCCGACCCAAGAGGAAAACACTACTCAAAGATCATAACATACAGAGAGGGGATCCTTCCAAGAGAATACCAAAAACCAAATATTTTTTAACCTGCAATGTATGTGATCCTTCTCAATGAATACCAACAACCCTACCGATGCAGCTCGTAACGTAGGGGATCCTTCTAAGACAATACCAAAAACCCTATCAATACGACCCACTAGATAGAGGACTAATGACCTACACTCAAAGGTCATGTGAATTAAAAAAACATCATCAGTGGTGATAGAGGATCACTCTATCCCCAAGGAGGAATACCATAACACTATATGGGACTCATCATCAAGAGGGTACAACTATCCGATGATGTGGACTTAATACCATACTGAACCCTCAAGGAAAGAACAAAGGGAAAATCTCCACCTATACTAGTCTAAGATAAAACCCCACTAATCTATCTCAAAATGACATCCTTGTTGTAAGGGTCCCTACACCATAAATTTCTCATCAAACACACCTTCCGTTTGAATGTTATGACCATTTTAGTGAAATGGCATGACCCTGGCCCTATCCGGGTTCGACCTGACCTGACCTGGTATGATCAACCCGAATTAATCCATCCCGGACCATTATTCCTAGCCTACTGAACCACTAGAGCAACCCGATCTATCAAGCCTGACTCAATGCACATGGACTGACCCCCTTCTCCCATAGACGGCCAACCCAGCTGCTTACTTATAGTCAATGCAATTCCACCACGGTCAACGCTAATGACCACCATATCCACCAGCCTCTGCTGCCGTAGGCTCCACTTGGACCCCATATGTATACGCTAGCTCCCCCCATGGCACCACTCTAGCCACATGCTCCCATACGGTCCCACATGAATCATCTACTCACGCTCCAATGCCTTCTACCCCACTAAAGACCCATCCGCCACATACTCTTCCTGGTCTGGACCCCATCGGGAGGCATGATGGCTCTAGCATCAGCTTTCTTGATGGCAACCTGATTTCCACCTCATACTTCGACTAAACTGGTCGGAGCCGTTTCTCTAGTCTCTGTTATACACCACCACCATTCACCATCACCACCCACATCATTGGCATATTTTCACCGCATCTTCACTGTTGTGCCTCTATGGTTTCGTTGTAGGGTTGAATCCCTGGTCTCAGATCATTGTGCCACAGATCAAAGGTGCAATGATCCTCAGTTCACATTTTGAGAATAATGAAGTACATGAGAATGATTTTGGTGATAGAAAATAAAGCACATGAACACCTAAAGAATGGATCTTGGCCTTTTTTAATGTAGGACTTCATTTTTTATTATTAGTAGGATCATGAAGAATGAAGAAACACACCGATCTATCTCCCATTTAAATCTGTGCAAGAATAAACCCATCTTGTATGTGACTAAATTGTGGATCAACCTATTCATGGTTTGTTCCACATTTATCATTGAAATTAAGAATAAGGAATGAATCACAATGAAATAACACCCTAAGTAGAATTTGGATCTCTTCTTGATGAAGGAAAAAATTTCATCATTGTGATTCTTTAATCCATAAAATCTGAGGTTCATTGTTCTTGATTCTCCAATCCATCAATGTTCTCTAGAGGGAGCCCCTTCTCCATGCCTTATAGGATTTCTTGGGTTATGTCATAACCATGGATTTATGAAAAAAGGAAAAATTTAAAAGAAAACTAACGATGTGATAAAATAATATTTTTATTAAATAATTTAATGCCATTTACATCCAAAAGATAACATTCATTGTCAACATGTTCCAGTCAATGTTAGGCCCTATATAAGGCAAATTCACTATTTTGAATGCAGTGGTGCTATCAGATTTCTAATCGAGACACCTGTTTAAGAGTTATTTAAGTTTAAAGAAAAACCACCTATGCGCTTTATTAAAAATTTGACATCATTCAGTGAATTGTACCAGACACACCGGTCCTCAAGAATCACATGTCATCTTATTGTATGGTCTTAGAAATTTTCCCAATTAATTTATAAAAATAAATCCAGAGAAAATAAAAGTCAATATATTCTCCCCACCTTAGGGATTTACATCCCCAAAAGTCAAAATAAGGTCTCCTGAACAAAAAAGATTAGGATACTAAGCATGAATCAGAGACTCCCTCTCCAAAGTGATCTCCTAGATATTAATGTACTATCACCAAATGCACACAAGAGGAATCAAATTACCATAAAGGATCCTCTCATGTCGATCCTTAATCTCCACCGGGTAGTATGCAAAAGTTTCCCCATCATCAATATCTATCTCACCCCAGTTTATGACGTGTGATGGATCATGAATATAGCTCCTCATCTATGACACATGGAATAAATTTTGCATATGGTGAAACTATTGGGATAGATATAGCCAGTACGCCACCTTGTTAACTCTATGTAGAATCTGAAAAGGTCAAATGTATCTATGAGATAACTTGCCGCCCGAACAAATTTATCCAATCCCCGTCGAATTGAGACCTTTAGGAACATATGGTCTCTATCATCAAACTCCAAAAGCCTCTATCTTATATCCTAATAAGACTTTTACAGGCTTTGGGAAGTCCTCATACTCTAGTAGATGATCTGCACCTTCTTAGTGGTAGCTTGCTCCAACTCCGTACCAATGAGTGCTGACTCTTCTGGGTCAGTCCAACAAAGTGTTGACTTGTATGGTCTCCCAAACAAGACCTTTAATGGTTCTATACCAATGGTGTAGTGGTAGCTATTATTTTGTGAAAAATCCAATAGTGTTAGGTGATCCTCCTAACTACGACCGATGTCCAAGATGTAGGCCTGCGACATATCCTCTAGAACCTGAATGGTTATCTCTATTTGGACATATGTCTTGGGATGGAACGTTGTGCTCAAGCATAATTAACTCCCAAACACCTCCTACAATCCCTTACACAATTGGGATGTGAAACAAGCATCCAGTTTGGAAATGATCACAGATGGAACTCCACGAAGCCAAACTATCTCTTGCACGTAGAGGCATCCCAATCTCTATACTGAACTCTACTCTCGGATAGGTAGGATGTTGGCCGACTTGGTAAGTCGATCAATGTAACACCCCAAGCTTCCATGGTATGCTTCTCTCTAAATAATATAGTAGCATGTGTTGTACGAAACTTCGAGGTCTAACACAGACCACAACCAATCAAACCAGCTGTTATGAATTGTAATACCCACTTTTTGAAATTTTATAAATTTTATCTCTCAAAATGGACTTTATTTTTGGATTTAGAATATCAAAATTAGATTAGGGTTAATTTTTGGTATTTTTCTGAAAACTTTCAATTTTTGTTGAATAGTGAAAAACACTGTGTTATTAGTTAAAACCAACTTTTTATTTAAATAATCATTTATTTTATTTTATTTTAGGTCAAAATAGATACATAATACCTATATAAGTTCAATTTAATTCATTGGAGTCAATTTATATTAATTTTAGATATATAAAAATTTTATTTAACTTTTCACCATCTTTTACCCAACTCTTAGGAGAATTTGTAAATTCACATAAAACTTATTTTTACCATTTCTATGAGTGGAATTTCAAAAATCCATGATACACGGTTAATATTAAGGATTAATATGTTCTTCAATAAGATAAAAATAATTTTTGGTGAATAGTAACTTTTTTACTTTTATTTACCATGATTAAATTTAAATAGGGTAATTAAGGGTAAAAATGATATTATTATTACCCTAACACATGTATTAATTCTATTGAATAAGTATAATTCGACCGAAAACAACCTTAGGAATAAAATATGAACCTCTTTGGTCCACATAGATTAGATTAGGAAATTTATTATTATTTAATTCAAAGAAGAGTTAAAATCAAAGTTTAATTACTAAAACATTTTTAATATAGGGTTATACATAAGATAAATTCGATTATAAATATTAGTTAGAAAGATAAATATATTTCCTACATAATCGTATTTTATTTATAATTTTTATACATTAAAGAATTTAATTTATTAATGACACAATGATAATGCAGTAATTACCTTATTAGGGAAATATTAAAATAATTGATATTATAAATACCCAAATAAATATAATATGATAATTTTAATGAACTCCACTAATTTAATAGGTTAATATGACATGTTATGGTCTATTAAATGAATTAGTTTTGAAGTAATAATGCTGTTATGAATTTAGGAAAAACAGAATACCAAATAGTGTCAAAATTGACATAAAAGAGTTTTTAAAACAAATATTATAATATTAATTGATATTAAATTCTTAAAAAACTAAGTTTTGGACAAGAAACTTATATAATGATAGTTATATCATTAATGAACCACTTTTGGTTCTCCTAGATTTATATAGTAAGTTTATTAACCATATAATATAAAAATACAAAGAGACATGGTAAATGTCAAACTATTTATCTAAGAGGTAAATATAAATGATAAGGTTAATTTAGTTACCCAAAACTGTCTAAAATCTGTTGGTTGAATGTATTTCGACCCATCCCCACCTTAGACTCGAAATAAGTCAGTTTGGAGCCATTATAAACTGAATATAAATTTATTATAAAATAATATTTCTAACCTTTCCTAAGGTGCCCCTCACCCCTCTTATAAAAGGGCACCCTTATTCTCTCAAATTCATACCTTCAAAGCCTTTTGTCACGGATAAACCCTGTAAAAATAGTCTCTCAACTTTCCTCAATTAAACCTAGAGGCCTTATTTTGATCCTAAATCCAACCAAAGAGCCCTTTTGATCAAATCAAAAGTAAGAACCTGAAGAAGAGGTAATAATTTCACCACCCTCTTTCAAGTTCCTTTCTTCTTCAACTTCTTCTTTCTTTGTTATTTACATTATAAAATAATAAATACAGTATCTTCTATATACTATGATGTTATTATAAATATGGTACAACCATATTCATTATTCTATCCATCCTTTGAATGACATGTCACCATACGTGCGCAAGTAGGGCTTACCGTCTCCACGTTGTGGTGTAATTGTTATTCAATACATTATTATTTGGATGGGTATAATAATGATGTGTAATTAATTTAAATAATAAATATAACATGATAATGATTCTATATATATGATACACTATCCAATTATATATTATTTTAATATCAAAAGAATGATATTGTCGCTCGTGCGTACGTACGGACTACCGTCTCCCCGAACGCGATGGGATTCATTCCCAATCGTATTTATTAAAGAATAATTTTCATTTGATTATTAGAAATAATGATTAAGGAATGGATATAATTCTAGATATGAATAAGATACAACCAATGGATAAAAAACAAGGCTTATTTAACAAAACATATAAAAGAAAACGAGTAAGTGAACACCCAAAATGACGATAATACTAAAATATTATTAACAAAACAATATTAAACGATCATATATGATATCATATTTATGTATATGATTCTTTTATAATTTAATAACAATGATTTAACTATTATACGGGAGGATAACCTACCCTCGACCAAGGAAAATTAAAAGGTTAGGCTTAATTTCACAGTCTGTTTATTATCTGAGGTTGTTTTTACGAAAGTATCTATTGGGACATCTTTATCATCCACATCCATGTTTCTTAAAAATGTATTTCAAAACATTATTACTATGTCATAGACTTTGGGTTAAAGTAATTTATACCCTTTATTGACTTTTATAAGATGTTTATAAAGGAATCATTATGTCATTTCCAAACAAGGTCCTTTTTAACCTTTTCGACAGAATTAATGTAAGAATGTCTTTTTTAACTTATACAGCGGGTGTGGCTATTTTCTGCCATTATAAAATCATCGAAGTTTACCTTACAATCTAATTAGAATATTTTCAAATTAAATGTTTTCTTTTATAATTATGTGTATTATAAATGATTTCAAAAAAAGAGATATTTCACTAAAATAGTTTTGATTTCATCTATGTCAATATACTTTGATGGATTTTAAGCTTATTTGAAGTTGATTTATTATGATACAAAACCTCCACATTGTATTTAAGGTTTTGTGATATGTTTGAATATGGATGTGTTATTTTTATACCATTCATGGTTTTTAGAGAAAGTATTGACATTTCGTATACTAGTTTTAATACGAATATTTATGTTATGTTTAAACCTATTCATATGAGGAAGGAATTGGACTTAATAAGTGATAGGTGCAGACCGATATAGCTCCTTTATGCATAGGTAGGTATTATGAGACAAAATCGTGTCTTGGAACAAGGCCTTGACGATATATTATTTGTAGTCTTGGCATAAGTCCTTGACTATGTGGTTATGATAGTCCAGAATTATGCATTCCCTTATTATGAAAGAAGTTATTGATATTGCATGTGATTATTCGATTTGTAGAATATCCATGTGAATAAGTAAATGGAATTATTTCATTTTATCTGTTCCATATTATGTTGAAGTTAAAATTTAAAAGGCTTTTGTTTTAGTTATGCATTGCCTTAAATGTTTATTCTTATTTTTGAATGTTTCCGCTATATTGTTATTCTTACTGAGCATCTGAGCTCACCCATTTCTATGCTTTATTTTTTCCAGGATGTGAAGATGTATATTATGACTAACTTGGAGGGATAGTAAAAGGGATAAGATTATTCAAATGGGACATTATTTTAGTTTTGTTTTGATTTCATGATGTAATGTAAGACTTATGAATATATCGAGTGTTTCCAAGGCTACTAAACAAATCGGTCTTCCGAGATTTGATCATTCTTGTGATCATGCCAATGTTATGTAATAATGCACCGACTCTGGGTAACTGGGGTTAGGGTGTTACAGTTGGTATCAGAGGAAGTTTAGTACAAAACTTGGAAGCTAGATTTAGATAAAATCTGATTAGAGCACATAGCCCTAAGATAGACTTTGAGTATTAGTATAGAAGAACTTCCTAGAATTTTGTTATTGTAGAGATTTTGTGTGTTTTCCAGAAATAAATCCCCTTCTAGATACGAGTAGGTACAGGCGACTCTGGAATTGATGTACCTAGGGGTAAAACTCGAAAACACCGCTTTGAGCTAGACTCGAACGAGAATTGGTGCATGACAATGGGCCTTGCTGCACTCTTGGTTACGACACTCCCGAGGGATATGCTTAGGATAATTACCATTTTCCTTATAAACCATTATGAAGGGTTTATGAGTATATAATTCCTTAAAGAAAACATTTTTTATGATTATGGATTATATCCATTAATAGTTCAATTTTTGTTAAGTGTTTTACAAGTATGGAATTATGTATTTTGATTCATAAACTGATCTAGTTTATTCCGTTTTTTAGAAATGGCGCCTAGTGTAAGTAATGGAAACTGTATCAATGAACGCACTCCATATATGGATTTACCTCCTACTCAAGATAATTAAAGTGGAGCTGGTGATGCAACTGGTGCTGATTAGCTAATCACTATACTGGGATAACTCACTCAGGTTATGAAAAATAACCTTACCCGTATGGAGCACCCAGATCTACAACATGGAGGATCAGTGTTAGATTTCCTCATGAGGGAACAACCACCAACATTTAATGGGAGTAAAAATCCACTAGTAGAAGGGCAATGAATAGATTCCTTAGAGAAAATATTTCATCCTTTTGGGAGTAGTGAAATGGAAAAAGTTGTCATGGCAGTTTACCGCCTCACTAGAGATGCTGATCAATGGTGGTCATTGATTCAAAACACAAAGGAAGATGATTAAGTATCACATATGTAATGGAGGGAGTTTAAAGAGATTTTCTTAGAATAATACTTTCTTCGTGACCATCGAGCAGACATGGAAAGGCAATTTCTGAGCCTAAGGAAAATGGAGGATGAGAATGTTGCAAAGTATGAGGCTAAGTTTACAAGGTTAGAAAGACATGCTGCAGATTATATACATAACATAATAAGTAATATTGATCATTTCATTTATGGGTTAAAAACATTTCTCTGTTGATATTTAGTATCACAATCCTTCTCGTCGTATGAAGATATTCTCTCATGTGCTATCAAGACATGACAAATAATTCTTTAAGTCTTATGACTTTAAAGCAAAGAAACAGAAGAAGAGATCTGTTGATCACATTGTAAATGTAAATAAGGGAAAGAAGGGACAATTTGAATATCCATCCTAAAGTAAATGTGGGAAGAAACACCCCAGTACTTGCTTGAAGGGAATGGGAGTCTGTTACAAGTGTGGTGAAAAAGGCCACCAAGATCGTGATTTCAAGGGGAAGAAAGAAGCTACCGGTGTTCAATACTACAATTACAGGGAGGCTGGACATTATGAAAATTAATGTCTTAAGAGTCAAGGGAACAAAACTTAGAAAAGGTCCAGGGATCAAGGCCAAGCTTATGAAATCACCACTGCTGAGGTTAAAGCTCTGAAAGACATGGTGGCAGGTAATTTAATGGTTTTATCAAGTTTAGAAAATGCTTTATTTGATTATGGATCATCACATTGTATCATATCTACCTAGTTTTCTATGAAAATTAGATATTTCCAATTTGATTTAACAAGGGATTTGTTAGTCAATACTCATAAGGGAAGTATCATTGCAAAAAAGTTTTGTGAATCTGTCCCCATTAGAGCATATAAATGTTCTTTATCTACTGATCTCATCATTATACCTATGATTGAGTTAGATATAATCCCCATTATGGATTCGATTTCAGACCATGATGTGATGATTTATTGTAAGAAGATGGAGGTTATGATTTTTGATGATGATGATAGGGAACACCTTATCTTTAGAGCAGAATCGTTACCACCTAATTCTTATCTAGATCCACCCCCAGTAGCTCAACTAAATTCATGTATTGGGGAGGAAGAAAATGAAATAACTATGGGTGAGGAAATGAATGTTCAAATAGAGTATGTACCTATTTTAAAATAATATGTAGATGTGTTTCCGGAAGATTTACCTAGACATCCTCCAAAACGAGAAGTTGAGTTTTCCATTGATTTAATTCCTGGTTCAAGGCCTATATTGAAGACCCCTTATAGAATGACCACTATGGAATTAGTTGAACTAAAGAAACAACTAGAGGAATTGAGTAATAAGAGATTTATTTTCCCTAGTGTTTCTCCATGGGGAGCCCCGATCATTTTTGTTAAGAAGAAAGATGGATCTATGAGGTTATGTATCGACTACAGGGAAATCACTACTATAACAATAAAGAATAAGTATCCCCTACCTCACATTGATGATTTATTTGACCAACTGCATGTACCTCAATATTTTTCAAAGATTGGACTTATATATGGATACCATCAGTTTCATGTGAAAAAGGAAGAAATTCTGAAGATATCATTTCGATCCAGGTATGTGAATTACGAGTTTATAGTAATGCCTTTCGGGCTGACTAATGCACCCTCGGTTTTCATGGATCCAATGAATAGAGTTTTCAAGGAATATCTTGATGAATTTGTAGTGGTATTTATTTATGATATCTTGGTATACTCCAAAAGCAACAAAGATCATGAAAATCCCCTGCGTATTATCCTGACGACTTTGAGAAGACATGAATTATATGGGATGTTTAGGAGGTGTGAATTCTGGTTGTAGGAGATATCTTTTCTTGGACATATTGTCTCTAAGGATGGAATCTTTGTTGATCCTTCTAAGACAAGAGCAATCCAAGAATGGACAACACCAATTAGTATAACCAAGGTACGCAGTTTTATTGTTTTAGCACGTTATTATCGATGTTTCATCCAGAATTTTGCCAGGTTGGCTAACCCATTAACCAAGATCACATGTAATGGGGATAAATTTGGTTGGAAAAAAGAGTGTGAATAATGTTTTGAAGAACTAAAGGGAAGATTAGTCAATGATCCTATTTTGAATCTACCATTGGGGAATGATAGGTTTGTGATTTATAGTGATTCTTCAAAGAAAGGACGTGGTAGTGTCCTTATGAAGAATGATAGGGTTATTGCCTATACATCACGGCAGCTGAAAATTCCTAAGAAAAAATATCATACTCATGATATTGAGTTAGCTTCTGTAATATTTTCTTTGAAGATTTGGAGACACTATATCTATGGTAAAAAATGTGAGATTTATACTGATCACAAGAGTTTGAAGAATATTTTCTCATAGAAAGAACTCAACATGAGGCAAAGGAGATGGATTGAACTACTCAAGGATTATGATTGCATGATACACTACCACCCGGGGAAGGAAAATAAGGTGGAAGATGCTTTGAGTAGAAAGGATCATGGAGTTTTGAACCAGATGAGAGTTGAGAGGGATCCTATTTTCATGGATCTAGTAAATATTGATATGGGAGTCACCATGGAAGGTGAAACATCAATAAATTTTCAAATGGTTTCCAAACCATCTTTACTAGAAAGGATAAAGAGTTCTCAGACTGATGATGAAGAGTTTCAAAAGAAGATTAAAGCTGTGTATGATGGGAGATTGAGTGACTTTGTATATGAAGATGGAATTTTGAAATTTGGGAAGAGACTTTGTGTTACCGATATACTTGATCTGAAAAAGGGAATTATTGGATGATGCTCATAGTTCCAATTTCTCTATACACCCCAGGAGAACCAAAATTTTATAGTGATTTGAAGGAACATTTTTGGTGGGACAACATGAAGAGGGATATTAGTAATTTTGTGTCAAGATGTATGGTTTTCCAACAAGTGAAAGCTGGAAGGAAGCAGCCTGGAGGAGTCATGAAACCTCTTCCCATACCTGAGTGTAAATTGGATAATATCACGATGGACTTTGTCATGGGACTACCAAAGAATCATAGAAGGAATGAAGCAATACAGTTCATTATTGATCGTCTTACCAAGTCAACAGATTTTCTTGCTATAAGAGAAGATATACCACATGAACATCTAGCAAGACTATATATTAATAAAGTTTTGAGACATCATGTAGTACCCCTATCGATTGTTTCTGACCATGATCCACGTTTTACATCCCGATTCTGGAAAATTCTTCTGAAATCCCTGGATACTGAACTTTATTTGAGCACTGCCTACCACACTCAAACAGATGGACAATCAGAACAGACTATTCAAACCTTATAAGACATGTTGAGATCATGACCACTTGACTTTCAAGGTATGTGGGATTAATATTTACCTATGGTAGAATTTTCATATAATAATAGCTTCCATTCAAGTATTTATATGGCACCATATGAAGCATTATACAGAAAGAGATTTCACACACCAACCTATTGGGATGATGTTGGTGAAAGAAAACTCGTAGGCCCAAAACTGGTGGAGGAAATGATGGAAAAAGTGATGGTAATCCAAAACCACATCAAAGCAGTTCAAAGTATGAAAAAGAGCTGTGCCGATAACCGAAGGAAGGATTTGGAATTTTAGGAAGGAGAACATGTTTTATTGATGGTATCTCAATATAAGGGAGTTATACGTTTCAGTAAGAAGGGAAAATTGAGTCCCAGGTACATCATACCTTTCGAAATTCTAGAACGAATTGGGGCAATAGCTTACCATTTTTCAATGCCGCTAAGTCTCTCCAAAGTTCACGATGTGTTCCACGTATCACTGTTGAGAAAATACATGCCTGACCCAATGCATGTACTCACCTATGAGGAAGTAGAACTGGAACCCGATCTATCTTATTGTGAAGAGCCCATTCAGATTCTTGATACCAGAGAACAAGTTATGAGAAACTGGATGACTCGTCTGGTAAAAGTTTTATGGAGAAACCATAAGATGGAAGAGGCAACGTGGGAACTCGAGGAACATATGATGGAGAACCACCAGTGTCTTTTCATGCGGTAATATTCTAGAAATTTCTAGGACGAAATTATATGAAGGAGGGGATAATGTAACACCCCAAGCTTCTACAGTATGCTTCTCTTTTAATAATACAGTATCGTGTGCTGTACGCAACTTCGAGTTCTAAAACACACCACAACCAATCAAACTAGCTGTTATGAATAGTAATACCCAATTTTTGAAATTTAATAAATTTTATATTTAAAAATGGACTTTATTTTTGGATTCGGAATATCGGAATTAGCTTAGGGTGAATTTTTGGTATTTTTCTGAAAACTTTCAATTTTTTATGAATAGTGAAAAACACTGAGATATTAGTTAAAATCAACTTTTTAATTAAATAATTATTTATTTTATTTTATTTTAGGTCAAAATAGATACATAATACCTATATAAGTTCAATGTAATTCATTGGAGTCAATTTATATTAATTTTAGATATATAAAAATTTTATTGAACTTTTCTCCGTCTTTTACGCAGCTCTTAGGAGAATTTTCAAATTCACATAAAACTTATTTTTACCACTTTTGTGAGTGGAATTTAGAAAATCAAAGAGATATGGTAAATATGAAAGAGTAAAATGTGGTTTAATAAGATAAAAATAATTTTTTGTGAATAGTAACTTTTTACTTTTATTTACCATGGTTAAATGTAATTAGGGTAATTAAGGGTAAAAATGATATTATTATTACCATAACACATGTCCTAATTCTATTGGATTAGTATAATTATACCAAAAAAAACCTTAGGAATAACATTTTAACCTCTTTGGTCCACTTGGATTATATTAGGACATTTATTATTATTTAATTCAAAGAAGATTTAAAAGAGTTAAAATCAATGTTTAATAACGAAAATATTTTTAATATAGGGTTATACATAAGATAAATTCGATTATAAATATTCATTATAAATATAAAAATATTTCATATATAATGGTATTTTATTTATAATTTTTAGAAATTTTATAATTTAATTTATTTATGACACAATGATGATGCAGTAATTACCCTATTAGTGAAATATTAACATAATTGATATTATAAATACCCAAATAAATATAATTTGAGACTTTTAATAAATTACAAGAATTTTTTAGGTTAATATGACATTTTAGGGTTGAATAAATAAATTATGTTCGAAGTAATAATGCTATTATGAATTTAGGAAAAACAAAATACCAAATAATGTTAAAATTGACATAAAATAGTTTTTAAAAAACAATTATATTATTAATTGATATTAATTTCCCAAAAATCTAAGGTTCGTCCAAGAGACTTATATAATGATAGGTGTATCCTTCATGAACCACTTGGTTTTCTCTTGGATGTATAGAGTAGGTTTATTAACCATATAATATTAAAATACAAAGAGACATGGTAAATGTAAAACTATTTAACTAAGAGTTAATTTTAAATGATAAGGTAACTTTAGTGACCAAAACCTATCTAAAATAAATTTTATGAAAGGATTTAGACCCATCCCCACATTATCCTCAAAATAAGTCACTTTGGAGCCATTATAAACCTAATTTTAATTTATTATAAAATAATATTTCTAGCTTTTCCTATGGTGCCCCTCACCCCTCTTATAAAAGGGCACGCCCCCTTCTCTCAAATTCCTACATTCAAAGCCTTTTGGATCGACCAAACCATGAAAAAAAATTCTCTCAACTTGCCTCACTTTAACTTAGAGGACTTATTTTTATTATAAAGCCATCTTAAATATCCCTTTTGATCAAATCAAAAGGATGAACCCAAAGAAGAGGTAATAATTTCACCACCCTCTTTAAAGTTCTTTTTTTCTTCCACTTCTTCTTTCTTTTTTATTTCCAGTCTAAAATAATAACTCAAGTATCTACTATATACTTTTATGTAATTATAAATATGGTTCAACCATATTCATTATTCTATCCATCCTTTGAATGACTTGTCACCATATGTGCGTACGTACGGCTTACCGTCTCCACGTTGGGGTGTAACTGTTATTCAATACATTATTATTTGGATGGGTATAATAAATATGTGTAATTCATTTAAATAATAAATATAACATGATAATGATTATTTATATATGATACACCATCCAATTATATATTATTTTAATATCAAAATAATTATATTGTCGCTTGTGCGTACGTACGGACAACCGTCTCCACGAACGTGATGAGATTCATTCCCCATTGTATCCATTCAAGAATAATTTTAATTTTATGATTAAAAATAATGATTAAGAACTTGATATCATTCTGGAGATTAATAAAATACAACCTATGTATAACAACCACATATTATTTAACAAAACATATAAAAGAAAACAAGTAAGCGACCACCCGAAATGATGATAATTCTATAATATTATTAACAAAGCAATAATAAAAGATCGTATATGATATAATATTTATGTATAATATTCTTGTATAATTTAATAAAAATAATTTAACTATTATATAGGAGGATAAATTACCCTCGACCAAGGAAAATTACAAGGTAAGGGTTAATTTCACAATCTCTTTATTATCCGAGGTTGTTTTTACGAAAGTATCTACTGGGACATCTTTATCATCCACATCCATGTTTCTTAAAAATGTATTTCAAAAGATTATTAATAATTTATAGACTATGGGTTAAAGTCATTTATACCCTTTATTTACTTTTATAATATGTTTATAAAGGAATCATTCTGTCATTTTCCAAACAAGGTCCTTTTTAACCTTTTCGGCAGAATTAAGGTAAGAATGTCTTTTTAAAATTATATGGTAGGTGTGGCTATTTTCCACCATTATAAAATCATCGAAGCTTCCATTACAAGATTATAAGAATATTTTTAAAGTAAATGTTTTCTTTTATAATTATTTATCTTATAAATTATTTCAAAAAATGATATGTTTCTCTCAAATAGTTTTGATTTCATCTATGTCAACATCCTTTGATGGATTTTAAGCTTATTAGAAGTTGATTTATTATGATACAAAACTTCCATATTATATTGATGGATTTTTGATATGTTTCACTGTGGATGTGTTATTTTTAAACCATTCATTGTTTTTGGAGAATATGTTGACATTTTGTATGCTAGTTTTAATACGAATGTTTATGTTATGTTTAAACCTATTCATACGAGGAATGAATTGGACTTAATAAGTGATGGGTGGAGCCCACTATAGCTCCTCGATGCATCGGTAGGTCTCATGAGACAAACTAGTGTCTTGGAACTAGGCATTGACAAAATATTCTTTGTAGTCTTGGAACAAGGCCTTGACTATGTGGTCATGATAGTCTGGCATTATGCATTCCCTTATTATGAAAGTGGTTATTGATATTGCATGTGATTATTAGATTAGTAGAATATCCATGTGAATAATTAAATGACATTATTTCATTTTATCTTTTTCATATTATGCTGAAGTTCAAGTTTAAAAGGATTTTGTTTTAGTTATACATTGACTTAAATGATTATGCTTATTTATGAATGTTTCTGCAATATTGTTATCCTTACTGATCATCTGAGCTCACCCCTTTCTATGTTTTATTTTTTTCAGGATGTGAAGAAGTATATTATGACTAACCTGGAGGGATAGTCTAAGGGATAAGTGTATTCAAAGGGGACAAAGATGTTTTTGTTGTTTTTATTTCATGATGTAATGTAAGACTTATGAGTATATCTTGTGTTTCCAAGGCTACTAAACTAATCAATCTTTCGAGATTTGATCTTTCTTGTGATCATGCCAATGTTATGTAATAATGCACCGACTCTGGGAAACTGGGGTTAGGGATTTACATTCAATGATCACCCAGATGGTATCATGTCCCCTATACATGCATGGTAAAACTATCATGGTGTCCATCGATATCCCATACCTCTTTCGCTATGGTACCTCATGGGGTTGGGTCATGATCGTTGGAAGCTAGTGCTTAGCCTTAACCTATTGACAAGCGAGGCATCGAGAAACATACTCTTCCACTAACTTCTTTAAATATAGCCACCAAAACTCATGTAATAGGTCCTAGTACATCTTCAAAACACCTGGATGTACCACCATAAAGGAGGTGTGAAACTCCCTCAGAACCTCCTCCCACAATGCCACTTGTACAACTATGCGCCCTTTGAAAAGAATGAAGTGCTCCCCACTTATCGAATATCCATCAGGGAATGCCCTATGGAAAAATGAGCTTGTCTTATCTCGTAGTAGTTATCCCCAAGATGTGCCTTCCCGACTCACTACAAGAGTGGAGGGGTGACAACCATCGACTAGAGGTAACCAGCTCCATCTCTATCTAAAAAGGATATCTGTAAAATGGCCAACTGCTCTGATGCCCTATTCAGCAACTGCATGTAGGATCTCATACTGAGAGCATCCATAACCACATTCCCCTTACTAATATTATAGAAAATATCAAATCCATAGTATCGGAGGAACTCTAGCAATCGCCTCTATATCATGATCAGGTCATTCTTAGAGAATATATACATTAGACTCTTATGGTATGATTAGACGATAAATTGCTTGCCCATTATGTAGTGTCGACACATCATCAATGCGAAGAATACCACCGCTAGATCAAGATCATGGGTCAAGTAGTTTTGCTCATCCTGTCTCAACTGGTGCAAACCATAGGGAATCAACACTTTCCCCTGTATCTGGACACAACCAATCATGGTCCTTTATGAATTGCAGAACACAACGTACATGACACCCACCTCTTGCAATCTCAATATGGGAGCACTCGTCAACCTGTAACTCAGCTCCTAAAATCAATTCTAGCATGTCTCTATCAACGCAAAAGTGTTTCCATTATATGTCAAATCCATAAAGGGTGCTACTACTCTAGAAAATTTGGGTAAAAACCTTTGATAGAACCCATCCAAACCAAGAAATCTCCACAGCTCAGTAACACTCTTGGGTGGCTCCCAAGTATGCACCGCCTGAATCTTCACCAGATCCACTAAAACTCCAACCTCTAAAAGGATGTGTCCCAAAGAGTTGACCTCTAGAATATAGAACTAAAACTTCAAGATATTCCCATAAATATAGTGCCCTTGAAGTGTGTCTAGGACCATCCTAAAGTGTATTGTGTGCTCCTCCTCAGACATCAAGTATACTAGTATGTCATCAATGAAGACCGCCAAAAACATGTATAATTAAGGATATAAGATCATGTTCATGAATCCAATGAACAATTATGGGGAATTCATCATGCCAAATGACACCCCCATGTAATTGTAGTGGCCCTATCTACATTTTAAGGCTATATTCATTACATCCTAATCCCTTTCACGATGATTTTGACAGCCAGATCTGAGGTCAATCTTCTAGAACTACCTCGCTCCATTATGATGATCGAAGAGGTCATAAATCTTTGGTAGTATATACGTTTTCTTCTTGGTCACCTAATCCAGGTTCTAGAAGTCCACTTATAACCTTGACCTCCTATCTTCCTTCTCAGTAAACAAAACTGGGGCATCATAGGGTGAAACACTAGGTCACACGAAGCACTTCCCCTGCAGGTCCTCCAACCGTACCCTCATATCACAAATCTCCATGAGATCCCTACAATATTCAGGTGTAGATTTTAGTTCTATCCTAGGTTATAAATCAATGAATAAGTATACATCCATATAGGGAGGTAATCTAGGACATTTTCATGAAAGACATCCTCATACACAACCACCACAATAGAAAATTGAGGAATCCTATCATCCGCTGCATCGAGGGAGAGGCTATCCATCTGGTGACTATTCTGCTACACCCTCCTATGAGTATGTCCATCCCACACTGTATTTGTTCCCTTTTATCTAAAAATGAAAAACTAGTCCCATCACTACAGACACACTGTACTCTGCGTCTAAAAAAGTCAATATAAGCATGGATTGTAGATAACCAGTCCATACCAAGAATGATATCATAAGTCCTCAATGCCAATACTATGATATACCAACCATAACTCTCACCTCCAAGAGAAATCTTACACTATCTTCACCATTGTGTGATCATCGAATCCCCTCCCATAAGAGTCTCTAAACGTAAGGGTCTAGTCAACGGTTCAATTAGAATATATGATCCCTAAATAAGGACTGTGGAAAAAAAATAATGACCAGACACTATATCTATATAAACTTCATCTAGGGTATAGAAACCATGGACTGTACCTCTAGTCATCCATGGAGCACCAGGTTCATAAGCCTACATCACCTGCAGTTGTCCTCATCCCTGTTCACCTGCTCCTTAAGCTTGGCGTGGACCACCCAGGTGTGGTGGTGGTAACACATCGAACCTCTACCCTCCTCCTACAACTGTACATGCTCCTATTATACGTATTCAACCCTCCAAACCACCCTAATCACGTATCTTTCTCTGCCTCAATGGTCTTTCGACCATCCCCCAATCTTCTGAACATCGAGTCAGGAAATCTCGATCCAGATTCCCCTGACCACTGTATGCATAACACTACATATCTATAGGCTTAATTATGCCACCATTGGAGCCCTACATGTCTAACTTTGTATCATATGGTTGTATACCGAAGTGAATTTCCTTCTGGGGTCTCTTTTACTACCATCATCTACCTACGGACAAAGTCTGAGCCACCTGGTACCTGTTGGTAGCTCCCGCTGCTGGTGTCTGCTCTGCTAGAATTATATCCAATAGTAGAGATTACTCCAGTACCCCAACATATGTAGGAATGCTAAGGGATATCATGGATTCAATGTTATCATAGATTATTACACACCCAAAGGTCTGACCCTTGAAGAATAGGTCTCACACCATATCCGTGGAGTAGCGAGATAGATTAGTAAACCTCGTCGAGAACTACACAATAGTATGAACACCCTTCTACAGATGCAGGAGCTCTTGGCTTCACATTGATCACAACGTAGTTGGAATGAACTCCTACATAAAGTGGTTCTCTAAGTATACAGAAGAGTGAGTCACCTCATCATGTGTATGGGTCACTAATATCCACCATCGCCCTGCTGATCCTTGAAGAAGACTCATGACTAGGACCTCCATTTGGTCGGAAGTCGTCCTCACAAGGTAGAAGACATGTGCAACTACCTCCTACCAATTCTGAGATACATAGGGGTCTGTCTTACTCCAAAAAATTGGGTGGTCTCTGACTATGGAACTCATGCAACACAATCCACATTTGTTTATCCTCAACCAATTGTGTTGAGAGTAAATATTTCTCGATATGTGGTGGCATCACCGGTAAACCACCCGAAGGTGCTATCTACGGTACATGGAGTATCTCTGGTACAAGTACTTATACTAACACCTCATTTCTAGGTAGATTATCCTCATGATAATGCAATGGAACCCTAGTTGGCCATCTATGTGGAGGTATCCCGAAGTGAAACAAGATGTACCATGGTCAGTAGAGTATACCTCATGAGCTCACTGAAGAAGGACATACGAACAAACCCAAATGCTATATGATTCATGTACCATTATTATCCCCACAATTAGGGTTTTTATGTACTATGTTAGAAAGAAATTTTCTAGAGTCCTAGTGTATGGATACGTCGGTTTCCGCATCAACACTAGATTCTCTTGACTAATAACTGAACTCAAAACAGTCGACACTGTTTCCCCGAACCATCGTCAGAGACTCCCAGTCCAGAAGAAGAACTGATATGATCTGATACCACTATTTCATGACCCATCCTAGTGGGTCCTGCGTCGTGACTACCCCAATCCCTCCTATGATATGTAAGGGGCTGGAGACTAGCACTGATTAGGCATATCTCACAAATGAGAGGCATTTTCCTAAGTATCTGTACACACAAACACATCTCTGAGCCCAAAATGATGAAATGAAGTAAAAAATATAAGTATACAATGAATGAATACACTAATATACCAATCATAGAGTACAACTATAAGAAACTAGAAAGTAAAGAGGGATATAATTAAATCCCACTAAAAGAAAGAATCTGTAAAAGTTAATTCACAAGTTCTTGAAATGCATCCGCATAAAACCCTACCTGAAGGGTAGCTAGAGAAAAACGTTCTGAAGTTTAAGAAGGACACCACATCCATCTGATATTTATAATAAAAACATAGTCTAGGTACACTTGGGAATTATTCAAAGTGTTGATCGTCTGGACATGACATGGCACATGCGGGAAAAGCCCGTACATGTGTGGGTAAAATAGTATTCAGTTGGAAACCCTAAAACCACAACCGAAAAACCACAAAGGAAATACAACAAGTGAATAGTATATTATGATAAACATTGACTTATATATGTATAAAATATACCAAGGATATCCAAGTTTACTCATAACCATCAATAAAGTAAATTTGTAAGTCACAAGCAATCACAGCTAATTTGGGCCCCTCCCCAAGATGAAAACACTAGTCAAAGATCATAACTTATAGAGAGGGGAGCCTTCCCAGAGAATAATAACAACCCAATATATATTAACCCACAATGTAGGGATAATTCTCAAAGAATGCTGATAACCCCACTGATGTGAATCCTAAAGTATGAGATTATTCATAGAGAATACCAAAAACCCTACTGATACAGCTCAGTAGATGGAGAACTAACGCCCTATTCTCATTGGTTATATAAATATCCAAAAACATCCATTAGGGGTTATAGAGGATCTATCCATTCCCATAGAGGGATAACATAACTCTATATGGGACTCGGACTTTAGAGATGACTACTATCCGATGATATTGACATAATAATTTACTGAACCCTCAAGGAAAGAACCAAGGAAAAATCTCCACCTATACTGGTACAAGATAAAAACCAACAAAACCATATAAAAATGATAGAATCATTTAAAGGGTACCTATGACCTTGATAGATTGTCAAACAGACCTTTAGTTTGAACGTTATGATCATTTTATTGAAAAAGTCTGACCTGGGTTTGGTTTGGGTCTGACCCAACCAAACCTGCTGACCTGACCCGATATGATCGACCTGACCTGACCCAATCCATCTTGAACCATTAAGACTAGCCTACTGGGATGTGGTCCACTGAACTGTTGGACCCAGCCCATCGGGCTATTGGAACAGCCCTGGTCGTCCAGCCCGACCTACTACATGTGGGCTGACCCCCTTCTCCCACACGTGACTGACCCTGCTACATGCTCCTGGTCAACACAACACCACTGCAATCAATGCGGTCAACCACTATGTTTTCCAGCCCCGCGTGCATTTCCTCTGCTTCTGGAAGCTCCATGCGGACTCTAGCCATGTACGCCAGCTCCCCCGTGACACTGCTCTGGCTGCGAGCTCCCACATAGCCCTGTCTGGACTACCCCTGCCACTCCACCAACAACCCATCTTCCTCGCACTCCGCCTAGCACTTCTCATGGTATAATCCCTATAGGGCCACATGTTGGATCCACTGCTAGCTGCCCTACCGATGAACCCTTTGTCAACCTCGCACTCTGCATAAACTGGCTGGAGCTGCTACTCTGGTCCCCGCCATGCACCATGACCTCACACTGCTACCATGGGCAATTTTCACTATATATTCACTATCACACCTCTATGGTGTCATTGTAGTGTCAGATACCTGATCTTAGATAATTATGCCACGGGTTGAAGGAATGAAGATCCTCAATTAATATTTCATGAAGAACGAGGAATGTGGGAAAGATTGGGGGAGATAAAATATAGCACATGAACACCCAAAGAACAGATCTTTGCCTTTGTTCATGTCAGCTTTGATTCGTTCTTATTAGCAGGATCACGAAGAACAAAGAAAAACACAAATATATCTTCCACTTAAATACCTATAAGCATAAACCCATCCCGCAAGAGACTGAACTGCGAATCAACCTACTCATGTGTTGGTCCACGGTCATCGTTGAAATTACAAATGATGAATTAATCACAATAAAACAGCACCCTACCTATAATTTGGATCAGTTGCTAATGAAGGGTGAAGGTAAATCAATAGCATTCGTTGATCCATTGAATTCATGTTTAATAGTCCTTGATTCATCAATCTGTTGACATTTGTTATAGGGATATCTTTCTCCTTTCCTCATAGGACTTCGAGGGTTATGTGGTAACCCAAGATTATTGATAATAGGAATAATTAAAATAAAAATAACGTGGCATCAAAATAAAATAATTTTTATTAAATATTTTAAAGTTGTTTATGTCCAAAATATAATATTCATGGTTGACCATGATAGTTGATGTTAGACCCCACCTAATGTAGAGTCACTATTCTGAATGCAATGGTGCCATCATATTTTTTGATACAAACTTCAATTTTAGAGTTATTCAAGTTTTAAAGAAAAATCACCCACATGATTTATTAATAAATAAACATCATTAAATGAATTTTCTTTGGTAGACTAGGACTCAGAATCATATTCTGTCTCTAGCTCTGATATTCTAATTTTCTTAATTAATTTATAAAAATAAAACTGGAGAAAATTTGAGTCTTTACATGACCTGTTATTGGGAAAGTGGAACTACGCATGAACATAGGAAGTACTTATGATTATTTGGGTTCAAACTATATATATTACTTGATATCTGTTTAGTTATTTTAGATATTTTTTGTGTTGGTCAAACACCTATTAAGACCACTTATTGACTGATTTATGAAATGGGTATAATTGATATTAGATTTATGCGGTATGTATCGATATATCACTACTATAATTTAGTTATTTTCATATTGTTGACTATTTAATAAATTTAATTTGGGATATATTTGGATGACTCTATAATAAGAGTGTAGTCACTCTAATGTATGGTATTGGATCTCACATCTATTCAAAAAACTATTATGTATAGGAATCTATGAATGATGCCTTTAGTGCTCTAACTCTAACATGCTGAACCAGTTTGGGGTGTTACTAAAGCTTATCAAATCCGTATTTTTATTATTTTATTTATTTAAGGATTGGTATATTAGATATATGATGGTTGATACATGGGTGAAAAGCTATTATTATGTCTAGAAAACATAGTTTTAATGACAACTCAAGTTTTCAGGGTAGTGGGATTGTTATTATTAGTTGTGGAATTATGATTTCATGATTTTTCTCAAGTGTGTTTTTAGAATTTATGGATTATTGGACTTTCCATCTTACCTAAGGTAGGGTTAATGTATGAGTTCATAAATCATGATTTCGAACATAGGTTCACATTTCATGAAACTCCTTACATTTTATTGTAAAAGGATTAAATTAATTAAATTTTAATAAAAATTTATGCAATATTTTCCCAATTATAACACCCCATGCTTCCACGGTACACTTCTCTTTGAAAAATACAATAGTGTGTTTTGTACGTAACTTCGAGTTCTAACACACCACAACCAATCAAACTAGTCGTTATGAATATTAATACCCACTATTTAAAAATTTTAAATTTTTATCTTTCAAAATGGACTTCATTTTGGGATTCGGAGTATCGAAATTAGATTAGGGTAAATTTTTGGTATTTTTCTAAAAACATTCAATTTTTTGCTGAATAGTGAAAAGCACTGAGTTATAGTTTAAAATCGATTTTTTATTTAAATAATTTTTTATTTTATTTAAATTTACATTAGGTAAAAATAGATAAATAATACCTATATAATTTCAATGTAATTAATTGGATTTATTTTATAATAATTTTAGATATATAAAAATTTTATTGAAATTTTTACAGACTTTTACCCATCTCCTAGGAGCATTTGAAAATTTATGTAAAACTTAATTTTACCGCTTCTGTGAGTAGAATTTTAAAAAATCTGAGAGAAATGGTTGATATAAATATGTAAAATGTGGTTCAATAAGATAAAAAGAATTTTTTTTGGGAATAGTAACTTTTTTACTTTTATTTACCACAGTTAAAAGTAAATAGGGAAATTAAGGGTAAAAATGATATTTCTATTACCCTAACACATGTACTAATTATATTAGATAATTATAATTAAACCTAAAACAACCTTAGGAATAAAATATGATCCTTTAGGTCCACTTGGATTAGATTAGGACATTTATTATTATTTATTTCAAATAAGAGTTAAAAATGTTAAATTCAAAGTTTAATTACTAAATAATTTTTAATATAGGGGTAAAAATAAGATAAATTCAACTATAAATATTCATTATAAAGATACAAAATTTCTAACATAATGTTATTTTATTTATAAATTTTAGACTTTAAATAATTAAATTTATTTATGACATAAAATGATGTTGTAATTACAGTATTAATGAAAGACTAAAATAATTGATATTATAAATATCCTAATAAATTTAATTTGAGACTTTTTATGAATTAAACTAATTTTATAGGTTAATATGACATGTTAGGGTTGGTTTGATGAATTATCTTCGAACTAATAATGATGTTATTAATTTAGAAAAAACACAATACCAAATAGTGTCAAAATTGACATAAAAGAGTTTTTAAAACAAATATTATATTATTAATTAATATTCTATTCCTAAAAATATAAGGATCAGACAAAAGACTTATATGATTATAGGTGTCTCATTAATGAACCAATTTGGGATCTCTTGGAATATTATAGTATGTTTATTAACCATATAATATAAAAATAGAAAGAGACATAGTAAATGTCAAACTATTTAACTAAAAGTTAAATCTAAAATATAAAGTTAATATAGTGACCCAAACCTATATAAACCCTATTGTTTCAGTGTTTTTATACCCATACCCACCTTATCCTTTAAATAATTCATTTTTATCCATTAGAAACCGAAAATTATTTTATTATAAAATAATATTTCTAGCTTTTCCTATGGTGCCCCTCACCCCTCTTATAAAATGGTACTCCACATTCTCTCTAATTCACACCTTAAAAGAAATTAGGAATGGACAAAACCTACCCAAATAACCTATAAACTGTCTAAACTTCATCCTAGAGTCCTTAATTTAGACAAAAATCCAGCCTAAGTATCCCTTTGGATCAAATAAAAATGAAGAACTCGAAGAAGAAGTAAATATTTCATCACCTCTTTCAAGTTCATTTCTTCTTCCACTTCCTCTTTCATTGTTGTTTCCATTCTAAAATATTAAATCCAGTATATTATATATACTATGATGTTATTATAAATATGGTTCAACCATATTCATTATTCTACCCATCCTTTGAATGACATTTCACCAAACATGCTTACGTATGACTTACCATCTCCACATGGTGGTGTAATTGTTATTCAATAAATTTTTATTTGGATGAGTATAATAATGATGTTTAATTAATGTAAATAAAAAATATAACATGATAATTATTCGGTATATATGACATACCATCCAATTATATATTATTTTAATATCAAAAGAATGATATTGTCGCTCTTGCGTACGTAAGGATTACCGTCTTCACGAACACGATGAGATTCATTCCCCATCGTATCCATTCAAAAATAATTTTCATTAGATGATTAAACATAATGATTAAAGACGTAATATAATTCTAAATATGAATAAGATACATACTATTCATAAAAATCATTACTTACGTAAAAAATCATATAAAGGAAAACGAATCAGTTAACACCTGAAACATCGATAATAGTAAAATATTATTTACAAAGCAATATTAAAAGATCATATATGATATCATATTAATGTATATGATTCTTGTATAATTTCATAACTATTATTTAACCATTATAAAGGAGGTTAACCTACCCTATACCAAGGAAAATTACAAGGTAAGGGTTAATTTCACAATCTCTTTATTATCTGAGGTTGTTTTTACATAAGTATCTACTGAGACCTCTTTATCATCCACTTCCATGTTTCTTAAAAATGTATTTCAAAACATTATTTACTAGAAAATGGGGTAAATACATTTATACCCTTATTTTACCATATATGTTTTGAAAGGAATCTTGATGACGTTTTCCAAACAAGGTACTTTATGACCTTTTCGGCAAAATTAAGGTAAGAATGTTTTTTTAACTTATACGGCGGGTGCAGCTATTTTCCGCCTTTATAAAATCGTTGATGCTTCCATTACAAGATTATAAGAATATTTTAAAAATAAATGTTTTCTTTATTATTATGTGACTTTTAAATGATTTCAAAATAGATAGAGATATTTCTCTAAAAAAGGTTTTTGATTTCATCTATCTCAACATCCTTTGATGGATTTTAAGTTTATTTGAAGTTGATTTATTATGATAAAAAACATCCATATTGTATTGAAGGTTTTGTGATATTTTTGACTGTGGATGTTATATTTTTATACCATTCATGGTTTATGGATAAATTATTTATATTTCATATGCTAGTTTTAATATGAATGTTTATGTTATGTTTAAACCTTTTCATACAAGGAATGCATTGGACTTAGTAAGTGACGGCTGGTTCCCGCTATATCTCCTCGATGCATTGGTATGTATCATGAATGAAATTATTGTCTTGGAATAAGTCCTTGAAAAATATTATTTGTTGTCTTGGCACAAGGCCTTGACTATGTGGTTATTAAGTCTGGCATTATGCATTCCATCATTATGAAAGTGGCTGTTGATTTTTCATGTGATTATTCTAATTGTAGAATATTCATGTGAATAAGTAAATGAAATTATTTTGATTTATATTTTCCATATTATGATGATGTTTTTGTTGAAAAGGTTTTTGTTTTATTTCTATACATTTCCCTAAATGATTATGCTTATTTATTAAAGTTTTCATTATATTGTATTCCTTACTGAGCATCTAAGCTCACCCCTTTCTATGTTTTATTTTTCCTAGGATGCGAAGAAGTATATTATGATTGACCTACAGGGATAGTCTATGGGATATCATTATTGTCTATGGAATCAATGTTGTTGTAGTTTTCCATTTTATGATGTAATGTAAACCTTATGAATATATGTAGTACTTCCAAGGCTACTAAACTAATCGGTCTTTAGAGACCTGATCTTTTGTGATCATAACAATGAAATGTAATAATGCACCAACTCTAGGTAACTGGGGTTGGAGATTTACAGTTGGTATCAGAGGAAGTTTAGTACAATCCTTGGAAACTAGATTTAGATAAACTCGGATTGGAGCACATATCCCTAAGATAGACTTTGAGGATTATAATAGAAGAACTTCCTAGAATTTTGTTATTATAGAGATTTTGTGTGTTTTCCAAGAAATACATCCCTGTCTAGATACGAGAAGGTAGAGGTGGCTCTGGAACAAATGTACCTAGGGGTGAAACCCGAAAACACCACTTTGAGCAAGACTCGAATGGGAACTGGTGCACGACAACGAGCCTTGCTGCACACTAGGTTATGACACTCTCGAGAGATATGCTTAGTATAATTCCCATTATCATTACAAACCATTATGAAGGGTTTATGAGTATATAATGTCTCAAATAAAACATTTTTATGATTATGGATTATATCCATAAACTGTTCAATTTATGTTAAGTTCCATACAAGTTTGGATTTATGTGTTGTGATTCATAATGTAATCTAGTGTATGCCATTGTGTAAAAATGGTGCATAGTAGAAGGAATTAAAACCATATCAATGCACACAATCCTTGTAAGGATTTCCCTCCTACTCAAGATAATTATAGGGGAGCTGGTGATACAAATGGTGCTAATGAGATTATCACCATATAAGAAAAACTCACTCAGGTTATAAATAATATCCTTACTCATATGGAGCACCCTGATCTGCAGCGTGGAGGATCAATGTTATACCTCTTTATGAGGAAACAAACACCAACATTCAATGGGGGTACAAATCCATTAGTAACTGAGAAATAGATAAATTCCTTAGAGAAAATATGCCATGCCTTGGGGAGTAGCGAAAGGGAAAAAGTTGTCACGGCAGTTTACCGCCTCCCGGGAGATGCTGATCAATGGTGGTCATTGATTCAAAACACAAAAGAAGATGGTGAAGTGTCAAATATGGAATAGAGGGAGTTTAAAGAGATTTTCTTAGAAAAATAATTTCCTCATGAGAATTGAGTGGAAATGGAAATGAAATTTCTGATTCTGAGGAAAAAGGAGGATGAGAATTCCATAAAGTATGATGCTAAATTTACAAGGTCAGCGAGGCATGCTGCAGATTGTATACATAAACCAAGAAGTAAGATTGATTGTTTCTTTGATGGGTTAAAACCATTTCTCTGTCGAGCATTTGTCTCACAATCCTTTTCATCATATGAAGATATTTTCTAATGTTCTATCAAGACAGAAAAATAATTCTCTAAGTATTACGAAATTAAAGAAAAGAAATAGAATAATTGATCTGTTGAACACTCTAGAAATGGAAATAAAGGGAAGAAGGGAAAAGTTGAATATCCATCCTATAGTAAATGTGGGAAGAAACACCCTCGTACTTGCATAAAGGTAATGGGAGTCTGTTACAGGTGTGGTGAAAAAGGCCACCAAGCTCGTGATTTCAAGGGGAAGAAATAGGCTTTCGATGTTGAATGTTACAATTGTAGAGAAAGGGGGCATTATGCAAATGAATATCCTAAGCGTCAGAGTAACATACCTCAGAAAAGGCCAAGGGATCAAGGCCAAGCATATGATTTTACAACTGCTGAGGTTGAAGCTCTGAAAGATGTAGTGGCAGGTAATTTAATGGTTTCCTCATGTTTGGAAAATGATTTAATTGATTTTGGATCATCGCATTTTTTTATATCATCCCATTTCTTTAAAAAAATTATATATTTCCAATTTGATTTAACAAGGGATTTGTCAATAAAAACTCTTAAGGTAATTGTCATTGCAACAAAGTTTTTTTAATCTATTCCCATTAAGGAATATAAACATTATTTATCTACTGATCTCATCATCATACCCATGATTGAATTTGATATAATCCTCGGTATGGATTGGATTTCAGACCATGATGCTAAAATTTATTGTAAGAGGAAGGTGGTAACAATTTTTGATGATGATAAGGATTAACTTATATTTAGATCAGAAACATAACCACCTAATTGTTACCTAGATTCACCCCAAGTAGCTCAACTAAATTCAATTATTGGGGAGGAGGCGAATGAAATAACTGTGGGTGAGGAAAGGAATGTTCAAATAGAGGATGTACCTATTGTGCAGGAATATTTGGATGTGTTTCCAGAGGATTTACCTAGACATCCTCCAGAATGAGAAATTTTGTTTTCCATTGACTTAATTCATGGTTCAAGGCCCATATCAAATACCACTTATAGAATGGACATTGTGGAATTAGTGGAACTAAATAAACAACTAGAGGAATTGAGTAATAAGGGATTTATTCCCCCTAGTGTTTTTCCATGGGGATCCCTTATTCTTTTGGTTAAGAAGAAAGATGGATCTACGATGTTGTGAATTTACTATAGGGAGATCAATGTTATAATAATAAAGAACAAGTATCCCCTACCTCACATTGATGATTTATTCGACCAACTTCATGGAGCTCAATACTTTTCATAGATTGAACTTCAATCTGGATATCATCAGTTGTGTGTGAATAAGGAATACATTACAAAGATAGCATTTTGAACTAGGTATGGGGATTTTGAGTTTAAAGAAATGATTTTTGGATTGACTAATTCACCCTATGTATTTATGGATCTAATGAATAGGGTTTTCAAGGAATATCTTGACGAATTTTTAGTTGTATTTATTGATGATATCTTGGTGTACTCTAAAAGCTATGAAGATCATGGAAATCACTTGCGTATTATTCTAAAGACTCTTAGAAGACATTAATTATATGGGATGTTTAGAAAGTGTGAATTATGGATTTAGGAGATTTCTTTTCTTGGCCATATTGTCTCTATGGATGGAATCTCTATTGATCCTTCTAAGAGCAAGGAAATCCAAGAATGGCCAGCACCAACGAGTATAACTGAGGTATGCAGTTTTATTGGTTTATCAGGTTATTATCGATGTTTCATATAGAAATTTTCCCGGTTGGATAACCCATTAAAAAAGCTCACACGTAACGGGGTTAAATTTGTTTGGACAAAAGAGTGTGAAGAATATTTTGAAGAATTAAAGAGAAGATTTCTCAATGCTTATATCTTGACTCTATCATTAGGGAATGATGGGTTTGTCATTTATAGTGATGCTTCAAAGAAAGAACTTCGTTGTGTCCTTATACAGAATTATAGGTTTATTGACTATGCATCATGACTGCTAAAAATTCATGAGAAAAACTATCCTACTCCTGATCTTGAAATAGCAGCTGTAATATTTGATTTGATGATTTGGAGACACTATCTCTATAGTAAAAAATGTGATATATATACCGATCACAAGAGTTTGATGTGTATTTTATCACACAATGAACTCAACATGAGGAAACAGAGATGGATTGAACTACTCAAGGATTATGATTGCACTATACACTACCACCCGAGGATGGAAAATAAGGTGGCAGATGCTCTGAGTAGAAAGGATCATGGAGTTTTGAACAAGATGAGAGTTGAAAAGGATCCTATATACATGGATCTAATGAAGATGGATATGGGAATCACCATGGAAGGTGAAACATCAATACTTTTTCATATGGTTGCCAAAAAATCTTTGCTAGAAGGGATAAAGAGTTCTCATACCGGTGATGAAGAGTTTCAAAAGAAGATTAAAGCTGTGAATAATGGGAGATTAAGTGTCATTGTGTATGGAGATGGAATTTTAAAATTTCAGAAGAGAATTTTTGTTCCCGATATACCTGATCTAAAAAGGGAATTGTTGTATGATGCTCATAGTTACAATTTCTCTATAAAACCTTGGAGCACCAAAATGTATAGATATTTGAAGGAACATTTTTGGTGGGACAACATGAAAAGGGAGATTTCTGATTTTGTGTCAAGATGTATAGTTTCGCAGAAAGTGAAAGCTGGAAGGAAACAACCGAGAGGAGTTAGGAAACCTCTTCCCATAACTGAATGGAAATGGGATGATATCACAATGAAATTTTTCATGGATCTACCAAAGAATCTTAGAAGGATTGATATAATATGGGTAATTGTTGATCGTTTTACCAAGTCGACACATTTTCTTTCTATAAGGTAAGATTTACCACTTGGATGTTTAGCAAGACTATATATTAATGATGTTGTAAAACTTCATGGAGTACCGCTATCGATTGTTTCTGATCGTGATCCCCGTTTTACAATCAAGATTCTGGAAAAGTTTTTAGAAAGCCCTGTATACTGAACCTCATTTAAGCACTGCCTACCACCTCCAAACTGATAGACAATCAGAACAGACTATTAAAACCTTAGAAAACATGTTGAGATCATGCTTACTTGACTTTCAAGGTATGTGGGATCAATATTTACCTATGGTAAATTTTCCTATAACAATACCTTTCATTCAAGTATTCAGATGGCACCATATGAAGCATTATACAGAAATAGATGTCGCACACAACCTGTTGTGATGATGTTAGTGAAAGAAAACTCGTAGACGCAGAACTTGTGGAGGAAATGATGGAAAAGGTGATGGTAATCCAAACCCACATCAAAGCATCTCAAATAAGGCATATGATCTATGCTGATAACCGAAGGAAGGATTTGGAATTTCAGGTAGGATATCATTTTTTCTTGAAGGTCTCTCCATGGAAGGGTGTTATACATTTCGGTAAGAAGGGAAAATTAAGTCCCGATTACATCAAACCAATTGAAATTCTAGAATGAATTGGGGTTATAGCTTACCGTTTGGAAATATCGCCAAGTCTCTTCAAAGTTCATGATGTGTTCCACGTATCACTATTGAGAAAATACATGCCTAACCACACATGTACTCACCTATGAAGAATTATAACTCAAACCTGATCTGTCTTATTGCGATGATCCTATCAGGGTTCTTAATACAAGAGAACAAGTGCTGAGAAACTGGACGACTCCTCTGGTAAAAGTTCTATGGAGAAACCATAAGATGAAATAGGCAACGTGGGAACCCAATGAACTTATGATGAAGAACCACTTGAGTCTTTTTATGCAGTAATATTCTAGAAATTTTGAGGATGAAATTATTTGAAGTAGGGGATAATGTAACACCCCATGCTTCCACGGTACGCTTCTCTTTGAATAATACAATAGCATGAGTTGTATGCAACTTCAAGTTCTAACACACCACAACCAATCAAACTAGCCGTTATGAATAGTAATATGCACTTTTTAAATTTTATAAATTTTATCTTTCAAAATGAACTTCATTTTTGGATTCAGAATATCAAAATTATCTTAGGGTGAGTTTTTGGTATTTTTCTAAAAACATTCAATTGTTGATGAATAGTGAAAAACACTGAGTTATAGTTTAAAACTACATTTTTATTTAAATAATTCTTTATTTTATTTAAATTTAATTTAGGTAAAAATAGATACATAATACCTATATAATTTCAATGTAATTAATTGGATTCAGTTTAAAATAATTTTAGATATATAAAAATTTTATTAAACATTTTACCGTCTTTTACCCACCTCTTAGGAGCATTTGCAAATTTACATAAAACTTAATTTTACCACTTCTGTGAGTTGAATTTAAATAATTTGAGAGAAACGATTGATATTAGTAAGTAAAATTTGGTTTAATAAGATGAAAATAATTTTTTGATGAATAGTAACTTTTTACTTTTATTTATCACAGTTAAAAGTAAATATGGTAATTAAGGGTAAAAATGATATTATTATTACCCTGACACATGTATTAATTCTATTGGATAAGTATAATTTGACCAGAAATAACCTTAGGAATAAAATATGATCCTTTAGGTCCACTTAGATTAGATTAGGACATTTATTATTATTTAATTGAAAGAAGAGTTAAAAGTATTAAATTCAAAGTTTAATAACTAATCCATTTTTAATATAAGGTTACAAGTAAGATAAATTCAACTATAAATATTCATTAGAAATATACAAAAACTCCTATATAATAATATTTTAGTTATTTTTTATAGACATTAAATAATTAAATTTATTTATGACACAATGATGATGTAGTAATTACCATATTAATGAAAGATTAAAATAATTGATATTATAAATATCCAAATAAATTTAATTTTAGACTTTTTAGGAATTAAAAAATTTTTCTAGGCTAATATGACATGTTAGTGTTGGTTAGATGAATTATTTTAGAAGTAATAATGCATTTAAGAATTTAGAAAAAACAAAATATCAAATAGTGTCAAATTTGACATAAAAGAGTTTTTAAAACAAATATTATATTATTAATTGATATTCTATTTCTAAAAATATAAGTATCGGCCAAATAACTTATATAATTATATTTGTATCATTAATGAACCACTTTATGTTCTCTTGGATGTTTATAGTAAGTTTATTAACCATATAATATAAAAATACAAAGAGACATAGTAAATGTCAAACTATTTAACTAAGAGTTAAATAGAAAATATAAAGTTAATATAGTGACCCAAACCTATCTAAAACCAATTGTTTGAGTGTTGTTCGAACCATACCCATCTTATCCTTTAAATAATTCATTTCGGATCTATTAGAAACTGAAAATTATTTTATTATAAAATAATATTTCTAGCTTTTCCAATGGTGCTCTCACCCCTCTTATAAAAGGGAACTCCCCCTTATCTCTAATTCATACCTTTAAATCTATTTGGATCGGCCAAAATCAACCCAAATACCCTATAAACTGTCTTACCTTAATCCTAGAGGCATTTCAATAGTCATAAAGCCAACCAAAGGATCCATTTTGATCAAATCAAAAGAAAGAACCCAAAGAAGAGGTAAATATTTCATCACCTCTTTCAAGTTCCTTTCTTCTTCCACGTCCTCTTTCTTTGTTGTTTCCATTATAAAATATTAACTCTAGTATATTCTATATACTGTAATTTTATTATAAATATGGTATAACCATATTCATTATTCAATCCATCCTTTGAATGATATGTCACCATACGTGCGTACGTACAACTTAACGTCTCCACGTTGTGGTGTAATTGTTATTCAAAACATTATTATTTGGATGGGTATAATAATGATGTTTGATTTTATTAAATGATAAATATATCATGATAATGATTATGTATATATGATATACCATCCAATAATATATTATTTTAATATCAAAAGAATGATATTGTCGCTCGTGCATACGCATAGATTATCGTCTCCACAAACGCAATGAGATTCATTCCCCATCATATCCATTCAAGAATAATTTTCATTAGATGATTAAAAATAATGTTTAAAGACATAATATCATTATGAAGATGAATAAGATACATCCTATCCATAAAAAACACTACTTACATAAGAAATCATATAATGAAAAATGAATAAGTTAACACCTGAATCGTGGTTAATACTAAAATATTATTAACAAATAAATATTAAAATATCTTATATCATATCATATTAATGTATATGATTATTGTATAATTTAATATCAATTATTTCACCATTTTACAGGAGGATAAACTACCCTCAACCAAGGAAAAGTACAAGGCAAGGGTTAATTTCACAATCTAATTATTATCTGAGATTGATTTTATGTAAGTATTTACTAGGACCTCTTTATCATACACATCCATGTATCTTAAAATTTTATTTCAAAACATTTTTTACTAGACAATGGGGTAAATTCATTTATACCATTATTTGACCTTATATGTTTTTTAAAGGAATCTTTTCGTCATTTTTGGAACAAGGTACTTTATGACCTTTTCAACAAAATTAAGGTAAGAATGTTTTTTTAAATTATACGGTGGGTGCGTCTATTTTCCACCACTGTAACATCGTCAAAGATTCCCTTACAAGCTTATAAAAATATTTTAAAAATAAATGTTTTCTTTATAATTATGTGACTCTTAAATTATTTCAAAATAGAAAGAGATATTTCCCTAAAAAAGGTATTGATTTAATCTAAGTCAATATCCTTTGATGGATTTTAAGTTTATTTGATGTTGATTTATTATGATACAAAACTTTCAAATTGTATTGATGGTTTTATGATATGTTTGACTATGGTTGTTCTATTTTTATACCATTAATGGTTTATGGATAAATTATTGAAATTTAGTATGATAATTTTAATACGAATGTTTATGTTATGTCTAAACCTTTTCATATGAGGAATGTATTGGACTTAGTAAGTGATGGGTGGAGACCGCTATAGATCCTTGATGCATCGGTAGGTCTCATGAGACAAATTAGTGTCTTGGCACAAGGACTTGACAAAATATTATTTGTAGTCTTGGAACAAGGCCTTGACTATGTGGTTATGAAGTATGACATTATGCATTCAATCATTATGAAAGTGGATATTGATATTTATGTGATTATTCGACCAGTAGAATATCCATGTGAGTATGTAAATGGCATTATTTTAATTTATATTTTCCATATTATGATGAAGTTTATGTTGAAAAGTCTTTTTTTTTCAGTTCTATACATTTCCTTAAATGTTCATGCTTATTTATGAAAGTCTCCACTATATTTTTATCCTTACTGAGAATCTGAGATCACCAATTTCTTTGTTTTATTTTTCCAAAGATGCGAAGAAGTGTATTATGACTGAACGGTAGAGATAGTCTATGGGATCTTAGTGTTGTCTATGGAAACAATGTTGTTGTAGTTTTCTATTTTATGATGTAATGTAAACCTTATGAATGTTTCTAGTACTTCTAAGGATACTAAACTAATCAGTCTTTCGAGACTTGATCTTTTATGATCATGCCAATGTTATGTAATAATGCACTGACTCTGGGTAACTGGGGTTAGGGCATTACAACAAATACATTATTTATAGAATTTATTTAACATAATTATTGTGGTTTTCTATGTCTATAACTTTGATATTATTATGATATATATATATATTTATATTCTTGTGTATGTAATGTGGTATTAATCCAAGGATAAGTGGTGTGTTTTCTTAGTTTTAGTTCAATCAAGTATCCCTTGGGGTATGCCCCCAGGGGTGGTTAATAATGTTGTTGTCACCCTTATTTTAATGATCAATGAATTATATTTATTATGATATTAATGAGATTTATGTTTTATGATTATATTTTATAATCTAAGGTAGTTTAAGGAAATTTGGATAAATATAACTAACCGTTGAACAAGAGTTTCTGCCAATGATGACTCATTGTTGAGGTTGAGTCACTGACAACAATGAATCACTATTGGGGAAAACACACCGTTACTGTGAGAATTTGTTTAAGTACATGAAACACCTACCATCAGCGATGATTCACCACTAGAACAGAAACTCGGTAAAATATAAAAAGACCTACTTATAGAATATGACTCACCATTGAACCTGAAATTTTTATAAGGGTAAAAAAGATGTACTAATGGACTTGAGTCACTGTTATTGATGAACTTCAACCAGAATGGAAATTAAAAGAAGTATTGAAATTAACCACCACTGAATTCGGTCAATGTTAACTTGAATCACCATTGACATGTCTCACCACCAACTTAAGTCACTATTATAATGACTCACCGCTAGATATTGTCTCACCATTCAAAATAACCACCACCTTTATTCTATTTATTGTTAATTAAATATTTTTTATAGCTATATTACTGAATGTAATGCAATTGATTATTTTAATGATAGTAAAAAATATTTTGTAGAGATACATTAAACAATGTGTCACACATGAGTAAGAGGATGTAGAATATTAGGATGATTCTTATTTTATACTGATGTTAAAAATGAGTAGAATAATCTCTAATAAAGATGCTGGTAAAATACACATGCAATACAAAGAGAGATACTCATACATGGGAAGTGGGATGAAAATCATATTATAAGAACCAAAAGAGAGATACTTTATGAGATCTTACATGTTGTATCCTAATTACACATGACAGATGAAGAGTGGAGCTTATATAAAACCCATTTCCTTCCCATATTAAGAAAACAAAATAGTTCACAATAATTAGTTTCATTGCAAATTTTAGAAATTTGACTCGAGCGACCTCCCAAGATACACTCAAGGAGTCACAAGATTTAGAGATTATCAGACTGAGAAATATACTTTATTTACACATTTTATTATATCAATATATTTATTTTCTTTAAATTATGAGAAGTGTGTGTAAAATATATTTTTCAATACACACTCTCTCTTGTTCTTTATCTAGAATTTAATTTATATCCTCTTAAAATCTATTTAAATCTATTTTTCCATAGTGTTTTGGATGTGGTATTGCGTGCCCTATATTTTTTTTATTCCCATGATTATTTTGGAAGACATCCCTAGGTTTCTTGGACAAATTTTTTTTGTACACTTTATCCGAGTTTTGGATAATAGATTATTTTATATAATATTCTTGGCAGTGAGGGATTGACAAGTAGAGAGGATTAGGTCTCTATTGGTGACTGAAATACTTGTTTTTATTATACTTTTTGTTATGTTTTTTTTTGTTTTTTTTCTCTAAACTAAATATGCTTAAAACTAAAGACAAAACACAAAATTTGATAGTTAATCTGAATTAGTGTGTATTTATTTTTTTGGTTAAGTAAATTGAGTTTAAAAGTAATGTAGTTTTCATAATTATTTTAACTGAGACCTAATAAATCACTATGAAATCTTTTAAAAGATCAGAAATTATATCAGTCAATTATTTTGGTTAATTAGGTTGTTTTTAATTAATTTAGGGGTTTTACATAAACATATTTTGACATAAGTTTTTATTGGGTACTCAATTTACCCTTTATTGAGATACTCACATAGACCAAAATTTGTTATTAGAGGGTTTTTAAAATACTTTCAACTAGGTTTTATGTTTTTTTAAAGATCTTATATTTATGTAATTTCTATTTTTAATTCTTTAAATGGATAATAGAAAATAACGTTCTTCTACTAGTAGAACAGATTTTTTTTAATGGTAATAATTATTCTCCTTGGAAAATAAAGATGAATATTCATATAAAAATTATGTTTTTTGAAATTTAGATAGTTATAGAGGATAGATACAAATTCCCTATAACTACTAGAGTTACATGGGATGAGGTTATGAAACATGATTATAACAATAATCTAAAAAACATGAATTCTCTTTACTATGATTTAAGAGATGAATTACTTAATAAGATATCATCTTGAAAAAATGCTTTAGAAATATGTGATACTTTTTATATTTCACATGAAAGAAACATTAATGTTAAAGAGATGAGATGGAGCAGTTATATAATTAAATATGACACTTTGAAGATAAAACCTAATGATACTAAGTTCAATAAGATAGGCAATACAACAAGTTCCTTCAGAAATGTAGTGTTTTAGAAAGACTAAATAAGGAGACTGCTAAGATGAATTCTAGAGAGATGAATAGGGACATCTATTTCTATAAGGGAATCTCATGAAATCAGAAAAAAACATGTAAAGGAATTAATTTGGAAATTGATGATGTAAAAAGAATAAATTAAAGTAAACCATTAATAAGAGGATGAACACAATAGAAAATTATTATCTTTCTAGAATACTGCATCCAAAAAAAGAAAAAGAAAATTCATAAGATGAATGTTTTAGTGAGTATGAATCACCACAGAACAGTGACGAGGAAATAACCTATCTGGTAAATTTTTTTAAGAAGATGTTTAAGAAGAAAAAATTCTTCAGGAAATCAAGCTAGAAAAAAAATTATGATAGTAATGGAACTTAGAAAAAAGGGTTAGAAGATATACGACAAAGCAAATGATATTAATTTCTCTAAATGTAATTGAACATTACATGTTAAGGTGGATGGTTCCATAATGAAATACAAGAAGAACTATGAGGACAAGGATAGAAAATATAAGAAATCTATGAGAGCCACATAGAGTGCCTCTGAGGATAGATTACGTGACTCTAACTCAACTTTTGTAGATAAACCTAACAGATTCAACATGTGCTTCGTGAAAATGTTTTCTGAGGTACCTGTTGTATCATCTATACTTTGTTCTGATCACTTCAAAAATAAAAATGATGATGATATGTATAAAGAATAAATGTTTGAATACCTAAATATGATGGTGTAAACATTCAATAAACACAAATACAAATATACAATAATTATGAAATGAGATGTTTTATCTGCTAATATTAAATCTAATATTAATTTAGAAAAAGAGAAGATTGGTCAATTGTTAAAGGAAAATAATGAACTAAAATTGTTAACAAAGAATATTAAAAAATACATATAAAGGTTTAAAAATGGAAGATAAAATATAAATTATATTTTAGGGAAAAAATACGATCCTAAATATATTGCATGTATAGGTTATCAACTTAGAAAAAGAAGAGTAGTTAAGGGCATTGAAATTCTAAATCCTAAATATGAAAACTATAATCCAAGTTACTTTTATAAAGGACCAAATAACATTTTTACTAATTTTTTTTGCAATCTTATTATAATAAATCCATTATGAAAATATGGTCTTCTAAGTATTAAATATCTAACATATCTAGACCTAAGAAAATATGGATACAAAAACCATTTCTGGTATAATATTTCTTTTGTCGGAATGATTCTTAAAGAGATCCTATAAGAATCTATGGTACTTGGACATCATGTTTTACTGGAACATGAAAAGAGATGACTCAATATTAAAGAATCTCATAAAGGTTGATGGTGGAAATTTCTCGATTGGTGATAACGCTAAAGGATATCTCACTAACCTTCGCCAAATTGGTAACACTATCATAGTTTTAATTTTTAAAGTAATGTTTGTTGATGGTAAAAAATATAACTTTTTTAGAATCTCACAATTATATGATGATAGTTTTCATGTGATGTTTCAAAAACAACACATGTAATGTTTTAATTCTAAAAAAAATCTTTACAATTTACTGCTTTAAGAAATGATAATATTTATATTGTTAATCTTGATTATTTGATTTTTCAAAATGTTTCCTTCTTGAGTGACTTTAATAGAGAATCTTGGCTTCATATTTGGAGACCAGGACACTGTAACTTTCAACCACATAGAAATATTACAAGAAAATGGTTAGTCAAGGATGTACCCAAAATTGAATCCCCAAATGATAAAGTCTATAACCCCTATCAAAAATCAAAACATCACAAAAAAATTTTATATTAAAAAAATAAGCTTCAACTTCTCAACCTCTTTAGTTAGTTCATATAGAGTTGTTTGGAACTTCTAGAGTTTCTCATTTATATGCAAATCACTATGTCTATATACTTGTAGTTGACTTTTTTAGGAATGCTTGATTATTATTTTAAGTTCACAGAGTTGAATATTTTTCTTATTTTACCATGTATGATAAATCTATAGAAAACCTTAGTAAAATTATAATTACGGCCTTATAAAGGGAACCTGAACATGAGTTTGAGAATTATAGAATTGAGTCATTTTTTCTCAAAAAATGCCTATAATCATAATTTATTTTATCACAGTACCCCTCAAAATAACAGAGTTAGAGAAATAAGAAATAGAAAAATTCAAGAGATATACTAGACAATGCTTAATGAATATAACTTACCTATTTACTTTTGGGTAGAGTCTATGAATATGTCATGTTATATAAAAAATAGAGTCTTAATTATACATATCAGGAAGAAAAAACCTTATGAAATTTGGGATAGTATAAATTCTAAAGATAATTACATTAGATTTTTTGGTTTTCATGTATTTATTCTTAACAGTAAGTATAATATTGAAAATATTTCCTCCAAATGTGATGGAGGAAATTTCTTTTGTTATTCTACTTCTAAAAAATCCTATAGAGTTTTTAATAAAAGGAACAAGATTTCAGAAGAGTATGTTCAGGTCAAATTAGTCGAGATAGATCCATATGAGCCTAAATTTACATTGAAAATCTTAAGGATGATTTATCCACTGTGAAATTATATTATAATCCTTATAACTATGCTGGAAAGAAAGATAAAAAATCATCAAGTTCTAATGAACATTAAGAACCTTAACCTAAACCTGTAAATAATTATGAGGCGACCAACCCTTATTTTTCTAGAGTTGTTAGGACTCTAAAATACCATTCTTTATATGTTGTTGTTGGAGTCCTAGATAGATGCACACAAACTAGAGATTCTCTATGAAACTAGGTTGAACATCAAGCATTATTTTCATAGATTTATCCTAAGAACATCAATGATGAAATAAAAAATGAATTCAAGGTAATGTCTATAAGGGAAGAACTAGAACAATTTGAAAGAAATAAAGTATGATAAATATTTGATAGACCCAAAGACACCTTGACAATAGACACTAAATTGGTGTTTAGAAACAATGTTTATGAATCTATCCAAATAGTAATAAAGAAGTCTAGACTTGTCACACAAGGGTATAGTAAATATAATGGTATAGAATATGAAGAGAACTTTTTACTAGTATCAAGACTTGAATCCGTAAGAATAATTCTTTCATATGCAGTACATCTATATTTCAAACTATATCAAAAGGATGTCAAAAGTGCATTCTAAAATGGGTATATAATTGAGATTGTTTTTGTTTATCAAACACTAGATTTTATAACCATCATTATTCAAATGTAGTTTTCAAACTAACAAAATATTTATATGGTTTAAAACAGTCTCTTCGAGCTTGGTATGATAAGATCAACTATTTTCGTATTTCTAAAGGATTTTCAAAAGGTATTACTGATCGTACACTTTTTATAAAATTAATTTCAAAAGATGATTTATTTTTTTAAAATTTATGTATATGACATTATTTTTGGACATTATTAAAATTATTTATGCACTGCCTTTTCAAAAAATGATGCAAATTTAATTTGAAATGAGTTTTATGGGTGAAATCAAATTATTTCACGGTTTTCATATTATTTGAAAAAAAGAAGTAATTATTTTCAATCAATGAAGATATACTAAAGATAATCTAACACATTTTAATTTGGATAGAACTAAGACTAGTAAAATTTCTATGATTACTGCCTATAAATTGGATATTTATGAAGCTAGGAAACCAATAGATCAAACTAGTTATAGAGCTATGATTATATGTCTTCTCTACCTAACTTCTATCCAACCTGACATAATGTTTAGTGTGGGTAAGTTTTATTTTTTTCAAGAAAATCCAAAATATTTACACTTATATGTTGTGAAAAGAATTTTTAAATAACTCATATATATTACCAATTTAAGACTGATTTTCCCAAGGGTAAAAGAATTTGATTTATTTAGTTATTTAGATTCTGATTTTTGTGGTTATAAGATAGATAAGAAAATAAACTCTAGAATATTTCACTTTTTGGGAAAGATTCTATTTTCTAGGTGTAGTAAGAAACAAAATTTTGTTGCAATGTATACTGTTGGAGATGAATATATAGCTATTGGTAGTTTTTGTGCTCATATATTATGGATAAAACACATATTACTAAACTATGGATATCAATTTCGACACGTCTCTATAAATGGTGATAATAAATGTGATATAAACATTTCTAAAAAACATGTATCACACACTATAAAAAACACATTTATATAAGACATCAGTTTTCGAGAGATCATTTTCAAAAGTTTGATGTCACTCTTGAATAAAATGGTTTAGAACATAATTTGTTGATATTTTCAGAAAACCATTGAATTGTGAGAGAATTGACTATATCATACATTAATTAGGCATGACTAACTTTGGAAAAGTTTAAATTTATGCGACTCACTATTTAGTTTTAACGACTATTGAATTTTACCAACCATTGAATTTTACCCACCGTTGAATTTTACCCACCATTGAATTTTACTCACCACTATAATTACTCACCCTTATAATTACTTTCCAATGAAATTAATCACCACTATTTTTTTACTTACTGTTGAGTTTACATACCATTGGAAATCTCATGAATTTTTATTTTTTTTTGTTTATATTAAATCCACCATTGCTATTTCAATTTTATGATTTATTTAATTATTTATTCGATTCAAAATTTATACCATTTTTTATATTTTAAAATTTTCAAAATCCCTAAATGATATAAAATTAGACATTTGTCTAATTTCAATGATTCACTTCCCTTGCCTCATTTCTCCCGAGACTTATTGTGACCGTTTCTCTCCCGACCATTGACCTTACCCCACCTTGACTAGAACCTATCAAGATGATCTCCATGGTTATAATGAAGGGATATTCTAAATCCTTAATGGATGAGTCATATAATAAAAAGAAGTAGAAAGGGGAGTCCAGTAGTTCAACTAATTTAGACCCTATGAATCTCAATCTTGCAAAGAGGGTTGTAGTAAAGAAGAAAAAAGTTAAAATAAGAATATATAATTTTGATAAAAGCATTAATCATGATAGTCCTATGGGACCATGTATTGGTGGAATAGTTCTCTAATAACAAGAGTAATTTCTATCCTACATTGGTTTACCAATTCTACAATTTATTAGAGTACCATTTTGAAGAAAATAAAGACTGGTTGAGAACTAGAACAAATGGTTGAAAAGTTGGATTTTTTTAAGTTATTAGGATTGTTGTTTAAAGGTTACACATAATGAAGTTGTGAATTATTATCAAGAAACTATTATAGAGTCCAGTGAGACTTTTTTTATGATTATTTGGATGACTTAACAGGAGAATGATTCATGGGAAGACTAGTTTCCTTTCACCTTGATGGAGAATCCAGGATGTTGTTCATGTGCTTCAAACATATGATTTCCCAAGAAAATGAGAATTTTCCATGATGAGGTATTAGTATTTTTATCTTCTATGTGTTATAAAAAGTGGTTAGAAGATCAAATTATGTAGATATATAATTATTCACATGATGGAAATGTGTAAGCCTTCATATAAGTCCAATTCCTTAATCTACCCTAAATCTATTTTATGTATTCTTGATGACAAGGGTCTAGTTAATGAAGGAGAAGAATTTGTAGTGAAATGTGGAGGATTTTGAATCACAATTATATTTTTATAAGGATTAAAATTAGCTAGAACCCTTAGAAGAATCTGTGGTTTAATGACAGTGAAAAGATTTTTTATGAATTCGACCTGATTGATCATCCTTCAAGACCAAAAGATCTTGTAGACCCTGGTTTGGAGCCAGATGATGTTGAGAAATACATAAATATAGAGGAATAGGATACTTACTTTGGTAATGAGTAATAGAAATATCTAGTTTCGGAAAGAAATATGTATATTTTCCTCATGGATCTCTTTTCATTACCAATGGTTCTCAATTCCCTCTTAGGACACTCCCTATTGGGGAATCTATCTTGAAAGAAGGTATGGATGTTGATGATATTGAAGTTATAGGGGAAGGGAAATTTAATATTACTTCTAAATCATCATAATAGAATGAAAATGGGGAAAATTGTGATGGGTATAAAAAATATGAAGATGAAGAAGAAGGAGGAGATGGTGAATATGGTAATAAAAACAGAAATGGAGATGGAGATGATGATGATGATGATGATGGAGGATCTGAACATGATGGTCTTATTATCTATGATAGTGCTAAGGATGATGAGATTCCCCACACACTTGTCCCTTATCTAGGAGTTTCAGGTGTTTCAGGATATAAAGAAATAACCAAACTTATAGGTGATGTGGATAGAGCTACTAGAGAAGAAACAGATGCATCAGGTATGGGGGTGGAATCCCCTTGTATAGAAATTCATCTAGTTGATCCTACTGTTGGTGGTAAAATGATTGTTCTGGAATATGTTTTTAAGAATACCCTTTTTTAATTATTAGTTATTGAGTAGATAAAGTTTATTTTTTTTGTTGAGCTGTCAACTGTTGAATATATGGGAGTTGAACCATCTACCATTGAGCAGATAATTGTTTAACATAGATCACATAAGTAGATGGATGTTTTACCAACTGTGGTTGTGTCTACAGTTTTAGAGCCTACACTTGTTGATACTCTTAGTAAGTATTATGATAGTTTTATGGATCAACGTTTTTAATAATGGGATATGTTTTTTGGTATTCCACTAAAGCATGGTGGACCTACCATTCCAAAAGGAAGGGATCCTAAGGGATATTTAGTTAAACAGATTGATGTTGTATGGGAATTTCACAGGTTCACTTATGATATTCTTGGACCTACTATTGCCTCTTCTTATTTTCTAACACCTATTATTCCTTATATTCTTGTATATGTTGCCACCAGAGGTCACTTGGAATGTTTTAGAGAAAATATTCTTTCTAATTTTTGTGCGATTTGAAATAATCATGCATCACATGTCATTATGTTAAGTGAAAAGGGTGAAATATTTTTTTTAATATGGTGATACATCATATTCAACTGAAAATTATGAACCAAGTTCAAGAAGTATAGATTGAAAGTAAGATGATTTTATATGAGCTGGAGTTTGTGAAATTTTTGTTAGAAGGGATGAAGATAGCCTATGTTTTTTTCTATGGATTCTTTACTTAAGTGGATGGATAATATGAATTCAAAAACATCTAATTCTAATACCACACCTCCCTATCTTGATATTGAGCTAATCAGATATATTTTGAGACAATATCTTAGAGTTGCTTCAGGCGGTGAACTCTTCATACCTCAATAATTTGTAAGGAAATTTTTGGATAATAGTGATCATGTTTGCATCATGGATAGGGAGTATATGAAATACCTGAAAGATGATATAAAAACCATCACCAAATATATAAAGTATTATTATTCTAGGATATACACTAATCATGAGATTAATGATCATTTAAATTATCTTATAGAAAATATGAGAATACCTGAGGTTAATCAAGTGTTCAAAGAAAAACAAATAAATTAAAGGTAATGAATCTAGTGTTAAATGTTTTTATAAAAGAGAAGAAAGATTTATTAAGTGCAATGGAGAGATATTGAAACATCATCATGGATTCATAAATCTCATGAACCCATTTCTATATGTACATATAACTATTGTAGTGGTTCAGGATGCTATACCAGTTACAGCTCATCTGAAACCTATATTTTCTGCTTGAGGGTTCTTCAGGCCTAGTGTAAGCAGAGATCCAGACACACCCTTTCCAACCTATTTCCAGCCTTTCCCTCAAACTCTCTCTCTCTCTCTCACTCTCTATCGAATAATTATTAAATGACCATAGGTCCATCATCATCACCGTCATCAGAAAACATCATTATATGACTTATGTTCTTACATCCATTCCTCGAGCTCCCTTTGGATCTACTGCTGAGACTTCTGCTTTGGAAAAAGGGGAGAGAAAAGCAACTTTGGATCCTTCCAAGAATCCTGATAAGCATTGATAATTAATATCTATGTCTTCGATGAGGATGTTTTTGTGTAACGTTTTGTTGAAACATTTTGGGTATGATTACAACAATTTTTTTAAATGGGAATTCAATGATTATTCTTATTCTGATTCATATTTGTTTCATTTCATTTCCTGATTTCTTTTTAGTTTATGATAATCCCAAAAGGGGGATGATATTTTATGTCATTTATTTATATATTAGTATTCCTTTGATATCATACTAACATTATTTTTTATTGCTTTCAATATGTATTTAAAAACCTTCATTTGATTCTATCTTTTCATTGTTATTATTTACTATATAATTACTTTTAGTACCACGTGTTCTTTATTTATATTTGATACCATGATTATAAAATGACATAATTTGTGATTATTAAAAAGGGGAATATTTTTGGAACCCTTATTTTAATGATCACAAAATCATGTTTCTTATTATATTAATGAGTTTTAAGTGTTATGATAGCATTTTCTAATATATGGTAGATTGGTGAAATGTGGATATATATGACTCATCGTGGAAGATGATTTACCGACAAGGATGAATCATCGTTGAGGTAGAGTCACTATTAGAAATGACTCACCATTCGAGACAACTCACCATCAGTGTGAAAATTTGGATAAGTATTGGAAACACCTATAGTCAGTGATGACTCACTGTAAGAATGGAATGTTGGTAAAGTATGGAAAGTCCTACCAGCAGAAGAGGACTCATCATTAAACCTGAAATTTGGCTAAGTTTATGAAATACCTACTTATTAAACTAAGTCACCATTGTTGATGACATTACACTAGAATGGAAATTTGGAAATGTGATGGAATAAACTACCCCTTAGATCAGTCACTATTATCCTGACTCACCATTTACACGTCTCATTGCAAACTTAAGTCACCATTTGGATGAATCACCAACTCTTTTTTATTTATATTGAATTAAATATTTCTAATAATTATATTATAAATTTAATTTAATTTATTAATTAAATTATTTTTAATAATCTATTTCATATTTTCATTAAAGAATGTGTCATCCTTGAGTACGAGGATACAGAAGAACTAGATAATCCTTCTTTCATGGTGATGTTAAAAATTAATAGCAAGCTCCAACATGAAGATGTTGGTAGAATAAACAAGCAATAAAAATAAATATAATCATACATTATAAGTGGGATGAAAAATCATTTTACAAGAAATAGAAAAGATCTATATATTGAGATCTTATAAGCTGCATCCGGATTACAGATGATAGAGGAAGTGTGGAACTTATAGAACAATCAGTTCCTTACCATAGTCAGAAAATAAAAGAGTTCAGGACACTATGTTTCACTAAAAATTTCAAATTCTTGACTAGAAATTCCGCTCAATATACACTCAAGGAGTTAGTAGCTTCAAATATTATATATTCTAGAATCATACTTTCTTTACATCTTTTATTTGCTCAATTAGTTTATTTTATATACATATGAGTAGTGTGTGTACAGTATATTTTTAAAACACACATTTCTCCTATTCATTTTCTATAAGATACCTTATATATTTTTAAATTATATTTACATTTGTTTTTCCATGGTGTTGTGGAATAGTTCTTGTATGTCATGTCTTATTTTTATTCCCATGGGTATTTTGGAAGAGGACCCAATATGGAATGGATAGCTTCACTGTTGTACATATGATTCAGATTTTGGATCAAAGGTTATTTTATATATTATTCTTGAAAATAGGTGATTTTAAAGTAGAGAGGATTAAGTCTTGACTTGAGACTGAAACTCTGGTTTTTATATTACTATGTGTTTTGTTTTGTTTTAGATGTTTTATTCTAACTAAATCTATTTTAAACTAAAAACAAAACCACAAATTTTATATTTAATCATAATTAGTGTCTATATATGTTTTTGGTTAAGTAAAAGGATTTGAAAAGTGAAATTGGTTTTCATAATTTTTTAAATTGAGACCTAATAAATCTATGAGAAATCATTTCAAATATTAGAGAGTACAGTGATCTCTTATTTTGGTTCACTAGGCTATTTTTAAACAACTAGTAATATTTAACTTAATTTTTTTAGGTAGAAATTTATATTGGGTACTCAATTTAACCCCCTCATAAGATACTCACTTCGACCAACAAGTGTCTAGTAAGGATATTTGTGTGTGTGTGTGTGCTTATATTAGGACATAGATTCTATTATGATTTATGTTGTGAGCTTGCATTCTAAATCTCTATATATAATTTTATAAAATTATTCCTTGAGAAAATCCAATGGAGAAACCCACGAATAAGGAGAACGATGTTCCTGGTGTTCAAAATTATCTAGGCATACCTTCAGATGATCTAGAGGGAGGAGTTAAGCATTATCTTAGGGCTACCCTGATAGTTTACGAAGTATATCTAGTTCCATCCGTGGTTTTTATTATAATATCAATTTCAGAATAAGGAAGACATTAATATAGGGATACCACGATATAATATAGCCATGAAATCAAGATACATCACCTTATAGCCTTCTAAAGCACTAAGTACCCTTATAATTCCAAAGAAAGGATCAATATTTTCAAGAGAATTTTCTAACTGGAAAAGAAATTCAATGGAGAATGGGTTAATTTTGACTCTTTTATGATTTGGGTAACGTATATGAGATAGTTATGTGAAATGGTTCTGTCCAAGAGGAATGAATGATTTTCATGGGTGGAATTTAGGAACCACGTTTCCGTTTTATTTTTTAATGAACTTGTTAATCAATATCAAGCGTAGGATTTCATGGTTCATTATAAGAGAGTGATTTACAAGATAGAATACACTACCCATTTCACTGAGAAATTATGATTTTTGTCATTCTTGGTTGGGAAAGAGGCCTAATAATCCTATATGTTTGAAAATGGACTTTATCCTAATCTGAGGTAGTAGGTGAGGATGTTAAACCCAATATTTTATTTTGTGGTTGTTCATAATTATATAAATACTAAGAGAATCTTGGTGGAAGCTAGTGTAATAGGCTCATTTCTTATCTTTATTAGTCTTGTGGTGGGATTCCAAGTGTGGTCAGTGGTTCCGCTTCAAGAGGTATAAATAGAATGGTTGATGAAATATGTTGGGTAGGGAAAGGTACTCTAGGAATTATAGAGGTACATTGCTTCTCCCTTATAAAGAAGATCCACTATTGTATTTTTTTGTATGAAAAGATGGAATTTTTAGTATATATGTTCCAAACCGTTGATAGACTTCCATTCAAGTGGTGGGATTGGGAACCTATAGTTTTTTTAAGGTAGGATTCCACATCAAGGTTCAAAAAAGGTTTATAGAGGAATTAGGCTCTATAATATTTATCTGGAATACCTTAGTCGACTTGGGCCTCTTATTTCAGAGGTCGAGGAAAGGGGTTGGTCATAGATCTTAAGGGAAGTAGTACAAGATACCTAAGGGGTTAGTTCCTTAGTCTAGTCAGGGATCAAAATCTCAAGTTGAAAAATACGAGTTAAATAGTTTTTTATATATGGAAAATGTTAAATTTAATGGGGGTATAGGGTCATTTTATTTTGAGAGGCTTGTTTTTAGGTTTTTAGCCTTTATGTTTCCCTTTTTGATACAAAATTATATCGTTCCTTCATATTAACCCACAAGGATTCTAGTTTCGTGTTGGTTATAGAGTTATCTTATTGTATTTTGGATCTTGATATTATTATTTTGAATATGTTATGTTATGTTTAGAGATTACATGAAGGTTCCATTGTGGTTGGAGGATATAGAAACTTATTGGATTTAATTATTAAATATACGGTAATATTTGGTTCCATCTTAACAACATATAGATTGAATCATTTTTGGGATCCCATTTATTTTCAGAGAAATTATTCATATTCCACCTCCGTTCATGATATGTTTATAGTGTTATGGTTTAATTATATTTTTGTTATAGTACAACTAAACCATACCTCTATCATTTTTGGATGATTACACCCCAAGATGACCCAGATAGTTCTTTTTGAAATATATAGAGATGCCTTTGTAAACATTCATCTAATAGTGGACCATTTCTAGAATGTGTTTCCATGTTATTTTTCATGCATACCTCTTGGGGGGGATCAAGTTCCCTATCAAACTTGTGTTAGTTTTAATGTAAAAATTTATTCTTTTTATCATATAGAACTGGCCAAAGTTTGGGATTTCAAGGTACAACTTTAGGATCTTGAAAAGATAGGGTTTCATATATCTGATTTCATCCCCTTGTGGTATTATAATTCTTTTCACCAAGAATTATGATGAAGAATTGAGGTTTTTAATGGATTACCATAATCTAAACATGGTTATAGTAAAGAAAATATATCTATTTCAAGTAAAAGTTAATTTGATTGGTTAGTTAAAGGGAGTATTATGGTTCTCTAAGATTGATATATATTTGTAATATCATATTTTATAGGTATGGATAGATGATATACCAAAGTTATTTTATAAGTAGGTATGGTTTATAAGAGTAAATTTATATTCAATTTAGTTTTACAACTGCATTGACGGTGCTAATGGATCTATTGAAACATAATTTCTGTCCCTACCTAGAATCCTTCATCATGGTGTCTGTTAATGATATTCTGGTATATCCAATGGCCCGAGAGCTACATAAAAAGAACATGTGGATTATTTTTAATACAATTCAAATAAATTATATTAACATTAAGATAATGATGTTTCAACTCTAGATACAAGAGGTATGCTTCCTCAGGCATGTTTTGTCAGAGGTTTTAACTTTTTTTTGTTCCATAGAATATGGAGGCTATGATATCAGTAGTGAGACCCAAAAATATGTTCAATATCAAAACTGCCTTTAGCTTGGTTGGTTAAAATACAAGAATAGGAACTATTTTCGACGAGCACCCATCTCAAATGAACAATAACTAAAAATTCATCACAAAATCTTGTTTTTGTGACAGGTCATCGGAAAAAGATTTTACCAATTATATATACGCCAATATTTGAGATGGATAAGAAATTCCATCATAAATAATAAATAATTATTCAAAATTTATAAAAAAAATAGAATATAGGAAAAAATTAACGATAGAAAACATTAAAATAATATAAAAAACAAAATATATTAAACTATAAGTATCTAAATTTACAATTATATTAAAAGAATGATCACTAAAATTATTATCATAATAAATGTTCCAAAAAAAGAAAAAATCAATAGGGAGGGGGAAATTCATCTACAGGATGTGGTGGGGTGAAATCTATCCCTATACCTTGCTCTAGATGTCACATTAACTCCATCATTTTCTCACATAGCGAATCCTGTGATCGATGCTCCTCCTACATCTGTTTCTCCTATGATTGAAAAAGCTCTTCTTGCACTCTATGCAGGGTCTCTTTAACCTCATCCTAAGCTAACAAAGTCTCCTCATACTATACAGTCACTAATGATGACTCTCCATGAGCTCCCATAAATTTGTATGAATACCACACAATAGTACCATAATAACTGCCAATCATCAACCAAGAACCACTGCAATAAAAAACATATCCTTTCTCAAAAGCATACTGAGTCTCTTACATCTATGCATGGTCATAAAATCCTGATACACTGGTCCAATGACCCTGAATATCATCCCGACTCTCTTCACGTGTGTGAGAAGTCGAGACCTCACACGACCTCTTGAAATGAAATTTTAAATTAAAATAGTTAAAATTATATTTTTAGTTAATTTTCAAACTCAAAAAATTGTACCTGTCAAAACATGATGTTTTCGACCACTAGTAATTTCACCAGTGATAGGATCAGTGTGAATCATCTTGTAAACGTCAAAATTCATAATATCAGTATTCTTAACTACCTATATGAATAATAAAATAAATATTTTTACAATTGTAGTTATATAAATTAATAAATAATATAACTTACAATATTTCGTAGATGAGTTCTGAACATAAAACTGACTGAAAATTAACTTTTTTTGATTTTTTTGAAACACTTTTTGGTTAAGTGAGAACCCACCACACAAATCACTTGAGGCTAAGTGAGAACCATCAAACCCTCCCAAAAAAAGCACAAAAACATGCCAGACCATCACTTTGTGGCTAAGGTAGAACCAAAATCAAAACCTCCATGATCAGAAATGTTATCATCAGATCTGGAAACACCATCCCAATTTTCCAAAGAAACCTTCGAACCATCCCAATGTGGGAGTGTGCGCGAAGGGAAAGGCCAAAAGGGCAAGGGTAAATCATCAAAAGATTTTATCAGACCCTGGAACACAAAAACAGAACCCCAAACAAGAAAATATCGAAACAAAGGAGAACATGTGAGGAAATTACTCAAGTACCGAGAATGCTTGAGGTCGCCCTCTACGACCTCGTATTGACCCGGGAGAAGACGTTGACCTTGCCTGCATCAACCATCTGCATATGAGCACTAACTCTAGAAAAAAACTAGCCTAAAAGACACCAGCAAGCCGCGCAAGAAGGGGAAGAAGCACAAACAAAATCCTGACCCATAAACTCTATGTGTGAACTCATGCCTCCCATGGTTTTTCCAACCCAATGATGATCCACTCTAAAAACTATCTTCTATAAAATATGATAACAATCCATCCCAAACATGAGAGGAGATATAATCAAGTTGAAAGATACAATATGAATTTTAAAAAATGATGACTCCACCTTTCATCATGGCTCTCATCCTCAGATCACGTAAAAATTGATGACAACACTCATACATGTATGCCACCCATGCCTCCTAGATAGAGGTCCACATTCTATCATCTGTGAGACACCATAAAACCTATAAATATTTACTAATATCAAGTTAATAATTTAAAATATTTCAAAATAACTATTATTTATTTACATACTATCCAATGATCTAACATGTAGTGTTGGACATCAATGGGAATATAATCCCACATCACCCATGATCTAGAAAGATAATTCTATAGAATAACACTCCCCTATCCAAAAACTATATCTGAAAAACTATTGGAAAATAGAAAAATTAATAAAACAATTAGTACATAAATAAATTAATGGTAATTAATGAAAATTAATATTAAATAAATTACATAACTGAAAATACCTCTAAATGCGTGGATCAAAATAAATATATGGAAATCTCTGAAGAATAAGGTATAGAATCATCATTATCAGAAGATCATGACCACTTTGAGTACATGATGGACTACCAGAAACCTGAGTTTCATATGACGAAGCATCAGGATCATCACCGAGAATCATAGACTCATTAAGGATATAGAACATCTCATAAAAACTCTCATCATTTATGTGAATCATGAAAAATGTTTTTAGAAAATAATTGAAAATTAGTATTATATATATCAATTATGACTATAAACAACATGTAATTGTGTCATTGTTCAACTTCATCCTCATCATTATATATGATGCTGTCAATATCTTAATCTTTCTCAGTATAATCAATTTCGATAGAAGATTCAACTTCATCATCTATTTTTATTTAATATCCATTTATTACATAGTCAATATCATCATCAACATTTACCCATAACTTTTGGGTTTAATCATCGATATTCATTTCTATTTATCAAAAATATGTATTTAGAGTTGTGTCTTGAAAATTTTCAATTCCATTCACTTAAATATAACCACATTCACTTTGCATAAACTGGTTTTTATAGGATTTCATTTTTATAAATATCCACCAATCAAATAATTCACTTGAAGCAGCATAATGATTTTCATAAAAAATATTATTTTCTTAATGAGATAATAAAAATGGTTTATTTACTTCAATAAGAGTTTTATAATTAATTTCAATGATTCCATAATGGAGATGAATATGCAAGTCTCTATCAGTATCAAAACAATGACATTTAAACATCGATTCATAAGTATATCTTAGATGATATAGTTCAATTATTTCATCCAACATTCAATAAAATTCAACTCCACTTTCTCTACAATGATATTCCCTCAAGAAAACACCACTATTCATTTTTTTATTCACTATGTGCACATGTATGAAATCAAAAATCATTCAACACATATAAATTATAATATTTACCCATTTTGGATGGTGGGTTACTCAATAAACACAATCAATTATCAATTTTATTAAAATTTCGTATTGAGTTCAAATTTTCAAAAAAAATAGTAATATAATAAATAATAAATTAACTGAATATAATTAATTATAAATAATTTACTTTAATAGACTTTGAAACTTACGGGAAAAAAATAAGTTGTTGATATTTTTCAAGGGAATTTGGTGTAATTTGTGGAAATTGATTCTTGATAATATTGACAAATAATCTATAAATAAAATAATATTAATTTAATTTAAAAAAATTTAATTTATATGTGATAGTAAAACTCACTATACAAATCATGTCGTCTCTTCACATTTGATCAGATCATATATATGATCCCTATAATATTCATCATATGAAATTCATCATTCATTAACTTCACTAAATATTTTTTTGGGATGACTAAAAATAATAATTGAAATCTCATTTCACCATCAAATTTTCCCTCAATACACCACATTTAGTTATGTTTTGAAGGATATTAGGTTGTAAATAATGTGAGCAGAAAAAAATATATTTTCTCTTGAAAATAAGATTATCCAATTAACCTTTGAATGATTATTTGTTACGTAAATTTTACATTAATTTCTATATTCATCTATCATATGGGAAGATCCATTGGAATTGTATCATCCCTCTACATTTTTATTTTTTTTGAAAATGTAATATAAAATATTCCACTAAATAAAGGAAACCGAATGATTTTATTAGTTTACATCAAATTAAAATGAAATCTTTTTGTAGTCTACTAAGTGCATCATAGTCTATTGTCACTGCACAAATGTCTTGAAAAAAATATGATACTTATATCATCAAATTAAAAATCAAAGAAATAAAAAATCCTCTAAAACTAATTAGTATAGCTCTTACCATTATGACATGACAATCATGAATTTTTAATCTGGTAATATGACTATTTCTATCACATCTTGCCGAATTGGAAACAAAACCATTAAATAGACTCAAATATGCAATTTGATAACAAAATAATAAATGAGTTTTTTTGGAAAGTGTATCAGATGATTCTTTATTAATTAAATTCTACGATATGTCATTTTCAAAAAACTAATTTTCTTGTCAAATAAAAATTTGGGTAATATCTAATCATAACTTTTAATTATCATTGGTCTTACCAGCTATGTCCAAAACTGTATAAAATATATTACCAAAAAAATGTTCTTCTCAATATACATGATATCACACATGTGATGGACAAATAAATTAGACCAATATGGAAGATTCCAAAAATACATCATTTAATTCAAATGTGATTTTTCCAAAATCCATATATTTTTCGTAGTTTATAGTTGGTACAAGGGTAATGAATGGTAATAAAGAGACAATAGATTTTAAATCAATAACTAATATCATTGTTGGAGGTCTATCCCTTTAAATTTTACTTTTTCTGAAATGATTTCTATTCCTTCAAAAAGGATGATAAATAAGAATAAATATTTAATAATAGTCGAAAAACATGGTATTCTCCCATTGATTACCATAAATGCTTTAATATCATTCGTGTAGTACGTACATGATTTTGGACCATGTGTACTCTATCCGAATAACATGCCATGTGTTGAGAAGTAACTAATTGTTTAAATTAATATATTTTTCATTATAAATATCTATTTAGCATTAAAATCATATCTACCGACACCATTACTCAATAAATTTAACTCATCAATCAATGTCTTCATATAATCATCAGTATTATTTTTTTGATGTCCTGAAATTAATAACATTAAAAAGATATATGTTTCATTCATAAAAATCCCTGGAGGTATGTTTTATAGAGATATAATGATGATCTAACAAGAATATTGACTATCATAATAACCAAATGGATATAAATCATCATTATAAGAACCCAATCAAATGTTATAATCTTCAGAGTAAAAATAAGGATGTTCAAGGTCAAAATGTTTCCATGAATCACTATAAAAAGGATAATTTAACACTTTATTTGTTGAAATATTGTATTTGTGACATGATATAAATGACAGTGTGTTTTGAGACATAAATAAATGCTGCAATCATGGTGTAAGTGTTAAATACCTCAAAAATTTAATGGAAACCAATCCAAAATTCCCTTATCGAGCCGATTTATACCTCGATTTCACACATGTAAGATAACTAGCTAATGAAAAAGTTTGACTATAATATAATATGTAATTATTTAACCATGAATGAATCTTTTAATAACCAAGAACGAAATTATGAACCAGGCTCTTGCTCATATTGAAATTGGAGGGCAAACACACTTACTTTAGGTAACAATGATTTAATCAAAGATAATATTTGATCAAAAAAGCTATTTGACATTTTATTTCAAAATTTGATAGAAATTGTTTTAACCACTTAAAATTTTCATATCTTTCAACCAGGATATAATGAATCCTCAATAAACATTAAAAAATCATATAATTGAGATAGTTATAATTGATGAGTTAAATTAATGTCATTTTGAGATTATATTTATTGACTAGATGTACCAAAAACATCAAATAATAAAATTTGAAACCATTATGGATCTTGAACTAAATTATTAGTATCTTATTTGGAACTATGTTCACCATGTTAATATGAAAAAAAATATATTCTCAAATACCAAAATGTAATCTATAACCGTCAATGTTGTCAAATGTTTCAAATCTCCTCATATCACATTTCTTAAATGGACACTTAATTTTAACCTATGAAATAAATTCTATTTTATATAATGAAAATGATTAAAATATATGACACCCTAAATATATACAAGATTTATACAAGAACCGTTTTGATTCCTGTGATGATTTATCCAATCAAGGTCTTGTAATAAAGACTTTCATCATTCCATATTTTCATAAAAAATAGAAAATAAAACTATTATTATGATTAATTTGATATAAGTAAGAGACTATCCAAATAAATTATAAAATTAAAATTAATTATAAATATTATCAATTCTATATATTTACCACTAATTTTTTGTAATTACCGCTTAATACTATTAAGGGAAATAAAAGAACAACCAAGGGTTGTTAGTTAAGGATGGGGTGGAGGGGATAAAGGTGATAATGAAATCAAATATTTCTAGTACCCCTTTGTTCAGAACATCTAGAGGAGAGACATACATGGGTAAAAAAACTAGTTTATCCATGACTGTCTCCCCTCTAAATAGTCTGAACATTAGAGCCCTAAAATTCTTTCACTCCATTTTATCTTTCATCCCCTCCACTCCATACTTCTCTCGAGGGATGTAGGGAATTGTGCTGATAGAGGAAATAATAAAGGGAAATAATTTTGGTTCCCCTATGTTCAAACAGATTGGAGAAGAGACATTCATAGATAAACCTATGAGTGGTTGAAGATGAAGTAGATGTGAGAGATACCAATGACACTTTTAGTGGATTATTTCACTTTCTGGGATAAATCTATCATCATGAGAAAAAAAATGTTTTACCATTAATCATTCATTTACATTAAAACTATTTGTAAAACATTACTTTATTAATAATAGATATTGAACCAAAATAGTGGAAAAACCCACTATACATGTCACTGTTATCATTTTTATCTATTTCCTATTCAATCACTCACATGTTTACCCATGACTATCTCTCCTCCAAACAGTCTAAATATAAGGGAACTAAAATTATTTCATTCTATCATCACCTTCATCCCCTGTACTCCATACTTCCATCAGGACCCTTGGCCAACCTTATATTATTAATTGTGGTTATTTATGTTTAAATGTGTTTAATTGCAACAAGTTCTCTTAATTATAGATAATTTTCTCCTAATTACATTTAATTTCCAATAATTGTTACAATTTACTACAATTTATTGCTAATTGCTATAGTTTTTCCACTATTTACCGCTATTTACTACTATTTACCACTCTTTATCGCTAATTTCTACTATTTACCTCTATTTTTTGCTATCTTCAGTGATTTTTTGCTAATTTTCGCTAATTTTTGCTAATTTATGATATTTTTTTGTAATTCATTATAATTTCACTAATTTCATATAATCTTCACTAGTTTACACAAATTTACTCTAATTTATGATATTTTAGGCTTATTACCACTAATTTTGGCTAATTACTTCTAATTAATACTAATTACAGGTAATTTAAAATAATTATTTCTCATTTCGGCTAATTACCTTTAATTTCAACTAATTGACACTAATATTGGATAATTACTTCTTATTTGATCTGATTATTGATACTTTTGGTTAATTACCACTAATTTTGTCTAATTTCCTCCAATTTAAGCTAATTTCCACTATTTTTCACTATTTTTGTCAAATTACTTAAAATTACAGCTGATTTCTACAAATTATAGCATATTTCTACTAATTACCACTAATTTATTATAATTAATACTAATTTCTGCTAATTAACAATAATTACTACTAATTACTTCTATTTTTATTAAACCAAGTTAATTGTTACAACTTACTATTAGTCATTACTAGTTACCACTTATTTTGGCTAATTACGCTAATTACTACATATTTTGTGTAATTTCATCTAATTCCTACTAATTTTCTCTAATTCTTGCTAATTTTCAATAATTTCTACTAATTTCCAATAATTACATCTAATTTATTCTACTTACCTCAATTTTATAATATATACCACTAATTTTTATTAATTCCCTCTATTTACACTAATTATCAATAATTTTTAGTAAATCATGCTTATTATTACTAATAACTATTAATTATTACTAATTACCACTAATTGTTACTAATTTTTGTTAATTACCTCTTTTTCGACCAATTACTGCTAATTATATCCAATTTCGAATAATTGTCTCTAGTCTCTACTAAATTAGTTTAATTTCCACTAATTGCTTTCAAATACTTCTAATATTTATTATTTAATGCAAATTTTAACTAATTGTAACTAATTTATTCTAAGTACAACTAATTTATACTAATTTCTACTAATTTCTACTAATTATCATTTATTTCTTCTATTTACTACTAATTACAATTAATTTTTTCTAATTAGTGCAAATGTCTACTAATTAACACTAATTTATGATAATTTCATCTAATTTATGCAATTTACAGCTAATTTCTACTAAATATTGTTAATTTTTACAAATTAAAGCGAATTTCTGCTAATTATCACTAATTTCTACTAATTACCACTAATTTCTATTAATTACCCCTAATTTCTACTAATTACATCTAATTTATACTAATTACCACTAATTTTTACTGATTACTGCAAATATTTAATAATTACTGCTAGTTATTTTTAATTTTTTTAAATTATTTATATCAATAGTTAATTACTAAAAAATACTGTTAATTACTACTAATTACTAGTTACTAATAATTATTACTCATTTCTATAAATTACTATGACTTATTACTAAGATTTATTTATTATTACAATATTATTTTAATTAATACTATTAATTTATCAATTATAAATAGTTACAACTAATTAGAACTACTGATTGGGGATTAAAAATAATTTCTTATAATTAAGGATATTTATGGATAATTAAAAACAATTACTGCCAATTAAAACTAATTAATTTTAATTAATAAAACAAATTTCTTATAGAAAAAAATAAAGTAATTAAAAATTTTAAAAAAATAAGCAAATACCTCAAAGTTGATGTTTTATTTTATGAGAAGCTAGATGTATTCCATCGTGTAAAAATAAAAAATAATTGAAGGAAGAAAATTAAATGTTTAAAAGAGATGAGAGGAGAGGTAAAGAGAGGTGAGGAGAGGAATATGAGGGGAAAATCGTTAGGGGGGTATATATATGGGTGACATTACTTATGATGACACTCATGTTGTAAATAGTATTATTTGTAATGGGTTCTATCACAAAATGAGCCCACCATAAATAATGGTATCGGTGGAACCTATTGTAAATAGTCCTCTACCGAGACATTATTTGTGATGGGTTGTAAATGTTCATCGCAAATAACCCAATGGTTAATGTAAAGACCCGCAAATTTCAAGGAAATTTTTTTCTTAATTTTCTTTGGAATTTTACAAGAGCGCAGCTTCAGACGGCACCTGATTCCGAGGCCCGGTGTGCCCAGAATCAATTTCCGAAGTTTGGCTCGGGTACGTTCAGTGAACGGACGAGCGGGTTTTTCTATATTTTGAACCGGTGCCCGGAATCAAATTCTGAGGGCACCGATGAAATCAGAGCGCCGATATTTTCTTAGAAACGCCTCTTCCAGAGTTGCGTTTGCTCAACCGTGGTTTTTAAAATTTTGGGCTTTAAGTCGGAAATAAAATAAAGGTTGTGCGACAACTTTATTTTATTTCACTTAAGCCGCTTGGAAGCCACTTGAACTGAGTTAAAGCGGATAGGGTGCTATCCAGAAATACCCTACCCCTTGGTAGGATATTTGTGAGGTGGGGCCCGCACGAGCCCCGCCGTTTCTTTCGCTAAGTAACGCACCCGCGAAAACCCGTCAAAGTAACTGAAAAGTCAACCGGCGCGTTTTCTTTAATTTCTTAACAGACCATTTAATTGGGCGGTTTATTTCGTGAATTAAATGGGCTGTTTCATTCGTTGAATTAATTCAACGAATTTAATGGGTCGTTACTTACGCGCTTGCGTTCGTTGGCGAATTAATAAAATAGACCAACGTGTCTATTTTGGAGGATTACTCTTTATTCTCTGGGCCTCCACCCTCCCCGCGAAGAACGCGAAGAACTCGAAGAACACGAAGAAGGCGAAGAACGCCGGAACCAAAATTCGACGACGCACACCGTGATCCGCGACGTCGACAAACTTTTTCCGTGACCTTCTTCTTCTTCGGCGCTTCTTCTTCCGCGGAAAACCTACGATCGGTGGTTAAAGGTGAGAATCGAATCTTCTAAATTCTCCCTTTTTATAATTCGATATCAACGGATTTAAATTAATTAAATCCGTTTGATCTTGATCCGGAGATCGTCGGCGCGACTCCTTCCCGCGGTGCGACGAGCGTCTCTTCCGCGACGATCACCAAATCCGCGACGACCTCTCGTCCGACGACGACGACAAGGTAAGGATTTAATTCTTGATGATTCATTCCCGTGTTTTTATTTCTTTTTGAATAAAGAACCGGCATGAATATTTTCAATTAATTAAAATTGAATTGCCGTTTAAAAGAAAAAGAAGTGAACAATTTTTATCTTGATTAAAAATTGTTGTAGCCCCTTTCTCCCGTTGTTTATGACTAACGCGGAGGGTGCGGGTCTAACGAACAAGACCCGACAACCCTCCGCCGATCCTTTTCGTGTGCGGTTTTGGCAAGCGATGATGAACCGTGCGGAAAGGGCGATCCGTTGATCCCGCAGTGAAGATCGGCCCCCGGGAGGAGCAACGGCGCAGACGGGAGAGGAATCGGGCCACCGGAGCAACTCCGGCGGCCCGCGGAAGGCGGCGGCGCCCGGCGTGCCGCCGGAGGATCCGCCGCGGCTCGGCCGCGGCGGCGGTGAACCGCCGGACCGCGTCCGCGGTCCGGCCACCCAACACGCGGCCCGCGCGGGCCGCGTTCCACCTAAGCCGCGGGTCAAACCCGCGGCGCCCCTTGGCCGCTCGGCCGAGGTCGAGCCGGCCGGTCCGGTCGGCCGGGCCGCGCCCAGGCCGGACCGGACCCGGCCCAACCGGGCCGGGCCGGGTCGGGTCGACCCGGTTCGGCCGACCCCCAGGGGGGGGGGGGGGTTCGGGCCGGGTCGCCCCGGGCCCAGAACCCCCGTTTTCGGGCCCTCTTCGGTCTTTTGCCCATATCATGGGCCTAGGACCTCCGATTGACGAACCGTCAGTGGCTACGCGATCCTTGGATCGATACGGTCGTTTCGTTATATTACACTCTAGGTTTCGTAAGTCTTTGGGTTCGGCCGGGTTGGTTTGTACACGAAACCAACCGGGCCCTCGGAGCGGAAACACTCATAACTTGAGCTACGGACGTCCGATCGACGTACCGTCAGCTGTGGTAGTTTCCTCTAAGTGAGACGGAACTTTTGGAATACTCCGCCCGAGGATCGGACACAGGCGGAGTACGGTCGGGTTGGGTTTGCCCTAAAAACCAACCGGGCCCCTGGGACGAAAATGCCAATAACTCTCAGACCGGGCGTCCGATTGACGCGCCGTCTGTTGCGTTGAGATCCTGTTGTCGATACGGAAATTTTGGATACATCAACTTCGGACTACGTGTCAGTTGATGTATCAGCCTCTCGGTTCGTGGAGCGGACCCTCCTAAACGAGCTCGCTGTGTGCGGGAACCCCAGCGCTGGCTGTGACTTCGACGACAGAGCAGAGATCCTCCGTGGACTGCGACGACGACAGAGCAGAGATCCTTCGTGGACTGCGGCGACGACTGTGCAGAGATCCTCAGTGGACTGCGTCGACTACTACACTCAGCGATCCTACGTGGATCAGTGCTACAGATCCTGTGTGGGCCCGATCCTGTGTGGGTCATCTCTTACGGTTCTGTGTGAGCCATTGCTAAAGGTCCTGTGTGGGCCCGATCCTGTGTGGGTCATTGCCGAGGTTAGTACCTATCGATCCTTCGTGGGTCCGACGACTTAGATGGATCAGTGATCATCTTTGACGTAATCTGAAAAAGTATACCTGGTTGAGCTGAATCTTATGTTACTCTCCTTTGTGGATTGTGTTGAACTATCCTATGTGGATTTACTATTTACTATTTACTCTCCCTGGTGGATTTGAGTCTTTCTTTCCTGTGTGGATCGAGTTGACCTTGAGCTCGAGAGCAGAGCTAGAAATGGGGACTTAGGTATATGTATGGGCATATACCTAAGTCGAGTCAGTTGTTTCTTCGTGGTTTCCCCTTTCTTTTGTGCTATATCCTTTGTGGATTTCGGGAGACCTTCGGGGGTCTCGGGGTCCTTACTGAGTAGTTTATACTCACCCCTGCACGGGCTATGCCCGCACCTTGTTGTGTTGGATGCAGACGACGGACAGCCCTGATCTGGGTTGGGGCGTGGAGCAGGACGGTACCTGGAGGCGGACCACTGGGCGGGACGTGCTCGGAGCGGACGTGGGACCCGAGGAGCCTGGAGGCTATCTGTAACCACCCTTCAGGTGGGATTGCCAGTGGACGACACGAGGTCGCCGTCTTTTCTTCAGTTGCTGTTCTTTTCCTTTTCAGTTGTACTTTCAGTTGGGATTGTATTCCGGCTCCCTTTACTTTTCTGCACTTTGTAGTTACTTTCCGCTTGCTGACTCTGTGGTGGTTGTTACTTATAAAGGAAATGCCTTCCCTGTTTACCGGGATTTTACGCCTTGGTGCTAGTCGCCTTCCCCTGGCCTATGGAAGGCGGGCTTGGGGTAGTCACGGCACGGGCCCCGAGGTCGGGTCGTGACAAATTGGTATCAGAGGCGGTCGGTTCTACCGCAGACTCTGATCGTCTTTTCTTCCTATATGAAGCAATAGTGTTTAGTGTATTGAGTGTGGTTATCAGTTCAGGGAGCCCAGTGTTGGTGCGGCGGCCGACGTATCCGTACACCAGGACCCTGACTCCTTATTTCTGACTTAATGCATGAAAACATTGATTGCGTGTGTGTTTCAAGTTTTCTTTGTGATTACTTGTGTCAGCTCACCAGGTATACTGATCTGCTTCATGAAAGTATCAAGTTTTCCTTGTGATTACTTGTGCCAGCTCACCAGGTATACTGTTCTGACTGTGGTGCTCTTGTTCTCCTTTTCAGGATGACCCCACGACGACAGCCAGCTAGGGTTCCGAGTGTAGGGCGCGACGGCAGCCCACCGAGCGACGAGGCCTCGGTGCAGGGCCCTTTGCTTGCAGTGGCACCGGCGGTAGCTTTACTCGCCGAGCCACCGATGCTACCAGTACCAGACGCTGACGATGCACGTCGCCTCAGGGCACTGCATGAGTTTCAGAGCCAGCGACCGCCCAGGTTTCGCGGTGAGGTGGACCCCCAGGCCGCCGAGGACTGGCTAGAGGCGGTGGTACGGATCTTTAGGCTAGTGAGGACACCAGCGGATCTCACGGTGATTCTCGCGGTGAGCCTCCTGCAGGCGGCGGCGGGACGATGGTGGAGCTTGATGCTCCAGGTTCACGATGAGGCATCCTTGCTCTGGACGGACTTCGAGAGCCTCTTCCGCTCTGAGTTCGTCCCGGCCACCCTCCGAGCGGTGCGCATCCAGGAGCTTCTCCAGCTGCGCCAGGGCAGCATGACGGTCGCTCAGTACGCGGCGAGGTTCACTGACCTATCTCGCTACTCGACCGACAAGGTACGGGACCCCTTCTTCCGGGCCCGGACCTTCGAGCAGGGCTTGCGGCAGGAGATTCGGGCGTCGCTGATCTCCCTCAGCATTCCGACCCAGGCGGGAGTACTGGAGCGAGCCCTCCTGATTGAGAGCTTCCTGGCAGAGCCTTCTTCAGCGGCGAGACCTAGCGCAGGGCGACAGGTAGCTGAGTCTTCGGCAGCAGGTAGCCGACGGATGACTCTCGGGTCCAGGCAGACCAGACCCCCATGCAGACGGCCTCAGGACACCGGCTCAGCAGTGCGGGGCACACAGCGGAGTGCCAGCCTTCCGAGAGGCAGGCTGTACTACTCCTGCGGCGGGCAGGGTCACAGGGCTCGTGACTGCCCGACTCGCCGATCAGAGGAGCAGCAGACAGTGGAGGGACCACCCAGGCAGAGGCAGAGGGTCGACCGTGGCGGTCTGTAGGGATGAGGCGGACGAGGCAGAGGAGCTGGCCGAGCAGCGGGTGGTGGGCGACGCTTCCAGGCTCTACCCCCACCACCACCAGGAGGGCCACCTCGACCACAGGGAGCTGGTGGGCAGGGACAGGCCCAGCTCCAGGCAGTGGAGGCCTACGACCCCGACATGCCAGAGATGATTCGAGGTACGATCTGTGTCTATTCCACCCTTGCTGCAGTACTTATAGACACAGGAGCGAGTCACTCTTTCATAGCCTCTGCCCTTGTTCGGAGCTCGGAGATTCCGACTGAGCCGTTGGCTCGATCCTTACAGCTAGAGACTCCTACGGGAGCAGACTCGATGATTACGCACTGGTGCCGACAGTGTGAGCTTACTCTAGGAGGCGAGAGCTTCGGCTGGGATCTCCTTGTAGCGGCGTCGAGGCCTTTCGACGTCATCTTGGGCATGGATTGGTTATCCACAGTTCATGCCCAGATCGACTGTTTTAGGTGCAAGGTGCGATGTGTTCGCACCGACGAGAGCAGGTTTACCTTCACCGGAGAGAAGGGAACCTTTGCAGCACAGGATGGACTTCCGTGGAGGAGAGTGCAGCCCATCTCTCATCAGTTGGCTAGCCTCATCCTAGGAGCAGTGGACGTGCGGAGTCCAGTTTTTCCTGCAGTGGTGGACCAGTATGTGGACGTCTTTCCCGACGACGTTCCAGGGCTACCTCCTCGTAGAGAGGTAGACTTTTACATAGACTTGTGCCCCGGGACAGCCCCGATATCTACTCCATCATATCGGATGGCCCCCGCCGAGCTTCGAGAGCTGCGGGTACAGCTGGGAGGACCACCTACCCTTGGTGGAGTTCGCGTACAACAACAGCTACCACTCCACCATCGGGATGGCACCATACGAGGCGTTGTACGGCAGACCCTGCAGATCACCGTTGTGCTGGGCAGACCCTGGGGAGTCAGCACTCGTGGGACCAGAGATGGTCCGAGCCACGACAGAGAAGGTCCAGTTAATCCAGGAGAGGATGAGGACAGCTCAGAGCCGACAGAAGTCATATGCTGATAGGAGGCGGAGGCCACTTGAGTTCGAGGATGGCGACCATGTCTTTTTGCGTGTCTCACCTCGACATGGTTTACGGAGATTTGGCCGAGGCGGCAAGTTGTCTCCACGCTTCATCGGGCCTTTCCAGGTCCTCAGCAGGATAGGAGAGGTGGCTTATCGCCTGGCTCTACCACCTCAGTTGCACCGGGTGCACGACGTCTTCCACGTGTCTTAGCTGAGGAGATACGTGCACGACCCGACGCACATCATCGACTTTGGGGAGCTGGACGTGGACGATGGGGCGACTTTTGCGGAGGTCCCAGTGGAGATCGAGGATCGACAGGAGTGGGTCCTACGTGGGCGGTCGATTCCTCTTGTGCGCGTCAGATGGCAGCACGGGAACCTCCAGGAGAGCACTTGGGAGCGGGAGGCTCAGATGCGTGCTCAGTACCCCCATTTGTTCCCCTAGTTTTTGATGTATCTTTACGGGGACGTAAAGCCCTGAGGTGGGAGTAATGTAAAGACCCGCAAATTTCAAGGAAATTTTTTTCTTAATTTTCTTTGGAGTTTTACAAGAGCGCAGCTTCAGAAGGCACCTGATTCCGAGGCCCGGTGTGCCCGGAATCAATTTCCGAAGTTTGGCTCGGGTACGTTCAGTGAACGGACGAGCGGGTTTTTCTATCTTTTGAACCGGTGCCCGGAATCAAATTCTGAGGGCACCGATGAAATCGCAGCGCCGATATTTGCTTAGAAACGCCTCTTCCAGAGTTGCGTTTGCTCAACCGTGGTTTTTAAAATTTTGGGCTTTAAGTCGGAAATAATATAAAAGTTGTGCGACAACTTTATTTTATTTCACTTAAGCCGCTTGGAAGCCACTTGAACTGAGTTAAAGCGGATAGGGTGCTATCCGGAAATACCCTACCCCTTGGTAGGATATTTGTGAGGTGGGGCCCGCACGAGCCCCGCCGTTTCTTTCGCTAAGTAACGCACCCGCGAAAACCCGTCAAAGTAACTGAAAAGTCAACCGGCGCGTTTTCTTTAATTTCTTAACAGACCATTTAATTGGGCGGTTTATTTCGTGAATTAAATGGGCTATTTCATTCGTTGAATTAATTCAACGAATTTAATGGGCCGTTACTTACGCGTTTGCGTTCGTTGGAGAATTAATAAAATAGACCAACGTGTCTATTTTGGAGGATTACTCTTTATTCTCTGGGCCTCCACCCTCCCCGCGAAGAACGCGAAGAACGCGAAGAACGCGAAGAACGCCGGAACCAAAATTCGACGACGCACACCATGATCCGCGACGTCGACAAACTTTTTCCGCAACCTTCTTCTTCTTCGGCGCTTCTTCTTCCGCGACAAACCTACGATCGGCGGTTAAAGGTGATAATCGAATCTTCTAAATTCTACCTTTTTATAATTCGATATCAACGGATTTAAATTAATTAAATCTGTTTGATCTTGATCCGGAGATCGTCGGCGCGACTCCTTCCCGCGGTGCGACGAGCGTCTCTTCCACGACGATCACCAAATCCGCGACGACCTCTCGTCCGACGACGACGACAAGGTAGGGATTTAATTCTTGATGATTCATTCCCGTGTTTTTATTTCTTTTTGAATAAAGAACCGGCATGAATATTTTCAATTAATTAAAATTGAATTGCCGTTTAAAAGAAAAAGAAGTGAACAATTTTTATCTTGATTAAAAATTGTTGTAGCCCCTTTCTCCCGTTGTTTATGACTAACGCGGAGGGTGCGGGTCTAACGAACAAGACCCGACAACCCTCCGCCGATCCTTTTCGTGTGCGGTTTTGGCAAGCGACGATGAACCGTGCGGCAAGGGCGATCCGTTGATCCCGCAGTGAAGATCGGCCCCCGGGAGGAGCAACGGCGCAGACGGGAGAGGAATCGGGCCACCGGAGCAACTCCGGCGGCCCGCGGAAGGCGGCGGCGGCGCCCGGCGCGCCGCCGGAGGATCCGCCGCGGCGGCGGCGAACCGCCGGACCGCGTCCGCGGTCCGGCCACCCAACACGCGGCCCGCGCGGGCCGCGTTCCACCTAAGCCGCGGGTCAAACCCGCGGCGCCCCTTGGCCGCTCGGCCGAGGTCGAGCCGGCCGGTCCGGTCGGCCGGGCCGCACCCAGGCCGGGTCGGGTCGACCCGGGTCGGGTCGACCCGGTTCGGGTCGACCCGGTTCGGCCGACCCCCAGGGGGGGGGGGGGGTTCGGGCCGGGTCGCCCCGGGCCCAGAACCCCCGTTTTCGGGCCCTCTTCGGTCTTTTGCCCATATCTTGGGCCTAGGACCTCCGATTGACGAACCGTCAGCGGCTACGCGATCCTTGGATCGATACGGTCGTTTCGGTATATTACACTCAAGGTTTCGGAAGACTTTTGGTTCGGCCGGGTTGGTTCGTACACGAAACCAACCGGGCCCTCGGAGCAGAAACGCTCATAACTTGAGCTACGGACGTCCGATCGACGTACTGTCAGCTGTGGTAGTTTCCTCTAAGTGAGACGGAACTTTTGGCATACTCCGCCCGAGGATCGGACACTGGCAGAGTACGGTCGGGTTGGTTTTTCCCTAAAAACCAACCGGGCCCCTGGGACAAAAATGCCAATAACTCTCAGACCGGGCGTCCGATTGACGCGCCGTCTGTTGCGTTGAGATCCTGTTGTCGATACGGAACTTTTGGATACATCAACTTCGGACTACGTGTCAGTTGATGTATCAGCCTCTCGGCTCGTGGAGCGGACCCTCCTAAACGAGCTCGCTGTGTGCGGGAACCCTAGCGCTGGCTGTGACTTCGACGACAGAGCAGAGATCCTCCGTGGACTGCGACGACGACAGAGCAGAGATCCTTCGTGGACTGCGGCGACGACTGTGCAGAGATCCTCAGTGGACTTCATCGACTACTGCACTCAGCGATCCTACGTGGATCAGTGCTACAGATCCTATGTGGGCCCGATCCTGTGTGGGTCATCTCTTACGGTTCTGTGTGAGCCATTGCTACAGGTCCTGTGTGGGCCCGATCCTGTGTGGGTCATTGCCGAGGTTAGTACCTATCGATCTTTCGTGGGTCCGACGACTTAGATGGATCAGTGATCATCTTTGACGTCATCTAAAAAAGTATACCTGGTTGAGATGAATCTTATGTTACTCTCCTTTGTGGATTGTGTTGAACTATCCTATGTGGATTTACTATTTACTATTTACTCTCCCTGGTGGATTTGAGTCTTGCTTTCCTGTGTGGATCGAGTTGACCTTGAGCTCGAGAGGAGAGCTAGAAATGGGGACTTAGGTATATGTATGGGCATATACCTAAGTCGAGTCAGTTGTTTCTTCGTGGTTGCCCCTTTCTTTTGTGCTATATCCTTTGTGGATTTCGGGAGACCTTCGAGGGTCTTGGGGTCCTTACTAAGTAGTTTATACTCACCCCTGCACGGGCTATGCCCGCACCTTGTTGTGTTGGATGCAGACGACGGACAGCGCTGATCTCGGTTGGGGCGTGGAGCAGGACGGTACCTGGAGGCGGACCACTGGGCGGGACGTGCTCGGAGCGGACGTGGGACCCGAGGAGCCTGGAGGCTATCTGTACCCACCATTCAGGTGGGATTGCCAGTGGACGACACGAGGCCGCCGTCTTTTCTTCAGTTGCTGTTCTTTTCCTTTTCAGTTGTACTTTCAGTTGGGCTTGTATTCCGGCCCCCTTTACTTTTCTGCACTTTGTAGTTACTTTCCGCTTGCTGACTCTATGGTGGTTGTTACTTATAAAGGCAATTCCTTCCCTGTTTACCGGGATTTTACGCCTTGGTGCTAGTCGCCAGCCCCTGGCCTATGGAAGGCGGGCTTGGGGTAGTCACGGCACGGGCCCCGAGGTCGGGTCGTGACAGTTAACTATTATTTAGGACATGAGATTTTATTTCTAAAAAATGAAGGATCCTTCCCTATGGCATGCTAGAATGTCAAAAGTATTAATGAATACAAATGTTTCCCATCAAAAATAATTTTTTATTTACATGTATTTTTGATTGGAAACCCTTACCTTGGAAAATAGTTCATTAGACCAGACTATTTATGATGGGTGACGGGCCCATCACAAATGACTATTTTTTCCATAGTGTTATTTCCTATGATTCAATGGATATGTATCATGCTTGTAAATTACTATAATTGTATTGAATAAAAAGAAGTGTAATTCGAGTGGGATGGTAAGTGCAAGGTCTCCATTTAGGAGTTGAAGGAAAGGATTGTATATTCTTTAGACTAGTTTCCACCTAAGGGTTACCCTATTCCCAATGAAGATTTTGAGTCTAGTTTAGGAGAAATATTGATTTAGGAGAGTCATGTGGACACTTATAGGTCTCATATATAGTAACTTCATCAACAAAACCACCATATCCATGATCTATAATTTTCTATTATAGTCAATGCACTATGACATTGGTGCCATTATCACTTTAATGAGATAATTTTCATCTACACTGACTATAAGATCATGCGATACATTACCAACCAGTAGGACATGAACCAATGAAAGATGTCTTGGGTTAAGTATCTCCTTATGTTTGATTGTGTGATGAAATATTGATCCTGAAATAGGAAAACTATAGAAAATTCTCTTGGTAGGAAGATGCAGGAGATGATAGTTTGTGAATCCAATGAAGAGTAGAGGTTTATGAGTCTGTAGAGTTTATGCTTGATATGATAAAGGGGTTGGAGGCCATGGATTTTTCTTCCCTATTCATTACTTCCTTGATAGTTGAGTACATGAAAACTATCCATAATCTATATTTTAATTTTTTTATGATGAAAGAAATAAATATGGCTGCTGATACTATTTTAGTGAAACCACTAAATGAAGATGGGTTGCATTATACCCACTATAGTGTAGTAATTCCAACTTCTATGAGGGAGGATTTTATGGGAGACTATCATCTCTCATATTAGGCTATAAAACCATAGTTGATGAAGATATATCATGATGTCAGGAAATTATTACAATGGCCTAGTATGAGGATGGATATCACAAGTTATTTGGGACATTATTTTACCTACTAGAGTGTGAAGGATGAGGACTATCAACCAAGAGTATTGATTTCTCCATGCCTAACACCTATATGGAAGTCAGATGATGTTACTATAAAAATCAGATTTGGTCTTCTGAGGATTCCTAGATATCACGGTGTGGTATGTTTTTTGATGAACTAGTTGATTATGTTGGCTCACTTTCTACCAATTTGAGAGACCAAAACAGTGTATGACTTGGGAAAATTATTTGTTTGTGAGATTTTATAGTTTCATGGGATACCCGTGAGCAAAGTATTTGATTGAGATTCTTATTTTACATCTCATTTCTAGATGGAATTCTGTAGAACTCTGTGGTCTCAGCTAAAGATGAGTATTACTTATCACCAGTAAAGATTTTAGTAATCTGGGAGGACAAACCAAATAACTATGGAAAAGAATTTGGACTATGTGTTTAATTTAAATAGAGATTTATATAAACATATATCATTATAATAGTTTTAATATTACAATAGATTTAAGGAATTGATCAAGACGGCTCCCTATGAGGCCTTATATAGTTAGTAATGCATCTCTCCCCTTTGTTTTCTTGATGTGGGTGAGTTAGTAGTTATTATAATAAGTTTGGTATATGAAATTTCTTAGTGTAACTATTATATATGAAGTTGGTTACTTATCAAAGCATGCAATATTTGTAAGGTGATCAAATATAATAATGATCAATGTTTTTCATGGATGACTTGGTGTTTTTTAATTAATCACTTTAATTAGGTTATTAATGTTTGAGGAATTAGGGAAATCTATTCCCTTTTTAATTAGTTTGTTCAATATTAAAGTATAGATCAACACCATAACTTAATTATTGTCTCATCCTCTGAGACATTAGTCCATGCATGATGTGTTTCCAATATTAGTGTCCTAGAAGTATAAGATAGACCTAATACACATGATTTACTATGTGTATTGATATAATTTAATAGACTAAGATGTTTCTACTATGTAATACTGTAATCCTATTCCATGTATAGTGGAGACATGTTAATATCTTGGAGAGTACCAAGAAGTGGGAGTCCAATGAAAGATCCCAATGGATAAATTCTTTTAGTGAGTATCTACAAGGATGATTCATGAGGATGATAATCCCTTAGAATGGGAGTTTTTAAAGACTCCAACATTTCATGTTATGATTTTCTAATTTTTTTGGTGTTTTATTAAAACAACGTTCTTAGTTTGTGTTATTTTTTGAATGGTGTACGAGTTTGTTTCATTTCAAGGAGTGGTGATTTGGAAGAGGCCACTGAGTATGTAAACAAAAAGGTCTGTAGAGCCCATATAGACCTATAGGTAATTAAATGGAGGTGTGGTAGGTACTCGATCTAGTCATTTTGGGAAACTAGTGCTCTTCCTAGGTATTTTTAGGAGATTTATTTGGTATTTTATCTCTATTAAATTTAACTACTCACCTCCTACCTTTATTGGATCCAACTTGATCTAACCCATATTTTTAGTTCCCTTCATCATTCCACTATCTCCTCCCCCTTAATTTCATAGATGATTTAACTCTCATCAATTTTAATCGCACATATACAATAAATGTATTATTATTTAATATCTATATAGTTTCTATCATTTTTTATTCTCCCCTAATGTGAAATACATAATTTCAAGATTTTATGTATGGTTTTTGGGATTCATTTGTTTTCATTTAGTAAGTCTAGTCCTCTATAATCCCTACTTACAAGACCCAGCCTTAAACATTACATAATCTTGAGTTTTATGTCAATAATGAACTCTATTACATTTTGAAGATCTTTTTAGTTTATATATTTATGGGATTGTCTCATCACTCTTAAATAAATAATTATTACATCATAGAGTGTATACTTACACTCAGTATCTATTTTCCCTTAATATAATACTTTTAAGATATACAAATTTTAATTTTCATTAAATATTTATAAAATCATCATCTTAAACTCATTATTTTGCTTACAAATCCTTAAACCCCTATGAAAAACATGTGAAAATATTGTATAAACTCAAAAATATTCATAAGGAACGTATAAAAATAAATAAAGAAACATGTTACACCATGAATACTCATAAATATATTGAATTTTTCAGAATAAAATTTAAGATAAAAAAATTCATTCCCAATAAGTAAAATTATCTACCAAATTTGTTTTATAAAATATTTCATAATAAATATTAATGGAAAAAATAAAACTCTTATAGGATTCTCTACAATCATGAAAAACATATGAAGACATTTTAAAAAAGTTATGCATTTCACCCTTAAGAAGTAGCATAAATATACCTTTAAACATAATATTACTAGCATACATTTTAAAGTAATAATATTTATATAAAAACCCATAAAAAATATAGATAAATGATGTAGGTAACTTGGGATATCATTTTTATATCACTCTTAAAATCACTCTTATAAATAAAATAACCTAAATGGTAAAATCCAATAATCTCATAGGATAAACCTAATGGGTTAACACCATTCATATATTCAATACATTGGAGAGCTATATCGGTATCACCAATAATCATGAGTTATATAGGGATCACCATCATTATAAAAAATTTCTATAAACTATAAAATAATCATAACACATGAATTATTTAATTTCCATCTTAAAAATATTATTTTCACCTATAAAAAACATTTTCAAATCTTAAAATATCCATTCCATTTAATATATTTTTTAAAATAACAAGAACAAAGGTAAGAAAGTTTTCTCTTTTAATAAATTATTAAAAATTATAAAGAAATTCAAAAATGAAATAATATATATAGAATCTGAATAAATCATTCAGGTTGTCTATGTAAAAATAAAACATTACTTAATCATTTTTATCAAAACATTTCATATAAAATAAATAATAAAAGTTTTGTTTTTATAACCTTTTAATAAAAGTAAAATGAGTGATAAAATTTCATGTAAAATTCATTTACGTACATATAAATACATATAAAAATTATTGTTATGAATATAGACATTGAATAAAATGGTTAAAAATGAATATTCAAAACCTTTATAGTGATGTTTTTAAGGTATGCCTTACCTATAGTTTGACTTATAAAATACATTATTTATCTCCAGTATAATAAAATTTTATAAACTATTTAATTTGTAAAAATAATTTATCATTTTAATATAATATCATTTAAATAATTTATTTTAATGAAATATTTAACTACTTAATCTGTTAAGTCCACAAGAGGCGTTTTTATGATATTCATCTCATAGGTCCAAAATAACTTTGGTAGGTTGAATATGGTAGAGTGGTAATTATTAAGTGATGTAAATAAAAAATATTTAATTATTAATATCTTATATAAATTAATTATACTTTTAAATCCATCTATGTAATATGTTTTTGAAAAATAAAATAAGTTATAGTCATTGAGATAGTATGCCATATATATGCGTGGGTAAAGTTCCCATTTTTTAAGGAACATGATGTAAAGAAGGTAAATATTATTTTTTATTTATATAATGATTATTATATCATAAATATCATATTATATATTTAATAAATCTTATACACACCATCTATGTGACACGGTGATGAAAAATGAATCACATCACTTTGTGAAAGTGGTAATCCACAACAACACATGAATGAAATTATCAATTTTCAATGGATATAAAGGAAAGAAAATAGATTATATATTATATTTAAAATAAAAAAATAATTTCATAAATATCAAATTTATATATTAAATCTATCACTATTACCAGTCATGAGAGGCAGTGATGGAAAATGAATTAAATCAGTTCATGAGGTGGTAGTCTGCAATACACATAAGAGATTGTTTCATTTATCATTTGACGGAATATACGATGTATATAGGTTATATAATTAAGTGTAAAATATATTAGTTTATGTAATATACTATTTCTATTATTTCATAATGTTTGAATGAATATTATCAGTAGGTAGAAGATGAAATAAAGTGAACACGCTCAGTTAGAAAATGTACCTCATCTTCAGAAAACCACTTTAGGTTTATACCTAAATCTTTCCTAGTTTGGATTTAAAAATAAAAACAGGGCCTCTAGGACATGGTTATGGATGTTAGTAATGTATTTAATCAGGGATTATTTTAACTAAAATTTTGTTTATGTGTGGAGAGAAGGGTAGAGGTGGTTTCCTATTATAAGTGGGGGAGAGAACACAGTTGGAGATTTTAAAAAATTTATGATATTGAAATGTATTAATCATGAAAAATGAAACAAAAATAGACTATTTACGAATATTAGATATGATAATGTCAAAATATAACAAAAAAAATATGATTTATAAAAACCTTTAGGTCATTTTAACGCTTATCACTTAATTTTAACCCCGGGTAAACCAATATTAACATTCAATCTGGTAATAAATCTTTATTGGTTTTTAATATTCATTATGAAAAATAATAAGTTAACCTTATTACATAATATAATAATGTCTATTAAAAATAAATAATATATTTTTTCAAATTAAATTAATATAAATGGAATAATTTAATTTAAAATTAAATCCAAAAATTCATTGACAAATAGGTTTTCAAAAAATAGATTTTTAAGTATAAAAATGGTTTTAAAAAAAAATTCAAGAATAATATTGATTAAAATAAAATTTATTGAATTATTTTTAAAAAAATGAACTATTTATATTTTAAAACTAATTCAAAATATATTTTCCATGATGTATTGGTTTTCCCCTTTCCCCTTAAAAGGGGGTATATCCAAAAAAAATAAAAATATCAGCTTTCGGGCCATTCGGTCAGTCAGTAAATACTTGAAATGAAAACACAATTTTCACAAAAAATTAATAACTTTCACTACTCATTGAAAACCCAAACATTTTAGAAAATTCTAAAAAAATCATCATACGTTATTTTTAGAATGATAAATTCAAAAATGAATTTACTTTTTTGAAATTAATAATATTTAATTTGGAAATAAATAATTTAAATAAATCCATACAATGCATGAAAACCCAATTTTGATTGAAGTTAAGATTTTTTTATTTTGTTTGAAAAATTAACTAATATTATAATAATAATTATAAATATAAAAAAAATAATTAATTATGATTAATAAGAAATAAAGAATTATTTAATTTAACATTACAAAGTTTTTTACATTATGCCTTCTCTAGAAACCTCACACAAACATTGCCTTTACGTTTACAGAGCATGCCCAAAACACAAGATTAAAATAAACTATTTTTTAACTAATTTTGAATGAAAAGTAAGAATATGTGAGGAATTACCAAAGTAGAAAAATACAAAAAATATTATTGGGATAATATGGAATCTTAAATTGAAGTAAAATTTCATAATATTCAACAATTTACCCGTTGTTTTGTGCCAATACTCATGTTTTTTTCATCCAATTGACATGGAATATGGGACAAAATTATGATCCCACATTTATCATACAAAACATGTGCATACCCATTATACACCATCTATTCAAACAAGTTAGTTTATCACAGCTTTAGAGAAATATTGAATGTGTTAGGATAATATATTCCCTATCTCCAAAAATCTATCCACCAACCCAACATGATACACATTGTGTTCTCTATGAATATACATGGTGTGATTATGATTTCTATATCACAAACCCTAATTGAGAAATTCAAAAGCATATTATATGATTTTACCACTATGTCTATAATTAAATTTACCTAATCCATCACCACCTTGATAGACCGCCATCACAAACATCGTCATCTTGGTTATATGAAGCCACTTCATCATCTATCTAATGGAACTCATGACACTACTACCTTTTCCATTATCTCAAACAAACCAAAAAAATCCTGATGACTCCACACCCACTTAACAATCCATTTTTGGTAATTGATTACATCAGTAAATTATATTGTGGTAGCTGTGGTGCCCCAATCATCCCTGATATGAACTGATGAACATTACCTATGAAAACAATGTCAAATAATGGTAGAATAATTTTTGTAAAGAAAATAAGCAGGAAAATATGCAATCGACTTAATATATTTTAGATAAATATGAAATGCATTAAGAGGCACCACACGTTTTCCCGAGATTAGTGATGTGATAAATAAATTTCCTCTCAAAAACACTTTTCGACTTTTTTATATGAAAGGAGTTGGGGGTGAGAATTACTTTCACTTAATAAATGATGAAATTCATTATGGGAAGTAACATCTTTAACCGCTACCCCTATAAAATCCACCCCTCCCTTATCATGAATTTCCCTTTCCTCTCTCTAAACCTCACCAACTTCTTTTTAAAATTATACTAAATTTTTCTCGGCTACCCACGACTCCTTTGTAGTTCTTAAAGGAGTGAAAAATTGTTGAAGCTTCATTTGAAGGTATTTTTTCTCATTTATTTTTATGTTTTTTATTTAGTTATTTTGTTAGTTTTAATTATTTTATTCACTTAACTATTTATTTAATTAGATGTAATATGTATTTAATAGTTAATATTTGTATGTAAATTAAAATTATTTAATAATTAAAATTTAGAAATTAAATTATAATTATTCCTAGTAATTGAAAAATTATTATGAAATGATTATTATTTAGTTTCACTTATTAGATTATAATCAATTAGAAAAAAATAATTATTAACTAATAGATAATTAATGTAATGATCATTATAAACTTATGTTAACGAATAATTAACTAATAATTAACTAATAATTAATTCCATAGTAATTATTAATTAACCTTAATTAGTTAATGATTAAATATTAGTTAACAAATCATTAACTATTGATTAAATAATTATTAACTACTAAAGAACTATTAATTAAACAATGATTAATAAATGATAAATTTAGGATTAAATAATGATTAACTAAGGACCAAATTACGATTAACTATTGATTTACTAATAATGAACCAAAGATTATGTAATGATTAACTAAAAATTAACTAATGATTACCCAAAAATTAACTATTAATTAACTGTTAATTAATTATAAATTAACTACTTAATGCATATTAATTATTGAATGATTAAAAAATTGATTATATAATGACCAGCTAAATATTAGTCGATGATAAATTAAGGATTAACTTAGGATTAAATAATGATTAGTTAATGATTAAATATGGTTTAAATTAGAATTAATTTATGATTAAATAATGATTAACTAATGATTAACTAAAGATCAACTAATAATTAACTAATAATTAATTATGAAGTATCTAATAATTAAAAATTAATTATCTATTAATTAACTACTTGATTAACATTCATTAATGAATTATTTATGAATGATTAATAAATATTTGAATAATGGTTAAAGAATGATTAATGAATTATTAAAGAATGATTAACTAATTCTTAACTAATGCTTAAGTAATTATTAACTAATGATTAACTAGGGATAAATTTTAGGATTAAATAATTATGGGATATTGATTTACTAAGGATTAAATTAGGGCTATCCAATCATTAACTAATTATAAACTAATTATTAAAAAATAAATAACATAATAATTAACAAATAATTAACTATTATGTAACTATTCATTTAATATTTATTAATTATTAAGTAACTACTTAACAATTATTAATTAACAAATGATTAACGAATTATTAGTTAATCATTAACTAATGATTACATATTTTTTAAGTATTGATTATGTAATGATTAAATAAATAATAAAATAGGATTAAATAATGATTAAATATTTATTAACTAAGTATTAACATAGGATTAAATAATGAATAACTAATGATTTACTAATGATGAATGAATGATTAACTAATGATTAAATAATAATTAACTATTATGTAATTAAAAATTAAATATTAATTAACTATGAAATAACTAAATAATTACTATTAATTAGTGACTTAATAACATTTAATTAACTATTCATTAATGAATTATTAAGGAACAATCAATTACTAATGAACAACAAAGAGGCCGAACTGCACACCTTATTTGACACTATTATATGATATGATTTAGGGTATTCAAATTCTATTTAATTAATATCTTTAGATACCTTTAGGAATATTAAAATCCAGACCAAAACCATTAATGAAATCATAGAGGATATAAGAAAACATTGTATTATTTTTATAATCTAAATGTTGTGTGGTCATTCTAGAATTTAAATCCATGTCTGGATACTACAAGTGGATGAAAACTTTGGAACATTCGTACCTAGTGGTAATAACCTTGAAAAGGTTGGACTGGTTATTAAATGAATCATCACCAGGTGCATGAAAAATTGTACTAATTGTACATCTAGTGTGAAAATCCCTAGGTATTTACTTTATATGCTTCATATTATATTTAATAAATATCTTTAGATATAGTTAGGAATATTAAAATATAGACTCTGAAACAATAGTCAAATCATTGAGTATATAATATAACATTATAAAATATTAATAAAGAAAAGAATTTGTGGTTATCCAACAATAAAATCCTTATATAAATACTGTAAGTGGATATAGGATATGATGTCATATTTTCATGATCTACATGATTGTAACATCAATAATATAGATTATGGAGATGATGTTCCTACTCAAGGGGAGGAGTTTATTACTCAATAACCTCATACAATAACTTCTGGTATTAATGATTTGCAAAATCAACGATGTAGACCACATCTGAATCCACGTGAGGCCTCAACTTTTCCACAGGAAGAGGCAACACCTATAGTAGACACGCCTTAACCGATTGTGGATATGTACCATTAGGAATTAGATAATTTTTTATTATCATCATATCAATACATTTTTATGTATAAATTATGTGATCTCATATCAAGATTCATTTCACATGCATCCATATTTTTTAAGTGAGCCTTCATAGGCCTTATGGTTCCCTCATCAGATGGAAGGTCCTTACACATTTGCTATTTGAGAAAGACTGTGTACACATCTTGACATTCGGATGACAACTCCTCCCAATGATTCATAGATAGAGCATCATTCAGTTGAGGTTCCTGCACTTGATAAAGATTCCCCTCCAACTCAACATAGTTCACCTCAACATAGAGGTCAGTAATCTCAATATGACTATCCCATTCGCACACCAGATTATGGGATGGGATCTCATCATATAAATTATTTATACTAATTGATTTATATTTTTTCTATTGATATAATGTATTTTTAACAAAAAAAATTTCTATCATCTCCATTATTTTATATATATTATATTTATGAAATTATTTTTATTTTCAACTATTTTGTAATGTCTATCCCATATTTTAAATTTAATTTATATTATACTTATCATTTAAAATTATATGCTTTAAAATTTGACTACTTAAAATATATAAAAACAAATTAAATTTCATGTAGGTAAATTCAAAATCTTATAAAATATAAACTATAATGGAAATCAAAATAAAACAAAAAATATATCCTAAACATATAAAAATATTTTAAAATAATAATAATATCAACAATATGATAAACCAAAATTAATTTACATGACAAAAAAATTATTGATTAAAAAAATAAAATTTATACATTAAAAAATATATGCACCTAAAATGTAGTATAACTAAAATCTAAATAAAATTTAGAATATTGAATAAACAAATAAAAAATAACTTAAAATACAAAGAATGCTAAAAAAATTATAAATAAAAATGTTATGTTTTTAAGTAATAATATATCGTTCCACATTTTTTTCCATTGATTGTTTTTATGAAATTATTTTTATTTTCAATTATTTCTTATATTTATTTAGTGTGTCAAATTTCATTTATATTGAATTTTTTATTTTTTATTTATAGGATTTCAAAGTCATTTACGAGAAAAAATATTAATTATAATGTACAAATTAAATCTAAATGAAATTTTACATATTGACTAAACATATAAGAAACAATTGAAAATAAAATAATTTCATAAAAATAATAAACAATAGTTAATTTACAAGTCATAAAATTTATTTTCAAAAATCACAATATTTACACATTAAAAAAATTATGGTCATAATTATTATTAAGTTTGATATTGTTAATTAAATTATTATAAAATATTTTTAATTACATTATTATTACTAAATTTTTTTAATTAAATTATTAAATAATTATAATAATTATAATAATAAATATAAATAATGCTATAAATAAAATAATTTTGAATTTAAATAATAAAGTACTTAGTAATATAATTTTGTTTTAAAAATATTAATTAAAATTTTAATATATTAAATAAAATTACTAAAAATATTTTTATTATAAACTATTTATTATAAAATTAATATTTAGTTGTACTAATAATAATAAAAATGTTCATTTATATATATATATATAACAAATTAAAAAATTTTAAATAAACAAACCTATATATAAGAATTTTTAGGGTGTTTGGAAAAAGGAAATAAGTTCTTTAACATATTTTCCCAATGTTTTTGGAAATGGTGTCAAGGGCCCAAATTCTTTTGGCCCCAATTGAGAAAACCCAAATGGGTGAATACCCTTAATCCCTTTGCGGATTTTCAAATACCTAATCTTATTTTATAAAAAAGCTTGTAAAAAATCACAAGACTCTCAGTGAGGGAAAGGGTATGGTGTAGGTCTGTGGTAGTTCGACCTTTAGATTCTTTTCCCTGCATCATTCATCAGTGACCAGTTTATCTATGATGTATGGATTCATTATCTCATTAAAGAAAATTCAAATATTTAACCCCTATTCTCTCTTTGGGTTTTATAGTCAATTATGGTTAAGCTTAATTATAGAGGTAAAAAACAATTTATAAAGATAGGGTAGATTTAATAAGCTCTTTTTTAAATCCTTGCAACTGGCTCAGTCTATGACTTGAATCCCAACTGAATAGTATATATATCCAATGTAAAATCCTCTCTCTCATGTCAAACTATAGTTAAACATTTTCTATATGGGGCACCATTTAGGATATATTAATGATTCAACTCAATGACATGCATAACAACTCAAAAATTTATATTTTAAAATATTAAATATTTTATGATGGGCCAAAATACATTAAAAAACAAAACAATCATGGAACAACAATAAAACATATTACTAAATTATTATAAATGATCTAAATAAAATATTTTAACCACCACATCGTCCCAACCTTTAATTATTTTCATCATGAAAAGTATAAATTATTCAAATAGGTGATGTTATTGAGCTCCCATTTGATACTCACGCTCTTATATGAACTCTTAAAAATTATCATGCTACCATATGACATAAAAAAAGTATAACTTGACTAAATAAAATTAGTATCCTCTCATTCCTCGATCCCCACCAAGTACTGTACTAATGTTATGAAAACTTCGAAGTCCATATCACCATAGTTGATAATATGCATCGGATCATTAACATATGTCCCCAACTACAACATGTGGAAGATGTTGTGAACATGGTCCCACCATGTGGGTAATTACAAGAAATAATAAAACCCACTCCCTCTGTATAGGATCTGTAACAACCCGATGAAAATCAAGGATAAAATTCTTCCTCGACTCAATATCCTCATTCCATGTCATAATGAGACCTTCTAGAATGCATTATCACCTTTCTCAAACTCCAAAGTTATTTATCATTGTTATACATATAAATTTTCATAGATTTACAATATCCTCATTTTTTCGTAGAAAATGTGTATGTTATCTATCTTAAACCATACTATATTTGGCCCCATGATCATTAACTCACCAATATATAATAAATAAAGTGGTGATATATGATTTATCCAATATAAGACCTTAAAAGTTTTCCATTTAAATATTATATTGATCTATATTAATTTACACAAATTCCACAGATGATTAGTGATTACCCTGGATCATAAAAAATAAATTATAGAGGTTTGCAACATATCCCCTAAGAATTTGAATGGTTCTTCCTATCCGGACTTCCATCTGGTGGTAGAACACTATTATCATGTATAGCTGAGTCAAAAAACAACCTATAAGATGCATAATAAACAGGATATGACCTTATAATATCATCCAGAAATGATCATCAAGTGTATTATATTAAACCTCATGATCTCCACCACATATATACATTCTAAGGTCTATACTAAACTCTTCTCTAGAAAGGATGTAAATGAGAAAACTTGGTTAGTCAGTCAAAAATCACCCAGATGAAATTATGAATAGTTTTTTATCATGTTACCTGATTTATAGAATCCATTGATATAAAATTCTACATACACTCTAGAGAAACAATTGTTTGACTCAAACTAGGTGGGTTCATCCTTCCCCTATTCAAGGGTGTGGAATCATGACCTGAAATACACAATGATCTTCTTTAAACATGGTCAAAAAATAAAATCTTTAAATCATAGTATATATTCATCATTATAGTATCTGTATCCAAATTAGTGGTGTCAAACTTCTTCAATACCTCCTAAAATAGCCCAACTAAAACAATCATTTACCCATAGAAGGGGATGGGTACATTCCCTAATTCAAATAATATATTCTGTATAAACATGAGAATATACGGTCAGTCATTCCCAAAAAACTGATGTCTCCATGTTGGGATTACCTCACTCAGTTAAGGAGTGTGGGGTCCCATTTTTTTATTAAAGATAACCACCATACACTTCATCCTATAGTACTAACAGTTTCGACGTTAACAGATCAAACACCCCCCGCACAAACTGAGCATGTGATTTTTTCTAATGGAATAAACCACTATATTTTCCATTCATGGAGTATAAATGATAGTGATTTTTTATTCCACCAAGAATTCAACCCATTAGATCTATCATAGGTTAAGATCACACCATTATATAATACACCTAAGACTCATGTGATTTATGTAGACCATGGCTTTCTCACTTAGAAAACATTTTCTCTAGGTCTTTAACAAAAAATATAATAGTAAAAGATATTTTTCAAGGGTTGTGTTATTCTTCTCCTGGGGTATCACTTTCATTGTGTCATATTTAATCACCACCAACCACTACAGTCACACATAGCCAAACCTAGTTCTATTGGAATCATTAAACACTACATAATTGACTAATTTTTTTTGGAAAAAGTATATAATGAAAACTATTTAAACACTTCAAAATCTACTATAATAATATTTTATTTCTATTAGAAAAGGAGAATGTATTCTCCTTTTAGGTACGGTAATTCAAGAGTTTTTTAATACTGGAGAAGTTCTCTATGAAACTCTAGTGATATCAGATTAGACTAATAATTTTACACACATATATTACCTTCTTAGATGGTTCTTAGGGCATCTAATAAGAAATTTTATTAGGTTCAACCAACAATACACTCTCCAAGATGACATTTCCCAAAAAATATACATTTTAAATCTATATTTTTTACTGCAATATTTTACTATATAACTATTGATCTCATTTAATGTCTTATATAATCTTCAAATGTTAATCATGTTCTTTATCTAAAATAGAATGAATGAGGGTGTTACTAATTAATTCCACTAAAAACAAAACAATAATACTTTCAAAATATGGTTTATTAATCACATGAACATAGTCTAAGTGTTTTTTTATAGTGAATGATATATGTATAAACCTATAATTCATTTGATGAAAAATGTATTTCACAAATAGGATAACTTTTTCATGAACTAAATGATAACAATGTCCTAAATTTTGTTCAAATTTTGATTACCACTTTACTCCCATTAGTTGGTTGAATAGTTTATTGATCCTAAAAACAGTTTTCTTCTTCCTGAACATTACATAGATTAGGTTTTGATATCAATAAAAAGAATCAAATTATCATATTCCTAATTAGAGAACAAAACAAGAGATACCTATGGTGACACACTAGGATTAATAAAAAATTTACCTAAACCTTTACCTCTATGATATTAGTTGGGACCATCTGATAAGTTTCAAATGATATCATCATGGATTTGATATGTAGGTTAATACAGAAGTTGATTTTATGATGAGGGGATATTCCTTGAATAAACTATATAAAATCATCTATGTATTATTCTTAAATATTTTGAATATAGTCCTTAATATAATTTATAATACAATAATATATGATTTCCAACTAGTAGGTAATTGACTACAACATATTGAGGTTGAACTCTATTTATCCTGATTAAAGGTCACACTCACTAGTAAAGGAGAAAATCAACCTATATTCTAAATAAAATAGAACCCTTTGATGATATCAATCCAATAAATATTATAAAACACATAAAAACCCCATACCATGGATAAAGTCATGGTGTCTCATTTCCTCAGTGATGAATTCTTAATTGAACCACTATTTTCCAAGATCCAACTCACACTAATGGTATATATAGGTATGTACTAATTACCCACAATATGTTTCTCTAGTGAAAGTTTATAGGCTTAGGGACACAATAGTATTAAAAACTATAATATCAATGATGCAATACAAAAATAATTTACACAATTGTCATAAAGTATGAGTGCCTACATAAAAAAGAGACAAATCATACATTAGACTATCTTTGATGTTTCATGATTATAGCTTTCTATAACATGTATCTATCTATAGGCTAAACTGCTAGCACCCCAAGCCTATAATGGATGACATGGATGTGGTATTGGTGGAATTATATCAAATAATCATCCACCTCCAGATACTTCAAACGTTTCATTAACTCCTCTATTGAAACTACCACCAAAAGGGCCACTATTTCCATTATAGGGAGGCCCCTAGTCTCAAAGATGCATCTATAATGGAGGTTCATCCACTACACTACCTGAGATACCCCCAATAGCCCATCTAGTTTCCCAATCTTGAGTTATGTGGAACATTCATGTTCAATCATAGAAAATACTATGTTATTTATGGATTGTTCTTTAATAAAAATACCCTATTACAGATCTTTGGGACATGAATCACAAATAGGTGTACCTATATTGATGGGGTTCTAACTCATATAATCAACTAGAAACTACTGATGATTATGATTCGGTGAAAATCCAACCTTCTATGGTACAAAATTTTATTGATTTTAATAATAACCCAATAACCAATTCTCTCTATAATACCCCCACATGGGTGGGAATAAATATAGGTATAACCCTAGATTAAATCTCTCTAGGGATACCTCTCACGAGCTTTTGATCTTGTTGAAATCCATAAAAAATAATGTCAATGGAGTTCTATATGAGGTTGGAAAACTATGATACATACGCAATTATGGTCAAAATAACTAATTGAAGGTTTAAAAACATATAAAATGGTACCATGATTAGCATTTATAGATAGTAAATCTCTCTGAAAAGGCACTTATACTCATAAAATGGCATTTATATCACCACAAAATAGTTGGTATTTCTTCTTTAGACCATATACTAAAGACCAATTTTCTATGATACTTCACCATTTTCTCTTCAAAGACAATCTCCACACCTATTTTCATATAACACCATGGCGTGGTGCTATCACCTGCACCTAACACACTTTAAACCTACTCTCTTGAAAATTAAATGACCTTCCATGATCTTCAAATCTTTTCAAAAACCATCGAAATAATATCACCTCAAGTAAAACCTTCTGTAATTCTTGAGTTTTAATATAATGTTTGTGTTTCCAATAAAATACAACACACTGATCATATCCACTTCATTACTTTAATTCTTCTCATAAAAAAATTTGGGTCCCACCAATCTCCCCAATCGATATTTTCCTTACATATAACTCTTTGAATAAAAAATGAGTAGTAGTTATGTGTGTACCACTATCTCCCATTCATGTAGTGTTAATATACACAATACATTCCTCTAAATAGCATTATGTTTGGGAATAAATAGTTATGTACTTGTGTATGTTTGTGTAATATTAATCATGTATCATACAAGACTTGTGTTTATAAGTTACAAATCATGTATATCTGACTAGAAAGTTGGGAATATACTTTGATACCCCAAGGTCATATAACATTGGACAAACACAACATATTATAGGAAAATATACATCATTTTATATTATTATACTTATTAAAAACTATAGTTACAAAGTAACTTGATACTAGGCATGTTCTACATGGATACACTAGTTTCATGAACCTTATGGAGGTGAGGGGATTGCTGGGTAAAATGGTATTATCACATCTAGATTCACTTCCCCATTTCCACTAATCAATGAATGGGGGCAAAAAAAATATTTCCATTTAGGTTTCAAAATAGAAAATGCTGATTATTAAAAATATTTTATTCAAAAAATATAAGAAAAATTCATATATTTCATATGAATTGGGAAAGAATAAAAAATTACTTTCATAGATGGTGTATTTTATATGCTTTGGTGGTTTATCCTCAATCTTCAGATTCATTGGTTCATCATAGAATGTGAAATTCTACAAACTATAATCTACCTTATGGTTTTTTCAATGTTGGAAAGTGACACTGATTATATATATTAAGAAATTTTTTTTAAATATGTGTTCTATTTAATGGGGTATTTTATTAATGGTTAAAATAGGTTTTGGTACTTCGCAAGAAGAATGATTATAAAATATGTTGTCTGCAGATAAAACCCTCCATGCAGAGAAAACAATGATGATAAAATTTCAATTTGGGGATCTATTAAAGTGATATTAATTATTTAAATCGATCATATACATTGGATAAGAATATTATATTTTAAAATATTAATTATTTTCTGAGTTCTGGTGAAGATTTGAAGAAAACAATCCAACTATGAAACCACTATAATAAATATTAAGTAAAATATATCAAGGATTAAAGGAAAAGATTTAGGCTACTATAATTACAATATATATTAATTAACCAATTTATTGCATAAATTAATGAATTTTATGATTTCTATTATTTTTAGGATACTTAATTTAATAAAACCATAGTATACAAGTAATTCTCCTGAGATAACTATGATATAGTAATGGTAGAGACCTGAACAATTATGTATAATGTCTTGGAAAATTTTCTAACAATCATGGACCGATTAATTAAACAACACAATGCCAGGATGTCACAACACCTCATGGGAACATATTGATTTCTAGAGACTAATAGAAATGTTAAAGGTTGACTATAAATATATGGGATATGATGTTCCCCTATATAAATTAGTAATAATTAAAACTAGTGGCCTATTGAAATTTCAAGAAGTCCTTTGCAGTCCTCTGACACAAAAAAACTAAATTATAGTTAACCAAAATTTTATTAAATAATCATCAATATTAATAGATAATAAAAAATATAAAAACTATATGAACCATTAATTCACATCATAATAGAAAAAAAAATTTCAAAAAAGTGGGAAATATGGATGAAACATACGATAACCAAGTTTTCACATATAAAGAAACAATACAATGTCCTATGAAATAAAAAGATGTGTTTCCATGTGTGGTTAACCTATGGAAATGAATTTGGATAAGTGTTTCACATACACTCCTCGCATACTAAAAAAACTCAAAATGATTCCATAAAAGCGGAGCCTCAAACATCCCACGTTTAACAAGGTACTTGAAATACAACTTGTGAAGATACAAGTCCAAAGAGGTATACATACATGGTGTGAGAATATACATACTTTTAATCCTTCTTTTTTGAGGAAAAACATTAATAGAGATGTAAAGTATCCTTTGGAAGGAATCTATTACTTTTTTCTAGTACTTTGGTCTTCTCCTATTTTATTTCACTTAGGTCCCTACATATGTGCCTAGGTTGCCATGCCCTAGAATGGCCTGTGTGAATCACCTTCCATGACCAGCCACATGCACCTAGGTTGACGTATATGAACCTATTTCTAGGGAGAACTATAATGTACCCTATCTAATTTTTTTATAAATAGACCCCTTGGGCTACCACTAAGGGACCATTTTTATGATGAAGATACACCTAAATCTTCCTTCACTCAGGTCTCCCTTTCCCAATTTAGGTATCATAATAAACATAAATAAATAGAAATTACAAATAGGAGTAATAATTTATTCATATTAAGATAAAAACTCATTGAGAGACATATGTTCCTCTAGTTCTCATAAAATAAGGTTACAAACCTCCCAAGATCACCAATTTTCAGGATTCATAATCCTAGCCCCAATGGGGAGAACCAAACATTTGAAAAAACTTGCCCAAGCCCCTTATAATTGCTTCTTACTATAGAGAAACCCTTCTTCCTACTCCCAAACTAGGGTGAATCACTTCTCCCAACATGAACTAGGGTAAAATATTTCTCTTAACTATATACTCAAGAGGAATTATTCACCCTACATCAACTAGGATGTACCTATTCACCCATCCAAAACTAGGATGAATCTATTTTCCCAAAGTCAAAAATTAAAAAACACCTTGTCCTCCCTCAACTAGGGTTAGCATCTTCACAAAAAATAAAAAAGGGAAAACCTATTTTTCAAGCTCTATACTAGGTAGAACCTCTTCGCCTAACCTTAAATTGGGAGAACAAATTACCATTCCTTAGAACATGGGTGAACCCTTCACACATCCCTACACAAATGTTAATCACTTCACATAACTCCACAACTATGAAAACTACTACTTAACCTTCCCCATCCTAATTTCAATGTTAAATCTTCCATTTCCCAGTTCTCTTTCCCAGGTACCCAATTATCAAGGCCACCACTAAAATCACTAGACATATATGACTTTTATATTAAGAATGCAATATTTTCCTCCATAGATAATATATCCCATTGATAAAAAGTGATTAATACTTATAATCCATTATTGTTATTGTCTTCAGGGGGTTTAGAATCATGAATCCCTTAATAACAAAGGTCTCTATTATTAGGAAATCGATGAAGCTTACCTTAAATGATTATATATAACATGGATGATCCATATCCAATAACCTATTAGAATTTGTAGCCATCAGTTCCCATGATTCAACTTAATGATACAAAGAGAGAGAATGAGACTCTCAATAGGTGTAATACACAAGATCCCCCTCCATTTGGGTCACCTACATGGGCAGGTACCTTTAGGTAACAATAATTCCAGATGCACCTAAGAACTAGATGATGGAAAATTGTGTAATCCCAACCCCTTTAACGGTGGTCCATATCCCCTATGAATCTAGTCATCCTTCCTAATCAGAATCATTAATCTACAAAAACTGGGCATATAAAATGGGAGTAAATTAGTAATCCCCACACATATAATCCTTCTCTAGATAGGTGTAAGACCTTACCTATTTCTCATATGGATTTATTCCCCATGTTCTATTTATTCAATGGAATGTATTCCATTAGAAAATACTGTGGGAATACACTACACATAAAACCATCTCAGTCCTCTATTTTCACCCCTTTCACGACACAAACAACCAAAAATTTCACAACAATTTTTTTACAACATGATTTTAAATATCATGGTACGGTCATGTCACATGACCTTAAATAATTAATCTTGAAATATATGGAATTTAATTCTCATTAGCGATGATACATGGGATAATTTTTTGAGGTTCAACACTAATATAAAAATTTATTTCCACCATTCCATATTCCCAAAAAAACACCATACCATCCTACCCTAAGATATACTCCCTATGAAGTTCTCCCTCACTGTTGAATATTACTTTTGAGTGAAATAATCCGTTTCTCATAATTCTATATTCCCAACAAGACCCATCCATCCTCATGATGGAAATGTTCCATATAGAAACTTCTTATTGGGATACATATATTATGAGACCATGCCCAATATCCAAAACCATATTTCCACCACACCATGATACCTATGAAATGATATCCTCATTGGGATATATACTAAAACATCAACCTCAATGGGCCATATTTCCTAAGAGATAAACCATAAAGGGATACTCATGTATAAATCTCAAACCATTAATTTATCAGCATCTTTGGGATTAAATTCCACTCTACATAACTTTGAACTAGATGAAAAATTGCATGGTTTTAGGACCATAAAAAGAACCACATTGGTCGTTTAAACATGACCTTATAATTTATGACATGTACTATTAAGTGGTATTAAACTACATTGGTTTTTATTCCCTTCCTATGGATAAGTAGGAATCCCCCATTATGGGTCCAATCCTAACCACATAACACACGTTGCCTCCTTATATGGTTATAAATTCTTGGGTGCCTTGCTATATGGATCTAAAACATGGAACAGTCAGCTAAAAATAGAAAGATATCGAACCTATGAGATGTATAGAAGGTACCATTTATAGAGAACCTATGATAAATAAAGATTATACCATTTATGTAGAAATTTTAATCTGTATAGATATTTATATTAAAATGTGGATTTGAACATATTGTTAGTGCATGGGTAACCAGTCTCACACTAGGATTTAGGAAGGATTATTGAATAAATAATAAAATATTAATATATTATTGGAATATTTAATAATTCACCCTCAAAATGTAAGTATGATCTCAAAATATAATCCTCTTAACCAATACACATACCAAGGATTGATTGGTAAAGTCTTTGTAGCTACATGGATTCGGAAATCTAGTCTGTAATGACTTAAAGCATCATGGTATGAGAGGACATAAGAAACAAAATTGTGAACCCAAAATGAATTTATTTAACTATGAATAGTTTATTTGTAAGTGGGTATATAAAAATTTTCCCATCTGTTATCACATGTTGGAAAAAATTGTGAACTTGATATAAATGATTAACTTCTGAAACTTATCAATCAAACATGGTCTTACATGTGACACTATATTGAGGAATTTTAATTTTTTTTGGAATATAATTATGCTATGATTTTTAGAATAAGAGTCCCATTCAATCAAAAATATTTCACATCACCCAAACATCAAATATAAGTAATATTTTCAATAAAAGTTCTGATATATCCAAGTATAAGAATGATTCTTATAAAGACACACAACTAGTAACTTGTGACGAATGATCTAGTTTGAGAATACTACCTTAAAAATATTATTTTCAAAATAGAGGTAGCTATAGAAATACATTAATAAATAACTACACATAACTAATCTCATTGACATGGGATAGTGGTGAAGCCAGTTGCACTGATCACCACCTCCAACCATTTCAAAAGTCTGTCCCGGGAACATGACAACACCTACCTCCATGATTTGAGGGAGATAGATAAATGGGAGAAACACATCATCAGTATAGTCTATGGGAAAACCAATATGGATTTTAATGAATTTTGATGCCTCCAATACTATATAACCCTCTCTCTTCATGAGTTTTCTGAGGAAGCCACCTAGGACATCCTGATCCTAAACAATAAAACTGGAACACCCATGAGGAGGTCTATTCGAGGGAATTAGGACATTTAAGGAAAAGAATATGATAATATACTTGTTCTTACTGAATTATACCATCATCATACTATGGTAGAAATTGATGTCCATGCCTATATTCCTTCCCATAGTCTATAAACTTACGAGTATATGCTAGTGAAATTTTAAGGAATGGAATGACATATTCCAGTAATCACTAGGGAGAAAGACTATATTCTTTTACCTATATAAAAAGTTAATCATCATACTACATTGAGAAATGGAGGATATGAATAGCCTCATACTACTATTCTAAAACAAGAGCAGGATCATATTCCCAATCCTTCTATATAATCCCATTATAAAATCCAATTGGTACCAAAAGGGAATGATTAATTACTACATATAAATTACAAATATACCATTATATTCTAGATATAGATGAATATTATTGTAGTATTATTTCAAAAACTCCCAAAAAATGAAGTGGAGGATCAGATGAACCACACAATATGTCATAGAATCAATAGTATGAAAATTCATTATTGTGTAATGGATATTATTACAACAAGTATTTTATTGATTTTGATGATCAAGAACACCCTTATTTTTTTGAATAAACTTAATTTGATTGAATTTTATGTTTATATATATATTTAAATAATTACTTAATTTATTCTTGATATTTTATAAAATTATCTTTTATTTGATCATATATTATGTTTAAAATTTCCCCTAAAACTAATTTTGGATATTTTACAGAATTATGGAATCAATGATCAAAAAGTGATGCGTAAACTGAATGTTTTGTTTGGGATACTAACTATTTTTAAAGAACCTCACTTTTGGAACATCATATTTGGACTTAACCTTAGGTTTGAGAACCAATATTTCCTTAAGAAACCTAACGTTAGAGTATCTAATTTTGGTATTTTATCCTATATTTTGGTAAGGAACACGACATTTGAATTCAAAAAATTTATAATACAACCAATGTTGGAAACTATATGTTTGGAGTTATCCCCAAGTATCTCCCACATTGAATCAGTCATCGGTGGGATTTGAAATTCAAATTGTTTTCAATATTTTTACTTTGATTTCATTAAAAGATATATCTCATTAAATAGTATCAATGAACATTTTATACAGACTTTAATAATAATTTTTTTTATTCCAAATGATTTGGTAAATTATTAATTATAGTTGTAGATTAAATTCAAATTTCAAATGCACCGATAATTTTAAATATAATGTTTTAGTAGAAGATATTTATGAATCTGTTTTACCAAAATTTAATTGGGTTTTTTACATATTGTCAATGGATTTTATCTAGTATATATATATATATATCCAAGTTAAATATTTTGAATAGTTATCTAATTCTCTAAATCTTCATAAGGTGAATCATTATAAAATTACATTGTATTTTATAAGATTTTTATTATTGTTCCTATAATTATTTATAACCATTTATCATCTACTGTAGTTCATTGAAGAATTTATAGGACTAGAATTTAGAGGAATACATATATTAGGTATTGTTGTGTGTTAATAATAATGATATAAAAAATTTCCTTGTTGTTTTTATTGTGTCATAAGAATATTTTCGCAACAACAAGATTCAGATATTTTTCAGAATAATAGTGTTGTAAAGATTATTAATATAATCCTTTGAAGATTTATTCAGATGTTAGTTTAATTTCATTTATCTGAATAATTTTGAGGAGGATTTTTATTAATAATATTATTCTATTTATGTTTCTAAACTCTCGGGCATAGTATATTTCAAGGATTGGTGTTTTTCATAGTTGATGCCTTGTAAAATATTTGATAAGATGAAGTTGTATGCACTGAACTGTTAAGATCCCATAGAAAATAATATCATAGTAAAGATTATAGAACTTGGGGAGAGAGTATTGGTTGAGTGTAATAGGAGTTATTTGTCCCTCAAACCACTATAAAAAACATTGTGTTCTTTATTTTTTATTTTAATGTATAATTTTTTGTGGAAAAGAAGAATAATATCAGTTTCCATATTAAGAAAGATGACTGATTTTAAAATATTCAATATTTTTTAAAATGAGCTAATTCACCCCCACTCTTGTTTATTCATCATCATTTTGAAAAAAAATTAGTATCAATGGAGTTCCCCTTTAAAGAATACTGTTAAGATCTAACAATATTGAGTTTAAGATATATTTTAAGAAAGATATCAATGGATGAACATAAAGAAGGTTTATTAATGATCAGAGATCCATATTTAAATGGTAAAAATTATAAGTACTATAAATCAATAATATTTATTTATTTAAATAATCTCAATTAAAATTTTTAATAAATATTTTTCAGACATATGAAATCTCTATCAAAGATTCAAGAAAATGGGATGCTTCTAGAGAAATTGAATATGATCCCAATTCAAGAGCTATGAATGCTATAATATGAAATATGTATCCTTATGAGTTTAATAATATATCTTAATGTGATAATGCCTATGAAATTTTTTAGATAAATGTTGGTTATTTTGAAGGTATTAACATTTTCACACAATTGTTATACAACGATGTTAAATTATGGTTTGATTCTTTTTAGTTGTATTAAGGTGAAGTTACCAACCAATTGAATAGAAGATTAATTGAAATTATAAATTGTTTTTCTTCCTTGGAAACACTAATTACAAAACCAAATCATGTGTTAAAGTTTCATAGAGTTATAACCTCAAAGTGGAATGGAATATTTGTTTTCATTTAACAACACACACTTTATAACGATTTAAATATAAAGGAATTGATCAGGACCTCTCTGATTTATGAAGTTGTAAATCATGTTGAGGATGAAGAAAATAGGATGGTAAATAAGGAAAATAAATCAATTAAAAATTCTATTTAAAAAAGTTAAAATAATATAAAGGAGGTTGTTATATCCTCAAATGATTCAATTTGTTGATGTTTTGGTGAGGCACATTCTCGGTTACCAAGAAGATTCAACAGGTTCTATAAAATGAGAAAATGTTTAAAGAAGTCATTTAATGAATAAAATAATAAAATTAGTTCTATAAATGATAAAATATGTTATGAATTAAAGAATTTGTGACATATCAATAATGATTGTACATAGATAATGGAGACAAGAAAAATAAATAATATGGAGGGGAAGCATCAAATGAAATTTGGGCATGATCGAAAAGGTAAAAATGATACGAAAGAAACTGGAGTGTTTCTAAATATTCTAGTATCTATTTAAGCAATGAGTTTTAAAAAGATCAATAAAATAAAAATGAAAATATATTCTTCACAGCTAAATAAGATGAGTTATAAAATTATTTCTCTTCTAATTCTGAGTATGAAACATGATCAAATAATTAATTAGTTTCATATTATCAATTCTACAATAAAAATATGAATATATGATAAAAATGAAAAATTATCTAAAATATATTCATAATAAATTTGTAATTGAAAAATTTTAATTTTAGAAACAATATTTAGAATTAAAAAGAAAAACTAAATAAATATTGTTTGAGTTCACAATTCATGAAATTAAAATTAAAGATATACAGGAAGAAGTAAAATCATTTAAAAGTGTTCTTTTTTTTACAAAAGCATAAGGAAACTTAAAAAAAATATTTATAATAGTGTGAAAAAAATAAAAATAATAGAATATGGGGTGATGATAAAAAAATCTTTATATAAAGTATTCTTCCTAGTTATATGAATCACAACATGTCGGATGTTACCTATTTTCATTATGGAATTAGAGGACATTGGGATAACAACTATTGAATGAGGAGTCCTAACATTATTAGTTAAACGAAGAATTTTATATGTTGAAAATTTCCTATATTTAATTAAATTAATTATGTTAAAATTTGATAGATATGGTTTCTCATATCATTAATAACTGGCACTGTAGGACCCCAAAGTATTTTGGAACCAAAATGAGTTGTTGCTTGATTTTTTTGTAGGTAAAAGACCATAGGAACAAAAGTAAAATATAGTATATAGATAGTGGATGTTAAAGGTAAAAAGTGGATATTTTATTATTTCCATGTTCCTCCAAATGTAAAAATATTCTTAGTCACATTTTTAGGATAATGCTAAAGAAAATATCATTAGAGTTAGGTTAGTTAGAGATGCACACTCTGTTTTGAAGAATAATGTTCTCTATTTTTAGGGGTTGAAGCATACTTTGATAAGTATCACTGAATAATGTGATGATGGGTTTTATATTAATTTATTTAACAATTCATGTAATATTTTTTAAACATAAACTATGTATGTTTAGACCACATAGAACAAAAAATGTTTATACTTACGGTCTTAGTCCATATTGTGATCAAAATGTGAATTGTTTAAATTCCCAAATAATTTAATCCTATATATTGAATATAATTTTAATAAATTTTAATATATATTCATTATCTAAGTTATCTAGAATAATTAGTTTAATACCTTCAAAGTCTAAATTTTGATGAGAATAGACTTTGTAATTCATGTAAAATAGGCAAGTAACATAATCCATCTTTCAAATCAGTCAATAAAGTTTCTCTATTTGACCCTTTAGAACATATCCACATAATGTTTTTTAACCATATAGTGTAGAAATATTCTCTTGAAGAATCTTTTTTTTATTTTAATAATTTTCAAGGTTTTCTGCAGTTTTCTTTTTAAAATTTAACAATGAATCTATTTCTGTTATTTTATGAGTTTTTCAATCTGGTTCAAAATGAAAAATGTTTTCAAATAAATGTCTTGAAAATTGATAATGGTGAATAATTTTAGTAAGAAGAATCTAAATATTTTTTCCCAAAAATGGGTATTAAAAATACTTTATATGCCCCAAGAACACCTTAATATAATGGAATTTTTGAAATAAGAAATGGGACCATTCATGAAATGGCATGAACCATATTAAATGAAGATAATATACCACAATTTTAGGGTTGAAGCTATTATTAAAACATTTCATATTATTAATAGATATTTTTTAGACCTTATCTCTTGAAGAAACCCTATGAGTTATAGAATAATATAAAACATAATGTTGGATAATTTAAAGTATTTGGTTGCAAGGTGTATATCTTAAATACTAAGTAAATTTTAGAATATTTGATCTGAGGGATATTAAAGGAATATTTCATGGGTATTCTGATACTTATAAAGATTTTAGATCATGGAATAAAAATTTAATGATAGTTAAAGAATCCATTCATGTGAAATTTGATGAGATTGATCATTTTAATAATAAAGAATTCCAAAATATTAAACTAATAATTCTTTAAAAAACATGACAATTTATTATTTTAATTATAAGTTTGAATGTAAATTAGAAGATGATCAGGATAAATCTAGTTATCAATAAAATCAAACTAAAGAACCAGAAAGTGTATCACATAGACAAACGAGGACCGTAAAAGATCATCCTTTAGAAACTATCATATATGACACAGATGGAAGAGTTATGACTAGAAGGAATATTGGAGACCTTGATGAGTTTTCTAAATTTTATCCCATTTGAACCTAATACTATCAAATAAAACTTTGGTGATAACAGGTAGATATTAGTTACATAGTAATAATTAAAATAATTCAAGAGTAGTAAGTTTGGGAAATAGTGGATAGGGCATCGAACAATCCAGTGATTGAAACCAAATGAGTCTTTATAAATAAGTATGATGATCATGGTATAATAACTAATAATATATATAGTCTAGTTACTAAAGATTATAATCAGAAAGAAGGAATATATTATGAAGAGACCATTTCCCTTGTTTCAATATTAGAATCCATTACAATAATTTTAGCCTATACATATCATGTGCGTTTAAAATTATACCATATGGATGTTAAATATACTCTTTCAAATGGTTATTTAGTATGGATGTTTATCTTCAATAACCCTAATATTTTGAAAACCCTTATCTATAAAATTCTATTTTTAAACATACTAAATATATTTATGGTCTTAAAGAAGCACCAATAGATTACTATACAATATTGGGTAATTTTCTTTCAGAAATCATGGTTTCAATAGGGTTATATAATCATTATATATTTATGAAAAAAATTTATAATTTTTTATTAGTTCAAATTTATATAGATGATGTTTTTTCTTCTAATCAAAACCCTTATAATTATTTTTCAAAATGTGTGAAAATGAATTTGAAATTATTATTATGGGATAATTGAATTTTTTTCATGGATTTTATATCTTTTATAAGGATTTTAGAAATATTTTAAATCATGGTATATATATTATTTATTTATTAAAGACTTTATGATTGAAAATAGTAAGTTATACAGAACGCCAATGTGTATTAACTTCAAACTTGATTTAGATAAATTTGGTAAACCTATTAACAACAAGTTATATAGAGGTTTGATTGATAGTTTTATTTATCTTACTACAATTATAAAAAAATTAAAATTGTTCCATTCCTTTATTAAAGGTTTCAAACCAATCAAAAATAATGTAATTTTACTAATATTAAAAATATTTTAATATATTAAAAGGAACTATTTTTTTTCTTAATCCAAAATCCATTGTTTTTTATTTAATTTAAATTATAAATACTAGTTTTTGATGGTATAAATTAAAAACAAAAAACACCTCAAGAACATGTCACTTTTTATGAAATTACATGGTTTTATGTTCTAGTAAAAAGAAACATTTTGTTTCATTTAAAACTTCTGAAGCATGATATATTTATACTGGTTATTATTGTGCACAAGTGTTGTGGATGAAACACACATGTATATAATATGGTCTAATGTTAAAACCTTTTTTAATCTTATTTGATAATACATTATTATTTATATTTTTAAAAATCATGCAAGTCATTGTAAGACTAAACATATTGATATCAGACATAATTTCATAAGAGATGATATATATAAAAGAGATAGATCTTCATAATTTTTTAACATAGAGTATCCACTTGTTGATATTTTTACAAAAAACATATCACTACTAGTTTTGATTTTATTAATGGATATTTAGGTTTATTTATTCTTAAATAAAATTTTTAATATTATTCTTGTTTTTTTAGTTTATTAGTTTATTTTATGTTAATGATTTTTATTTTAATGTTTATATTTATTTCGGATGTTTATTCAGTTTTCTAATTTTTTTTGGTTTCATATTATATTTTATTTTTATAATATATATTTTAATTTTTAATAATGTAAATGATTACTATGAATATTTAGCTGAGGAAACCAAACTATCAACTAAAATTGTGAGTGTTAACCAATATCTTTATTCTACCTTCTAACTCTCATCCTTTCAAACTTGCAAATCAATAGATCTCTCAAACCCTGGTTTGAAAACAATAAATATTATAAATCTTTTTGAGGGAAATAATAAGAGGACTAATGAATCTAAACCCAACTATGTGAAGTGGTATATGTATTCAAGTTCAGAAGAAAGATTTCATTAGGGTAAAGTAATCGATTTTGAATGGTTGTTTTGAATAGATTTTATATTGAAACGGGTGTTCTGTTTTTAAGGGATAAATTATATATTCGATGAAGGAAATTTATATTATGTTCATTAAAGATAAGTAAAATATTTCTATGATAATTAATTGTTTATATTTTGTTATAGTGGATATGTATTCTCTTTTAAGTTTGGTATGGAATTTTCTATTTCTATAGTTTTTTATTATAATAGGTTGGCGCCAAATGTCCTTTTATTATAAAAAACAAGCCTTATTTTAAGTAGTAGAGGAATCCTTTACATTACCTAGAGGACTCGAGGCCTAAATTACCAATGAAATACATCCCACAGGCCCATGTCCTATAGGCCCATTGCCCAAACTTCAAAACACGGGATAATTCCCTAAGTAAGAATTCCTCAACATTTTAGGTCACCGATCAAATGAAATTACCTCTTTCTAGTATTAATAACCACATGATTCCAGTCTAAAAATCAAATATCCCCCTCCAATGAGATATTTCATCATACTATATAGATGAAATAAGGAAGGTAACCCTTCCATCCATGGTGTGGAAGGAGTTCTAGATAATGGGTGCCAGCACACTCATCTCTCTTTTGAGCCGCCCACCTGGTGAAGCCTGTGTTTCCCTATGCTTGCATCACCTAGCTATCACAGTGTGTCTTCTAGTTGATTCCAGGTGAGAAATTCACATGGAGTGTCACCATTATATCATATAAATTTCATGGAAGGGGGAATGATTAATGTATATTCCCATCCATCAAAATAAGTTTTCATATCTATTAGTCCCACTACATTTCTTGGTTGATGTTCCAAATAATTTCTTTGATTCCAATCATAATTACTACAACCAAAAATTGATGAACCAAAGGTCTTGAGGCCTAAAGAACAATAAACATGGCCCAAAGTACCAAGGATAATAGAAAAGGAAAATTGAAATTCTCATTTCACCCCTACTACCGCCCCCATTGATTAATCTGAAAAAGTTGCTTCTACCCACCAGCCACATCAACAATACCAAATAAAATCAATAACCACCACATGAAAACATAAAATGTCACTTCACACCCTGATTCCTTCTCTAGGTATACTACCATCATTGTTTGAGAACTTGAAATCCCCAAATTGCAACTTTTTCTATCCGCGTTTCCACCTGTACCGAAGCCACACCACTGACATTGCCCAAAAACACAACATAGTTGCTGCCTAAGATGTCACCACATCTCTTGATGCATGTTATCATTGATCCTGTGATTACATCAATTCATCAATGAAAACTTCCTTTCTCATCCTATTCTGACACCATGATGACGACGTTGCCACCAAAAAAGACCAACAAATGACCAAACCTTGACCAAAGGTGTGAGATTCCAATTTGAATGTGGCACATCGAGGGATAGTGTTAAAGGATGAATCTGGTGGGATCAAAAGCTAATCTGGCGTGGTTAAAGGAAGAAAATACCATGAGTATTGATGGGGGAATCCAATTCCACCACCACCACCCCTATCATCGACTTGTGTCGAAGCCAACAATCGTTAACTAGTAAACCCAAAAAATGACATCCACACACAAATCAAGAATCACTACCTTGGATGACTAGATAATGAATGACCTAATCCTCTTCCACTAAGATGGGAATAGTTAAATATGTTACTACTGAATAGGGACACTATTCAAAATATTAGGATATTATATCCTTTCTTTTAGGAATGACCCTGGTCAAGAAGATTCTAGAAAAGGATCCGGAGGCTGACTATAATTTTTTGTCCAATTTTATTCAGAATACAATGGTGTATAGGATTTATGAATCTAATAGAATACTCTTTCTAGACATGTGTATCATGTTTTTAGTGGTAAGTGACATAAAGATGATCATCATCAGGTTCATGTTGAGTAAATGAAACATTTTTGTTAAAGGGTAGCTATAATGTCTTTATATCCTTATGGAGATCTGAAATATCTTTTTATATACAAGAAATGGAAAATTAGTGATATTATTATCGACTTGAAATGTCATCATAACAATGTCTTTTCAACTGGAACATTAAAGAAATTCTAATTTCTATTGAGTATAAATAATTAAAATAGTATTCATATTGGTACTGAATATAAAGTAAAATAAGGTGTTCATGGTGAGGGGGATAATAAGAGCGTGAATTCATTTAGTTATTCCATGCATAATAGTGAATATATTACGGAATCCCATATAGAGGGAGAATATGGTGTGCTTCATGTGGCATCTAGTTTAGTAGGTACTTTTGTAGGTGATTTCAATATCCATTCAACTAATCAATGATGAAAAATCACAGATTAGAACATTCTCTCTAGGATAGTGGGAGTTCTTTAGTTTCCTATAACCTCTCATGATCCTTCTATTGAGACAAATAACAGGGATGTTCTTGTTTAGAGACCGAGAATAAGATAAGAGTATATCGACTAGGTTTTATTTTATATTGTTGAAAAAGTTAATCAAATTATTTCTACTGGAGGAGTGGTTGAATAAAAAATATTGTTATTTGGGTATATGAAATATATTAGTAATATTATCATTTAAAGGAACATCTGGAATATGAATCTAATTTTGGTGAGCATGATAGTACTTTAATTATTGCAATAATATAGTTTATCACATATCAATTGGTTTATTTTGTTGAAGAATCCCTATAGAGGACTGTTGGAGATGATATTAAAGCTATATAAGTTCTTGGTGAATTTATTTCTCAATATAGTAAAGAGTTATAAGTTCAATCAAATCAATTAGTTAATGCCGCTAAACACTAAATAAGACCATAGAATGTTTTATTTCTTTCTGATGAATATTTTTTATATTACTTGTTACTTTTATTTGGGAATGGTTATTTTTATTAGTCATTTTATGGATGAATTTGTAATGTTTCAGGGAGATATTGAAAATTCTCTGAATTATTTTGTGGTGTTGAATAAATTGTTTGTTTCTAGATAATAATTTGAGTCTCTTCAAGCTCAATATCAATTTATATAGAAAATATAAATTTCTAAGATAGATTTTGATACTTTTAAAATAGATGTATATTGTTAGAATAGAATTATACTAAGTGAACCTGATTCTAAATCTAATTTTAGTGATAAGAAGAAGCTCTTTTTAAGCAATTTTGGATATGTTAGAGAGATTTTAAGATAGTGAAGGGCTTCTAATTTTAGTCGATAAAGATTTGAAAATGTACTGAGAAGGATAAATTTTCTATCTGATGTTCCTTGAGTTTTGAATGATAGAATATTGAGTTTATATTGTGATAGTGTTCCACTACACACTCTATTATAAAATAAAAAATAAAGAGTTGATAAGTTGACTTCTACAGAGGTTGGAGTTAGAGATGTGATCATCTAACTAAGTGACAACATAAAGAACTATATTCAGTCTTCTGAGATTGTTCATAATTTTATAAAGGTAAGTTAGGTTTAAGTGTTGAACAAGTTTCATGAATAGAGGAATCTGATAAAGGAGTAGGCGCGTTCACTAAATCATAATTTCAAGGATTTACTGGTGGAGATGAAGTTTGTGCATCATAATGTGAAATATTCTTTAACCACTTAATCCTCTTCTTCTAATGACCATGAATTAAATTATTTCTCTCACCCTAAAAGTTGAACTCATAAACCTTCAATACATATTAATTGTACTCATAATTGATTTATATCAATGAAATTATATGGTTATTTTTTTCTATATTTATAATTTATTAGTGTTGTGAATTTATTTGTTCTATGACTTGTTATGACCAAGATGATTATTAAGAATATCCTATTTAGGTGTTTCCTTTTTTGTCAATGAATTTGGAGAATAAAGTAAATCACCTCACTTTGTATAAGTGGTTGATGGAAGATATAGAAGTTACAATACTTTCCATGGAAACTATGATGATGCATTGCTGATTTTTAATTCAAAAATATCATAAGTTTGAAGAACTTGTGATGCCATAATTATTAAGGATAGGGGGTGTAAATAAGTGTTTTTGGAAAAGGAAAGAAAGTGGAATGAAAGTCAAAAAGAAGCACACAAGTATAAGCAGCGTACAAGTGTATGTTGCGCACAAGTCATATTTTACAATCATCACAACAAAATATGAAAAAGGAAAGAAAGTGGCACACAAGTGATGGAGTGGTGCGCAAGTGATGGAGCGTCTCTCTAGTGATGTAGCTACATGCAAGTAGGAATTTCATGAAAGTGTATGTGGCGTGCATGTCACCAAAATTTCTATAAATAGACGACTACCCCCTCGTTATCAAAGATCAAAATTTAAGAGAAAATTTGATCTCTGATCATTAATGTTTTAGAAATTGGCACCCAAGCTGATGTCCCGCACAAGTTAAGAGTTATTCACAATGCACAAAAGAAGGGAGGTGCGCAAGAAGAGTATCACGCAAGCAGTGTGGCATGCAAGAAGAAGTGACATGAAAGTTATAAGAGGCACGCAAGAAGGGAGTTGTGTACTACAAGTGTGTTGGGTCTAAGCCTGATGTGGTCAGAAAGTTGTGAGTTGTGAACAATTATGGACCGAAAGTAGTTGGTGGCGTGCAAGCAGGGAGGTGTGAAAGCAAGATGGCATGCAATTAGGGATTGGCGTGCAAGCTGTGAGTTGTGCTAGAAGTTCTTACCAGCTTATGGTCAACTATTATGAAGATAAGTTGAGCTGAACTTCATTATTTTAATGATCACAAAGAGAACTTGTGATTCTAAAAAGAAGAATAATCATAATAATTTAGTGAAGTTGGTCTTGAAATGAGATATAATTTGTGATGAAGATATTGTTTTAGTGAAGCTGGTTTTGCATTGAAGAAGAAGAAGAAGAAGAGTGTGCAGGTTACATGTTTTCTGTAGAGAAAGAAGAGGTTGGTTACTTGCATTCTACTTAGTAAGTAACAAGTAGAATAATAAGGCTACAGAATAACAAAGTACCACTGTAGCATACAACATGACTCAATAGGTGGAAGATTATTTTGGTGGTGGAAACTCTTTGAATAGAGAGAAGACTGTATTTAGAGGCAGTATAAAGAACTATCGAGAGTTTGTAAGAGACTGTCTATTCTGGCAGTTTAAATTTCCAGAATGTGTAAGGGTATATCCTACTCATTGCGAGTTTCAATAGTATTGTTTCCCTCCACCCCTCTGACTGTATGGAGAAACACTGGGAAGTGATTATTTCCTTACCTCCTCCAAGTGTAGGGAGTCACACTAACTAGTGGATTGATTTCCTAGTCAAACACGGTAAAAGTTACTAAATTATAGTGGAGAATCGGTGCACTGGTCATTACCCTACATGAAAAGGATATAGCTTCTCTTATTGAGTGGTGAACCTTGTAAAAATATCATGTTCATATTTTTTCGACTTTCATATTATTGCATGCGATAGGGAAAACAGAATAATAGAATCAAGATCCTATCAAGTAAAGAGGTACATGGATAAAAGAAGAAATTGTTTTAAAAATTCCCAACACTGATTCACCCCCCTCTTAGTGTTAGGAATATCCCAAAGTGGTCCTCTCAATTGGTATCAGAGGGAAAAGTTCACCTATGTTAGTTTCTTTAAATTGATGATATTCTATTTTCTTGACTTGAGATTCTTTCTTGAGTTAACAATGATGTTTATATTTAATTAAGAGTCAGTTATGTCTAAGTATAATTCTATATCTACCCAAAACATGATTAATAGGAAAAAGAAGGGGAATAATAAGTCCTTCTTATCTAAAGAAGGGGAAGCATCTAGTTCTCCATATTTTAATGACATTGAAGACACACCGACTTTGAAAGTAATGAGAAGGTTTCTCAAGTCCCCACCAAGAATATGGACAACCTTCATACCTCAACTGATCAAGAGGTTTGTGTTAGTACATTTAGAAATTATTCTCATGATGAAAATTTGAGCACAAGTGATGAGGATCAATCTACAACATCTAAAGAAATATTAGTTGATAGATTAAGAATGATTCTTCATAGTATTCGTTAAGAAAGTACATCCCTGGTTTGTGTAGTATTTCAATGCATGTAGTAAAATATCACTCAACTAGAAGAATAAATTGATGTTTTGGAGAAAGGCATGCAATATAAAATTAGTGATTATCTAAAGCTCTCCATATAGGTTTGAGAATTTGAAGAAACAAAGAGGGAATTTGAAATAAGTTCGTCAAAATTGCTCAAATAAGTTTAGGAGAAAGAGGGATTCAATAAGACTCTGGAAGAGAAGATCTATGCACTTTAAGATGAGCAAAAAAGGATAAATAAATTCAAAAAGTTATATCTCGAAGAAAATTTCAAGAAGATCTAGGAACATGAATCTTTGTTAGAAAAAAAAGTAATGAAGCATGAAATGGAAGTTGAAGGATTAAAGAATACTTTTGAAGATAAGATTACTATGATTAAAGACTAAGAAGTCATCCTCAATATGAGATGTCTAGAGTTGGAAGCTCAGTTGACCAATCTTTAGAAGACACATATTGAGTCTCTACAAAATAAGAAAATAGTTGATGCTAATACTCAATGTTCATTGGAGGATTCTACTATCAAAAGACCTCCAACATGTGATAATAAGATCATGACTTCACTCATTAATTTATCAAAGAAAATCTGAGAAAGTGAAGGTACCATCCATTAAAACATGTACTAATGCCTCTAAAATTATTTCTATAAAACATATAGGTTGGAATAAATACTCTAAATAAGTATGGATGAGGAAAAGTGATGATAGGCCTACCACCATGGACAGGGTGGATAGAAAGAAGAATATGGGAGAAGGTTCCCCAGATAGAGAACTACACATCAAGAAGAAGGCTCATCAATCTAATACATAAGATATAAAAAATCCAAGATTTGTGGGTCAATGCTGGTGTTGCAACAGATTTAGGCATTGTGCACTATATTTTGGGTAAAATACATTAAATGTAAAAGCATAGATAAAGCCCATCTCAAGGGGGAGAAAGATAGAAAAGAAGAAGAAATGTCCATAGATCTGGAAGCATTTGTATAATACAAATAGATTGGTAATGCTGGAAAACATCTGTGATGTATGCAATGGGAGTGGTCACAAGAATGGTGCATGCTTATCACAGAATGTATTCTACGATAATAATAAAAAAATCCATCAAAGATGGAGAATAAGGAAGAATCTATCTTGGGAATTAATCCTATTTTGTTATAAATGAAAATTCTCCCAATAAGATTACAAGGAGGAAAACATAGAAGTCCTGGGATTATAAATCCAAGAAGGTGATAGGTAGTGCATCCAAAATAACAATCAAGAAGAATGACACTCTGAATAAGCCATGTGGAAATTAAAAACATTATGCCATAGTTCCTAAAGACATATTTATTATCTGGAATAAAGATTTAGAAATATTGAGAAAAGAGGAAGATTAATAGGCTATGTCTAGTACAAAAATTAATAAGATGATTCCACATGATGAAGAAACGTTTAATAAGTGTTTGAAAACATAATGAAACTCTCATGTTAAGGATGTTCTGTGTGTGAGGTGCAATAAGGATGGTCATACTGTTAAAAATTTCAATGCACTTATTGCAGCCCAAAATAATTCCTCTAGAAGATGAAAGTTTCAACATGAGATTTTAGTGATTTGAATGCTCTTAGAGAAAGTAGATTCACAGACAACGAAATGGAAGAAGGGATTATATTCACATAGCTAAATTAAGAATTGAAGATCAAATGTGAAATTGTGAAGACTGGAGGGAATGGATCATCTTGGTTGAGAAAACCATGTCACCCTTTTCATTCACATTGATGAAGCAAGAATGATCCACCTTATTCTATTAAATCTTGGTGTATTTTAATTGTCTGATAATACAGGGAATTGAACGTGAAGTAAGCTCTCAGGAGGAGAATATGAAAAGTAGTGATTGTTATCGACTCTTGATATAAAATCTAAATAAATTTTCTTCCATGGAAGATTATTCAATTGATATTCAAATATTAATATGATGTGGAGTGTTCTCTGGGGGGGATACTTTTAAAGACCTAAAGCCTGACGTACATGGACATTACATTACTTTTGCGGAATACTTAGTACATAACAAAACACACACACAAGGATCGTAATAGTTCAGTGTCTTTGGAAACTCGGAACGTAATCTTCTAATCATGGTGAAAGATCTTCAATATCTCCCATAAAGTTCTTCCCTTTTTTTTTACCTAAAACATTTCTTTATATCCTGGGGAAAAGAAAACATAAAGGGTGAGCTCAAATGCTCAGTAAGGGTAAACAAAAGAAAAATCAATCACATCATATTCATAAGAATATGACTTTTGGAAATATTAACCTGCAAAAGAGAGCATAATTTCATATCATGGGATAAATCATAGTAGTGAAATGAAATCCCAATAAGCATAACTTAAAACATGAAACTTTGTGGCATACACACATAATCATAGATAATAATTTCTTGTTAGTCAAGACTCATTGCCAAGACTATCTTAGTGGACAAAGTCCCTTTCTGAATCAAGTCACCCTCGTTCCAGTCCTGTTTCACTGAACCAGTATAACCTACCGTTCCAGCCATGTCTATCTCATGAGATATAAAATCTTTACCCAATGCATTGGAGGGAGATATAGATCCCACACATCTTATAATGAATCCTTTCTTATGTGTGCCACATAATCATAAATCATACATCATCACATAACACATGTAACAAAAATGGGATTCTTGAAACATCATGACATCATAAAACAAATCATATAAGGTAAATGACTTCATAAAAATAATTCCATCACAACATAATCAAATCAATGTAATAATAGGGATAAAAACAGAACCCTATATCATCTTAGATGGAAAATAATTTTGATAAAACATTTGAACTCCATTCTTGAGGAAAATATCCTTTCTACTTCAAAAACACTTTTCTTTTCTTAACATTTCATACAATTATAAACTAAAAGAAGTTGATTAAAAATAAACTTTAAAACTTATAAAGGAAGATTCTTGGAAATAATGTTTTAAAAATCCATTCTCGCCGTATAAGTTAAAAAAACATTCTTCGTACTTTTGTCGGAAAAGTCAAAAAGTACCTCGTACGAAAAACGACAAAAGATTCCTTTTATATCCTTTACTAAAAACTCACCGAAGGGAAAAATTGGAGTTAAAAAATTGTAGGTGGATGTAAATAATATTACATATTGAGTAAACATGGATGTGGATGATAAAATACACCCCAGTAAATACCAAAGTATAAACAATCTCGGATAAAAATGAGATTGTGATATTTCCCTTACCTTAGGTCCGACTTGCTTTGTAAGTGTCCGAACCTCCTGTATAGTGATTTAAATCATGATATTGACTTATTCCAGAATCATATTCATTGTTATTATATCATATATGGTCCACTTATGATTTTATATTACCCGTTCTTTTGTAAATTCATGTTAAAGTAGCGTTTTGGGTAAAATCGTCTCATTTGTCGTTCGTGTTTTTAACTTGTAATTATTCATATGATTACATAGATCATGATTACTTAATTCCAGAATATAAAACATGATTTATATATATATATATATTCTGATTATATAAATATATAAAAAATCAGTAAATGGAAAGAAATACACCGTTCATGGAGACGGTAGTCCGTACGTACGCATGAACGCTGTTTTCGTTTCCTTATTGAATTGAATGGAATTAAGTAGATGACATACATATAAATATAAATAATTCCAGTATCATTATTATGTCATATATTTCATTAGTACTTATTATATATACTTTATAATCATTCATGAATGGTTAATCATTGAGAGTGAATCTCATCGCGTCGTGGAGATGGTAGTCCGTACGTACGCACGAGCGATGATATCGTTCCCATGGTCGTGGAATTGTGTTTAAGTGTATGTATACTATTTCAGTATCAATATCAATTTATAATAATAATATATAGTTACTTATTAAACCATTATACCCATCCAATTAAGGTGGTGGCGGAAAAGAGATTACATCACGGCGTGGAGACGGTATTCCGTACGTACGCACGCGCGGTGATTTCCTTTTTCCGTAGGATGTATAGAAGGTTAATTAGAGTTGTTTCATATTTATAATAACATATCAGTATGTAATTAATACTGATGTTATTACTTTATCATGAAACAACTAAAGAAGAAGAAGTTGAAGAAAAAAGAAATTGAAAAGATCGGTAATGGATATTACCTCTTCTTTGAAACGCCTCTTTGAATCCTCCACTTAGGGAACTAATATTGGACTTTTAAGAACACCAGGACCTCTAGGATTATTCTAGGGAAGTTGAGAAGGGATTTTGGCAGGGGTTGGCCGAGCTTGAGTGCTCAAAATGGTGTGAGGAGGAGGGGGAGGAGGTGCCCTTTTATAAGGGAGGAGAGGGGCACCTTAGGAATATCTCAAAATATTTTTTTATATTAAAGTCAAAATCGGTTTATAATGCTTCCAAAGGGTATTATTTCGAAGATAAAGTGTGGATGGATCGAAATAATATTAACCAATAGGATTTAGACAAGTTTAGGTTATTATTTTAACCTTATAAATTAGATTTAACTCTAAGTTAAATAATTTAACTTTTACAGTGTCTTTTTGTTTTCTTACACTATATGGTTAATACACTTACTATAACATTAAAAAAAACCCCAAATTGTTTATTATAAATATATATATCATTATCTAAGTCATCTGGCCGAACCTTATATTTTTAGGAATAAAATAACAATTAATAATATAATATTTGATTTAAAAACTATTTTGTGTCAATTTTGACACTATTTGATATATGATTTTTGTGAAAGTCATAACAGAATTATATGTTCGATCCAAGTTGATTAAATCAACACTAATATATCATAGTAACCTATAAAATTAGTGGGATTCATAAAAAGTCTCAAATTACATTTAATTTGGTGTTTATAACATCAATTCTGTCAATATTTCATTAATAAGATAATTACTGTATCATCATTGTGTCATAACTAAATTAAATTATTTAATGTCTAAAAATTATAAATAAAATACTATTATGTAGGAAATCTTTTTAGCTTTATAATTAATATTTATAATCGAATTTATCTTATTTATAACCCTATATTAAAAATGTTTTAGTAAATATACTTTGATTTTAACTCTTTTAACTCTTCTTTGAATTAAATAATAATAAATGTCCTAATCTAATACAAGTGGGCCTAAATGATAATATTTTACACTTAAGGTTGTTTTTGGTCGAGAGACACTTGTCCAATAGGATTAGGACATGTGTTAGGGTAATATTAATATCATTTTTACCCTTAATTACCCTATTTACTTTTAACCATGGTAAAAAAAAGTAAAAAGTTACTATTCAACAAAAATTATTTTCATCTCATTGAACCACATTTTACTTACTGACATCAACCGTGTCGCTCGGATTTTTGAAATTCCATTCATAGAAGCGGTAAAATTATGATTTATGAAAAAAATAATTTTTTTAACATCCACTTAGTAGTTTCACTATTCATCAAAAATTGAAGTTTTTCAGAAAAATGCCAAAATTTCACCCTAAGCTATAATTGATATTCCGAATTCAAAAATGATTTCTATTTTACAAAATTCCCAACATATAAGTTTCATTAATTAAATTTATAATTAATTTCCGCTGTCACAACAAATAGCGTGTTTTTAAGAGATAATAACTATCAAAATATTAACACTTGTTTATGTCAACATTGTATTGAATTGTAAAAATATATTCTAAATATACTTCAAAACCACTCAAATTAATAATTTATCACTATTAATTATTTCGATTAAAAAAGTTGTTTTTAATTAAAATTTAGTAATTTTCACTATTCATCAGAATATGAAAGTTATCCGAAAAGTACCAAAATTTCACCTTAGGCTAAATTCGATACTACGAATCAAAAAATGAATACCATTTTGAAAAATAAAATTTACAAAATTTCAAAAAGTGGTTATTACTATTCATAACGGCTAGTTTTAATAATATTTTAACAGCATATTGTTGTTTAGTGAAACTCGTTATTGCGTACTACACATGCTATCGAGGAAGGTCGCGATTGTGTGTAATGCAAAGCAAGTCAAGGATGCGTGTTTTGCAAGATAATTTTGGTGTAGCGTACAACACAAGACATTAGTGAAATTAAAAAGAATATTTTTCATAAAATCTTGGGCTGTTACATTCTACCCCCCTTAAAATTAATTTCGCCCGCAAAATTCGTCGGGGTTATAAATGGTTTACTATTCGAAAGTTTTTTTAATAGAAACCCACATCGTAAAAAGGATTACCAAAACCAATCTTTAAAAACAAAAGTATGAAACTTAACGGTTACCCAAATAAACTAATCACTGGGTTTCCACATAGGTGAAAATATGGATATGGAAGAGAAATCTAACCATCATGTTCTGATGGGGAGTGGTAGAGAACATGGCTATGGAAAAGCCAGCAATCACAAAGCCAAAAATTTGTGACGATCTAAGGTACCATCTGATTCATCAGATATAAGATCACTAGGACAACATTTTTGGTTTTCAAGATCGTTTCCCTAAAGTTGAAGAATTTAAATGAGAATAAATACTTACTTTATTTTGGTATAATCTCACTGTTGTTCGTGCCTTGAACAATTTCCACTTCATCTCTTAAATAAATGAAGTTGAATTTGTTATTCGTAAGTGTTAGCAGATCCTGTGATAGAATGATGGGTCATTCCATCTGTCTCAAACAAAAGGTTAGAAAAATTTATTAAATATACATAAGTCATTCTATAGTGAGATTAATCATATATGGTTCCTAAAATGTACTTATAAATCATATATCATACTGCTTAATATAATAAAACTAGTTTCTACTAAACAGGGACTTCCTGTAGGCCAGTGGTAGGCGATAAAGGCCAGTCACACTTCGGTTGTGGGTTCGATTCCTACAGCCTTGTCCGACGCGATGGGCTGTCTCCCGTCCTGCAGGTTGTCCTTTTTCTAAAACTATATTACTATAACATCCCATCAATAATATCGAAAAAAATTTCTATCCTTAAACAATACTAACTTATGTCCAACATAATTCATTCCAATCTTTAGGCTTATCCAAAATACTGCAGTCCACTCTCATAAAAAAGTGAAAATGATTACCAGAGATTTAATGCCATCGTTGATCCCCATATATCATAAGATATGTTTTGTTGGTCACATTCCAAACATTCAATGTCCTTAATCATGTATTCTCTTGAATACCTTAGTGAAAACATGAATGCAGTTAAAAGTTAACACCTTCCACATACCAAAATTCTCAAAATTCTATATACTGAAACCATGATATCACTTAGGCCTTATACCAATCATGAGCTCATGAATACTATTAAACATTTCATTTTCTCATTTTCCCTTCATTATGCGCATATCATATTATTTCCAAAAATATCTCAATCACTTTGAATACCACATTAGACCAACACATAAATATTCCAATACTTTATGATACCACATTATTTTGGAATCCCATTACATAAACACTTAATCATTTTACCACATCGTTGTCATATTCAACATCACCAATAGTGATCGCATGTGAATTCCCTTTGTCCTTTGCCTTCAGTGGTTGCTCATGTTGATCATCACTAACCCTTGGATTAGGGAATTTATTAGCACAATGCCCCATTTCCTTGCACTTGAAGCATTGAAGTGTTGGTGGTGCGTTCTCTGCAGTGTTTGATTTATTCACATCATTAGAACCCCTTTTTCCATTACTTCGACACTCAGCTGCTCGATGACCTTCTTTTCCACACTTAAAACATTTTCTAGTACATGTAAGACAATCTCCACATGCTTCTTTCCACACTTTGTGCATAAGGAAACATTCATCTTCTTTTCACCATTATTCTGAGATTTCTCCTTGAACTCCATCTTTTGTTTCTTGTTAAAACCATGAGATTGATATGTAACACCAACTTCCATTTCTACCTTGATAGCACAACGCACAATTCCTTCATAGCTACTGAAGCCTCTGATAGCTAATGCCCTTCGAAGACTTGGTTTTAAGCCACTGAAAAATCGATCAACTTTACTTTCAGGTTGGATGATAATACCAGAAGCGTACCTTGCAAGTCTTGTAAAATTTGCTTCATAGGTACCAACAGATTCATCATCCCTTTGCTTCAGTTCAAGAAGTTCTTCCTCCATCTTTGTTCGAAGAATACGAGGGAAGTACTTACTGAAAAACAAGTTCTTGAACTCGTCCCATTCCATGGACTCAATTTCATCTCTTGGACTCGTATTCTTGATAAGATTCCACCATTGATCAGCTTCTCCTTCCAAACGATACACTACTAAGATGACTTTATCATGTTCAGAACATTAAAGAACTGAAAATATCTTTTCAGTTGTACTGATCCATTGTTCAACAACAAGTGGATCAGAAGACCCACTGAAAGAAGGTGGACGTTGCCTCATGAAGGACTCAATAGAATATTGTTCCCTTATCTGCTCATTTGGAAGTCTAGAATGATTCATAGCTTGTGTAAGTATAGAAATAAGATTTTGCACTCCATCTCCCATAACATTTGTTTGTTCAGGAGGACAATCATTGCATTGTCCATTGCATTGATCAACACGGTTCCTTCGGGTTCCAGCCATCGTCTAAAACCCAAAAAGAATAGTGTGAGAGGCAAAAATCATGCTAGGGAAAACAACATAATAAAGGGGGAGTACCATCAATATCTAAAATCTTAGGTTTAATTCTATGATCGTTAGCGTAGTTCTAGTACTATAACCTATACATATACTTAACCATAGGGACATCCCTAGACATACCGTAGAAATATCTCTAGGGATCTCACTAACGTTTTCGCATCCTAGTTTCCAAAGGTTGACTAAACCGTTCCTCTGATACCAACTGTAATGACCCGAAGCCTGACGTACATGGACATTACATTACTTTTGCGGAATACTTAGTACATAACAAAAACACACACACAAGGATCGTAATAGTTTAGTGTCTTTGGAATCTCGGAACGTAATATTCTAATCGTGGTGAAAGATCTTCAATATCTCCCATAAAGATCTTCCCTTTTTTTACCTAAAACCTTTCTTTATATCATGGGAAAAATAAAACATAAAAGGGTGAGCTCAAATGCTCAGTAAGGGTAAGCAAAAGAAAAATCAATCACATCATATTCATAAGAACATAACTTTTGGAAATCTTAACCTGCAAAAGAGAGCATAATTTCATATCATGGGATAAATCATAGTAGTGAAATGAAATCCCAATAAGCATAACATAAAACATGAAACTTTGTGGCATACACACATAATCATAGAGAATCATTTCTTGTTAGTCAAGACTCATTGCCAAGACTATCTTAGTGGACAAAGTCCCTTTCTGAATCGAGTCACCCTCGTTCCAGTCCTGTTTCACTGAACCGGTATAACCTACCGTTCCATCCATGTCTATCTCATGAGATATAAAATCTTTACCCAATGCATTGGAGGGAGATATAGGTCCCACCCATCTTATAATGAATCCTTTCTTATGTGTGCCACATAATCATAAATCATACATCATCACATAACACATGTAACAAAAATGGGATTCTTGAAACATCATGACATCATAAAACAAATCATATAAGGTAAATGACTTCATAAAAATAATTCCATCACAACATAATCAAATCAATGTAATAATAGGGATAAAAACAGAACCCTATATCATCTTAGATGGAAAATAATTTTGATAAAACATTTGAACTCTATTCTTGAGGAAAATATCCTTTCTACTTCAAAAACACTTTTCTTTTCTTAACATGTCATACAATTATAAACTAAAAGAAGTTGATTAAAATAAACTTGAAAACTTATATAGGAAGATTCTTGGAAATAATGTTTTTAAAATCCATTCTTTCCGTATAAGTAAAAAAACATTCATCGTACTTTTGTCGGAAAAGTCAAAAAGTACCTCGTACGAAAAACGACAAAAGATTCCTTTCATATCCTTTACTAAAAACACACCGAAGGGTAAAATTGGATTTAAACAATTGTAGGTGGATGTAAATAATATTACATATTGAGTAAACATGGATGTGGATGATAAAATACACCCCAGTAAATACCAAAGTATAAACAATCTCGGATAAAAATGAGATTGTGATATTTCCCTTACCTTAGGTCCGACTTGCTTTGTAAGTGTCCGAACCTCCTGTATAATGATTTAAATCATGTTATTGACTTATTCCAGAATCATATTAATTGTTATTATATCATATATGGTCCACTTATGACTTTATATTACCCGTTCTTTTGTAAATTCATGTTAAAGTAGCGTTTTGGGTAAAATCGTCTCATTTGTCGTTCGTGTTTTTAACTTGTAATTATTCATATGATTACTTAGATCATGATTAATTAATTAAAGAATATAAAACATGATTTATATATATATATATATTCAGAATATACATATATAATAAATCAGTAAATGGAAAGAAATACACCGTTCATGGAGACGGTAGTCCGTACGTACGCATGAACGTTGTCTTCGTTTCCTTATTGAATTGAATGGAATTAAGTAGATGACATACATATAAATATAAATAATACCGGTATCATTATTATGTAATATATTTTATTAGTACTTATTATATACACTTTATAATCATTCATGAATGGTTAATCATTGAGAATGAATCTCATCGCGTCGTGGAGACGGTAGTCCGTACGTACGCACGAGCGATGATATCGTTCCCATGGTCGTGGAATTGTGTTGAAGTGTATGTATACTATTTCAGTATCAATATAACTTTATAATAATCATATATAGTTACTAATTAAACCATTATACCCATCCAATTACGGTGGTGGTGGAAAATAGATTACACCACGGCGTGAAGACGGTATTTCGTACGTACGCACGCGCGGTGATTTCCTTTTTCCGTAGGATGTATAGAAGGTTAATTAGAGTTGTTTAATATTTATAATAACATATCAGTATGTAAGTAAAACTGATGTTATTACTTTATAATGAAACAACTAAAGAAGAAGAATTTGAAGAAGAAAGAAATTGAAAAGATCGGTAATGGATATTACCTCTTCTTTGAAACGCCTCTTTGAATCCTCCACTTAGGGAACTAAGATTGGTCTTTTAAGAAGCCCAGGACCTCTAGGATTATTCTAGGGAAGTGGAGAAGGGATTTTGGCAGGGGTTGGCCGAGATTGAGTGCTCAAATTGGTGTGAGGAGGAGGGGGAGGAGGTGCCCTTTTATAAGGGAGGAGAGGGGCACCTTAGGAATATCTCAAAATATTATTTTTTATTAAAGTAAAAATCGGTTTATAATGGTTCTAAAGGGTATTATTTCGAAGCTAAAGTGTGGATGGATCGAAATAATATTAACCAATAGGATTTAGAAATGTTTAGGTTATTATTTTAACCTTATCAATTAGATTTAACTCTAAGTTAAATAATTTAACTTTTACCGTGTCTTTTTGTTTTCTTACACTATATGGTTAATACACTTACTATAACATGCCAAAAGAACCCCAAATTGTTTATTATCAATATATATATCCTTATCTAAGTCATGTGGACTAACCTTAGATTTTTAGGAATACAATAACAATTAATAATATAATATTTTATTTAAAAACTATTTTGTGTCAATTTTGACACTATTTGATATATGATTTTTGTGAAAGTCATAAGCGAATTATATGTTCAAACCAAGTTGATTATATCAACAATAAGATATCATAGTAACCTAGAAAATTAGTGGGATTCATAAAAAGTCTAAAATTACATTTAATTTGGTGTTTATAACATCAATTCTGTCAATATTTCATTAATAAGATAATTAATGCATCATCATTGTGTCATAAATAAATTACATTATTTAATGTCTAAAAATTATAAATAAAATACCATTATGTAGGAAATCTTTTTAGATTTCTAATTAATATTTATAATAGAATTTATCTTATGTATAACCCTATATTAAAAATGTTTTAGTAAATAAACTTTGATTTTAACTCTTTTAACTCTTCTTTGAATTAAATAATAATAAATGTCCTAATCTAATCCAAGTGGGCCTAAATGATACTATTTTACACTTAAGGTTATTTTTGGTCGAGATACACTTGTCCAATAGGATTAGGACATGTGTTAGGGTAATATTAATATCATTTTTACCCTTAATTACCCTATTTACTTTTAACCGTGGTAAAAAAAAGTAAAAAGTTACTATTCACCAAAAATTATTTTCATCTCATTGAACCACATTTTACTTACTGACATCAACCGTGTCTCTCGGATTTTTGAAATTCCATTCACAGAAGCGGTAAAATTAAGATTTATGAAAAAAATAATTTTTTTAACTTCCACTTAGTAGTTTCACTATTCATCAAAAATTGAAGTTTTTCAGAAAAATGCCAAACTTTCACCCTAAGCTATAATTGATATTCCGAATTCAAAAATTATTTCTATTTTACCAAATTCCAAACATATAAGTTTCATTAATTAATTTTATAATTAATTTCCGCTGTCACAACAAATAGCGTGTTTTTAAGAGATAATAACTATCAAAATATTAACACTTGTTTATGTCGGGTGTAAATTTGAAATTACATCCAATGACCAACATTGTATTGAATTGTAAAAATATATTATAAATATACTTTAAAACCACTCAAATTAATAACTTATCACTATTAATTATTTCGATTAAAAAAGTTGTTTTTAATTAAAATTTAGTAATTTTCACTATTCATCAGAATATGAAAGTTATCCGAAAAGTACCAAAATTTCACCTTAGGCTAAATTCGATACTACGAATCCAAAAATGAATACCATTTTGAAAAATAAAATTTACAAAATTTCAAAAAGTGGTTATTACTATTCATAACGACTAGTTTTAATAATATTTTAACAGCATATTGTTGTTTATTGAAACTCGTTATTGCGTACTACACACGCTATCGAGGAAGGTCGCGATTGCGTGTAACGTAAAGCAAGTCAAGGATGCGTGTTTTGCAAGCTCCTTTTGGTGTAGCGTACAACACAAGACATTAGTGAAATTAAAAAGAATATTTTTCATAAAATCTTGGGCTGTTACAATACTTATGAAGAAGATTATAGAGTTATTATTTCAATTAGTATCAACATTAGTAGGTATCAAATTCAATTAAGCAAAAAATTTCATTAATATCATTTCATTAGAAAAGGTATTTTGTTTCTTAATCTCTCATTTGTGGTTACTCAAAATAAAGTTATTTTTACAAAGGGAGAGTTAATAAGTCAACTAGTGACATAAGAAGAATGAAAGTTCCTCAAGGCCACATATCCTGCCAATTTGACTTGAATGTTTTTGATCCGTTTGTTAAAGTGAGTGCAGGAATTTCAGCTTGATTATTTCATATCTCATTCAATATCTTTGGCCTGGAATGAAAGTGGAAAACCCTTGAAGACTAGTGTATAAGACCTCTCCTCATGAGGTATCAGGATCAGTGGATAATGGTCAACCTTTTTGTCTAAATTAATTCCTCTTGTTTTTTACATCAATATTTGCTCAATTGGACTTAGTGTGAAATGATTGACGACAAACTACTTATGTAAGTATATATACCCTCTCTACAATGAAATTTGTATTTATCGTCAATAAAAGGGATAGAAAGTGAAACGAAAGTTTGAAAAGTAGGGGGGGAGAAATATGTAAATGAGAGAGAGAGAGAAGATTCTCATTTTGACATTGACACATTCATTTGTGGATAATTCAAGGTATTAACAACAAAATACAAAGGGGGATATTTTTGGGACCACTTTGTGTATAAAGATTTTATTTTTTGTAAACAATTGTCAATATAGGTCTAAATGAAAAAGTTGATGAAGAAGAACTCCATAGTTTATGGAGAATTAAATTTAGATGATTTTTGAACTGATCTAATGTTCAAATAACTTGTGTCAATGGTGACACATTTTTTACAACAATGGATAATTGTGAAGTTATATCCTTCTAAGTATGATTAAAGAATAATGATGATTTGAAGAAGACCGTGAAATGATTCAAGATTGCATTAAAACCATGCAAGAGATTACTTTAAGAAAAGAATCATATGATTTTCATGAAGTTGAGAATGATGGTTGAGTTTGTTGGAGTGGTTGTAGGAATTGTTTTATCTTATAGGAGTTGAAGCTATAGAAGAAGAATCATAAGAAAAGGAAGATGAGTATTTTTTGAAGAATTCTTGAGAAGAATGTTGTAGATGATTCATAATCACTACTTTCAGACAACATGAATTTTCTTTCCATAATTCTTATTTTCTACATTGAGTTACCTCACGTTGGATTAGAATTGTTGATGAGTAATCCATTGATTGAGATTAAAAAGTTCAGTGATTTATGAATCTTGGATGATAGAAAAATCCAAAGGGGGATATTGTTAGGACAAAGCTGATTATGAAAAATATTCTTTTTAGGTATGGTCTTTTGATTTCAAGGAAGATTGAGAAAAAAGGAAATCAAATCACTTTGTATAAGTGGTTGATCGAAGATAAGGAAGTTACAATACTTCACATTGTAACTATGACGTTGCTTTACTGATTAGTATTTCACAAATATCATAATTTTGGAGAAATTATGATGCCATCCTTATGAAGGATAGGGGAGTAAAGATGTGTTTTTGGAAAATGAAAGAATGTGGCACACAATTCAGAAAAGTGCCCACAAGTATAAGAGGCGTGAAAGTGTTTGGGGAATGCAAATCATATTTGACAATCATCGCAAAAAAATATGACAAAGGAAATAAAGTGGCGAGCAAGTGGTGGAGCAATGAGCAAGTGATGGAGTGGCACTCAAGTGATGGAGTGGCGTGCAAGTAAGAATGGCGCACAATTGTATGTGACACGTGGGTAACAAAAATGCCTATAAATAGATGACCACCGTACTCATTTTTCAAGGATCAAAACCTAAGAAAAAAATTTGAGATCAGATCGTGCAAGTTGTATAATGTGGCACACAAGATGTTATGCTTCAAGAGCTAGCAGTTATTTATAAGGAACACAAGTTGGGAGGAGTGCACACAGAGTGGCACTCAAATAGAGTGGCACACAAGTAGAAGTGGCAAGAAAGTTGTAAGAGGCACACAAACAGGGAGTTGTGTGAAATAAGTGTGTTGTTTCTAAGTGTGAAGTGGTGTGCAAGTTGTGAGTTATGCACAATTATGGCGCACAAGTAGTTGGTGGCGTGCATGCAGGGAGGCGCACAAGTAGGGTGGCACACAAGTAGGGATTGGAATGCATGATGTGAGTTGTGATAGAAGTAATTACCATCTTCTGGCAAACTTTGATAAAGCTAAGTTGATCTGAACATCATTGTTTTAACAATAACAAAGAGAACATGTGATTCTAGAAATAAGAAGAAGAAGAAGAGTTCAGTGGAGTTTCTTTTTCGATAAAAGAGAATATGTGAAGAAGATAAGGGCTTAGTGACACTGGTTTTTCATTGAAAAAGTAGAATAAGAGGAGTGTGAAGCTTACAGGTTTTATAGAGAGAAAGAAGAGGTTGGTTACATGCATACTTCTTAGTATGTAACAATGAGAAGAAGAAGGTTCTGGAAGAAAAAATAAGCACTGTATCAACCAACAGGACACAATATGTGGAAGATTCTTTTGGTGTTGCAATCTCTTTTAACATAAATAATACTATATTTAGTGGCTGTATAAAGAACCTATTAAAGGATTCAAGAGACTATCTACACTGGCTGTATAAAAAACAAACGAGTGTAAGGGAATATCCTACATGTTGCGAGTTAGAAGATGATTGTTTCCCTTCCCCCCTATGTGTGTAAGGAGAAACACTATAAAGTGATTATTTCCTTCTTTCCTCCACATGTAGGGAGCCACACAGACTAGTAGACTGATTACCTAGTCAACCACTGTAACAGTTACTACATTATAGTTGAGAATCCATGCACTAGTCATTTTCATACACGATAAGGATATAGCTGCTCTTATTGAATGGTGAACCTTGAAGAAATATCATTTTCATATTTTTACTACTTTCATATTATTTATTGTTATAGATACAAGAGAATAATAGAATCAAGATCCTAACAGATCAATAGGTACAGGGATAAAATGAAGAAATTGGTTTAAAAAAGTCCCCAATACTGAATCACCCCCTCTTAGTGTAAGGAATATCCCAAACTGGTCCTCTCAAGACTTATATTAATTTTTATACATTTTATATTTTTTTTGATTAAGTAACATTAATATAAGAATTTTCCTACATTAAATGTGTTTTATCCCATTTTTATAATTTCTTTATTTTTATATCAAAAAGGGGGAGAAATTTTGATAAACACAAATTTTTTAAAATTAACTATCTCATCTTTAGTATAAATAATCTTTAATCAATATTCATATTTGCTTATTATTTTGGTTATGTTTCTCTTAATTTCTGAATTTTATAATTAATATGGATAAACAAGAAATTTTTTAATATACAGTGATCAAATAATATTTAACATTATCCTTTTTTAATAGTATTCTTTAATAATTTCATTTGATCAATTATGAAAAAACATATTGTGTTTGACTTTATTTTCTTTATTCATAATTTATGGGTTTGTGATAATAAAAAAGGGGAATATTTTTTTGGCATAAATAAGTTATTCCAACAAATCTTTTATTGGTTATAATGCTCACAAACACCCTCATTAATTTTACTAATAATGTTACTTTGAGTGGATTTCAGGTTTATATTTATTTAAATAACTATTTAATTTATTCCTAGAATTATAAAATATTATCTTTTATTTGATTCAATTTTTTAGATAAGTGTTTTCTATACAAATTATTTTGTATGTTTTGAAGAATTCTGGAATCAATGTTCAAATAGTGATGTCTAATCTGAATGTTTTGTTCAAGATCATAACATTTGTTAAGTAACCTCACTTTTGGAACCACATATTCAGATGTAATGTTAGGTTTAGAAACCTAACATGCATAAATCAACCCCATGTTGGATTATCTACATTTGGTGTGTTATTCTATTTTGGGGTAAGGAAATCCATGTTTGCAATCATCAGGTTTTAAATCAACCCAAATATGGAAACTGTATATTTGGAGTTATCATCATGTATAGAAACACCCTATTGAATCAACCGTCTAAGGGTTTTTTAATTTTGAATTATTTATAAATATTATGTTATGATTTAACAAGAATAAATATATCATGACGTAATTTCATAGATCATTTCAAAATTATTTTAAAAAAATATTTATTTATTCAAATTTCAAATAGAAGTTATTATTTATAGTGGTGGGTTAAATAAAAATTTCAAATGCATTGAGAGTTTTAAAAAACATATTTTACTGGGAGATATTTCTAGATTTTTTGACCAAAATTAAATCAGGTTTATTATTTATTTTCAATATATTTTATCTGGTTGATATATCTATATATATTTGAGTTGAATCTTTTGAATAATTATCTAGTTCTATAAGTTTTTGTAAATAGAATCTTTGTTAAACAAAATCCAGATATTAAAAAAATCAGGTTGAATTTATATCTGTTTATCATCAAATATAGTTTTTTTAAAAAATTAAATACTACACGTTGGAGACATACATGTCTTAGCCTATTATTTCTATTCTTTATGCTATTATGAAATTTTTTATTTTTGTCTTTATTTCATCATAATATTTTCTTGATAAAAATATTTAGTGATTTTTTTAGAAATATGTTTTTGTGATGCTTTTTTATAAATTCATCTAATTGTCTCTTATTCTGTGAGTTTTATTGTCTGTATTTTAATTCTTTTAATGAGATTTCCCTTCGATGAAGTCATTATATTTAGGTTTCTGAACACTTAGGTGTAGATTTTTTTGAGTACTAGTGTTTTTCCTATTTGAAACATTATAAAATCATTGTATCAAGTTATAATTACTTTCAATAAACTATCAAGATCCCTTCGAAAATAATATAATAATTAAAATCACTAATCTCATGGAGGTAGTTTTTATAGTATACTAGGCGGTATGTTTTCCTTAAACCACTATAACAATTGTTGAGTTCATTACATTTTATTATGCTCCATTATTTTTTAATAAAAATAAAACAGTATCAATTTCTAAATGAAAAAAAAGAGGATTAATTTTAAAATATTCAAGTATTTTTTTAAAGGACAGAGTTAACCCACACTCTTCTGTTTTCATCATCATTATAACTAAAATTAATTCAGGTTTTACCAAGAATTTTATACTAATGTGTTGAATTCTTCACATGATTTATAAATATAAATCCTTTTGGACCATTGGGGAAAAATATTTCTGAACACTTTTGGATTAAAAGTAAGGTTGATGTGTCACAACTCATAGTGCTTGGGTTTATATCCAAAATCCATGAGGTGACCCGAGTATAGAATACATAAACATTACATCAATTTAGATGAATATTCATTACATTCTACATTAATAAATTCTGCAAAACCATAATGATCAAGTGTCTTTTGGGACTATTTACATAATCATATTATTTCATGAAAAATAATCAGCTTCTCCCACAAAGTTCTTCTCATATAGTACACTTCTTAGACATATCCTACTTAAAACATTTCTTCATAACCTAAGGAAAATGGAAACATAAGAAAGGGTGAACTCATATACTCAGTAAGTGTAAACATGGGATATATGAATTAATGATCACATGAAAGCATCAGATAAAAATAAGTGTGTTGAAGCATGGTCATAACTTATTACGTTCATACCCAATTGTTCTTATATTATAAATCACGATTCATGGTATAATGATTTAGTATTTCAAAAGGACAAGAATAATAAAACTAAAGAATCATCGTTAATAAATCATGGTCCATGAGAGAATATCATAAGAATAATAACAATACATATGAAATTTCACACAATTATAATCATATAAAATCATTTCATTACTCAAGGACCACATCCCAGACAATAAAAACATAAAAAAATAGTTTCATAATGGATTGGGTTCACCCCCGAACCTCTTTTCATTCTTGGAATAGGATTATACCCCATACACTTTCATATTATCTATTAAGATATTAACCATTACCCAAATGCATTATAGGACCTTGATGGTCCAACCCATTATAAAGTAAAAATATACACATGGGTTCTATAAGATCATAAAATAATTTATCAATTCATTATAGTATTTCCTGTGGAAGAGAAACGTGTTTCATAAACACTTCATCAACACATAATCATCGGCCATCCGAATTAAGTACATGGATTGTATTAATAGTTCATATCCCTAGTTAATCATGAGAAACATTTAAAAATGTTGTCATAGATGAAAAAATATATTTAAAATTTAATTTAAATGTTTTATTGAAAATAGAGGGAAATATCTTTTTTTCTTTCGATATATTTAAAACTAAAAATATATAGAGTGCTGATAAAAAATATTTTATTTTAAAATAAACATATAAAAAATATATTGGAATAATTATATGAAATAATATTTATGATGATAATTTTTTTCTAGTGTAGTAAATGTTGATGTAAATATTCCTTTCACATTTTTTGTAAATAGTACGAAAACAAATCGATTAGAAAAAGACAAGAGGATTCATTTTAAACAATTGAAAATATAGTAAAATATAGTTGAAAATAATTTGAAATATTCATTTAATTATAGAAAATAATATTCTTCAAAACATTTTAAATAACGTGGACATCGCGAAAAATATTTTCAACCAAAGGAAAAATAAGGTCCACTTTTCTTAAAAATATTTTCTCTATCAATTTATGTACCAAAGAGAGGAGAATGATATTAAAAAATGAAAACCCAAAAAATAACCAAAGAAGATGAAACTATATGGGTTTTAAATGATAAAGAGTATATAATTCCTCCAATGGGGATTCAATCATAAACAGTCCCATGTAAGAGTTTGATTGTAACATAAAACCTTAACCCACTTCTTGAATTTATTTGTATGAAATGTTATATTCCTTTGAAATAAATTTATATTTGTTTCACGTACATAACATAACTATATTCATAATTATCTTATAATATAATAATATCTTATAATTTTTAATTACCCATTTATTAACAAATTTTCATAAAAATCAATATTTAGTTGAAAACTATTTTGTCTTCCATGCCTGAACAATATATTTTTATTATGAAATATATAAAAAGGAGAAATCTTTGGGGAAGGAAATGGGAAATACCAAATTTATACCCATTAACGATAAAGTGTACCAATGAAAAAATAAATGATACAAGGCCCATTTGGGCCCCCTTTAATGCCAGAATTTCAATTTCAAAATTTCCTTCCCTCCATATATTCTCTACTATTATACCTTGATGAATAATCCTCCTACTTTTCCAAATAAAATACAAAAAGTCCCATGGAAGGTTATAATTTCCCCAGATGAGGCTCACAAGATCTTTGGAGTCTGATTCCACCTCTACTATGTCTACATTAAAAAAGCCCCCACATCAAAATGCCACTTAGAATGGCCCATGCTTATACTCTTTGGGAGTTACCTAGACCTTAATATCATCTATGACCAAATATAATAGATACTCTTATAACTTTCACGATCCCACCTCCCCTCACATCACCAAAAATGCTGGATCTGTTAATATTTAGTTTGATCCCCTACCTTGTAGGGATCCATATGACCCATCAATCCCTGTTGAAACCTTTTTACCCTTCATTATCCAACATTACTAGTGGAATAATCCTTTTCAAAGACACTAATGAACTTATATTGATAATAAGATCACTCAGTTTAGCCACTATTCATTTAACCTGAAGAAGTATATGGTGATTGGAACTGGGTATCCCCACCATCGCTTTGGTTCTTGCTTCCCATATGAGCTATAAAGACGCTGAAAAGGTTATAACATGGGCCCTCTGTTCAAACATACCAAACTCCACTCCATATATCCATGATTAAATGACCTTCATAATTAATTCACCCAATAGAGATAACCCATTCAGAGTTCAAGAGATCTCCATATTCATGTATCCCAGTCACCTTTGAGGAATAAGTGCTAGATCGTTTCACCACATGGGGACATGAAGCACCAACAACATGAAACCACACTAACCCACTTAATTTTTATATTATCATCCATGGTATTATCTTGTTTTCTTAGCCTCCACACAATGATGTTAATATATGAAGGAATCTCCTTAAACCACATTTTTAGCTGAAACACCCACTTCACTCCTTACATGAACCATTTCCCAGTAAGGCCTACTTCTAAACTTCCGTGACTGATCTTTAGTGAACACACATATATCTAGATCATTTGTAAAAAAATATTATTAAATTTGGAATTTTTATACTCATTTAGTATTTAATTTATAAAATTAGGTAAGCATTTTTCCTCTCTAAATGAGATCTTAAGAACTGGGAACTTGGAAAATAGAGCATGTCCCCAGCCCAACTTATTTTATAGAAGTTGATTTTTACAGAACCCACAACACATCTAGGTTTCATCTTAGAGTCCACATATGATAACCTACGATTTTTCCTTCATATACATATTTATTTTATTGAATTCCCACTCCCTCTAGTGTTTTATGTATCTATTACTCAAAAAACAACCCATAGGGTGTCACCTTCAATGATGTCCCATGCATGTTTATCTTGCATGACCTGCATGGTTTTTGCCACGTTCCAAATATTGATTCCTCATTATTCAATAATTCATTCCATCTACTTACATGAAGCCTAGTGAAATTGATCATGTTGATTTGTATCCCATAATAATTTTTTCATGATTTTTTCCAATCAATCAATCATCCCCTTCTACACCTTAATCACTGACAAGATATGCATTGGAATAGATGTGAGCACATTATTTGTTAGAGTAATATGACCTAAAAATTTGAGAATATTGTTTTTCAAATTGAAAATATGCCCTACAATCTTGTGGATAATTACTTCAAACATGTATTTTTGGATTCTCAAATATGAACTGGGATCCCCCAGATAATCTATTGGTATGTTTGTCGTTGCATTCCATGTTTACATTGAATATTATTACTATGCCTTTAAGAGTACTTTCTAGAATAATATACTTTTTTCTTCCCCTTTATTGACTATTTCCCTACTTTGGGAGACATATTCTTGATTTATTTTATTCATACCATTGATATATTTTATCCAAATATTCAGAAATAACAAGATATCATCAGAAAACATGATATGAGAAATGGTGTTATCCCCTGAACTGATCATATAAGGTAGAATGATCCCCTCTTCCAAACCCTTCTTGATCTTCCTTAAAAGGGAATCTTGAGAAATAATAAATAATCTAGGAGATATCGGGCCTCCTTGAATAAGACAACTCAATGTCATGAAGAAACCAAAGATATTTACCGTAAGAGATAAGGAAATATATGGCATAGAGTAATGGTGAAAAATAAGGTCACATACCACTTCAAAAAAACCCAACTTTCCAAAAACACTGATAATGAATCCTCAATAAATCTTATCATATGCCTTATCCATATTTACATGGATGATAACATTATAACCAATAATCATGTTATTAATATCTTTAAGTATTTCCTTTATAATTCCCACAACACCTTGAATACTCTTGACTTAGATGAACCCATACTACTCCAATGAAACTATCTTTGGAATAATTTTTTAGATTATTTCGCTAATGCGGTTTGACTAGATTTTGTATTTAATGTTTCATAGGAAGATAAGATGGAGTTGATTAATATATTCGGGCTGGAAATTATTTGGAACCATAACTACTCTGGATGCACACATGGAAATTGGTGGAGACCCACCTTTAAAAAAGTCCCAAATAGACACCTTAATATGGTCTTTAATAATCTCCCAAGTATTTATAACGAAAGATCCCATGAATCCATCTGTCCCGAGAGTGATTTATTGTTTCATGAAAGACACTGATTCTTTGATTTTTTCTTCTTCTAGAAGGCTTACAAGGTGTGCACTTATACCACCTCAACCAATCTTGGAATACAGCTCATAAAGTTTGTTTTAGTTGTAGTATCTCCCAATTATGGACCACCATCAACTCTCGGGATAACCATATTTGATTTGGAAAAAAATCCATATCCATATTTGATGCAACAACAATGTGTTCGGAATAATATGCATCTGACAGATTCAGATGGATATTCCTAGTAGATCTTTTCTCTTTGAGGTTGTCCTAAAAGAAGGCAGTGTTTTTATCCCCAACTCTCATCCCTGTCTACCTTGATCTTCCCTAGTATTCTCTTTCAATTGAAAATAGTTTTCTATCCAGATCACTTATCTTCTCATTAATTCTAATGAAAACATCATCATATAAATTTTGTTGTAGAATTTCTTCCATATTATCTATCTCCTCTTTGATCCATTCCAAGAGGATCTTGTTGGTATTTTATCTAGTAATCCATTCCTTAAGATCATGCTTTAATAATCTTAGATTATGATCTAAATGCAAACAAGAATTTCAGCTTATTTTATGGTTCCATGAGTTTCTCCCCTTCTGTTGAAATGTATCCATTTTGGACTTGTTGCTTAAGTAGGAAAATTGGTCTTTTGTTCTAGAGTCCTTTTGGATTTTCATTATCAGAAGAATATGGTCTGATAATGATCAGGTGAGATGAGTGACATGGTTATTAGCAATGGAGTCCAAGCCATTCATGTTCACCAGACACCTGTCTAATTAAATCCATATACTACTATTCCCTTTGTGATTGTTACATCATGCATTCCTTCTTCCAAAAAAAACTAGATCTAGGAGGCCATTAAAGGAAATGATGTTTTTATGTCCTATATGGAAATTATGGAATACGGAGTCCCTCTTATTTTCTATGATCTTTCCACAATCATGTCGAAATCCCTTCCAATGAACCATGCATGACCAGAAAATTGAAATGAAAATAATTATTTCCAAATATATATTATATTAACACCATGTTTTGGTTTAAAAGTGTGGATAATTTCACCTTTTTATGGTTTCCTCATATCTATAATCTTAATAATGTTATAGGTATCAAATTTACTTATTTTATTCACTTTTATAATTATAAATATATGGTAGTGATAAAAAATTGATTACAACACTCTATGGAGATGGTAATCTGTATCCACACATGATTAAAGTTATCATTTTCTGATGAATGAAAATAAATAAAGATGAATAATATTATTCTTTATAAAATAATAACAATATCATAAATATTTATTAAATATATCAGTATGAATTTTCATACTTGCTGGACATGGAAAATGAATCACATCACTTCCTGGATATGGTAGTTTACACAAACACATTAATTAGGTTATCATTTCTCAAATGATGGAAAGAGGGTATAAAAAAATTGTACCAGTAACAAAAAAACATTTTAGTATAGTAAATATACTCATGTCACCATGTTAAGATGGTTATAGAATATATGGAGGAGATTAAAGAAGAATGAAATGTAAAATAGATCAGTAAGGCAATGACATCTTCCTTAGGAAACATCCTTTGGCTTACAACTTAATCCTTAAAAGGATGATATGTGTTTGGATGAGATTTAATTAATGGTAATTCGATTTACAAGGGAATATTTAGGGGTATTTATTCCTTATGAAAGAGGTGTGTTCGGGTTAAAATATTGATTATTTTTTTTATTAAGGATAACCACTTTTGGGTGGGGTTAATTTAAATGGATTTAATTAAAAATTAATGATAATAAGGTTAGTTATGTTCATGAAAACCCTTAAATGTAAATTTGATGGTGTAATTGTAAGGTATTTTATTCCATTCACTTAAAATTTTAAACTTTTACCTTATTTTTTTTATGTGGAAAATCACTCGTACCTCAGTGAATTATGTTTTTGACTAAATATGAGTTTTACCTTATTAAAAAGTTTGGAAATGATAATTTAAAATATGTATTTAAAATTTAAAATTAAATTCCTATAATTGGAAGAAATTTATCATAAAATACACACACGAAACACAATGAAACCCATTTTTAGAATAATATTATTTTTAAGCATAACATAGAATTTATTTACATTCCTTTACTTGTAAAAACCATTAAATAAATCATAAATTATTTGATTGAATATAATATCATAAAATTTTATTATAATAAATCATATATATTCAATATTTTTAATTATTAATATAATAACACACTGTTCATGTAAATTCATTTTTTTCCTGAAAAAATCTATTATTTATAATCAAATGCATTTATTTTAATTTCTAAAAAATTTATAACTGATGAATTCAATATAAACATGTGTAAAAAATTACTTTTTCATAAGTTTAATACCCTTAAAATAAATTTTTATTAAGATATATTTGAAAAATAAATTCTCCTAAAAAATATTTCAAAACCATTCTTTAGGATCAAAAGTATTTCTTGTCGAATGCATTTATTTTTTAAATAAAAATATATATTAAAAAATATTAGGATTTTAAGTTATATACCCTTTATAATATCTTATCCCTTAAAACTATATCACTTAAATTCAAACAACCAAAGAATCCTCTACTTCATCACCTTTTCAGGTTCCCACATTACATCCTAAAATTTATGATTCATCTAAAGAACCTTAACAAGGTGAGTAGTCTTGTTTTCAAGAACATTACCTATATGATCCAAAATTTCTACTAGTTATTCTTCACAATAAAGATCATGATCCAATGTGATAACCTTTAATCTTAGTTTACGTGAATGATCTGTTATATAATTTCTCAAAGGAGATATATAAAACACATTTTGAACTTGGGAGTAGCTCAGAGGAATCCCCAAGGGATAAGACACCATTATGATATGATGAAAATATCATAGGGACCACAAAACCTAGGTCTCTACTTCCATTTATTTCTAAATATAATAACCTTATTCTAATGAGATATCCATAAAATTACCTTCCCTACAAATTCAATCTCTAGATCTCACCAATGATCATGAACACAACATTTCTATGAACTATGAGCTACCTTGATGTGGTTTTTGAATTGATTTAACCTTGTATATTATTTCCTTGGTTAGATGAGGTCCCAATAGATTTCATACCTTTTGGGACCATGTTAGTTGATGAAGTTTTTGGATGCACGAATTATTGTCTTTTTTTGTCAAGTAATTTTGAGAAGAAAGAAAATCAATTCACTTTGTATATGTGGATAAGGGAAGATAGGGGAGTTACAATACTTTTGATATTAAATATGATGATTCTTTTCAGTTCTGTATTTCACAAAGATCATAAGTTGGTTGTATGAAATGTGATGAAATATTTATGAAGGAAATGGGGAGAAAAGATGTTTTCAATCAGCATGGTTGTTCTTGTAGAAGAAGGTGTCTAAGATGGCATATTTTTCCTGTGTTTTCTAAATTTTTGGGGGCCTAAAATTTGGAGTTGGGATATCATTAAAAAAAAGTGTATTTCTTTGATGATTTCATAAAAATATAGTTAAGTCTTGAATTTTTCAAATATAGTATTCAAGAAGGATATTTCACAAATACATGGAGAATTTTGACTGTGTTCTTCGCAATTATTATGAGCTTTACAAGTGGTAGAATAAAAAACATTGTGGCAGTGAAGGTGAAGATCATTGAAATGGTGAAAACTAATAAGGAGCATTGTGGTAGTGCAAAGAATTTGAAAAAACACATCATGATTACAGCAAGCTTTGCGAATCCGGAAAATTGACATGGTGCTTCACAAAACAAAGTGAATTTTAGCGAACATTTCCAAGCTCTGTGATTTGGTGTTTACGTGGCACTGAGTTGGTTGAAAGGTTCTAGAGTTGGTGTGAAATGCCTATAAATAGAACTTGACCCCCTTGAGAAGAGTATAGAGAATCAATGAAAATTTTTGAGGTCTCGAATTGTGAAGAAGGTTCGTAAAGGTAGTGAACTCTACGAAGGTACTAAGCTCTACGAAATAGTTAGATCTATGAAATAGTGAGCTCTTCAAACAAGTGGGATTTGAGAACTAGAGTGCTCTAAGAATCTAGGAGATTCATGAAGGAGCTCTATAAAGGAACTCCGTGATCTAAAGATTTGTGTACCCAAGTTAAGTGATTAGTTCTTTCAAGTGGATCAAGATATGACTGGGGTATATGACTAAGTATTGTTATGAAGTCCAAGTAGTTCATATCAGATTCTAGATAGGATATAGAAGATTTTTTTTTTCAAATATCATATTTGTGAAAGTTTGTATAGATTCATAGAGATATTGCATTACCCTATTTGGGATAAGATATTACACAACCACTTGTGGATTATCTCCCAAGTACTACATAAGTAAAAGGGTATATCCAATTCTTTATATTACATATTAATGTATTATCACTTTACTGGATTGTGTGGTAGAGTATTATCTCCATACCATACCAAGGAATAGATACTCTTATTGAGTAGTGAACCTTGTAAATTATTATCTTCTAGTGGCTGTGTGTTTTCATTGTGTTTATAAAAGAACAAGATCCTTAAAATGAGACAAAGGTTGTTTCATTTGAAAGGAAACATAAAAAATATATATCATTGATTCACCCCTCCCCCTATTAGGGATACTGGTATCTAGAATGGTCTACTTTAATTGTTGTCATAGGAGGTTCCCTTCTTTATTTGTTCCTGATTTTTTGAATAGAAATTTTGATGGAGATTCTAAATTATGTGACAAGTTAGGTGATTATAAAATTTTATGGTAAGAATTATTATATGTGGAAAGATATAATGACACCTTATCTTATGTCTCTTGGATATGAAGGTCATAAAACTAAAAAATATGGATTTATTTCTATTGATGACAAGGTTCCTCTTACTCCTTCCAATAAGAAGAATTTTGAGAATGATGGAATAGGTAAAAATGAATTACTCACATCTCCTTCTGAGAGAAAATTTTTAAGGGTGAAATGTGTCACTATAGACAAAGAAATTTGGGAAAAATAGAAAATCATCTTTAAATGAAATACAAAATTGAATAAGGAAAAACATCAAATCTGGAGGCTAAAGTATGAAGACATAAAGATGGTTGAGAATGAATCTATTGGGGACTTATTTACAAAGATAAATGAAAATGTCATTACAATCAGATGTCTTGGTGAAAAGATTGATAATTCTATAGTTGTTGAAAATATTTTGAGAATTTTTCCTGAAAAATGTGTTGCTAAAGATTCATAACTGGAAGATAGATACCTTGAGACATTATCTACAGATGATTTTCATAGAACTCTCATCACTTATGAAATGAGAAGGGAGAAGACTATGAAGAGAAAAAAACCTGATAGAGAAATGTCTTTCAAGGCTACAAATAAAGAGAATCCGAATAAAAATATTATTGAATATGAAGCTAGGGAATCTGACTCTGAAGACGAGGTATGTAAAAATTTTTATTAAATTTTATCCTTGTTTTCTAAAAATGTGAAAAGAATCATTGTTAAATAAAAAGGGAAACTCCCTTTAATTTTTTTTAATATAGATATGTTGGCCACTTTAGGGATAATTTTCCTTAAAAAGGGAAAGCTGAATATAATGACGAAGAAGACATAAGACCAATAAGTTCATGGAAGAAACATAGTGATAATGATAATTATTATTGTAGAGGTATGGATAATAATTAATTCAAATAAAAAATAATATGTTTTTTGTCAAAAAATGTAGAATATGATGATAATGATACATAATATGAAAAATATGTTGTTAAGAAAGCTAGATAGAGTACCTTTTTGTAGTAGTGAATTATGAAGATTATAAGAGCAGTATTTTTGAAGAAGAAGAAACTCAACTTGAAGAGTATCTAAAATAATAACATAAGGAATATTTGAGAAAGATCAGAAGTATTGAGAAGGAAAATAGGAAATTGACAAATTAAAACTCTTCATTAAATGACAAAGAAGGTTTTCCTAATGAGAAAAAATTGAAATGGGGATTGATGATCTGAAGAATTATCTTGAGAGTGAAAATAATCATATTGATCATATAGAAGTAAAGATGAATGAAAATGAAGATGAGTTGGATGTTTTCCAACATAAACATTCTAAAGATGTGGAAAGGAACAAAATGTTCCAAAAATCTATTACAGAAGCTGGTGAATTTTATGCTAAGAATAAACCTAATAAGGATCAACAAAAGTTACCTTCAATGGATAAAAAGAAATATGGAACTGGTTCTGAAAAGAACAATGCTGCAAATGTTATGTATGTGGTCAGAGTTATCAATACTAAAAAATCAGAAGCATCAAACAATCCTGAGTCCAGAAATATTTCTACTACTTCGGGTTATGGTAAGTCTAAATCAAAACCTGAGCTAATAAAGAAAGATATAATTGAAAATATGAAGCTCAAGGGCCGAAATAGTTCTAGTATGAATATGTTTGAGAAACATGTTCACAAATCCAGTCTGTATGGAAGTTTTAGAGGGAAATATTCATTCTATGGATACTACTAGTATTATGGTGGATTCAGACACGTGGAAAATATGTGTTGGTTCAACCAACAACATTATTGATATTCCATAATCTTTGAAAGACAAGGATTGATGTGGATTAAATATTATCAAAAGAAAGTCCAGAAGATATCTAAGAAGGTTGGTGTAAAAGTCAAGAATAGGTTTGAACCACTGGAATCTATATGTAAAAGATGTGATTGAGCTAGATATCATTCTACAGGTTGTCTGATTGTGTTACCAGAACAAGAAAAGTTGTTAAACATAATCAAAATCCAGATATTTTAATTTCGAATAAAGAATGATATATTCGGTCTAAAAGGAAAGAGTGCTTGTTTGTCAGTCCAGAACACATTGACTTGGGTAGAAAATTAGAGAAAGTACAATAGAAAGTAGAAGAAAAGGATGAACATAAAACACTTGTTGTTGAAACCGCTTTGAAAGATATAAAATTATAATAAACATAGATCCTTGATAGTGATTATTCTTCTCATATGAAATGATAATTAATGTTGTTAAATAATATTAATGATTTCAAAGAAGGAAAAAATAACATTTGGAAATGATGAATCTCTAAAGATCAAAGCTGTTGTATCAGCCATCATTGGAAAATAAAATATGAAATCCAAGAAAACACTTAATGTTAATGGTCTGAAACCCAACCTATAACGTGTTTCACAAATTTTTGATGTGGGAAACAATGTTATCATTTGAGCCGATGGATTTGTTTAGAAAAATGATGATTATTGAAAGGTAGTTACAAGATGCCAACATACAAAAGGAAACTTGTTCCAATTTGGTGAACTTCAAAAACATTGTTACATGGGTTTGGTGGATGAAAATCAGTTGTGGAATAAAATTCTAGGACACATGTGTCAAATAAACTTGAGAATATTATCAACATGAGATAGTGTTAAAGATGTTCCCAATTCATCAAAAAGAATATATTTGTGTTGCACTATTTTTCAAAAAGGGAAGATCACGAATACGATGCACAATAGAGTTTAAATTTGTTCAAAATGGCCTATGGAACATATACAATATGATATCTATGGTCCAATGAGAAAACAATAAAATAATTGAGATACGTAAATCATCACTTTTATACATTATTTTACTCACATTACATGTGTTATGTATATGAGGCATAAGTTAGATGCTCTGAAAAAGTTTAAAATTTTCAGAAGGAAAGATGAGAAGGAATGTGAGTATTAAATAAAGAAGTTGAGAACCAACAATGGTTTTGAATACAAGAATGAGTAATTTTAAAATTATATTAAGAATCATGGAATTAAACATGAGTTCAGTTCACCTTACACACCTAAACAAAATGGGGTTGGTGACAGAAAGAATAGATGTTTGGTGAACATTGGGTGAACTATGTTAATTGAACATGGTCTATCTCGTTACTATGGGAGGGAATCCATGATTAGTGCTATGTATATATACAACTAATGGTTCTACATGAACAATTAACATATAATTTCATAAAAAATGTTCTATGGAAGAACTCTTATTCTGAAACACATAAGAGTTTGTTTGAGTCCATGCATTATAAAGAAGAATGGTAGAAAACATGGAATGTTTGAGAAAAGGAGAGATGATGGAATTTTTCTGGGCTATTCTCTATAAGAAATAGGATTTAGATGTCTTAATAAAGAAACATGAAGAATTATTTATTCTATAGATGTGAATGTTGTTTGAAAATGTTGATAAAGAAATGCATTCATATGTAGTTGTGGAAGTTGAGCAGGATAAAGAAAATTTTGTTAACAATCTTAATAATGCTACAGACTGTGTTAATCCTACTCAAGAATAGGAATCAGACTCAAAAATTTCAAGAGATGAGGATGAAATTCAAATATCTAATCCTAGTATAAGGAAACAAGTGGATTCTCTAAACATTATTTGAGATCAATATCCTAGGGTTCAAATAAGAAGAACAATGAATGCTATTACACACAATTCTCTCAATTTGAAATTTTAACTGAATGATGTGAATGAATAATTTGAGGATCCAGAATTGGTTCAGTCTATGAATGTAGAGCATGATGAAATAGTGAAGTATGATACTTGGGATCTTGTACCCAATTCAGACAATAGGAACATTATTGGTACATAGTGGGGTTTCCGCAACAAACTGAATGAAGAGGATGAAGTGATAATAAACAAAACAAGGTTGGTTTGCCAAGGGTATTCAAAAATTGAAGGAATCTATTTTTATGAAACCTTTCCTCTAGTATTAAGGCTAGAAACAATCATGATCTTTTTTGTTATTTCTTCATAATGAGGACACAAAAAATTTCAAATGGATGTCAAATAAGCATTCTTGAATGGTGATCTTGATGAGGATGTTTACATTAATCCACCTTGTGGAATTGTTATTGGAAAAGATAAAACTTATATATGCAGGATGAAGAAGGATTTTGTAGTGTCTAAAACAAGAAAAAAGGGAATGGTATTCAAAACTGGATTCTTTCTTGAAGAAATTGAACATCAAGAAAGTAATAATTGACAACAATCTTAACATAAAGGAATGTTAGGAGTTATCTCTGATCATAATTTTTTATTTCAATGAAATTATTTTTTCTGGGAATGATTAAAGATTATGTGAAAGATTTTATAATGAGATAAAGAATTTGTTTGAGATGCACATGATAGAATAAATGTAATACTTTCTTGGGCTACAAATTTCATTGAAGAAGAATCACGTTTTTCTGTCACAAGAAAAGTATGGTAAATTACTTCTAAAGAAGTTTGGCATTAATGATTCAAAACTAGTTTAAACACAAATTTCATTGGGAACCAAGTTTTATAAAGAGGGATAAGGAATTGAAGTTGACCAGAAAGAGTTTCAAAAGCGAATTGGAAGTCTATTATATTTGACTATAGTAAGACCTGACATAGTCTATGATGTTACGTTATGTGAAAGATTTCAAGGCACTCCTAAAGAATTACATTTGATTGCTAGAAAAAGAATTCCTAAATATATCAAAGGCACAACCAAATTTGGAATCAGATATTATGGCCCAAATAATATTGACCTGTTTGGGTATTCAATTACTGGTTTGGTAGTAAAAATTGATGATAGAAGATCTACACCTAGTGGAGTTTTCTTTCTTTGGAAATGTTGTGTTAGTTAGAATACAATGAAACATAATTTAGTTAATCTTATCATATTTGAAGCTAATTATGTTTCCACTACTCAAGCGGCTACCCAACTACTGTGGATGGAGACTCAACTGGAAGATCTACTTATCGATGTAAATTTACCTATGCTCTTAGGTTGTGAAAATCAATGTGAAATTAATCTTACACAAAATCCAGTACAATATTATCGGTCAAAACATATTTACATAAAGTATAACTTCATAAAATAGCATGTGGAGAAGAATTATTTAAACATGGAGTATATTACTACATTGGAACATGTTTCTGATATATTTACCAAAATGTCTACTAAAAGAAACATTTGCAAAATTGAGTTTGAACATGGGTGCCCATCCACCTTCTCATAAAGGTTTAGGTACATGTTTTCTTCACCTCTACCATATTGCCTTTCGATAGTGTTTTCAAGGGGGATAATTGTCAAAAATATATCCTTATGGAGGCATTTATAAAGGGGTGGTTGTGGGTAAGCTGTGTATTCAGCATATAAGTGTGAGAACTATTCATACTATTTGTAGAATGGTTATAGAGTGGTTGTAATAAAAAACTTTTTTAATCCATGAATGTTGACAAAGTGAAGAAGAATGTGGAATAAAGCTGATGTGATGTGGTTTCATAGTCACTAATTTTGGACAACATGGTCTTTCTATCAATAAGTATTGTTTGTTACAATGAGTTATCTCACTTAGTGACCAATTTCTTGAGGTTTTAATGTTCATTGATTTATTAGTCTTGGATTATAGAAAAATATAAATGGGGATATTTTCGGGACCACATTGGCTGATGATGTTTTTGGATGTAGAATGTATGGTCTCTTTTTGTCAAGGAATTGTGAGAAGAAAGTAAATCACATCACTTTTTATTAGTGGATAAGGTAAGATAGGAAAGTTACAATACATTAAATGGTAAATTTGATGATTTTTTCATGTCTGGGTTTCAAAAAGATCATAAGTTTGTTGGAGAACTTTTTATGAAAGTATTATTAAGGAAAGTGTGAGAAAAGACATCAGTCGACATGGTTAGTCTTGCATAAGTAGGTGTCTAAGATGGTGCAGTTTTCCAAATTTTTGGGGGTCTAAAATTTGGATTTGGGATAGAATTAAAAATGGTAATTTCCTGGAAGATATAATCAAAATATGGATAATTAATTAATTTCACAAAGATAGGCATCATGAAGAAGATTTTACAATGAAATGATGAATTTTGACGTTGTTTTTCGCGATTACGATGAGCTTTACGAATGGGAGAGGAAATTAGCATTACAGGTGAGAATTATGGTGGTGAAGTTGAAGAGAATTGAAAATACAAAAAGTAAAAAGTATAATAATTATAATTAAAATCAATTTACAGAAACATTTATTATTACTAAAAGCTTTTAGAATTAGAAAAATATCCCTGGGGCGTCCCAAAACAGAGTGAATTTCGGCCGAAAATTTGGAGAAATGTGATTTGGTGATGACATGGTGCTGAGGTGGCTGGAAGGTTCTAGAGTTAGTGGGAAAATCCTATAAAAGGCCTAGACTATAGAGACCCATACCTTACATACATGGTTAATAATTCAAAATTAAAGCATACTTATTACAACATATAACAAAACCATGAAAGGACCGTATAGGTATAGTGTCTTTAGAAACTGGGAACCATAAACAACTGGTTCATAAATCATCTACGTTGTCTCCCATTTATTTCATCATATCTAGAGTCCCTTTTTGGCATATCCTACTTAATATCCTTCTTTCTGACCAGGGGAAAAGAAAACATACAAAAGGGTGAGCTCAAATTCTCAGTAAGGGTAAACAAAAGAAAAATCAAACATATTATATTTATAAGAACATAACATTTTGAAAATCTTATCCTGAAAAAGAGATCATAACATGGGATAAATCATATAAGTGAAATGTAATCCCAATAATCATAACATAAAACATTAATCTTTTTGACGTACACACATAATCATAGAAACTCATTTCTTAGTAGTCAAGACTCATTTCCAAGACTATCTTAGTGGACAATGTCCATTTCTGAACCAAGTTCACTCCTCGTTTCAGTCCTGTTTCACTGAACCGGTTTAACATGCCATTCCAGCCATGTCTATCTCATGAGATATAGAATCTTTTCCCAATGCATTGGAGGGAGATATAGGTCCCACCCATCTCATAATGATACTATTCTTATGTGTGCCACAAAATCATAAATCATATATCATTGCATAACCCATGTAAAAAAATGGGATTCTTAAACATCGTGAAATCATAAAACAAATCATATAAGATAAATGAATTCATAAAAAAATTCCATCACAACATAATCAAATCAATGTAATAATAGGGATAGAAACAGAACCCTATATTATCTTAGATGGAAAATAATTTTGATAAAACACTTGAACTCCATTCTTGAAGAAAATATCCTTTCTACTTCAATTTTTTTTCCTTTCATAATATGTCATACAATTTTAAACTAAAATAAGTTGATTAAAATAAACATGAAAAATTTTATAGGAAGCTTCTTGGAAATAATGTTTTAAAAATCCATTCATGCCGTATAAGTTAAAAAAACATTCTTCTCGTACTTTTTTCTGAAAAGTCAAAAAGTACCTCGTACGAAAAACGACAAAAGATTCCTTTCATATCCTTTACAAAAAACTAACCAATGGGTAAAATTGGATTTAAACAATTGTTGGTGGATGGAAACAATATTACATATTTAGGGAACATGGATGTGGGTGATAAAATATACCCCAGTAAATACCAAAGTATATACAATCTCGGATAAAAATGATATTGTGATATTTTCCCTTACCTTAGGTCCAATTTGCTTTGTAAGTGTCCGAACCTCCTGTATAATGATTTAAATAATGTTATTTACTTATTCCAGAATCATACTTATTTTTATGATATCATATATGGTCATATTCTTAGCTTCTTATTAGTAATATTTCTTTACTACTTGTTATTCGGGTGTTTATTACATTTTTTTCTTATGCGTGTTTTGTCGAATAAATTATTATTATTCTTTTCCGGTTATAGATACCTCATTTATAGAATGGTATTAGTGTAATATATATCATATTAATTCATTCAATTCATTTATATAATCATTATTCAATTAAAATCATGTAGAACGAGTCACATCACATCGTGGAGACAGTATTCCGTACGTACGCACAAGCGATGATATCGTTCCCATGACTGTGGAATTGTATTGGAGTGTATGTATACTATTTCAGAATCAATATCACTGTACAATAATCATAAATAGTTATTATTGACACCATTATACCCATCCAAGTAAGGTGGGGGGATAGATTACACCACGGCGTGGAGACGGTATTCCGTACGTACGCACGTGCGGTGATTTCGTTTTCCGTAGGATGGATAGATGGTGAAATAGGATTGTTTCATACTTATAATAACATATCATTATATGAGTGACACTGATGTCATTACTTCATAATGAAACAACTAAAGAATAATAAGAAGTAGAAGAAGAAATAAAGTTGAAATAATCGGTAACAGACATTACCTCTTCTATGAAGCGCCTCTTTGAGACCTCCTTTTAGGGCACTAAAATTGGTCTTTGAAGAAGACCAGAATCTCGAGGATGTTTCCAGGGAAGTGGGGAAGTGAAATGGGCATGGATTCGCCGAGATTGAAGGCTTAAATTAGTGTGAGGAGGAGAGGGAGGAGGTTCCCTTTTATAAGGGTGGAGAGGGGCACCTTTTGAAATATAAGAAATATTAGTTTATATTAAATCCAAACCCCACTTAAAAACTTCCAAAATGACTCATATACGAAGATTAGATGAGATAGGGTTGTAATTTCATCAACCAATAAAATTTAGACATGTTAGGAATTTATTTTAAACATTATCAACTTGATTTATCCTTATTTATCAATTTAATTTTATTTGTGGTAATAATATTCTAAATTTTAAATTATTATAAATAATTATATATGTGTTGTGAATTTTCCATAATTTGACACTTTATGACATTTTTGACCATATAAATTTTAATTTTAAAATATTTTTGTGATTTTTAAACAATTTTATAATATGTTATTTTTATAAAATAACAATATTGTCATTTTTGACACTATTCATTTATTTGAATATAAATAAAATATATACAGAAGATATGTTCGAACTAAAAGCTTTAAAATATTCATAAAATGTCATATGTATCTAGAAAATTAGTGGAGCACATTAAATAGTTAATACAATATTTATTTTAATATTTTTAAAACCATATATTTGATATTTTAATTAATAAAATAATTTAAACATCACTATTGTGTCATAATTAATGATACATATTTGATCCCTAAAAATTATAAATAAATTCCTATGATGTATATAATTGTATTATCTTTCTGGATACTATTCATGTTGGATGTTGCATTAAGTTTATCACTAAAGTTAAATTATTATACTTATAAGATTTAAGCAAGTGACATGTTGTCACATTCTTTGGTTTTAATAATAATTAAATTATTTTCATGGACAAAAGTCCATTAAAGGAATCTAATCCGACTCTTAGGTGATATGGGTCTACTTTTAGTCATCGAATAGGATTTTGGCAGTTTTTAGGATAATTTTATAGTCTTATATTTAACCTTAATTACCCGATTTACCTTTAACTATGGTAAATAAAATTTACCGTAGTTACTATTCATAATGCCAAAAAATAAAAAGTAGCCTATTAACATAATTTGGACCCACTGATTCCTAATATGGAATCCATTTTTCAAAATTCAAAATATATAAGTTGCAGTAATTAATTTAAAATAAATCCCGTTGTTAAGAAAACTGGTTTTAGAAGTTAAAACATTGCCAAAGATTGAAATGTTTTTACCTATGAATTCAATGTAAAATTAATGCTAATGACATAAATTATATTAAATGGTAAAAATATATTCTATTTATACTTTAAAACCATTCAATATTATAATTTAACCATTTAAATTATCTCAATGAAAAAAGTTGTTTTTAATTAAAATTAGCATATTTTTACTATTCATCAAAATATGAAAGTTATCAGAAAAATATCAAAAATTTAACCAAAGTAAAAAATTATTCCCTGATTCAAAATAAGAATTTTATTTTGTCAAATTGAACTTATAATCATGTAAAAAACTAGATATAATGTGGGTGCGCCATCAAAAGGCGGCAAAACTGCATTTTTTGAAAAATACTTATTTTACCCGAAACATTTATTTTGTTCTCTTACCATGTTCTAGAAAATGTGTAAGATGAATAATAAAATTCAAAATGTAGTTAATACTATTCATAACGGCAAGTTCATAATAATATATCATTGTTTAGTGAAACTCGGTATTGCGTACTACACACGCTATTGAGGAAAGTTGCGATTGTGTGTAATGCTAGCCAAGTCTGTATTGTGTGATGTGAAAGATTCCTTTGGTGCTGCGTATAACTTATGACATAAAAAAATCCTTATAAAATCTCAGGCTGTTACAATCTACCCCCCCTTAAAATGAATTTCGCCCTCGAAATTCGTCACTTCATTACAAAAAAATGAGGATACCTCTCCCTCATCATATCCTCAAGTTCCCATGTAGCTTCTTCTAATTGGTGGTTCCTCCGTAAAATTTTCACCAAGCGAGTGGTCTTGTTTCGTAGGATTTTTTCACTACGATCCAGAATCACTATCGGTTGTTCATCATAAGAAAGATCTTGCTCCAGCGGTACAACTTCTGAGCTAAGTACATGTGAAGGATCAGGTATGTACTTTCACAGGAGAGATACATGGAACACATCGTGAACTTGAGAGAGATTCGGTGGAAGCGCCAATCGGTAATCTACCTTCCCAACACGATCCAGAATTTCAAAAGGACCAATATATCTAGGGCTCATCTTTCCCTTCTTTCCAAATCTCATGACCCTCTTCCAGGGAGATATTCGTAAGAACACTTTACCACCCACTTCAAACTCTAGGTCTTTTCATCGGTTGTTGGCATAACTTTTATGTCGACTCTGAGCTGCTCTTATGTGTTGTTGAATAGATCTGACCTTTTCTTCCATTTCATCAACGAGATCAGGTCCTAATAGCTTCCATTCCCCAACTTTATCCCAGAAAGCTAGAGTCCTGCATTTCTTTCCATAGAGAGCTTCATAAGGAGCCATCTGAATACTAGAGTGAAAGCTATTATTATAAGAAAATTCCACCAAAGGTAGGGGTTTATCCCAACAACCTTTGAAATCTATAGATAAAGATCTCAACATATCTTCTAGAGTCTGAATTTTCCTCTCAGACTGACCATCTGTCTGAGGATGATAAGCAGTGCTGAAACTCAACTCTGTATCCAGAGTATGCTGAATACTTCTCCAGAAAATTGAGGTAAACCTCGGATCCTGATCAGATATAACAGAAAGTGGTACTCCATGCAATCTTACCACTTCCATTACATATATCCTAGCATGCTATCTGGAGAGAAATTCTCTCTAATAGAAATGAAGTGTACAGACTTTGTAAGAAGATCAACTATGACCCAGATAGCATTATTACCTTTGAATGTTTTAGTAAGTCCAGTGACAAAGTCCATAGTGATGTTTTCCCATTTCCATTCTGGTATGGGTAATGGTTGTAACATCCCCTTAGACTTTTGTCTCTCATATTTAACTTGCTGACAAACCAAGCATCGAGAGACATATTCAGCGACATCTCTTTTCATTCCATCCTACCAAAAGTACTCCTTCAGGTCCCTATACATCTTCATGCTTCTAGGATGAATAGAGAATGAAGAACTATGAGCCTCATCCAGCAGCCCCTTCTTTAATTCGGAGATGGGAGGAACACAAACCTGATTCTGGAACTTTATTATCCTATCACAATCAAGGATGAATTCAGGAAAATTTCTCACCTTCTTTGGTAACTCGGCATCTTCTTTCTGTGCCTCTTGAATTTTCACATGTATATATGGTTGAATATTCATTTGAGAAAGATAAGATTTCTCCCCTTACATTAAAATTGAAAGATCTATCCTTTGTAAATCCATAAATATTGGATCTTTTGTGATTCTCATCATGGATAATCTAGCATGGTCTTGTCGACTTAATGCGTCTGCTACCTTGTTTTCTTTCCCAGGGTGGTAATTAATTGAGCAGTCGTAATCCTTAATCAGCTCCAACCATCTTCTTTGACTCATATTCATCTCCTTTTGTGTTAAAATATACTTTAAACTTTTATGATCAGTATAAATATGACACATTTCACCATAAAGGTAATTCCTCAAAATCTTTAATGCAATGATTACCACAGCTAACTCCAAATCATGAGTTGGGTAATTTTGCTCATGGATTTTCAACTGTCGTGAGGCAAAAGCTATCACCATATAATTTTTCATGAGAACACACCCCAGTCCCTTCTTGGATGCATCACTATAGATCACAAACCTTTCTCCACTGCAAGGTAGTGTGAGTACAGGTGCACTGGCTAACCTTCTTTTTAGTTCTTTGAAATTTTTTTCACATTCCTCCGTCCAAACAAACTTAACTCCTTTTCGAGTCAAATTGGTGAGTGGGTTAGATAACCATGAAAAATCATTCACAAAACGTCTGTAATATCCAGCCAAACTAAGAAAACTTTGGATCTTGGTTACTGTTGTTGGTCGCAACCATCTTTCAATAACCTATGTTTTTTATGGATCCACAGATACCCCCTCTTTTGAGATTATGTGACCCAAAAATGCAACTTTTTGAAGCCAAAATTCACACTTGGTAAATTTGGCATAAAGCTTCTCCTTTATTAGGGTCTTTAATACAATTCTGAAGTAATCTTCATGTTTTTCCTTTCTCTTTGAATATACAAGAATATCGTCTATAATGACTACCACAAACTGATCAAGATAGTCTATAAAGACTCTATTCATCAGATCCATAAAGATAGTAGGGGCATTAGTAAGACCAAATGGCATCACTATAAATTCATAGTATCCATACCTTGTAAGGAAATCTGTCTTTGGTATATCGTCCCTTTTGACCCTTAATTGATGATACCCTGAATGAAGATCAATCTTGGAAAAGTATTGAGCTCCGCGTAGTTGGTAAAATAAGACATCAATGCGCGGGAGAGGATATTTGATCTTAATAGTGATCTTGTTAAGTTCTCGATAATCAATGCAGAGTCTCATTGATCCATCTTTCTTCTGAACAAATAGAACAAGTGCTCCCCAAGGTGAAACACTAGGGCGTATGAACCCCTTATCAAGATTCTCTTGGAGTATCTTCTTCAATTCCTGCAACTCAATTGGGGCCATTCTATAAGGTGTCTTTGAAATAGGCAAAGCACCCAGTACGAGTTTTATTGAAAACTCAACTTCACGATTTGGTGGAAGACCTAGAAATTCATCCAGAAAGACATCATAAAATTCCTGTACAACGGGAATATTATTAATCGTGAGTTTCTCTCCAACCATTTGAGATAAATAACCTTCATTTAGTGGAATCAAGACCCATAAGATAAGAGGAATTTCCACTGGAAGGTTATGTTCATCCTTGCATCGATACATGATTATATATTGATCTGGAATATGAAATGTGACATCCCTTTTTGGAAATTGATATGAGCTCCATATAAAGAAAGCCAATCCATCCCAAGAATGAAATCAAATTCCACTATAGGAAGGATCACAAGATTGGCAGGAAGCACTTTCCCACAAACTTCAATCAGAGAAGAATTGTAAACTTTTGATGCGACTGTTGTGCCATTATGAGTTGTCACAGCCAAATCAACATCTAATTGTTGAGGTAATACGGTGATACCCATAGAAAATTCTTCAGAAATAAATTAGTGGATGGATCCAGAATGAAATAAAACATTTTCTACTTTAGAGTGGATGGTAAGTGTACATCTCACCACTTTGTTGTTATACTCCACATCACCGATAGTAATTGCATGTGACTTTCCTTTGTCTTTGGCCTTAAGATATTGTTGACTTCGATCATCATCATCAACTCTTGTATTTGGGCATTGATTGTCATAATGCCCCATCTCCTTGCACTTGAAACATTGAAGTGTAGTAGGTTCATTCTGTGCATCCCTTCCTTTGTTTGCATCATTAGATATCTTCTTCCCATTATTTCGACATTCAATTTCCTGATGACCTTCTTTTCCACACTTATAACATTTTCTTGTTCTCTTAAGACAATTTCCTCCATGTTTCTCTCCACACTTTGAGAATAAGGGAAAACTCATCTTCTTTTCAGTGTGGTCTTTAGATTTTCCTTTGAATTATATTTTCCTCCTCTTATCAAACCCATGTGACTGATGGGTTACACCAATCTCCATCTCAACCTTGAGAGCACATCGAACAATTTCCTCGTAGCTATTGAAATCCCTTATGGATAATGCCCTTCGAAGACTTGGTTTTAAGCCACTAAAGAATCGATCGATCTTACTCTCAGGTTGGATAATAATTACAGAAGTGTACCTTGCAAGTCTTGTAAAATTTGCTTTGTAGGTACCAACAGATTCATCATCATTTTGTTTCAGTTCAAGAAACTCCTTCTCCATCTTTGTTCGAAGAATACGAGGGAAATACTTGTTGAAAAACATGTTCTTGAACTCGTCCCATTCCATGGACTCAATTTCATCCTTTTGCCTTGTATTCTTAATAAGATTCCACCATTGATCAGCATCACCTTCCTAACGATACACTGCTAAGATGAATTTATCATGTTCATAACATTGAAGAACTGAAAATATCTTTTCAATGGTACTGATCCATTGTTCATCCACTAATGGATTAGAAGACCCGCTGAATGAAGGTGGACGCTGCCTCATGAAGGATTCGACATAATGTTGCTCCTTCTTTTTCACATTTGGAAGTCCTGCGTGATTCATAGCTTGAGAAAGTTGTGTGAGCATGGCTACAAGATTTTGCATTCCAGCTCCCATAACCTTTGGTTTCTCAGGGGGACAATCATTGCGTTGCCCGTCACATTCCGCATTAATACGGTTTCTTTGGGTTCCAGCCATTGACTAAAACCAAGAAGAATAGTGTGAGAAACACAAATTATAATAGGAAAACCACATAATCAAGAATAATATTTCACACTTAAGGTCTTATCATAGGTTATTCATGGAAATTTCTAAAACACTAAGATTGTGTTCTTTGCTTAGACTTATCCTTAGGTTTCTTACTAAGGCTTTCACATCCTAGTTTCCAAAGGTTGACTATAACCTCCCTCTGATACCAACTATAGCGACCCATACTTTACATACATGGTTAATAATTCAAAATTGAAGCATACATATTACAACATATAACAAAACCATGAAAGGACCATATAGGTATAGTGTATTTAGAAACTGGGAAACATAAACAACTGGTTCATAAATCATCTACGTTGTCTCCCATTTATTTCATCATATCTAGAGTCCTTTTTTGGCATATCCTACTTAATATCCTAATTTCTGACCTGGGGAAAAGAAAACATACAAAAGGGTGAGCTCGAATGCTTAGTAAGGGTAAACGAAAGAAATATCAAACATATTATATTTATAAGAACATATCATTTTAAAAATCATATCCTGTAAAAGAGAACATAACATGGGATAAATCATAGAAGTGAAATGTAATCCCAATAATCATAACATAAAACATGAAGCTTTGTCGAATACGCACATAATCATAGAAAATCATTTCTTAGTAGTCAATACTCATTGCCAAGACTATCTTAGTGGACAATATCCATTTCTGAACTGAGTTCACTCCTCATTTCAGTCCTGTTTCACTGAACCGGTTTAACCCGCTGTTCCAGCCATGTCTATATCATTAGATATAAAATCATTACCCAATGCATTGGAGGGAGATACAGTTCCCACCCATCTCATAATGATACTATTCTTATGTGTGTCACAAAATCATAAATCATACATCATTGAATAACCCATGTAATAAAAATGGGATTCTTAAACATCGTGACATCATAAAAAAATTCATATAAGATAAATGAATTCATAAAAAAATTCCATCACAACATAATCAAATCAATGTAATAATAGGGATAGAAACAGAACCCTATATTATCTTAGATGGATAATAATTTTGATAAAACACTTGAACTCCATTCTTGAGGAAAATATCATTTCTACTTCAATTTTTTTTCCTTTCTTAACATGTCATACAATTTTAAACTAAAATAAGTTGATTAAAAATAAACATGAAAAATTTTATAGTAAGCTTCTTGGAAATAATTTTTTAAAAATCCATTCATGACGTATAAGTTAAAAAAACATTCTTCTCGTACTTTTTTCGGAAAAGTCAAAAAGTACCTCATACGAAAAATGACAAAAGATTCCTTTCATATCCTTTACTAAAAAATCACTGATGGGTAAAATTGGATTTAAACAATTGTAGGTGGATGTAAACAATATTACATATTGAGGGAACATGGATGTGGGTGATAAAATACACCCCAGTAAATACCAAAGTATAAACAATCTCGGATAAAACTAATATTGTGATATTTCCCCTTACCTTAGGTCTGATTTGCTTCGTAAGTGTCTGAACCTCTTGTATAATGATTTAAATAATGTTATTGACTTATTCCAGAATCATAATTATTGTTATGATATCATATATGGTCATATTCTTAGCTTCTTATTAGTAATATTTCTTTACTACTTGTTATTCGGGTGTTTATTACGTTTTGTTCTTATGCGTGTTTTGTCGAATAAATTCTTATTCTTCTTTTCTGGTTATAGATACCTCATTTACAGAATGTTATTAGTGTAATATACATCATATTAATTCATTAAATTCATTTATATAATCATTATTCAATGAAAATCATGTAGAACTAGTCGCATCACATCGTAAAGATGGTATTCCGTACGTACGCACAAGCGATGATATCATTCCCATGATTGTGGAATTGTATTGGAGTGTATGTATACTATTTCATAATCAATATCAATTTAAAATAATCATATATAGTTATTATTTACACCATTATACCGATCCAAGTAAGGTGGGGGGGGGGAATAGATTAGACCACGGCGTGGAGACGGTATTCCGTACGTACGCACGTGCGGTGATTTCGTTTTCTGTAGGATGGATAGATGGTGAAATAGGGTTGTTTCATACTTATAATAACATATCAGTATATGAGTTATACTGATGTTATTAATTCATAATGAAACAACTATAGAATAATAAGAAGCAGAAGAAGAAATAATGTTGAATGAATCGGTAACAGACATTACCTCTTCTTTGAAGCGCCTCTTTGAGACCTCCTTTTAGGGAACTAAAATTGGTCTTTGAAGAAGAGCAGGATCTCGAGGATGTTTCTAGGGAAGTGGGGAAGTGAAATGGGCAGGAATTGGCCGAGCTTGAAGGCTCAAATTAGTGTGGGGAGGATAGGGAGGAGGGTCCCTTTTATAAGGGTGGAGAAGGGCACCTTTAGAAATATAAGAAATATTAGTTTATATTAAATCCCAACCCCACATACAAACTTCCAAAATGACTCATATCCAAATATTAGATGATATAGGGTTGTAATTTCATCAACCAATAAAATTTAGACATTTTAGGAATTTATTTTAAACATTATCAACTTGATTTATCCTTATTTATCAATTTTATTTTATTTGTGGTAATAATATTCTAAATTTTAAATTATTATAAATAATTACATATGTTTTGTGAATTTTCCATAATTTGAAACTTTATGACATTTTCTACCATATAAATTTTAATTTTTAAATATTTTTGTGATTTTTAAAAAATTTTATAATATGTTATTTTTATAAAATAACAATAGTGTCAATTTTGACACTATTCATTTATTTGAATTTTAATAAAATATATACAGAAGATATGTTCGAAATAAAAGCTTTAATATATTCATAAAATGTCATATGTATCTAGAAAATTAGTGGAGCACCTTAAATAGTTAATATAATATTTATTTTAATATTTTTAAAACCATTTATTTGATATTTTAATTAATAAAATAATTTCAACATCACTATTGTGTCATAATTAATGATACTTATTTGATCCCTAAAAATTCTAAATAAATTCTTATGATGTATATAATTGTATTATCTTTCTGGATACTATTCATGTTCTATTTTTCATTAAGTTTATCACTAAATAAAATTATTTTACTTATAAGATTTAAGAAAGTGACATGTTGTCACATTCTTTGGTTTTAATAATAATTAAATTATTTTCATAGAAAAAAGTCCATTAAAGGAATATAATCCGACCCTTAGGTTATATGGGTCTAATTTTAGTCATCCAATAGGATTTTGGAAGGTGTTAGGATAATTTTATAGTCTTATATTTACCCTTAATTACCCGATTTACCTTTAACTATGGTAAATAAAATTTACCGTAGTTACTATTCATAATGCCCAAAAATAAAATGTAGCCTATTAACATAATTTGGACCCACTGATTCCAAATATGGAATCCATTTTTCAAAATTCAAAACATATAAGTTGTAGTAATTAATTTAAAATAAATCCCATTGTTAGGAAAACGGGTTTTAGAAGTTAAAACATTGCCAAAGATTGAAATGTTTTTACCTATAAATTCAATGTGAAATTAATGATAATGACATAAATTATATTAAATGGTAAAAATATATTCTATTTATACTTTAAAACCATTCAATATTATAATTTAACCATAAAAATTATCTCAATGAAAAAAGTTGTTTTTAATTAAAAATTAGCGTATTTTTAATATTCATCAAAATTTGAAAGTTATCAGAAAAATATCAAAAATTTAACCTAAGTAAATTTTTATACCCTGATTCAAAAGAAGAATTTTATTTTGTCAAATTGAACTTATAATCATCTAAAAAACTATATTTAATGTGGGTGTGCAATCAAAAGGTGGAAAAACTGCATTTTTTGAAAAATACATATTTTACCCGAAACATTTATTTTGTTCTCTTACCATGTTATAGAAAATGTGTAAGATGAATAATGAAATTCAAATTTTTTTTAATAATATTCATAGTGGCTATTTCATAATAATATATCGTTTTTTAGTGAAACCCGGTATTGTATACTACACACGCTATCGAGGAAGGCCGCGATTGCGTGTAATGAAAGCCAAGTCCGTATTGTGTGCTGTGAAAGATTCCTTTGGTATTGCGTATAACATAAGACATAAAAAAATTTCTCATAAAATCTCAGGGTGTTACATAGACCCCCTTCAGAAGAGTATATAGACTCAATGAGAACATTAGAACTCTCAAATTGTGAAGATGGTTTGCGAAGGCAGTGAGCTCTATGAAGGTACTAAGCTCTGCAAAGGGAAGGAGCTTCTCGGTGTGATATTGAGAATTTCCAAATAAGTGATCTTCAAAAATACCAACCTGACCTATATAAAATAGTGAGCTCTACAAACTAGTGAGCTTTGATAACTATTGATCTTTGCAAACTAGAGTGCTCTGTGACGCTGGGAGATTCGTGAAGGATCTCTAGGAAGGAGCTCTACGAGATGAAGATTTGAGTACCGAAATTAAATGAAAAGTTCATTCAAGTAGATCAAGATATGACTAGGGTATAAGAATAAAAAATATTAATAAGTGTAGGTAGTTTATTTCAGCTTCTGTATAAAAAATAGATGAATGATTTTCAAAGATCAGATTTTTGAATGTTTTTTTAGAAGCACAATGATATTGCATTCCCCTATTTGTGCTAGGAGGGTGCACACACACTTTTGGATTATCTTACAAGAACTAAACAAGTGGAAGGGACTATCCTAATCATTGTATTCCACATTAAAGGATTATTTATTTATTGGATTGTGTGGTACAAGATTATCTTCATAACATACCAATGATTAGCTACTCTCATTGAGTAGTGAACCATGTAAATTCTTGCATTATTGTGGGTGTGGGTTTGGATTGTATTTATTAGGGAAGGACATCCTTAATAGGATACATAGGTTGTTTCATCTAAAAGGAAACATAAAAAAAAATATCACTGATTTACCCCTCCCCTGTTAGTGATACTTAGATCCTGACTAGGTAACATTAATCCCCAGATTCATCCTATTATGTAGGATTGATGAAGTAATTTCCATATCGGGATTCATAAAGATAAATATGAATTATCTAGTAAAAGTTAATTTTGTAAGAAACATTGACCAAAAAAAGGTATTGATCCCAAGATATTTTAAAATCCATAGAGAAATATATCGAAATGCCTTATAGGGTTTGAATGGTCCTATCTGTGAATGTGTGTTTGATTGATAGTGGTAATTCTAGATCCTTACCACTTCCTTAATGTATAACCTTGTGACCTGACCAAGAGAGATATATTATCTAATAGTAATGAAATGTGAAAATTTTTTATGTTAATTTAATACAACCCAAATATAATTATATTATTTAGATGTCTTGGGGAATCCCGCAACAAAATCCATGGTGATTGTTTCCCATTTCCACTCAGGTATAGTTCATAGTGGGAACATATCCTTAGAATTTTTTCTTGAAAGCTTAACTTTTTGGAATTATAATAAACGAGATATGTACTACAAAATATATATCTTCATGTTAACCCACAAGAAAATTTCTTTCTGATCCATATACATCTCCATAATTTTAGCATGAATATAGAATTATGAACTATGATCTTCATCTAAAAAATTCTTATTAAATTATGGTATTTGAATGGAAACATACTACATTCCCAAAAATTATCATTTAATCACTATCATAGATAAATTCAAGAACATTATTTTTATTCTATTGCATCTCAACATCTTCCTTTTATGCCTCTTTAATCTTCACACGAATCAATGGTTGAACATTCATCTAGTAAAGACTGGATATTTTTCTTTTCCTTTTTATTTGAAGGCTTATCCTTAAAATTAATAAGTATTAGATCTATTTAAATCCTCACAATTGTAATACTATAATGGTTTTTCCAACTTATAGATTCATCCACATTGTTCACCCTCCCATGGTTGTAATGTATTGAGTAGTCATAATCATTAATTAGTTCCAACCAAAATCTTTGGTGCATATTACACTCTTTTTTTTAAATATATACTTCAAAATTTTATGATCATTTTATATGTAACACCTTTCAACATAAAGATAATTCCTTCAAATATTTAAATAAAAAAATTAACTTCATTGTTTATAAATCACGAGTCATGTAATTTTTCTCATGAAACTTAAATTGTCACGGAGAATAAGGTACTAAATGTCATTTTTCAGAAGAAAATATTCTAGTACCATATTTTATGCATCTATATAGATCAAAATCCATTCCCTGCTATATGGTAGTGAGAGAAGATGTTCCCTGACTAATATTCCCATTATTTCCTTGAAATTGTCTTCATATTAATCTGTCTAAAGGATCTTGGAACCCTTTCACATCAATTTGATTATTGTATTTAATATCCATGAGAAATTTCTCAAAAATCCTTGATAGTATCCAGATAACCTTATCAAAATCTAGATATCAATCACGTTATTTTGACTGGTCTAATATTCAATAACTTTTGTCTTTGATGGATCCATTAATATAAACTCAGTAGTAATTACATGACACAATAATGATACATTAAGTATAAAAAATTCACAATTACTAAATTTGGAATATAACTTCTCTTTTTTTGAGGTCTTAAATAAAATTACCGAATTATATTTAGGATATTTATTACTCTTGGAATACATAATAAATTAATTTATAATGACTACCATAATCTAATTAAGGTAATCTGTAATGAATCAATTCAGTAGATCCATAATGATAGTTTGTAAATTTGTAAGTCCAAATAAAATCACTAAAAATTCATACAATTCATACCTTATACAGAAGGTTATCTAGGATATGTCCCCATTTTTTGGACCTCAAACAATTTCTTATAGATTAAAGGAAAATCTTTTAAAATTATTGATCTCTTTGTAGTTGATCAAACAAATAATCAATATGGTGCAAGGGATACTTTTTCTTGATATTAATCATGTTAATTTCTGGATAATCTATGAAAATATGAATTGAACCATATTTCTTATTTATAAAAAGAATAGGAGCTCCTCATGGTGATAAAGTAGGCTAAATTAATCCCTTATTAAGATTCTTAGAGAGTTTATTCTTTAACTCAGATAAATCAATTAGGTCTATTCTATAAGGAGTATTTAAAATAAATGTAAAAATAGTATGAGTTCTATTCAAAACTAATGTTCATGATTTGTGGGAGTACTACGAAACTCTTCAAGAAATTCGTTGACATATTACCACACAATAATAATATATTCAATGTTTAGATTCTCCATAACCAATTGAGATAGATACCCCTTATGAATAGGTAATTAAAATCATATAGTGGAATTAGTTTCCATTAGAAGTTCATATAAATCCTCACACAAACAGATATCCATGGATTGATTTAGAATATCAAACATGACTTCCATTCCTTATAAATTTCTATGGGATCAATATAGAGATATTTAATCAATGACGAAAATCACAACTAATTTAATTATAGGTAGAATCAAATGATTTTCAAGAAATAAATTCTCAAAAAATTCTATCATAGAATAGCTTTAGACAAGAGATAATATCATTATTCCATTTAGAATTTTTCACTAATAATTCAAAATATAATCATTTAGTTAGTGATATGATATTATTATAAAATTCATGACATATAAAATATTGTTTAGAAATAGAATCAAATAAGTCATTTTATATATTTGAGTGCATGATAAGAATAAATTTATCCACATTATTCTTATGACAAAATTCGATGGTTGTGATCACATGATCTATCCCTTTAAATATTTTATTAATAGGTTTTTTAATGGTGGATTAATTCATTAACCCTTGTATTTTATAACTAGTTATCATAATTTCCATAATCCATATAGTTGTATCGTTAGAGTGTGGGCGATTCATTAAAATGATATTTCTACCCGTTCTTTTCATTTTATTTCCACTTTAAATCTCTTCAAAATTCAATTTATCGATGACCCTCCTATCCACACTTAAAACATTTACTAGTAACTTGAGACAATTTCCCCCATGATTCTTTTTTCACTTCTAGTATAAATAAAGATTCATTTTATTTACTCCCGAGGTTTTATTAAAATAATTTATTTGAAACCCCATAATTACTTTATTATGAAAACTATAAGGATTATGGGAATTAGTGATTTCCATTTCTACCATGAGAGTACACCAAATTATTTATTCAAATCTACTAAATACCATAATAGATATTCATTTTCAGATAATTTGTTTTAATCCACTGAAGAACCAATCAATTTTTCATTCAATATTGATGATAAACACAAATTATTTCTTTATAATTCATGTAAAATTTGTCTCATAGGTACCAATAGATTCATCATAATTCTTCTTAAGCTAAAGGAATTCCATTTTCAAAATTTTTGTGAAGAGTTTGGGGAAAGTGCAAACTAAAAAATATTCTCTTAAACTCATCCCATTAGAGGGATTTAACATTCCATCATCCCTTCCATATTTTATTTAATTTTCCTTCCAAATGATACACTGGCAGGATAAATTTTTCATTCTCTAAGCATTAGAGGACAAAAAATATCTTTTAAGTGCTATTGATCTATCGCTCAAAAAATTTAAATCAGGGGACCCACTAAAATAGGGTGTATGTAATCTTATGAAAGACTTAATGTTGTGCTTGTGCCCCTTTTTTACTTTGTATGGTCAACATGATTTATGGTTTGAGAGAGTTTCAAGATTATATGAATAATATTTTTCATTCCAAATCCCATGACCTTCTGTCTCTCAAAAAAATAATCATTGATTTTCCACCACAGTCACTATTAATATGATTCATCTTTGTTACACCCATTGAATAAAACCAAAAAGCATAATATATGTATAAATATCTAATAATTATAGTGACCACTCATAGAATCATGATAATAATTATTGAGATGAATTAAATTATAGAACATTCCTATCAACCTATAAAACCTCTTAGGTTCACTCTATCTCACTTTCAGTTATTCATAGGTTCTCTTATATGTTATCCTTTTTTTCCTCATAATAAAATCTCCAAAAATAACTGAACCTGACTCTAATAAAAATTGAGGGTACTTGATCATATAATTTTGGCTGAATATTCAATAATTTAATAATTTTGGCTGAATATTCAATAATCATCATAATAATACACATCCTAGAACCATAAAGGACTAGTTTATTTGGATACTAGATACATAATAAAATTACTTCATGAAAAATATTTAATATATTAAAATTTTAATTCTATAATAGTACCCTTTTTAATAATATCCTACCTAAAACCATTCTTCATAACATGGTGAAAATATAAACATAAGAAAGGGTGATATCATATGCTCAGTAAGGGTTAATATAAGAGATATAAATATGTGATCATATAAAATCATAATATAAACATAAGGGTATGAGATTAGGATCATAACATAAAATTTTATACACTATCAGTCATAGATCAGAAATCAGGATTCATTGTTTAATTAATTAACATTTCAAAGGAATGAATCATAAGAATGTGGAATCAACATTAATCAATCATAATATTTTAGAGTATATCATAATCATAAAAACATGTCATTGGAATTTTGGAATAATAAAAATCATATAAAATCATTTTATTATTCCAGAATCACTTCCAATACTATCATCACATAATGGAAAAAGTATCATAAAGGATTGGGTTCACTCCCCCAACCTATATTCATCACTACAATTGCTTCACTCTCTATCCTCTTTCATGTTACATCATTATATATCATTCATTAGCCAAATTTATTGGAGGTATTTAAAAGGCCAACCCATCATATAATGAAAACCATGAATATGTGTTCCATAAGATAATAAAAACACTCATAAATTCATCACTTCATAACCCATGTAAAAAGAATGAGTTTCATAAAATTTTCATCCTCACATAATCATAGTCCATGTAGATAAATAAAATGGATGGTATCATTAGATTATATCCCAAAGGAATCATAAGAAACATCAAATTATGTTTTCATAGATGAAAAAATAAATTTAAAAGATCATTTGAACATTTATTTTAAAATGGATGAAAACATCTTTTTTTAATTTGGTATATTTAAAATAAAAAAATTCAGAATATTGAGAGAAATGTTTTCTTTGAAAATAAAAAAGTAAAAAAGTAAATTAATATTAATTAAAAATAATATCCATAGAAATGATAAAATATGTTCAAGTGGTAAATATTAAAACAAATATTTCTTTCACACTTTTTGAAACAAAATAGAAGTCACTAATTCAAAAAATGACTAGAAGATTCATTTTAAAACATTTTAAAAAATTAAAATACTATTGAAAATAAATTTAAATAATTATTTGATAATAGAAAATAACATTCTTGGAATAATTTTAAATAATATGTGCATCAAAGAAAAATTTCATCAACCTAAGATGAAATAAGTTAAACTTTTCATAAAAACATTTTTCTCAACCATTTTAAGTGAAAAATAGAGGAGAATGAAGGGAAATATTGAAAACCACATAAATAACTAGATTAAAAGAAAATATATTGGGTTTAAGAGATAAATTAAATATTATTTTCCTATATTAGATTAAAACACAAATAATCTTGATTAAAAATTATAATACAACATAAACCCATAAATCTGGTCCTGAATTTCTACATATACACTCTTAATTTCTTATATAATAAATTTCAATTTATTGTAAAACTACATTATAACCATATTTCAAAGAAACCAAGTTTTTTTATGATATACATGTCCCTTATTTTCAATTTTAATGCTTAAATATAACATAATATGAGTACCCATTAAGGTCACTGGGGTTTTGGAGGGTGCCCAAGGCTTGTCAGAGCCCAAAACCCTATTTTGGGGTGTTTTAGTTTGGAGAACGGTTAGTACAAAATGTTTGGGGAAGGCCACATGGTTTGAATAAACCATGCATGGATGGAAAGAGGGGCCATATATGCCACACAGTTTAAAAAATCCATCTTAGAGGAGACACATGACCGCGTGTCCATGCCTTTAGTTCTTACAGAACTTAACAGAGGCCTTTCTCATGGTTTATGCATGGTTTACTAACCATGCAGGTGAACAGTGAATGTGCCCCTTGACCTAGAGGAAACATGTTCGGTAACCCATTAAGCCATATAATTTGAGGATTTTAATAATTTTAAAATTAAAATAAATTTTTTTATAACATATTTTCACTTCTATCTCTCATACAAAAAAGAGGAATTTGAGAGCTCCTTTTAATTCCTAAAGTAAGATATCAAATATACTCTATGTATGAACTCAAATTTGAGTGAGGTTTGTATCATCTAATTCACATAAGTAATATCAAAATTCCATTGTATCCATTCTTGATTCTTATGGCTATCAATTGCGCTATTTTATTTTAGGTTCATACGATATAATTTCTCATTCTCTGTCTGTTCTTTAGATTTCTCCTAAACTGGGATTATTCATGACTTGATACTAGATGAGCACTACACTATTGAGATAAAATAGGTGGTCTATAATTTTATTTCATATTTTTTTGTTTTTTAGATTTATCAATCGTTACACAACCCACCATACATTCCAGTGTGTCCCCGATTTTGAATGGGTTAATTGCAATGTATGTAATCAAACCTACTAGGGATGCCCATACGATCTATTGTGTTTCATTGACACCCATTTCCCAAACAATGGTCCTATGTGGGGTGTAACTTATAAAAATTCCTTGATTTTCCATGTCAAACAACCCAAGGGGTGTGTTTTGGGATTCCCTTGTTATAGGAATCAAATTAAAAATTGAATGAGCTGAATGGGTTGATTAAGAGATGGGTTTCCTCCCTTACATTGATATATAATATATAACTTGAATTAGGTAATTATTGAATTGATCAAATGAGTTATGTTAAATTATATAATGATAAATTGTGATAAATGGGTTGGTATAATCATGTTGAATGTTTAAATGTGAATGGAGATAAATGGGGGGGGGGATACCCCTGTAACTTGATTATATGGAAATGGAATGAATGAGTGGGTATACTAATGGAATATAAATGATTAAATGAGTGGGTATACTCATTATTTGTTATCTAATAGAATTGGTTATATGAGTGGGTAGGCTCATTTGTAAATTTAATTATTAAATGGTATGAATGAATTCCTATATTGAATAGATTCCATGGATGTTTCTCCATAGATCTAGAATGTGGTAGTGGATGCCCTGGATAGTGTATGCTCCAAGGGTATTGATTTTTTAGGATGCCTCAACCTTTGTTATCCCTTAGATCCGGATTACATGTACTCACATAGGACATGTTGGTACACATGCTCCTAGGACTCCAACCCATGCCTATACCATGTTTCCATCGAGACGCTTCTAGGACTCGATGAAAATTCCATGCTTTTCTGAACATTGGATCCAGAATTTTATGGGATACACTTTATTATATAGAAATGTTGTGGAAATCGTGATACACATCATTATACGACAAGGCTACATATATTTGGTATGGATTATTTATACAGTAAGGATGTGTTCCTTAGATATGGATGGATGTATGACTTGTTTTTGTAACTTGTTTACAATTATTATCGGTATTTTTTGGGGGATGGAACAAATTATATAGGGATCCTCAAGAGGCTATTGGGTTTTACTTTCTTATAGTAGATATGTGTCATGGGAACCTTACTTTTGACTCCTTAATCACATTTGTTTAGCATAATACTTTGTGATGCTTAAAACTATATAGAATTTTAGGTGGTTACCAATTGGGATCCTTATGTCACACCTTTTTTGGGACTCTTTAGGAACACAAATAGATTATATGGTTTCATGTGATAATGGGGGAAATGTACCTATCACGGGATGTTGATCATTTCTTGTGAGCATGGGAGCATATGACTAAGATGGGGCTTTCAATGCAATATGATCTTTTTGGTATTTCTATAATTTTGGATAATTGTATTATATTGTTTTTCCATGTACCTATTTTGTATGTTTTCTAGATATATATATCATCTACATCATTTTATATGAACCACATTTTGAGATTTTTATCTATTCCTTCTATGCATGTGTTTTATGCTTGTTTTACTAATTCTGCTATCTATATGTTATTGATTACTACTGTGATATACTCTGGTAATGAGGGAATAGTATCCCTAATGAATCACCTAGGACCTCACAAGTAGTTTGTAACCTCTGGAATTTGGGGAGATGCGGTTGAGGCCATGTTGCCATTCAGGCTCGAGGAACTATTGAGTGGAGTCCATTTAAGGGATGTTACAAAGTGGTATATGAGTGTATTTTCTAGTTTGACTTACTATTTAGAGACAATAGACAAGTATTAGAAGGAAATGGAATTTGGAAATAAGATATGCCTAGGAGTAGCTACCCCACCTACAAGGAATATAAAAATTTCCTTACATGAAATCGCTATTTTCTGGTCTTAATGATTAAAGTTTATTTTATTTCATCATTGGGTGACACACATGATTTACTTTGAAAATATTGATGAAATTATGGGTTCTATTTTTGTTTTAACCCAATGAGATAATGGTATGTAATCTCATTCATCATATTGGAACCTTGTTTGAAATCACATTCCATGCATTATTTCATTTAATTTTTTGTTCATTTCTTGAAACTTGTTGATGTGATAAGTGTTGTGAAGATGTGCCTACTATTGTGATAGATCTTGTTTAGTGGATAGAGCAGTAACATCATCTTAAATCATGTGGTTTTATAGGCCCTCAAGGATTAGGAAATGGTGGACCATTAGTTAAATCATTTGAATTAATGACTGTTGAATGAAAATGAAATGGAAAATAGAGACTCAACCTTAAGCAAACTTTTGAGTGGAAAGAGGAAGAGTTTCTAGTGATCTCAAGTGATTGTTTAATTTTTATATTCATGGATTTAATACTAGATTGTGGGGTATGACTAGTTTTAGGATTTTTTGGACCCAACTTTTTACCTTTGAACTATGAATCTTGGTATCATGCATTTATGAGGCATGTGTTCAGAATTGTACAGAGATTCCACCACCACAACCTCCAGTTGTGCACCGTGAGGGAGTTGACGACCACTCTCTAGAGGTGATGGGCCATTGGCTATCTGTTTCTCCTATTTTAGTTCTCGATGCAACACTAAAGTATATTCTAGACATATGTGTGGAGTCATATTTCTATGATGGATTGTTTCCCTATATGAAGACTTTTTAGGGAGCACCACAGCCTACAATGTCTATGGAAGAGTTGACATGGGTTTTCCCGCTGCAGCATCCTTCCACATTTTTTGGTTATGGTGGTCCACAGGATGTGAAGATGTGTCTTGAGTCCATTATAGTTATCTTCAAGCATCTAGAAACACCTCCTGAGAGTAGTCTCAAGCTCAGAACTTATATTATATATGGAGCAGTAAAGTGTTGTTGGGATGTTATGAAATAAGCTAACGAGCTATGAGAGATGGGTTGGACTAATTTTTAGACCCACTTCAATGACTACTTTTACCCTATGACTCTATGGGAAGAGTGGGATAGTGAGTTTATGCATCTAGTGAAGGGAGTGATGATAACTATGGAGTACTAGACCTACTTTATAGAGTCAATACATTTTGTTTCGATGTACCTTACAGATAAGGTATCTAGAGAGAGACGCTTTGACGAAGGTCTTTTAAATTCTATCAAATGTGAGGTAAATGTGTTTATATTGACTTATATCACATAGATTTTGAATCAAGCACTATTTATAGAGAATAACTTAATAGAATATGGGGGCATGGAGTAGGAATGTATAGCTTCTCGACCTAGTGGTTCTACATCATCAGGCTGGAAGCATCCTTTTGAGGCTTCCTATGAGATGATTTCTAGTCTGGCTAAGAGTAATGGAATCTTAGTGTTTTTTCACCAGTGTGGTAGTCGAGTCCATAAGAATAGTCAGTTTTATCGCAACCCAGTCGAGTTCCGAGCTTGCAGAAAGATGGGTAACATGCATCATTTTTGTAGAAAATTTAATCTAGTTGTGAGTGTGAGGGGGTCATCTACAACACCAGGTTCAAGAGATGGTTCTTGAGATTCACATCAGGTAAGGAGTTGGAGTAGTTCTAACTGATCAGGTCGATGTAGTGGTGGTTTAGGTAGAGGTAGCCAGACACCAGTTTCACTAAGGAATCAGAGTGCGTCTACTATGGGCAGTGAGGTTGGGTCACAGGGCTGTGGTGCATACCAATTATATTATGTTTATCCTACCCTCAAAGAGCAGGGTTTCAGACCATCTATAGTGAGAGGTATGATCCGATTAGCCTATTCAATTTCATACTCTCTTTTTGATATAGAGGCATCACATAGTTTTATATCAACACAAGAGGTTGAAGGCATTGGGCTAGCTGTTTTATGTACATATAGAGTTATGATGATAGACACTCCATTTGGGATTAGAACAAAGGGTTTATGGCAGTGAAAGGATTTCCCCTTTGAGTTTGGTGGGTGTTAGTTCATCTAGGATAATTTTTTCCTCTAAATGATAGGGTTTTGTGTCATTGTAGGGATGGATTGGATAATAGATCACTAATATTACATTCACTTCTATCACAAAAGGGTGAATTTTACATAACCATAGGGTGCAGTGTATACTCACAAGGGTTAATGGGTTGTCCATGTGAGCCGAGCTATACCATAGTTTCATTGGATGGGTGGAATGATAGCCCAAAATTATTTTTTTCCGTTAGATGATTAGGGAGTGAGTCAAGCATAGTTTCCTCCAATGATTGAGCGTTTCAGGGAAACATTACCTGATGAATTTTTTGGTTTACCTATTAAGATAGAGTTTGATTTCTCCATAGATCTTATGCTAGGAGCTTCGCTGGTATCCATTCATCCTTATGAAATGTCTATTATGAAGTTGCAGGAACTCAAGAGGATGCTATAAGATTTTGAGGTGAAGAAGTTTATTTGGTCGAGTACTTCTCAATGGGTTTTCTCGGTCCTTTTTTTGAAAAGAAGGATGGTAACCTTAGGCTATTCGTGGATTATTGGAAGTTAAAAAGTGTATGGTTAAAAATACATATCCCTCACCATTGATAGATGACCTATTTGATCAACATTGAGGAACTCTAGAGTTATCAAAAATTGATTTGTGGTCAAGATATCACCTAGTTCATGTTCGACCAACATATGTACCTCATGCAAAATTTTATAGAATGTATGGTCTATACAATTATCTGGTTATGGCATTCGGTCTCACAAATGTGACAGAAGTGTACATGGATTTGATGAACCGAGTGTTCCATCCTTACCTAGATTATTTTGTGGTGGTCTTCATGGACGATACCTTGGTGTATTCTTAAAATCTTCATGACCATTCCAGCCATCATTAGACCATTTGTTATACACCAAGGGAGTATAAATTATAGGATATTCTCACAAAGTTCCACTTTTGGATGGATTAGATTCAATTCCTCAGCCACATCATATCGGAGACATCAGTATCAGTTGAACTACAGAAGGAGAAAGATGTATTTTTCTGGGAATATCCTAAGAACAATTTTTACATACAGAGTTTCTTGGGGATAGTTGGCTAGTACTAGCATTTCATACAATAAATATCACAGTTAGTAGTTCCCTTGATGGGCATGACTAAGAAGGGTGTGAAGTTTGTATGGTCAGATTATTATGAGAGATCCTTTCGGTAGATGAAAGGAAGGATGACACTAGAAACTATCTTGAAACTCACATAGTAGCGAAGGATCTACATGGTGTGTTGTGAAACATCTGGCATTGGTTTGGGAGCAAAGATAATGTATGGAGATAGTGTCACGACCCATCCTCAGGGCCCGTGCCATGACTACCCCAAGCCCGCCTTCCATAGGCCAGGGGCTCGCGACTAGCACCAAGGTGTAATTCCCGGTAAAAAGGGAAAGCATTGCCATTGGAAAGCAAACAAACACCACAGAGCAAGAAAGAAGAAGTAAACACTAAGTAGAAACTGGGTACAACAGTAAGTGCGGAAAAGTAAGTGGGCCGAAATTCAAACCCAAACAGAAAGTGAACTACAACTGGAAAGGGAAAACAACAACTGAAAGTAAAGCCGTAGCCTCGACCCGTCCACTAGAAGTCCCACCTGAAGGGTGGGTATAGATAACCTCTACAACTCCTCGGGTCCAACCGTCCGCTCCAAGTACGCCCCGCCTAGTGATCCACCTCCGGGTACCGACCTGCTCCTCATGCCCCAACCATGATCAGCGTTGTCCATCGTCTGCAACCAACACAACGTAGTGCTGGAATAGCCCATGCAGGGGTGAGTATAAGCTACTCAGTAGGGACCCCAAGACCCCTGAAGGTCTCCCAGAATCCACAAAGGTAAAAAACAATCACGAAGTAACATCTGACACTACTTAGGTATATTCCCATACATATACCTAAGTCATCAATTCTAATTCAGCTCCAACATCCGAGAACAAGTACAACCCAGTCCACACAGGAAACCACAACCCAATCCACACAGGGAGGCATAACTTAATCCACAGAGGATATCAAGTGAATCATATTGAAGATATGGATTGAAAGTCAAGATATAGCTCACACAGGTATAGTTCTTCATGATGTTAGAACCACAACAGCTGGATAACTCCTCCTCTGACGAGTACTGTGGGCCTGCTGCTACAACCAAGCATTTCCCTCCATGGGTCTGCCGCTACAACCAAGAGCTCCCCCTCATAGGCTCTAGAGGTACTCCTTCTGTTGAGTACCATGGGTCTACCGCTACTACCAAGAGCTCCTCCACCATGGGTATGCCGCTACAACCAAGCACTCCCCCTCATAGCCTCCAGAGGTACTCCTTCTGTTGAGTACTGTAGGTTTGCCGCTACTACCAAGAGCTCCTCCGCCGTGGGTCTGCCGCTACAACCAAGCACTCCCCCTCATAGCCTCCAAAATTACTACTTCTGTTGAGTACCGCTGGTCTACCACTACGACCAAGCACTCCTCCGCCGTGGGTCTGCCTCTACATCCAAGCTCTCCCCACTGGGCTATCCGAAATACACTGAGTCGATAGATCATCAGTAGTTAAGTCTCAGCCAGCTACTAGGTCTCTGCACTCTGCTAGCTCATCACCGTGAGGGTCCTCTCCACGAGCTACCCGTCTATACTATAAGTATCACGAATTTCCATGAAGAAGTTCTCAAAGGACTGCCTCGTCATAGGGGTCTCAACGCAACAGACGGCTCATCAGTCGGATGCTCGATCTGTGAGTTACTAGCCTTTTTCGTCCTAGGGGCTTGATCGGTTTCATGTGCGAACCAACCCGGACGTATCTCGACTATACCCCGAAATCACATAGGGTATTCTCATAGGGACCATTTCTCAACGTGATCGCTAACGCCGTTGACGGTTCGTCAAACGGACGTCTGGTCTGAAAGCTATCAGCCTTTCCATTCTAGGGGCCCGGAAGGATTTTGGGTTCAATCCAACCCGACCACTATCCAACTGCATCTAAAACATAGGTGAATCATGCCAAATGTTTCGTCTCATCAAGAGGAATCCAACAAAGTCGACGGCATGTTAATCGGACGTCCGGAGCTCAAGTTATAAGCGTTTCCGCTCCGAGGGCCCGGTTGGTTTCGTGTACGAACAAACCCGGCCGAACCCAAAGTAGTCTGAAACCTTGAGTGTAGTATACCGAAACAGATTTCTCGATACAAGGATCGCATCGCCGCTGACGGTGCATCGATCGGAGGTCTGCATCCCATTTTATGGGCAAAATACCATGAGAGGTCCGGTATGAGGGGGTTCGGGCCCGGTCCGACCTGGCCCGGCACCCTCTGGGTCGGCCCGAACCGGGTCGACCAGAACCGAGTCTGGGTCCGGCCCGCTTGGGTGCGGCCCGGCCCAGCTGGGGCGGCCCGGCCTCGCCTGGGCGCGGCCCGGCCCAGCCTGGGCGCGGCCCGGCCTGGCGGTCCGGCCGGGCGGCTCGACCCGGCACGCTAGTGCTGGCCAATCGACCGCGCAAAGGGGCACCGCCCCTTTGAAAGAAACCGCGGCCCTGCGTGGGGGCCGCCCCTTGTCAACGGAATCTACCAAGCGCTGCGTCCCGCCTCCCTCGGTCCCGCGCGGTCGCGGGACCAGCGGCCCATCCCGGAGGCGTGCCGGGCACCGCCGCCGGCACCGCCGTGCTGGCGAGGCGCCCCGGCCGAGTGTTCTGCAGACCACTGGATGAGCTACGGCGGTTGGTTTTTCCTACCGTCTTCGCCAACGGCCCTCCCGGGGCCGGTTCTTCACTGCGAAGACCTCAAACCGCCTGTGCGGCCTGCTTCATCGTCGCCCGCCGATCCGCACACCAAGAACAAAGAGACGGTGTGTTCGGACTTGTTTGTTGGTCCGCACCCACTGTGTTAGAGGTTTAAAAAGGCTTCTGAAATTTTTTAAACACATGCCGAGGATATAAATCTTATAGATTTAACTGAACCAGAACTTCTACCTCAAGCGTCATCGAGCGAGGGTTCGTCGCGGAAAAGCACGTCGCGGAAGAAAGCGTCGCGGGAGGGGGATCGTCGCGTCGCGGAGAAAGCGTCGCTGAAGAAGTGTCGTGAAAGAAGCGTCGTGGAAGAAGGGTCATTGGCGTCGCAGTACACGGCGTCGCGTAGTCGATCTCCGAGGATTCGGCATTCTTAGTCGGAGATCGGTGCGTTCTTCGCGTTTTTCGCATTCTTCGTGTTCTTCGCGAAGAGGATGAAGATCTTCAAGACTCCCCTCTATCTCTCATACCCCTCTCAACACAAATAGCCTAATAAAATAAGAGTTGTTTTATTTTATCATCGCACAAGCCAATGTTTGAATTTCAAAAAGAAACAATCAACTAAATGAATTAATTGTAATGATTTAACCGCCCAAATTAATGAGGCGTTTATTAACCAGATGAAACGCATGGGTTGACTTCATTAAAAGGGGGGGGGTGCGTTTCTTAATTAAAGGAGGGGGGTTAAAAAACATGGGGCTTGTGTGGGACCCACCCCACAAATATCCTACCTAGTGGTGTAGGATATTGTGGGTCCCACTTTAACCCTTTAACTTAGGTTAAACAACATAAATAAAATAAATGGTGCGGCCAATTTATTTTATTCGTTTACATAACCCGAAAATTAAAAAAAACACATCTGAGAAAACGTAACTCCGGAAAAAGTGTTTCTAAGAAATTACCGATGCTGCAATTCCAACGGTGCCCTCAGAATCTGATTCTGAACACCGGTTCAAAAGTTAGAAAACCCACTCGTTCGTTCACTGAACGTACCTGAGCTAAACATCAGAAAATGATTCCGGGCACACCGGGACTCGGAATCAGGTTCCGTCAGAAACAGTGTTCTTGTAAAATTCCCAAGAAAATTAATAAAAAATTTCCTTGAAATTTCTGGGTGTTTACATTACTCCCACCTCAGATATATACGTCCCCGTAAAGCTTTCACATAAACTAGGGATACAAAAGTGGTACCAAGCACGCATCTGAGCCTTCCACTCCCATGTGCTCACCTGGAGGTTCTTATACTGCTAGTGAAAGAGCACCTGAGGAATCGACCGTACTCATAGGATCCGCTCCTGTCGTTCCTCGATCCCCACTGGATCCTCTGTGAGGGTCACCCCATCGCCCAAGTCCAGATCCTCATGGTCGATGAAAAGAGAAGGGTCGAGTTCGTATCTCCTCAGTTGAGATACATGGAAGTCGTCATGCACCTGGTGCAACTGAGGTGGGTGGGTAAAGCGGTAAACCACCTCGCGTACCCTGATGAGGACCTATAAAGGTTCGTTGAACCTCGGTGAAAACTTGTCTCCTTGGCCACATCTCCGTAACTCATGTCGAGGTGAGACCTGTAGGGAAAGTGGTCGCCATCCTCGAACTCTAGTGGTCTCCGCCTCCTGTCAGCACTAGACTTTTTCCGGCTCTGAGCTGTCCTCATCCTCTCTTGGATGACTTGGACCTTTCTGGTCCTACAATAGATGCTGAGATTTCTTCTTTTCCGATAAGAGAAATTCGGTCTCATCCCCTGGATGAACCACATTCTTCTCCTAATACAGTCAATCCCGACATGGATGATACAAACCCATACCAAGGATGATGTCGTAAGGCCTCGACGATACTACCAAGAGATCCAACCATTACTCTCGCCTCAAAGGGTTGGGTCACACTATCGGCATCAGTGTGTGGTCACTGGGTCTCCTCCAGTAGGTATCTCAAAGTGAGGGTAAAGTCAACGATTTTTATACCGGAACCTCCCAGTAACAACATAAAGAGAGGACAGGAAGGAAAACACCACAAGAAAGGTGTCTTCTATTACTGCAACTCAAAGTACAAAGACACAAAGCATCTACAAACAAACATCAACAAAGCTAGAAGCAGCATAAACAAAAGTCTCTAGGTCTGGAGCTAGTCCCGCTCTTGTCCATCTGCTCCCGAAGCTCCATGATCGTAGGCCTCAGCTGCCTGAAGCTAAGCTCTCCCATGTCCACCAGTTCCCTTCGGTCGGGGTGGACCTCCAGGTGGTGGTGGTGGCAACACCTCGAAGCGTCGTCCACCTCTAGCTACACGGCCAGCTCCCCTGCCATGGTCTCCTACTCCATACGGTCTGCCACGATCAAACCTCTGCCTCTTCCAGGGAGGTCCTTCGTTCATCTGCTGGTCATCCGTATGGCGGGTCGGACAGTCACGAGCCATGTGACCAACCCCGCCGCAGGAGTAACATTGTCCGCTCATGGTAAGTCGTTGTCCACCCCAGGTGCCTCGCATAAACGATCATGTGTCATGTGGTCGACCACCTGTAGTTCTAGTCCTCTTGGACCCCTGTGTCATCTTTCTACCGCCCACGTCAGAAGACTCTGCCGCATGCCAGCTAGTGGTGGGTCCTGCTGCTGGAGACTGCTCAGCAAGGAAACTCTCCACTAAGAGGGCTCGCTCCAACACCCATGCCTGTGTCAGAATGCTGTGAGAAACAACTGAAGCTCTGATCTCTCTCCTGAGCCCTTTCTCGAAGGTTCGGGCCCTGAAAATGGGTCCTGCACCATGTACGTCGAATAGCACGAGAGATCAGTAAACCTCGCCACGTACTGGGCTACTGTCATGCTGCCCTGCTGTAGATGTAGTAGCTCCTGGATGCGCACTACACGAAGGGTGGCTGGTACGAACTTTGAGCGGAAAAGGCTCTCAATGTCCGTCCAAAGGAGAGATGCCTCGTCGTGCACCTAGAGCATCCAGCTCCACCATCTTCCTGCTGCCGCGTGAAAGAGGGTCGCTGTAAGGACCACCATAAGGTCAGCTGGTGTCCCTACCAAATGGAAAACTCGTACCACTGCCTCCAGCCAATCCTCAGCTGCTTGAGGGTCCATCTCCCCACGGAACCTGGGCTGTAGATGACGCTGAAACTCATGCAGTGCACTAAGGCAACGTGCACCGTCAGCGGCTGGGGCTGGTAGCATTGGTGGCTCAGCGAGTAGAGGTACCACCAGTGCCTCTACTGTCAAAGGGCCCTGTACCGAGGCCTCGTTGCTTGGTGGGCTGTCATCACGTACAACGCTCGGAACCCTAGATGGCTGCCGTCGTGGGGCCATCCTGTAGAGAATCAGGTGTGCCACAGTCAAACAGTATATATGGTGAGCTGACAAAATTTAATCACAAATAAAACTTGAAACACACATGCAATCAATGTTTTCGTGCATTAAGTTGGAAATCAGAAGTCAGGGTCCTGGTGTACGGATACGTCGGCCAACGCACCAACACTGGACTCCCTAGACTGATAACCACACCCAATACACTTAACACTATTACTTTACATAGAAGAAAGATCAGATTCCAATGTTCTGCGGTAGAACCGAACTGCTCTGATACAAATTTCTCACGACCTGTCCTCGGGGCCTGTATCCTGACTAACCCAAGCCCGCCTTCCATAGGCCAGGGGATGGCGACTAGCACCATGGTGTAATTCCTGGTAAAAAGGGAAGGCATTGCCTTTGGAAAGTAATCAAACAACACAGAGCAAGCAAGCAGAAGTAAACAGTAAGTAAAAACTGGGTACAACAGTAAGTGTGGAAAAGTATGTGGGCCAGAATACAAACCCAAACTGAATGTAAAGTACAACTGGAAAGGGAAAACATCAACTGAAAGAATAGCTGCAGCCTCGAGCCGTCCACTGGAAGTCCCACCTGAAGGGTGGGTACAGATAGCCTCCACAAATCCTCGGGTCCTGCCGTCCGCTCCGAGTATGCCTCGCCCAGGGATCCACCTCCGGGTACCGACCTGCTCCTCGTGCATCAACCACGATCAGCGATGTCCGTCATCTGCAACCAACACAACGTAGTGTGGGCATAGCTCGTGCAGGGGTGAGTATAATCTACTCAGTAGGGACCCCGAGACCCCCGATGGTCTCCTAGAATCTACAAAAGAAATATCCACAAATGAAAGAAACAATCACGAATTAAAATCCGACACTACTTAGGTATATGCCCATGCATATACCTAAGTCATCAATTCTCATTCGGATACAACATCTGAGCTCAATTACAACCCAGTCCACACAAGAAACCACAACCCAATCCACACAGGAAATCATAACGTAATCCACACAGGATATCAAGTCAATCACATTAAAGATAATTATTGAAAGTCAAGATACAACTCACACAGGTATACTTATTCATGATGTTAAAAGCACGATAGCTGGAGAACTCCTCCTCTGTCGAGTACTGTGGACCTGCTACTACAACCAAGTGCTTCCCTCCATGGGTCTTCCGCTACAACCAAGCGCTCCCCCTCATAGGCTCCAGAGGTACTCCATCTGTTGAGTACCGCGGGTCTGCCTCAACTACCAAGCGCTCCTCCGCCATGGGTCTGCCGCTACAACCAAGGGCTCCCCCTCATAGCCTCCAGAGGTACTCCTTTTGTTGAGTACCGCAGGTCTGTCGCTACTACAAAGAACTCCTCCACCGTGGGTCTTCCGCTACAAACAAGCACTCCCCCTCATAGCCTCCAGAGGTACTCCTTCTATTCAGTACCGCGGGTCAGCCGCTACAACCAAGCACTCCTCCGCCGTGGGTCTTCCGCTACAACCAAGCGCTCCCCACTGGTCTATCTGAAATACACTGAGTCGATAGATCATCAGTCATCAAGTCTCAGCCAACTACTAGGTCTCTGCACTTATCTAGCTCGTCACCAGGAGGGTCCGCTCCATGAGCTACCGGTCGATACTCCATGTATAAAGAAGTTACACGAAGAAGTATCTCAAAGGACCGCCTCTTCATAGGGGTCTCAACGCAACAGACGGCGCGTCATTCGGACGCCCGGTCTGTGAGTTACTATCCTTTTTCTTCCTAGGGGCCCGATCGATTTAGTGTGTGAACCAACACGGACGTATCTCGACTGTACCCCTAACTCTCATAGGGTATGCTCATAGGGTCCATTTCTCAACGTGATCACCAACGCCGCTAACGGTTCGTCAAATGGTCGTCCGGTCTGAAAGCGATCAGCTTTTCCGGTATAGGGCCCCCATTGGATTTTGGGTTCAATACAACCCTGTCATTATCCAACTGCATACAAAACTCAGGAGAATCATTCCAAAAGTTTCTTCTCATCAAGAGGAATCCAACAAAGTTGACGGCACATCAATCGGACATCTGAAGCTCAAGTTATAAGCGTTTCTGCTCTGAGGGCCCGATTGGTTTCGTGTACGAACCAACCCGGTCGAACCCAATGTACTCCGAAATCTTGAGTGTAGTATACCGAACCCACCATCTCGATCCAAGGATCACATCTCCGCTGACGGTGCATTGATCGGAGGTCCGAAGCCCAATTTATTGGCAAAAGACCGTGAGAGGTCCCGTATTTGGGGGTTCGGGCCCGGTCCGACCCGGCCCGGTACCCCCTGGGTCGCCCCGAACCGGGTCGACCCGACCTGGGTCCAGGTCCGGCCCACTGGTGCGCTGCCCGGCCTAGCCTGGGTGCGGCCCGGTCTCGCGGTCTGGTTGGGCGGCTCGGCCCAGCGCGCTGGCGCTGGCCAAGCGGCCGCGCAATGGGGCGTCGCGGCCCCGCGTGGGGGCCGCCCGTTTCCAACGGATGCAGATGAGTGCCGCGTCATGCCTCCCTCAGTCCTACGTGGTAGAGGGACCAGCGGCCTAATGCCGCGGCTGAAGCCGCGGCGGCCCATCCCAGCAGCGTAGCGGGCACCACCGCCTCCTAGCGACCAGCCGGTGTCGGCCGCCGGCGCCGCTGTGCCGGGGAGGCGCGCCGGCGGAGTGTTCCGCTGACCACCGGATGAGCTCCGGCAGTCGTCTTTGCTTGCCATATTCTCCAATGGCCCTCCCGGGGCTGGTTCTTCACTACGAAGATCTCAAAATACCCGTGCGGCCTGCTTCATCGTTGCTCGCCGATCCGCACACCAAGAACAAAGAGACGGTGGGTTCGAACTTGTTCGTTGGTCTGCACCCACTACGTTAGCAGTTTAAAAAGGCTTCTGACAATTTTTAAACACATGCCGAGGATGTAAATCACATAGATTTAACTGAACCAGAACCCCTACCTCAAGTGTCGTCGAGCGAGGGTTCATCGTGGAAAAGCACGTCGCGGATGAAGGCGTCGCGGAAGGGGGATCGTTGCGTCGCGGAGAATGCACCGCGGAAGAAGCGTCGCGGAAGAAGGGTCATTGGCGTCGTGGTACATGGCGTCGCGTAGTCGATCTCCGAGGATTCGAAATTCTTCATCGGAGATCTGTGCGTTCTTCACGTTCTTCATGTTCCTCGCGAAGAGGATGAATATCTTCAAGCCTCCCCTCTTTTTCCCAAACCTCTCTCAACACAACTAACCTAATAAAAAGAGAGTTCTCTTATTTTATCATCGCACAAGCCAAAGTTTGAATTTCAAAAAGAAACAATCAATTAAATGAATTAATTGCAACGATTTAACCGCCCAAATTAATGAGGTGTTTATTAACTTGGTGAAACGCATGTGTTGACTTCATTAAAAAGGGGGTGCGAGTGCGTTTCTTAATTAAAGGAGGGGGGTTGAAAAAGGTGGGGCTCGTGTGGGCCCCACCCGAAAAATATCCTACCTAGTGGTGTAGGATATTGTGGGTACCACTTTATCCCCTTAACTTAGGTTAAACAACTAAAATAAAATAAATGGTGCGGCCAATTTATTTTATTCATTTACTTAACACGAAAATTTAAAAAAACACACCCGAGAAAACAAAACTCTAGAAAAGGTGTTTCTATGAAATTACCGGCGCTTCGATTCCAATGGTGCCCTCAGAATCTGATTCCAAGCACTGGTTCAAAAGTTATAAAATCTCGCTCGTTGGTTCACTGAACGTACCCGAGATAAACATCGGAAAATGATTCCGGGCACACCAGGCTTCGGAATCAGGTGCCGTCAGAAACTACGTTCTTGTAAAATTTCCATGAAAATTAAGAAAAAATTCCCTTGAAATTTCTGGGTCTTTACAGATAGAGTCATGGTGTATGGGTCTGGGTAACTGAGGAATCATGATAGGAATTACCCGATGCACAATATTGAGATAGCTACAATCATTCATGCTTTATTCTATTAGAGATATTATTTATTGGGAGAGAATTTTGTGGTATACACAGACCAAAAAATTCTCATGTATCTCATTTCTCTACATGATCTGAATATGAGGTAGTGAAGATGGGTTGAGTACCATTAGTTTATTGACTTTGAGATTTACTACACTCCTAATAAGGGAACTATAGTGGCTGATGAACTAAATAGAAGGACTCAAGTGTTGGAAGTGCAGAATGCCAGTAGTGAGTGGAAACTTATGGCGTTGTTCTATGAGATGCACTAGGGGGTTCTTGATATTCAGGGGAAGACTTATCTATCATCTTTTTTATGAACTATTCTCTACTTGACATAGTGAGGATGGGGGAGCTATCAGATCTAGAGGTCTTGGTCCTATAGAAGAGTCTTAATTATGAGGAACCACCTCTTGGTTGGATAGTAAGTGTGGATGATATCCCATGTATCCATGGACACATTTAGGTTCCATTGGATATACACGAGTATCTTATGTGGTAGTTTTATGCATCAGCAAGGGCAGTTTACCCTAGAGCCACCAATCAGTATTTTGACTTACACCATTAGTACAGGTGGCTGAGTATGAAAATTGAGGTAGTAGATTTGTTATGAGGTGTTTCACCTATCAGTAGTTGAAGGCGGAACATCATTGACCAAATAGTATTTTATAGTAGTTACCTATTCTATAGTGGAATGGGATGATGTCATGATGTATTTCGTGACTGGTTTACCAAGGTCACATCGAGGTAACAATGGTTTGTGATTTTTTGTTGACAGTCTCTTGAAGGTTGCTCACTCCTTGCTAATCAATGATACCTTCATTGTTGATGCTCTTAAAAGGATTTACATCCATGAGATAGTATGAAATCATGGGTCCCACAATCTATCATTTCAGGTTGGTATGATCTCTTTAAGTATCATATCAGGTAGACTTTTCAAAAGGAACTAGGTATATAGGTGATTCTGAGCACATGATACAACCCTCAGACTAATTTCTAGTTAGAGCCTATGATATAGGTGCTAGAGGACATGTTGTGAGCATGAATCCTAGATTTTGGGGGATCTTGGGAGTGTCACATTCCCCTAGTTGAGATCACATACAATAAAAGTTATTAGGTGAATATAAAGAAGTAAAATTATGAGAATATTTATGGTAGACCATGCCATTCTCCCTTATGCTGGTTAGAGGAAGGTGATGCGACTTTATTGGGACCATATCTCATGTAGAAGAATTATGAGTAGGTCCAATTGTTCCAGAAGTCGATGGATACTACACAGTCTCATCAAAAATCATACGTCAATCAGTTTTGAAAACCTGTAGAGTTTTAGGTTGGGGATTATATTTTCTTGCATGCCTCACTGAGACCGCAACAAAAAAGGATCATGAGAGAGGGTAAGATTTCACCCTGGTATGTTGGGCCATTCGATATTATAGAGAAAGTTGGGTCAGTATCCTATTAGTTGTAGTTACCTATGAGGAACTAATCCATGAAAATGTTTCTCCATGTTTCTTAGTTGTGCCTCTATCACTCAAACCACCTCAATCTTTTCAGACTGATGAGGTTTAGTTACATGAAGATGCGTCCTTTGAGAAGCATTCGATTCATATTGTTGAAAGGAGTGTGAAGGTTCTATGATACCAATAAGTTACTATAGTATGTGTGATATGGAATCAAAACCATTTATATGATGACACATTGGAGTGGGAGGTTGACATACATGCTTAGTGGCTAGAATTGTTCTTTGATGAATCTTTACCCCCATTCGGAGGGAAATTTTGGGATAAATTTCTATAAGGGAGAATATTGTAAGAACCCAAGTTTTTTATAAGGTAGGAATCCCCTATTTTTCAATTTGAATGCTTAAATAAGGTCTAATATGTGTACCCTTTCAGGTCATAGAGGTTCCATGGGAGTTTGGGGCTTGTTTAGATCCCAAAACCAAGTGTTGGGATGTTTTTAGCCAAGCACATGGTTAGTAAAAACCATGTGGGGCTGGTGGCATGGTTTGAATAAACTATGAGATTCTAGAAAGAGGGGGAATACATTCAAAACATTTTGAGGAAACCATTTCAAAAGAGCCTCATGGACATGTGACCACATCTTCAATTTGTTTAGAACATTAAAGAGGATTTTTGCATAGTTTATGCTGGGTTTTCAAACCATGTGGGTAAACCGTGAAGGTTCACCTTGGACTATAAGAAACCATGCATTATTTCTTCATGGTTTGAAACACCATGTGTTTAAACCATAGATACCCTATTCATTGAGGATTTTAATAAATTTTAAATTAAAATAAATCCTTTTATAACCTATTTTCTCTTCAATCTCTTGCACACAAAGGTGGAATTTTAGTGCTCCTTTGGAACCCTAAAGTAGGATTTCAGACCTAATCTTCACCAGACCTCTGATATGATCATGGTTTGTATCATCAGATCCACATCGCCAAGATATAAATTCCTTTTTTTCTATTCTTGATTCTTCTGGCTATTGATTGAGCTATTTGATTTTAGGATCACTGGACCAAATTTCTTGTTCTCCATCCATACTTTATATTTCTCCTAAACCAGGATGAATCATGACTTGATACTAGATGAGCACTACATGACCATGAAAAGGTAGGTTGTCTATACTTTTCTTTCATATTTTGGTTCCTTTTAGAACTATCAACCATTACACCACCAACCAAAATTTCTGGCGTATCCTTGGTTTTGAACAAGTTACTTGAAATAGATGTAATTAGACTTATTAATGATTCCCATAGGATATGTTGTGATTCATTGATACCCATTTCCCAAACCAAGGTTATCTTTGGGGTGAACCTTATGAGAATGAATTTATTTTCTAGGTTAAAAAACCCGTGTAGTGTATTTTGTTCTTTTATAGTTAAAGAAAATCAATTAAAAATGGAATGAGTTTAATGGGTTGATTAGGAGATGGTTTTTACACCATACCTTGATATATTATGTTAAACTTGAATTGGTTAATTGATGAATTGTTCGAATTAGTTATGTTAAATGCATTAATTATGAATTATGATAAATAGATGGGAATACCCATGTTAAATGTTTAATTGTGAATGGTAAAAAATGGGTGGGGATACCCATGTGACTTGATATATGGAAATGGAATGCATGAGTGGGTATACTAATGGAATGTAAATGATTAAATTAGGGGGTATACTCATTATTTTGAAATGAATATAATAGGTTGTTTGAGTTGGTAGACTCATATGGAAATGGAATTGTTAAACGGTATGAATGAATGAATGTATTGTATAGATTCTAATGATGACATTATGATGATCACGAATGTGGTATTGGACACCTTGGATAGAGTATGACCCAAGGGTCTTGATTTTTTGGTATGCCTCAAGATTTCCTAACTCTTTTATCTCGATTTCTTGGGTCTACATAGGATATATTGGTACACATTCTCCTAGGACTTCAACCATGGCCTATAATGAGTTTCCATCGATATTCTCTTGGGAATCGATGAGGATGCATTGGTCTTTACGCCTTGGATCCATCCCTTCACGTTCTACACTTAATTATATAATAAGGTTGTGGAAATCATGATACACTTAATTATATGGAAGGATATGGATTTTTGATATGGTTTCTTTATACAGAAAGTCCATGTGGAATGAATATGGTTGGATGTACAGTAATTCCATGTTACTTATTTAAATTTTTTATAGATTCCTTATTAGAGGATGAAACCTATTTTTCATGGAACCTTGAGAGGCTATTGGGTTTCACTTGATTATAGTATATACATTCCATGGGAACCTTACTTTTGACACCAGATTGCTCACACTTGTTTATAATACTACTTTATGCTACATAGAACTGTATATATTTTTGTGTGGCTACGAACTGTGATCTTTATCTCAGACCCTGTTTGGTCCTCCTTGGTGACCAAAGTAGATTATATAGTTATAGATGATAATAGAGGAAAGTCCCCTAACACTAGTTGTTGATCATTTCTTTGGAGTAGGGGTGCATGTGGCCAAGATGATGATTGTTATTATATAGAAAATTTTGTGTCTTTTTTTCATTTTTGATACCTGTATTGTATTTTATTTCCATATAAATATTTTGTCTACTTTCTAGATACATGTATCTTCTACATCATTGCATATGATCCACATTTTAGTATTGTTATCTATTTAATCTATGTATATATTATCTTCTTGTTTTACTACTTCCTATGTCAATATGTTATTGATTTCCATAGTGGTATACTTTGTTAATGAGGGAATAGTCTCCCCAATGACTAACATAGGCCCTCGCTTCTAGTCATAAGCCTATGGCATTTGAGGTGATGCACTTGAGGCCATGTAGTCAATCAGGATTGAGGCACTATTGAGTGGCATCTGGTTCAGAGGTGTTGTAATATTAATAATTATATTATAATATAACATCCCATTATTATCTTAAATTATACATTTATTTACAATTATTCATTATAATAGATATTATGGTGAAAGTGGTCTATTTTCCATCCGTATTTTCATTTGATGTATACGGTCCTTGCATCTTATTCATTATTTAATCATATATAAAATCTTAAAAAATTTCAATGTATGATATTTTTTTATTATATACACGTTATGATAATTGATATAAGGTGGTGATGAAAAAATTAATTATATAACTTTGTGGAGATGGTAGTCTATACATTCCTTTGGGTAATGATTTCATTTTCTAAAAAATGAAAAATAAGGAAAATAAATAATAATATTTATTTATAAAATCATAATAAAATTATATATATCGTATATATTAATTAAATACATCCATCTGACTATCTATTTATGGAATATAGGAAATGTGAATTATATCTCCTCATTGAGGTGGTAGTCCACATGTAAGTGCTAACAATGCTTTCATTTATCATAGGAAAGAAATGTGATTGAAAATGGTTATAAAATTAATGTATACGAATTTTAGTTTAGTGAATTAACATATTTTACCATTTTATATGGTTATATAATATTTTGGGAAGGTTAATGTAAAATCAACTTAAAAAGAAATTGGTAAATCCAATTACTTATTCATTAGAAAACCTCCTTTGACTTACCCTTTAATCCTTAAAAAGTTGGTATTTTGGGAAAAAATGAAGCTATAGTACATGGGGAATATATATATATGAAGGTTTTTGGGTACGTATTTTTGAGATAGAGTTTATGGGAGGTAATTTTTCAAGGGAAAATGGAGGGGTATTCATATTTAATATATGGGTGTTTTTGGGAAATTTTTTTGATTATTCTTTTATTAAGGATAACCAATTTTTGGTGGAATTAATTTCAAATAATCTAGTTAAAAATTAATTATGATAATTTGTATATATTAATGAAAACCCTTATATAGCTATTTAATGGTGTTGGTTTTAGTTATTTAACGAAATTCCTTTCAAATTTTATCCTTTTACCTCATTTTTCCTTTACCATAGTAACTCACTTTTACATCAGTGCCTTATTTTTATGAAATAAAGGAAATTGGAATTATGAAAAATTTAGGCATGTTTATTATAAATATGCAATCCATCTTATATGATTAAATTCATAAAATTTATATAAATTAATTTTAAAATAATCACACAAAATGCAATGAAACCCATTTTTATAAAAATACTTTTTTAAGCATAACATTGAAATTTTTCTCCTTCCTTTACTAGTAAATACTATTTTTTGAATATTAACGTACTTTTTTGAATATAATTCCTATAAATTTAATTAAAATCATTCATCGATTTTTAGTAATTTAATTTGTTAATATAAAGAAACATTTCACACCTAAAAGTAGTTTTTTAGAAAAAAATAACTTTTTTACCTACAAATGATTTTATTTTCATTTATAACCATTTTCTAACCAATGAATAAATTTTATAAAAGTGTAATAAATAATTTTACATATGTATAATAATATTAGTTATTTCGTTGAATAAATAATATACAATTAAAAATGTTCATAAAAAAATATTTTCAAACTATTCTATTCGATCAATAATATTTATTATATAAAATAGAACTTAATTTTAAAAATTATATTTCATTTAATTAATATATAATATGATTAACTGAATTATATATAAGTATAATTCATATTATTTTCAGTTTCTATGCGTCATACGTTATCAAACACTTTAATTTAGAAAATAAAACATATTTATTATAAAATATTATTGTGTTAAAGTCCATGATTATTCTATTAAGAGGGACAAAATAGAAGTAAAGACATAAGAATTATGATTTTTTGGTTATACGAGTGATTCCATCAGATTTTTTTTCTATGAAATAATGAACTTCATAATTTCATATTAAGTTGAAATTTTCACTTCAATTAAGGGATCCTATGGAAGGATCAGAACCTGCTGGAAGATACAACTGAGAAAAAAAATCAATGGATCACGTCAAAGTTTATATAATGAAAAGTCCTAAAAGTTTAATTTTTTAGAATCAATCATGTTTTTGAAGAACATATCAGCATATAATGTTAATTTTTAGATGGACATTAGTTTTTTAGGTTCATCCAAGGCTAGATGTGAACAAATTCCCAAGGACTATGGAGGCTTGGGAATGTATTCCAGAATATTTAGTGTCGGAAAGGGCACAACCTCAGGATTTTAGGTTTTTTATATGATTCAGAAGAGTAAATAAAATATATGGGTTTAAATTAAATTATATAATTATTATTTATCCTGGATAATGAAAATTTTAATGAATATTTCATGTCTTAGTGATGCATAGTTGGGGATTTAGTGATGAAGAAGGATATGCACTACATTCATGCTTTATGAACATGGGATATTTTTTAAAAATCCACTGGGAATGAAAGTATTGTAAAAAAAAATAGATCTATTAAATAAAGGAAAAATCTCATAGTATAATTTTGTAGATGGAAATTTTCGTTTTGATGTATTTTCATTAGAAGAAACAAGTATACTTTAGTGAAATTATCTTTCTTTTTTTAAACAAAAAAAAATCAGAGGGATATTGGAATGGTTATAGAATATGTTTTTTTTTCATATTTAATAGTTACAAGTAAATAAACCTTTATATATGAAGAATTGGATGATGAAATCAACATGGATAAACAAAATGGATTCAAAGAATATAGAATCAACATAGTTTAAAAACATAAGTGGAGACTATATAGCCTAAAGCAAGAACCAAGAGTGTGGAACCATAATTTTGATGACTTTATGGAAGAATGGAAGTTTTATGGTGTAATTTGGATCATTTATTTTACCTAAATATTTATTATGATAGGAGTTTCATCATATTTCTCATGTATGTGTTTCAAATTCTGTAGGACGGTTTAGATAAGAAATGGATTGAATAGGTAGAGGAATATATGTTTAAAATTCATGTTGAAGGATCTCAAGGAATCATACATATTTCAGAGACAAGGTTCTAGAAGGACCTAAATCATAGATCAAAAAAATTCATAGTTAAAATCAATTCAAAAATTACTATAATGTTTCAATATTTCTAGATCTAAATCTATCTCTACCCAATTATCCTATCATTTCAAACTGTCTAAAGATAAGGTTCCATAAACAAAAGTAAATACTAAGCACATGTAAAAGGTTCTTTATGCACCAATGGTTTTAAGTTTGATGTATGACGTGTTTTTTCGTGGTAATACCTTTCTTATGATATTTTTGTAGTTAGTAGATTCATGGAAAATATAGTAAAGGATGACATAGAAGCGGTGAAGAAACATTATGGTATCTTATTGGTTTGAAAGCACTATACTTATTCTTTAGAATGGATTATCCATTATCAGGGTTTGTAGATATAGCAATTGCAGGGAATACAAACATAAAAATGAGTATCATAAGTTTTTTTACCTACAGAGGGATTAACATACGTTGGATGTTAAAAATTCAGTCAATAATTTTACCACCAACCACATAAGATGATTAAATTATCATAATGGAAGTAGTGAAGTATATGATATCATTGATGTATTTTTTTTAAGAATACTAAATGGAAATAATGGAATGGAGTGTTATTTTATGATTGTAAAAGTTAAATACATATTAAAATGAATCCAGTGTTTCACTCATGGACAAAAACATCTATCATAAATATCACTTCATCAAGAATATTATTTAAGAGGAACTATTTGAGATATAAAAAATAGAACTAAGATGGAATCAAACTGATATTCTAATTAATGGTATGGTATGAAAATGTATATAGTAGTGTTGTTCCTTATTGGGACTTGAGGGTCTAGACAATAATAATTTAGGATTACTAACTATTGTTACAGAAGGAAGAAAGAAGGATGAAATTCCTATGTAATCCAAATGACTTGGTGTTGAAGCCAAGAAATCTATTATAAAGTTAAATATTTTTAAGATAAAGCTAAGATAAATATTCTTAGTCTAAGTATTAGAATCTCTGATAGGGTTTTTTTTACAAATTCCATGATCAGAACCAGATGAAGGCTTTCCCAATGAATCCCATGAAGTCTAAAAGTGAAATTTAGGGTAGGTGGATGTGGCTGATGACAATTGGTTTAGGATGATAAAGGGAAAAAATATCTAAGAATAATAGGAATAACTCTAATGGATTGCTTCAATAATACCGTGGTGGTTCTAAAATGATACATAAAATTATTCAATAAGGATGCATAAGGTTAATTATTTTTCTTATGCAATTTAGTATAAATCGGGATTTATGGTGGTGGATTTGATGGTAGCTTGGATAAAGTTCAGGGAAATCTATAATGTTGAAATAAAGGTAGATATCTCCCATATAGATCAGATAGATATGGAACCATACCCTCTATAAATACTCTTCTATAAATAGAAGAGTGGGATCATATTTATTTCTATTACATACTTGGAATATTTCTCATTTGTTTATAATAAATATTTTTGGTGTTTATACCATGGAAAAGGATTATGTTTCAAAAAAATAATCTCATTGTTTTTCTATGTTTTTATTGTGAGTTTCATTATTTCTTACACTTTTGTGTGTTTTGGAATGTTTGTGTTATCAAAGCGATTCATCATGAGATGTTAGAGTTGAGTTCTGTCATCCAGTCATTTCAATCAGATGCTTCCAAACTCTAGATATTTTTTATATCTTATGAAAGTGATGTTCAAAAATAATTTTTGGTATTTTGGGTTTTGTAAAAAAATATATGACTTGGGAATATTTATGTTTTTGGGGACTACTTTATGAAGCTAAATATTTTTTTTAAGTCAAACAAACCTAAGATAAACAACAATTTATTGTATGAAATACTACCAAAGTAAAATTTGACATGTTTATAATTAAAAATTTCATAAAAATACAATATTTTCTTCTATATACATGATCAAGGGTTACCACATTATCCTCATTAAACTAGATGTCAATGTATTTAGGCTTAAATCCATAAATCATATCATCGGGGATTAATATTATTTAATATATTTTTATAACATCACCCTACATCTCTTTTCTTTCTTCACATTGAAATAAAATTTAATTCTCACCAAGTAATATTCTTATATTTCTGAAAAAAATCATTTATAATTTTTTGTTTCGTCACCAAATGGTGCGTGTTATAATAAGTATTTTCATATTTTATTTTTGTAAAATTTATTTGTTCCATATAAAATCCTTTGCTGAAATAAATTAACTACTTATTCTCCTCCAAATATTCTCTAGCAATTTTATTCAAAATATTAATAAACTCATGTCCATATCAATTTAAGTATAAAAAATAATGTTTAAAGTATTAAAACACATTTTCTAAAATTATTGTTACAAAAATGACAATTTAAAACAATAAAAATTTATAATATCATTAAAAAATATTTTATAATAATACATTTTTCTAAATAATTGTTGTTATTTTTTTAATATTTTAAAAAAGGAAATTAATTTAAGCCTTTTAACATAAATATAATAAGAAATTATTTTTTTATGAAATTTTCCTAAAAGGTCAAAAACTTTTACTTACACCATATGTCCAATATAGAACACTACTTTTTAAATTTTTCGAAAAAATGCCTCTTGTAGTGTTGGATAGACATATTCCATGAACACGTTTCACATAAAATAAATATTTATATCAACATAATAAAAAATATTTATTCTTTAATTTATATATATCTATATATATAACACTTGGAAAAAATGTTCAAATAATTCTAAAAATTTAATATATATATATATATACATTCATATGTATAAACATACCTACAAACAAACAAATAAACAAACACACACAAATATATATATATATTTTGAACATAAAAAATTTATTCATTTATATAAATATTATGATAGCATATTTAATACAAATATTCCCCTTAAAGTTTTTATATTTTCACAAAATATTTAGTTCGAATGTTTAGAAAACACACACACAGATATATTTATATAACATATATAAATACTGACAAAAATTTTACATATGAAATTAATAAATATTTTTATAATTCATAACAAAACATATATATTTTTCAATCCATCTATTTTGTATGTGGACTATTTAATGTTCTAGGATTTATGGTTCTTGGTTTCTTAATGTATTATGGTATTAATTTTTTTGTATCAAATTTATCAACATAATATTGAATTATATTTCTATTTTATGGAATTCAAATGTAAAGTCACCAACACATAACATGTTATTTATAGATTCATCATAGAACATATATTCTCTATGATCATTAAATTTTATATATTGGTTACTTAATGTATGTGACTTTCTTCATATTTTTATTTTATTTTAGATTATATGTTTTTATATATTTTACATATTTAATTTATAATGATTTTTATTACTATTATTTGGTTTATGGACTTTCAAAATTAACTATCCAATTTAAATCATGTTATATAATTTATAAATTTTTTTATATTTTTATTAGATCCTTATATTGTAAGTACCTATATTTTATTTAATATCAAATAAGAAATTTTATAAATATATTTTCATGAAACATTTAATATCCATGTGTGTGAAATGATGTGTTTCACCCTTATTATTTTGTGACATTACCATAACACAAGATCTTAGACCTCTTATTCCATGTTCATCTACCCTTATCATATTAAATAGGTTGGGTATGTATTTTTCAAACTCATTAATGTAATTATTCAAAATGAATTTTTATAAATTCCCTTACAATGATCATATAATAAAATATATTATTAAATATCACATAATAAGATACCCAAAATTCTTGAAATAATTCATATACCCAATAATATTGAACACATGTGTATATACATAAGTTACTTTAGCCATGTGTCATATAAAAATGTTATTAAAACCTTAAAACAAGTATGTATTGCCTAATTATGATAGAGCTTCTTCATATTATCTATCATTTTCTAGGCATCCAAAATATCATATTTATTTTACAGCATTAGTTATATATAAACCAACATGATAATGAAAACATCTAGTTGATCTTTCTTATGTTTTTTTGTAATTATCAAGATCCATTTATTGAAAATATTCACAAGTTGGTTATTCAGGAATGGGTTTATCTAATACATAATTTTTTTCTTCATGCTTAGGAAAAATTCCCAAAAATTTATACAAGTCTAAAAAGTTTCATCCATAAATTTTATCATTTTTAACACTAATTTAAAATATGAGTTTAATAACGAAATTTTTTATCAAAAAAAACATCTATCAGATCAGTATCATGTTTCACATGTTTTTATTAAAATATTTTATTTAATATATCTTCACTAAGAGATGGAGTTTCAGGCTGTGATTTCCTCCTCTCTCAATGATGGTTTCTAGGGTTGTAGTGTGGTCATGGCGATCTGGAAATTTCTCAGATTTGACCTCCTCCCCCCTCCTGGCGGTGTTGCATCGGATATCCCATCGGCGTCATCGGCTCACGCCCCACGGGTGGCCGATGAATCTCAAAGCGCTTCGGTTGCGGTGGAATCGACATTATACTTTCGATTGGATCCAGATTCTCTCACTGGATCTGAAGATGTGTTAATGAGATCTGCTGCTTTGCATGGAGAATATCAGAGGAGCGATGTAGAAGTGGCTGACAAGGGTTCGTCGCGGCAGGAAAATTGGTCGGATTTTGTTGAATCACAGATTCAAGCTGTTCGGGATGAGGTAGTAGTGGTTGGGAACCCTGTGGATACTACGATACTGAAATCTCATACTAATCATGCACTATCTCAAGGTGACGATGTTGTTGGGTCTAAATCTTTTGTCGATGTGATGAAATCAATTTTAGGGCCAAAGCCGGATGGAGCTCATTCATTGGCTCATCTCAAGGACTCTTCTCCTAGTTAAATTATTGGCAAGGGTTCATTGGCTCATCTTAAAGCCAATCCTGTAGAATTTGCTGAGAGAATCGATATTGGGAATAATTCTTGGATTGAACGCATTGTTTTTCCTAAGGGTTCACAACCTTGGAATCTTGATGATTTGTTTCACAGAACCTCACTTTTTGGGGTTTCTCTAAATGTAAATGTGTCTCTCTTGGTAGAGGGTTTTTCCACTGCTTATTTCCTTTTGATGATCTTAAGCTTCGAGCATAGAGTATTGGGACCCTGTACTTGAAGCCTGGATGGCTTCACTTACACTAATGGTCTTTGGATTTTGAGTTCTCGCGTGCAAGGAATGCATTATCTCAGATCTGGGTTCGTCTTCATGGATTGAATTGGGTCTTTTGGCAGCCAAAAATTCTGCATGATATTGGCACGACAATTGGGACTCTTATTCATCTTTACAAGGAAACATAGGACATTCGGTATGGTCACTTTTCCAGGATGTTTGTGGATTTTGATCTCAGCTCTACTCTGATTGAAAAGGTAACTCTATCTACTCTTTCTGATAACATACAAACAAATTTTGAGTATGAAAAAAGCCTCTTTTCTGCAATAAATGTTTGGCTGTTGGGAACTCTTTAGAGCTATGTCTAAAGAATGTTTCTTGTGAGGAATGTGAGATGAGGGGTCATCCAGCAAATCATTGTCGAAGGAAGTCGATGATGAAAGATTCTGGTTTTTCAAAGACTAGCATTCCTCTTAAAGAGACACCCTCTACTATGGCTGATGTGCAAGGCAAAAGACCACTGGTGGTTGTGTCTCCGGAGAGGGATTATATTGGCCCCTCTAATGCTCGGGTTGACATGGCTAAAGCAGTTACTTCAATTGAGGACATCCCTACATGGTCTCCGGGATTGATGACCACTGACACCCCTTAGGTTGATGTCTCCAATCAGAAAAAACCTATTTATTTTCATTAGGAAATTCAAAATCTCCTTCAGTCATCTGAATTATCTGGGAAATGGCGGAACATTTATGAGGATGAAAGAGGGAATATTGGTACCCCTTTTAGGGAATTGGGTAGTGCTTGGCACGCCTCATACAAGGATGCAATCTTAAGTGTCACGACAAAGGTGACTAATAGTGAGGGTTTCACCCATATTCCCTCAAAGAGGAGACAACGAAAGGATTATTCTAATATTCCTAGGATTGTGTTGACCAAGTCTTTTTCTAAGGCGTCAAGGATGGTGGATGCATATATACTTAAACTTTTCAATCAGAAAAAGGTTTAATCTGAGTGGGAGACTATGGGTGACTCTGATTATGGAAATTATATGTCGTACTATGATATGTAGACTTGTTTCTTGGTGAATGTGGGTAATTATTTTTATTTGACCCCATCCACCATTCTCTTGTTTCTTTTTTTTCTTAATTAATGGTAGCTTGTTGGGTTTATATCGTCACCAGAATTATGACCCATTTATGGATCACATTTATTAGCAGACAAAGATATGTATTTCAATTATTATTTCATTTCATTATAAAATTTATATCATCACATAGCTATTTAGTTAGACTATCATTTCAATTATATCATATATAACTCTTAGGAGTTGAGTGGATAATACCCTTTTTAAGTCCAATATATGGATTATATTAAATATCATCCAATGGTAATATTACAATTAGGCCCAATATACTATGCGTATAATAATTTTCATATCAAATATAGGAAACAACCTATTAGGGTCACATATAATTTATTTTCATTACACAATAAAATTCATGGGTGCTCAACTTTTGAATGACCCATCGATAGTAAATGATGGTGGTCTTGGATAGCTTTCTATTTATAAGGAATCAAATATTTGGTATTTTTAGGGGTAATATTTTGATCTCAATATATTATCTTGTAAATTCATTTCATGTATAAAGGTTTCTAATGAAGTAATTTAATATTGTATACATTCAACCAAATTAATATTTTCTAAACATATTAATGTATAACACTTTATATATTTAATATATTACATTACTTATCCAAAATAAAACATTTATCATATTGGAAAATATCCATATACATATAATGTATAAGGTACATAAATAATTTTCAAACAATGCTTTACAATCATATAAAACCAAAATATTACTTAAGATCAAGTATGGTATGCCAGATATCTAATTAACTATCTTTGTAACTAATTTAATGTCCTCATTATATCATAATAGATCCAATGTCCTATTATTCATATATTTATACTCAAGTGGGGTCTCAATTTCAATATAATATTAACACCTCATTTTTATAAAACTTAATTTACATTTATTTTTTAATTTATAACCGAAAAAATGATGTACTTGGTTGAAAAAATATTAATGTTAATCATAACTAGCATTCAACTCCATATATTTATTATGTAATATATGTAAGAGGTGTTTTATGCACTTTAAACAAAATCATATCGAAATTCATATTATGAACACTTTATTCACATGAATATAAAATAAATATGTAATAAACAAATATACTTACATTTCATATATTTTTATATGAGATATACATTTTTGATTATATTGAAAATTAAATATTTATAAACAATTTATAAATTAGATATTATTTTATAGACATTTCAAAACAAATAAATAGGAACACTTCACTTTTTTGATAAAATATGAACTCTTCATATTAAATTTATATATTTTATATTTATGAAATATTTCATGTGAAATTATATAATTTATTAAAACATAAATTTTGACATTTTAATTCATGTAAACAGTTTACATTATTCAATAATCATAAATAAAAACATAATAAATTACTTCATAATTTTGACATAAATAATTTAGTTTTTAAATTATAAACATAATTTTATGAAAATTAAATATAATATCCACACAAAAATAATTATTATGGTCTAAAACTATATCAAATATTTTTATAAACAATTTATAAATAAACATTTACTTTTTAAATTAACAAAATTTAAAATTAAATAACAGTATATAATGAAGAGAATTTGGAAACATTAACTCTCCATGTTGTTTGGAATGATACAAAACAATTATCCGTTTAATGTTAAATTTGTTTGAAATATATTTTTCTTATATAATAACCAGTTTATAATGTTGTTTGTGTTCTGATCATGATATTTTTGTCAACTATCTCAAATATTCATTTTTTTGTATTTTCAATGAACCTAAAATTGGAGGGGGTCCTGTATGAAAGAGGTAGATCCTAGGATGGATGGGCCACACAGAATCTATAGAACCCCATCCTTTCCAAAAAAACAATATATCCAAAATACTTATCTAACCCTATATACATGCATTTAAATAAAGTAAAATTAATATGGGAAAATTTTTATGGTAGACAAAAAATAAAACATTTTTCCAGTTAATCACTCCATAGTAATATGAACATTAAATAAAGTAATTATTGGTGTCCTGAACAAGAATAAACACAACCATAGAATCACACTTATTTTTCACTACCCTTTATCAAAGATAATAGAAGCACAGATAATGGGAGTACTTTTATTACTTCTAAAAGCACTTATTAATGGGGTACTTTTATCAATGCTAGTTAAAATCAATAATAAAGGGTGACATTATCATCCCTTAAAATAATTGATAAAATTGATACACTTATTGGTGGTTTTTTGTTTTTATAAAAGGAGTCCTTTATGAAAAAAGTATATTATTAAAAATTATATATATATATATATATATAATATTTTAAATAAGACTTATATAATTTTAAATACGTATTTACACTTAATATATGATATATTTAGTGAAAATTAGTTTATAAAATAAATAGAAATTACAATAAATTAAAACATTTCTATATAGTATTTATTAATATAATTTTAAAAAGTCTTTCATGGGAAAAAATTAATAAACCATATAATATGTTAAGATAAGTTAAAATCATGACTAGAACTTCAAACGACTACAAAATATGATCTGTGTGTCATTTTAGACTCTACAAGATGTAAAATTAAATCTTATGAAAGGATATACTCTATTTGGGCCAAATAATACTTTAGTAACTACTTTTATTGGTCAAAAAGCCTAGGAAGGCCTCTAAAACTAAATTTTGAGATTAATTATGCTAATGTTTTAATATTTGATGGATGTTTAGCTTTATTTAGTGGGTAATTCTTGTATTTTTTTGGTGGAGACCAAATTAATTCTCAATTATTACATTTATATATATATATATTCTGGAGTTTTAATTTTATCTCTCTTAATACTGTTGTGTTATTTAAATATATATAGTTTTGTGTAGTCACCCAAACGGGGGGTGAATTGGGGGAAACCATCATTTGCAGATTAAGTTCAACCAAAATTATTCCTTCCATTATGTTAGCCAAAACTATGTTATTAGTTAGGTTGTATGGATATTTAAAATTCCACCTCACTAATTTTACCTTATGTTATGTATATAATTTAAAGTAAACAATACACATGGATTTTTAAATGTATCAACGTCAATGTGAAAACTGCTTCCTTACTGTGTCGACTCCAACTGAGTCATGGATTTTTTAATCATATATCCATCATAAATTACAAATTGTGTGGGGTGTAATGAATTTTAACAATATTGTTTCACTATATTACACAAGTGAAGTATCTTTATATTGTTTCCCATAGTTTAGTTATCTCCCAATTCTCTTTCAAATGACTTGTAGGAATGTTGGCATTGCTTGTGTTAGAACCCTCAGAATTCATGGAATTTTATTAGAATTCCTCATGCAAGGATATTTAATTTACTTATATCTTCCATTGTACTTTACATGAAAGTCAACCCTAACCTACTTCTAGTATAATTATCTTTTAGATCACTCAATTACTTGAAATTTGATATCTATAAATTTTTCATGTTATTGTTGAAAATAAATCTGGAATTCCTCCTTCCGGTCTTATAGATTTTGGGAACTCACTTAATACTTAGGAACTTCATGATCTAGTACTATCAACTATGACCATTATATTCTTTTAATGGAAGTGTTTTGTAGTATTCTCTATCTCTTTAATAATGAAAATATATCTTTTTTATTCTCTATATTTTCATTCTTAACTAAATTGTTTTCCCCCTTTTATATATCCAATATTACTTTGATGAATATGGGGAACATGTGGGTTTCAATTTGAAATTATAGCTATCCCAACACTTAAATTGGTGGAATTTAAGAAATATATATTTGACTTCGTTAGTGCCCCTAAATAAAATGGCATAAAAAATATTCAACTCATTCACAGATCATGGATTGAATCATGAAATACCCATTCAAGAATATCACATTTTATAAATCTGTCTTAGTATCATCAGAATTTTTGGATTTGCAATAATACAGTGTTATTATTTTATCATCCCAAAAAATTACTTTTCAAGAAGTTAATCATATCATTATTGTTATTACTTTACTTAAATTAAATATTCTACAACCCTCAGTACTTTAAACATTCTCCATCTTTATTTTTTTTCATTGGTCTCCATCTGATGAACTTTCATATAGTTCAATCTTGGTGTGAAGATTCTTGTTCAAATCAACCCAAATTATGATCATCCCAACCTCCATATTCTAATGTTCCAAACTTAAACATATTTGGAATCAAGTCATTTTATGATTGTAACAACCACCAGTATACAATTATTTAAGCTTCCATTTATATAGGTTTCCTCAACTCCTTAATTTAGATCATTCAATTTTAATTTCATTACTTATGATACATTTGATTTACATTAATCAAATTTTACCATCATAACTAACTATCTTGAATTATATTGTTTTGAACTTCAATCCAACTCAGATTCAGTATTTTTTCTGATTATACTTATCTTAGGACTCTTCTTATAATCATATTCATTCTTCTAGTGATTTACTTATCTATTATTCTAACTCTATATCATTCGGTAACTTTAGAATGACATTATGCTTAACATTTATCCCAAACCTCTAGTGAGAAGGGTTTTATAAATTTATCTTAGTGTGGATCACTAGTAATATTCTAAACAAACTAATTTTATTCCAATGGAAAAAATATACCATCATCGAACTTTTTATTATAAAACATTTAGTGGTTTGGGTTTCTCAATATTTACTTTTAGAGAAATTCAACACTATTCTACACCAACATAATCATTTATCTGGGGTGAAATCATAACACTCCTTTTGAAATATGCTTCTAAAATATACTTCCAAACTTAATAACACTTCAGTAGTTCAGGTTTCTCATCTTACATTAAGGAATAATCTTTCACAGATCATTTATTATGTTATGTTTATCATATCTTCGGGGTTGTTATACTATATGAAATTTCCATTTTTTTTGGAAATAACGGTCTTTATAATATGAAGGTTCCCTTACATTCCTTGAAAATGGGTCATAGTGAATTTATCAATTTTTCATTGTGGATGATCCTTATAATAATCTTGGTTTCTTCAACTTCACTAATTATCTTCAAAATATTTTAACTTCAAGATTACTTTATTTAGAATATCTTCTTATGGTTATTTATCATTCTGAATCTTTATTAAGGTCTTCAGTATCCCCATCAACCATATTCACTATTCAATACATTCTTTGAACTTTCTATTTTAGTGAGTACTTCAATATTACATATCATCCTATCTAGGAAACATTACTTCTTTAATTTAATATGAGTTTGACAATGCTTCTTCATCCTTAAATAGTAGTCATGAAGGCAATAATGATTGGTTCTACAATATTCTAATGTAAGTTAATTCATCTAGATATTATCATTTTCAAGTATTTTTCATTTATCCATTATCATTACTAACTATAATCATAGTCATCATTTTCAATATAATACCATAAGTAAATCTTTTATCAACAATTTTCCTACTTCTGGTGGTTTCTTCATCTAGCGTATGTTCTTCTAGTGGAATTTCTTTTGGATCATCGAGAGGCGTCTTCTTTTCCTTTAACATACTCATTTAATTTTCAATAAACTATTAAAAACAAATAAAATATATGATCATCATAATTCAATGGGAACTACAATACCCCACATTGGATTTATTTTGATCACATATTGAAAACACTAAATTCAATAATATTAATCTGATTTATTGACAATAACTTTTGAACTTCTCTAACAATGGATTTATTTCATTCCCCTTTAATGATATGAGTTTTAATCCCACTTATTAAAATCTTGGGGTGAGAGGATAACCTTCTTCAAAACATTTCTTCTTATCAACTTTTCTATAGTTGAATCTAATTTAATCTTTAACATTTTGATTGAAATATATAATCATTTTTCTTTAATAAAATTTTCCTAAATTAACCAACTATAGGTCTATGTGGACCATGATCAACTTGGCAAAGATGAGTGATTTACATAGTCATTAAAGTTGTCCATAAAAATACCAAGTGATTCCAACTATTATAAAATATTCTTTTTTAGGGGGAAGGTTCATTAAATTTTCTTTTAAATTACTTACCTATATCCATCACAACAAACATATCAAAAATGACCATTCTTATAAAATAGGTTTCTTAGCATTGGTATGATAATTCTGACTTTATCATCAAAAAATAATGTCACCCTATTAATTTAAATGTAATTTTTATGAGGATGTGAGTGTATATAATATATACCTCAAGGATGAAAACAACTTTGATTATATGAAGCTTCATCTCATTATTCATAGGTTGTTCTTCCAAGAACTTCAATCATCATTCCATAATATTTTTCAGCATTCAATGTGGGAGCGCATTGTTTTTCTAGAATATGAATTTTTTACTTCAGCTTAAAAAGATTCTAGAATAAACATTTTCAACTTCACTTCAAGTTTCTACCTAAATTACATAACCAACAATTAAATTTTTATGAAAAATATTTGGATCAATTAGGAATTAAGTGGATTTTTTCTTTTTTAATCATCTAAGGAAATAGGGCTGAGAATTTAGTCTCACCCTAGAAACTCTCTTCACTTCATATAACTTTATCTTCATGAATTATCCCCTTTTTTAAAATAATTTATTTTCATGGGTTGTATTATTTCACCCAAATTGATTTATTTTTCACTTTATGTGTGGGTTTCTTCTTAACATCATCCTTGGTTTCTCTTGATGCATGGTTCACTTTTCATGCCATATTTCCTACCCTAGTAATATTATCATAAATTTTCAAGAGTGTGGTATGAAAAATTACTGATTACATATAAGTTATTATTTTCTGGTAATTTATTCCTGAAATAGAATTTTTATTGAAGTTCAACTTCTTCATTGAATATTTCTTCTACCATTCCAATTAACCTGTGTCTTTCTTTGATTGATTCGATTTTTGTTTGGTCTTAATTTAATTAACATGAAAATTCATGGTGAGTTTAAAACTATCCATAAAGTTTTCTTTTCTTTCTCATTAGTAGTATATTATCTTTTTCATAACATATTCCAAAATTATCTTCTTGGGTTAAAACTTCCTTGTAGTTTCTGATTGTTTCCCCTCAAGGTAGATTGATAGTCTTCCATACCTTTCCTTTCCCTCAGATTTTATTTCCTCATTCCAATATTAGTAGATTATATATTCCTATTATAAGTAAAAAATCACTTTATATCACCATAACATCATTTTCCAAAACATCCATATAAATTTTAATGATATCAAATTTTTTTGGATTTCAATATATTTTTCTTTTTATGTGAGGTTTGGGTGGACTTAGTCGAGTTTCCCTTACATTATATTCTACTCCCAATTAATGTTGACCTAAAATGTTTTCTATACCATGGAATATTATGCCAATAGAATATGGTGATGTGTATAAACTTTACATAGAATCAATATTTTATGATAAATATTTTCTTCTTCCATTATGTTTAATGTTTTCTGGGGAAGGGTTATTTAAAAAAATCATTCTTCTAGAAACATTGTGGAAGAATCATTCCATTTTATGTTCTTAATTTCACCTCCAATTATGAGGTAGATTCTAAATTTTATTCACCCTTAATAATACAAAAAATCATCTTTCACTATTCAAGCTATGAAAATTAGTGTATGATGATTCCTCGAAACACATGGTAACCATTTCTTCTGACTTATAGTAATATGGAACTTTTAATGAATTTATATTATTTCTAGCACAAGATTGATTATTTGTGAGAGTAATAATTTATTTTTTAATATTTATTATAGATATTTTCATAGATTTGGGTAACTATTGATGTTTTGAGGATTATAAGTTTTTAAATTTTATTTACAACTAAATACGCTTTATATTTAATGTTTTCTTTTAGTTTTCAAGGAACTTTAATTTGCCTTCAAATTCATCATTCAACTACCGAATTATTTCTTAAATCATCTTTAATTAGTTTTTAATAGATTTTATATGCACTTTAATTATTATATATTTTAATTCTATTTGATAATTTTTTTCTTATACAATTTCTTTCATTGTATTGAATTCATCTGTCAAAACATTGGAAAATACCTATTTCTCACAAATTTTTTTTGAAAAGTTTCTTCCACAACGTTGAACATTTTTTGAGAATTTATTTCCTTTTCCCCTTTCCTTTAATGATTATAGTAATATTTTTACACTCTCATAAGTTCTTTCCTAATGAATTCAATGTCTCATAGTGTTCCAATTCGAGCTACCAGTTTTCTTTTCATAATCCCTTGATTCATGAAAGTATATATGTGAAAAATTTAAGAGGGACACTTTTCATGTAATAAATGATTAAAAATTAAAAATACTGAATTAAATTAGTAGACTCATACCTTCAACATCCAAGGCAACATTCATTTAGGTGATTAGTTTTTTCATATTTTATTACATTCATACAACACACATTAACATCCTTTAGTGTTTGATTATCCTTTGGTTTATTTTGAGTAGATAAATACTACTTCTTCTTGGACAATTTCTTATTTTTGTATTTAAATGTTTTATTTAAATACTATATTTTTATTACAAAAAATATATATTCAATTTTCTTCATCTCATGTTTATATTTTGGTATAATAATCTATATATCTTAAGGAAATGTACACTTCATTTAAGATAATCAAACACTAATAGGAAAAAATTAGGCCAAAAACTAAGTAACCTTCTATCTGATATCAATTAATATTATTCAAGGATAATTTAGGAACCCTAAGAGTGGGGATTAATGAGGGGTGACCAACTTTTATTTATTATGCTAACCATTAATTCTTCCTTCCTTTATGTTAATCAAACCCTTGTTATCATTTAGGTTGTATAGTTATTTATAATTTCACTATCACCAATTTTAAATTATTTTATGAAGATAATGTATAGTAATTAGTATATAAGTATTTTTAAAAGGTTATATATTAATGTGATAACCTACTTCTTTCGGCATTAACTCCAATCAAGTCACATATTTTACACTAATATATCAAGAATAGGTTATGTGAGGTGTGGGAAGGAATCACTCTTAACCCAAGATCTTCACTATACTACACAAGTGATAAGTCTTTATAAAAAGTCCCATGGTTTATAAATATATATAAAATCTCATTCTACCTACTGGTTGGAATGTTAGTATTGTTTAACTTCCTTGTATCTTTAACTTCTTTATATCTTCTGTTGTACTTAACATGCACATCGACCATATAATTCTTCTAGAGGAATGATCTTTTAGAGATCACAATGTCATGAAAATTGATGTTAGGAAAATCCATAAGTTATTTATTGGAATATATTTGGATTTAATATTTTTAGTCTTTTGGATCTAGAGAACTCACTATGTACTTAGGAACATTAGGCTATGCTCTTTTCAACTTCGAACCTTCATTCTTTTTGATGAAAGAGCTTAGTCAGATGATTCTTTTAACTAATAATGAATATATATTTACTTTTACTCTCTCTATTTTAATAATAAAAGGAAGTGTTTCCCCCTTTATACAGTCATGATTCATATAATAAATTTATGTAATTAATGATCTTTAGTTTGAAATTGTTGTTATCTAAAAACTTGAATTGGATGCCTTTAATATCTTCTAATGATATCAGGATTTTAATTCATCATTGACCCCATAAAAAATGGAGTAAAAAATATTCAACTAATCCATATATCTTATATTGAATCATGAATTTACCTTATTTTAATCTTACACTTTTAACATCCATATCAATATATTCAAAAAAAATTTACTTCGAAATAATGAAAATTCCTTCCTGCATTTTTCATAAAATGTACATCTAATGAAATCAATCATCTCCCAGGTCTAACTTTTCCTTGGTTAAATATTCTATATCCTTTATTATTTAAAACATTGACTAGATTTACTACGGTGTTTCAAATTTACCACATATTTTAAAAATTCATGCAGTTGAAACATATCTTGCAACACTTTTTTCATTTGACAGAATTTGTGATAATCTTAACCTCTTGATTTTGAGGCTCTGAATTGTTGTTTATCTAGACTCCTCACAAATTATAGTCATATAAAATTATATAATACAATTATTTAAGATTCTACATATCTTTATTATTTATATACTTATATTATACTAGTCAATTGTACTTTCATTACTTATGATACTTGGGATTTACATCGACCAATGTTTTTCAGCATGACAAAATATGTTGACTTCTATTGTTTTGAACTTCAATACAAATCATAGAAAATATTTCTTTTGATCATCCTTAGATTATTTAAATACGTAGATACTAGTATCCGAGATTTTATGGTTACTTTATTACATTGGCATAAGATATAAAGGATATCATCTCAAAGGACCAATATCTTTTGTAGTCATGAATAACTAGATACATACATGACCACTTATTACATTGGAAATATAATAATAAAATATAGTAAAAGTAATTAATATGAATCCTTGAACTCATTTAAAGAATTATTATTCATATCATGGGGAAATATAACAAAATAAGGGTGGGTTAAAATGATTGTTATGGTTTTCATAAAGTATAATCAATTATGAGTAAATAATGAATAATCAACATGGAATGATAAATAAATGAACACTCATTCCATTTAATCAATAAATTGAGAATTAAATGCATCCATTGATAAGATTAATGTAGTAACCCCATTTATAACAACAAATAAATTCTAAATTAAAGAAATATAAAATATTGGACATATTGATCGTAGACATCATGACACCTCTATTATCAAGACATTCCATCAAGATAGTTTAACATTTATGGGTAAAGAACTATTTAATTTGACTAACCAATTTGTTTCATGAGACCTATTTATGCATAAAGGGGATATATATAACCATTCCCCACCCATAAATATATTTTCATGACATTCCTCATATATTGTATGATAAATTCAATTTATACACAACATTCTTCATCAACAAATGTCTATATTTAGTAAAGAATACATGTCAGTATTAATTATCTAGTTAATAAAATATCTTCTAGAGTAAAACAACACATGTAAAAATGGTATAAATTATAGGAAATAATCATATCCATGATTAAAATAATATTTATATTTATGAAAAATTTAATTTCCAATGATCACAAGAAATTCAACGATTTAACAGAAATTTAATGATAACAAAATTTATCAATAATGTGAATTTTAATACATTTCCTGGTCAAATGGATCATAATACACAAAAATAAATAACAATATGGTATTATCATATAATATACCTAGTTGAGTATAATTAAAATAAGTGATTGTTGTCATTGATGAGTAAAAAACATAATAATATCATTAAAAACATTCGTCACGAAAATACACCTTTCACTTTGAAATTCCCTTTTTAAAAAATTAAATTTTCAGAATATTAAGAAAAAATTCATTGAAATTAACCATTTAATCTTATAAAGGAAGGTACAAATTATTTATCATTCATGGGGGTTGGAAATTCAATACATTATATACAAGATAAAAAACATTCATTTAACATTTTGTAAGAATTTAAAAAATTATTCATTCAAAAAGAGACAAGACAATTACTTTTAAGAAATCTTGTAAAAATTAATACAAGGGTAAATATTTATTTAATAATTAATTGGAGAGTATTAAACATATTATTTAAAAAAATTATTGAAAATATGGATATGGAAGTAAATAATGTTAAACTGATAGGAGAAATAAAGTTTTATTTTATTATAAAAATTTATCTCTATCATTTTATGTAACAAATTGAGAATAATGGTATAATTAATTAAAAATATTATGAATAACCAGAGGATAAGGAAATAAAAATGGTTTTATTATATGATGATCAAATAATTTCATTCAATGGATGTTCAGGTATAAACAAACTCTATTAAAATGAGATAGAAGTATTAACCCTCACCACTTTTGTAACATTTGAATCATAACCCCTATGAAATTAATAAATTCAAATAATACATTAAATAACAAGAATATAAATATATTAATGATATAAAATATCAAATAGGTATTATATACACCTCATAAATTAAAATAGGTTCATAATACAAAATATGTCTCAATAGAGTAAAAATTGATATGAAATCTCATACAAAGATCATACTATGGATGTGAAGATTAATCCATGATTATTTTTGGTGTATAATAGGTAAATTGAAATAAAAATTATAAAATTAAAAACAAAATAATTTAAAAAAATATTACACACATAATCTTAGAATATTAAAAACAAATAAGTAATGTAACCTAATGAAAAGAAATTGAGTTATGAAATTCTTTATCAATTGGTAAATTCATTTCAAATAACATTGGATGAAAAAATTTAATTTGGAACATAAAATAACATAAAGAATGAAATATTAATGATATTACATATAAAATGTCATTATATACACCATATAAAATAAAATATGTGCATAACATTAGAACATGCCTCAAAGAAGGTAAATTGAGATGAAGACCCTTACCTCACTCATTCATTTAGTTGAATATGATTTAACCTCCAATATAATGGTTTAAAACTTATTATTAATTTATAAAAGAACTATATTAAAATTTATAATATTATATATGATCATTTTACAACATCTTATCACCTGTTCAATAACGATATTTTATTATTAGTATTGTTTCAGGTGTTAACTACCTCATTTTCACCTGAATGTTTTATCGCGAATGTTCCAGTTTTTGAGAATAGGATATAGTTCCATCATATTCATAATTATATTAATTTTAAGTTTTTTTATTTATTATTTATTTAAAAATTTTATAATAATTGTATAAATTTGGACAAGGAAAATGAATCGAGTCGTTTCGTGAAGATGGTAAATTATACGTATGCACAAATGATGTTATCATTTTCTTAATGGGAGAAATGGTAAGGAAGTGTATGGTATATTAATTTTAAAAAAGAAATATCATGTTATAAATATTTTATATAAAAATTACTTCTATCATCTTCACTATCCATGAGATTCGATTATGGAAACAAATTACATCAATTCGCAAGGTGGTAGTCTACCGTACACACGAGCGATGGTTTTATTTCCCATTTGATAGAGAGAAAGATGGATAAATATTATGAAGTCAACACAATAGAATATATTTATATGGGTGATACTTATGTTCTTATATTTTAATTCATAATACAAAATTTAAGGTTGAAAAGCTAAGTTAAAAAAGAAGGAACTCGGTGAAGATGGTTTCCTTTTCTGGAAAGAACCTCTAATGGATATCTTATTAAGGACACTAGGGTTGGTATTTTGGAAAGATAATAAACTATAGAAAATTTATAAGTATATTTTTGAGATATTTTTTTAGGTTTTTTTCTAGATAAAATTCTTGAGAGGTGTGAATAAGTAAGGGGAGGGGTTTCCCATTTACAATTAAGGAGGAGTGACATTTTTGTAATTACCCAAAAACTATTCAATAATCGGAAGTCACTCTCAACCCAAGTGCCTCCAAAATTTATGTAAAATGTATTTTAGTTAATATAAGTTGTATAAACAACACGTACACTAAAAATTAACATGTTTTAAAATTGTTATTCCCTTTACTACAAACATTACCCAATTTTACCAATTTAGTTTCCACCACGATAACTAGTATTTTAACCACGGTAATTTATACATTAATACTAAAATAAAATGAGGTTTATAATATAATTTACACCCACTAAATACAAAATTTAAATCAAAATTATAAAATAAAAATTTTATATGTGTTGAAAATTAATTTTAACACAAGCACGTGTAACACACAAAACCTCGTTTTAACTTAAAAGAAGATAATTAATTTTGTACTGGTTTTAATATTTGTTATGAAAAAACATTAATGTGAACTTATTAAAAAGATATTAATTATTATTATTAAAAAAATTGAATACATTTTATCAAGTTCAATTTATATAATTTCTAAAATTTAATTTAAAAATAATGCACAAAAATGTGTCGAAAAGTGATTTTTCAAGAAATTCATATTTTAGAGTATAATCCTCATAAATTAACTATATGACTTGTAATTATCCATATATATATTAAAATAATTATATTTAAATATATTATATATAAAATTTATTTAAATTATTCACCATTAAAGATTATTTTAATTAATTAATATTGAAATAAATTATGCCTTTCTTTAAACTGTTTTTTAAAAAATGTCTTCTTAAGTATAGAATATTTTTATAGAAAATTAAAGTATAATATTTCTTTAAAATACCCTGATATATTTTCTTTTTTTAAATCCGTTTTATACCAAATGGTGATTTATAAATTCTTGAAATGAAAACACAATTTTCCATAGAAATCATTATTTTTCACTATTCATTGAAAAATTAAAATTTGAAGAAAAATCCCAAAAAATAAACCTCAAATAATTGTGAAATGAGGATTTAAAAAATTACATTATTTTTTTAATATATTTTGAAATATTTATATAGATTAATTATAATATTTTTATAAAAAATAAATAAAAACCATTTTTGAAGGAAAGTTATTTTTGAAGAATGAAATGGATTTACTAAAAATTGAGTTATTATATCCCATGAATTAATTATTTTATTTGTATAGAGGAGAAAAATTATATATGTTTTATAATGTGATTAATCCTATTCATACCACCAATTTTAACATTTAGGTTATAACGGTCAAGTTTAAATAATAATATTTTAATATTATGTTATGGGTTTCTTAATGCTCGATGATTCATGCTATTAAATATATAGAGTATAGTATTTTAAAATTTTAGAGTGTTACTTTCTATAAACCTTAAATAAATTTCATCCTTATAATATTATCGCTTTCGTGAAAGTTTTAATATAAACAAATACATTTATTGAAAACCTGCAATAAAAAAGTGTTAATACAACTTCTATTTAAGAAAGAGGAAGAGAAAAATTTGAAAGACACCTAAAATAGAACATAAATTGATTTAAACATAAGAATAAAATTACTGTGAAGTGAAAAAATGGATTTGGAAAGGAGATCCCTTTAGAGTATAATTTTTTAGTTTTTTTAAGAGAAGAGACCAGCCATAATTTTTTTTCAAGATCATTTTCTGAATGGTGAGGGATTATTATACCAACTAGAATATAAAATTAATTAAATATACTAACTTGAAAATAATAATTTCATTCATTAATAAATATACCCCACAATATGAGCTATTTCTCCCAACAATGAGTATTTCAGAAGAATTTTTCATGCATGAATCATTAAAAATATATTTTAATGGACCGCATAATCCTCAAAAGGATAAAAATACATTCTTCTTGACTTTATATGTGTACCAAAATAAAATTAATTATCATATTTTATCCAATATTGATAAATCATCACAAAATTTCAATAATAAAACCAAAATTTTAACATATATCATTCCAGAAAGAAATAATCATATATCCCAAATATCTTTAATATCTTCCACATTGAAGAATGTTTTGACCTTAAATTTTATATCATTCCCTCCAAAAAACTCCTCCAATAAATTAATAACATTCACCCCAAAAACTATTTATGCCAAACCTAATGGTTATATATAAATCAGACCAATAAAACAACTACTAAAATATCATTATTCTCTAAGAAATCCTAAAAATAATAAATATGGGATCCCATAATATGTTTCCCAAACTAAAGATACTATTTATATATCATATCATTTAAGTAGATACAATTTTGTACTAACCATGACATCACATAGTCTAGTGGTAGGAATTTCACCATGGGCTACCTTTGATTGTAGGCTCAAGCTTGTCAGCCTTTCCAGATGTGATGGATTATTCCTCAGTATACAGATTGTCCTTTTTCTAAAACTATATTTATATAATTACTATAATGTTCCAAAAAATCTGATAAACAGTCTCAAAATGAAATTCATAATTAAGAAACTTTTTAACCCCATAGGTTTTATATATAACTTATTTTTTTCCAAAACATTATATATTGTTATTTTAACATCAATGTCCAAAAAATATTAAATCATCATTCCTCAAATAAAATTTTCCCTAAAACACATAGTAAACCCATATGTTTTTTTACCATTAACATCTCCCAATATATCCATAATTATGTGAAACTACTATCACATAAAACATTAAAAGGTGTATTTATTATTTTAAACATTTAATTAACATTAGACATATCATATCTTATAACTTTAGGTTTATCCCATAGTACTAAGGAATATTGTAGTGTTCCATATGTTCTATTCCCTAGTATGTCATTATGTTCCATAGATAAAATGTGAATTAACTCATACAAAACTCCCAAGAGTTTCAAATTAGGTGCATGGAATGTAAATTCTCACCATGCTCTATAATAGTGGCCAATGTATACTCGAGAAACTCTTTTCAAGGTTATTACCTATAGATTCATTTGTTCCAAAACCATATCTACTTATAGTATCCAAACAACAATGTATTTTTAGGAAAACCACATGAAATATACCTTACCAAAACATTGGAATGTTATCATATACTTAGATTTATCCTCAAAATTAGTCATAGGTCTATGTTCCTTAATCTATGTATTCTTATATCCAGTTCCAAAGGATTCTGTAAAACTTCCCCTAAAAAACTATAAATACCCAATCCCCAGTATCCTAGAGACAGTGATTTCTTTTTTAAATTAGCATATGATATAGAAGATCTTATCCTGAAGGACTGATTATTTAGTTGTCTTAAATAACTAGATACATACATGGTTCCCTTATTACCTTGTAAATGAAAAATAAAACAATGTTAAACTAATTATTATGAACCCTTGAACTCATTCGAAGATTTAATTTTCATATCTTGGGAAAATAAGAAAAAATATGGGTGAGCTTAAATTATTAGTAATGGTCACATACATTAGAATTTATCTTGCTTAAATAAGGAATAATCAATATGGAAATGTAAATAACTAAACAACCATTCCATTTAATTAATAACTTGAGAATTAAATTAATCCATGTATAATATCAATGTAGTATTATCATGGATAATAATAACTGAATTCATTAAGATAGTTTAAAATTTATGGGTAAATACCCATTTAATTTGGCCAACTAATTTGTCTCATGATACCCATTGATGCATATAGGGGATATCTATAACTGTGAACCAACCATAATTGAATGTTCATTGTATTCCTTAAATATTGATTTCTCGACTCAATTCATACAAAATATTTCTTATCAACAATTGTTTTTATTGAGTAAAGAATATGTATTAACAATAATTACCCAATCAACCAAATAACTTATAGAGTAAAATTATATATGTAAATATTGAATACATTTTAACAAATAATCATATCCATGATACAATGAATATGGATATTTAAGATTAATGTAAAGTCCAAGGATCATAATAAAGTAAATATTTCAATGGAAAGATAATTACTACATAATTAATTAATAAAGTGAATGTAAATACATTCCCTGGTCAAACAGATCATAAAATATCCAAATAAATAATAATCATGTTATTATTACAAAATATTCTCATTTTATTTCAAGTAAAATAAAGGATTTTTTCATTAATGAATAGTAAAATCATAATAATATCATTAAAAACATTTTTGATGAAAATACCCTTTCAACATTGAAATTAAAATTTTAAAACTAATAATTTCTAGAATAATAGTGTTAAAATTTCTTTGAAAAGTTTATTTTAAACATTTAAAGTATGCATTAATTTATTTAGTAGTCATTATGGAAGAAAATTTTGTTCATTTAATACATATTTAAAAATATTCCTTTAACTAATTTGTAAAAAATCCAAAAGTTCCTCATTAATAAAGAGACAAGAATATTAATTTGAAAAAATATTTTAAAAAGATAAACATGGGTAAGAATATCTTTAATTAATAATTTGAGAATATTATAATTATTTTTTAAAACATTTTTAATGAAATATGGACATAGAAGAAATGTATATTCTACCAAAAAGATAAAAAAAGATGGTTCTTTATAAAAAAATATTTATCAATAAATTTAAAACCAAAAAGAGTAAAATGGTAATATTACTTAAAATTTTAATGAATAAACCGAGGATAAATTAAAATGGTATTATTGAACAATGATATAAAAATTTCTTTCAATGTAACTTTAAGTATAAACAATACCGATTAAAATGAGATTAAAGAATAAACCCTTACCACTTTGGTAAATTTTGAATTATAACCCCCACAAAATTAATAAATTTAAAAAAAAATTAAATACCATGAATATAAATAGACTCATGATATAACATACAATAGTGTAAGTAGATACACCTCATAAAAATAAATAGGTGCATATTACTATGTATGTCTCAATGGACTGGAAATTGGGACAAAATATCTTACAAAGATAATTCTATTGAAGTGATTATTAATCAAATAATTTATTATGGGTATCAAATTTAAATACATAAAAATTTAAAAAAAATAAAAATAATCCAAACCCATTACACACATATTCTTAAAATATCAATAATAGTGAATAAGTAATGTAACATAATGAAAAGAAAATGAGTTGGGAAATTTAATAACACATAGTAACATTCAAGTAAAATTGACCTGAATATAATAATTCTAGTTTAAAAATAAAATACCATAATTTATGAAGGATTCATGATGTTATATGTATAAGGGAATTATATACACCATATAAAATACTTTGGGTGCATAATAATAAAATATTCCTCAATGAAGGGAAATTGATATGAAGTCACATACCCCACACTTTACGTTAATTGAATATGATTTATCGTCCTATATATTGGTTATAAACATGTTATTAATGTATAATAGAACAATATTCATATTAATAATATCATATATTATTCTTTTATAACAACTTATCACCCATTTGTTATTAATATTTCATTAGTACTATTGTTTGTAGTGTTAACTACCTTGTTTTCTCATCCATGTTTTATCATGAAAGTTCCAATTATTGATTATAGGATATTGTTTAATCATATTGAAAATTATATTAATGTAATAAATATTATAATTATTTATTATGTAATATTTTATAATCAATATTGAAATTTGGAGCTGGGAAATGAATCACAACACTTCCTGGAGATGACAAGTCATACGCATGCATGAGAAACATTATCATTTCTTTAATGGGTGAAAGATTAAGAATGTGGATGGAATATTAATTGTAAAGAATAAATATCATTATATAAGCATCATATATTTAAATTACTTCCATCATTAGGATTATCCACATGAGTTGGGGATGGAAAAAATTACATCAGTTTGCAAGATGGTAGTCCTCCATATACATGGTTTGTGGTTATTTTCCCATTTTATAGAGAGAGAGATGGATATGAAAAAATATTATGAGATATAATTAATAACATCTTATTATTTGGTCTAAAAGTTTTTTTTATTTTTTTATTTTATGAAATAATTGAAGATGTTAAAATAAGAAGTAAAAAAGTAGCTCGGTGAAGACGATTACCGTCACCTAGAAGAACCACATTTGGATATATTATTAATGAATCAAGGGATTGTTTTTTTGAGAAGAAAATAAACTATATAAATTAACTAAAAAAATGGGGGGGGGATTATAATATGGGTTGGTTGAGCTAAATTTATTCAGAGGTGTGAAGAAGTGTGGGGAGTGGTGCCCTTTCATATTTGAGGAGTGGCATTTTTGGTAATACCCAAAACGATTCAATAATGGAAATGCACTCTCAAACCAAGTGCCTAAAAAATTGATATATAATGTATATAAGGTATGAAAAGGTCTAGATACGCCTAAAATACTAAAAATAAACATGTTATTCCCTTTACCTCAAAGGTCACCAACTTTTACCATTTTAATTTTCACTATGAAAACTACTTCTTCCACCTTGATAATTTATCCTTTAAGCCTAAAAGAAAATGTGTGTTAATAGATAATTTGGACCAAATTATTCTAAATATAAAATAAAAATTCTCTATGTGAGGAAAAGTAATTTTAATACAAGATCATGTAATGCGCAAAACCCCATTTTAACCATAAAAGTGGTTATTTTTTTTACAATTTCTACTATTTATAATGAAAATAATAAATTTGAAATTATTAAATAATACGAATTATTATTATTAAAAATATTTAATATATTTTAACAAATTCATTTCAAAGAATTGATAGAATTTAATTTTTCATTAATCCAAAAAAATGTTTCGAAAAAAGTTTTTGTTAATAAATACATTTTTCTAGCGTAATATGATCTTACGTTAACTATATGAAAAGTGATCATAACTATAAGGATTAAAATTAATATATTTGGATATATAATCTATGAATTTAATATTAGTCCATTCATCATTAAATATTATTTTAATTAATTAAAATGGAAATACATTATGCCTTAAATTATTTTATGAGAAATGCATTATAAAGTATAGATTTTTTTTATAACAAATTAGTGTATAAAATTTAATAAGAAATTCTATAATATAATTGAAAAATATTCCATTGAAATTATTTTAATGAAAAATGGGACTATGAATTCTTAAAATAAAAATATAGTTTATAAAAAAATCAATATTTTCACTATTTATTAAAAAAATCCACAATTTCAAAAGAATCCAAAAAATTCACCCAAAGAAAAATTTTATATGTTCACTTGAAAAAATTATTTTTTTTTATAAAATAGTTTTTATAAAATTTATAAATATTAGAAATGACCCATATTTTAACAAATATATAGCTCATTATTTTGTTTTAAATTCCATTAAATGACTCTAATAATGATGCGTAGTCAAGTCAAAGAGGTCTTGGGTGTGTTTGTGACTCATTCGGGGTCCAAATCCCCTGAATGAGAAGAAAATACTGGGCGGTATGGTCAGGAGAAACTATGTAGCCCAGCCTGCATGGTTCCGCAACATCGTACGATTGTAGACAATGAAGACCTGGGGGCTGCACAATTTTTCTAAAATTTTGTGACCTTGGGAACATGATTGTGTGGTGTTGAAGAACATTTTGACACTGCGGTTTTGTATAGCTTGCACATGATTAATGAAATTGTGAACCATAAACATGCAGGTTTTTTACTTAAGTAGTGACTTGAGCACGATTTTCCCAAATTGTGTGGAGAAACCATGTGACCCCTATTTTGAGGGTGAAATGAAATTTTCCCCTAATTTATCTATTAACATAATTATATTTCTCCTCCTACTCAATCTAGTGAATGAGGGAGTTATTCTTCTCTTGTTGATCTCCATGAAGCCAAACTAGGCCTTGAGATAAATTTATCACCCAAACTGCAAATCATGATCTCTTACAAGCATCTGATTTGTCTCCATAAGGAATACATGTCTCTCAACTTTAATCTAAGATTATTTCTAGATCCATTATGCTATTTAGGTTCAAGATATTTTTCACTATTTTTAGATACTTAGATCGTTTATTCTATTTCTCTCAACCTACATCGAATATGAGGTCTCTATCAGAGGAGGATCAATCAATGAACATATGGTATGTGGTCTCACCAATTCCTCCATGAGTTTTGATGTCTTGTAGCTATGTCATTGTTCCGCACCCAAAAATTTGCAAAGAATCCCTTTTTATGGAGTTATTTCATATAAAATTGATCACCGCCCCATGACACACATCCTTTGATCCTTGTTTAGTTGTTTAGAGGATTTTAAACGCACTTATGGTTACCCCTTAGGTGGATAACTTTGAATTGGGCATTGTAGCTAATTGCTGAATTTCATAGAATTCCTTCTATGCATTTGACATAGATAATAAATTGAACTACCCTTATTATATGAATATTTAATCAAACCCAACGTACCTCCAATGTTTCTAGGCCACATATACTTGGAATTACCCATGTATTAAAGTACCTCAATGACTATGTCACCCCTTCCAAATAACTTTTGAGCATTAGGAAATGAATTTCCATTGGTAATTGAATTAAGTGGATTGACTTGAGGGAATGGATTATACATAATGGTTTAACTTCCTTAAATGAATTTAAATGGTTTAAATGAAATGTATTAAATAGAATTAATTATTCATGGTGGGTTTATTTCATTAAATACACAAAATTGATCAATTGAAATGGTTTATAATGGGTGGTAAGACCACACATTTTTTATGCTTATTTAAATTATCATTTATAATTGTAATACCTTATTGTAGTTGAACTTGAAAATTGGGATAAATGAGAGGCAAATCCACATATATTGGTTTATTAATTCAATTGTGCATATGTTATAGGTTGTGGTATTGTAGTAAGGTTTTAGTTGATCATGATGGTATCACACTCCATTACATTGGGTGGTGGGCATGAAGTCTCACACCACTGAAACTAGTTGGTCATTAAGCTTGATGTTCCACGCCCCTTGATAAAGAGTCAACATGATGGAACACTCACAATCTCAAATAAAGAGCATGACATCTCTTACTCATTAAGAGATCTAGGGAATGTACACTATTTCTTAAGCTTATATGATTGATTGACTAGTTATGGATTTCTGAGATATTCCTCTGTCTAGCTAAAAACTAGTATCCTAGGTATATGGCCATTAACATACACATGTACTTGATTCATATATATTAATGAAATATATGAATATATATATATATATATATATATATATATATATTACTATGTATATAAATACTGGTCCGAAATTCTCTTTGGCCATGAGTGGAAGTAGGTTGTGTTGCCAGGTGTCCCTTAGGAACCAGAGTGGACATTTATTTATTTATTCATATTTTTTAATTAATTATTATTACTTACACACTATTTAGTTAAGAGTACTACTTAAATTACATCTCGACATAGTTTGTGATTTTCTACTTTGTTTTTTTGTAACACCTTACTCAAGATGCCATTGGTACCTATGAAGATTATTCGACAACAAGTGTAGATATGGATAGGGGACCTTCTTTAGGATGTGGATACTTACTGTTTATATAGGGATATCAGGATGTGAGGATGGGGCATCACTCAAGATGCTAGTGGTGCATCTTTTTGTTCTTTTTTTATTTTTTATATGCATATCCCTTGTTCCCTTTTTGTGTATCATCATGTCATGCATCCTTGTATATGAGACTGCTTAGTGGATTATAATTATTATCTGGTTGTTTAGTTATTTACCCTTTTGTCACTTTTTTATTTATTATTCTTGTTATATATCTTCTTTATATGTTGTATTTTTTTTGTTTTATCCTCTGTTCGATTAGGATAATAGGGTGCAGTCTCCCCACCATACCACTTATTCACCCTCACAACTAGTCGGTAGCCTTTTTTTTATGGGGAGGCGTACTTGATTCCATGTGACCCACCAACTCAAAGAACAGGTTCAGTGGATCCGCAGTTGGGATGTCAGAAAATGGTATCAAATGGGGGGTTTATTTGTTTTTATTTGTCTTATAGTTTGGGTATTATGTATGAGACTAAGAGTTAAAGGAATTTGAAAATGACCCTATTCCAGGACGTAGCTATCACATGTTCTAGGGAAACCGAAATTACATGGGACGGGTAATTTCATTTATTTATTATTCCTTTTATAGTTGGTAAAAATTAACTCTTGGGCGATTCACTTGTTTTATGTTGTCAATATATTGGTTTGATTGAAATGATATTTTTTTAACATGGCCTTATGAAATTAGGAATCTTCATTACATGCATCATTATAGAAATAATATGACTAATATACCCTGAATTTTGTCTTGTAACATCTATTTTTAACATTTATTTTCATGTCAAATATTGTTAGTGTCTTGATTATGTATTCAAATTTACTGATAATTCATGGAGGAATTGGGAAACATAATTGATACTTAAAGATCCCACCTTGACCTAATAGAATTTTCTTGAATAGGGTAGAGTATAAACCTTAATCAATTAATTATGGCATGTTGATCCATGGTCTATTGGGTGCATTGGGTGGAACATGTAATGGTGTGGGTTAAGTGGATGCCATATTTTTGTTCATAAAGAGTATGGGCCCTAATGGATCGGAAATGGAAATCCACCTAATTAAACCATTTTGAAGTGATTTAAATATTTCAAATAGCACAAATTTAAAATGAATATAACATTTAAATTTAAGGTTTCCATTATATACAAACGAAACAAGGACTTAAACCAAGACCCAACCTTAGTAGTGGGTACTGGGGTATCTTTTACGTTCTTATGGCCTTTTTGGTCTCTTCTACCAACTAGACCTCTCTTTTAGAGCAGGAAGAGAGGTGTGATCATTTCTATCGGAAGGTTGTGCACATGTCCTAGATTCTAATCTATAATATTCTTTGTTTGTTAAATCTCTTCTAAGGAATGTGTTTGGAATTGTTGTGTTATGCTGCTATGATTCCCTTCAGTCATACACCCTGAAAGCGGTGACAACCATTATCCTAAGGTGGAGGTCCTTGAGATTGGAGTGATTCCTCTTATAGTTCCACCTATGGAACCTCTTCCTATTCTAGATATGGGCACTGAAAAACAGTTTTTATTGTGCTTCCATAATATATTACATTCTATGGAACGTGTAGTTCAACAAACCCTGAGTATGGTAAAGTTGACTCGAAAATTCAAATAGCAGCAACATCCCACAATTTTTGAGGATGGAAGACCATATGTTGGTAAGTCTTTGTTCAAATATTTTCTATATATATTTTAACATCTATAATAACCTCTATATCATAGTGTCAACCTTACTTCATATATGATGTTCGATTCTTCTAAATTGTGGTTCGACATTATCACCCAAGATGATCAGTATAAAGATATAGTTTGGGATGGTTTACAGACTATATTTTATGAATATTTATTTCCACATACTCTAAGGGATTCCAAAAAAAATATTATTCATGATCTTACAAAAAGTAATCATGTCTATCATAGAGTACTTCGATCGTTTCATAGAGTTGTAGTGGTTCTCTTCTACTCTAGCGGGTGATGTCCTTATGATTGCTAGGAAATTTAAGTATGGGATGGAGTATTCCATCAAATTGTAATTCAATGTCTTTTGAATGATGAATATATCATATATCATTAACCAGGATCTTATTACGTAGTGAATCATCATGGATGATTATGATGAGAGTTAGGGTGGTTCGACATCTAGAGTTACCAGTGGTTCATCTTATGGGGGAAAGAGAAATTTTAAGGATACTCATGGAGGTTGTAGGATTTTTTATCCTCATATTGATATCTTAATGATATTTCATTGGTCTTGGAAGATAGGACATACAAAGCCTCATGAATTGTGAGATTTGGTGGAATGTAGAGGCTGTGGTAGGATGGTTCATATACAATGTTTCTATTGAATATTTCCTACAGTGCCCAGTGAGTGGGGATATACTTCTACACCATGATAAGAATTGGTCCAATAGGATCATGTCAGGTTGGTAGCTGCAACACAACTGGCCATTTGGGATGAGGTGGCAGTTGAGGTAGAGGAAGTCAGACTCATGATTCTCAACGCCGTTAGAGTGAGCATGCTCATGGTAGTCAGGTAGTGACTCAATGCTGCAAAACATGTCAGTTTTATGGAGTCCATCATATTCCATAGGGGTATAAAATTATACCTTCATCTGTATGAGGTTCTATTCTATATCCCTCCACTTTAGTGTATAATTAATTTGAAATAGGAGCATCTAACTCATTCATATCTGAGGCTGTAATGGAATGTCTGGGCCTCAATATCGAATACTTTTATGGAATTTGTATGCTTGATACCACATTAGGCATCTAATTATTGTTCTTTATCCATTGAAATGAATTTACCATTGATATAGGTGGATATCTATTCATATGGAATCTATAAAGTTTCGATATAATGTTATTTTATATAATCATCGCAATGGATAGTTAGTTCTCTACTGATCCCATATTTACTGCTATCATCAAAGGGTGATTTTTACATCACCACAGGGGTTTTAGAATATTAATAAGGAGAATGGGATGTCAATGAAACTTGAGCTAGACCCAAGTTATAGAGTTTGGATTGTGTGATATTTTAGACCACAAATCTTTTCGTAGATGATCAGGGGTTATTGGCCATAGTTTTCTCTATTATAGTGCAGTGATTCAAGAAATTATTTCATTTTGACTTATTTTGTCTACCTCCAATGATAGATATAGATTTTGGTTCATAGAGCATAATCTATGACCATTCCTCCTTATTATATAGAACTTATAGTACTTCTAAAACTCAAGTAGAATTTGGAGGATCTAGAGGCTAAAAGATTTATACACCCATCACTTATCCATGGGGTTAACCAGTCCTTTTCATCAAGAAATTGAATAGTAACCTAATACAAAATGTGGATTACCTTCATTTGAAGTAGCACACAATAAAAAATAGGTATCCACTCCCTAGAATTTATTACCAATTCGATCATCTCTAAGGGAAAGAGTGTTTTCCATGATAGATGTGAGTTTGGGATATCTCTAGGTGTCCTTCAGGTTATCCAACATTCCTCATAAATCATTCTAGATAATGTATGGTCTTTATGAGTACTTGGTTTTGCAATTTGGACTCACAAACACACTTGTAGTTTATATAAATCATATGAATCAGGTTTTCCTCCCTTATCTAGATTCATTTATGGTAGTCTTTGTTGACGATATCTTAGTGTATTAACACTATAAACATGACCATTCCAACCACATTGAGATCATGATGAATAAAATAAGAGAGAATCATCTCTATGATAAGATCAATAAATTTCATTTTTGAATTAACAAATTACACCTCCAAGGTCACATTATTTTAGAGTCAAAACATTAAATAGACTAGATGTAAGTGAGAGATGTAGTTTCCTAGGGACAACAAATGAACGTTTTTGACTTAAAATGTTTCTTGTGCATAACTATGTATTTTAGATTCTTTATATAGTATTTCCAATTCATTATGGTTCTTCTTAATGTCTTGACATAAAAGGGTGTGAAATTCTTATTGGTAAAATCTTATGAACCATACTTTCTGTATTTGAAGGGAAGTTTGAGTTCAGAACTGATATTGATTATTCCATATCGAGGATGGGTTAAAATTTCATAATTTGATGTATTATGTATTAGTCATGAGATGTTATATTTCTAGATAAGTGAGTTGTCCTGTACGAGTCTCGTTAACTAAGGAATCACAATCAGAATTACCCGATGCATAACCTTTAACTAGATGCGATAGTATGATCCATTTTCTCAGAGACAATACATATCTGGAGAGAGTTTTTTTGTATACACTAACCAAAAAATCCTTTGGAACATCATGAAATAGTATTATTTTAATCTTAGGAAGCATATGTGGGATGAGTACCTACAACTCTTTTATTTCTAGCTTGCCTACATACATGGAAAAAGAAATTTTTTGACTGAAAATCTGATCTAGAAGACTAATGTGATGGTAGTTTAGGAGGCCAGTGGCGAATGGAGGATCATTGAATTATTCTCAGAGATGCACATTGAGTTTCAAGAGGATCATGGTTAGAATATACTATAATCACTATCTGTGACTTATACTCTCCTGGAGTAGGTAAGAGTGAGGAAACTATCTGATCTCATAGGCTTTATCATGGGGAAATAATTTATGATGATGTTAAATATTCAGGTTAGTACATGTATAGGGATGATACATTACTATTACAAGGGTGTGTATAGGTCCAAAAAGGCATCATAGAGGAGATGATATAGGAATTACATGCCACAACATGGTCGGTTTACCCTGAGTTCAGCAAAATGTATCAAGACTTACATCACCAGTATTGGTGGCCTGGTATGAAACATGTGATTGTATAATTAATTAATCAGTGTTCCACCTATTATAAGGTGAAGGTGGGAAATCATCATCAAGAATTTATTTTATAGCCATTTTCCATTCCGGATTAGAAATGGGACAATGTTTCAATGAATTTCATGACTGGTTTAACCAAATCAACTAATGGAAACGATACAGTGTGGGTTATCAGTGATCGTTTGAAGAAGTTTTTATACTTATTACCTATTTGAGAGACCTTGTTAGTAGATCATATAGGAAGTATTTACATCATGGAGATTGTAAGTTATCATGAATCTCCCCATTCTATCCTTTTTAATAGAGATTCTCTCTTTAAAACACAGTTCTATAAGGGTTTGAAGAAGGACATGGGTAGATAGGTTCTTCTGAGAAAGACTTATCATGCAAAAAACAATGGATATATGGATCATACAATTCATATGTTAGAAGACATTATCCATGAATTTTTCCTTGACTTTAGGGGTTCCTGAGAGAAGAAAATTCCCTTTGTATAGTTCACTTATAATAACAAGTTTTAGGATACCATTGAGATGAATCCTTGTAAAACCTTATATGATAGGACTCATCGTTCACATCTGTTCTGGATAGAGGAATGGGAGGTTTCTATGCATAGAACACATCTCATAAAGGAGACTACAATGTAGCTATAGCTGATCAGAAAGGGCACGATGATAGCTCAGTCCAGATAGTAGTCATATGACAACAAACATCATCGACCTCTCATGTTAGAGGTCTATGACAGAGTTTTCTTGTGATTCTCACCCAAGTTGGGCCAAATATGTATTCAAAAGTAGGTTAGGATATCACTTAGGTTCATTGTGCCCATGTATGTTGTGAAGTAGATCAGACCAAGTGGATTTCTAGTTGGCACTTCTTCAGAGATACTGGTATATGCATGGTGTCTTTCATGTATCTCAGCTTTTCTGATACTATCCAGACCCATGACTTGTTTTACAACCAAATGAGGTTGAGTTAGATGTGTATTATCCTTTTGAGGAGTATCTAATTTGAATTTTTGATCTATGTATGATGTCACTTCAAGGTAGGACAGTTTATTTGGTACGAGTGCAATAAAAGCATGACCAAGTACATAATGACACCTGGGAATAAGAAGATGATATACAATCTCTATGGCTGGAACCCTTTTTCGACAATATGTATTTACCTTTATAAGTTCAACTTAAGGATGATTTTATTTAATGAGGGGAGGTTTTAATGACCCATTATTTCTTGAAGGAAAGACTTATTTGTTTTCGGTTTAAATTTCTTTAAACAACCTTAATAATGATTTCCAATCAAGTAAAGGAGGTATCAGGTTAATCTAGGGATCATTTGGAGTCTAGAGACCCAGAATGTGGAGACAATACATGAAAAAATAGTTTGGAGAAACCATGCATCTCAACCCATATGGTTCCCCTAAACAATGCAGTTTTAGATCGTAGAGACATGGGATCCATATGGTTTGTCTGAAACCACGTGACACATGGCGCATGGCCGTGAAATACTGCAGACTTTTTTGATAGTGTGGTTTTTAAGGGATTATATATGTTTAAGGAAACTATGCACCATAACAATGTAGGGTATTTTCTTAAGTAGTTTCATAATCATTGTTTTTCTTGATTTTCTCAAATTAGTGGACAAACCATGCACCCCCTACTTTGAGGTTGAAATGAAAATTTTCCCCCTCATTAATGATTTAACCTTTTTAATTCTCCTCTAACTCATTATAGAATCTGAGGGTGTTCTTTTTATCCCATTGATCTCCCTCAATATATTCTAGTATTTGAGAAAAAGTTCACTAACAAACTCTAAATCGTGATCCTTTAGAAGCATCAGATCCATCTTGGTAAGGTCTACATGTCTCTTACCTTCAATCTAAGTGTATTTAAAGATCTATTGTGCTATTTAGGTTAAATATATTTCCCCCTATTTTTAGATAGGTGGACCATTTCATTTCTTTCTATAAACCTACTTTGAAAATAGGATTCAATTATATGAGTAATCATAAACAACTCTAAGATTGGTGGTATCATCATTTTCCACATGACTTTTGATGTATCGTAGCGATGATGTTGTGTCATATTCCATTTTTTGTTGAGTATCCCCTTTTAATTGAGTTCTCTATATAAAATTTATTATTAAACCATGACACTCTTCCTTTTATCCTTATTTAGTTTTTTAGATGTTGATTACCACACTTATGCACACCCCTTTGGTGTTCCCCATGAATTTTCTTTTGTATGTAACTACTAAATTGCCCATAATGACTTATAAATATTATAATTAGATAATTAATTAAATTTACATTGTTACATGGATGTTTAATGGAACCTAAGGTACCTAAGAAGTGTTTGTCCCACCTATACTTTACAATGTAGGAAATTTTGTTAATGACCACGACACCCATTCCAAATGAAGTGTGGGCCTTATGAAGTGAATTTAAATTGATAAATGAATTCAGTGTATTGAATAGATAGAATGGATTATACATGAAAATTTCCTTTAAATAAATGAATTAAAATGGTTTAAATCCAATGGATTGAATGGAATGAATTCTTCATGATTATTTTCATTCATTAAATACTCTAAATATATCCTTTTAAATGATCTGTGAAGGGTGTTAAGACCAAACCTTCTGTTATGATTATTTAAATGCTCACTGAGAATTGTAATGCCTTGTTGTAATTGAATTGGACTATTGGAATACATGATAGATGTTACCTTAGGATCTATATTATAAATAAAATTATACCTATGTTATAGGTTGTGGTATGATGGTAACTGTTCAGTCAATCATGAAGGTATCAAATTCATTTTCATCAGATGTTGAGAATGTCATCTCACACCATTGAAACTAGTTGGATGTTGGGATTTATGTGCCACATCCCTTGATCGAGTGTTGAAAAGATTTCACACTCACCATATCGAGTGACTATCATGATTTCTCACAGTCATTATGATATGTAGGCCATGTACCCTATTTATTGAGCTTATAGGCTCCTTAGACTAGTTATGGATCTCTGAGCTACACCTTGGTCTAGTTTAAAACTAGTATTCTAGGTATATCGTCATTTATGTCACCACATACTTGGTTCATATAGGTGGATGAAATTCATAACTATTCTCTATCTCTATCTCTATATATACTTCTATCTATATAGATACTGATCACATACTGTATCCATCTATGATTCAAAGGAGGTAGAGTCGACATGTGTCCTTTAGAAAGATGACCAACCATTTTTTTATTTATTCAGCTTTGTTAATAATTTATTATTACCTACACACTATTTTTTTACATGCACTATTGGGATTACTTCTAGACACTATTGGTGGTGGCCTACTATGATTTTTATCTCACACCCTTCACAAGCTACCTTGGCTACCTGAGAGTGTAAATTTATTGCACGTATGGGTAAGTGAAAGGCCTCTGCTTCAGGTTGTTGATACTTTATGTCTATAGATGGATTTTAAGAAGCAAAGGACCGAGAATCTCCCGAGATGCTAGAAGAATATTTTTTTCTTCCATTTATTGTTTTTATATATGCTTTTCCCCATGGAACTTTTAATATATCAACATTCCTTGCATCCATATATATGACACTATCCAGTGGATTTTTAATGTTATCCAATTTTTTAGTTATTTACTCTTCCTATAATAGTTTATTTATTTTGTCTATTATATATTTTCTTCCACTATTGTTTGTTTGTTGTTGTATCTATTGTACCACTCTAATAAGAGGGTAAATAGTCCCCACTGTACCACCTCTACACCCTCGCTACTATTCTGTAGCCTGTATAATATGGGGAGACATTCTTGAGGCTATGTGACCCACCAACTTATGGAAAAAGTTTAGTTGATCAAATTTTGTGATGTTTCAAGATTAATTATCATATTTTCTAAGAAAAAGAAATAAAATTAATTTTTTAATAAAACTATTTTTTGAAGAAAAAATGACTTATGTAAAAATTATTACTTATTTTATAATCATTAATTAGTCTATTTTTATTGAGCATGACCTTTATATATTTTTTATAATGTAGTTAATATTATTCATACCACCAATTTTAACATCTTTGTTATAATGGGTGTATTTGTATAATATAATTTTAATAGTATATCTTGGTTCACATAAATTATAATGATATGTTATTAGCATAAAATAAGGAATAATATTCAATGATTATCAGGGTGTTACAACTTAAGACTCCTCAAAGGAACTTCCTCATTCTTCTAGCACCTAATTTATCTCTTCTTCCAATGCATCATATTTTGGTAAGTTCAAAACTCCAAGATTCTTTACATGAATCCTAAAATTTAGGTGAGATGGATTTTTTGAATTCTACTCATCATGGATCACTATTGGTTTTCAAATGAAGAGATGTTATTATGATGAATGCATAGTCAAGAATAATCACAAAATTCCCTTTGAAAGATTAACTGGTTAGATTTTCTTAACTTGTACTTCAATAGACATTCAAAATTAAGTTACACCTACTATAACGTTTATCCATAGTGAAATCATAACATTCCTTCAAGAATATCCTTCCATAATTTTTTAATATACATCTAAAAGCTTTAGTAGTTCAGGTTTCTCACCTTACTACACTGTGTAAACTTCTATAGATCAATCAACCATTAAATTACCCACCACCACGTCTTTCGGAGATTCTACCTCAGCAGTAGTGATAACATAGGCTTAGCCTTGATCCCTTGTCCTTTTTTGAGGTATGTTCCCCTGAGGCTTAGGAAATTCATTTTCATAATGTCCAATCTCCCTGTAATTGTAGCACTAAACAATGGTAGCTTCCTTCTTCCCTTTGCAATCCCGATCTTGGTGGCCTTTTTCACCACACTTGTAACAAACACCCATTCCCTTCAAGAAAGTACCGGGGTGTTTATTCCCACATTTACAATAGGATGGATATTAAAACTTTTCCTTCTTCCCCTTATTTGCATTCCCAGATTGATCAGCTGATCTCTTCATTACTTTCTTTGCTTGAAAGTTATAAGACTTAGAGAATTCCTTTTCTTTCTTGATAGCACATGAGACAATGTCTTCGTACGATGAGAAGGATTGTGAGACTTATGCTCGACGGAGAAATGGTTTTAACCCATAAAAGAAACGATAAATCTTACTTCTTGGGTTACAAATATAATCTCCAGCATACCTTGCTAACATTGTAAATTTATCCTCATACTTTGCGACATTCTCATCCTCCTTTTGTCTAAGACTCAAAAATTTCATTTCCATATCTGCTCAATGGTCACGAGGAAAGTATTTTTCTAATGATAGATCTTTGAACTCCCTCCATTAAATATTTTATACTTCATCATCTTCCTTCGTGTTTTGAATAACCACCATTGATCAGCATATCCAGTGAGGCAGTAAACTGCCATGATAACTTTTTCCCTTTCACTACTTCACAAATCCTGAAATATTTTCTCTAGGGAACATATCCATTTCTTAGCTACTAATGGATTTGTAATGCCATTGAATGTTGGTGGTTTATTCCTCATTAAGAGATCTAACATTGATCCTCTACGCTGTAGATCAGGGTGCTCCATATGGGAAAGGTTATTATTTATAACCTAAGTGAGTTGTCCTAGTATGGTGATTAGCTGATCAACACTAGTTGCATCACCAGCTCCACTATAATTATCTTGAGCATGACAGAAATCCCTACATGGAGTGCGTTCATTGATACAGTATCCATTTCTTCCACTAGGCACCATTTATAAAGAATGGGATTCACTAGATAAGTTTATTAATCAAAATACATAATTCTATACTTATAAAACACTTAAAATAAATTGAACTATTTATGTAAATAATATATAATCATAAAAATATTTTCTTTGAGGAAGTATATACTCATAAACCCTTCATAATGGTTTGTAATGAAAATGAGAGTTATCCAAAGCATATCCCCCAGGAGTGTCGTAACCAAGAGTACAGCAAGGCCCATTATCATGCACCAGTTCTCGTTCGAGTCTATCTCAATGCGGTGTTTTCATGTTTTACCCCTAGGTACATCTATTCTAGAGCCGCCTCTACCTGCTCATATCCATATATGGATGTGTTGCTCGGAAAACTCACAAAATCTCTACAATACCAAAATTCTAGGAATTTCTTCTATACTAATCCTCAAAGTCCATCTTAAATCTATGTGATCTAATCAAAGATTATCTAAATCTAGCTTCCATGGTCTGTACTAAACTTCCTCTAATACCAAGTGTAATTCCCCGACCCCAGTTACCTAGAGTTGGTGCATTATTACATAACATTGGCATGATTACAAGAAAGATGAAATCTAGAAAGACCGATTAGATTAGTAGCTTTGGGAACACTAGATATATTCATAAAGTTTTACATTACATCATAAAAATGAAAACTACAACAAAAAAGTCTCCATAGTCCACACTCTTATCCCCTCATACTATCCCTATAGGTCATTCCTAATTTACTTCTTCACATCCTGGGAAAAATAAAACATAGAAAAGGGGTGAGATCAAATTCCCAGTAAGGATAACAATATAGCGAAAACTTTAATAAATAAGAATAAATATTTAAGGCAATGTATAACTAAAACAAAATCCTTTTAAACATGAACATCAACATAATATGTCAAAAATAAAATTAAATAATGCTATTTATTATTCACATGGATATTGTATGAATCGAATAATCACATTCAATATCAATAACCACTTTCATAATGATAGAATGTATAATGCCAGACTATCATAACTACATGGACAAGGTCTCGTTCCAAGAATACAAATATGATTTTGCCATGGACTTGTGCCAAGATACTAGTTTGTCTCATAAGACCTATCAATGCATCGAGTAGCTATAGCGGGCTCCACCCATCACATATTAAGTCCAATGCATTCCTCATATGAACATGTTTAAACATAACATAAACATTCATTTTAACACTAGCATACGAAATGTCAATACTTTCTCCATAAGCCATGAATGGTATAAAAATAACACATCCACATTCAAATAAATCACAAAACCATCAATACAATATGGAAATATTGTATCATAATAATAAACTTCAAATAAGTTTAAAATCCATCAAAGGATGTTGACATAGATGAAATCAAAACTATTTGAGAGAAATATCTCTTTTTTTGAAATCGTTTAAAAGTATCATAATTATAAAATAAAATATTTACGTTGAAAATATTCTTATAAGATTGTAAGGGAAGCTTTGACGATATTATAATGGCGGAAAATAGCCGCACCCGCCGTATAAGTTAAAAAGACATTCTTACCTTAATTTTGTCTAAAAGGTTAAAAAGGACCTTGTTTGGAAAATGATGGAAATATTACTTTATAAACTTCATATAAAAAGTCAAACAAGGGTATACACGACTTTAACATATTTTCTGTAAAATAGTAAGAATGTTTTGAAATACATTTTTAAGAAACATGGATATGGATGATAAAGAGGTCCCAGTAGATAATTACGTATAAACAACCTCGGATAATGAAGAGATTGTGAAATAACCCTTAACTTGTACTTTTACTTGGTTGAGGGTAGTTTAACCTCTTCATAATGGTAAAATAATTGTTATTAAATTATACAAGAATCATATACATTAATATGATATCATATATGATCTTTAAACATTTCTTTGTTAATAATATCATAGAATTATCGTCGTTTTGGGTGTTAACTTACTAATTTTCTTTTATATTTTTTGTTACATAAGTCGTTTTGTTTATGGATAGGTTGTATCTTATTCATATAAATAATGATATGAAGTCCTTAAACATTATTTTTAAATCATAACATGCTAATTATACTTGAATGGATACGATGAAGAATGAATATCATCGTGTTCGTGGAGACGGTAGTTCGTACGTACGCACGAGCAACAATATCATTCTTTTGATATTAAAATAATATATAATTGGATGGTATATCATATATACAGAATCATTATCATGTTATATTTATTATTTACATGAATTACAAATCATTATTATACCCATCCAAATAATAATATATTGAATAACAATTACACAACGACGTGGAGACGGTAAGTCGTACGTACGAACGTATGGTGACATGTCATTCAAAGGATGGATAGAATACTGAATATGGATGTACCATATTTATAATAATATTAAATTATATAGTAGATACTGGATTCATTATTTTGGAATGGAAATAACAAATAAAGAAGAAGTTGAAGAAGAAATGGATTTGAAAAAGGGTGGTGAAAACATTACCTCTTCTTCGGTTTCTTCCTATTGATTTGATCAAAAGGGCTCTTTAGGTTGGATTTCTGATCAGACTAATTCCTCTAGTTTTAAGTGAGATATGTTGAGAGAGTATTTGGTAGGTGTTGGATGAGTCAAAAGGCTTTGAATGTGTAAATTCGTGAGAAGGGGGGGGGGGGGTTCCCTTTTATAAGAGGGGTGAGGGGCACCTTTGGAAAAGCTAGAAATATTATTTTATAATAAATTCATATTCGGTTTCTAATGGCTCAAAAGTGTATTATTTTAAGGTTAAGGTGGGTATGGGTCGAAAACCACTCAACCAATAGAATTTAGAGAGGTTTGGTTCATTATATTAACCTTATGTTTTAGTTTTAACTCTTAGTTTATTAGTTTGACACTTACCATGTCACTTTGTATTTTTAGATTATATAGTTAATAAACATACTATATACATCCAAGAGATCCCAAATGGGTCCATTAATGATACACCTATCATGATATAAGTCTCTTGGCCGAACTTTAGATTTGTAGGAATTTAATATCAATTAATAATATAAAATTTATTTTTGAAACTCTTTTATGTCAATTTTGACACTATTGAATAATTGATTTTTGTAAAAATCAGAACAGAAGGATTACTTCAAAAAACGTTAATTAAATCAATCTAACATTTCATATTAACCTAGAAAATTATTTTAATTCATAAAAAGTTTCAAATTATATTTATTTGGGTATTTATACTATCAATTATTTTAATTTTTCACTGTTATGGTAATTAATGCATCATCATTGGGTCATAAATAAATTAAATAATTTAATGTCTAAAAATTATAAATAAAATACCACTATGTAGGAAATCGTTTTATATTTCTAATGAATATTTACAATAGAATTTATCTTATGTATAACCATATATTAAAAATGTTTTATTAAATAACATTGATTTTAACTCTTTTAACTCTTCTTTGAATTAAATAATAATAAATGTCATAATCTAATCCAAGTGGACCTAAATGATAATATTTTATTCCTAATGATGTTTTTGGGCTAGATAAACTTGTCCAATAGAATTAGTACATGTGTTAGTGTAATATTAATATCATTTTTACCCTTAATTACCTTTTTTACTTTTAACTGAGGTAAAAAAAAGTAAAAAGTTACTATTCACCAAAAATTATTTTCACCACATTGAACCAAATTTTACTCCTTGATATTAACTATGGCTCTTAGAATTTTGAAATTCCACTCACAGAAGCGGTAAAATTATGTTTTATGAAAAATTCAGTTTTTTACCTACCACTTAGTGGTTTCACTATTCATCAAAAAATGAAGTTTTTTAGAAAAAATCTAGAAATTCAGCCTAGGATAATTTCGATATTCCAAATCCAAAAATGAATCCTATTTGGAAAAATAAAATTTATAAATTTAAAAAATTGGGTATTAATATTCATAACGGCTAGTTTGATTGGTTGTGGTGTGTTAGAACTCGATGTTGCGTACAACACACGTTGTTGCATTATTCAAAGGGAAGCGTATTGTAGAAGATTGGGGTGTTACACATCAATAGTTATCATGAGAAAAATCAGGTCATGTCATGAGGCCATGACACAATCCTAACTATATATTTCCCTCATTATGTTTATGATAATCTTTTAACCTAGAAGATATTAAACTTGTAGAATATTCTAAGTTAAGGGCTTGTTCTTATGGGTATCTGATGAAGTAAATGCTTATGTAAAAACGTGTAATAAGCACTTGGAGATTTATTTTCTAATTTATGTCTTACAGTTAGTAATAACAGAAATTGATATTATTTTTTTCTTCACAACACAGATTATGTATTACTCTTAGTTGTAAATTTATTACGTATACTCTTTATTGTCACAATTATTAATTTTAGAATGAGTCTTACTTTATATGTTGCACAACCCACATTTCTCATGAACATGGTTAGGTTTGGAATTGGTTTCATTGTATCATTGTTTGTATTCCTTGAAATGTTCACCTATAATTCTTGGAAAATGTTATGTCAAGATTCTTATATTATAGATTTCCTTATGAAAACAGTTTATGATTAGTTTTAAAGTAATGTTTTCAAGAGGTTTTAATTGAAACATTTTTTTATTTTAAATACCCTAATTGGGCATTCGTATGCTTAGTCTATGTTTTAACATAGATTTTATAGGTATAGTAGAATTTAGTTACACTGTTTGGTGGTTTCATTGTGTAGAATCTTGCACATTCAATTTTTGAAGATTTGTAATAGTTGTATCTGATTCTCTAGGAACAAAACCAAAATGATCATATTTAGTGGAACTTTAGGGGTAATAATCAGTTTTTCTTTTTATAAAAAAATCACACACTTTGTTTTATGTAAAACTGCATAGGTCTAGGGAAGTCCGTGGCTAGGTCGTGACTGTTGGTATCAAAGTATCGATTTAGGCAATCCTAAAAAATTAGAACAACATTAATAACATTATTATGTTTTACAAAATAGATTTTTAGATAGATGATGAAACAATTATTTTGTCTCACGCCACAGAATTTTTAGAACACATAATTGTCGAGTCATATTCAGAGGCATACCATCCATTTGTGAACCCGCATCTAACTTGTAAATGACTTTATCAATTGTCTAAAAACCCAAATAACTTTCTACTTTATCATGGACCGAGTCACATTTACGAACTCATGTCGCATGTGGAACATTAATTTTTTGCACACAAATAAAGGTACTACGAAGGCCTCGTTTTGGGCTTCACCCTATCAGATGGTTATCAGGCCATATAGAAGTTACATGGATCTGCTGAATTGGAGGATCCCTACATAGCCTATATGATAAAATTCATGAGTTTCAGTAGGTATTGGAGGATTTACAACATTTGGTTTTTATAAAACCGTGTCTTATGATTGTCTTATCATAACCACATTCATTTCAATACCTCCAAACTCTATACCTCTTGTGCCACCCTTCTAATGACCTACTGTTGCCTACATGAGTTTTACTCAAGCTGCGAGAGGTGTATCTGGGCGAATGAAATTGAGGAATTTAAGAATTTTTTGGGAATCAATCTAACCAGGAATGTCTTCGACGACGGTTGACATGGTGAAGGGGCATCAGGGGTGAAGTCTGTGGGTTGGTAATGATAATATTAATAGAAAAAAGGAATTACGAGGATGTAATTTTTTGAAGGGGGTATAACGCGACGCCAAAAACCTTTTAATTTGTGATATTAATAATTTTTATGGAATAATTATCATACTTACTAGTATGATTATCAATGTAAATATTATTTCACATTATTTATAGAAAATTTAAAAAAACTATTTTTATTAGACAACATTTATTCTAATAGAATTATTATTTAATCGATTATTTTATATAATAATTATACTAATATATAAATATAGCTAATTTGTTATTTTGTTTCAAAATATGATAATTATATATATATATTTATATATAAATATATTTGTGTACAAGATTTTAATTATATGAAATTATGATATAAAACTAATACTATTATAAAATTATAATTTATATTGAGCTTTTAAACGATATTGGAAATTATTATTGTAATGTATTTTAATGACATTATTATGTAAAAGTACACTATTTTAATTTATGAGGATAAATATTTAATAAATTATATGATTAATTATATGGGTTATATATATTTTTAAAATTATGATGTATAAATATTATCAATTTTGAGTAGATTAATGTTTAATAACATTATTAACATTTTTGATTTTGTTTAATGAAATTATAAATATAAAATATCATTATTTTAAATAAATGATTAAAATTGTACATATATGAATGTTCTTTTAATAAAAATTATGTGTACATTGAATCATACATAAATATATATATGTGTGTGTGTAATATTAACATTCTTTTTAATGTTTCAAAAATACCAATATTTTGTTCAAATTATGATAATTATTATTATTATTTTCAAGTTAATAGATATTAAAATTTTTTATATAACTTTTTAAAAATTATTTTATAATATATATATATATATATGCTTTATAAGATTTAATAATAAAAGTCTTTTACATTTCAATGTATTGATAAAATAAGTTTAATAGATTATTAGTTAAACATTGAAAAGTTTAAATTTATTAATAATATAATATATTATAATTATAGAATAAGGATATAATGAAATAAGAATAATAATATAAGAGTAAAAATATTATAATAATTATAAAGTAAGAAATCAGATAAAGAAAAAAAATAAAGAAATCTCGTAAAGGGATTTGGAATCCGCGTTTTTTGGGTGTCACACCACGTTGAGGGTGAGTGGGAGATCCCGCGACAGTCTCACTCAGTAGGGGCCTCCTCGGGGGTTTGGTATTGAGCAGGATTCGGACCATGGTGAACCTTGAGATGTCCAAGAGGCTTTGGTGGTGATCGTGCAGCGTCAGGTCGTGTCGAGGAATCAAGGACGCGTGACATGCATGCTTCGTCCAACAAGAGGAAATTGACCCTTAGTCCAATCCGATTATGAGAGTGATCAATGAAGAAGCTTATACAGGACACTGGTGGTTCGATCATCGATGTGGGTATAAAACATGTCATGAAGATCCACCACAGATCGATGTTCGGGAGTTGAGGTTTTCTAATCGAATTCGATTCGGAAATCTCAGTCCAGTTTTAGGTCGAGTTTGGGTTTATTTCTATCTGATTTTAAATTATGTTTTATGTTATAAATCTTTAGATCTATTTTATGATTTTATTTTATTTAATTTAATGAATTCATGGGTTTAATATTGATGTGGGTCTTCCCCTAAACCTTTGTTTTCCTTTTTTATTTTATTCTTCCATGGTTTTCTTCTAATGTCCTAATCCGTTAATTTTTTTCTTTTGGACTATAAACTGTGGGTATATTGTTTAAGACTACTGATTTGATTCCCTGACCTTATTTAACTCTGAATAATATTAGTTATGTCAATTTTGTTTCATTATTTTTCACTAATTGATTGAATGTGAATTGTGGCATCTCTTGTTGTAGTTCGAGCCTGCACAACAAGCCTAAACCCATCACTATAACAAAATTATTAAAAGTCTCTACTGGTCCTGGTTAAACAATATAGGAATGTCTATAAAGGTCTTACTCCTTTGTGTAATTTAATATGGGGAAATCCTTGTTTGATGCTATGTGGGTGTGTTCCAGACAACATAAATGGGTTAACGTTTCTATAATCAAGTAAGGGATTAATTATGAATTATTTTTTGTCTTATGCTCTTCATAAATATCTGGAAGGAACCTCATTTCTTTATGTAAATGTTATAATTTTTATTTTTCTAGTATTTGTTAGGGATTATTATTTTTCATATACTATCCATGAAAATTTTCATATTTACATAATAATATATTTCTTGAATTAAATCTTTCATGATTATATTTACATTATGAAAACCTATTTTTAAATTCAGTTTGGTGTAAGGTATTTAATCATTATACATATTAGAAGGGATAATTTCATGTTTGTAAAATCAGAATAAGAGTGTTTTTATAGTACCTAGATCTCATTTATTCATTAATGAAACTTTTACGGGGTTATCTTTACATCCAAATCACGTTATGTTTAAGATTATGGTCTTGAAAGGGAAATTTATTTAGATCAATTTATACTCTCTATTTTCTTGTTTGTGTAAGGGTCTTTTTTTTACACTTTGTCTTCTTTTGAAAAATCATATATATATATATATATATATTGATATATATATATATATTGATATATATATATATATTCACACACAGATATATATATATATATATATATATATATATATATAGTTCATCATCTTAAACCTATTCTGGATTTCTAAATGTTCTTCATCGGTGTTTAACTAATGCGAGCAGTACATGTTTTTTTGTGAAATGAAAAAAATATTCAATTATTTATATGTATATATGGTTTATTTAAAGATAAGAATATATATATATATATATATAATCTCTATGGTGAATCCATAATTTTAATGGTTTACAATTTTTTGTGCATTAGTACTTCTATGTTTGGTGATAATGAATGGGTACATTTAAAATGATTTTTAATTATGAAAAATTGAATATACACTTAGTGTATATTCAGACATATAAAGATAATTCAACCCATATCTACTTCATGCTCCTAAAAATTATTTTTAATATTTAAATAAGGACATGGATGAGAATAAATTTTTGGGTTTAAATGGATTTGTATTATTTATGAAAAACATTAGTTCTATATATGTATGAACATGCTTTTATATACTTTAAACCTAGCACAAGTTTTGGTTTTCAATCCATTGATATTGGTAATTAAATAATGTAATGAAGTATTTATTAATTGTAAGGTTTTAAAATACCTTTCTGTCTGGTAAAAAACCCATTTATACACTTTGTATTTTTGGTTATATATATATATTCACACAGTTTTAAATAAACATATATTATTCCCATTTATCAGCATATGTTTTAAATACAAATGATATCTACCTTAAATTTAAATTATGAATATTGTAATACAAAATGTTTACATTCATAATAAGGACATTAAGATTTTAGGTTATCATTTTCTGTGACAAAACCTGAATTTTATGGGAATTAGATATCATTACCTGTGCTATAATCTATTTTCCATACTTTTTATTTATTAAATTACCATAACCATGTTGTTTTTAGATTTTTTGTTGACAATATATGGATGAATAAATATGTATATGTAAATTATAATTAATATAATTAAACTGTTATAACCAAATATGTATTAAAGAACTAAATTATTCAATGTGGTATGGGACACCTTGAATAACATGAAATGAGAAATTAAATATTCAAAGTGGTATGGGAAACATTGACAATACATCCTTTCTTGGAATTTGAGGAATATATTGGACATAGTATTTAATGTTTCCGGGACTGGTTAATGAATGCCCTATGGGTTGGGGACTGGTAAATGAAGTCCCTATGGGTTGGGTACCGGAAGACAAAATCCCTACTATGCATCTCTAGATCTCATGAGAGAAATCCAGTCATGGAATGATGACTTGACACGGTCCGACATTATACAATTCCCTCATTAGGTTTATAATAATTAATTCACAAATAATATATTCGACTAGTAGAGTATTCATGGTTAAAAGATTGTACTTATGAGTATCAGAAGAATTAAATGCTTATGGCATAACGTGTAATCACCAATCAGAGATTTATTTTCCAATATATGGATTACAATTAGTAATGACCGAAATTGAAGATAATATATATGCAGAAATCGGATCATGTATTACTCTCAGTTGTAATTTTTTTGGTTACACTCTTAAATGTCACACGTATTAATGTTAGAATGAATCTTACATTATATGTTTGAAACCCATAATTTTGTACGTACATGCTTATTTTTAGAATAGTTTTCATTGTAACCTTGTTAGTATTCCTTGAAATGTTCACCTATAATTCTTGAAAAAATGTTATGTTATGATTCATATATCTCAGTATTCTATACAAAAACGTTTTATATTTAGTTTTAAATGAATGTTTTGAAGAGGTTTTAAATGAAAAATTATTTTAATTTAAAACCCCTTAATGGGAATTCATATGCCCACCCTATGTTTTAACTTAATGTTTAGAGGTATAATAGATTTGAGTTACACTGTTTGGTGGAACCATTTTGGAGAATCTTTCTCTTTTAGTTTTTGAAGATTTTTAATAGTTGTATCCCATTCTCTAGGATCTAAACAAAAAATATCCTCTATAGTGGAACTTGATGTGTAATAATTAGATTTTATTTAAAAAAAATTACACACCATGTTTTATATAAAACCGCATAGACTCTAAGGATGTTTGAGGCTAAAGCATGACATTTGTTATCAAAGGATCGGTTTAGACAACCTTGAAAAATTAGAACAACATTAATAAATTGATTATGTTTTACTAAGTATATTTTTTTCTTAAAATTGTCAGATGGAAGATGAAAAATCTATTTATCTTTCACCACTGAATTATTAGAACACATAATTGTCAAGTCAGGTTCTGAGGCATACCATCCATTTGTGAACCTGCGTATAACCTGTAAATTCTTTTATCATGTTTCTAACAACCCAAATAGCCTTTTATTTTATCATGAAATGAGTCACATTTACTACCTCATATCAGAAGTGCATATTTATTTTTATGCACACAAAGAAAGGTTCTACAAAGGAGTATTCTTTTGTTTCACCCTATCTATGGGTTATCTAACCATAGAGAAGTTCCATGAATCTACATAATCGAGAGACCCCTGCACAACCTATATGATAAATGTAATGAGTTTTAGTAGGTATTTGAGGCCCAAAAATATTTGGTTTTTATAAAACCAAGTCATTTCATTGGTCTATCTGAACCATGTTCATTCTAAAATCTCCAAACTCTATACCTCATGTGCCACTCTTTCGAGGACCTACTGCTTCCCCATGAGTTTTAATCGAGATGTGAGAGGTGTATCTGTGCGATTGAAATTAAAGAATTTAATAATGTCTTTCGGAATCAATCTATCCAGAAGAACCTACCAAGAAAGTGTCCGACGATGGTGGACTTGGTGAAGGGGCATCAAGGTTGAAGTATGTGGGTTTGTAATGTGAAGCATAAGAGTAAAAAGGAATTGCGAGGATGCAATTCAATTTGGGGGAATAATGTAATGCCCTGAACCTTTTTTATGTGTAATAATAATAATTTTTATGGTTTAATTATCATAGTTACCAGTATGGTTTTTGATGTAAATATTATCTCACTTTTTTTACATATTATTTAAAATAACTATTATTATTAAACAACATTTATTCTTATTAAATTATTATTTCATATATTATTTTAAATAATAGTTATAATAATATATAAATATAGAAAATTTATTGTTCTGTTCCAAAATTTGAAATATATATATATACATATGTATATTAGATTTGAATTATATGAAGTTACGATATCAAACTAATACTATTATAAAATTATAATTTATATTGTGGTTATAAATGATATTGAAATTTATTAATTTAAAGTATTTTAATGGAATTATTTTTTAAAAGTGCTCTATTTTAATTTATATGGACAAATATATAATCTATTATATGAATAATTATATGAGTGTCATATATTTTTGAAAATATGATGTACACACAATATAGATTTTAATTAGATTAATGTTTAATAACGTTATTAACATTTCGTATTTTTTAAATAAAATTATAAATACAAAATAAATTTTTAAAATATAATGACTAAAATTATATATTTATGAATTGTCTTTTAATAAAAATTATAGTTACTTTGAATTGTACATATATATATATATATCTGTGTGTGTGTGTGTAATAATAACATTATTTTTAATGATTCAAATTTTCAAATATTTTTTACAAATTATGGTAATTATTATTATGATTTTCATGTTAATATATATTCAAAATTTTAAATTAATTTATAAAAAATTATTTATTATATATATATGTTCTATAAAATATAATATTAATAAACCTTTACATTTCAATGTATTGATAAAATAATTTTAACAGGATATTAGACAAACTTTTGACTTTTTAATGTTATTAATAAAATAATATATTATAGTAATCGAATAAGGATATAATGAAATAATAATAATAATATAATATTAATAATTTTATAATAATAATAAATTAAGAAATTGGATAAAGAAAAAAATAGAGGAATACTGTAAAGGGCTTTTGGATCTGTAATTTTTGGATGTCACACCACGTTGAGGGTGAGTGGGAGAGCCCGTGGAAGTCTCGCTCATTATGGGCCTCTTAGAGGGTTTGGAGTCAAGCAAGGTTCGACCCATGGTGGACAGTGGGTTGTCCGAGAGGCTTCGGTTGTGATTGTGCAGTGTTGGGCCGTTTTGAGGAATCCAGGTCAGGCAGCGTGCAGGCTTCGTCCAACATAAAGAAATCAACCGTAAGCCCGAGCCGATGCCGAGAGAGATCAAGCAGGAAGCTCATACAGGCCGCTGGTCGTTCGATCAGCGATTTGGGTACAAATCAGGTCATTATGATATACCGCAGATCGATGTTTGTGAGTTGAGGTTTTCGAATCGAATTAGATTTGGTTATCTCAATCCAGTTTTCTGTCGAGTTAGGGTTTCTTTCTCTCTAATTTTAAGGTATGTTTGATGTTATGAGTCTTCAGATCTATGTTATTACTTTATTTACTTTAGGTTTTGGATTTATTGTGTTTAATTGTGACTTGTTTTTTCTCCTAATCCTTATTTTTTCCTTTTTTTATTCTTCCATGGTTTTCATCTGCAGTGCTAATCCATGAAAGGTTTACTTTTGGACAATAAAATCTGGTTATATCATTTTAGTCTACTAATTTGATTTCATTACCTTGTTTATTTCTATTTTATATTAGTTATATAAGTTTTTTTGCATTATTTTTCTCTAATTTATTGAATGTGAACTGTTGCATCGGCACCTAAAGTCCAAGATTTCACCTCAAGCCTGAACCCATCCCTATAACAAAGTTATTAAAAGTCTCTACTGTTCCCGGTTAAACAGTATAGTTATGGCTATAATGGCCTTACTCATTTCTGTAATTGAATGGGGGGAAGCCATGTTTGAATCTTTGTGGGAGTGTTTAAGACAACTTGAATGGAACCACATTTCTACAATCAAGAAAGAGATTAATTATGATTTATTTTGTGTCATATGTTCTTCATAAATTTCAATAAATAACATCATTTATCTATCTCAAAGTTATAATTTTTAATTTTCTTTAATTTCTAAGGGATTATAAATTTTCATATATTGTCCACGCAAATTTCCATTTTTTATTTAGTAAGATATTTCTTCAATTAAATCATATAAGATTAAATTTACATTATCAAACCTATTTTAAAATCTAGTTCGGTGTAATGGATTTAATATTTATACATTTTACAAGGGATAATTTCATGTTTTGAAAATCTACATAAGAATTTTTTTATAGTACCTACAACTCATGTATTCATTAATGTAACATATAAGGGGTTATTTTTAATCTTAGTCAGGGTATGTTTATGGTTATGGTCTTGTATGAAAAATTTATTTATTTATATCAATTTATACTCAATATTTTCTGGTTTGTGTAAGGGTCTTCTTTTTACTCTTTGTCTTCTTTTGCAAAATCACATATATATATATATATATACTTTAATATATGGATATATATATATTCATATATATATATATATAGTTCATCATCTTAAACCAATTTTGGATTTCTATATGTTCTTCATCCGTGTTTAACTAGTGCGAGCGGTACTTGTTTTGTTGTGAAATGAAAAACCTATTCACTTATTTATATGTATATACGGTTTATTTAAATATAATTATATATATATAATCCCTATGGTGAATCCCGGATTTTAAATGTTTAAATTTTTACACAAATTATTATTTCTAGGGTTGATGATGATGTATGGGTTCATTTAATATGGTTTTTAATTATAAAAAACCAAATATACACTTAGTCTATATTTTTACATATACACATAATTAAATCAATACCTATTTCATGCTAATAAATATGATTTTCAATCCTTTAATATGGACTTGGATGAGAATAAATTTCAGGGTTTAAATGGATATGTATTATTTATGCAAAACATTAGTTGTATGTATGTATGAACATGCGTTTATGTACTTTAAACATATCATGAGTTTTGGTTTTCAATCTAGTGATATTGGTAATTAAATAATTTAATGAAGTATTAATTAATTGTAAGGGTTTAAAATACCTTGTCTGCCTTGAAAAAAACCTATTTATACACTTTGTATTTTTGGTTATATATATATTCACACAATTTTAAATATACACCTCTGATACACATTTATCAGTATGTGTTTTTAATAAAAATGATATCTATCTTAAATTCAAATTATAAATTTTTGAATATAAAATGATTACGTTCATAATAAGAATTTTTGGATTTTTGGGTTATCATTTTATGTGACAAAACCTATATTTTATGTTCATTAGATATCATTACATGTGCTATAATCTATTTACTATACATTTTATTTATTAAATTACCATAACCATGAAGTGTTAAATTTTTAATGACAAATAATGCATTACTTTGTATGTATATGTAAATTATAAAGAATATAATTAAACTGTTATGACCATTTATAGATTAAAGAACTATATTTTTGACAATGGTATGGGACACCTTGAATATTATGAAATGAGAAATTAAATATTCAATGTTGTATGTGAAACATTGAATGTAATACCTTTCATAGAATATGAGGAATGTATTGGACCCAGTATTTAATGGGTTGTGGAACTATTAATGAAAGCCCTATGGGTGGGGGACCGGTTAATGAAATCCCTATGGATTGGGTTCCAGTTAACAAAAGCCCTACAATGCATCATTTGTTCTCATGAGAGAAATCATGTCCCGTCATGAGGCCTTGATACAGTAAAACATTATACATTTACCTCATTATGTTTATGATAATTAATTAACCAAGAGGATATTCGACTACTAGAATATTCATTGTTACGAGGATGTGCTGATGAGTATTAGAAGATATAAATGCATATGGCATAAGGTGCAATCACCACTTAGATATTTATTTTCCAATTTTTGGCTAATAGTTAATAAGGAAAGAAATTGAAGATATTATTTATGGGAAACTCTGATCGTCTATTACTCTTAGTTTTTAAATATAGTACTTATACTCTTGCGTGTCACACTTATTAAAGATAGAATGAACCTAACATTATATGTTTAAAACCTTACATTTGGTATGAACATGCATATTTTTGTAATAGGTTTCATTGTAAACATGTTAGTATTCCTTGAAATGTTCACTTATAATTCATGGAAAAATTCTATTTTATGATTAATATATCGTATTATTCTTTATGAAAACATTTTATGATTAATTTTAAATGAATGTTTTCAAGAGGTATTAATTGAAACATTATTTTATGTTCAAACCCCTTATTGGGCATTCATATTCACACCCTATGTTTCAACATTAATTTTACACATTTAATAGATTTGAGTTACACTATTGGGAAATAGCATTCTGGAGACTCTTGTTGTTTCATTTTTGGATGATTTAAAATAGTTGTTTCTGATTCTCTGGGACCAAAACAAAGAATATCCTCTTTAGTGGAACATGATGAGTAAAAATCATCATTTATATTTATAAAAAAAATTCACACCCTATTTTATATAAAACTGCACTGGCTATGGGGTCGCGAGGGGTCAGGGCATGACATGAATCGGGTGATTTTAGATTTGGATAAGAAATGATAGATTTTTTTATTGAGATGAAATGGGTTATTAATTATGCATCTATGATGAACCTTCTACATGTTGTGTAGGAATATATTTTCTTTGGCGATGAATCGGGTTTTGGTTTGGGTTGTGTTCTTTTATAGGGTGATTGTGTGGTGTCATATGGTTCTATAAATATTAGGACACATTAGAATAATTATGTGACCAATGATACCAAACACATAGTTCTGATTCATGCTCTTAGGGGTTAGTGAAAATACCTTATCATAGAATGTTTTACTATTTATTGTGACCAAAAAATCATGAGTTATATCTTCTCTAAACATGATCTGAACTTTGGTAGAATTATTGGTTGGAGTGAATTCAGTCTATTGATTAGAACACTTCCTACACCCTTTGAAAGGGTAAGGAAATTTTTGAGGCATCGAACATTAAACTTTAAACCCATATATTGAAATAAACGTTAGAAGAGTGGATTCTGATGGGTATCAATGATTAGTTTTATTTGTGATTTAGGGATATGTATAAGGTTATTTTGAATAGTTTGTAATTAACATTCTCTATTCTCAAGATGATTCATCAGGCGAATATCTTGATTAAAAATTTTATGGAAAATGTAATTCTCATTATGGTGGGTAGACCATTGGTGAGTGGTCATTCTATTTGAAGGGTATTCTATATTTCTCAAACAGGAATGTTGTACCATTTTTTATGAGAAATGACATAATGTGGAATTAACATAATTACTAGTCGGTAGTGCACCAAAACAAAATGTTTTATGACATGAAATAATGATTCTATTGTCCTAGAATTATACTATATATCATGAAATTTACTACCCATTGTTTTACATTACATCAGGTCAAATAATATAAGTATAATCGTTTGGTATTGATTCAACTACATGATGTTCAGACATAGTTGTTATAACGAACCATACTTTATATACATTGTTATTACTTCAGAATTGAAGCACACTTATTACAACATATAACCAAACCAAGAAAGGACTGTATAGGTATAGAGTCTTTAGAAACTATGAAACATAAACCACTGGTTCATAAAGCATCTACTTTGCCTCCCATTTATTTCATCATATCTAGAGTCCCTTTTGGAATATCCTACTTAATAACCTTCTTCCTGACCTGGGAAAAGAAAACATACAAAAGGGTGAGATCAAATGCTCATTAAGGGTAAACAAAAGAAATATCAATCACATCATATACTTAAGAACATAACTTTTGGAAATCTTAACCTAAAAAAGAGATTATAATTTCATAACATTGGGTAAATCATAGTAGTGAAATGTAATCACACTAATCATAACATAAAACATTAAAATTTGTTTCATACACACATAATCATAGAGAATCATTTCTTATTAGTCAAGACTCATTGCCACAATTATCTTAGTGGACAAAGCCCATTTCTGAACGGATTTCACTCCTCATTTCAGTCCTGTTTCACTGAACCGATTTAACCTACCATTCCAGCCATGTCTACCTCATGAGATATAAAATCATTACCCAATGCATTGGAGTGAGATATAGGTCCCACCCATCTCATAATGATATAATTCTTATGTGTTCCAGAAAATCATAAACCATTCATCATTGTATAACCCATGTAATAAAAATGGGATTCTTAAACATCGTGACATCATAAAACAATTAATATAAGATAAAGGAATTAATAAATATAATTCCATCACAAAATAATCAAATCAATGTAATAATAGCGATAGAAACAGAACCCTTTTTTATCTTAGATGGAAAATAATTTTGATAAAACATTTGAACTCCATTCTTGAGGAAAATACCCTTTCTAATTCAAAAACACTTTTCCTTTCTTAACATATCATAAAATTCTATACTAAAATAATTTTATTAAAAATAAACTTGAAAAAATGTAAAGGAAGCTTCTTGTAAATAATTTTTTACAAATTCATTCATTTCGTATAAGTTAAAAAAACATTCTTCCCGTACGTTTGTCGGAAAAGTCAAAAAGTACCTCGTATGAAAACGACAAAAGATTTCTTTCATATCTTTTACTAAAAACTCAAAGAAGGGTAAAATTGGATATAAACTATTGTAGAAGGATATAAATATTACATATTGAGGAAACATGGATGTGGATGATAAAATACACCATAGTAAATACCAAAGTATAAACAATCTCGAATAAAAATGAGATTGTGATATTTCCCTTGCCTTAGGTCCGATTTGCTTTGTAAGTGTCCAAAACTGTTGTATAATGATATAAATAATGTTATTGACTTATTCCAGAATCATACATATTTTTATGATATCATATATTGTCATATTCTTAGCTTTTTATTAGTAATATTTCATTACTACTTGTTATTCAGGTGTTTATTACTTTTGGTTCTTATGCGTGTTTTGTCGAATAAATTCATATTTTTCTTTTTAGGTTATAGATACCTCATTCCCAGAATAGTATTAGTGTAATATATATCATTTTAATTCATTAAATTCATTTATATAATCATTATTCAATGAAGATAATGTAGAACTAGTCGCATCACATCGTGGAGACAGTATTCCGTACGTACGCACGAGTGATGATATCGTTCCTATGATCGTGGAATTGTATTGGAGTGTATGTACACCATTTAAGAATCAATATCACTTCAAAATAATCATATATATTCATTATTTATACCATTATACCCATCCATGTAAGGTGGTGGTGGATAATAGATTACACTACGGCGTTGAGACGGTATTCCGTACGTACGCACGCGCGGTGATTTCATTTTCCGTAGGATGGATAGATGGTTAAATAGGGTTGTTTAATACTTATAATAATATATCAGTATATGAGTGATATTGATGTTATTACTTCAGAATGAAACAACTAAAGAAGAATAAGTAGAAGAAGAAATAATGATGAAAGAATCGGTAACGAACATTACCTCTTCTTTGAAGTGCTTCTTTGAGACCTCCTTTTAGGGCACTAAAATTGGTCTTTGAAGAATACCAGGACATCTAGGATGTATCTAGGGAAGTGGAGAGGAGAAAGTGGTAGTGTTTTTCCGAGCTTGAAGGCTCAATGTGGTGTGAGGAATATGGGGAGGAGGTGCCCTTTTATAAGGGAGGAGAGGGGCTTCTTTGGAAAAACTAAAAATTTTGTTTTATTATAAAGCCAAATTCAGTTTTAAATAGATAAAAATTGATTTATTTCGAAGCTAAATTGGGGATGGGTCTAAATCCTCTCATCTAATAGAATTTAGAAATGTTTAGGTTCCTATTTTAACCTTATCATTTAGATTTAACATTAAGTTAAATAATTTTACTTTTACCGTGTCTTCTTGTGTTATAATAATATAAGGTTAATAAACATACTATAACAAGCCAAACGAACCCCAAGTTGTTTATTATTAATATATATAACTGTATCTAAGTCATTTGGCCAAACCTAAGATTTTTAGGAATAAAATAACAATTAATAATATAATATTTGTTTTAAAAACTTTTTTATGTCAATTTTGACACTATTTAGTAATTGATTTTTGTGAAATTAATAACAGAATGATTAGTTCGAAGAAAGTTAATTAAATAAATACTAAAATGTCATATTAACCTTGAAAATTAGTGTAATTCATAAAAAGTCTCAAATTACATATATTTGGGAAGTCATAACATTAATTATGTCAATATTTCATTAATAAGATAATTACTGCATCATATTTTTGTCATAAATAAATTAACTTATTTAAAGTCTAAAAATTACAAATAAATTATAATTATGTAGTAAATATTATTAGCTTTCTAATGAATATTTATAGTTGAATTTATCTTATGTATAACCCTATATTAAAAATGATTTTCTTATTAAACATTGATTTTAACTATTTTAACCCTTTTTTAAATAAATTAATAATAAATGTCCTAATATAATCCAAGTGGGCCTAAATGGTCATATGTTATTCCTAAGGTTTTATTTGGTCGAATTACACTTATCCAATAGAATTAGGACATGTGTTAGGGTATTAATAATATCATTTTACCCTTAATTACCCTATTTACTTTTAACTGTGGTAAATAAAAGTAAAAAGTTACTATTCACCAAAAATTATTTTCATCTCATTGAACCACATTTTACTTACTAACATCAACTGTGTCTCTTGGGTTTTTGAGATTCCACTCATAGAAGCGGTAAAATTATGTTTTATGAAAAATTCAGTTTTTTTGACTACCACTTAGTGGTTTCATTATTCATCAAAAATTGATGGTTTTCAGAAAAATACCAAAATTTCACCCTAGGCTAATTTCGATATTCCGAATCCAAAAATGAAGTAAATTTTGAAAAATAAATTTTAGAAAATTTCAAAACGTGGTTATTACTATTCATAAGAGCTAGGTTTAATAATATTTTAATAGCATATCATTGTTTAGTGAAACTTGGTATTGCGTACGACGCAAACTTTCGAGGAAGGTCACGATTTCGTGTAAAGCAAGCCAATCTAGTGTTGTGTGTAGTGATAGATTGCTTTGATGATTTATAAAAAACAAAATATTTCTCATAAAAGTCTCGGGTGTTACATTCTACCCCCCTTAAAATGAATTTTGACCCCGAAATTCGTCACTTTGTAACAAACTGATGAGGATACTTCTCCCTTATCATATCCTCAAGCTCCCATGTAGCTTCTTCTAATTGGTGGTTCCTCCATTAAACATTCACCAACTGAGTGGTCTTGTTTTGTAGTATTTTTTCGCTACGATCCAGAATTTCTATCGGCTGTTCTTCATAAGAATGATCTTGCTCTAGCAGTACACATTTTGAGCTGAGTACATGTGAAGGATCATGTATGTACTTTCTCAGGAGAGATACATGGAACACATCGTGAACTTGAGAGATATTCGGTGGAAGCTCCAATTGGTAAGCTACCTTCCCAACATGATCGAGTATTTCGAAAGGACCGATATACCTAGGGCTCAACTTCCCCTTCTTTCTAATTCTGATGACCCTCTTCCAGGGAGATATTCGTAAGAACACTTTATCACCCACTTCAAACTATAGGTCTTTTCTTCGGTTGTCGGCATAACTTTTCTTTTGACTCTGAGCTGCTCTTATGTGTTGTTGAATAGATCAGACCTTTTCTGCCATTTAATCAATGATATTAGGTCCTAATAGCTTTCTTTCCCCAACTTCATCCCAGTAAGTTGGAGTCCTGCATTTATTTCCATAGAGAGATTCATAAGGATCCATCTGAATACTTGAGTGAAAGCTATTATTATAATAAAATTTCAACAAAGGTAGGTGTTGATCCCATCCACCTTTGAAATCCATAGAGCAAGCTCTCATCATATCTTCTAGAGTTTTAATTGTTCTCTCAGACTGACCGTCTGTCTGAGGATGATAAGCAGTGCTAAAACTCAACTCTGTATCCAGAGTATGCTGAAGACTTCGCCAGAACATTGAGGTAAACCTCGAATCCAAATCATATATAATAAAAAGTGGTACTCCATGCAATCTTACCACTTCCTTCACATATATCATAGAAAGCTGATCCAGAGATAAATCCTCTCTAATAGAAATGAACTGTGAAGACTTTGTAGGACGATCAACTATGACCCAGATAACATTATTGCCTTTGGATGTTTTAGGAAGTCCCGTGAAAAAGTTCATAGTGACGTTTTCCCATTTACATTTGGGTATGGGTAATGGTTGTAACATCCCCTTAGACTTCTGCCTCTTAGCTTTAACTTGATGACAAACCAAGCATCGAGAGACATATTCAACAACATCTCTTTTCATGCCATCCCACCAGAAGTACTCTTTCAGGTCCCCATACATCTTCATGCTTCCCGGATGAATAAAGAATTTAGAACTATGAGCCTCATCCAGCAGCTCCTTCTTTAATTCGGGGATGGGAGGAACACAAACCCGATTCCTGAACATTATTATCCCATCACAATCAAGGTGGAATTCAGGAACATTTTTCACCTTCTTTTGTAACTCGACATCTTCTTTCTTTGCCTCTTTAATCATCATATGTATAGATGGTTGAACATTCATTTGAGACAGATAAGAATTTTCCCCTTCCATTATAATTCCAAGATCCATCCTTTGTAAATCCAGAAATGTTGGATCTTTTGTGATCTTCATCATGGATAAACTGGCATGGTCTTGTCGACTTAATGCATCTTCCACCTTGTTTTCTTTCCCAGGGTGGTAATGGATTGTGTAGTCGTAATCCTTAATCAGCTCCAACCATCTTCTTTGGTGCATATTCAGCTCCTTTTGTGAGAAAATATACTTTAAACTTTTATGATCAGTATAAATGTCACACCTTTCTCCATAAAGATAATTCCTCCAAATCTTTAATGAAAATATTACTGCAGCTAAATCCAAATCATGAGTTGGGTAATTTTGCTCATGTATTTTCTCCTGTCATGAGACATAAGCTATCACCATATCATTTTGCATAAGAACACACCCCAATCTCTTCTTGTATGCATCACTGTAGATCACAAACCTTTCTCCACTATAAGGAAGTGTGAGCACAGGTGCACTGGATAACCTTATTTTCAACTCCTTGAAATTCTCTTCACATTCCTTCGTCCATACAAACTTAACTCCTTTCTGAGTCAACTTGGTGAGTGGATTAGATAATCGTGAAAATTCTTTCACAAAATGTGAATAATATCAAGCCAAACCAAGAAAACATTAGATCTCAATCACTGTTGTTGGTCTCGACCATCTTTCGATAACCTCTATTTTTGTTAGATCCACAGATATCCCCTCTTTTGAGATTTTATGACCCAAAAATTCAACTTTTTGAAGCCAAAATTCACACTTGGTAAATTTGGCATAAAGCTTTTCCTTTCTCAGGGACTTCAATATAATTCTCATGTGATCTTCATGTTCTTCCTTTGTCTTTGAATATACCAGAATATCGTCTATAATGACTACCACAAACTGATCAAGATAGTCTCTAAAGACTCTATTCATCAGATCAATGAAGATAGAAGGGGAATTAGTAAGACCAAATGGCATCACTATATATTCATAGTGTCTATACCTTGTACGGAAAGCCGTCTTTGGTATATCCTCCCTTTTGACCCTTAATTGATGATACCCAGAACGAAGATCAATCTTGGAAAAGTATTGAGCTCCGCGTAGTCGGTCAAATAAGTCATCAATGCTTGGGAGAGGATATTTGTTCTTGATAGTGATCTTGTTAAGTTCTCGATAATAAATGCAGAGTCTCATTGATCCATCTTTCTTCATAACAAACATAATAGGTGCTCCCCAAGGTGATGCACTGGGGCATATGAATCCATTATCAAGATTTTCTTGGAGTTGCTTCTTCAATTCCTGCAACTCAATTGGGGCCATTCTATATGGTGTATTTGAAATAGGCAAAGCACCCGGTACAAGTTCTATTGAAAACTCAACTTCACGACTTGGTGTAAGTCCAGGTAATTCCTCCGGAAAGACATCATCAAACTCCCATACAATGGTCATATTATTAATCATGAGTTTCTCACCAACCATTTGAGATAAATAACCTTCATTTTGTGGAATCAAGACACATAAGATGGAAGAAATTTCCACTAGAAGGTTATGTTCATCCTTGCATCGATATACTATCATAGATTGATCTGGAATAGGAAATGTGACTTCCCTTCTTTGGCAATTCATATGACCTCCATATAAAGAAATCCAATCCATTCCAAGAATCACATCAAATTCCACTATAGGAAGGATCACAAGATTTGTAGGAAGCACTTTCCCACAAACTTCAATCGGAGAAGAATTATAAACTTTTGATGCTACTGTTGTGCCATTAGGAGTTGTCACAACAAACTCAACATCTAATTGTTGAGGTAATATGGCGATACCATTATAAAATTCTTCAGAAATAAAAGAGTGGGTGGAACCAGAATCAAATAAAACATTTGCTACTTTAGAGTGGATGGTAAGTGTACCTTTCACCACATCGTTATCGTACTCCACATCGCTGATAGAAATTATATGTGACTTTCCTTTTTCTTTGGCCATAAGAGTTTATTGACGTCGACCATCATCATCAACCCTTGGATTTGGGAATTGATTGGCATAATGCCCCATCTCCTTGAAATAGAAACATTGTAGTTGTAACACCTCGAGATTTTATGAAAAATATTCTTTTTAATTTCATTAATGTCTTGTGTTGTACGCTACACCAAAAGGAGCTTGCGCAACATCCATCGTTGACTTTCCTTGCATTACACGCAATCGTGACCTTCCTCGATAACATGTGAATTATGCAATAACGAGTTTCACTAAACAACAATATGCCATTAAAATATTATTAAAACTAGCCATTATGAATAGTAATAACCACTTTTTGAAATTTTGTAAATTTTATATTTCAAAATGGACTTCATTTTTGGATTTGAAATATCGAAATTAGCTTAGGGTAAAATTTTGGTACTTTTCGGATAACTTTCATTTTCTGATGAATAGTGAAAATTACTAAATTTTAATTAAAAACCACCTTTTTAATCGAAATAATTAATAGTGATAAATTATTAATTTGAGTGGTTTCAAAGTATATTTATAATATATTTTTAAAATTTAATACAATGTTGGTCATTGGATGTAATTTTACATTTAAACCAGACATAAACAAGTGTCAATCTTTTGATAGTTATTATCTATTAAGAGCACGCTATTTGATTTAACGACGGGAATTAATTTTTAAATTAAGTAATGCAACTGATATGTTTTTAATTTGGTAAAATAGACATCATTTTTCAGTTCATAATATCAAATATATCTTAGGCCTAATTTTTGGTATTTTTCTAGAAACTTTCATTTTTTGATGAATAGTGAAACCACTAAGTTGTAGTTAAATGAAAATAATTTTTTCATAAAACTTAATTTTACCGCTTCTGTGAGTGGAATTTCGAAAATCCGAGAGACACGGTTGACGTCAGTAAGTAAAATGTGGTTCAATGAGATGAAAATAATTTTTGGTGTATAGTAACTTTTTCCTTTTTTTACCACGGTTAAAAGTAAATAGGGTAATTAGGGGTAAAAATGATATTATTATTACCCTAAAACATGTCCTAATTCTATTGGATAAGTGTAATTCGACCAAAAACAACATTAGGAATAAAATATGACCATTTAGGCCCACATGGATTAGATTAGAACATTTATTATTAATTTATTTAAAGAAGGGTTAAAATAGTTAAAATCAATGTTTAATAAGTATATCATTTTTAATATTAGGATATACATAAGATAAATTTGACTATAAATATTCATTATAAATCTAAAAGGATTTCCTACATAATGTTATTTTATTTGTAATTTTTAGACATTAAATAACTTAATTTATTTATGACACAAAGATGATGCAGTAATTATCTTATTAATGAAATATTGACATAATTGATGTTATAAATACCAAAATAAATGTAATTTAAGAATTTTTATGAATTCCACTAATTTTATAGGTTAATATGACATGTTTTTATTGATTTAATTAACTTTTTTCAAACTAATAATTCTGTTATGATTTTTTAAAAAATCAATTACTAAATAATGTCAAAATTCACATAAAATAGTTTTTCAAACAAATATTATATTATTAATTGTTATTTTATTCCTAAAAATCCATGTATTGACCAAATGACTTAGATAATGTTATATATATTAATAATAAACAACTTGGTATTCGTTTTCCTTCTTATAGTATGTTTATTAACCTTATACTGTAAGAACACAAAAAGACACGGTAAAAGTAAAATTATCCAACTTAAAGTTAAATATAAATGATAAGGTTAAAATAGGAACCTAAACTTGTATAAATTCTGTTTTATGAGAGTATTTCGACCCATCCCCACCTTAGCTTCGAAATAAATCAATTTGGATCTATTTAAAATCGAATTTTGCTTTATAATACAATAATATTTTTAGTTATTTCAAAGGTGCCCCTCTCCTCCCTTATAAAAGGGCACCTCCTCCCTCTCTTCCTCACACCACTTTGAGCCTTTAAGCTCGGCCAACCCCTGACAAATTCTCTTATCCACTTCCCCAAAAACATCCTAGAGGTCCTGGTCTTCTTCAATGACCGATTTTAGTGCCCTAAGAGGAGGACTCAAAGAGGCACTTCAAAGAAGAGGTAATGTCTGTTACCGATTCTTTCAACTTTATTTCTTCTTCCACTTCTTCATATTATGTTGTTTCATTATGAAGTAATAACATAAGTATCACTCATATACTGATATGTTATTATAAGTATGAAAAAAACCTATTTCACCATCTATCCATCCTACAAAAAACGAAATCAACGCGCGTCCGTACGTACGGAATACCGTCTCCACGACGCGATGAGATTCATTCTCCACATTAACCATTCATGAATGATTATAAAGTATATATAATAAGTAATCATGAAATATATGACATAATAATGATACTATATTTATGTGTATATATATGTATTTCTCCTACTTAATTCCATTCAACTCAATAATGAAACGGAAACAACGTTCATGCATACGTACGGCCTACCGTCTCGATGAACGGTGTATTTCTTTCCATTTACTGATCTATTATATATATGTATATTATGAATATGTATTATATATAAATCATGTTTTATATTCTGGAATTAAGTAATCATGATCTATGTAATCATATGAATAATTACAAGTCAAAACACGGACGTCAAATGAAACAATTTTACCCAAAACGCTCTTTAACATGGAATTTACAAAAGAACGGGTAATATAAAGTCATAAGTGAACCATATATGATATCATAACAATGATTATGATTCTTTAATAAGTCAATGACATTATTTAGATCATTATACAGTAGGTTCGGACACTTACGAAGCAAATCGAACCTAAGGTAAGGGATAAATTTTTAATCTCATTTTTATCCGAGATTGCTTATACGTAAGTATTTACTGGTGTTACGTTTGTCATCCATGACCATGTTTTCAAAAAATACTTTCATAAAATGTTTACCATTCTTCCATGGAGGTTTAATGTCATTTTTACCCTTTATTTACTTTTTACCACATTGTATTAATGGAATCTTTCCTTTGGTTACCATATAAGGTATTTTTTGACTTTTCCGAAAAAAGTACGAGGAGAATGTTATTTTTAACTTATACGGCGTGAACATATTTTTATGGTTTCATAACGCCTCATTTTCAAGAAGCTTCCTCTATAATATTTCCTTATTATTTTCAACAAAACCCTTATCTTTTCGAATTTCATGTAATTTTGTGAAAAGAAAATGATTTTAAAGAAGAAAGGATATTTTCCTCAAGAATTCATTTCAAGTGTTTTGTCAAAACTATTTTCCATATAAGATTAAATTATTTCATATGTGTATGTTTCAAGTAAAATGTCTCTATGATTTAAATGGTTTTAATTTTTTAATGATGAAATGATATCAATTGTTTATAGATTATGTTATGATGGCATGATGTTTAAGAATCCCATTTTATTTCATGGGTTATGCTATGATGTATTATTTATGATTTTGTGGCACACGAAAGAATGATTTCATTATTATATGGGTGGGACCTATATCTCTCTCCAATTCATTGGGTAAATATTTATATATCATGGGATAGACATCGCTGTAACGGCAAGATAAACCGGTTCAGTAATACAGGACTGGAACGAGGAGTGAACTCGATTCGAAAAGGCACTATGTCCACTAAGATGGTCTTGGCAGCAATGCCTTGGCTACTATGGAAATCATATCATGTGATTAATGGTTTCCACAATTACATGTTTTATTCCCATGCTATTTTATCATTCTTAATGTTTCTTTATGATCTATGCCTTACGTGCTTCCATGTTTTGTTTCATTTCTCATGCTTTTGATGTTTAAACATTATGTTCATGTTTTGAAGTTCAAATGTATATGGTATGTTTTATTTTATCCATGATTACCCTTACTGAGCATTTGAGCTCACCCTTTTTATGTTTTCTTTTCCCCAGGATATAAAGAAAGGTTTTCGGTAAGAAAAAAAGGGAATATCTTTATGGTAGATGTTGAAGATCTTCCACCACGATTAGAAGATTACGGTCTAAGATTCCAAAGACACTAAACTATTATGGTCCTTGTGTTTCAGTTTTTGTTACGTATTAAGAATTCTGCTAAAGTAATGTAATGTCCATGTACGTCAAGCTTTGGGTCTCTACAGTTTGTATTAGAGGAAAAGTTTAGTCAACCTTTGGAAACTAGGATGCGAAAATGTTAGTGAGATCCCTAGAGATATTTCTATGGTATGTCTAGGGAAGTCCCTGAGGATAAGTATACGTATAGGATATAGTCCTAGAACTATGGTAACGATATTAGATTAAACCAAAGATGTTAGATATTGAAGTTACTCCCCCTTTATTATGATTTTTTCCTCTCACACTATTCTTTTTGGGGTTTAGAAAATGGTTGGAAACAAGATGATTCACGATAATGGAGGATATGATGGACAATGGAATGATATTATTCATGAGAAACCAAATGAAATGGGATTTGGAAGTCCAAAAATCATTATTATGCTGAATCAGCAATCTCATAATATGATCAATAAAGTAAAATTTGGTAAGTTTCATGACTCGGCTAATAAGTGAAAGATGGAGTTTCATGATGATCATAGAGGAAAGAAAGTTCAATTTCCCCAATGTAAATCATGTGGGAAGAGGCATAAAGGAGAATGTTTCAAAGGAACTGGAAGATGCTTTGGGTGTGGAAAAGAAGGACACAAAGCCAGTAAGTGCAAAGGAAAAGGTTCAGTTAACACCAGGGATGAGGATAATGGTATTGCTACGACATCAATAATGGTTAAATGTTTTAAATGTGGAATGTACGGGCATTATGCAAACCAATACCCTAAGGGAAAGTCTCATGAAGAGAATAAGTATGGTCGTATGGGTAGTATTTATATTGATGATGATGAAGAGACTACAAATGATATGTGAGATGAAAGAATTGTTGAATCTCGGTCAATGGTTTAAGAATGTAGTGGAATGATTACATGTTTATCATGTGTAATGTTGTATAAGTAATCTCATGGTACAATGGAGTAAAGTGACATATAAGGATTGTTACACTGTTATCTTTACTTGAGTTTTGAAAGTGTATGATTAATGGTACCAGTATCCATGAAAGGTTATTCAGATATTTTTGGAATGTATATGATATGCGCATAATGAAGGGATACGGAGAAAATTAAATTTTTGATAGTATTCATGAGCTTATGATTGATATAAGGATAAGGTTATATCATGGTTTGAGTATATAGAATTTTTGGATTTTGGTATGTGGAAAGAGTTAACTTTTGGTAGCATTCATATTTTCACTAAGGTTTAATAGGTATTCATTTTTCAAGAGAATACATGATTAAGGTATTCACATGATTGGAATGTGACCAACAAGATATATGGGGGATAAATGATGGTATTCACATGCTTGGTTGATGACATTTCAAGTAATCATTTTCTTTATACTATAAGCTTGGACTGAAGTATTTTAGATAATTCTAAAGATTGGAATGGATTATGTTGGACATATGTTTTTATTGTTTATGGATATAACTTTTTTTTTTGATATTATTTATGGGATGTTATAGTAATGTAGTTTTAGAAAAAGGACAACCTGCAGGATGGGTGACAACCCATCGCGTTGGACAAGGCTGTGGGAATCGAACCCACAACCGAAGTGTGACTGGCCTTTATCGCCTACCACTGGCCAACAGGAAGTCCCTGTTTAGTAGAAAATAGTTTTATTTTATTAAGCGGAATGATATATGAAGTATAAGTTCATTTTTGAATCCATATACGATTAATCTAACCATAAGATGGACTTATAAAATTTGATAACCTTTTGTTTGAAACAGATGGAATGACCCATCATTCTATCACATGATCTGCTAACACATCACGAATAACAAATTCAACTTCATTTCATAATGGGATGAAGTGGAAATTGTTCAATTCACGAAAAACAGTGAAATTGTACCAAAATCATGTAAGTATTTCATTTAATTCATCAACTTTAGGGAAATGATCTTGAAAACCAAAAATGTTGTCCTAGTTCCCTTATATCTGATGAATCAGATGGTACCTTAGATCATCACAAATTTATGGCTTTGTGATTGATGGCTTTTTCATACCCATGTTCTCTACCACCCTCCATCAGAACATGATGGTTATATTTTTCTTCCATATCCATATTTTCACCTATGTTCTCCTATATGGAAACCCAGTGATGGGTTACTTTGGGTAACCGTTAAATTTCATACTTTAGTTTTTAAATCCATGTTTTGGTATTCCTTTTTACGATGTGGGTTTCTATTAAAGAAACTTTCGAGGAGTAAACCATTTATAACCCCGACGAATTTTGAGGGCGAAATTCATTTTAAGGGGGATAGAATGTAACACCCCGAGATTTTATGAAAAATATTCATTTTAATTTCATTAATGTCTTATGTTGTATGCTACACCAAAAGGAGCTTGCAAAACATGCATCCTTGACTTGCCTTTCATTACATTCAATCGCAACCTTCCTCGATAGCGTGGGTAGTACGCAATAACGAGTTTTACTAAACAACAATATGCTATTAAAATATTATTAAAACTAGCAGTTATGAATAGTAATAACCACTTTTTTAAAATTTTGTAAATTTTATTTTTCAAAATGGACTTCATTTTTGGATTTGAAATATCGAAATTAGCTTAGGGTAAAATTTTGGTACTTTTCGGATAACTTTCATTTTCTGATGAATAGTGAAAATTACTAAATTTTAATAAAAAACCACCTTTTTAATCGAAATAATTAATAGTGATAAATTATTAATTTTAGTGGTTTCAAAGTATATTTAGAATATATTTTTACAATTTAATACAATGTTGGTCATTGGATGTAATTTCACATTTAAACCAGACATAAACAAGTGTCAATCTTTTGATAGTTATTATCTCTTAAGAGCACGCTATTTGATTTAACGACGTGAATTAATTTTTAAATTAAGTAATGCAACTGATATGTTTTTAATTTGGTAAAATAGACATCATTTTTCAGTTCATAATATCAAATATATCTTAGGCCTAATTTTTGGTATTTTTCTAGAAACTTTCATTTTTTGATGAATAGTGAAACCACTAAGTGGTAGTTAAATGAAAATAATTTTTTCATAAAACTTAATTTTACCGCTTCTGTGAGTAGAATTTCGAAAATCCGAGAGACACGGTTGACGTCAGTAAGTAAAATGTGGTTCAATGAGATGAAAATAATTTTTGGTGAATAGTAACTTTTTCCTTTTTTTTACCACGGTTAAAAGTAAATAGGGTAATTACGGGTAAAAATGATATTATTATTACCCTAACACATGTCCTAATTCTATTGGATAAGTGTAATTCGACCAAAAACAACATTAGGAATAAAATATGACCATTTAGGCCCACTTGGATTAGATTAGAACATTTATTATTAATTTATTTAAAGAAGGGTTAAAATAGTTAAAATCAAAGTTTAATAAGTATATCATTTTTAATATTGGGATATACATACGATAAATTTGACTATAAATATTCATTAGAAATCTAAAAGGATTTCCTACATAATGTTATTTTATTTGTAATTTTTAGACATTAAATAACTTAATTTATTTATGACACAAAGATGATGCAGTAATTATCTTATTAATGAAATATTGACATAATTGATGTTATAAATAACAAAATAAATGTAATTTGAGACTTTTTATGAATTACACTAATTTTATAGGTTAATAGGACATGTTATTAGTTATTTAAATATGTTTTTTCGAACTAATAATTATGTTATGATTTTTACAAAAATCAATTACTAAAGAGAGTCAAAATTGACATAAAATAGTTTTTAAAACAAATATTATATTATTAATTGTTATTTTATTCCTAAAAATCTAAGGTTCGGCCAAATGACTTAGATAAGGTTATATATATTAATAATAAACAACTTGGGGTTCTTTTGGATTCTTATTGTAAGTTTATTAACCTTATAGTGTAAGAACACAAAAAGACACGGTAAAAGTAAAATTATCTAACTTAAAGTTAAATATAAATGATAAGGTTAAAATAGGAACCTAAACTTGTCTAAATTCTATTTTATGAGAGGATTTATACCCATCCACACCTTAGATTCTAAATAAATCAATTTGGATCTATTTAAAACCGAATTTGGATTTATAATAAAATAATATTTTTAGTTATTCCAAAGGTGCCCCTCTCCTCCCTTATAAAAGGGAACCTCCTTCCTCTCTTCCTCACACCACTTTGAGCCTTAACGCTCGGCCAACCCCTTCAAAATTCACTTCTACACTTCCATAGAAACATACTAGAGGTCCTGGTTTTCTTCAAAGACCAATTTTAGTTCCCTAAGAGGAGGACTCAAAGAGGCGCTTCAAAGAAGTGGTAATGTCCATTACCGATTCTTTCAACATTATTTTTTCTTCCACTTCTTCTTATTAGGTTGTTTCATTATGAAGTAATAACATCAGTATAACTCATATACTGATATGTAATTATAAGTATGAAACAACCCTATTTCACCATCTATCCATCCTACAGAAAATGAAATCACCGCGCGTACGTAAGTATGGAATACCGTCTCCACGATGCGATGAGATTCATTCTCCACATTAACCATTCATGAATGATTATAAAGTATATATAATAAGTAATCATTTAATATAAGACATAATAATGATACTATATTTATGTGTGTATATATGTATGTCGTCTACTTAATTCCATTCAACTCAATAAGGAAACGAAAACAGCGTTCATGCGTACGTACGTCCTACCGTCTCCATGAACAATGTATTTCTTTCCATTTACTGATCTATTATATATATTTATATTCTGATTATATATTATATATAAATCATGTTTTATATTCTGGAATTATGTAATCATGATCTATGTAATCATATGAATAATTACAAGTCAAAACACTGACGACAAATGAAACGATTTTACCCAAAACGCTCTTTAACATGGAATTAAAAATGAACGGGTAATATAAAGTCATAAGTGAACCATATATGATATCATAACAATGAGTATGATTCTGGAATAAGTCAATGACATTATTTAAATCATTATACAGGAGGTTCGGACACTTACGAAGCAAATCGAACCTAAGGTAAGGGATAAATTTTCAATCTCATTTTTATCCGAGATTGCTTATACGTAAGTATTTACTGGGGTTACGTTTATCATCCATGACCATGTTTTCAAAAAATACTTTCATAAAATGTTTACCATTATTATATTTATGTTTAAAGTCATTTTTACACTTTATTTACTTTTTACCACATTGGATTAATGGAATCTTTCCTTTGGTTACCATATAAGGTACTTTTTGACTTTTCTGAAAAATGTTCAAGGAGAATGTTATTTTTAACTTATACGGCGTGAACGGATTTTTACGGTTTCATAACGCCTTATTTTCAATAATATTCCTCTACATGATTTCATGATTATTTACAAAAAAACCCTTATCTTTTAAAATTGCATGGAATTTTGTGAAAAGAAAATGATTTTAAAGAAGAAAGGATATTTTCCTCAAGAATTCATTTCAATTGTTTTGTCAAAACTATTTTCCATCTAAGATGAAATTATTTCATATGTGTATGTTTCAAGTAAAATGTCTCTATGATTTAAATGGTTTCAATTTTATTATTATTAAATGATATCAATTGTTTATGGATTATGTTATGATGGCATGATGTTTAGGAATCCCATTTTATTTCATGGGTTTTGCTATGATGTATGATTTATGATTTTGTGGCACACGAAAGAATGATTTCATTATGAGATAAGTGGGACATATATCTTCCTTTATTGCATTGTGTAATGATTTATATCTCATGAGATAGACATGGCTGGAATGGCAAGTTAAACCGGTTCAGTAATACAGGACTGGAACGAGGAGTGAACTCGATTAAGAAAGGGACTTTGTCCACAAAGATGGTCTTGGCAGCAATGCCTTGGCTACTATGGAAATCATATCATGTGCTTAATGGTTTCCACAAGTAAATGTTTTATTCCCATGCTATTTTATCATTTTTAATGTTTCTTTATGATCTATGCCTTACATGTTTCCATGTTTTGTGTAATTTCTTAATCTTTTGAAGTTTAAACATTATGTTCATGTTTTTAAGTTCAAATGTATAGGGATTGATTTATTTTATCCATAATTACACTTACTGAGCATTTGAGCTCACCCTTTTTATGTTTTCTTTTCCCCAGGATATAATGAAAGGTTTTAGGTAAGGAAAAAAGGGAAGATCTTTATGGGAGATGTTAAAGATCTTTCACCACGATTAGAAGATTACGTTCCAAGTTTCCAAAGACACTAAACTATTACGGTCATTGTGTGTATGTTTCTGTTATGTATTAATTATTCCGCTAAAGTAATGTAATGTCCATGTACGTCAAGCTTTGGGTCTCTACAGTAGTGTAGTATGTTCATTCTGTGTATCATTTCCTTTGTTTGCATCATTAGACATCTTCTTCCCATCATTGCAGCATTCAAATGCCCAATGACCTTCCTTTCCACATTTGAAACATTTACTTGTCCCTTTAAGACAACTCCCACCATGTTTCTTTCCACACATTGAGCATAATGGAAAGTTCATCTTCTTTTTAGTGTGCTCTTTAGATTTTCCTTTGAATTCCATTTTCCTCTTCTTATCAAACCCATATGAATGATGGGTTACTCTAATCTCCATCTCGACTTTGAGAGCACATCAAACGATTTCCTCGTAGCTATTGAAGTCCCTTATGGCTAACACCCTTCGAAGACTTGGTTTTAATCCACGAAAGAATCGATCGATCTTACTCTCAGGTTGGATAATAATACCAGAAGCGTACCTTTCATGTTTTGTAAAATTTTCTTCATAGGTACCAACAGATTCATCATCCTTTTTCTTCTATTCAATAAACTCTTTATCCATCTTTGTTCAGAGAATACGAGGGAAGTACTTATTGAAAAATAAGTTCTTGAACTCGTCCCATTCCATGGACTCAATTTCTTCCCTTTCCCTCATATTCTTAATAAGATTCTACCATTGATCAGCATCACCTTCCAAATGATAAACTGCTAAGATGACTTTATCATGTTCAGAACATTGAATAACTGAAAATATCTTTTTAGTAGTACTAATCCATTGTTCAGCAACTAATGGATCAATAGACCCGCTGAATGGAGGTGGAAGCTGCCTCATGGAGGATTTAATAGAATGTTGCTCCTTCCATTGCTCGTTCAGAAGTCCTGCATGATTCATAGCTTGAGAAAGTTGTGTGAGCATGGCTACAATATTTTGCATTCCATCTCCCATAGCGTTTGGTTGCTCAGGGGGACAATCATTGCATTGTCCGTCGCATTACGCATTAACACAGTTCCTTCAGGTTCCAGCCATTGACTAAAACCAAGAATAATAGTGTGAGCAACACTAATTATAATAGGAAAACCACACAATAAAGAATAAAATTTCACACTTAAGGTCTTATCCTAGGTTATTCATGGCCATTTCTGAAACACTAATATTGTGTTCTATGCTTAGACTTATCCTTAGGGTTCTTACTAATACTTTCACATCCTAGTTTCCAAAGGTTGACTATACCTTTCCTCTGATACCAACTATAACAACCCATACTTTACATACATTGTTATTACTTCAGAATTGAAGCACACTTATTACAACATATAACAAAACCAGGAATGGACCGTATAGGTATAGAGTCTTTAGAAACTGGGAAACATAAAAAATTGGTTCATAAAGCATCTATGTTACCCCCCAATTATTTCATCATATCTAGAGTCCCTTTTGGAATATCCTACTTAATAACCATCTTCCTGACCAAGGGAAATAAAACATACAAATGGGTGAGCTCAAATGCTCAGTATGGGTAAAAAAAAAAGAAATATCAATCACATCATATACATAAGAACATATCTTTTGGAAATCTTAACCTGCAAAAGAGATTATAATTTCATAACATGGGGTAAATCATAGTAGTGAAATGTAATCACAATAATCATAACATAAATCATGAAACATTTTGTCATACACACATAATTATAGAGAATCATTACTTATTAGTCAAGACTCATTTCCAAGACAATCTTAGTGGTCAAAGTCCATTTCTGAACCGAGTTCACTCCTCGTTTCAGTCCTATTTCACTGAACCGGTTTAACCTGCCATTCCACCCATGTCTATATAATGAGATAGAAAATCTTTACCCAATGCATTGGAGGGAGATATAGGTCCCAACCATCTCATAATGATACCATTCTTATGTGTGCCACAAAATCATAAACCATACATCATTGCATAACCCATGTAATAAAAATGAGATTCTTAAACATCGTCAAATCATAAAACAATTAATATATGATAAAGGAATTAATTAATATAATTCCATCACAACATAATCAAATCAATGTCATAAATAGCGATAAAAACAGAACCCTTTATTATCTTAGATGGAAAATAATTTTGATAAAACACTTGAACTCCATTCTTGAGGAAAATATCCTTTCTAAGTCAAAAACACTTTTCCTTTCTTAACATGTCATTAAATTATATACTAAAATAATTTGATTCAAAATAAACTTGAAAACATGTAAAGGAAGATTCTTGGAAATAATGTTTTAAAAATCCATTCATGCCGTATAAGTTAAAAAAACATTCTTCTTGTACTTTTGTCGGAAAAGTCAAAAAGTACCTCGTATGAAAAACGACAAAAGATTTCTTTCATATCTTTTACTAAAAACTCAAAGAATGGTAAAATTGGATATAAAATATTGTATAAGGATATAAATATTACATATTGAGGAAACATGGATGTGGATGATAAAATACACCCCAGTAAATACCAAAGTATAAACAATCTTGGATAAAAATGAGATTGAGATATTTCCCTTACCTTAGGTCCGACTTGCTTTGTAAGTGTCCAAAACTCCTGTATAATGATTTAAATAATGTTATTGACTTATTACAGAATCATACATATTTTTATGATTTAATATATGGTCATATTCTTAGCTTCTTATTAGTAATATTTCATTACTACTTGTTATTCGGGTGTTTATTACATTTTGTTCTTAAGCGTGTTTTGTCGAATAAATTCTTATTTTTCTTCTTAGGTTATAGATACCTCATTTCCAGAATGGTATTAGTGTAATATATATCATTTTCATTCATTAAATTATATTATATAATCAATATGCAATGAAGATCATGTAGAACGAGTCACATCACATCGTGGAGACGGTATTCCGTACGTACGCACGAGCGAAGATATCATTCCTATGATCATGGAATTGTATTGGAGTGTATGTATACTATTTAAGAATCAATAGAACTTCAAAATAATCATATATATTCATTATTTATACCATTATAACCATCCAATTAAGGTGGTGGTGGAAAATAGATTACCCCACGGCGTGGAGACGGTATTCCATACCTACACACGTGCGGTGATTTCATTTTCCATAGGATAGATATATGGTTAAATAGGGTTGTTTCATACTTATAATAACATATAATTATATGAGTGATACTTATGTTAATACTTCATAATGAAACAACTAAAGAAGAATAAGTGGAAGAAGAAATAAAGATGAAAGAATCTGTAACAGACATTACCTCTTCTTTGAAGTGCTTCTTTGAGACCTCCTTTTAGGGAACTAAAATTGGTCTTTGAAGAAGACCAGGACCTCTAGGATGTATCTAGGTAAGTGGAGAGGAGAAATTCGCAGGGGTTGGCCGATCTTGAAGGCTCAATGTGGTGTGAGGAAGAGGGGGAGGAGGTGCCCTTTTTTAAGGGAGGAGATGGGCTCCTTTGGAAAAACTAAAACTATTATTTTATTATAAAGCCAAATTCAGTTTTAAATAGCTCCAAATTGATTTATTTAGAATCTAAGGTGGGGAGGGGTCGATATCCTTTCATCCAATATAATTTAGACAAGTTTAGGTTCCTATTTTAACCTTATCATTTAGATTTAACATTATGTTAAATAATTTTACTTTTACCGTGTCTTCTTGTGTTCTTATACTATAAGGTTAATAAACATACTATAACAATCCAAACGAACCCCAAGTTTTTTTATTATTAATATATATAATCTTATCTAAGTCATTTTTCCGATCCTTAGATATTTAGGAATAAAATAACAATTAATAATATAATATTTGTTTTAAAAACTATTTTATGTCAATTTTGACACTATTTAGTAATTGATTTTTGTGAAAATCATAACAGAATTATTATTTTGAAAACATTTAATTAAATCAATACTAACATGTCATATTAACCTAGAAAATTATTTTAATTCATAAAAAGTCTCAAATTACATTTATTTGGGTATTTAAAACATCAATTATGTTAATATTTCATTAATAAGATAATTACTACATCATCTTTGTGTCGTAAATAAATTAAATTATGAAAAGTGTATAAATTACAAATAAAATATAATTATGTAGGAAATCATTTTATCTTTCTAATAAATATTTATAGTCGAATTTATCTTATGTATAGCCCTATATTAAAAATGATTTTCTTATTAAACATTGATTTTACCTATTTTAACCCTTCTTTAAATAAATTAATAATAAATGTCCTAATCTAATCCAAGTTGGCCTAAATGGTCATATTTTATTTCTAAGGTTGTTTTCAGTCGAATTACACTTATAAAATAGAATTAGGACATGTGTTAGGGTAATAATAATATCATTTTTACACTTAATTATCCTATTTACTTTAAACCATGGTAAATAAAAGTAAAAAGTTACTATTCACCAAAAAATATTTTCATCTCATTAAACCACATATTACTTAATGAAATCAACCGCGTCTCTCAGATTTTTGAGATTCCACTCACAGAAGCGGTAAAATTATGTTTTATGAAAAATTCATTTTTTTTAACTACCACATAGTGGTTTCACTATTCATCAAAAATTGAAAGTTTTCAGAAAAATACCAAAATTTCACCCTAGGCTAATTTCGATATTACGAATCCAAAAATGAATTCAATTTTGAAAAATAAAATTTAGAAAATTTCAAAAAGTGGTTATTACTATTCATAACGGCTAGTTTTAATAATATTTTAATAGCATATCGTTGTTTAGTGAAGCTCAGTATTGCGTACGACACAAGCTATCGAGGAAGGTCACGATTTCATGTAAAGAAAGCCAAGATAGTGTTGTGTGTAGTGAAATATTCCTTTGATGATTTAAAAAAAACAATATTTCTCATAAATGTCTTGGGTGTTACAGATGTGGGATGAGATATTCATATATTCTTATTCAGGATCTCCATATACGGCCTTAAATAATAATGTGATATGGGTTATGGTTTATAGGTTGGCCAAATTTTCTCTCTTTATAACTGCTTGATAAAAAAATAATGTTGATGATTTTGGATATCTCTATATATATAATACTGTATTATTTTATAGGAACACATATCATATAGTCTCAAATATGGATCAAATTTCCACATATCAATTCTGAAGAGGCCTCCATGAGGCCATGGGTTCATTGGTTAATTTTATCATGGAAGATCATATATTGATAAATGTCTATATGGAATTATCCATTATGATTCGTGAGTCAATTATATGTCCTTACATTCTTGAAGTTAGTGGGGCTTGGGATATCCATTTTTACTAGTTGATTTCACCTAGAACAATAATTATTAGTCTACTATAAGAATAGAATCGTTTGGGGACTTCTATAGGTGGCCTTATAGATCTTTATTATGTTGGAAATTGATTAGTGATAGTTATTCGGTTGTACTATGTTTGTTGAAAGATACAATGATGATAATTATGTTGATTTTTTAGATAATGTTGATGGTGTATGGATGGTATAAATAATATGATGATCATAATCAATAACCATAGGAGTTTACATTTGGTGAATAGGATTTATTGATGGTTTCACCTAAGTTGGGTCATCAACATCATGGGAAATAAGGGAATTTTTGGTTGTGGTATTCTGGTCCTTTATAGATATTTGTGTGAGGGGGTAAAGTTACCCATAATTTGGGACATCTACAATAGTTAAAAACGTTCCATGTCAGAATTCATATATTGAAACTTAAAATGTATCTCTCTGACTGTTCTTATGTTTTCTAGTAGGAGTATCTTTATGTTGAGTCTAATTTACACTTTGTTGTGCATAAAGTCATGATTCTAGATTTTGAGACAAAGGATATTCACGGGAAGGTCATTACATTGGTCTATGTTATATGAAAGCGGGGTTCTGATTTTCTTGAGTCATAGCAGTTTAAAAATCAAATGAGATAGCATGGGCCTCATATCTTTGATATAGAATATTCATGGCATGATTTCTTGGATGTAAAGTGAATATGGTGGCAGGGTAGTAACATTCTATTACATTATTTCAGGTACATATTGACTCATAATTTCCACATTTTTTTGAGTTTGTTTCATGAATTTTAAGGATCATTATATTTCTTTGGGGAGAAAGACATATTCTTTTTGAAATGAATGTTCTCTAGAGTTAATTGAGTCTAGGAATAAATGTTTATTTTGGTAGTTGTGTAGTGGTGTATGATTTATGATATGGACAGAATATGATTTCTCATAAACCATTAGAATAAGTAGTAGTGGAACATGAGATAAATTTGAAGAGCTATTAGAAATTTTTTCATAGTTGCACCATAATGGGAATGTTGTATTGTGGAGCCCAAGTTGGTGAATTTAAACACTGCTACCTCCTTGGATATAGTTGTGGCATGGTGATTGTTTTATGTTATAGTGTTTATATGGGTCAAGTGGATGTAGGTGAGATATATAGATTTTTTTAAGAGGATAGATGACTAGGGAAACTACAGTGTGGTCTGAGGAGGCTGCGACATAGTCTGGCTATTTCTAGACTTTTTACACCGTGGTTTGGTTATTTCTATTCATTCTGCACCCTGAGTATGGGTGTCATGAAATTCTATTTTTTTACATACATTAATGTCCCAAGACATATTTTATATTTTATTTTCTCCTAATTTACTCTCATATAAATTTTTTCTCTTGGGGTCTCTCTAGAAACATTTTAACTAATCTAAAGTCCGCTATTATTAGATCAAATATCCTCTAAAAATATTTTATTCATTTATTGTAATGAATCTCTCCAAAATTTGGTTTTTTCTATTTCATTCCATTATCTCCTTTTATATTAATGAATCATTAAGTCTATTATGGATATGATTCAGGTATTGATAGAAGTTGTTTTTATTATTTCATCATGATCTTTAGATCCTTTGAATATCCACTAGAATTCCTATTTTAGGTGTTTTATCATATGATTATTGATCAGATATAGGTGTTTACATATAATATTTACCTAAAATTGAAACCTTTTAATTGACTTATTTATTTAAAATTATTTTATAATGATATTGAACATGTTATTTGACTTGATTTATGTTTTATTCTAAAATGGAATGAAAATTGTGAATCCCACTAGTTTAAATTGAACTGTAATTGTTGGGTGGACATTAAAAAATTGATCGAATGATTTTGAAATATTTTTTATAAAATGATTTTATGTTACTCCCCAAGATATGATGGTTAAATGTAAATTTTATTTGAAAGGGAATGAATTTTTAAAAACATATGATTTTGTTTTGAAATGAGAATTTTATGTTGATAATTGAATGAGAGAAATTATATTTTTAACTAATATGTAATTATTTAATTTCCAATGATATATGGAATAATTTATTGACAGAAGCATATGTGACCCTATGTAACTAATGTCTAACTAAGAAAAACACACTAGTATATGACCCCTAGCACTAGATTTGTGATGAAAAAAACTAACATAAAGTTAATGAATCAAGATTTATTACATAATTGAGTGTTTATTCATTATGGTTTGAGTCATGGGATGTGTTTACACATTGATAATACATCACCAATGTGTACTATGAGGATACTATTACTACAAACTAATTCACTAGATGGCATGATACATGATGCTATGATATACATGATATTGGGATTTCATTTCCTTGATTTATTAAATTAATTAATTCATGTCTATTTATTTGTATAAATGTTCAATATAAAATTCTTACCTAAGAATATTTTGATGTATATCATATATCTTTTGATTATAGAAGGATGTTTGTTGAAAATATATGAATTTTATTCCATTCATTTTCTTATTTATATTGAAAGCATATTTCCATCAATTTATGTGAAATTTATTATGGAATATTTTTTTATAATGGATTGGGATACATAACTGACACCTAACCATTTCCTTCGTGCATTTTAAGATTTTTTATACATTTGAGCAATGGAAAACAACCACTTTAAGGTGGTGTCTGTGATTGATTCATGGGACCCTGAATGATGGAGGTGATTATAATATATGATACATATTTGTAGAATGGGTTGATCTTCTATATTTAACAAGATGTTTTGTCTTTTTGTGATTTACTATTTCAGTATATCTTAATTTGTTAGATTTTGGTATTTTCACCATTTGGTGTGTTAGGCATACAAACAAGTTTTTTATTTTCCACAATTTTATTGAAAACCCCTTTCAATCTATATTCATGTGGGATTCTAGGAGATATTCACAAACAAATGGGTATCGACAACACCAATCACACCATTTTAGACCAGAATCGGTATCAGGGTACCTGTGTATCTAGGTTGGATTGGATAATTTTTTCTAGATCCACAGTTGAGTGTTACTCACCACATTCCTCAACATGCATTATACCAAATATTGATTCATGGAATCCTTAGGGGGATTTATGGTTGAGGATATAGGTTAGTGGTAATTTCAGTATATATTGATGCAGGCTTATGTAGGCATGTGGAAGTACTTTTGTGTAATACCATAATTACTGAGGATGTGTCATTTTTTTTTAGGCCACAAAATGTGAATTTTCACTATGACATTGCGATACTCTTTGTAAAAAAATTTCTTATTTGATGGGTGAACATTTTGGGGATATAACCTATCCATGCAGTTCATGGGTGTGCGATTCATTTTATTTTTCCCTCAATTGCGTACCAATTATTACCATGTTAGTTAATAATGTATTGTCCTTTAGAATCAATTACACAAATGAGTAAAACTATGAATAAGGATGTACAAATTCTTGATTCACCCCAGAGGTTTTGTGTTTGATTTCTTTGACAATAATAGTTGAATTTTTGAAAAATAAATATTTGTGTTCAATATGATAATTTTTTTATATATGAAATGAATATTTTTATCATCATTAGAAGAAACATTATTTATAAATTCAATTTATAATTATAGTTATTTGATAATCGATGTAAAGAATATTTTTAATGTAATTTAATTATTAATTTTCATGAAATATATTAAATGTTAATTTTAACATCTGTTATTAAAATTAGTAACATTATAAATGGTATATTTAACATCAATTATTTAAAAATGACCAAACAAAATTCAAATCTTTTTATGCATTGGTCATTAAAATTATTTACATTAAAATAAAAAACATATATTGTAAATTTTAATTTTTATATAATTTCCATAAATTTGAACATTATCTCTTATAAATGTGCCCAAAAAAAGTAAATTTAATTTTTTTCAATTGTAATAATGTTTTCTACTATGAATCCAACAAATATATTTCATATAAAATCATTCTTCCATTTCAAATGCAAAAATCTATTTCTTCTTATATCTTTTAGTCATAAATCTCACATGGTTCTGTCCTAGAATATTAATTATACCTCCATTGATTATTAATATATTCAATGTAATGATTTTATTTCTATTTAGTATATGTAGATGGTTTCATGAATTATTAAAATTGTAATATTTATTTCGGGGATATATTCTAAAATTTTTGATGATTATGACTAATAAATGTTGTTTTTTTATAATAAATAAAATCCTCTTAATTATTTCTTTTATTCTGATCCTATTATATTCAAATGTTTTATTTAAATATGTTTATTATTATTGTTTTATTTTGAATAAATTAAAAATATATTCAGTTTTATAATTTTAAAATAGTTAATCCTTCATATAAAGTACTAATATTTTTTTCATTTTTCAAAATAATTAATTGAATGATTTTATATTGGAACATATTGTATTTGATAATATACATTATATATGTTATTTAAAAAAAATGTCAAAATTTATCTTCTTTATTAGTTAATAAAAAATTATGTATAAAATGACAAAATAAATTTCATTTTAATAATAGGTACCCATTAAATATTTTTTAACATTTGTTTTAATATATGACATTAAATGTATATTTACTAGGTCTCATGGAATCTTGTTTCCTAAAAAGAAGATGTAAATCCCATGTATTTTTACTAGTAAATACATAGAGACCAGAAATAGTGGAGGTTGTATGGTGGGGAATTATGTAAATGGAACTGGTGTATGATGACGATCATAAAAAATTTGTTAGTGGAAGCATTAAAGCTCTTATAGTTTCTAGAAAGAAACTGTTCAGATTTTAGATTCCATTATATTTAAATATATCAATTTGATATCATGGTTACATTAAGACATAAATAGTGACGAAATATCTTGAATTGGTAGGTTAGAAAAGATATATACTTTTACATTCCGGTTATCTTAGGTGATAGATAAAGGATGATATTTCAGGGAGTCATAAAGAAAAAAATAGAAATGATTTTATTATATTGCATCTCACTACAACATTATATTTCATGACATGAAATAAGAAATATCATATAAAATTATGATGTTAGGGTTTTTTTTAAATTAAATGGCATCTAAGTATGAATAAATCAAGAGGTGGTTGAATAATTATGTTGTGGAATATTTTTCCATACTATAGGAAATGTCACTTAAAAAAATATTACTACATCCATTGATTAAATTTGGTTATTCATGGGAGGTAATTCCTTATATTTAACAACGCACTTGATAATATTAGTTATATTATATTAATAAGGACGTTCTAGAGGGGTGTTTCACAATGAATAAAAATACTGAGTCATAATATGTCTCACATTAGAATGATGTTGATGTATCTATAAAAAAATTAGATTAAATCTTTTTGTACATGATATTAGATTTTTTGGTTATATTATAAATTTTCCCATGATGTAAATGATAATTGTGACACCCCGACCCAAGAATCATGGATATCCGGCATTGTTTTTATTAATTTCCATGATTACAAAGAATCAAATCCCAATGAATCAATCAATTTAGCTATCTTGAGAAATAATATTACATACATTGTACGCATAATAAATTTGAAAATACGGATTTAAAACATGATACATGTAAAAAAAATATAAATAAAATACTGGAAATCTTATTCAATGGATTCATCTCTATAACATGGGTAAAGAAATCATAATTAGAGTGAGTTAAAATTCTATGTAATGAAATGTTAAGTGGATGTAATTATAAAACAATGAAGATAAATTAACATGTAAAGGTAAATAAATGATAACACAATGCAATTAAACTAACTAGATAAATTAATATTAGTATGGAAATGTGAGAACCTAGAAACATATTCCATTAAATCATTGAACTGAAAATGTAATGCATCCATAGATATGTCGACACAAAATCTAATGGATAAATAATAATTGAATTATCAATAAAAGATATTTTTAATTATCAAATATCATGTTTCCTAAGAATAGGATACCATTTCAATCAACATATAGTTTAAACTACTCTAATATGGGAAACTAATTCATCTCATGAGGCCACCAATGCATCGAGGGGCTTCCATTAATTGATCGACAACCTTTAGTTCTTGCCTTAAAGGGTCCCCAAACAGTATATTTAATGTAAAAATATTTCTTTATATGTCGAATAGACAATTTACATTATTATATATCAATATCTAATAATTATTACGGATGATCAATAATACCTCAGTGTAAGATATGTAACTATAAGGCATGTTGACAATAAAATATTCTTGAGGGAAAATAATCTATAAACATTCCAAACTATCCTATACCAATTTGAAAATTTTCATTCATAATACATTATAAGTAATCAGTTTCATACCATGAAGAAAAATGATTCATGATATAATGTATAAAATGTGTTTTAGATACACTAAAAAAAATAAGTAAGTTGTGTATGTAGTGAATGCCTCACTTAAAGAAAAGTAAGTCAATAATACCATACCATATCATTCATTTTGAGGTGTGGAATTCAACCTCATATATAGTGGTTCAATATATGTTAACAACATATAAATTAAAAATACTAAGGGTTATAATATCATATATCATTTTATTATAATATCTTATAATTCATTTGTTGATAATTGTTCATTTCTTTTACTATTTTGTGTGTCAATTTCCCAATTTTCCCAAGTATTATTTAACATGTTATTTGTACATAATTTTAAATAGATCATGATCTCATCATCATTAGAATTTAATCCATGAGATAATTATCATATATATATATATATATATTTTATATAAACGTTTTTTAATAATATATAATAATTGGATATGGAAATTGGAATGCGCCGTTCAAAGAGACGGTTGGCCACACATACGCATGAACGATACTTTCATTTCATTGTCATATTTCAAAAGAATGAAAAGTAAATTATATGAACATAAATGTATTTTATAATTATATTATAATAAATATTTAATATATGTTACATATTTTTGTTAATATTATCCTTCACATGGTCCATGTATAGCGTGAACAATCTACATCGCATTGAGGGGGCAGTAAACCACACATCAACAAGTGATGTAATCTTATTTTGGTAAAATGCAGAGTATAAGTGTATTTGTTATAAAATAATTACATATGGACAAGAATATAATAAATATGATAAATATCATATATATATGTATAGTTTCCATCACGATTACCCCCATGAATGGTTGTTAAAGAATAATGAACAATAACAATTTCTTGAGGCGGTAGGTCATCATTCACATAAACAGAATGTTGGGTACCCATTAAATGGGGATACAACATAGAATATTTTATATAGTTGTGTTTTTATATAATAATTAAATATAAAGATATTTGGGAGAAGATAATGTAAAAAATATAAAAAACCTGAGGATGTTTGTTACCTCTTATTCAGGTAACTCCTACTTGTTTGATCCAGAAGGATTAGTATAATTTATTCCTTCCTAAGGAGTGGATTCTAGGATGAGTAGAATAAGGTTTAGGATATAAATTTTTAGAGAATTATTGATCCAATTTGGATTGTGATGTTTGGGAATGTGGCAGGACAGGAGGCCCTTTAATAGTAGAGGAGTGACACCATAATAATATTTTTAAAATGGTCTTACATACATGTTTTCACATTTTAATTGGCCTCCATTATTGTAAAATTTGTATATAATAAGGGATAGAGTATAAATATGTCCAAAATTCATATTGTACGAATATTTAGGTCATTCAGGCCCTAATGATTAATGATTAGTCTTTAATTAAGCTTAACTTCACCTGAATCACTGTAAATAATTTTAATTACATTCATGAATTATATTCGGTAAAAATCTATGTTGAAATTATTATAAAGTATAAATTATTATTATACCAAAAAAGGATTCTGTTTTTCCAAATTAAAAGTATATAAATGGTTGAAGTTAATTAAAACAAAATTACACAGAGGCGACAATAATGCTGGTTTTAAATGAAAACAACCATAATTTTGTTATGTATTAGTAACCAATATCTAATTGAAAATGAATAAAATGAATAAAATAACATAAAATATATTATCTTATAAAATAAATTTCTAATTAAACATTAGAACCAATTTAAAATTTAATTTATCCTTACACATAAATTATATTATAAAGTAGTTTTGATCTAAAATTATGTATTTTTAACTTTTCATTAAAAAAGAAACATCACATAAAAACAAAAAAATATTTACCATAACATAATTTTTATATTTAATTTTAAATAATGAATAAGTTTGGCATATATAATCTCTAGATGTTCCACAAATTGGATTTAATATATGTTCTCTATTAAATTAATGTAAAAAATGCTTTAATTAATGTATAGTATTTTATTTTTAATATTGGATTTGTTTCTCTCTTAATCGTATCAAATATATTGGATGAATATAAGAAATATTTAATTTAATATATAATATATATATATATATATATCAAATTAATATTAATCACTAATTTTAATTAATTTTATTTATTAGTGTAATACATCTTTGTGAACAGAAAAATAATGACATTTTTCTTTCATTCAATCAGTTTCCATATTCATTTAAAATTAACATGTATAAAATAAATTCATTTTATATATGGGTAAACCATATGTTTTAAAAATTATTTTATACATTTTCATAAAAACTAATTTAATGTATAGTTTATACTAAATAATATTTTAAAAATATATTGACATTCGGTAAAAACATGGTCTTGCGTGTAATGTAATCCATTTGAATAAACTCTTTGTTACATGAGACATATGATAACTCCGTATCAATTTAATTTAATGACATATCATATATTTAATTTAGAAAAAATAGTATATATCTAATAAAGTGGAGTATTATTATATTCCCGTACATTCTTTGTGATGCATATAATACACACTATCAAATACTACATTCTTACATTATAATATTGATGTTTTTCATTCTCCCCACCTTAATGAAGATTCATCCCTACAATCTAAACTTGTTATTAGTAATAAATTGATTTATATTTTAAAATTAACCTTTTTTTAAATCCTCACATCATAAATAAGGTTTATAACACATCTTTTAAAAACTATAGAAGGGAATAAAAATGGTTATCTAACCAGGTTACGTAGTTAGAGGACATTTGATGGAAATTGAAAAATGGACCCAGAAGAAAAATCTAACAATCACATTCTTATGGATATTGATAGAAAACATGTTTAGATGAATTTTCATGACCAACAAAATTTAATCTATAAGTATGAATAAAGGCTATTGACATTAAAACAAATGATGATAATATGACAATTTTTTTCAAGATCATCTTTCCTATAGTTGAGAAATTATTTCACTCTCTAATAATATAAGAAAATATACATATTTTTATGTTACTATAAGTACAATCCTATAATTGTTTCATGCCATGAACTATTTCTACTCCATCTCTTAGGACATGATTCATCATATAGTGTGGTATTATTTCAATCAACAAAACCATATATGACATTCTACTAAAACCATTTAATATATGGTTAAATTTTCCAAATAATTTTGATCCCACATCTTTGATATAAGTTATATGAATTTAATAAATGAAATTATCATCAACCTTTATTTAAAATTAATTGGATCAATATTTTAAAATTCCAATGATGTGAATAAATTCATCTTTTATCCTCTTAAAATATGGTAATAACTCAAATAACCATAAAACTATATTGAAAACAAATATTATTACTTATTATTTTAGTAAGACACATTTTATTGGACATATTCCTTAAATACATAAGTGTTCTAAACCCCATAAATGATAATGTAGACCACTTGTTGATAAGACAATAATTAGTTCTAAGGTAGTCAAAACATATCCAAATTAATAATTTGTTTATATATTTTTTAACATCAGGTATATATTAAGCATATTTTTCCCTCATTAATATGTTTTTAAAAAATATTAACTTTCTACTAAATATCATTTCTAGGTATAATTCATTAAAACATCTCACATCCTTCATTAAAATGTAATGTAGTATAATCGCCATATATTCTTTAATTATTATAATAATTACATTGCTGATAAAATATTCAAATTACAAAATTATTTTATAGACATATTAATCATTATTCTTTATATTAATTAGTATCATAACTTAATCATTATTGAATACAACCATTTGGGTTATATTTCTTTGATTTTTAGGTATTGTTTTTCATAGTGCCCCATCTCATTTATGTTGTAACACTGAATAATAGCCTTTTTATTTTTTCCTTTCCATTATTTATCATAAGGACCCTAATCTCTACACTTAAAAAAACTCTCATTATCTTTAAGATTTTCCCTTGTTGATTCATTCCATTGTTATCACATTTGAAAAAAAATCATTCTTTCCCTTCTTCCCATTATACCTAATTTCTCCTTCCATCCTATTATTCTCTTCCTTCGCTTAAAAGACACTTGACTATTCGTTACTCATCACATAAACAGATGATATTATTTTCTCATGTGATTATAGCACATGGGAGATTATTTTCATTTAAAATAATGACTTATGACCAAGATAGATATGATATTTGTTACTCTTTGGATCATATATATAAGTGGATTGAAAATTATTTCTTCTTGAAAAAATTTATAAACAATGTCATGTACTAGATTAAATCATAAATTTTATATAATTAAAAAACTAAGTAAACAGTAAACATAATTTGAAAATTTTATTCACAACTAACCAAATAATCATAATCATGTTTTCTTTGGGGATATATTTATCTTCAAATCCTTTATAATGGTAGGTAAATTAAATTTCAACTTTCCTATGAATATCCCCTAGGAGTGTCAACCATTCTATGTGGTAATGATCATTTTTATTTATAAGTCACATCAAGTTAGTCCCAACACACATTTTGGGACTACTTACTCTTAATTATATTTGTTCCCAAACCATATGCACTTTTTTGTATCCAGACTGAGATGTATTGTTAGGAATACTTACATAATATCTATCATTCCAATAATTCTTGAATTTTCTTCTATACTTATCATCAATTTCAATGTTACAATTATGTTCCCATATATATTTTTCTAAAATATAGTTTCAATGTTTGATACTAAACTTCCTCTTATACTTACCGTAATACATTGACCACTAAATCCCAGATTTGGTGCTTTATTTTATAACATTGTAATGATTACAAAGAATATAATCATGAAGGAAAGATCAGTTTAGTAGTATTAGAAATTCATATAAAATAGATGATACAAATAATACATTGGGAAATAGGAAATAAAAACCTAAATAATAAACATAAAGATATAACATCCATGAAAGTTTATTAAAAGTTTTATTCTTTATAACCCAGGGAAAAGAAACATAATAGGGTTGAGCTCAAATGATCAGTAAGGGAAAGAAAAGTGGAAGCATAAAATAATAAATGAAAATAAATTATCATGGAAAGGTAAATAACTTATAACACAATTCCAGTCAAATATCTAGGTACAAAAATATAAATATGCCATGGTAAGAAACTAAAAGTAGATTACATTAAATCAATGAGATGAAAATATAATGCATCTGTATATATTTCAATCAAAAATATCATAGAAAAATAATATTTGAACAATAAAAAATGTATGTTCATAATTATTGATGTTCATGATTTCTAGGAACATTATATCTTTAAAATAAATTGAATGTTTATTATTTTCTAAATTTGAAAAATAATTAGTCTCATGAGACTATAGATGCATCGAAGTCACCAACCCATATGACTATCCTTAAATTATTCCTAACTCATGTATTTCTTGTCCAAAAAATTCCTATTATATTGATTAAATGATGATTCTTATCAAATATCCATATTGAATACATTAATATAGATTTATAATTATTAACTCATAGGAGGATAAATAACAACAAGGGTTGTTAATAATAAAACATTCTTATGGTAAAATAATATGTATAAATTTCAATGTGTAACATAAAACATTGAATAATATATATCACAATCATCAAGAATGAAATATTCTCTATCCATGATTAATAATTATTCATTATATAATGTATTAAATGGGAAATATATAATCTATAAAAAAGAATTATGTGGTGTATATGGTGTATGCCTCATGAAAAAGTTAACAAAATAACCCCATACATTAACCATTCATTTTTGTGTGTGGTATTAATCCTATAGTGTAGTTATTAAAAATGTGTTACTATCTTATATAATTCCCACGACCATGTTTTTAATGTCTTATATTGTGTTCTTATAATATCATATTACTCATATGTTAATAATCATTCATTATTTTCACTAATTCAAGTGTCAATTTCAAAGTGTGCTCTAGTATATTTTGGAATGTTATTTGTGGTTACTTTTATATAGATCATGATATCATCATATATTTGATGAAAAATATGAATTATTTATCATATACAATAAGTATATAAGTATTTCAAATAATCTATAATAACTAGAGATAGAAAATGGAATGCACCGTTTATGGAGATAGTTGGTTGTACAAACTCATGAACAATACATTCATTTCATTGACATATATTAAAATAATAAAATTTAAATTATATTTCTATTAATTTATATAATAATTATCCTATCACAAATATTTATCATATGTAATATATGTTGATTATTGTTATCCTTTATAGGTTTCACATATAGTGTGAATGAATCACATCACATTAAGGGGAGATATTCCACACATCCACAAGAAATGTTATCGTAATTACGCAAAATGGAGAGTATATGGGTATGGTTTATAAAAGAATTAAAAATGCATGGGAACATAATATATTTTATATATATCATATATAAGTTGATTTTAAAACATAATTACCAACATTATATGCAACAAAGTAATAATGAACAATCATTATTTCATTAGGCGATTATTCACCGTTTACATAAAATGTATGTTCGTTAGCTATTAGATGATGGTGTGTATTTGTGGAGTTTGAACCCTTTACATAAAAACATCATAGTATAATGAGGATACTGGTTATTTTATATAATCATGGAAGAAGAATATTTTTGTTAGTGGAGAACGGAAATAACACTAAAAAGCTTGAGGAAGATTGGTACTTCTCATTTGGGTAACTATTTTTGGTTTTTTCCAAAACTTTTTTTTGTATATCTTATTGAAAAGAGGAAGGTTTTATGAGAGGTAACATATGTTAAGGAGATATTGGGAATGTATTAGATGATCCAATATGTGTAGAGAGATGTGAAGAAGTTGGATTAGAGGTGGCTGTATTATTGTGGATGAGGTGTGGAACCCAATTGTATAGTGTATCTACTATCCATATTCTAATTTCCTTAACATTAAAACTCCACTATATAGATTATAGATTCCTTAAAAAGTTGTAAAACTAACACATTAGGTATACCAGTTGATTTTAGCTTTAAACATTTTCAGCTAATCCATTCTTATGATTAACTCATAGAAATCCATCTCAATCATAGATAAATCCCAATGAAATTCAACCCATCCATAGTAACAGATTTTGATCTGTTCAAAAGGATCAAAAATCTCAATGGAAAAGATGATATTTACGTTTCAAAATATAATAATCCATTTCAAAATGTAAACCCATCAGATAAATAATATGAGAAAAATATAAATTAATGCAATTCACTAGTGGTAATAAAAGATTAAATGAGTGAAATAAATAAAAATAATCACACCACTCAACATTAAAGGTTTATATTGATCATTAATGGTATTTTTCTCATTTCTATACAATTTCTTACACAATTAACTTTTCATTATATTACCTATTGAGACTATAATGGTTAAGGAGTCATGGAATCCTTGAATGACTATGGAATTATTAGTTTCTTAATGAGAATTATTCCACTGCACATGTCTTGTTGAACAATATGATAAATGAGAAGCATGAAATTTGTCTCTGGTACCCAACCACTAAGAAGAGTAATAATAGAACTAATGATTCCTTATCTAGTTGAAATGGTGACATGGTCTTGGTGGTGATATATCATCTAATTTCATTTTCACAAAATAACTACATTGAAATCATGCCAAATGACACATCATCTCAGGAGGTAAGTTGATTGATCCCATAGTCTGATTCTAATATAAAACAATATCTAGATATTATGTTTTCCTCATTCTCTTATTCCCAAAATTGGTATCCCATCCAATTCTTGTAGTAATAATCATACTTCCTCCATATTTATTACCTAAGATGTATGTTTCTTCAATATTATCTGTACAAATCGACTCTGTATAATCCAATATACAAAGCATGAAAATCATTGATCGAATTTATAATTTTTACCCTGACTCAAAAAATCATTCCTTCAATGATTAAAATTCAATAAATTACAATGATAATCAAAATAAATTCATAAATTTATCTTCATACTCAGTTATCTAGTGATTCTCTTACATAAAACTAATGATGTATTTTTCCTAGAAATTCGCAACATGTCAGCATTGAATTTTTTGTCAAACTATTTTTAAAAATATTCTCTTGAAATTAATTTTCACAATTAATTATGAATGGATATATTCCTCCATCACGCTTTTAGATCTTCCAAATATATGATTCCATATTCACATTCTTTTGAGATGGTGTTCCAAGGAAATAAATGACTCGATTATCCTATTCATTTATACTATTTTTTCTGTACTTAATCACCCAAAACATAATGTGGATTAAACATTTAGACATAAATCGAATGATCCACTTTCCTTGGTTCAAAATTTCACTTACATATATTAATGGATAGAAATGACTTGAAAATAATTTAGACTAACTACCTGTTAAACCTGTGGATCAGGTGAAACAATGTTCTTTGCAGCTACTTCTAGCTAGATTCAATAGAACCTACCCAGTTCCATTCAATTTAACAAAAACAAAATCCACTTATTCACAGTTAATATAAACTGAAGGATTATAACATTCAAATTTACCATTTCCAAATGTTTTGAAATCATGTATCCACAACCTAAAAACTAAACATATTTGAATATACCAAAATCATTATTTTTAAAATCAACCATTTTCCACTATCTTTTAAAGTGAATAATTTTTCTGCCCATCATAATTTATATTGTCAAAATGAATTATGAAAACCTATTGGGAAGTAATTAATATCAATGTAGGTTATTCTCTTCTCATTGGTTGAACCCCTAACAATTAGTTAACAACTCATAAGAGTGTCATAAAAATAGATGAACATGAACACTGCGTTATCTTGTTGTTTAGTCTAAATATGTTACATGTTACTTTTTATGATATGAATTACTTGTTTTGATGATCATATTACATTATTAAATCCCCATTTAAAGGAATAAAAAATAAGGATTTTCCAACTCTTGGACTGAAAGAAGTGATAAAATTTGTGACATCCTAACCCTCAACCATTTTTAGGTAGAGGATATGTGTGCTTCTGGATTTAATTACAACCCCAAGACACAAAAGTCTAGAAATAAATTCTAAGGGATTCATAAATAATTTGGAGATGTTTTTACATTTAAATAAAAAATAACTAAACCATGTTAAGAAAAAAACCAAACCTATATATGACTTTTGTTTACAAAAATACTACTCAAAATATAAAAAAAATCAACAACCATATCAGTTTAAAAATAAGAATCCAAATGGAAATATTGAAATAATTAATTGAAAAAAAACCCAATAATATCAAGACACGATCCCAGCAACTCCTGACCGAATACAAGCTCCATCATGACAATACATGCTCCCAGTATAAAAAATCACCACTAAATAACTGAGAAACATTACTTTTACCTATGTCTCTATAGATTCCATCTACAAAATCACAATAGTTCTAAAGTAGAGGTGACTTTAAAATCATTATTTTATACCCAATGAATTAACTAATCATTTTACAAGGAGAAAACGTGTTAGAATAATTGTATAAAATAGATAAAAATAATTTGAGTCATTTTATATCAAATCAAAAATAGTTTTCCAATCCAATACATTTTTACAAGAAATATAATATTTAATGTTTTTAAAATTTTTATAATAATCTATTTGGAATACCCATCTAATGAATGAAAACATCTATACATCAAAACATTCATTCCCATGTGACATGTATATTCTAATGAGTGGTCTCTCATAAATCTACCATGTCATCACAAGGTAACCAATACCATGTTCCCTATTGGAACACACCCATTTCACTAGGTCACATCTAAGGAAAATGAATTCTATTACACCATGTACAATAAATACCAATCCAATACAACCATGTAAATACATTTCAATACAACATTTTTTTACTGAAAATTTTTATTTTATATAAGTAATTACTATAAAAATTCATGAATCAAACCATGAATTTTTTTAAAATATTCATCTTAAAATCATGAATCAATATCACACTCCAAAACCATCCAAATTTTCTCAATTTACTTTAAAAAACAGTAAATTGGTTTTTCATCCAATCACTCAAGGCTTTAAAAAAATTTCATCCAATTAAATAATTTTGAAACTAATAATTCATGTTATAATTATGTGGAATCAAGAGAGAATACACCTTCCTATAGAAAATTGGTATAAACGAAGAACAATATAAGAAATTCAAAAACCATTTTTAGATATTGTAGAACTAAAAATTGATCTTTTTATATTATATTAAATCAACAATATTTCATGGGGATTCCAATGATACATCATCGATATTTTTTCTACTGACTAGATATATAGTTCCAAAAAATGAGAGAACAATAGATCTAAGAAAATGATGAATAACAAGAAATTTATGAAGAATATAGATCTCCAAAAGACTCTGGATCACCTCAAAATTTCTCATATATTAAAGGGAACTACCTCTCAATCACTTGGAGGAAGAAGAAATCGTTTTATGGAAATAGTAAGGGGAAATGAGTGAATAAGGATCCAAACTTAATTACATCCACAAGTGTTTTATATGAAAATTCATGTTGTGTAGATAGTGAACCTAGTCTGAAAAAATCTTCACTAACCATTCACAAGATGTGGTCTCAAAACAAACTGTATCGGTTTGGATCACATTATTTTACAAATAATTCCCAAACTGTGCTATTACCCTATATCCAACATTACATGATTTCTCTTGGAATTAGATAGTTTGGCCCAACTGTGAAACAACAGTGTGCGTGCCCGATGTTTTTTGTTTCTTATAATATGTTTTTAGAATGTGATTAATATATACTACTAACCAATTTTGAGTCATGAACCTCGTTAAATTTCTCTAAACAATTCCAAAACACATCCAAATATCCTAAAAACATAACCTATACATTATATATACATAAAATTCATATAGAAGTTGTCATGTAACTCAAAATAGGGTACTACATATTGGCTCATATCATTCATTCCAATGAAATTTGTAAAATTATTTATTTATATATTTGTCAAGGTATAGTTCTTAATGTGAAAGGATAAGTGATTAGAGGAGTTTCTATTTAATATGTGAGTGGTGTGACATGCATGGAAATATTATGACTTTTAAAATATAATAGTTGTGATTCTCTTTTAAAGTGAATTAAATGGAAAAATCATAAATATAATATAGAATATGTTTTAAAAATAATCAACCTATAAAATTTGGAAATTTTTGAAATATATATTAATCCTTATCAATTAGTTTGACCCCTTTATCCCTTTTAACATTTATTATTTCAAAATATTGTTAAATAGTAACTGCTCATTCTGACCAAAGTGAAATTAATTGTTTTTAAACATATACAACATAGTGATTAAAAATATAGAATCTATTATCTGATATTTAAATTCCAAAAATTGATAAAAAAATATATTTTCAAATATGTTCACAAAAGGAAATGAAAACAGGTTTTTATAAAAACCTTCTTTTTTATGCATAAAAATGATTTTACACCTAAAAATATATAATCTTGATACCTATATAATTAATTGGATGAATTTAAAAAAAATAATATGTATTTAAATTTCAAATGAATTCAAAATCAATATAAAACTACTCAAAACCTTATTAAAAATGAATAACCAAACATAGAGTTTATTTTAATTAAAGCATTAGTAAAATTTTCCAAATGAAAAATTAGAATTTAAATGTTTAGAAAGTAGTATTTAAATATATTATATTATATATATTTTTATACAATAGGTTTTATAAACATCAAATCCATTATAATGTCATGAAAATTTCACAAAAGTAACAATATTTGAAAAATTATATCTGTCACTCTTTACTGAAAAATCAATTATTCCTGATAAATATTAAAAAATTATCTTGAGAATATTATAAAGAGATAATGTGAAAATTTATAATTAATTACTATATTTTAATTCTCAAAATTAATACAATTTACCTATAAATAAAAATAAATAATTAAAACTCTCTTTTATATATAAATAATCATTTTAAACTTTTAGTGTTCTTTACCCTATACCATATCAATTACAAATAAATATTAATTTATTGGTTTTCAAATTATATTTTCATAATTTATATATATTTAAATTTAAAAATAATATAGTATTATTTATTTTAGTTTTCTGTTTCATATATAGTACTCTTTTCAATAAGGAATTTGTTAAAGTAATACAAACTAAATTATTTGTGTGTTAATAATAAATTTCTTTTGTGGATTCCCTTATGTGATGACGAGAATCTATGATGTTATTATTAGTTTTTATAAAGTACAAAGGCTTATATTAAGATTATATGTATGTCATTAGTTTTACTTATTGAGTAACTTGTTCGTAAATGATGTATACATTGGTTGTTATAAATTTTATAAATAAGAAGTTTGTTTGTATTGATTAATAATTGAATGTAATGGTTTGGGGGTGTCTCAATAGTTATCATATGATAAATTAGCTATCTTTTTGAATTAGGGTATAAACATTTCACATCCTGCAAGGCTAAGGTTTATAACCATAAAATCTATATAATGTGTTCAATTATTAAAAAATATAAACATAAAGTTAATATTTACATTGTATTTATTTTGATTCAAATAATCTATTTATTAAAATAAATTTATTATATTACCTTAATATTTAGTAATATGGTTGAAAAAATAGTTTACATAATTGATATGTATTTGAAAATGATTAAAAAATGAGAGTTTTTATTTTCTTTAAGGAGAGTACAATGTAATATCTATGATATTAAATGTATATTCTAATAATTTGTTTTGCTTTAATTATGTATATAATTTTAAAAAGAATTATTATTCTATTGTTTGTAAAAAACTGATTAAATAGTACTTTAAATTTAATTTTATACATGTAAATATTATATATGTTCTCATTTAAAAAATATTAATCTATTTAAAAAATGAATTTCAAAATTATATTTAAGGAAACCCGTAAAATGAATATCATATGTTTTCTTCACCATGATATGACATTATAAAAAATTGATTAATATTTTATATATCATCCACAAAAATAATTTAGACAAAAATCTTTTAAACAATCAAACACAATTTTGAAAATTCATTGGGTTTTGATATATTAAAAAACCACATCCTAGAATAAACCTATAAAAATAAAACAACGTAATATAAACAATATTAAAATTTTATAAATTAAATATATATATAATTGGATAAAATATGTGAATGTTTGATAAAGGAAATAAAAGTTACTTATAGAATGTATATTGACTATCATACTAATAAACTGACCATTAAAATTTTATCAGGACTTATAGAATTGAGATATTATAATTAAAATAATAAATTCACAAATAAGAAATATTTATCAAAAAAATAATAAATAAATATTTATTTATTGTTGGTTTTAAGGAATAAAAACAACAAGTAAGAATGAATTATAGGTTCGATACTGGGTTTAGCCCCACCAAACCTATCTAGGATCGAATAAAACAGACTAGGAAAAATCTCCTCCACAAGAAAGGGGGGAATCATAAGATATCAATGGATTTGATCCCTCAGTATGAGATGTCACTGATGGGGCACATGTACCACTCACCGACACCAACATTGGAAAATATATTGATATAAAAATATAAATAAAATAAAACAATTCTCAAATTATATAACATAATGTATATGTGTTTGAAAATTAAAATATGGTATTTATTAACATAATGTGTAAAAAATTAAATTTAATGTTACCAAAAATATTTTTTTTGATAAAATGGATCTCAATATTCGAATCATCACTACTAAATTAGCTAGTGGTTTTATAATATTTTTAATGAAATATTTTAAATTTTTAGGAATTGTAAAAATAAAAATCTTATGTATACTCTATGTTTTATTACATCAATATAATTTAAAAAACACTCCATTAATAATAATTTTTTTAATGGAACAACTTTTAAACGATGTGGAATATATTTTATTTTAAAAGAAAATTTGAATTTCAAAACTAAATAATCAATTATAAATTTATAAATTTAATTTTATATATAATAATATATTTTTATTTATTTAAATTGAATAATGTATTAAAATGATAAAAATATATTTTATTTTTCTTAATGTTTATAAATAAATAATAAAACACATTTATTAGACACAAGTGCATAGGTATAGATTATTGAATTGTAGAGCTGAATCACCAAAATGATTATGGAATACATAGTTTGTCTTCATTTTTTATGTTTAGCATTATTTAGGGAAAATATTCATTTCATTTAATTTTAAATATTATTTTATTTACCTTATTAACTTATTTTTATGTGACTCATTTATAATCAAATAAAAAAACATAGTTCATAGTAGAATTTTGTCATCAATTAAATCTTCTAGGTTTTGTTCTTTATCAAGTAGTCAAGTAAGTGAGTGATAGGGAAAAAATCATCATGGGAACATCTCATGTATTTACATATAAAAATATATTTCCACATCCTTATTTATCAATTTCTCACACAAAATAATTATGTGGAAATTTATTGTAATAGAAGAAGTCTTTAGAATAACCTTGATGTAGGATCCCAAACACCATTCCATTTTGATCAATCATTTTATATTTTTATTTGAAACTGTAATTTATTTTTATTTATTAAAAAAAATTAATTTACAAAAAATTAATATTATTTATGAATTAAAATATTGAATTCAAAAAATATATTTTCTTTCTAAAATTTATTGTCCCTTTACAGACCCTATATTATATTCTTGTAAAATCATTAAATTTGTACATGGGGACATGATTAAGTGGTAATGAAATCAAAAAAATACCAAAACAATGTGGATTCAAACCTTATCATCCTGAATTGATGGGGTATTTATCACACTATTTATGAAAAAATAGTGTCCCACTTTGTGCACATAAAAAATACAAAACATCATGTAGTACAGATAGAACCAGATTTATGGTGTAGTGCGATAGGAAGGTTATAGAGACCCGAAGCTTGATGTACATGGACATTACAATTACTTTTGCGGAATACATAATACATAAGAAAAACAGGAACACAAGGACCGTAAAAGTTTAGTGTCTTTGAAAACTCGAAATGAAATCTTCAAATCATGTTGAAAGATCTTCAACATCTCCCAATAAATATCTTCCCCTTTTTTTCTTACCTAAAACATTTCTTTATATCCGGGGGAAAAGAAAACATAAAAGGGGTGAGCTCAAATGCCCAATAAAGGGTAAACATAGAGAACATAAAACAATCTATAATCATTTGAATGCAAAAACATGAACATAAAATCTAAACATCAAAATCTTGAGAAAATACATAAATTATGGAAGTACATAAAGCATAGATCATAAAATAACATTAATCATGATAAAATATCCTGGAATTAAAACTTGTAATTGTGGCAACCATTAAGCACATGATATGATTTCCATAGTAGCTAAGGCATTGATGCCAAGACAATATTAGTGGACAAATTCACTTTCTGAATTGAGTTCATTCTTAGTTTCAGTCCTATATTACTGAACTGTTTTAACTTACCGTTCTAGCCATGTCTATCTCATGAGATATAAATCTTTACCCAATGTAGTGGAGGGAGATATAGGTCCCACCCATCTCATAGTGAAATCATTCTTACTTGTGCCACAAAATAAACTTAAAACAATCATCATAACCCAAAGAATAAAATGGGTTTCATAAACATCATCCCCTCATCACATAATCCATATAAAAGAAATGGATATTTCATCATAAGAAAATTGAAATCATGTAAATCATAAAGACGTTATACTTGAAACATACACATATGAAATAATTTCATCTTCGATAGAAAATGGTTTTGATAAAACACTTGAAATGAATTCTTGAGGAAAATATCCTTTCTTCTTCAAAATCAATTTCATTTCACAAAACATCATGAAATTTTAAAAGAAAAGTATTTTTTTGAAAATATTCAAGAAATATTTTGGAGGATGATTCATGAAAATAAGGCGTTATAAAACCATAAAAAAAATTTCATGCCGTATAAGTTAAAAATAACAATCTCCTCGTACTTTTGTCGGAGTGGTCAAAAAGTTCCTCCTAACGTAAAAAAAATAAAAAGAAAGATTCCTTACATACTAGGTAGTAAAAGTAAAAAATGGTTAAAAAGGAAATTAAACATACATGAAACCATTTTTATAAAACATGGGCTTTGATGTTAAAGATAACCCCAATAAATACGTTCGAATAAACAATCTCGGATAAAAATGAGATTGATAAATTATCCCTTACCTTATGTCTGATATGATTCGTATGTATCCGAACCTCTTGTATAATGATTTAAATAATTTCATTGACTTATTACAGAATCATATTCATTGTTATGATATCATATATGGTTTACTTATGACTTTATATTACCCGTTCTCTTGTAAATTCCATGTTAAAGAGTGTTTTGGGTAAAATCGTTTCATTTTCCGTCCATGTTTTGACTTGTAATTATTCATATGATTACATAGATCATGATTACTTAATTCCAGAATATAAATAATGATTTATATATAATAAATATTCAGAATATACATATATATAATAGATCGATAAATGGAATGAAATACACCGTTCATGGAGACGGTAGGCCGTACGTACGCATGAACGCTGTTTTCGTTTCCTTATTTAGTTGAATGGAATTAAGTAGATGACATACACATATATATATACATTAATATAGTAGCTTTATAATGTCATATATTTCATTATTATTTCTTATATATACTTTATAGTCATTCTTAAATGGTTAACATGGAGAATGAATCTCATCGCGTCGTGGAGACGGTAGTCCGTACGTACGCACGAGCGATGATATCGTTTCCATAATTATTAAATTGAATTGGAGTGGATGATACAATATATCAGAATCATTATGATGTTATAATAACTATGTATAGTTATTCTTTACACCATAATACCCATCCATGTAAGGTGTTGTTGGAAAAACAGATTACACCACGGCGTAGAGACTGTATTACGTACATACGCACACGCGGTGATTTTGTTTTCCGTAGGATGGATAAAAGGTGAAATGGGGTTGTTTAATATTTATAATAACATATAATTATATTAGTGATACTGATGTTATTACTTTATAATGAAACAACTAAATAAGAAGAATTTGAAGAGGAAAGAAGTTTGAAAGAATCGGTAGAAGAAATTACCCCTTCTTCGATATGCCTCTTTGAAACCTCCTCTTAGAGCACTAAGATTTATCTTTGAAGTAGACCAAGACCTCTAGGATTTTTCTAGGGATGTGTAGAAGATAATTCTCTAGGGTTTGGCCGAGTTTGAAGGCTCATAGTGGTGTGAGGAAGAGAGGGAGGAGGTGCCCTTTTATAAGGGAGGAGAGGGGCACCTTTGGAATTCTTAAAAATATTAATCTATAATAAATCTAACCCCACTTAAAAACCTCCAACAATGACTCATATTCGAATATTAGATAATATAGGGTTGTAATCTCATCAACCAATAAAACTTAGAAATGTTTGGATCTTATTTTAAACCTTATCATTTTGATTTATCCTTATTTAATCTATTTAAGTTTATTTATGGTAATAAAATTCTAAATTTTAAATTATAACAAATAATTTCTTATTTGTTGTGAATTTTCCATAATTGGTTACTTTATAACATTATAGAACATTTAAATTTAAATTTATAATTTTTATATATTTTTGGGATTTTTAAACTATTTTATAATATGTTATTTTTATAAAATAATAATAGTGTCAATTTTGACACTATTAATTTATTTAAATTTAAATAAAATATATACATAAGATATGTTCAAAATAAAAGCTTTAATAGATTAATAAAAGGTCATATGTATCAATAAAAGTATTGGATCACATTAAATAGTTCATATAATATTTATTTTATTATTTTTAAAACCATTTATTTGGTTTATCTCTTAATAAAATAAATACTACAACATTTTTGTATAATTATTTAATATACTTATTTTTTGTATAAAAATTAAAAATAAAATCCTACGATGAAGCTAAATATATTACCTTTCATAATAATACTTTTACTGTAATTTATAATCTTAAAATCTTAATAGTTCAATTGTTATATTTATTAAATTATGAAGGTGGCAACTTTGGTATCATTTAAAATAAAATAATATATGTGTCATAATCACTTTTATTCGGCTCCAAATGGTTATATATTAGGTCATTGGATGATTAAGGTGCATATTTACACTACCAATAATTTTTGGTCAGGTTTGTGGGCCTTTTAATGGGTATTATTATTTCAATAAAAACTATATTAATGATCTTTCACTTAATAAATAATTTCTACGTGATTAATGTATCACCATTAATGAAAATTATTTAATCCCTAAAAATTCTCAATAAATTATCATGATGTAGATAATTTTATTAGATTTCTGGAGACTATTCATGTTTGAAGTTTTATTATGTTTATCACTATCTTAAAATTATTATACTTATAAGATTTAAGAGAGTGACATGTTTTCACTTTCTTTGGTTTTAATAATAATTAAATTATTTTCATTGTAAAAAGTCTATAAAATGAATCTAATCAGACCCTTAGGTGATATGGGTCGACTTTTAGTCATAAAATTGAATTTTGGCATGTGTTAGGGTAATTTTATAATATTATATTTTCCCTTAATTACACGATTTACCTTTAACTATGGTAAATAAAATTTATCGTAGTTATTATTCATTATTTTTAAAAATAAAAAGTAGCCTATTAACATAATTTGGACCCACTGATTCCAAATATGGAATCCATTTTTCGAAATTCAATGCTCCAAATTTGCAGAAATTAAATTAAAATGAATCTCGTTGTCGAAAGAAAACAGGTTTTTGATTAAAACATTGCAAAAGATGGAATTGATTTAACCTATGAATTCAATGTAAAATCAATGATAATTTCATACATTATATTAAACTGTAAAAATATATACTATTAATAATTTAAAACCATTAAATATTATAATTTAACCATATAAATTATTGCGATGAAAATAGTTGTTTTTGATTAAAATATCGCGTGTTTTTACTATTCATCAAAATATGAAAGTTACCAGAATAATATGAAAAATTTATCCAAAGTAAATTTTTATTTCTTGATTCCAAAGAAGAATTTTATTTTGTAAATTTAACTTATAAACATGTCAAAAACTATATTTAAAGTGGGTGCGCTATCAAAAGGCGACAAAACTATATTTTTTGAAAAATACTTATTTTACCTGAAAATTTTATTTCGTTCTTATACCATGTTCAAGAAAATGTGTAACATGAATAATAATGTTATAAAATTAAAAATTTAGTTAATACTATTCATAACAGCTAGTTTATAATAATATTTTAATAGCATATCATTGTTTAGTGAAACTCGGTATTGTGTACTACACACGCTATCGAGGAAGGTCGTGATTGCATGTAGTGAAAGGCAAGTCAAGGATGCGTGTTGTGTGAGCTCCTTTTGGTGTAGCATACAACAGAAGACATTAATGAAATTAAAAAGAATATTTTCCATAAAATCTTGGGGTGTTACATTCCACCCCCGTTAAAATGAATTTCGCCCTCGAAATTCTTCGGGGTTATAAATGGTTTACTACATAAAAGTTTCATTAAAAGAAACCCACATCATAAAAAGGAATACCAAAACCAATCATTAAAAACAAATGTATGAAACGTAATGGTTACCCAAATAAGCTAATCACTGGGTTTCCACGTAGGTGAAAATATAGATATGGAAGAGAAATTTAACCATCATGTTCTGATGGAGAGTTGTGGAGAACATGGCTATGGAAAAGCCAGTAATCACAAAGCCATAAATTTGTGACGATCTAAGGTACCATCTGATTCATAAGATATAAGAGCAATATGACAACATTTTTGGTTTTCAAGATCATTTCCCTAAAGTTGATGAAATTGGAATTAGAAGAAATACTTTCACGATTTTGGTATAATCTCACTGTTGGTCGTTCTTTGGACAATTTCCACTTCATCTCCTAATGAAATGAAGTTGAATTTGTCATTTGTGATGTTTTAGAAGATCATTTGATAGAAAGATGGGTCATTCCATCTGTCCCAAACAAAAGGTTAGAAAAGTTATCAAAAAAACATAAGTCCATCTATAGTGAGATTAATCATATATGGTTCCCAAAATGGACTTATACTAATTATATCATACTACTTAATATAATAAAACTAGTTTCTACTAAACAGGGACTTCCTGTAGGCCAGTGGTAGGTGATAAAGGCTAGTCGCACTTCGGTTGTGGGTTTGATTCTCACAGACTTGTCCGACGCGATGGGCTGTCGCCCAACCTGCAGGTTTTCCTTTTTCTAAAACTACATTACTATAACATCCCATAACTAATGTCGAAGAAAACATCTATCCTTAAACAATACTAACTTATGTACAACATAATCCATTCCAATCTTTAGGCGTATCCAAAATACTTTGGTCCAAGCTCATAGTATAATGAAAATGATAACTTGGAAATGTCATCAACCAAGCATGTGAATACCATAATTTATCCCCCATATATCTTGTAGCTCACATTCCAATCATGTGAATAACTCAATCATGTATTCTCTTGAAAAATGAATACCCCTTAAACCTTATTGCAAACATGAATGCTGTCAAAAGATAACTCTTTCCACATACCAAAATCCAAAAATTCTATATACTCAAACCATGATATAACCTTCTCCTTATATCAGTCATGAGCTCATGAATAATATCAAACATTTAATTTTTTCCTTATCCCTTCATTATGCGCATATCATATACATTCAAAAAATATCTGAATAACCTTTCATGGATACTGGTACCATTAAATATAAACTTTCAAAACTCAAGGAAATACAACAGTGTAACAATCCTTATATGTATCTTTATTCCATAGTACCATGAGATTACATATACAAAATTACACTTGATAAACATGTAATCATTCCACTACCTTCTTAAACCATTGACCGAGCTTCAACAATTCTTTCATTTCACATATCATTTGTAGTCTCTTCATCATCATCAACATAAATACTACACATACAGCTGTACTAATTCTCTTCACGAGACTTTCCCTTAGGGCATTTGTTTGCATAATGCTCGTACATTCCACATTTAAAACATTTAACCATTGTTGATGTCGTAGCAATACCATTATGCTAATCCATGGTGTTAACTGAACCTTTTCCTTTGCACTTACTGGATTTGTGTCCTTCTTTTCCACACCCAAATCATCTTCCAGTTCCCTTGAAATAATCTCCCCGATGCCTCTTCCCACATGATTAACATGAGGGAAATTGAACTTTTTTTCCTCTATGATCATCATGAAACTCCATATTTATCTTATTATCTTAGTCGGGAAACCTACCAAAGTTGAGATTATTGATAATATTATGAGATTGATGATTAGGCATAATAACTATGTTTGGACTTCCAAATCTCATTTCATTTGGTTTCTCATGAAGAATATCATTCCATTGTCCTTCATATCCTCCATTATCATGAATCTTCATGTTTCCATCCATTTTCTAAAACCCAAAATGAAGAGTGTGAGAGGCAAAAATCCTGCTATGGAAAACAACATAGTAAAGGGGGATTACCCTCAATATCTGACATCTTAGGTTAAATTCTATGATCGTTACCGTAGTTCTAGGACTATTTACTATATGTATAATTATCATTAGGGACATCCCTAGACATACCTTAGTAATATCTCTAGGGATCTCACTAAAATTTTCGCATCCTAGTTTCGAATGTTTGATTAAACATTTCCTCTGATACCAACTGCAGAGAACCGAAGCTTGATGTACATGGACATTACATTACTTTTGCAGAATACTTAACACATAAGAAAAATAGACACACAAGGACCGTAATATTTTAGTGTCTTTGGAAACTCAGAAAAAAATCTTCTAATCGTGGTGAAAGATCTTCAACATCTCCCAATAAAGATCTTCCCCTTTCTTTCTTACCTAAAACCTTTCTTTATATCATGGGGAAAATAAAACATAAAAGGGGTGAGCTCAAATGCCCAGTAAGGGTAAACATAGAGAACATAAAAAATCTATAAACATTTGAATGCAAAAACATGAACATAAAATCTAAACATCAAAATCTTGAGCAAATACATAAATTATGGAAGTACATAAAGCATAGATCATAAAATAACATTAATCATGAAAAATATCTTGTAAGTAAAACTTGTAATTTTGGCAACCATTAAGCACATGATATGATTTCCATAGTAGCCAAGGCGTTACTTCCAAGACCATCTTAGTGGACAAAGTCCCTTTATGAATCAAGTTCATTCCTCGTTCCAGTCCTATATTACTGAACCGGTTTAATGTGCCATTCCAGCCATGTCTATCTCATGAGATATAAGTCTTTACCCAATGCATTGGAGGGATATATAGGTCCCACCCATCTCATAGTGAAATCATTATTACTTGTGCCACAAAATAAACTTAAAACATTCATCATAACCCAAAGAAGAAAATGGGTTTCATAAATATCACCCCCTCATCACATAATCCAAATAAAAGAAATGGATATTTAAGCATAAGAAAATTGAAGAAATGTAAATCATAAAGAAATTATACTTGAAACATACACATATGAAATAATTTCATCTTCTATAGAAAATGGTTTTGATAAAACAATTGAAATGAATTCTTGAGGAAAACATCCTTTCTTATTCAAAATCAATTTCTTTTCACAAAACATCATGCAATTTTAAAAGAAAAGAATTTTTTTTTGAAAATAGTCATGAAATCTTTCGGAGGATGCATCATAAAAATAAGGATTCATAAAATCGCAAAAACCTGTTTGTGTCGTATAAGTTAAAAATAACAATCTCCTCGTACTTTTGTCGAAAAAGACCAAAAGTACCTCATAACGTAAAAAAAGAAAAAGAAAGATTCCTTAAATACCATGGGGTAAAAGTCAAAAAATGTGTAAAAGGAAATTAAACATACATGAAACCATTTTTAGAAAACATGGTCTGGGATGATAAAGATAACCCCAGTAAATACATACAAATAAACAATCTCGGATAAAAATGAGATTGATAAATTATCCCTTACCTTATGTCTGATATGCTTCGTATGTATCCGATCCTCTTGTATAATGATTTAAATAATGACATTGACTTATTACAGAATAATAATCATTGTTATTATATCATATATGGTTTACTTATGACTTTATATTACCCGTTCTTTTGTAAATTCCATGTTAAAGAGTGTTTTGGGTAAAATCGTTTCATTTGTCGTCCGTGTTTTGACTTGTAATTATTCATATGATTACATAGATCATGATTAAATAATTCTAGAATATAAAACATGATTTATATATAATATATATTCACAATATATATATATATATATAATAGATCGATAAATGGAAAGAAATACACCTTTCATGGAGACAGTAGGTCGTACGTACGCATGAACGCTGTTTTCGTTTCCTTATTGAGTTGAATGGAATTAAGTAGATGACATACATATATATATATATACATAAATCCAGTATCTTTATAATGTCATATATTTCATTATTATTGCTTATGTATACTTTATAATAATTCTTAAATGGTTAACATGGAGAATGAATCTCATCACGTCGTGGAGACGGTAGTCCGTACGTACGCACGAGCGATGATATCGTTTCCATAATTATTGAATTGAATTGGAGTGGATGATACAATATATCAGAATCATTATGATGTTATAATAACTATGTATAGTTATTCTTTATACCATAATACCCATCCATGTAAGGTGTTGGTGGAAAAACAGATTACACCACGGCGTGGAGACGGTATTCCGTACGTACGCACGCGCGATGATTTTGTTTTCCGTAGGATGGATAGAAGGTGAAATGGGGTTGTTTCATATTTATAATAACATATCAGTATATTAGTGATACTGATGTAATTACTTTATAATGAAACAACTAAAGAAGAAGAAGTTGAAGAAGAAAGAAGTTTGAAAGATTTGGTTGAAGAAATTACCTCTTCTTCGATACGCCTCTTTGAAACCTCCTCTTAGGGCACTAAAATTGGTCTTTGAAGTAGACCAGGAACTCTAGGATGTTTCTAGTGAAGTGGAGAAGATAATTCTTCAGTCTTTGGCCGATCTTGAAGGCTCAATGTGGTGTGAGGAAAAGAGGGAGGAGGGGCCCTTTTATAAGGGAGGAGAGGGGCACCTTTGGAATTCTAAAAAATATTAATCTATAATAAATCTAACCCCACTTTAAAACCTCAAAAAATGACTCATATTCGAATATTAGATGAGATAGGGTTGTAATCTCATCAACAAATAAAATTTAGACATGTTTGGATCTTATTATAAACCTTATCATTTTGATATATCCTTATTTAATCTATTTAAGTATATTTGTGGTAATAAAATTCTAAATTTAAAATTATATCAAATAATTACTTATTTGTTGTGAATTTTCCATAATTGGTTAATTTATAACATTATAGAGCATATAAAATTTAAATTTATAATTTTTAAATATTTTTGTGATTTTTAAACAATTTTATAATATGTTATTTTTATAAAATAACAATAGTGTCAATTTTGACACTATTCATTTATTTGAATTTAAATACAATATATACAGAAGATATGTTCGAACTAAATGATTTAATAGATTTATAAAAGGTCATATGTATCTATAAAGTTATTTTATCACATTAAATAGTTCATATAATATTTATTTTATTATTTTTAAAACCGTTTATTTGGTTTATCTCTTAATAAAATAATTACTAAAACATGTTTGTATAATTATTTAATATACTTATTTTTGCATAAAAATTAAAAATAAAATCCTATGATGAAGATAAATCTATTACCTTTCACAATAATCCTTTTACTGGAATTCATAATCTTAAAATCATAATAGTTAAATTGTTATATTTATTAAATTATGAAGGTGACAACTTTGGCATCATTTAAAATAGAATAATATAAGTTTCATAATCACTTTTATAAGGCTCAAAACGGTTATATATTAGATAATTGGATGATTAAGGAGTAGATATACACTGCCAATAATTTTTGGTCAGGTTTTGGGCCTTTTAATGGGTATTATTATTTCAATAAAAACTATATTACTGATTTTTCACTTAATAAATAATTTCCGCGTCATTAATGTATCAACATTAATGACAATTATTTAATCCCTAAAAATTCCCAATAAATTATCATGATGTATATAATGTTATTATATTTCTGGATACTATTCATGTTTGAAGTTTTATTATGCATATCACTAACTTAAAATTATTATACGTATAAGATTTAAGAGAGTGACATTTTGTCACTTTCTTTGGTTTTAATAATAATTAAATTATTTTCATGGTCAAAAGTCCATAAAATGAATCTAATCCGACCCTTAGGTGATATGGGACGACTTTGAGTCATCCAATATAATTTTTTCACATGTTAGGGTAATTTTATAATATTATATTTACCCTTAATTACCCGATTTATCATTAACTATGGTAAATAAAATTTACCGTAGTTACTATTCATAATTTTGAAAAGTAAAAAGTATCCTATTAACATAATTTGGACCCACTGATTCCAAATATGGAATCAATTTTTCGAAATTCAATGCACAAAAGTTGCAGAAATTAAATTAAAATGAATCCCATTGTCGAAAGAAAACAGGTTTTTGATTAAAACATTGCAAAAGATTGAATTGATTTAACCTACGAATTCAACGTAAAATCAATGATAATGACATAAATCATATTAAATGGTAAAAATATATTCTATTTATACTTTAAAACCATTAAATATTATAATTTAACCATATAAATTATTTCGACGAAAAAATTTGTTTTTAATTAAAAAATAGCGTGTTTTTACTGTTCATCAAAATATGAAAGTTACCAGAATAATATGAAAAATTTATCCAAAGTAAACTATTATTTATTTATTCCAAAGAATAATTTTATTTTTTCAAATTGAACTTATAAACAATTCAAAAACTATATTTAATGTGGGTGCGCCATCAAAAGGCGGGAAAACTGTATTTTTTTAAAAATACTTATTTTACCCGAAAAATTTATTCCTTTCTTATAAAATGTTCTAGAAATTGTGTATGATGAATAATAATGTTATAAATTTCAAAATTCAGTTAATACTATTCATAACGGCTAGTTCATAATAATATTTTAATAATATATCGTTGTTTAGTGAAACTCGGTATTGCGTACTACACACGCTATCAAGGAAGGTCGCGATTGCGTGTAATGAAAGGCAAGTCAAAGATGTGTGTTGTGCAAGCTTATTTTGGTGTAGCATACAACACAAGACATTAATTAAATTAAAAAGAATATTTTTCATAAAATCTTGGGGTGTTACAAAGGTGGTGCACTATTGAAGCATGATGTATTCATTAGATTGGTGTCTCTAAAGGTTGATTTGTGCAATGGTTCACATAAACTAGATCTCTACTAGGCTAGGTTTTTGATGTATTTAAGAGGTGTGATAGTCTAATTTATTTTTAATTAAAGTGTAATATGTCTGATATTATGGTGTGGCATAGAAGGAGGTGTGTTATGGAACAACAGATCCATCATTGTGTATGAAATTAAAATTAGTTGAGGTTTCATTTGAACCTAAAAATATGAAACCATCACTGATGTAAATTGATATTGTAACTATGAGTGACTTAAATTTTTATAAGGGGAGCTATGAATGTTTCCGAATTGAGATACAATGCAATTATTGATGTTCGGTGAAATTGTTTGGTGGAAGACTTGTGTGATGTCATGATGTAGGATTATAATTTGGGGATTTGGGTCATCTACTTGTAGGGAATTAAAACCACTGTAATTTAGTCCTTTGTGTTATTTGGCCACCATCCCAATAAATTGAATAAAATTTATCTTATGGGTTTTACCAATCATTGTTGAGATATATTAGGATTTACCCACAAGGTTTTTAGAGTGTATATGGCATATACCATAGTTAAAGAAACGTATGACCATAATCCCTTACCTTAACCATCCTTTTGTTTTGTGGTATTTATCCTCTTGTAATGTGGAAAAAAATGATATAATAACTTATAATATAACCATGGTCATATTTTTAATATCATATATCATCTTCTTATAATATCATATTACCTATTTCTTAACAATCATTCATTATTTTCACAATTTCAGGCAATAATTTCCTATTTTTCTAAAGTATATTTTGACATGTGTTTTGTTATTCTTTTTACATTTATCATGATCACATCCTCTGCAGAATGAAAAACAAGAATTAATTATCATACATAATTAGTGTACATGTATTGAAAAAATTAATAATAATTATATATATGATATGGAATTCACCGTTCATGGTGATGGTAGGTCGTACGTACTCATGAATGATAGATTAATTTCATTTCCATATTTTAAACGATTGAAAACTAAATGATATTTATAAAAATTTATATTATATTTATTTTAAAATATTTATGTAAGATATTTCATATATGAGAATTTATATTATCCTTAATACATTGCATTTATAGTGTGAACGAATCACATTATATTAAGGGGTGATCGTCCACACTTTTGCATGTGATGTTATCGTATTTATGCAAAATGGAATGTATAATGGTATGGGATGTAATGTAATTGAAAATTAATTTGAACATAGTAGATATCATATATAAGTATTGTTTACATCATAATTACCATCCTATGAGGTGGTAAATAAAGAATGAATAATCTTCATTTAATCAGGTGGTAGTTCACCATTCACATAAATAGTCTGTTCGTCAGCCATTAGAAAGTGGTGTGTGTAAGTGTATGATGAAAACAAAACATAACAACATCATAATGTGTTTAATATATTTATTATTTTATTTAATCATGGAATAAAAAGATTTTTGGGATTGGAGAATGGAAATTAAACTACAATCTTAAGGATGATTGTTAGATCTTATTCTGCAAGTCCTTTTATTTTGTTCCAATAATCATCATTTTATTTCTTCATGAATAAGTGGATGATTATAAAATAAAGTTAAATATGTATAGAATATATTGGGGAATATATTAGTTGAGCCAACTGGTCTTGATATGTTTCAAGAAGTTGTAGTAGTGGAGGACCTTTTATATTGAAGGAGGAGTGGGACTCTTGTAATATATTGACAAAAGAATTCCATACAATTTTTTAAAATTTCATTTGGACCCTATTATGGTTGAATTTTGATTCAAGTGTGTATACAGTCTAAATATGGACATCCAAACACTCTTGAACATGTGTCTAGGTCATTTGGGCCCTTATGATTATGGTTTAGTCTCCCATTAAAATTAATGTTACCTTAATCGTTGTAATTAATTTTAATAACCATTGGTATAATATTTGGTAAAAAACAATGATTTAATTTTTAGAAATTAAAAAATGTTTTTATTAAAAATATGGAATCCATTTTCCCAAATTCTAATCAATGAAGTTGCAGAAATTAATTTAAATTCATGTCCATATACATAACAATAATGTGTGTTTTTAAGGTAAAAATGTAAAAATGTTTTCTATGTTTATAAGACCAATTTCCGAGTAAAATTTATTCTAACGAACTAAATTAGATTAATTGATAATTATTTTGTCTATTTAAATATTAAAACTAATTTTAAAATTAATTTATCCATATAAATCAATTAGATGAAAAATATGTTTTTGAACAAAATTTCAGTATTTCTCACTATTCAATAAAAATGAAACTTCATAGAAAAATACCAAAAAAATTATCATAACATAATTTTTATGTTTCTCATTAATAAATTAATATCATTTTTCATGTATAATTTAAAAAGTTTCAAAAAATATTATTTAAATTTTTTTCCAATTCATCTATGGTAAAAATATCTTAATAAAAATATTATATTTTACACATACAATTGTTTTATTTTTTATCTTAAGTCTATGAAATATATTATGTGAATATAATAAATATTTTACTTAATATATAATATATATCACTTCAATACCACTCTATATTTTTAATTAATTTAATTTATCAGGTTAAAATAAATTTGTTAGCATAAAAATATTAATATTTTCCACTATATTTAATCGGTTTCCATATTAATTTCTAATTAAATTCTAATAAATAAATTCATATTATTTATGTATAAAACATATATTTCCATAAGTTGGTTATAAATTTTAATATATAATTATTTAACATCTAGGATATGTTAAATAATAATTTAATAATATGTCATTAATCGGTAGAACTTGGTATGGCGTGTAAAACAATCATGTTGATGAAACATGTTGTTGTGTGAATTTTATTATTACTCATTATTGAGCATATTTCATGATATATGATATATTTAGTTTTCTTAAAATATTTAATATATAGTAAATACTCTCATAATTATATTCTATGTACTTGGTGATGCGTGTGACACACGATATAAAATAAAATTCTCATAGTTAAAAATTTTGGCGTGTTATGGTCATACCTAAAAGCTTGACATGGAATATTAGAAAAATAGAGAAGATAGTAATATAGTATAAATCCACCCTTTATAAATAAGTTGGGTTTTTATATGTGGCCCCAGATCATAATGGGCTGGAGGAATCATGTTATAGTACTTGAGTTATGAGGTAACATGTAATAATATCAGAATTAAGCTATGACATATTCAATGTATTGTAGAAGAATTGTTTTTGGAAGAAATATAGAATTATAAACTCTAAATGGTTATAGAGAATGTCATCATGAACGAATCTATCCTTCCACAATATGTTCTTTATCATAGGATATATCAAATATATTGAGAGTATCATAGTATGATTTCCTATGAATTTTAAATATGATATTATATGGGTTTAATGGATATAGATGCTGAATGAATATCATAAAGTAGTGTAAGAAATCACAATAAATTTATTTATCATTTAAGGGGATAACTCCACTATGAAGGCTATACAATAATGATAATATATTCCATGAATATCACTGTGATTTTTTTTAGTTTTTGAAGGATATGATTAGTAATAAATTTTTGATTATTTTATAGTCTCAATTTGTTAACTTTTACTAACTAAGATTATGTGGGAAACATTTCTCAATGATGAAGGATTATAGGTAGGAAGACCGATCCTATATATCTAATTAAGTGATAAAGGATTGAATAGATTTAAATAAACAACTCGTAGCATTTCAAGAAAGGAAAGAAGAGTTTGATTAATAAATTTGATTACAAATTGAAAAAAATATAGGATACATTATTCTATATATATATTTATTATTATTAAATAAAACCATGTGGAGTGAACATATTGAGACCCATCACTCATATATACATTGAAGGAAGAAGGGTTCAAAGGTGATAAAATCTATTAGGACATATCTATATTTGAGGTGTTGAAGATATATCTAAATAAGAATAATTCTATTAGATAATTACTCATAATGTGGATATTATACTTTGTTATATTGTGATAAATTAAAAAAAGATTATTTTAATTTACCCCTAAAGAGGAAAAACTAACCTGCACATGGGTATTTGGAAGCATAGTAAATAATATCATAACAAACTACTTATTTTGATAAGATAATTCAATGTATCTAAAAAAACATATTTTGATCTATAAGCTATATCTATGAATATAAATAGTTTAGGAGACCCTCAAATTAATAAAAAATTTCATTCAAATATGATGGTAATGGATGAAACAAATTGGGAGTGGGCCTTGAATTATTATTCACTTTTCAAAGACCTTATTAAATAACGACACCAAAGATCTATGTTACTACCACCTAAAATATGTATACAATAAATTGTACATGATAGTTATTTCAATTATACTATATAATTATAGTGTTCATGGTACTTGGATATCCATTATTAATGAATGATGTTAAATCCTTTTGTTCCCTTGAATTAATTTTCTATATGTGTTTTTTATATTTGGTGGGATGTGTGATGAGATATTGTGATATTTAATGTGTTCTTTACAATTAGGTAAAAAGATCATTATATGAATGGGTCAATATATATGTATGGCTTTAATCCATTGTACACATTAGTTCATCAATCCTAATACGGTTATTGCATTTTGTCTGGTCACATAATTTTGTATTAGATCATAAATTATAAAAATTGTGTCCAATATCGAAATTTTAATAATTATTTTTTCTCAAAATAACATTTGTGGATTAGAACAAATGTTTACGATGGTACCACATGTTATGTCTAGAATAATTTTATCTTTGTATTTCAATAGGATTTTGTGATGATATCATAGAGAATACAATTTGATATACTAACATTTCTAGGATTAATGAATGAACTGGAGATACATACATTGAAAAGTTACTAGAATGATAATTTTACAATGAATTATAAATTAGGACATCCAAGTTTCATTCTTCCCCCAATATATGTAAATCATTAGATGTCATTTATGGAAAAATATTTTAAAAAAAGAGATATTAGTATAATTCTCGCATGCTAAAGGATAATGCCTTATGTAAAATGAAAATAAGAAGAGGGATAAGGTGAAAAATCACGTGAATAGGGATAGAGCTTGTGAGTAACGTGTTAATGAAGTTTATGATAATTATAGTATTGAATTTTTTTTTGAAAATGATTTTAAAATTTTAATTTTCAGATTCATTAATAAATAATGATCCAGGTAGTAATTTAATAAAATAAGTGGGAAGAAGATTGATTCATTAATTTGAATACATGACCCATTGAAATATTGATAATATCCCAACCTAACATTAAGTGATTAATCTACTTGGTATCTTCATATTATTTGATTAAATTATCATGATAGAAATAGTGTTTCATAACAATTGAAGATGGAAAATAGAGTATTCTTTGAAAGAAGAAATTATTAAAATGGGTATAATTATTACAGAATAATGAAATGTCCATGAATAACATTAAAATGGATATGGAAAATATCACAGAAGAATGGGATAAAATTGCTATCTCACTAAAAACACAACAAGAAGTGAGAATAAAATATGGGATATATGTTCGATCAAGATAGAAGGAAGATCTTACTATATTGATTGACAAGGATGAGAAGATCAATGAACTTGAAATTAATTTTTATTCCTCAAATATGATGAATGATATAATTCCCATGGTATAGATAATATTTTTTGTGAATAGCTAAGCATATATGGAATTATATATAAATTAATATATACATGTTTAATTTTAATGAGAACGCACTCCATGGAAATTATCAAAAAAGTTATACAACTATTTAATCATGGGAGACACCATGTATGTGGGTCTACAGTACCATGTTCTCAAATATGGATGAATATCCACTCAAAAGACATATCATCTATTAAATAACTATATGATTATTTTTCTTAAAAGAGATATTGTTTTTGTTCTAAAAGTTGATATATAGAGAAATCATGGAATGAGAAGAATTAAAAAATCATAAGGAAATCATCTCTTCCTATGAAAAAAAGATGATTTTTTTAATGAAATGAATTATTATAATATAGAAAACAAAATTATAAAATGGTATTATAGTTATTATATAGCTTAATGAATGATGCACTAAAAATGGTTTAATCAAAATAATTTATTGGTAGTAATTGTAAAAAATTGGGTAGAAGAAGAAGGATTAAACAACAGCTATGAAAAATGAGTTTGTTCCCATGAATAAAGACACACTAAGGATAATAAAATAAAATTTGGCCTTAATTTATGTCTAATGAAAGTTGTATGAATCATGAATAAGTGGTTTCCCAAATTAAACCCCAATAAAACAAGTGATATCAAATGTAAGGGTCGTATAGAGGGGAAAATGAAGAAGAATGAAGTGAAAAAACTTAAAAAAACATTCACAAGTGGTATTCTTATCACAATTATTATGAATACAATTAAAATGAAGTTTGATAATTATAATTATAATATTTATAGTGATGTTTTTAGAAGTTATGTTACATGGATAATAGATAGAATGTATTAGAATAGACTGTAATGAACATGGTTGCTTTACCATAACCAACCATGTTCCATAATATAAGGATGTTTTGGATTTCCCCCTCCCCCAAGTGTTTAAATTTTTTCATATATTCCTTAAAAGGGATGAATATTAAAGGATGAGATAATATCCTTGGTGTGTGACTATGATAATGGGAGATACATGTAAAACATATATAATAGAGAAATTTCAGTTGCTAACTTGTATCAGAATTAATAACAATTTGAATGTAAAATTTTTATATTTGAATCGATATGGTTTTCCAATAAACTACATCAATATAAAATATACATATTAAATCTCATCTTGTGATGAAGATGTATAAATTATATATAGATTTATCTCTAATAAATATGGTGTTAATGAGTTATCTGAAATATTTAATGGAATTAAGACATTATTTGGTGATCATCATTTGATATGAGGAAATATTTCAATTTTTATTTGATGACTGATGATGATGAATAAATATGGAGTAAGAAGAAATTTTTTTGTCAATATTTTCAATAAAATCAACAATTTGATTATATTTTTACAAATAGGTTGTGAGTCCAATTGTTTTACAATAATTATTGGATTTATTAATAAGGAAATATAGGTGTATAGAATGAGAGAACATGGTGATTTGAGGTTTCTAACTAAAAATACAAAGATATATAAAATATTTTATAACTAAATGTGAAAAATTATGCATTTTATGAAATAGTATACACGGAATTTATGTTTTATGATGATCATGAATGATATAGATGTGGATGTTCTAAATTCACTACAATGGATATATTAAAATATTTTTGAATGAAAACACCTTAAAAATTTTACATATCAAGGTAATGGAATGAAGAGATTATGATCTTAATAGTGATAGAATATATATACTTTATAGGTAATAGTTATCGAATTCTATTTATATTCTAGTGTACTAATAAGATTGTAGAAGTAAGAAATTTCATAGAGTAATATGGATGAAAATATAAGTGGGTTGATCAAGAAATGACATCCCATCACAACATGGTATGCCATGTCATGGAACATGGTATGTATGATTGAATTGTGTTTTATTAAGTATTTATCAGATTAAATGAATGCTATGTAAGAATAGATTAAGTCATGGTTGACTGGTTTCACCATAGAATTTTTCCCACTCCATTAGAATAGTCAGTGAAGAATAATATTTCATAAACATAAGATTAACTATAGATAAACATTAGATGTGATGATATAGAACAAAAGTACCATTATATAGTTTGTTCATTTTAGAATAATATGTAGATGCTATAATGAATCTATGACATTAATCAAAATACCAAACCACAAGAGGTCTCATATCAAAATAATATTGATGTTTTTAAAATTTACATGAGATTAACATAGACAGTATAATAAATTATATTATGAAGTTATATAAGAAATTGTACCATAATGTATTTGGAGATGGTACAATTTATGACATGAGAGATTAAAAATATGCTAAATAATAGACTGTATTGTGCGGTAATTGAATATTAATAATCTTTGAGATAATCATGTGGCCTTTGAATATTATGGATTGGTGGAATAATATTGTAGTACATGACTCACTATATACCATTTACAGAGTTCACAAGTGTGGAATCATGTTATAGAAACTGTGCCATGGAGGATGCACTTTTGGAAGAATTCCTGAATTCTAATTTTTTGAGGTAATAGGGAATTACTCCATGAATAAATATGTCACTCCATAATGTTTCATAGATTAGTGAAAATTTAACAAATTGTGGACGATATCGTATTTATCTTCAGTTGAATTTTAAATTAAATATTACATAGTTATTAATGAATTAGTCATTGATATATGTGCAAATTATGGTGAAAATATCACATTTCAATATGGTTGATTTAAAACGTGATCTCACTATAGTGAATGGTATCATGTCATGATCATGAGATTTCTATAATATCATAATGTTTACATTTGAATTTGAAACAAATAAAATGATTCATAAATTTTATGAAATTTTATGTTCTAATTATTAAAAATATAACCACATATATTATTTTGGAGCAATGGGCCTAATAATATAGGATTAAAGAGATAAGGAATTATCCAATAAATTTTACCAAGTGTTATAGGACTGATTATGTATAAGAAAATTACTCTCAACAGTACATGATAGTTTTGAACTATAATAAAGATATATATGGATTTAAAATGTGATAATATGAGTATTTCATGATGTGTATATATTTTGTTTTAGATGATAAATAAGAGGGGATATCCATAATAGATTTCCATTACATATATCTATTTTGGAGGAAGATATTCTTGAAGAGGTATCATTTATACTACTACATCTACCGTTTTGAGTAGAATAAGATAAAAGTAGACATGAATTATTCCATTATTCAATTATTATTCATTTTTAGATTATATTCACTCCTCACATGATAAAGTGGAAGATAAATGGTCAATCCTTATATTAATATGATACTCTCATTTAGATTTGTATATTTTTAAGTATAATAATGAATCTATTTGAAAATTAATATGAATTGTATCTCAGTAAACAATATTGATCATGATGAGAGAATGATATCCATACATTTTTTATGTGATAATGACATCAATAAACAGTATTTTTATTCGGAGAAGTAGTTCAGGGAGGATAATAATAATGAGTTTCCCTTGGATCAATAATGAGTCTTTCGTAATCCTGATTTATATATTATGTGTTGGATCTGAGTGGCCATTATATCAATAGTATGTATTTCATGGTCACTCTGAGCTAAGGAACATTATCTATATGAGGATTATGAAAGGCCCATTATTAATCCAAGGGCCGCAGATTATTTTTATCTTCCATGACCAATATTAGTGAGTGAAAAGTTAGTAAATAGGTGTTGTAATATCTTCAACAGTTTATAGTTATGAGGATATATTAAATATCCACATAAGTTCTCGACATTACTTTAATATTCAATATCAAATAGATTTTATATTATACATAAAAATCTTCAAATCCAAATGAGATTCCCCTATTAAAGTGATAATTTTCTATTTATATTCCAATTATTCACATGATTTGTGACTCTAATCTCCAAATAAATAATTATTCAACAATGAAATAATTCATGTTTATTTTTATCTTATTCTCCTCAAATTTTAGTATGTGGTAATTAAATTTATTCATTTTCAAAACATTATTCCACCAAAATATATATATTAAATGGAAATTCGTTATGGTTCTCCCCTCATTATAATATTCTTAAACGAGAAGTATATATTTCCTAACAGGGTTAGTTTTTTTCATTTTAATTATGGATATATCAGTAAAATTCTTCAAACCTATCCAAAACTATTATGAATAATTTTTCTAAATCTCTTAATTCATACTTCCCTTCTTTCAATTGGTGGGTTAAATCTAGCTATCATTGAGGCTCTATTACAAGTTTCCCAAATAATAAATTTGGTCAAATTTCTTATAATTAATAGACTAAATATACTATTTTTAATGAAACAACTTTTCAATTTTAAATTAAATACAAATATTTATCTTTTTTATAAATATCATGATCATGATGTGATACCCTTCACTATATTTTTATTTTTATTAACTACCACTATATTTCAATTTCATCACTTCCACTACATTTTGGGATTCATTAAATGGTTAATTAAAAAAAATATGTGTAATATATTATTTAAAATTCCACTGATGATAATTATATCATTATATAAATTTCATTACATTTTCAATGATATTGGGAAAATTGTTTCCTTAAAATTTTATTAACGGTATAAGTCTTTATGACCTAAAAAATGTACTTTTTGGAATACTTCCCTTAATAAATCTTCCATAAAAATATTTCATATCAAAAAACAACACTTATATCTTCTATAAAAGTTATATAGTGACTAATTTTCTTTAAAATTATTCCTACAATAAATTATATTGAAAAGTTGCATCAAACTATTATAACTCTTGGCTACATCATTACCTCACCTTGTTCTCTATTATTTAAACTATTTTTAATCTCCCATGCCATAAAAGGATCTATAGTCATCAGCATCATTACATAATTTCTTGTCCCGCTTCACATTATAATTTTTTGAACCATCAATTTTAATTTAATATATCTATTAGAAACGGCATCATCATTTTTAGGTGAGACCACATGCCATGCAGTCTAATAAATAATATCATAGCATCCTTAAATGAACTGAATATTTTTCATAAAAATAAAATACTATAGCATGGTTGTTTTCATATATATTATATCCTACTATGATTATCCATATTTAATTATTTAATAATAAAATATTAATATTGTGGGAATCTTCTTATGGAGTGGGTGAATATTACTTGGAGAAACCATTCAACCAGATCCTAAATTATTCATACATTTCCTCCGTTTAATATCAAAATGACTTCATAAATTATAATTCAATATTACCCACCATGCATTATTAAACGGGATAAACAGTTTGGACATGATTTCAATTTTCATCAAAACGCATATATTTTATTACATATTACTCATAGAAATTTCTTACTTATTCCATCACCTTAGATATCTATACAAAAATTTTAATATCATAGCTATTACGCATCAATTATAGATGTTACAACACACTTAAATTTCTAATCTCCTCTTCCCATTTGCTTTATATATAAAAATAATATGGTGAGTTTGTTCATAACTATTTTCATATATCTGTTGTATTGAATTTAAAACATCAAATTCTAGATCATTCATGATTATCATCAAACATTGATTCCATGTATTTCATTTCATACAATGCATCCTTCATCAGTTGTAGTTACAATGTATAGTATCTATCTCTGTATTCTTATATAGAAATCAAAAAGAATTATTTCCACTAATATAGTTCACTAATATTTCTAGGTCAACATATTCAATAGTTATTGTCCAAAAATCATAGACACGTCCTATTTGTTACAATATTTTCCTCTTATGTATTTTTTTAAATATATCCACACAAAAATAAACAAAAGATAAACCAAAATACTAAAACTGTCTCTATGTGACCCATTATCACCCACCACATCCCAACACAAGCCAATATAGACTATAAGAAGAACAATCAAATGAAGATCATGAAACTAGGAAAAAAAGGAACCATAAAACTGTATCAACCAATAGGTGCATGTATGTCACCATAAAAATGTACCTAATATGATTTCACCATATATTTCATGTTTTTCCTTTGGAAGGTAATTTCAAAAAAGTTGGTTTGAAAAATAATCGTACAAAATTTATTCTCATAATTATACGAACCTAATAAAATAATATTTCATCTTCCAGTTCATAAGAACTGAACTTATTTATTCTTGAACACAAGGGTTGAAACCAATTAATATAATGTAAAAAATTAATAAATATAAGAAAGTAAACTTTAAACATATTAGAAACAAACATACCATTTCTTATACAATATACATCTCCCAAAACTAATGCTTAAAATATGTTCCTTCATTTCCATAAAAAATACTTCTTCAAAATCCACATTTAAACCCACTATTTTCAATAAACATTACAAAAATAATGTGTCAAAATAAAAGACTTTTAATCCATCGGCTAAAAAAATAATCATGGAATAAAATTTAAACAAACACAAACTCATTATGTTTCCACCTAGTCTAAATGAACATGGTGACAAAATAAATGGAAAATACTCAATATAATAACATCAATGATGCTATGTCTCATGAAAAATAACCTAGTTATTACATGATGATACTGGACATGGATCATTGTAACAATATACAGAATAATCGATCATTATCATTCTAGAGTATCATTGTAGTGTCCCACTCTGGAATCCACTAAAATGTTCTTTGAGATGCTTAACCAAACAACCTCATGTGTGCCTCCTCATATTCTATATATATTATTCATGAATTTATTAGAGTATAAAATAGGTATATATGATATTGGTAAGTAGAATAAACAAGACAAAAATCATGCAGAATAATAATAACCATCTGTTTATATATTTAATAGGTGGAAGTTGAATAATAAATGGATAAAAAATTATGATTAGGATTATGTCACTATATAAAAATTATTACACATGGTACATGGTAGATAGGGATATATGACATTATTATATAATAAAAAATGAAAAAAAACTCATAACTTCTAGAATCATGAGCATATGCTTGGTTCCATGCTTCTATACTCTATCCTAGGACTCAGAATCATGAAATATAAGCTATCCACATCTATTAATTTATAAATTAATCAGGAAGTCTTCTTTCGTACCAAATAGAGTTCAAGAATAGTGTGATATATAGTTAGTTTTCCACTACCAATAGTATATATAAAAATCTTTTTCATGAAAATAAAATCAAGTAGTGTGCTGAAAGAAATAATTTAAAGGAAATAAATAAATTAAACATTATAGTCTGTGTTCCACCTAGACTCCTGAATGCCACTACCTAATTTTTCCTAAGCTAGTTATCTCTTAAATGTGGTAACCTACAAAAGTGAAATATGGTAGGAGCATCTAAAATTACTGCGTCAAAGTGTAGACCTTCCCCAGGCATGTGATTTAGATTGTCAAGCGCGTCCTTGGTTTTTTGACACCACATTCATATGTCTGTAATTTATTTAATTTTTTTTGTAAATTATTAAGACTTAAACAGAGCCCAACCAAGTGGACCCTAAGGGAATCCTATATATGGATCTAGAGGATCTGTATTTTTATAATTTTTCCATAGTATGTCTAATACAACCCATGAATGAGATCCAATTAATCAATATAGTAATGGTGAGAAAATATCCAAAACTAATCTCTATGTCTGTACTAGGTATCTCAAGTAGGGGTCCAATTCTCCATCAAGTAATGGTACATACTTATTTTCACTCAGCCCATGGACATGGAATCCTCTAGGGAACCATTAACAAAGTTAGGAGGTAAAATAAGAAAACACATGGAGATACCATCTTTGGAATATCTAGTGTATCCACCATTATATTTAAATTTTCAATAAAAAACTAATTATAAGGATCATTGATCATTCCAAGGCTTCATTAAGTTAGGAAACCATGTATCCTCTTATCATATGCTATGTTTATGATTTGGATATTAAAATCATATCATTTAATCATGTTGAAATAATAGAAACTTAATTAGAAATAAGGATATAAAAATTTAATTAAGAAAACATTTATGGAATAAGGTATAACACATATGGGCTTAACCTATTCGACTAATTAAATTTCTTAATTCATGTGATTAATTATAAAGAAACACCCCTCAATGTTTGTTAAGTAAATTTAAGGCAAAGTAGAAAATATGATTCGAGGGTAGAATTCACCCATTAGAGTGGATTTGTTTAAGGATATCAACCAATAGGTTGACATTCCACTAAGAAGGGTCATAACGGGAAATGAAAACAATCAATTTAATTTATTTAAGAAATTAATTGTTTCATTAGAAAGGTAAGACATGTGGGTCAATAGTACATGATATAAAATGACCTGAAACATAGGTAATGAATCTAGGCCTCCTATCTTATGTTCATAGATGACCAATCGTACATTATTGACCATGGAATCGAGCTAGACTAAGAGATATCAGTGAAATTTTTGAATTATCATAAATTTGGAAAAAATAGGGTCTTACCTCAATAGCACAATAGAAAATAATAGAAACAACAAATAGAAGTATGTTGATTAAATATAGCCCATCATTCATTAAAATTAATATGATGATGAATCATTTTTATGATATAATATGGGGATATCAAAAAACTCTACCAAGGAGGAAAGAAATAGCATTGGGTATGTGATTTGGGAGTAAATCATATAGGGAAAAGAATTAGTTGTATTAAAAAATTTGAGCATAAAAGTGTAATTTCCCACCATTAATTTCTTCTTCATTTTGTTGTGCCACATGGTTTTCCAAACTGTGCACCAACCGTGCACCAAGTTCTTCTTAAGGGGGATCACCATATGGACTAGGAGAACAATTTGTCTTACCTTATGCATGCCAGGTGGGTACCACTTTTAATATGGCCCTAAATCCACAAACAATCATGAATGAAATTCCACTCTATTTTAGATAGTCTATGTGGATCCATGATCCCTACAATCACACTAATGCAAGGTTAGCGAAACTTTTTTTATCTGTTTGAACAATTATTTTGTAATAGTGTGGCCAAGAATTTATCTACAATAATAAAGAAATTTTTCTCTGAATGTGACCCAAAAACAATCATGAGTCCAATGGATCCACTAGGTAACATTTTAAGGTCCAAAAAAATAAATGAAATCAAATATATAATGGTCAATAACTTTCATAAAATCTAGGACATTAAAACTTCCCCTCCTTAAGAAAAATCATCTAAAAAATTTCATTTCAAGGGTGGTAAAACAAAATTTGGGAAAATTTCAAATCACTTCTCACATATATTGGCCTCCCACTCCCATTTTTTATTCTATACATAGTCATTATACTGTATCACCTTTACCTGTTGGACTGACCTTACATGAAGATAATTTGAGCTCTATTTAATAATATGTATTATATGCACTTCAAAGGATTTATCTTCCTTAAACTCAACATCTTTGTAGTCAATTTAATGATAAGGGTAAATAAGAATATAGTGAAGTAATGATATGTGGAAGACACTGTTCTTGGTATGTTACCTATATGTTAAATGAAATAGAATGGCTACTCGTCCGACTCTCTATAAAATCATGAAAAACCTTAAATACAATGTCGATGCATTACCCTATCTCTTAAGTAATTTATAACCCAATCTGGTCATAACTGATAGAAATTCGATTTTCCAAACTATAAATACATATTACTATGATGATGAATAGTTTAAAAAAAATTCCTTGAAAATGTTATAGCCATAAATATCTGAATCAACCATGTATTATCTGAGGTCTCTTGGATGTGGTGAGGACAGGTTAATGCTACATCACCTGACTCTAACCATTATAACAGGTTCTAACATGGACAAGAGTAATTAGTCCTCATATGGAACCATCTAATTTGTTTCCTAAAGAAGTTGTTTAATGAAAAATGAAAGATATGTATATGTTTATCCTATGAACCTATAAAACCAAGGATTTATTCCTACAGAATGACCTTTAACAATTGAATCATCTACTATGACTTCACATTGGTCTAAGGGAGATAAGCAATACAGAAGAGGACCTATGTTCCTAGTTCCTTCTAAATCTCTTTACAGAAACATGATGAAAACAATGAATCTCATTTCAAAATGATAGGACATGAGGCACCATTATGTCTTGTTATCTTGTGGATATAAGTCATTCCTCTCTAGTTAATAGAGAAGGTCTCTATTATGAGAAGAATGTGTAGAAACCTGTTTAACCTATCTATGACCACCCATACTACATCCTTTTCATCATGGGGATCTGTGAAAGACCATCATGAAGTACATGGTCATGTTAAGGTATTTCCACTTAGGAATTGATAATGGTTGTAAAAGCCCAACATATCACTAGTTACTACACCCACTTGATGACCAATGGAGCACTAAGTGATGAAATAATAAATATTCCTCTTCATATATAACCAAGAATACTAGAGTTGTATGGCTTTATACATCTTGGTAATATTAGGGTTAATTTATTGAATAGATTAATTTTATCCCCATGTAGTATCATTCCATATATTTGACGACACCCAAGAAGTAATCCTTAATTATCCAAAAGTTTCTTTTATTTAGAATTACATAGAGATAGTTCTCTGTCACTATAATCATATTGATCAAAAGATAGTTGGAATGGATGTGTCTAGTTTGATAATACAATATAACATCATATATGAATACAACATCAAATGAATCTAGATATGTGTGGAAAACCTAATTAATCATATCCATAATGACCGCTGGTGCATTCATACAATTGAACTGAATGACCATATACTCATACAAGAAACAACAACTTTGAAACATTTCATGTGTTTTGTCTGATGTCCTCACATGCAATTGATGGTATCCCAAACTAAAATAGATCATTGAGAAAATGGTAACCCCGTAGAGCTAGTTCATGTTTTCTTCTATACGATCTAGTCAATAACAGTCCATCATTGTGAAATGGTTCAACCTACAATAATCCATTCATAAATATATGTTTTGGTCTTTCTTGGTTAAAATGATTGGTGATACCCATGGATATGTGCTAGTTCAAATAAATAGCTTTGATTCTAGATCTTATAACCACTTCATTAGTTCCTTGAGCTCTATTGGTTTCATCATAAATATGACAACCAATAATTCTATCAATGAAATTCTCCCTTCTTATAATCATGTCATTGATTATAATCACATAACATAAAAAATATCAGGATACAAACATTATAAATGAATAATGAGTGAAATAAAAGGTTTTTCCAAAATTATGAAACCTATATCAATGGAATAGTTACCTTTCCATTAGGGAAGTAATATATACTTTATGAATAGACAACTAGACAATAGACAAGTAAACCCACCAATGAAATTATATATAAAACACTAGGATCTTATTAATGAAATTATTATATAATTATACCATATTATAAGTAATAATATGTTTTAAAAATGACATATTATGTATTGGTATCTTTGTGAAATTTTTTTTTATTTAAAATTTTATAATCATAATAATTATTTAAATGAAAATATATTTTCACAAAAATATATTATTAATTGTTATTTTATTCTCTTTGGATTATTAGATTATTTTATGAGACCTTAATTTATTTTTCAGAGTGTTATAAATATATATATAATTTTTAAATTGGATTTTTTATAATAAATGGTGATTTTAATTAAAAATTAAATTTCCCATACCTATATAATTATATTCATAGATAGGTCTCTATTTTATAATTGTATACATCAATAAATATATAGGGTGAATTTTTGGGATTTTTAAAAAGTTGTATTATTTTTTGTCAACAGTTAAATCTGATAATTTAAGGTATAAGATAAATTCATGAAATAGTTGTTCATGGATTATGTATGGATAATATATGATCCTTTGGTTAAAACTCCCATTCATTAGTTATTTTAGTTATTCAATATAATCAATACTATTCATAACCATGAACAAAAATATTATTAAAATGAAAAAAATAATCAAAAAACACCCCTCTCCTCCAATATAAATACCACCCTCCACACCTCTTATACTGACACCTTATAACCATTGGAGATTGTCCAAATTATATACAATCCACTTCCAAATTCCCTATTCCACAACATGAATTCTTTTTTCTCAATAAAATTTAAATCTCACATTCCTCCATGGGGTTCTCAAGGAGGACAAATTCAACTGGTAAAATCCTCTTTATTTCCCTTTTAATTTTATTTATTTAAATTTTCATTTCTATTAGGTGATATAATTTTCCAAGTGACAAGATATATCTAATATCTTTTATATTTCGTAATTTTATTATGTTAATGGAATAACCAATCATTATTTCTTTTCCCGACAGCTTTTTTCTAAAAATGAATGCATCATATGTGATGTGTTGATTTCATTTATTCAAGTATAATGAATTTTTACTTACTATTATGATCATCAAGAATAGTAATTAGGAAATTTTTAATGGTTAAAATATAATAAAATATATATATTAAATATTTATTAATGTTCTATAACCAGTATATACACATTACATTTGTTAATTCAACAAAACCATTTCATAATGATCGAACTATTTCCATAACAATCAAAATAGTTATCATTAACATTTTATCTATTGAATCACCCTAAAATTAGGAAAAAATGATATAGAACTCCATTTTAAATTTTCTATTTTCATTAATAACAAATAATATCAATTGTGTAAAGCAATATTCATGTTATATGATCTTCCATAACTGTATAAAAGTGAACAGACCATGAAAACCAAGGAAACAAATTCTCCTAAATGATGAAATTGAATATCATAAAACCTAAAAAAGTTCATAAATTAACATAATATAATTATTATAAATATAAGATATGTTTTATATCATCGAAATTAAATTACTTTGAATCTTATTTAATTATATATGGAACTAATTTTAATTTCATTACAATTTCAGACATAATGTTTGTGATTCTTTCCAAACATCCATTCATTCCATCGGTTTATACTATTTGTCTCATTACTCAAAATTTATTCATAGTTTTATATATGTACTCATCCAAAATAATCTGTTTATCTGCCAAAAATAGTTACACATCTAAAATTTTATATATTTGATGAAGAAATACATGTTTTATAAGGATCCCTTATCAATTCTTCCTGATATAAAAGCCTGATAAAATATATATTTCCAATTTTTTTATCCATTTTCAAGTGCACATCTTAAAATATTCTCATCACCATTTCATTTTCTAAAATACTATGTTTCATCATGAAAACTACTCATGGTTTATTTTTAATTTTAGATAAATGATCATTCCTATTTTTACATAAAATATTTTTTAATACCATCCTTAAACCGCACTAAAATGTTTTATTTATAATGTTTCTTTAACGTTTTTTTAACTATTTTCACTTATATTTGACATAACATATAATTATCTACTTTTATAAATGTCTTTGTATGATTAAAATCAGGATTTTTGATAACAATTATGAAATTATCTTTTATTATTCTTAATGACATGATTATTATGAAAATTTACATCTATTTGTAATCCTTATTCTTGACTCCTCATGTGAAACACATATTCATGAACCTATTCTGGTGGGTGCACCAAGATAAAACAAAAATTTATTGGGTATGGTTTCGCCTCATGAGTCATCTTGTGCAATGGTCTTGGTGGTTATCTTTTACTCATGCTAATCACATGCAATGGTCTAGGTGGCTAGCCTTGACTAATGTTCCTCCATGTGAAGTGGTCTTGGGGGTTAACCTTGACTCATGATAATCATGTGTGATGGCCTTGGTGGTTAACATTGACTCATGATCCTCCATCCATATTGTTATTTATTGTAATCCATGACTCATGGTTATTTCGTGTTATATGTTGTTTCAACATTTCTTTGATTCAAGGAGTACATGATCCCATTTTTGGAAGGTTCCCAACCAATAAAATTGTATCACTTGGACGGGGAGGGTGAATAAGTGATAATTTATCTTTTATGTTTCCTTACAACAACATTTTTCTTTTAGTATTAATTTGAATTGTGGTTCAAATCAAGTCACACACATATCTAATGGAACACACAAATTTACAAGGATAATTATTCAATAAGAATATCTATGTCTCTTGTATGGTTTGGAAATTATTCAATACCATACAATCAAATAGAAATAAATCCTTGGAATAAAACTAATATGATATAACGTTTCACTAGTGTATCACAATGAAGAAAAACTAAAAGTGAGTGTGCACCCTCTTAGAACAAATATGTTTAAATAATGTTTGTGCAAAAACTCATGTTAATTGTGATTATTTTCAAATTCGACAAATGTATTATTTAAAATAAAAGTCATCAAATTATTACCAAAAAAAGGGAATGTTCATCAATGAATTTCATATAGAATTCATGTCTGATTCACACGTTTGATATTCTCACATTGATTCTCCATATCTAATTTCCCAATCTGATCTGCCTATTCCATTCTTCAAAAATGAATTCCCAATATGATAGATTTTTCTCTCCCTATGTTAGATTGAGACAATTTATTATTCTGTCATCCCCAATCCAAAAAAACCAATATAGAAATCATGATATAATTAACCAAGCTGATTTGATGACCAACTAGATATGATGAAAAGTAGAATCCGATAAACAATGAATTATGATGAATACATAATATGATGATCATTGGAATACTAAATTGCAATATTTTCTCTTCTCCTTTTCACTTTTCTCTAGAAAATCCTCTTATACGAATGATAAAAATAGAAACCTTATTTATCCTCCTATAATTTCAAAGTTTCTCTATCTACTAATTAATAGCACCTCTATGTAATACATCTTATAAGTTATATGATATTTATTCCTTTTAATGGTGACCCCTGAGAGTTTTTGGTGAAAATTCCAAAAACCATCCCACTAAACCAAATTCAACCAAATCACAATTTACCTTCAATTTCGAGTGTATCAATATAAGGACATGGCCTTAAAAAATTAATCAATGATGACACTCAATGAATCCACAATCTATATTATACCGAGCCACCAACAATATGCCTTGATCTGAGTATCACCGTAGGGCGGCTTGGGCAGTTGACCAGAACTATTAGAGTAGAGTACTAACTATTAGAGTAGAGTACTGATCAGAATCGATGGATATTTGGAGCATCATTCAAGTAGATATAGATTAAGATAGTAAAAACATGAGCAATAACATACATGATTAAAAATTTAAGATCATTTTGAGTTTTTATTTTTAGATAATTAAGATACCTTACATACATAGTATTCCACATTCATTCAAATAGGACACTATTAAAAATTGTATACATTATTCACAATATAAAACATTAAAACATGAAATGTGATTTCATTGACAACAATCTATATCTAACATCAAGAATCCATTATTTCTCATAAAAATCCTTATATTATTTGAATTTTTTTTTAAAAACATTGGATGAGTATAAAAATTAGTATGGTATATGAATATAGGAATCGTAATTCAAGAGATAATATAAAATAAAATAAAACATGTATCATAAAAACTAGAATGAAAAGAATAATAATGCTTTTTCCTTGAGAAATATTTACCATATCAATATTACATCCACCCTTACACATGAAATAACCTTTTGGTCATCATCTATCTATAGAGTACCCAATGCATTGGAGATGTATAATGGGGCTCGCCCACCATATCTTGCGCTATAATAGGCTGACCCCTATATATCTTGATCTATAATGGGATGAACACTAAATATCTTAATGTATAATGGGATTAACCCAACATAAATAATGTCTATTAAATTTATCATGGTAATAAAGTATCTTAAAATAAGTAGAAACTACTAATTCAATATACATATATCAAACAATCCTTTTAAAATTTACTAAAGTGACTTTTAAAAGGATTTTAAAACGATAGTCCCCTATAATATAATTGGAGCGAGAATTAATAGAATGGAATGGATAAGTGTATAAAATGTATATAAACATAGTGAAAAATAATGTATAAAAAAATTCATCACACTAATAATATTAATACCATATAATGAATTAATAAGAATGTTATCCTAACAAATGGAACATGGGTTATGAATTCACATAACTCTAATTTTTCATAATTCATTGTTGTTTAAGCCTCCTTTATAATGGTTTAAAGAGTGTTATTATTAAATTACAGAAACATATTCATGTTTATAAAAACTTATATTATCATCTCATAAAATCATTTCACCCATTAATGACTGGTATTTTGATTCTTCCATTGGTTTTGGGTGCTTTCTTTATATGTTATCCATGATCAGATCATGATTGAATTTCTTTTTGATAAGAAGTGAAAATCTAGAAATGGAATGATATTTATATATTTCCAGAACCATAATTTATTCCATTTATCATTTTGAATTATGAAATGATGATATTTCGTAAGTTAAAATATTAATGATGTTCATTTCGTTCATTTTAGTGGTTCTTTGATAACAACGACCTCATTTTGATTTATTAATTAAAAAAATTTACAAATCAATTTCTGAACCATGGATGATAAAAAATACATATTTTATAACCTGGTTCAACCATAATAATGGTTACATGAATAGAATTTAAGTAATTAATGTAAATTTAAATCACATCGTCAACGATGTCGGTAATTCAACACATCTAAGACAATATTTTTAATCATTGAATAATTTGGAGATGAGAAGAATAATGAGGATGAATTTTCCATGAAAATGAGAACATCCAGAATATAAATTATTTATAGAGAATTAATGCCTCTTAGTTAATAGGATAATATGAATGAATAAGAAAAGAATGTAACTCAAAATAAATGAATATTTGAGAAATACCTTACAAAAATTCTGGAGCCAAATGGCTATGCAACATGGTATTAGAACATTAAAAATAGAGGGTTCAAGGGTAACCCATACAAAAATGAATCATAAAATATAATAGAGCTAGAATAACATGAAAAGAAGAACCTGGTATGGATTATTGAATTTTGTATCACATAAACGAGAACTTGAATGGAAAAAAAAGATGTTGAGAATTTTCTTACTTGTAGAGTTACTCATAGAACAAGATGCATGGACCCATATGGGATTGAAGAAAGCTTGGGAGTACTACTAGGGACGTAAGGAAGCTATATCTTTATTGATGAGGAATTTACAATTTATTTAATGAAGGAATGGGTTTGTATTTAATGAAATATTGAGGGAATATTTTGATAATTTCCAATGGACACCTCATTTGTGGTATTTTAAAAACCATTGGATTTACCGTCGTATATGCCCAAGGAATTAGCCACTTGGGACACCTCACATCTTATTTGACTATACAAAAGTGTACCAGACTTATTTCATCATTATTACATAATTTATTATGCCATTAACACAGAGAAACTGAAAAATACATTTATACTATCCATCGAAAAATCAACTACCTTAGAATAATCCCAAAAATTTACCCTAACCAAATTTAGATGTGTATAATTAAAAAATAAACTCCATTATTTTAAAATAATTTTCTAAATTTTATTAATTTAATTTTTAAATAAATTCATCCTTAATTCAAAAAATAATAATTTTAATTATATAACTACTTTCATATCACATTAAAAAATTAATCATTATGACATTATCTTAAAACCTTAAGAAAATAAAATAATAATACAATTAAATATTCATTAAGGTCATCTTACTATTCATATTACAATTCATAAGGGTATGTTTCTATCCACTAAAAAATAAGTTGGTTCTATCAGACTCAAAATGACATACTAGAGACAAATTTACATGACTGTTTTTTGAAATTCAAGATATAGAAGCTGCAAAATTCTGATTAAAGGTTAGTGATAAATATCTACATTAAAAAAGTATCATTAATTTCATTTATTTTCTTAAAAACATGTGTTGTTACACTATCCCCACATTCTAGAAATGGAATCCTCAAAATTTTATTTACACATTAGTCAAGTGAGGGTAACATTACATCATAGAATTCTCAGATTCCCATGTTTCTTCTTCAACCACATGGTTTCTCCAGAACACCTTTAACTAGTGGATTACCTTATTACAAAATACATGTTCACTTTGATGAATAATTTGTAATGGTATCTCTTTATATGAAATGTTCTTTTCTTGATGAATTACTTCTAGACTCAAGACATATAATGAATCGGGCACATACATTATCAACATCAAAACATGAAAAAACATTATGTACTTGAGAAAAACTCAATAAAAAGATACTTGGTATGAAACTTGTCCAACATTCTCCAATATTTCAATAGGAAAGATGAATCGTGTATTTATCATTCCTTTTTTACCAAAATGAATCACACTTTTCCAAGGATATTATTTAATGAAAATAATGTCACCTACCCCAAAAGAGATGACTTTACTTCTATTATTTGTATAATAGTTCTGCCTACTATCGGCTATTCTCATGTACTGCTGGATCATCTTCACATTCTCAGCTACATCCTCTACTAATTTTGGTCCCATCATCTTCCTTTTTCAAAAATTATTCCAAAAATATAGAGTTTGACACTACTTCCAATACAATGCCTCAAACGGTGCCATCTCTATGCTTGAATGAAAACAGTTATTATAAGAAAACTCAACCAATGATAGATTCAGATCCCAATATCCCTGGTAGTCCATTGAACAGTTTCTAAGCATATCCTCTAAATCTGAATTGGTCATTCTGACAGTCCATTTGATTGAGGAATGAATGTTGTACTAAAATTTAATTCTGTTCCCAGGGACTTCTAAAGTCCCTCCAAAAAGATAGATTTGAAACTATAATCCTGATCTGATACAATAGATAGAGGAAATCCATGTAACCTAACAATATCATTGAGGTATAGTGGTGAAAGATGATATAATGAATTTTTATCATGAATATAAATGAATCAATAGACTTTTTCAACCGATAAACAATAACACAAATCTCATTGTTATCTTAAGGAGTCTTAGGTAGTCCCACCATGATATCCATGGATATATTCTAAAATTTCCACTCTAGCAATGTAAATGGATGAAGCACCCCCTTCAGTAACTGCCACTCTAATTTAACATGATGACATGTCAAAAATTTCATAGTAAAATCAACAATATCACTATATATTCCATCCCACCAGTAATAGTCTTGAAGGTCTATGTACATCTTAGTACATCAATAATGAACAAAAAATGGATAACTTTGAGATTCAGAAAACAAATCATTGTTCCACAATGAATCAAAAGGCACAAAAAACCATTTTCCAAATCTTAAAAAAAATATTTATCAAGGTTAAATTCTAGTAGCTTACCCATTTTAAACAATTATAGCTTCTTATGTAGCTCATGGTCATCCTTATGTGCTCGCTTAATTCTTTCTGATAACGATGAATGTACTAAAACCTAAAACAATATAGATGTATTCCATTCACCAACATCTTCTAATCCAAAATTAATCAAATCATTAATCAAGGGATCTTTTTCCTTATGTAACATGGTTAATGATGAATGTTGTTTTCAAATCATGGGATCCACCACTTTGTTTTCTTTTCCTAGATGATAATTGATCATGCAATCAATATCCTTTATTAGTTCAATCAATCTTTTCTACCTCATGTTTAATTACTCCCTTGTTAATATATACATCGGAATTTTATGATCAGTATATTTTTGACATTTGACTCTATATAAATGGTTCCTCAAAATTTTCAAAGCAAAAACCACAACTAACAATTCCAAATGATGCGTGGGATAATTTATCTCAAGAGGTATTAGTATCCTTGATGCATAAGTGATTCTCAAATCATTTTTCATTAGAGAAAAACCAAGTCCCTTCAATGAAGAATCACTATATATGACAAAGTCATCATTTTGGGAAGGTAAGGCCATAAATGGAGGATTCACTGATCTCATCATCAGTTACTGAAAAAAAACACATTCTTCTATCCAAACAAATTGAATCCCATTTCATGTATACATAGTTAGTGGGCTAGATAACTGTGCAATATTTTTAACAAATTGTTGGTAATAACTTGTTAATCCCATAAAACTATGAATCTCTGTAGCATTTTTTGGTGTTGGAAATTTATCAACCACTTGTTTTTTGGTAGGATCAATAGTTATTCCATCCTTATTTACAATTTTCCCATGAAAATAAATCTGTTGCAACCAAGAATCACACTTCCTGAAATTTCCAAACAATTTATTTTATTTTATGGTTTTCAAAACAACCATTAGATGTTTCTCATGGTCCTATTTTCATCTAGAATATACTATAATGTCATCAATAAATAAACCTAAAACATATCTAAGAACTCATGAAATATTCTATTCATAAGATCTATAAAGACTGCAAGGGCCTTAGTTTACCCAAAAGTCATTATTACACATTCATAATAGAAATATATAGTACAGAACATAGTCTTCAGGATGACTTCATCCTATACTTTCAACTGATGGTACTCTGAACTCAGGTCAGCCATTGAAAAATTCTGCACTCCCTTGAGCTGATCAAAAAAATAATCTATATGAGGCAAAAGATACATTTTTTTACATAAATGTTATTCAAGCCTCCATAGTCGATTAAACGACTCATTAAACCATCATTTTTCTTAAAAAACAAGACTACAGTGCCCCATGGAGAAGTACTGAGTCAGATGAATCATTTATCTAATATTTTATGAAATTTATATTCTAATTCCAGATGATCCATTTGGTTCATTGAATAAAGATGTTTCAAAACATTTTAGATCCCGGAACTAAGTCAATATCAAACTCAACTTATCAATTGAGAATAACACTAGGAAAATCTTTGGGAAAACATTAAAGTATTCATTTAACATTGGTACATCAGTAATCTGTATAGTTCCCTTATCTTCATAAATAGGAGCAAGATAAAATTTAGTTCTATACTTTATTAGTTTCTTAGCTTCTTGATATGTTTTTGATGACATGGGTTCAATATTGTACATGAATTGAAATTATTTTTGGAAGACAACGTGTTTTTCTCTATAATCTATATTATCAAGATAAAAAGAAATCCAGTACATACCCAGAATAACAACAAACTCTACCAATGGAAATACAACAAGGTTATAAGGTAAAATCTTTACACATAAAAGGATAGGTAGATTCATATATGTTATTTTTTCCATAATATTTCCTCTAGGTGTTTTTACCAAGTGATTGGTCTTCATTTGATGAGTATGAATTCCTAATTTTTGTGAATATTTATTAGGAATGATGGAATGTGTAGACCCTAAGTCAAATAACTCATTTTTGATATCTATATAAATAAGAAATGTACCTGATACCACTTCATTTGATGGCTCAATATGTTCTTATGTGGTTGAAAATGCCAAACCCTTCAGTTTCGTATCTTGCTGATTCCCAGCCGGTGTAACTAGCCTCAGACAAGAATTAATAAAATGACTCATTTACTTACAGTTAAATCATCTCACCATTAGCTTCTCATTAATTTTTGATCATTTTCCTTGCACTCAGGAGATAAGGGTCTAATATTTCCACATCGGTAACATTTCCCAGAATTTTCAAGACATTCACCAGGATGCATTTACTACACATTTCATAAGAACGGTAACTCATTTTCATAACTCCATTATTATATGATGATTTATTCCCCATTTACTACAAACTAGACCATTTTTATTCTTTTCATTAAGAATCACAAATGTTTCAGAAAAATATATCTCATATTTTTCCTCATAACAAACAAGTTTCTCGTAGAATTTGAACTCTGGAGAGGCCAAACCACTTCGCCAAAAATATTTTAAACAAATGTAAAATTTATTAATTTTACATTCAAAATCCCAAGTAAAAACTCATACATACCCATCCAGTCTAGTAAAATACATTTCATATGCTGCAACAGAATCATCATCTTTCTACTTCAATTCCACAAATTGTTTCTCTATTATGAGTCAAACATTTTTAGAAAAATTTTTTTCCAGAAAAGACACTTAAAATATTCCCATTACAAACTATCAAGATCATCTCCATCAATGGTATTTTTAACCAGAGACCACAAATCACCTTGAAAATGTTAAATTGTTAGTATTACCTTTTGACATTTTGAACATCCCATGAGATAAAATATATTTTTTAGAGCATTGATCAATCTTTCACCTCTCACTGGATATTTGGTTCCACTGAATACAGGAGGATGTCACCTCATAAAATTATCTACAAAATAAATGTTTATTCGTGGTTGATCATGTTTATCCCCAAAAAAGATTCCACAGCCATTTAATGCTTTTGATAACTAATCCATTGATATCACAAACTGCTCGGTTCTGATTCCCAACATTTCGAGATGCAGAATCAGTCATACATAAACCTCCAGGTGCCTTCCTAAATCATCTTCCCTGTTTCTTCTATAGAAAAAAAAGTATGTAAAAACATAAAATATATGAAGGAACATTATTACCCTAAAATGATATAACATTTAAAATTACCATAGTGTAAAAATTAGTTATGTTATTCTTTAAATATCATCCTAACGCCTGATGTTATCTAAACCATCCATTATTACCAACTATAATGACTCAACCTTAAAAAATTACTCAATAATTAATTTTAGGCTAGAATGTACATTATTACACATTTAGGATCGTTCATAGATTATATTTTTATATAATATTGATACCTTAGATACATACCATACCACATTCATAGAATGAGGACACTATTGAAAAAAGCATCATTTTTCACAATATAAAACATTAAAACATAAACCATGATTTCATTAACTACACACCATATCAAACATCACGAATCCCTTATTTCTCTTAACAATCCTTATATCCCATTAAATTTTTTTCAATAACATGGGATGAGTATAAAACTCAGTAAGGGATATAATGATAGAAAGCGTTAGTCAAGTGTAACATAAAAACGAATAAAATATATATCATAAAAATTTTAATATAAATAATACTCATGTAGTTTCCTGGGGAAATATTTACCAAATCAAACATAAATTCCCCCTTACACATGAAATAAATTTTTTGGTCAATATCCATCTCTAGATTACCCAAAGCAATGTGGATCTATACTGGGGCTCACCCATCATATCTTGAGCTATAATGGGCTCAACCCAAAAAATATTGAGCAATAATGGGCTCAAACCAACATAAATAATGTCAAAGGAACATATCCTAGTAATAATGTATCTTCAATTCAGGATAACCATCTACTTCCATATATATATATATAATCCTTTTGAAATTTATTAATGCGAGGTTTAAAATGATTTTAAAATGAAAGTCCCTTGAAATATAATCGGAGTGAGAATTAATATAACGGAATGATTACGTGTGTAAACTATAAATACATATAGTGCAATATAATATATTCAAATATTCATCACACCAATATTCATAATATGATATAATGAGTAAAGAATAAGGTTAACCCAAAGAATTTAAATTGGGTTAAGAATTCCCTTACTACGAGTTTGTCTTGCTTAATTCATGTTTAAAAATGCTTTATAATGGTTAAATAGTGTTATTAATATATTACAAAAACATATTCATGTTTATAACACATTATACGATCATTTCATAACATCATTTCACCATTTAATTATTATTATTTTGTTCTTCCATTGTTTTAGGTACCTTCTTTACATGTTTTCCCTGATCAGTTGATGATAGATGTTCTTGTTGATTAGAAGTGAAACTCAAGAATTTGAATGTTAGTTAGATATTTCTAGGAAAATAAGTTCTTCAATTTTTCATTTTTAATTCCAAAATGAGGATGATATATAAGTTGTAACATTAATGATGTTCGTTTAGATCATTTTATTGTTTCTTGTTAATAACGACCTTGTTTTGTTTTATAAATTAAAACAATGTTTACAAAATATTTCCAAACCCATGTTTGAGAAATAATACATATATTATAACCTAGTTCAACCATAATAATGGTTTCATGAATAGACAAGAATGAATTAATGTAAATTGAAACCACATCATCCACAAAGTCGGTAATTTGACACATCCCAGACAATGTATTTATTCCTTAAATATGTTAGAGAAGAGAAGGAGATTGATGATGAATTTTACATGAATGTGAGAAGATCCAGAATATAAATGATCTATGAAGCTTTCATTTCTCTTCTGTAATAAGAGATGTGGAATGAATAATAAAATAATGGATCTCAAAATAATAGAATAGTTGTGAAATCCCGTACAACATTTTGGCAGCATAATGGCTATGCAACTTGGTTTTAGAAAACATTAAAAAGAGAGGGGAAAATTGTAACCCATCCATAAATGAATTATAAAACATAATAGAGAAATAATAAGATGATAATAAGAACATGGTATGGAGTCAGGAATTCCACCCCACCTAAAAGAGAACATGACTTTAAAAAGAAAGAAGTTATGAATTTTATTACCTTATAGAGTAACTCCTATTACATGATGTTTGGGACCATAGGGGATTTAGATTACTCTAGGAGGAAATCTCGGTAGGTAAAGAGTAGATGTTCATTGATGAATAATTAGGGAGGAATTTAATGCTGGAATGGGATGGTATTTATAGCAACAATGAGGGAATATTTTAATAATTTCCAACTGACACCTCATTAGTGTTATTTGAAAAACCATGGGCATGCCCATGGTATTTGAAAAAGGTATTAGCCACTAGAGACACCTAATAACGTATTTTACATTACACATGTCGACCATATTTATTACATCATTATTACATCATTAATTATTTCATTAACACGCCGAAACTCAAAACTGTATTTGTACTATTTACTGAAAAATCAAATGTTTTAGAAAAATCTAAAAAATTTACCCTAATAATTTTTCAATTTGTATAATTCAAAAAATAAACTAAATTTTATAAAAATAATTTTCTAAATATTTTCAATTTGATTATTAAATAAAATCATACATAACTCAAAAATTAACAATTTTAATTCTATAAATCTTGTATATAACATTAAGAAACTAACTAGGATTTCATTATATTAAGGAGTTATTAAATTAAAATAATAATAAAATTTACTATTCATTACAGTCATATTATTATTCATATGTTTATGTTACTATTCACCAACAAAACAAGTTGGTTCTATCAGACTGAAAATAACTTACTGAACAATAATTTATAAGACTATTTTTGGAAATTCAAAACATATAAGTTGAAAAATTACGTTTAAAGGCTATTTATAAATATCAACTTAAAACAATATTTCATGAATTTCATTTATTTATTTAAAAACCTTGGTATGTTACAATCTATGACTTCATCAACTACTATTAAATATTCTCAAATCTTTTTCAAACTTCATATCTTCTAGGATTTTCATTTTCAATTAGCTGTTTGCATCCTATTTTACAACACGATTTCAATTGCTGATTTCAACTGGATCAATGAAATTTCATTAGTATATTTTCACTCTACCAATTATTGATAAGAAACACTCTATGGATTTTAATATCCCACATGGTAAGAAATATATCTATTTTCATCAACACTTCAATTGATTCAATATAGAAACAAAAATTATTCTTCATCTCTTTTTCATGACCAATGTGAATATTAAACCAAGAAATTCGACCCCTTTTAAATTATTGACATCTTTATTGATCCCCCAATTATATTTTATTTTCAATAATAATTATCAATCAATTATTCCTCTGATTATAATGGCTATTAACCAAATTAATGAATTAATAAATTATTCACAAAGGTTCTCGAACATTATGAATATGAGGATCCCTTTATGATGGCTTCACCAACATTCTTCTTTTTAGTTAGTTTCTTTAAATATGTTGATGATTGGACACTATAGTGCTTGTCCTTCCTTGAAAAACATCCTTCTTTCCAAATCATTCTGAATATGATATAATTGAATACATTCTCAATCACCCATTTTAATTCACATTCAGATACTATCAATTAGAATATGATATGTTGCATTGATTTCACTAACCATTTCATTCATCAATTTTCCATCACAAGTCTTAACACAATCTCAAGATTTTTGAGAACTCCAAGATCATAAATTTAGTGTCACATTTGATTTCTCATAGTCATTCTGACTCCAATTAAAATTCAATATGATCACATCTTCCATCTAGATCCATAATGAATATGATGACCATTTATATCCAGTATAATTCTTCCTCAATACGATCAACCTCCACATTCAAAATTTAATTTGAATCTGATGAAATGTTTCTCTCAACCTTCGTCTTCAGAAAAAGTTAGATATTTTCAAGAATTGCGAGTCTGATTCTTAAGAATACGATTGTCAAACCAAATATCACCCAAACAAAAAGTGATATGGTTTCCCATTCTTCTCAAACAACCATTAAATTATAAAACATTATTGAAAAAAGAGAAAATACCATAATATGATCACCATTATCATTATCTTAGTTCTAAAATTATCTATATGTTATATTTGTATATGGTTATTCATGTTCTATACCTTTTTTATATCATCATATTATGCGTTATAACCCATGTTTAATGCTTTATTTCTATGTTCATTCCATTACTAGGCTTTTAGCTCATAAATTTTTCATTTATTCCACAAAGTTACCAAACTAATATATTATAGATCAATGGGTGTTAAGAGATCATCAAGAAGGTGAAATAAAACATATTTTCCGTATAGTTTTATGTTTCTTAGTTTTATGTACTAAATCCTCAAAATATCCAAGACATTATGATCCGTGGTTTGTATTTTATGGAAATTTTTTCTAAAAAAAAATTACCAATATAGGTAAAAGTCCAGGGCCATCAAAGTTGGTATTAGAAGATGATATAGTATTTCTTGGAGATTAGGAATATATAACATTAGTAAGAACTCAAAAATAATTTTATCTCCATGGATAACCAATATTGAAACATAAGGAATCACATCATAGGATTTATTTAAAAAAATTAAAAGTATCTACCTCTATGATCAATCATTCCATTTATTATTCTCATTATATAATAAACAATGCCCCCTAATTTTTGATTTCATTCATTTAGTAAATTCCTATAAATAGAATAATATGTCCCACTAATCAATTAGATAGAAAAGTTGTTGATTTACATAATTATATTCCAAATTTAATGGGAACGGGGTATCAAACATTCATGAAATTACCTTCCTAATTTGGTTAATCTATAAAAAATTCCATTATTTTCATGGAACTCCCCCCTTCTCATAAGAAATTGCATGTTTTTATCAAATCCAATATTCATATGAGCCTCCCAAGTTAAGTGGATCTACAGATCCCCTCCTCATATAAAAATGTATTAACTCATTTTAGAATAAATTAATTTTCCTCTAGTGAATAGAATAAAATAATGTTGACCTGGTGGTTTCTTTATGGGGATGCAGATCAGTGGTTCACACTAATCATGTATACAAATTACATGGAGGAAACTAATTTCATGGAATGAGAATATTTCATGTAATTAGTTATGAATTAAATTTTCCCTAAATCCTCCTTATTAATATGGAAAAGGATTTCCTCATATTGAAGACAAAATTAGATGATTATATTGTGTCATATGAAGAAAAAATTACAAGTAATTAAAGATAATCCTTCATCTATGTCATGAATAGAAAAAGAGAGGATGATCTGTTCTTTATTGGACTAATGCTGAGCCTAAAAAATATTGTTGGCTATTTGAAATGTTCACACTCATAGGGAAATTTTCCATTATGACCTTATGGTTTAAATGGAATGAGGAGACTCTTCATGGTCTCATGTCTATATAGAGAAAATATATAAAAAAATAATTATGAATGGATCCACAGATAAATTTTATGATGAAAATAATACCCAACATTCCAGGAATCAATTTTGTGAGAAGAACATCCTAGGAACTTTCTAAATTGAACTGGGATATGTTGTACCTATAGATTAATTGAGCATCTCGATTATAACAGTTGAAGGGATACGAATAATCCCACAAATTATGAAGAATAATGGATGGTTTAGATCGACACACATCTGGTAGTGTAGTGTTTCAACTACAAGGAACATGTCCATTATGCAAACCATTACCCTAAGACAAGGGTTGTTGGTAGAAATAAATAACAACAATCATCAAGAAACCAAGGATTGTTAAATTATATCACTACTGATGAGATGGATCATGGAAATGATCTATTGATTGGAACACTAGTTATTAGTTAATGAATTATAAAAAATACTATTTGATTCGGATTCTACGTATTCATTCATATATTTCATGATTAATGGAACTATTCAAATACCACCTCAAAATCTGAAGATTGAGTTATTTTTGAGATGAAAAAATGAGGAAATTATTTCAGAAAAATTATATAACTCCTCCATGGTTAATTTTTCTAGACCTGACCTCCCAGTATATATTTCCTTACAAAATACTATGGAGTTTGATGCTATATTGGGAATGGATCTACCATACTTATAAATATACATCATCAAATTTTATAAAAGGGAGATCACACTTCACATACCAAATAATCATCAAATTCTGTACATGTGTGATGGGGAAGATGAATCTCTTTTAAAATCAAATTCTCATATGTGGATATCAATTCCTTATAAGCATTAATATCTTGGTAAAATAATTGACACCATGGATTAGACCATTCTCGATGACATACCCATTGTGAGGGAATATAGGGATTTATTCATAGAATAATTGATGGGCCTTACAACTAACGAATGTGTTGAATTATCAATTAAACATATTACTGGATCGATGACTATATCAAATAAACCATATATAAATACCACCATCGAGTTATAGGAACTGAATAAGTAGTTACAATAAAATCTAGAGAGGGGTTTCATATGCCTGAGTGCTTGACTTTACAGGCACAATTCCACTTTATTGAGAAGAATTATGGATCACTGCTCTTCTTGGTTTACTATAATGAGCACAATAAAATTATTATATAGAATAATTATCAACTACCATGTATATATTACTTATTCGATTCACAATATGTGGCCATGTATTTATCTATGGTGGACCATTAGTCAAGATATCCCCAATTAATGATGTCGATGGAATATTTTTCTATGAATTCCATTCAAATGAGGCATGGACACATTGAGTGTATAGTTATTCAATTTAGTGTACCTAATTCTCCATTAAGATTCATGAATTTAATGAATATTGTCTTTAGATATTACCTCGACCAAATTGTTGTCTACTTTATTGAAAATATTTAAATATACTCCCAGATAATAGAGGAACATGAAGAGAATTTTAATATTATTTTAAAGAAGTTGGTATTAGATAATATATTTTAAATGTACAAGAAATGTGAGTTTGGTATGAAGGAAGTATCATTATTGGGAAACGTTGTGCATGAAAAAGAATATTTGTGAACCCTACTAAGTTAATCAGAACTAAAGAATTCCCTCGAATAACATCTGTAATGGAGATCCATAATTTCCTTGGACTAGATGGGTATTATCGATGATTTTTGGAAAATAATGTCATGATTGTAAAACCCAGCATCCATGCAAACATGTAAGGGAGTGTTGTTTGTACAAACTAGTGAATGTGATGTCTACATCAAATACTTGAAAAAGAGGTTTATCACTAAACCAATGCTCACATTTCTGACCAGTGAGGAACTATTTGTGGTGAACAATGATGAATCAAAGAATGGATTAGGATGTATACTAATAAAAAATGATAAAGTGATATCCTATGCCTCAAGGCAGATGAAAAATAATTTGAATAAATATCTGACACATGATCCGGAGTTACAAACGGAGATATTCGCATTGAAACTCTAGCAACATAATCTTTATGGGGAGATGTGTCATATATATACTAATTATAAGAGCCTAAAATATATATTCAAACAGAAGGATATTAATATGAATTAGAAAATATGTTAAGATATTATCAATGATTGTGAATTCTCAAATAACAACCATCTTGTTAATGAAAATAAGTATTAGGATGATCAAGGTTGAAATGATTCTATATCATTAGAAATGATGACAATTGTGAAAGATCCAATATTCATATTCCTACGAAAGATATAAATTGGAATCCTTAATATAGGTCATAATCACTCTTTTATTAAATTATTTCCCAACATCTCTCAATGAAAAAATAAAGGATGCTCATTGAAATGATGAGAAATTCAGAAAAACAAGCAATATTTCAAAAATGGGTAATCCAAAAACTTCAAAATGGATTAAGGAGTCAAAAGACATGGATCATGAATATGTATAATATCTTATCAAGAGATAAAAATTCCCTTTGAATGATGCAAATAGGTCAAAAATATCTATTCACCAGGGGAGCCCAATGATAAATCGAGACCTCTGAGAGAAATATTGGAGGGGAAATATGAAGAAGGATAATTCTGAATATACATCAAAGTTCATGGGATTTATATAATTTTCATAATAAAGAAAAATTAATAAGGGGAATATGCATCCATTTCCCATAAAAATATGTGAATAGAAAAAAAACACCATAGACATTTTCACCCAAATTCTAATGATAGAGAGAGAAAACAATTCCATATAGGTTTTTTGGGCAGTCTTACGAAGACACCTAAACATATCTCAATTCATGGGGAATTTTCACTAGATTAACATTTATAGATATGAATCATGGAATTTTTTAGGCTACAGAGAGTACAAATATCAATTGTATCCAGTCGATATCGAAGATTCACCTCCATGTTATCTCCAAAATTCTCTAAATGCAGAGTTGAACATCAGTATGACCACTCATCCCTAAACTGTTGTACATTCTTGGTGAACTATTAAAAAACTAAAAGAAATGTTGGGATATTGTTCTATGGACATCATGGGAGTAAGGGACCAATATATACCTTTTTATGAGTTATCATACAATAATAGTTTCAACATAATCATCCAAATGGCTCCATATGAAGCCATTTATGGGGAAAAAATAGAGAAAAATGATATTCTAGGATAATGTCGGTGAGCTAAAGATGATAAGACCTGAAATTATAGATTAAATTATAGAAAAAGGAGAACAAAAATCAGTGGAACATCAAGGAAGCATAATGCTTACAAAATATATGTGCATAAAATAAGTGATGGGACACATATTTTAAGGCTATATGCAATTTATTCATTCATATATCTCAATGGAATAGGATCATGAGGTTTCGAAATAACGGAATGAAATTTCATACTTACATCATCCCCTTCTAGATACTTTATCATACCATAGTTTGGGCCTATCAACTATAACTTCCACATATAATGAATCAAGTACCCAATGTATTCAATGTATAATTCTTAAAGAAGTACATACCAAATCCCCCACATGTACTAAATTCATAGGTAGTACACTTGGAAATTATCTCTATTATGAGGAGATACCTATGAAGATATTGGACCATAGTGATAATGTTATATGGGAAAACACTACTGACCTGGTCAAAGTAATATGATGGAAATATAAGTACGAAGATTCACCATGGGATCTAGAATAAGCGATGAAAGAGAAGTAATCCTATATGTTGTCACCGTAGTATATAAAATAATATCATGAGGGAGGGATTTCATAAGGGGGTAGAATATAAATTCTTATAATTATATTAATGAAACATAATTTCTTATAATTATTTTATATAGGATTAATCACAAAATATATCATAGGGAACAAAAAAATTATTATAAGTGATGAATAATTGGAATAAGAGGTTTTTTTAGAAATTAAGGTGATTATAACATTGTAATAGTAACATGAAAATTGGAATAGTAATATAAACCTATGAATATAAAACTTTCCAATAGAATAGTAAACTCACCAATTAATGAATTAATAAAATTTATGAATCATATAAATGAAAATACGATACAATTATATCATATTATAAGTAAATAAGTGTATTGAAAATTATAAATTAAGTATTGGTATTTTTTGTGAAACATTAATATCAATTTAAAATTTTATAATTGTATTATGTTTTCAATTAAAATTCATTTTCATAAAATAGACTACAAATTAATATTTTTTCTCTTGTGATTATAAAACAAATTTAGGAGACCATATTTAATATTTTAGAGTGTTAAAAATTTGTTAAAATTTTGTATTTGGTATTTTTTAGAATAATTGATTATATTAATTAAAAATTTAATTTTAAAATTTTGAACATTATTTTTATCGAATAAATTCCATTATTTAATTTTAAATGTCTAAAAATGTATACGGGAATGTTTTTGAATTTTTTTAAAAATGTAGATTTTTTGTGATTAGTGTACTACTTTAAATTACAGAATAAGCTAAATACATGAATTTTTGAGTCATGGGTGATGTATAGATAATGTAAGAACATTCATTTCGAAATAATATTCATTGGTTACAATATTTAGTCTCATGAATTGACAATATTCATAATCTCGAATGAAAATAATAAATAGTTGATGAAAAGTTTCAATAAACACCCATCCCCTCCATGATAAATACAACCCCCACATCTTTTCCTCATTCATCAAAATCCTTGAGTCATGCCCAATATCTACACAATCATCTTATAAAGTCTCCCCGACATGTCCAATATCCTTTTTTTCTCAGTAAAATAACAAGCAGAATTTCCTCAAGGAGGTTCACAAGTAGGATAAATTCATGAGGTAAATTCCTCTTATGTCCTATTTTAGTTTCTTTTATTTTAAATTACTTTTTCATTATCTCCCAACATCACCTTATCCTACTAAAATTATAATTATATTGTCTTCTATATAAGACCCTTTAATATTTTATAATATCAATAATAACATATAATTTACATTGTGTAAAACTATTTTAGTTTTATATGGTCTTCCAAATACATTTACAGTTGAACTAATCAATAAAACCAAGGAAACAAATGCTCCAAAATGATGAAATTGAATCACATAACTCATAAAGAAAACCATAAATGAACATAATGAAATAATAATAATTAAATATATTTATAGTATATTCTTAATTAAATTATTAATGAATCAAATTTTATTATATGGGACATTAATTTAAAGTACCAAACTCTTTCAAACATAGGGTAATGAATTTTTTCCAAACCAACATTTTTCCTTGTAGTTAGGATTTATCTCTATTTAACCATATTTAATCATTATTTATTCATATGTTTTCTTCATAAATTCTTTTATATTATCCAAAAATATTTACCTATCTCATTCCTTTTGGGGGGATACATGTTCTATATGGTTCCCTTCTCAATTATTCCCTATAAGCATGTCTGATCAAAGTGAACATTCCAATATCTTACCCACATTTACAAGAACCCCATAATATATTTTAAGCCCCCTATATTACTTTAAAACAAATATATTTATAACTAAAACACATCGTGGTTAATTTCATTTTTAATATTAAATATCGTCATTTTTATTCTATAAATTATCTTCAATATCATCCTTAAACATCACTAAAATATATTATCTATGATATTTCATGAACATTTTTCCATATTTTTCCATTAGATTTATATAGATTATCATGTTCAATGACTATGAATTTCCATATATGATTTTAATATAGAATTTCATTGAAACAATTATTATATTCCCATTTCTTATGGCTCATGACATTATTATAATACCCAATTCCTTCCATGGGTAACACTAATGCTTGATTATTCAGGTGAAATATGAATTCAAGAAAATGATGTGTTGGGTTCACATAGATAGAACACTAACAAATTCGGTAATGGTATGTCTCACACGTCATCTTTTTCAATGGTAATATTGGTTTTCATAGACTCATAAAACTAGTGTGCAATGGTCTTGGTTTCTAGACATAACACTTTCTCCCCTATGTGAAATAGTCTTTGTGGTTAGCCTTGACTCATGATAATCATGTACTGTTGTCTTTATGGTTATCATCAACTCATTGTCTTTCATTTCAGTGGTTTTTGTGGTTATCCTTGAATAATTATTATCTCATGTTGCATGTTGTTGCCAAAAATCTATGATTCTATAATGACAATATCCCATGTTCTATATGATATGTTAACATATGTTTATTCATGAGTCCTTCCTATGAATATGTCATCATGGAATGAATTATAACCCGTGTACAATTCTATATTATGATGTTTACTCTCTTACTAGTCTTTGATATCATCTGTTTTTTCATTTAATCCCTTAGTTACATGATGCAGATGTCAGAGCTCAAAGGGTATTAAGAGCACACTATGGAGTTTATTTTTTTCTTCTGAATTTTGGTTTCATTTTTATCCGATTAATGTATCTAATCTTCCATTGACAATATAAGTTATGATCCTTGGTGTCAATTTAATTGTTAGTTATTCATAAAAAAATTTAACAATATATATAACTGGATTGTAACATCATACTTTGTAATAGAAGAAATTCAAGTTTTTTTAGAGAATATGAATATATCACTTATTAAAAACCCTATCGATAATTCTATCACCATGTATAACATAAATTTAAACATATGGAATTACAAGTTTAGATATTCTTTTCATTTATATTTTTATCCCTCTATTTTGAAATTTTAGGTTTATGATTTTTATTATCTATGTATTCAATCCCCCTAATTAATGTTTTTCATTGCTAAAAATAAGAAATAGAAGAACTCATCCTAGCTGAAATATGAATATAATTTTAGAGAATTCTTAATGATATACCTAATATAATGGGTACAGGTGCACCAAAATTTATGATAATACTTTTTCAATTGGCTCAAGTTATGAATAATACCAAGAATTGTGTGGAACAACCTCCTTGTCTTGAAAAAGGTAATGTTGTGGTTGAATACTATATGAGACAAAGGCCTCCAATATTTAGAGGATATTATAATTCCCTCTTTATTGAATAATGGATTAAATAAATTTTTAAAAAAATATCTATGGTGTAGTTCTTTGAAGTGGAAGATATTTTACTGGTAGATTTTCATATTGACGAGGATGCTAATCACTGGTAGAAACTAATCAAGAACACAAATCCCTAGGAAGAAATTGATTATATTTGTTTGGAATTTTTTACGAAAATATTTTTTTAATATATATTTTCCTTGAACCCTCTATTTTATGATGGAACGGGTGTTCCTAGGACTTATAAAAATGGAATATGAGTCTATGAGGGAATATGAGGAAAAGAGTATAAAAATTTATACAAACACCTCTGGTATTAAAATGAAAACAAAAAGAATGATGTATCAATTATTTAGAAGTCCAAAGCCGATTCTATTAAAAGACATGGGGATTTGAGACTTTTACAACTATAAGGCGATTATTTGTTGTAGCCTCTAGGTTGAAATGAGAATCATAGACTCTAAGTGGACTCATGGTCCCATGGATAAAAAGTGGAAAATGACATTTAATATTGGAAGATCAATAGAAAAATCCCATGATGTAAACAAACCACAACATCCCACACGTCAATGTTGTGGGAAAAAGAATCATCCAAACTATCTAAAGAGATGTAGGAACCGTTTCAAATGATGATTACTATGTCATCTGGATAAAAAATGCTGATGGGATATAAATAATCACAATAATGTGGAACATGAAATGATTTATCATAACACCAAATAGCCTATTGTGTAGTGTTTGATTTACAATGTACATGGTCATTATTTGAATCATTTTCCTAAGCTAAGGGTTTTTGTAGGAAATCAACATCAATAACCTCCAAGGACAAAATTAATGGTATATTCTATAACTAATATAGATGTGGAGCTCAAAATATAGTTGGTTATAGGTAAGCTGGTTACTAAATGAATAATAGTGAATGTAATATTTGTTCTAGTTCATCACATTCTTTCATATCATTCATGTTTTGTAGAACTATAAAAACACTACCAAATAATATGGAGTTCATGTTATCTATGAAAATATAAAATGGGGAATTATTTTATCCCAAGAATATTTATCCTCCTTGGTTTTTTGGACTGAAACATCAAATAATAGCATCTTACTTCCATTGATGGATTTAAATAATATATTGGTCACCGATTAGAAATATATATATATATATATATATATATATATATATCCAACACCAACAATTGGGAATGGGATATCAGTCTTTACATCATGAATCATCCTCCAATTTTGTAATAGTATTCGGAGGAGGATGAATCTTTATCAGAATAATCCTCTGAACTATGGTTATTACTTCTTAATGAAAAGTCATATATATTTAAAATGATTGATACAAAGGATAAGATCATTCATGAAGGCCTTCCAATTGGGATGGAATACAATGATGTATCCCTTGATGAATTTTATATTATTCATCTTTATAAAGATGTTGATTACTAAATTTAAGTTATTCCTATATGACTTCCTTCATCAAAGACACCATATTTAATGGTCACCATCGAATTGGAGGAATGAATGAAGTAGTTACAAGAGAATATCGGCAATGGGTTTATACAACTAGAACCTTCACTATGGTGTGAAATAGTTCTATTTGACAAAAATAAGGATGGATCAATTCTCATATCCATTGACTATCATGAGCTTAATAAAATAAATAAAAATAACAAGTCTCCCAAGGCACATATAGATGAATTTATTGATCAAATACATGTGTACATCTATTTCTATTAAGGTTCACCTTATATGAAAGTATCACTAATTAAATGTTAGGAAGGAAGATATTTACAATACTTCATTTCAAATATGGTATCGACATAATGAGTTAATTATTATTATATTCTAGCTCACTAATTACCTACCAAATTCATTAGTTTAATGAATATAGTCCATAGAAATTACATTAATTTTTTTTAGTTTTTATTGATGATATTCCGATGCACTCCTCAAGAAAGGAGGAATACGAGGAGTATTTGAATACTATGCTAAAGTCTTTTAAAAGGGAGAAAATATATGAAAAGTAATATAAATATGTGTTCTTGATTATGTAAGTATCATTGTTGGGTAATTTTTTCACACAAAAATGAAAAATGGTGGACACTTCTAAGATAAATGAATTCTAAGAGGGGACTAATAAAACATATTTAATAGACATCTTTAGATTCCTTGGTAAATGTGGGTTTGAACAATGATTTTTGTTGAATTTCAATTGAATTTAATACCTAATAAACTAGAAAAATCCTTAGGGATTTATATTTTCATAGACTAGTGGATGAGATATCCACTTCCATGAGCTGAAAAAGAGGCATATTACTACATACATGCTAATATTACCAACATATAGGGATCTATTTCTCTTCTATTACAATGAACCAAAATATTGGATTATGTTGTATACTAATGGAAAATGATATAGAGAGAGGCTATTCCATTAGACCATTTAAAATTCAAGAGAAAAAATATCACATTCCTGATCTAGAGTTTTTAGTTGTGATCATTGCATTGAAAATATTGTGACATTATCTCAATTTGGAGAAGTGTGAGAAACATATTTATCAAAAGAGCCTCAAATATATATTCACACATAGGGAGATTAATAATCACTAGTTAATATGGATAGATCACATCAAATATTTTATCTTCTAAATCAACTACCATGCTAGTAATGAAAATAAGCTACCGGATTCTCTATGTAAAAAGGATTGTACATATTTTTCTATGATGAGATTTTAGAAAGAACATATCTTTATAGACATAGATACGATGGACAATAGAATAATTAATTGAGGTACATAATAAATCCATTCTCAAATTATTTTCTAACTATCTATCATAGAGAAAATAATGTGTTCTCAAAGAAATGATTTAAAATTTTAAAAAATGTTGAAGCTCTCAGAAATGTGAAATCCATAGAGTTTAACATGGATGAGGAATGAGTTATAAAATTTGGGTCCTAGCTATGTGTATCATCCAATCCATAGATAAACAAAAATATTGTCCATGACCAAGATATATAAAAATTATCTACTCATATAATGATCATGAATATGTATCGAGATATATATGATCACTATTGTTGGACAGTATGAAGAATAATACAAATAAATATAAAATAACATGCTTCGTATGTTGTCTAGTGAAGTTAGATAGGAAAAATTATATGTGGATGATGTATACATTACCCATACCAACATGGAAATTGGAAAACATCCTCATTTATGTTTTTATAAGAAATCAAATAACAACCAATGGAAACAAATCTATATTGGTTGTTTTGGGTAATCTTACAAATGCTTCTCACTATATCCCAATTCGAGAGGAATTATCCCCAGATTGGCATGCACATATGTCTATCATAGAAGTTTTAATGCTATACTGTGTACCCCTATTTATTGTTTCTAATATAGATCCTAGATTCACCTCCATGTTCTATAAATTTCTCCAACATGCTTTAAACACTGAGTTGAACTTCAGAACGACCTATCATCCTCAAATATAAGCCTAGTCTAAGTCTAATATTCATAAAATGGAAGACATATTGAGAGGGTATTATATATACATCATGGGAGGATGGGAATAACATATACCTCTATTTCAGTTATCTTAAAACAATAGTTTCCACTCAATTATAAAAATGGATCCATATGAATTCTTTAATGGGAATAGATACAAACCTCTATCAAGATATGTTGATATTAGTGAATATAAGCTAATTTGTCCTTTAATGGAAAATAAAATGGTGGAAAATATGAAAACCATTTAGAATCACATCAAGGAAGTGAAAATTGGATAGAATATATGTGAAAAAATAATTCATGGGACCTAGAGTATAAGGTTGTATTTATTCTATTTTTATTCAGTTCTCCATGGAATAAGAACATAAGGTTTGGGAATAAATTAATCCTATGTCCCAGGTAAAAATACCCTTTTATTATGCTTGATCATGTCAATGATGTGTCCTATCCACTAGAAATTACTCCTATCGTGTATGAGTTTTGATGATGTGTAATAAGTATCCCTCCCATGGAATTATATACTAGATCCCCCACAAGAACATAATTCATATGTTGTAGAGTTGGAAAAAGATGACTCATGTGCGGTGTAACCGGTTAATATCTTCGACCGTAGAGATAAATATATATATATATATATTATGAAAACTCATCTTGTCAATGAACAATGGAATAACTATATGTACGAAGAGGCATCATGGGAACCATAGGATGCAGTGTAGGAGAAGTACCCCCATATTTTTTCACCTTAATATGTAAAATGAAATTTTGAGGGATAGATTACATAAGGGGGTAAAATTTAATGACCCATATTTCAATCTATGAAATTTCATTTTTTATAATTATTTAATATAGTATAAACCACAAAATATGACATAAATAACATAGAACAATATTTTAAATGATTAATTAATTAAATAATAGACCTTTTTATAAATTAAGGAACCTACAGCAGGGGAATTGTATCATTTCCCTTTTAATAATAATATGACTATTAAGAATAAAAATTTGGCTGATAAGATATTAAACTAACCAACAAAATTATACATAAAATTTACAATTCTTATAAATGGATATATCTTATAATTATATCCTATTATAAGTAAATAATTTTTTCTAGAATAATGTATTTAGTATTATTATTATTTTTGAAATATAAATGATAATTTACATTTTTATAAACAGTATAATGATTTTAATGAAACTTTATTGTAATAAAATATATTAATAAATTAATATTAATATTAATATTATTATTATAAGTTAACTTTATGAGACCTCAATTAATTTTTCAATTTATTATGAAATATGTTAGAAATTTTATATATTAATTTTTTTTAATTAATTATGATTTTAGATAAATTTAAAAATCGTTGATTTTTAATTTATTTTTATTAAATATAGTCCATATTATAATTCTACATGACTTTGATATTTTAGGGTGAATTGTATGGATTTTTCTAAAATAATTATTTTTTTGAATAGTAAAATATTTTAATTTATTGTAAAAAATAAATACATGCATTGATGAGTCCAAGAATATGTATAGAAGAAATAAGAATCATTGTTTAAAACTAACATGCATTATCTATAATATTTAGTCACAATAATAAAAAATCAATCCCCCTCTCCTCCACTATAATTACAACCCATCACCACCTCTTCTCCTCATAGTTTAAAAGGCTATAATATTTTCCAAATATTTCCCAATACTTTTACAATGTCTCTAAACAATGTATAGGATCCTTTTATCACAATAATATTCCACACTCCTGTTCCTCAAAGAGTTTCTGAAGGAAAAAATATTCAATAAGTAAAATCATCTTTTATTCTATTTTAATATTTAATATTTTATTTTCTTTTATTATTCTCATATAATATCACCTTATCTAGGTGACATGATAAATATAGTAACTTTTATATAAAATAATTTTGTTATGTTAGTGGAACAACCCATCATTATTTTTTACCATTCCTTCTATTATAAAAATTATATCATCATCCTTGATATCTTAATTTATCTCATTCATGAATGATGAGTTTTATATTTCCATTACCACTTTCAAGGATGGAAGTAAAAAAATTATTTGGTTTAAAAATATTATTATACACGTTTTACATCTTATTTAATGTTCCGAAAATAGTTTATATACATAATATTAATTAATGAAAAAAAATATTTTACAATGATCCAAATTATGTCAAAATAATATATATAGTTATCATTAAAATTTTATCTACGGAATCATCCTCACATTTGAAAGAATGATATATATGAAAATATAATATTCTCGAATTTCCTTAATAACCTATAATTTCAATTCATGAAAACAACTTTTATTTTACATGATCTTCCATACACGTATAGAATTGAACCAAAAATGTAGTCCAAGGAAACAAATGCTCTCAAATAATGAAAATATATCTCATAACTCATAAAAATGACAATAAATAGACATATTAAATTTATAATAAAAAAAATTAATATGATTTTTTTTAATTTATTAATGACATTATTTTTTTTATCTCAAACATTGAGTTCATGATTTTGAACACTTTAAAACATAATGTAAGGATTCATTTCTAACCACTACTTTTCCATTTGGTAAAGCATTCCCTCTATTTCTTTGAATGGTAATTTAATTTTCCTTATTTAATTATCCTAAATTATCTATTTAACTTATAACAATATTTTCATTCCTCCATTCTTAATTCTTTGATAGGGGAATACATGGTCTATAATGCTCCCTTGTCAATTATTACCCATAAGAAAGTATAATCAATGTAAACTTCCTAATTTCTTATAAATTTTCAAGTGAAGTCCATTATCTGTTTTTACACCACTTTTCTATTCTAAAATAGATCATTTTATCAGCAAAATAATTATTGAATTATTTCTAGTTTTATAATAAATATCATTCCTTTTTTCATTTTAAATGAAAGTTAATATCCTCTTTAAACTGCACTAAAATGTTTTATTTCTAATGTTTCATAAAAAAATATTGACATATTTTCACATAATTGTAACATCCATTATCTTGTAATATGACTATGAATGTCCATGTATTATTTAAACTCATTATTTATTGGAAACAATTACAATATTCTATTATGTTAAAACCTATGACCAGATTATCGTACATAATTCCATCCATGGGTAACCTTGATGCTGAATTCCTCATCTAGGATGCATTTTCAGGAAGATGTTATGATGGATATTCCCAGATTTATCTTCAATGCAAGGAGTAATTATTATTCCAATGAGAAATCATTTATAGTGGTCTTTGTGGTTGGCCTTGTAATATACTAATCATTTGAAATGGTCTTAGTGGTTAGCCTGGACTCATGGTCCTCTACATGAAATGGTCTTACTAGTTAGACTTGACTCATATTAATTATGTGAAATGGTCTTGGAGGTTATCCTACACTCATTATCCTCCATGTGAAATGGTGTTTTTGTTAAACTTGACTCTTTTTAATGTCATGTTTTATGTTGTTTCAACATTTTTATGATTTCATGATTAAATGATTACATGATCCCCTATTATATATGTTTTGTTTCCCTATTTTTATTCATATTCCATTTATTTTTCAACGTTATCATGTTATTAATCATAACCCATGTGATATTCTTTATTGTATTTTTTATTCTCTTACTGTGATTTTAGGTCATCCCTTCGTTCATGTATTCCACAGGTCACCCATTAAAGATGGTAAAGCTCTATGGGAGTTTAGATATCATTATGTAGTTTAAATAAATTATGTTTTAATTTTGTTTTCATATTTCTCATTTTATTTACCAAATCCTCCAAAGACACTACAAATTACTATCCATAGTTTTTATTTAATGGTTCATTATTCAATAAATCATTTAATTTTATATTTAAAAGGCTATAGAAGTTATAATAAAGAGATTACCAAAAAATGGTGCCACACATGTCACTAGATCAATCGTGAAGTCGACATATTTATCAAGAGGAATGTTAGATAAAAATTCAGGGAAGAAATATTTGAAATGATCCAAAATAGGATATAATTTAAAATATACATTCCTTTATCACACATAGAGATATTATCCATCTATGATGTCACTCTAACTATCATATTAAACTTAGTTCTAGCTAAAATTTCCTAGATATCTCATTATCCCTAATGAATATACCTACTTCCCTTAGCAGATTTAAAGGAAACCCACTTTCTATAGCTTTTTACAAGGTCAAAATGAATAAAATACAGTCTATACAGGGAATGATGTTGAATATAGTCATATCAGCGATGATGAAATTCCTCATTAAATGGTACACATAAATCTCAATGGGGATCTCCTTTCACTTGAAAACATTCTCAGATCTAACCCCCAACAGTGTGTCTAGAGTAACGAACCCATTGGAGAACTATATCACTAGTTCCAAAATTCATAATATTGTAGAAATTAAAAAAGGATTTTGATGCTCCTCTATCATAAAATTATAAACTAAATTTGATACTACAAGAATAATAAATCATTCAGTAGATGGCCATAGGGTATTCTCCACATGTTTAAGATCCATTGCATAGATATGACCAATATTGTGGCACTCATATGGTACCCCACTTATATGGGTTGGACATATCAGCTGATGTTGATCCTATGAGTTTTGATTACATTATCCTTGACCACTCCATTGATAAGATAGTTTGGTATTAGACCAACTACTTGAATATTGTGTAGTCGCTGATTTCATACATAAATATGTTTGTGGTACTAATTCCCTATCACTAGGAGATGGATGAAAGGGTTGGGAAAAACTCTTGAGTTAAACAATACTATTTGATCCTAAAAAGTCAACCAGGATTCTCAAACACTGTGTTTTTTATAGATTATTCTACCATACAAATGACATACCACATAGCTCTTGGTGTGATCCAAAGTGTTGAAATTGCATGTTCCCTCAAAATGATGTTTCCTATAATAGATAAACCACCACCCAACATAGAATCTAAAATCACATGGTTCACATTGTCTGATTCACTATGTTTTGGCTCAGGGATGAGGTCCTAGTTTACTATTAAAATTAATTTTCTCATCCGGATGATGTTAACCTATGACTGGATGGTATATACAAAATCATTCACAAACCTTCTCATAGTATTCATCTCATCAATAGTTAGGGTCGATGAAAAATGATGTAATTATATGAAGTGATATAAACACCACATCAACCAAACATCATCGTGTTATAGGTTCATGAATTCAATGGGTTGGTAGACTCACAATGTGGGAGGAAAGAGGAAGTTACAAAATGAGGTCTTGATGTTCGTCAAGACCATACCCTGATTTAGAATCTCATGAGTGAGGAAATACCTTCATCACAAGGAAACAACATATATCATATAGGTGGTGAGATTGAACCTTCACATTGGTGGCATCTCTATATGATCAAAAATAGATATCATGTCCTCTAACCATGAATTAGTAGCCTGAGGTCCACCATCAACCATGGAGGTGGGAATATTTTGCTGCTGGAACTCCTGAGTTTTTTCTTCAAGGGTATGAGAAGGTAAGGGATCACCTTGTAATGATTACATGATATAAAATAAACTATCTCAGAACTGATCATCAGTACCAAGTAATGTATTAATAGGATGTGACATGGGTGGAATGATATGAGGTAATATGGGTGGCTTGAGGCCTACCAAATTTATATCATGGTCATCTTAACTTTCTTGGAATTCGAAATGAGGAAATTTTAGTTTCATAACTCTACAATTTCCAAGAGCATACATTAGAGAAGATTTTAAAAAATAGGAAAAGTGATAACATGAATGAAAAAATAGAATCCCTTCCTATAATTAATAACAGAAAAATTTAACATGCTCCAAGATACTGGTCACAGAGATATGAAAAAGATACAAAAGGATCATAAGACATAGCCTACTGCCCAATACTAGATTAGTTTATAGTCAGGGTCTCATATGGTAGAATAGATGTTCTGGAATACGGAGTATCAAATGAATGTCATATAGTGAAACACCATTTATTTATCATTTGGTATCCCCATTTAGTGGTAACCATTTTAATATAAAACTATATATTTTTAAAAAGATTATTCTCATTTTTTTTAATTAGATATCTCATTAAAGTTTATTTCATCCAAAATTCAATATTTATAAAGTCCCATACACATTATAAATTGAAATTTCCATTCATGTAACTATTCCCTACCTCTTTATACATGTAAATAAAATATAATTGACAATACATTGTTATTTTGTTAGATGAATCACAATTTCAAATTTATAAAAGTACAGTCCTCATAAATTTTCCTTAGAATTCATTAATCTATCCTATTAATGCATCATAATTGGTTAATGAAGTCATCAACCTCAATATATTATTTAAAAATCCATCTGTATTGATTTATGATCATTATTAGGCCATTTATATCCCTCTTTCAAGTAACACTAGCAAATAATAATACCTAAAAAATATTTAAATCTCAACAAGAACATGTAATACATGTAATGTACATGGAAACATGGATATATAATGGAATAATGCGTAAACATTCAGTCAAATGGTGCCTATTATGTTGAATGAATTAATATTACAACATATCATCATTATAGGGTAAAAGGACCCATAATTGTAATATCATCAACAGAAAAATCACAAAACGAGTGCATCACCTAATGGTGAAATCCATGAAAATTTATTAAGTTAACCAATAACATCAATAACTCATCCCAGTTTATTTGGCATTCCCTTATTAGTGGGCAAGGTATTCACAAGAACGTTCTCATTTCCAAATTTCATAATTCCATGTATCATTTCAAATACCCAAATAGATGAAAAATGTTTAATGATTCTTTGATACCACTTCGTAATGTCCCTCATTGGGATCCACTGAACGGTGCTTTGAGATGGTCAACTACATGACTTCAATCATGACTCCCCATATTCTAGAGGCGACAAAGTAGAATCCAGGGCCTAGGTTGTATCTATGGTGAGATTATACACTGACTAATAATATTATAATACATAGTTATATTATAGTGGTATGTAGTAGAATCATGATAAACAAAGAATAAGAATAATAATTGACATATACTTCGATAAACAATTGTAATCAACTTAATAATAAATGGAAAAAATAATGATAATGATAATGTAACAAAACAAAAATGAGTACATGAGAAATATGGTATATAGGTATATATCAAAACCAAAGAAAAAGACAAAAATTAAAATAATTATATAACTACTGGAATCAAAATAATATTCATGATCCATTGGTGCCACAATCCATCTTAGGACTCAGAATCAAGCATAAGAAGTTAGACGCTTCCCATTATCTATACATGAAATCATGAAGTCATCATTGGATAAAATAGTGGACCAAGTAGGGTTTGAGATATAATTAGTAGGACCCCACCAATGGTGTCTATATCAACATAGTTCCATCATATAAAATGGACATTGTGCTAATAATTTAAAATGAAAGGAAATAAATAAATTAGACATGATGGTCCAGGTTCCACTTGGATTCTCGACATCCACAACCTTCGTTAGCCTATGTCATATGTATTTGAAATGAGGAAACCTACACAATGGAAATATGAAAGGATCAGATAAATTTAATTTTTATAAGGATGGAAAATCCCCAAAAATTTGATTTTGATTAGTGGCCTCATCCTAGTAGTTTTTATTAGACATTCATAATTTTAAAAATAGTTAACATCATTTTAAATAAATAATATTCACCCATAGCCCATACATGAAAATCCCATGAGAATACTAAGCATCACTCTATGATATATATATATATATATATATATATATATATCCAATTTTGTGGGATTATTTCCAAGGTTATCAATGAATGAGATCCCAAGTAACACTCTAGGCATGGTGTGATGATAGAAGATCTAACCACTGAGTACATAATAGGTATCTCATGTATAGGCCCGAGTCACTCTTGAGGAATAATACAATAATCTATAGACAATGAATGTCCACGAGGTCTCCCCTAGGGAACTGATATAACTCATCTAGAGTTAAAAAGAACAACACACTATAAGCCTTTCTAAGGCATAGCTAGTGTCACCCCTTCATATTTACAAATTAAAAATTAAAATTACAATAAGGAATTATTATCCCATCCATAGATTCCTTATAAGGAAACACACGTATCAACCTCGGTATAAAGTGAGGATATGATTTGGCTATAGAAATCATACCATATAATAATGTAAAAAGTAATTACATCCTCATTAGTAAGATGGAAAAGAAAATTTAATTAAGGAGTCGATTTTTCAACAATATATAAAAAAAATGGAATAAACAATTCTCATAAATCAATTTATTAATTCAGGGAATTAATTATATAGAAACACCCCACAATTTGGGTTCATATAATTTAAGGAAATAGTGAACATATTCATCATGGGTAGAACACACCCATTGGGGTAGCGTAAGTCAAGGATATCATCCAATGGGGTTGATTCACCACTCTCTTGGGCCATACTGGAAATATGATAAACTACCTACCTTAGTTTGGTATAATACTACTTGTCCATTGGTATACCATGAATCGGGATATAACAACAGATATCAGATGTATCATAAAATTGCCTAACACTGGGTGAATAGTTATCATTCATTATCATTGAATCAAAAGAGAACACAATCTTATAATGGAATGTGTAACATTAAACATCTCACCCAAATAATTCCAATTCATATTATGGAGAAAAATTTAGAAGGATTCGTGTGATACACAACCCCATCCAAGTATTAAAGGATTATCTTCATGCATTATCAACATGTCAATACCGATGGAGGAAGAAAAATTAGGGGTGTTAAAACATTTCAAGGGAAAAGGGTCATCTAAACATTAATTAATAGAACACATGTTTTTAAATGTTTTTCCAAAATGTGCACAAACCATGCACCCAATTCTACATAAGGGGGAAACCCACATCGGATAGGTTCATAATTTGTATAACAGTGCAAAATCCATGAAAGATCCACAAAAATTATGTCTAAAATATCTATATGAACCTATTCTATGTTATGCATGATTTTTAATAGACCGTGTGACCCACTTCTCCATTTTTTCAAACTCCCACATAGATATGGAAACTATGAATGAGGGGTGGAATAGTTTTTCATATCATTTTAGACCATTAGGCTTTTCAAAAAACCAAGCCATTGGGATCTAAACTATCCCCAATCAAAGTCATGATTCAATGACTCCACTAGATAACCTTATAGAGTCTAAATCAATGAATTAATTATGAAACAATGGTCTATAACTTTAGAAAAATGTTGGGATTTTACAATCACATAGTCTCAATATGGTCAATATCTATCCCATTAGAACACATAGTCATATTTGGAAACAATCCTTATCTGACTCAAAATCTGTACTAGGGTCACCCTAATGAAGACCAACACCGCTAATAAGTGTTCACATTTAGAAAATCAAGTGGAGGTGATAAAAAAGAATGAATCATGGTCCGCACAAAAATAAATATCAATAAAAAATTGAGTAAAACTAATCTCACCATAGTTAAAAATTTAATTAACAAACCTATTTAAAAATCATATAGTAAAAAATATAATTATTCCTATCATTGATAAAATATTAGATCTATTATTATAATTTAAGAGGCCTAAATGAGGACCATTATCATTTGATGAGTTTTTTTTTAATTTTTACAAATGTACATATCTTAAAAATCATCTTAGAGTACTAAGACACTATCCACCTTTATGAAAAGCCACTATAAAGAATTATGGGAAACTAGGACATGGTTAACCGCACATAAATCCATTTAAAAACAACCCCACACCTCATTTAAAACAATTTTAAAAATAAAAAGAATTCCTCAATCAAAACCATTTAATTTAAGAAACACATTTTCTCTTTTCCTGACCCAAACATGGCCAAATAACTTACACCATAAAAATTAATTTAAAAAATTGCACATATGGTTCACTAATACTTATAATTATTATATAATTTCCATTATGATAAATCATTTAATAATCCGTTATTCGAAAAGAATATACACATAAAACATTTATAAAGACATTAACAAATAGCTGACATACATTTAGTATGAAAAATAATAAATTACATACACTCATTAATTCCATGAAAGTTTATATAAATGTGGAGGAAAAAACACATATGTAAATCCAAGTGGAAACAATTCATAATAAATTTCCATTAAGGTGAATGCACACCCATGTAAAGAAACGTCTTCTATAAGGACATGACACCATTTAATTTGAATTGGATCTAAACTAATCTCTAATATCCCCAATAAAACCCCATAGATTTTATAGGATAATACATACCAAAGAAAAATAAGAATACATAAGGGTAGAATTAATGAAAAAAGAGGGAAATATAGTTTATATAAAAACACATATTAATAATATATTTTCCAACAAGCATAAACCAATGTTTCTTAACAAGATATTTGTTGCACCTGTGTTGTTTTTCATAGATGTCACTATTGATCCCCATCACTATCACATTTTTTCCTACCACCATGTCCTGATAATATATTAATTCATTAATTTCATCCAATATAATTCATATCTTCTAATAAATATGTAAACATTTGATGCATGTGTATTGATTTATCAACCCTCAAACACATGCCGACTCCTTGAAGCTTCCTTCGCCGCATCTAGTAACTTCCATCTAAGATAAGACATTGTTTCCAATATTAATGTTGTACCCAGAATTTCAATGTTGAATTATCTCCTAAAATCATCCAACCCATACACTAAGATTAATTTTATTACATTTTATAACTAAATTAATAGTCTCCTTGAATATTAATCATTTCTAGGATTTGATCATGGGATTGATATAGGCTTACCAAGAACCTTTTCCAGTTCTATGGCCCACAAAAACATTAATACATTTTATTTCATGATTATTAAACACAATAACCATATAATGAAATACTAAAATATTGATTAATAGTGTATTATTAAATGATATACATAATTCATTAACATAAAAAAATGAAAGCATTACATCAAATCATCTACATGTGATCCCAGTTTACATTAAACTCTTCATACAATAGAAGATAACATGGGTACATAAATTTTTAAAGTAGAGATGTTTAAATACTTGTTTAGAAAAAATTTACCATAATATGAAGGAAGTATATATTTTTGAATCATGAGGAATATATTGATAACAAAAAATGGGTGAATGTAATATATATATATATATATATAATCATGAAATGGGATGATGAAATTATATGATCAATGAATCAAAGGAATGAAGAAAATATAAAACTTCACATCAAAAGAATAATTAGTGGCTAATCAATACTTCATCATAACGTAGTCTGGATTGGCCATCCACTCATGTACAGTACACTATATCACATTAGATGAAAACATTAAGCAAGTCATTTTAGTTCTATTTGGGTTCAGCCTTCATATTTCTACCTTGATGTGTGCTATATTAATTATATAACATATGAACTTATTTAATCATTTAAATTCTATAATAATTGAATTTAGGTTTTATACATGGATGTCACAAAAATAGAAGGATTGTTGTATTGTATTTAATACCATTGAATTAAAATATTTTTTTTGTAATCACACCCCAACTATATTGCATAAAAAATAGATAATGTATAAATCATATCACATTGGAATAAAATTTCATGGAAAGGATTAACTATAAATATGGGTAGTATCAATGATTTCAATCATTATTTTGGAGTGTTGTAAAATTTTATGCCACATTATGTTAAAATAGCTCTATAGGTTGGAGATTTTAAACCCTATGTAATTATCATTAAACATTCCAACTGAAGAACATCTAGGCCATGGGTGTTATGTAGGATGTTCTTGTTCAGGTGAGAGACCTGGTTTTCAATATATGTCTATGTCTTAGGTATAATATATTATAATTTCATTACCCACGATCTACTCATTTTAGAGAGTACCATTTTGAAAACAGATAAAGCATTCTTTAATGTTCATAAAGGAACCAATTCAAATGAATTTGGAGGATATTTTGTTCAATATAATATTTTCCAGTCCATGAAACACCAGATGAGTAAAATTCAACCCCTCATGTGAATATTATTGATTCATCCAGTACTATAATTGATGAGATTGGACCATTTGAATTTGAAAATTCTGAAATTTATTTCAAAATAATTAGTAATAATAGAGAATATGATCTAAAAAAGGGCATCCCCATATGAGAAAAAATTGAAATTTGTTTTGGAAAAGATCTCGAGAACATACAAAGTGATCAACATGATTTAGGACATGAATGTTATTCCGTATTTTGAATTTCATTAAACAAAAAAACTAGTGTGTTTTACTATGAACAACATGGTTATCCTCACATTGATATGAAATATTCCTTTCTAGAGAATAAACTAGGGGATGAAATTGTTATAATTGAATGATATAAAGCATCGTTAACCAATGAACATACCACACTGTAAATGGAAAAAACCACTACCTAATAGAATTTAAAATACATTATATACTAAGAATAAAAAATTACCTTTAATTTTTTTAAAAGTCCTTCTAGGGGACCAAGGGAAATATCTTTTACAATCCATTAAACCCATAAAAAATCCATAATATGGACTCTACCAAATATAACATGATGTATTCCCAATGTGTAAATGAATAGAAATTTTTGGGATGAAAATTCGTTGTTAGGGAGAGGAATCCAATTAATATAAAACAAAAAAATTTAATAGTTTGTTATAAAAGATGTCACCATATTTTTGGCAAGTGGAATTAATTTTCCAATCATTGATAGTCAATGACATATTCCTGACCATGATATTCCCAAAAATTGTGGCTTTACAAAACCAAGGATTTAATTTAATGAGATTTTGACTATTTATCATCCAAATAAATATAGAATGTGAATTGAATATTGGATACTCAATATTTTTATGATAAAAAACCACTTCTTTATTCCATTTGAAGATTAATTACTTCAAATAATAGACATAAAAATAAATTATTATTATATTTATGGATTAAATAGTCATATAAAATTCATATTGAACATGAGGATCAAGATAAAACCACATTAACAAGAAATGTTTTGACATTTGATTATAGGATAATGAAAATTGATTTATCTATTGATCGGATATATTTTCAAAGGATTATAGAGATTATTTTCTATAAATATCTAGTAAATTTAATGAACATTTTATTGATGACTTCACTAAATATGGATCACCATTGGAATGTTATTTAAAAAGTGTGACCCATGTTCTTTAAACATTAATTGATAAGAATCATTTCATCAATTTAAAAAAATAAAATTTGATTGTATTTATGCTGGATATTAATTAACATGTTCTGTATTGAAAAAAAATTCAAGTTGATCAACCCAAAGTTGAGGTAATTTCGTCATTGAAATTCTAAAAAATATTTAGAGATGAGATATCCATGCATTCTCATTATAGTTTTTATAAAATATTTTTAATTGATTTTAGTATGTATGTGCATTCATTGACCATGTTTCTCCAAAAATATATCATTATTCCTGAAAATTGTAAGAAAACATTAGGGAGAAAAAAGAAAAATTTATTCCCCCAATTATATAAGAAAACATATGTTACTTTACCTTTTAAATCATTATTAATGCTTTTAAATTTTCAATACGGGAAATTTTAGTGTCAATGAATGGAATTGAAATATCTTGTGAATTATTATTATTAAGATATTTGAAACATACTTAATCACACTACAAAACAATTTAAAAAAATAACTGATATTTTTGTTTATTAATTTAGTTAAATTAATGTGTTATCTACTAGTATAAAAAGTTATTTTTTTCATGGACCCTTATATAGTTAGATGTTTAGTGAAAAAACATGATGAAAAACCAATAATTTTGAGATTTATTTATTTATTTTAGATGTCATATGTTGAAATAAACCTTAATAATAGAATTGGAAATGTTTTTATAGATCAATTTATTAGGATATCATCTTTTTTAATGGAACGATTAAGACCTATCCAAAAATTAAAAATCCTCTCTAGATGAAGAGTTCTACTCTTTTAATAGTGAAAAAATGGTTTTATAATCTAGTAAATTATTTGGAAATTAATAAATTTTCCCACTATTTTTATAAGTAATAAATTAATATACATTTGAGTTATTCAATGAATTTTATTTTTGGTGATCCTTACCTATGGAATATTGGTAGCAGTCAAATAATTAAGAGATACTACTTAATTATGATATTATATAAATAAAAATAATTTACACTTTGATCTTTATATGAAACTTCATATCACAAAAAAATAAAATAAAGGATAATGATACTAGTTTGTATTTTCCCATAATTTTTAGATATAATTTTTAATTTTTTATAACATGTAAAAATTTAGAATTTCATGGAATCATTTACAAAAGGAATGAGAAGGCTAAAAAAAACTTTTCTATTTTGATTTCATAGATATAAGGATTCGGTATCTCATTTTACCTTCTTCCAATTCATTTGGATACCTTTACATCTTTCATATTTTTGATTATCAGACCATGTGGTTTGAGGTAATTCCAACAAGAGCTGATGATACAAAATCTATGTACAGGATTATGAAAGGAAATTTGGTTTCTATATATAGATTTCCAATTTTTTATGACTAATCATGGTACCCACTTTTATTATAGTTAATTATAATATCATTTTATGAAATATGGACTTCATCATAGGGTCTCTAGGCACTTTTAACATAAAACAAATAGAATGGATTAGTTGCTAAATTGAGATATAAAACATATTATATAAAAAACGTTGAACCAAAATAGAATGGATTGTATTTTGGGACTAGATAACGCAATACAGACCTAGATGAAGTCAATATTTCATCAAATGAGATTCTAATTTTGGTGTAGGATTTTAAAACAAGTAACTAGAAAATATACACAAATAGAAATTATATAAAATTTTCAATATTTGAGCTAGAGGGGATATGAAATAATAGATATAAGAGATAAAAGTTGTAAAATGAATATATTAAATCATTTCATTATAGGATGATTCTTAATAAAACATCAAGGAAGGTTATTATGTGTTACTATTTGTTTCTAGATTGAATATGTTCCTAGTTAAATTTTTCTTCAAATTGAAAGAACATTAATTGTTAAACATGTTTTTACTTTTGGTGTGTTTTATATTAAATAACTTGATAATGGGACACAACTATCATTTAATGGGAATAGGATGAAGCTATTTAGAAAAAATATTCAAGAGCCATCACGGGATGAGATCCATCTTCCTGATGTTGAGTACAGTTGAATCCATGTTCTGTATTTCCTTTTGAAATATTTTAATGTATTTTATTACGAGAATTTACTTTTCTAAAATAAAACTGTATAACAATGATGAAATGGAAAAAAATATATGTTAGGGTGAAAATATTTAGGTAGATTATAATTTTTCCTTCCTTTTATTTGTTTTTTTCTTCTGTTTTTTTAATATCTATTTATTTATTTTCTTTTATTTTGATTTTTTAAAAACAATTATGTGTTTTTATTCTGATATCTTACAAGATATTAAAAATATTAATCTAAAATGATAACATTTTTATTTTTGAAACCATTTTCATTGAGTGACCTAATTTATCACATGAAACATAACATAAATGAATGCTGATAATGACATTTTATCATGTTAAATACGTTAATAATTTCATTAAAATACTTATAACTTTTAATCTCATGACAAATATAATTTTATTTTCATTAAAATAGCATTCATTCTTGGACTATAAACCCTTTTTAACATATTCATTACATTCTCAACATTTCCTGACTCATCCAATAAATTCAGGCTTTACTAAATATATGATTTATTTTATTCAATACATGAGGGTAATGTAATTTTTTTAAATTGATTGAGGGAATTATTCTTATTTAAAATCCCTCTATTATGAATAATCCTAATATATTTTCACTTCCATAAACAAAATTTCCTTATGAATTATTAGTATCTATGTACAAAATTTTGGTTATCCGCATAAAATTCCATTTGTCCCTTTCTAGTCTCATAAGAAATTGAAAATTCATGAACTAATTGAACTTATGAGTTTGTGGAGGGGATGACATATGGTATTCTAGATCACTTGGTGCTACATCAGGTGGGAATATAAAAATTTAAAAGATATTTATTCACCCAAATTTAATATTTTAATAAAATATATACATTTATGGATAATTCAATGAAAAGGGAGTTAGACCATTTTGGAGCATATAAGGAAATACATTTGAACCTATCTAGAAATTTAAGAAAATAAAGGGAAGATAAATTTCTTTTCTCCAGATGAAATATTTATGGTGTAGGATAAACAATTTATTTCCAAATATGAATAGATATTTTTTCAACTAAATAATGTTTTGAGGATACCATACATGAGTGAAAATTGTTCATATTCATTTTTTATTTAGAAGAAAAAAATCCTCCTTATTCAGCATCAGAATCCATGAAATCTAAAATCTGCCAAAAATCAATAGAATATCCCTAAATTAATTTCAAGATAAACACATATTCTTAAGATATATTGGGTGGAGGTATATAAATTTATCGATCTTATATTGATTCATACAATAGTTTTGATGAGAAAAATCCTTCATGAAAATATAAAATATTTTTCTTATAGAAAATCAATGTGATCTATGTGTGTTTCATGCATGTGGGAGAAATGAAGTTTGAATAATGTTCATGAGGTAAATCTTGAAACAGAAACATTTTTCTTTGATACGGTATGATAACTCTTGTTTTTTGGTGCTCAATTCGTGGATCTCATGGGAATGTATTTTTAATTTTGTCTTCATTTTATCTTGATTCCTAAATATACAAGAGTCCATATGTTAGTCTGGGGGGGAATGGTGGGGAAAATGTTTAAAATATTTTTCATCTGTATTTAAATTAGTTAATCCCTTATAATTTACCAATTTAGATTTAATTTAATTGTTTTTGTAAATTGGGTTGTATTGATCATAAATGAGAAAATCGTCGAATTATGAATTTTTTTTCTATTTTAAATAAATTATATAATTAGATATTAATTTTTTATATATTAATTTAAAATATATAATTCATTTTTTAATGATCCTATTGTTCGTGGGATATAAAGTTTCATACTAAAACATGTGTTTATTAAAACTTCATGAGGCCCAACAAAATCATTCAATGTAGAAAACATTTTTTCCTGACATAATTGACCAATCCACATTAAATGTTTCATATATCATTCTAAAATTTCCCAAATTAATTAATTCCATCATTATAATAAATATAATTATTGGTTTCAACCCTATTTTAATTTAACATTATAAATTATGTCATTAAGATGGATTTTTCCTGCATGAAACATGAGTAATTTCAATAGTGTGTATTTATAAATAAGATTGATTCATTAATTTGTATATATTTTTTTAAAAAATTATTATAATGAAATAAAATTTTAGATTTAATAGATAAATAATTATTTAAAAAATAAATATAAGATCATTAGTTTAGAGTCTATCAGGAAGGAGTACAAAATTGAACCGACATTATAAGGATAGAAATCAGCCAACAGATTTCGACCCCTCATGGTTAACATCATAACATAATTAGATATAGTGGAATTTGGCATTCCATACTGTCTTTCCACATAACTTATATATTCCATATGTAGTTATTCAATACATAAATCACCCCTGATATGATGAAATAGACTAACAATGTATGTTAGTTGACTACAACCCAAATAGTGTAATGGCCATTAGATGTATTGGGGGTCCTACGATGAAATACATGATGATGTTTTTCCATTTACGTATATGTATGCATAATGGATGCATCATAAGCTTAGAATTATATATTTGAGCCCATAAATAATTTCATATAAATAATTAGGATACACAGTCTATAATCTCCCGGTATAAATTATGTAGCTATCAATTTGTTTTAACAACATGTTCATTTATGAATAATATTCCCTTTCTTTTAATTACTTATAGAAAACAAATGAAGTTATTATTATTATTATTATTGGGTTAAAATGTTAGTTTCGTACCATTACCGTTGATGTTATATCAGTTTAACAGTAAACAAAAGACTGCTATAAATACTAGGGTTTCCAAAAATTAATCCTTTTGACATAGACAAAGGAGAAGATGGACTCATCCAGAAGACTCGATCCATATAAAGTTTGTTTGATGCATCTTGGAAAAGAGGTAGTGTCACTGGGATTCTCTCTTGTCCAGAGTCATGCTGAGATTCAACATATTAATCTTTAATGGAATTGTCTATGGGGGAAGTTTATGATAATAGAGATTACCACCCATGGGATGTAATCTGAGCCACCCCAAGAGTATTTCACCATCGCCCGCCTTAACCTTAGGTATTATACATATTTTAAAAGGCGATGTGTAATAAGGCATTAGTTACTAATTGTGTGATCAATTTTTTTTAAAAAAGTATCATTCCATCAATTCCTTTATAGGAATTGTCATTTATAAAGAAATGTAGATTTTATTAAATTGGTTTTTGGGTAAAAATGGTACTTTAGATAAATATATATATTATTTTATAAAAATAATGTTTTTATTAATAATATTATAAAAACAGTTCTATAAATTATGATTATATTAGTTTCTATTCTGTAACTTATTAGGTTATCAGTTTGATAAGAGTTATATTTTTATATAAAAAACTGAAGGTGTATATTTTAAGGAATTAATGAATTTATAAAATAACTAATATTTAAAAAAAATATTATTATAAAATTAATTTTACAACTAATAAATGATTATATACTTTTTATAATGAAAAATGTATTTTTTTTATTAACGTTTGAAAACTATTTTTTTCAAAACCCATGATTTTTTAATATATTATGGTTTTCATATAAAAATTTTAAATTCACATATATAGAAATTATATAGATAAAATAAATTTTATTTTAAAAATCCGGACATCAAAATTATCGCACTGTGATTTTTTCGTAATTTTCTGAGATAGTGGAATTTTTTTGTAAAAATAAAATAGCTTATAAATTAAATATCTGTTTTATGACATTAAAATGGCCCCAAAATGATATAATATATACTATAATGGGTATTATTATCCCATTATATTTTTACTCATTAAAATAATGTGATTTTAGATTTGTTTTAGTTATTTTATAAAGCCTTAGTCAATTCTCCAAAATTTATAATATATTTTATGATTCTAATTATATTTCTTTGATTGTGCGACTCACCTCCACATAATAAAATGAAATATTTTATTATGTCCAGAAATTAACCTTATAATATACTATTCTCCCATTATATTTGGAAAAAAAATTTGGAAAAAATCATGGTAAGGATTGTGGTTTTGAATTGTTAATTATATATATTCCAAAACCTATGTTTGTGAAATATTAAAGAATTCCCCTCTCATTCCTATATAAACCCACCAATCTTCCACTTGTTTTCACATTCAATTAATTTAGAACATCAATACTCTTTCCCTAACCCCTCTATAATACTCCTAGGGCTCCCCCATCTCTCATGAAGCACCTCATCAATCTTTTTATGTCACACACTCATATAAGGGACTCAATCCAATCTAATTTTCATCAAAAATTCTTCATGTTGTTATACCCTTTTATTTTCAATTATCAATGTGTAGGTATTATTTCTCACCTCTCATGTACTACCCTCCTAATATTTTCATTATGAAATACCATTTTTTTTCTTGTTAATTCGTTATGTGTACACCTGTTACCACGCCAAAATTCTGTATGGGATTTCTCTCTAATTTTTTCCATGAAACAATTTCATTCCTATTATGCATCTAAATTTCATTTATTATGTTAGTATATTATCTTCCATGACACCCTTATTATCTATATTATTTATATATGATTATATACCTCTTTATCTCTCATCAACACAAATTTTGAATTTCTATATGACGATGTTATGCGGCCAAAATTGCACCACGATTTTCCCATCCAAAATCGTCATGCAGTGAATACCATACCCATTTCACCTTAAAGGGTATTTTATTTATGAAGAAACACCTATTTAATGGTGCCAAAAAATTTTAATTACAAATTCCTTAATCGGGTAATAACTTATGATGCTTAATGATTCCAAGTTATATGATCCAAGAGGCGCACCTAAGCATGAAATGAATTGTTTATAAAGGGTGTACCATAATAGAGCTCCAATGCATTGAGTAATGTTATGTCTTATGACAGACATCGTAAAATGATGGTTTATTCATGATAATTCATGTACAATGATCATTTACTCATGCTAATTCACGTGCAATAATAATTTACTCATGATAATCAATGTCCAATGTGACTTGGCTCATCCAAATATGACGTTGTATGTTGCTTCAACATTTACATGTCATGATAATCATGATATATCATTCCTTTATGTTCATATTTCTATTATTTTCCACTAATAAGACTACTTCCTAAATTATATTGTAATCTCCATTTTATTCCTTTCTTAATCCCTTACTATGATTTATAGCTCACCCTTTTCTTATGTACGTCCTCAGGTTAACCCATGAAATGATAAGTATGAAAGGATGTTACTTCAAATGGCCAGAACATTAATTGTTAAACATTTTTTTACTATTGGTGTGGTTTAGATTAAATAACTAATGAATGGGACACAACTAACATTTAATGGGAATAGGATAAAGCTATTTATAGAAAATTTTCATGAACCACCAAGGGAGGAGATACATCTTCCTGATTTTGAGTACAATGGAATCCATGTTCTGTATTTCCTTTTGAATTTTATTATTTATTTTATTACAAGAATTTTATTTTTCTAAAACAAAACTGTTTAACAATGATGAAATTTCAAAAAATATGTGTCAGGGTGAAAATGTTTAGGTAGAATATGATTTTTCTCTTCCTTTTTTTGTTTTTGTCTTCTGTTTTTTATTTAATTTATAGTTAGTTATTTTATTTTATTTTCATTTTTTAAAAACAATTATTTGTTTTTATTTTTATATCATACATGAAATTAAATATATTAATCCAAAATGATAACCATTGTATTTTTGAAACCCTTTTCATTGAGTGACCTAATTTATCCCATGAAATATAAAATAAATGAAAGCTAATAATTACATTTTATCATGTTAAATATGTTGAAAATTTCATTAAAATAATTATAACTTTTAATCTCATGACAAATATAATTTTATTTTCATTAAAATAACATTAATACTAGGACTATAAAAACTTTTTATCATATTCATTACATTCTCAACATTTCTTGACAAAACCAATAAATACAGGATTTAATAAAAATATGATTTATTTCATTCAACACATGAGGGTAGTGGAAATTTTTTAATTGATTGAGGGAATTATACAGATTCAAAATCCCTCTATTATGGATAATCCTAATATATTTGTACTTCCTTGAAAAAAATTCATTATGAATGATTAGTATCCATGTACAAAATTTTGGTTATCCATAAAAAATTCTATTTTTCCCATTCAGTATCATCTGAAAGTGAATATTCATGAACGGATTGAACTTATGTGTTTGTATAAGGGATGACATATGGTATTCTAGATCATTTGGGGCTACATCAGGTGGAAATTAAAAACTTTAAAAGATATTTTTTCAGTTAAATTAAATATTTTACAAAAATATATTTGTTTTTGGATAATTCAATAAAAAAGGAGTGAGGCCGTTTTGGAGCATATAAGGAAATGCATTTGTACATATCTAGAAAGTTTAAGAGAAAAAAGAAGATAAATTTCTTTTCTCCGAATGATATATTTATGGTGTAAGATGAAAAATTTATTTCCAAATAATATTAGATATTTTTTCATCAAATGGATGTTTTGAGGATACCATACATGAGTGAAAATTGGTCATATGCATTTTTATAGAAGAACAAAATCATCCTTATTCAACAACAGAATTAATGAAATCTAAAATCTACCAAAAAATCCATAGAGTCACCTAAAATGAATATCACAAAAAATACATATTCTTAACACTGATTAGGTGGAGTTATATAAATTTATCAATCATATGTTGATTCATACATCAGTTTTGATGAGAAAAATCCTTCTTGAAAATCTAATTTTTTTCTGAGAGAAAATCCATGTTATCTATGTGTGTTTCCTTAATGTGGGAGAAATGAAGTTAGAATAAATGTTATGAGGTAAATCTTCAAATAGTAAAATTTTTCTTTGATACGGTATGATAACTTTTCTTTTTTGGTGCTCAGTTCGCGGATTTCATGGTTATGTATTTTGAATTTTATCTTCATTTTATTATAATGCTTAAATATACAAGATTCCATATGATAGTCTGGGAGGGAATGGTGGAGAAAATTTCTAAAATATTTTTCATCTATATTTAAATTATTTAATCCCTTATAATTTACTTATTTAGTTTTAATTTCATTGTTTTTGTAATTTGGGATGTTTTGATCTTAAATGAAAAAATTGTCAAATTCTGAAATTTTAAGTGTTTTCAATCACTTCTGTAATTAGATATTAATATTTTATATATAAATATAAAATATATAATTATTTTTTTAATGATTCTATTGTTCATGAGATATAAATTTTCATACTAAAACATGTGTTTATTAAAAATTCTTGAGGCCCAACTAAATCTATCAATGTAGAAAGTTTTTTTCCCAACATAATTGACCAATCCACATTAAATGTTGCATATATCATAATATAATTTCACAAATTAATTAATTCTATATTTATTCGAAATATAATTCTAGAGTTCACCCCTATTTTAAGTTAACATTTTAAATTATGTCATTAATATGGGGTTTTCATGAATGAAACATGAGTAATTTCTATAGTCTATTCTTAAATAAAAGAGTGATTCATTAATTTTGATATAATTTTTTAAATATATTTTATAATGAACTAAAATTTTAGATTCGATATATAATTCGTTTTTGAAAACAAAAATGTAAGACCATTAGTTGAGAGTCAGTTAGGAAGGAGTACAAAATTGAACCGACATTAGAAGGATAGAAATAAGCCAACAAATTTCCACCCCTCATCTTCTATATATTTCTTTATCAACGCATTTTAATGGTTTTTGGTGGTCAATGAGAAAAGGGAAATGGGGTTTTAATGGTATATTTTTTAATATGATGTTCATTAACCTTAGAAATTCATGAATGCAGAAGATCCACCAATTGTTTTTGGATGGAGGTAACCAATATATAATCTCTTCAGAGATTTCTTTTTTATTTTGTAGTGTATTTTGGAATCATGATTTATCTTATATATTTAATTTAATTTTCTTCTTTTATTTATTGATAAATTTTAAACTTTTTTGAGGGATTTACAATATATAGACTAAATTAATTTATTTCCCATTTAAGTATATTCAATGATGTCTTTTCATTAAAAATTGTTATATTAATTAGGATTGATTTCATGGAGGTTATTGAGTAACTGAATCTCTTATATGGTTATGAAAATAATCTCATTTGGGAATTTATATGATATTCTTGAAAAATAATGTTTTTATCCAGAGGTCTTTGGGTGGGAATGTAGTAATAAAATTAGGAAATCAATTTAAAATGAGAAAATGTAATTTATGAATTTTCTAATAATTTTAAAAACTATAGTTTCAATTTAGGAATCAAAATTATTTTAATTTTTTAAAATTTATATATTTTTATCTTGAATTTTATTTCATATTGGTTTCAATTTATTTTATTATTTTAAATTTTAATCAAATCCCAAAAACCTTTTATCCTCTTAAAAAAACAAAAGCGCCAGTTCTGTAACTCAAATTTCAACCTCATCAATTGAAAATATGGGGTCTACAATAATTTATTTCTCATTTGAATAAATATTTTTATTAGTATTCTCCAAATAACAACACTACATGACATTTTATATTTACGTTATTATTTTTCTTCTTAAAGATTACGGTTCTACCATAGAATTTTTAATTATTTGAGTTATCTTGTTTTAAAAAACATTATCAATCTAATAAACAATATTAACATGACACACCAGGAATGAATGTTCGTTCTAATAGAGTGCCCCTATGCATTCTGTACATGCTAGGGATTTTGTATGTATGTTTTCTATAAAGATACTTGTAACAGATTTTGTACATGATATAGATTATGTTATAGTACTAGTGGATAAACCATAACATTGATGTAATCAATAATATCTAAAAGGTTAAATGTTACAAGAAAATAGATTTCCCTTATCCCCAAAATAGGTGGATTTATTTTAGGGTGATAACACTTTTTCTCCAATCTAAAACACTAGGACACGTCGACGATTATCGGTATCTCCTATCAATCAAATTTTTGATAAACTTTTATGATTTTGAATGATTCAAACCTTATAATTAATCATTGGGATAGGATAACTTCCTGCCATATTCCTTTATCTAACATCATCACATCATTATAGTGTCCTAATCCACTTTTAATAAACATACTAATATCGAACAATTGGATTATTAGAATGAATTTTTTATTATATAAATCTACACGGGTAGGTGTTGATCCGAATTTACTTTTATATATATTATAAAAAATTACAATATATCATATAGAGATTAATTATTTCATTCATACTAACCATCTATCTGATGGTGGAAAGAGGTAATAAAACATAGTATATATCAAATACATGAGGTAGAATTCTTTTGAACCTCTTGGTTAACATCATACCTTAATTAGATATAATATAAGATGATATTCCATACTATCTTTCCACATAACTTATACATTCCATAGGGAGTTATTCAATACCTAAATCATCACTGATATGATGAAATAGACTAACAATGTATGTTGGTTGACTAAAAAAATATTCTAATTCCCATTAGATGTATTGGGGGTCCTATAATGAAATACATGACGATGTTTTTCCATTTACATATACTTATGGGTAATGGTTGCATAATAAGATTAGACCAATATATTTGGGCCCATATATAACTTCATAGATATCATTGGGATACACAGTCTATAATAACCCAGTACAAATTTTGTAGCTATCAGTTTCTTATAACAACACCTTCATTTATAAACAATAATCCCTTTCTTTTAATGACATATAGAAAAAAATGAATCTATTATTATTATTATTATTATTGGGTTTAAATGATCATTGTTTACCATTACCGTTGACATTATAAAAGTTGAACAGTGACCAAACGACTGATATAAATATTATGGTTAAAAAAAATAATCCTTTTGACATAGAAAAAAGGAGAGGATGACCTCATCCAGAAGACCTGAGCCATATAAAACTCATTTGATGGATCATGGAAAGGAGGTAGCATCACTAGTATTGTTTCTTATCCAGAATCATGCTGAGATTCAACACATTAATCTTGAATGGAATTGTCTATGGGGGAAGTTTATGTTAATAGAGATTACCACCCATGTGATGTAATCTGAGCCACCCCAAGAGTCTGTCACCATTTCACGCCTTAACCTTAGGTATTATGCAAATTTTATAAGGTGTTATGTAATAAGTTATTAGTTACTAATTGTGTGATTAATTTTTTTAAATAAAAGTATAATTCCATCAATTCTTTTAAGGAATAGTCGTTCATAAAGGAATGTTGATTTTAATAAATGGTTTTTTTTGTGTAAAAATGGTTCTTTTGATAAATATATATATTATTTTATAGAAATATGGTTTTTATTAATAATATAATAAAAAATTCTATAAATTATGATAATATCATTTTCTATTATGTAACTTATTAGGTTATCAGTTTGATAAGAGTTATATTTTTTATATGACAAAACTGAAGGCGTATATATTAAGGAATTAATGATTTTTTGTAATAACTAATATTTTAAAAAATTATTTATATAAAATTGATTTTTCAATTAATAAATGAGTATAAATTTTTTATAATGAAAAATGTAATATTTATTAACAGATGAAAACTATTTTTGTCAAAACCCATGAATTTTCAATATATTATGTTTTTCATTTTTAAAATTAAAATTAACATATATAGAAGTTATATAGATTAAATAAATGTTATTTTAAGAGTCAGGACATCAACATTATCCCACTGTGATTTTTTCAAAAAATTTTTAGATAGTGTAATTTTTTGATAAAAATAAAATAGTATATAAATAAAATATCTATTTTATGACATCAAAATGACCCCAAAATGATATAATATATAAAATAATGGGTATCATCGTCCCATTATATTTTTACTCATTAAAATAATGTGATTTTAGACTTGTTTTATTTATTTTATAAAGCCTTTGTGAATCCTACAAAATGAATAATATGTTTTATGATTCTAAATACATTTTTTGAGTTTGTGACTCACCACCACATAAGAAAAGGAAATATTTTATTATGTTCAGAAATTATCCTTATAAAATACTATTTTCCACTTATATTTGAAAAAATAAATGGAAAAACCCATGTTAATGATTATGGTTTTGAATTGTTTATTATATATATTACAAAACCTATGTTTGTGAAATAATAAATAATTCCCCCCTCATTCCTATATAAACCCACCGAATCATCCAATTATTTTCACATTAAATAGATTTAAAACATCCATAATCTTCCCCCACCCCCTCTAAAATCCTTCCAGGGCTCCCCTATCTCTCATGAATCCCCTCATCAATCTTTTGATGTCACACACTCATGTAAGGGACTCAAACCTATCTAATTTTCCTCCAAAATTCTTCATGCTGTTATACCCTTTTATATTCAATTAAAAATGTGTAGATATGATTTATAACCTCTTATGTACTACCATATTAATTTTTTCATTATGAAATACCATTTTTTTCTTGTTAATTCCTTATGTGTACACCTGTTACCATGCAAAAATTCTCTATGGGATTTCTCTATAATTTCTTCCATGAAACAATTTCATTCCTATTATGTATCTAAATTTCATTTCATATGTTATGATATTATCTTCCATGACACCCTTATTATCTATTGCATGTATATAAGATTATATACCTTTTTATCTCTCATTAACACAACTTTTTAATTTCAAGATGACAACGTTATGCTGCCAAAATTGCACCATGATTTTACCAGCCAAAATCGCCATGTAGTGAATATCGTACCCATTTCACCATCAAGGGTATTTATCTTTATAAACATAAAAATATTTAATGGTGCCACAAATTTTGAATTACAAATTCCTTAATCAGGTAATAACTTAAGATGTTTAATGATTCCAAGTTATATGATCCAAGTGGCACACTTATGCATGAAATGAATTGTTTATAAAGGGGGTACCATAATAGCACTCCAATGCATTGGGAAATGTTAAGTCTCATGAAACACAATATAAAATGATTGTTTACTCATTCTAATTCATGTGAAATCTGAATTTACCCATGCTAATTCATGTGAAATGAGAATTTACTTATGCTAATCCATGTTTAATGTGACTTGGCTCACTCAAATATCACGTTGTATATTGTTTCAACATTTACATGTCATGATAATCATGATATATCATTCCTTTATGTTTATATTTCTCTTATTCTCCACTAATATGACTACTTCCTAAAATTTATTATATTATACAATTTATTCCTTTTATAATTCCTTACTAGGATTTATAGCTCACCCTTTTCTTATGTATATCCCCATTTTAACCCATGAAATGATAAGTACAAAGGCATGTTGCTTCAAATGGCCAGAACATTAATTCTTAAACAAGTTTTTACTTTTGGTGTGGTTTAGATTAAATAACTAGATAGTGGGACACAAGAAACATTTAATGGGAATATGATAAAGCCATTTTGAGAAAATTTTCAACAACCACCAAGGGAGGAGATACATCTTCCTGATGATGAGTACAATTGAATCCATGTTCTGTATTTCCTTTTGAATTTTATTATGTCTTTTATTACGATAATTTATTTTTCCAATTTTTTTTATCAATAATGAAATTGACAAAAATATGTGCCTGGGTGACAACATTTAGGTAGATTATGATTTTTTTCTTCATTTTTTTTGTTTTTTTCTTCTGTTTTATGTATAAATTCTAGTTGGTTATTTTCTTTTATTTTCATTTTTCAAAAAGAATTATGTGTTTTTATTTTGATATCTTATATTATATTAAATATATTGATCCAAAATGATAACCATTGTATTTTTGAAAAAAATTTCATTGAGTGACCTAATTTATCTCATGAAATATAACATAAATGAATGCTAATAATTACATTTTATAATGTCAAATACGTTGATAATTTCATTAAAATAATTCTTACTTTAAATTTCAGGAAAAATATAATTGCATTCTCATTAAAATAACATTAGTTATAGGACTATAAACCCTTTTTAACGTATTCCTTACATTCTCAACATTTTATGACTAAACCAATAAATGCAGGATTTACTAAAAAGATGATTTATTTCATTCAGGACATGAGGGTAGTGGAATTTTTTTAATTGATTGTGGGAATTATTCAGATTTAAAATCCCTATATTGTAGATAATCCTAATATATTTGTACTTCCTTAAACAAATTTTCATTATGAATGATTAGTATCCATGTACAAAAATTTGGTTATCCACACAAAATTCCATTTTTTTCATTCTAGTCTCATAGAAAAGTTAAAATTCATGAACTATCTGAACTTATGAGTGTGTGGAGGGGATGACATATGGTATTCTAGAACATTTGGTGCTACATCTAGTGGAAATTAAAAATTTTAAAAGATATTTTTTCAAATAAATGAAATATTTTACTAAAATCAATTAATTTATGGATAATTCAATGAAAAGGGAGTTAGGTCATTTTGGAGCATATAAGGAAATACATTTGTACATATCTAGAAATTTTACGAAAAAATGGAAGATATATTTATTTTCTCCAGATGAAATATTTATGGTGTAGGATGAAAAATTTATTTCCAAATAAGATTATATATTTTTTCATCAAATGGATGTTTTGATGATACCCTACATGAGTTAAAATTGGTCATATGCATTTTTTATTTTGAAGAATAGAATCATCCTTATTCAGCATCAGAATTCATGAAATGTAATATCTATTATAAAATTCATAGAGTAACCCTAAATGAATTTCATGTTAAACAAATATTCTTAACACTGATTGGGTGGAGTTATATAAATTTATTAATAATAAGTTGATTCATACATCAGTTTTGATGAGAAAAATCCTTCTCAAAATTTTTGTTCTGATAGAAAATCAATGTGATCTATGTGTGTTTCATGCATGTGCAAGAAATGAAGTTTTAATAAATTTTATGAGGAAAATCTTGAAATAGTAACATTTTTCTTCGATACGGTATGATTACTTTTGTTTTTTGGTGCTCAGTTTGTGGATCTCATGAGTATGTATTTTGAATTTTGTCTTCATTTTATATTGATACATAAATATATAGGAGTCCATATGACAGTCTGGAGGGGAATGGTGGAGAAAATGTTTAAAATATTTTTCATCTATATTTCAATTAGTTAATCCCTTATAATTTACCAATTTAGTTTTAATTTCATTGTTTTTGTAATTTGAGATGTTTTGATCTTAAATGAGAAAATTGTCGAATATTGAAATTTTAACTGTTTTCAATCACTTCTATAATTAGATATTAATATTTTATATATTAATATAAAATATATAATTAATTTTATATTGATCTTATTGTTCACGGGATATAAATTTCTATACTAAAACATGTGTTTATTCAAACATCTTGAGGACCAACTAAATCTGTCAATGTAGAAATTGTTTTCCCAACATAATTGAAAAATCCACATTAAATGTTGCATATATCATGCTAAAATTTCCAAAATTAATTAATTTCATCCTTATTGGAAATATAATTCTAGTGTTCACCCTTATTTTATGTTAAGATTTTAAATTATGTCATTAAGATGGGGTTTTCGTGCATGAAACATGTGTAATTTCTATAGTCTATTCTTACATAAAAGAGTGATTCATTAATTTGGATATATTTTTTAACAAAATATTATAATGAACTAAAATATTATATTCGATAGATATATCATTTTTTAAAACAAAAATATAAGACCATTAGATGAGAGTTTATTAGGAAGGAGTACAAAATTGAAACGACGTTAGAAGGATAGAAATAAGCCAACATATTTCCACCCCTCATCTTCTATATATTTTCATATCCACGCATTTTAAAGGTTTTTTGTGGTTAGTGAGAAAAAGGAAATGAGTTATTTATGGTATATTTTTTAATATTATGTTCATTAACCTTAGAAATTAATGAATGCAGAAGATAGATAATGCCCAGGTGATGAAAATCTAAACACCAATTGTTTATGGATGAAGGTAACCAACATATAATCTCTTGTGAGATTTGATTTTATTGTGCAGTGTATTTGGAATCATGATCTGTTTTATATATTAAAATTAATTTTCTTTTTGTATTTCTTGATACATTTTAAACTTTTTTTGATGGATTTATAATATATAGAATAAATTAATTTATATCCCATTTAAATATATTCAATGATGTCTTGTCATTGAACATTGTTATATTGAATAGGATTGATTTCATGGAGGCCATTGAGTAATTGAATCACTTATATGGGAATGAACATAATCTTATTTGGTAATTGATATGATATTCATGAAAAATAATGTCTTTATCTAGAGGTCTTTGGGTGGGAATGTAGAAATAAAATTGGGTAATCATTTCAAAATGAGAAAATGTAATTTTTCAATGTTCAAATGATTTTCAAAACTATAGTTTCAATTTACAAATCGAATTTATTTTTATTTTTTATATTTTTTATATTTTTATCTTGAATTTTATTTCATATTGATTTCAATTTATTTTTTATTTTAAAATATAATCAAATCCCAAAAATCATTCATCCTCCTAAAAAAACAAAAGTGACTATTCTGTAACTCAAATTTCAACCTCATCAAGTGAAAATATGGGGTCTAATATAATTCATTTCGCATTTGAATAAGTAGTTTTATAGGTATTTTCCATATAACAACACCACAAGAGATTTCGTATTTATGTTTTTATTTTCCCTTTTAATGCTTATGGTTCTAGCATAGTCTTTTTTATTATTTGAGTTATCTTGTTTGATACAACATTGTATATCTAATCAGTGATATTAACTTCACACACTAGGAATGAATGTTCATTATGATAGAGTGCCCCTATGGATTCTGTACATGCTAGAGATTTTGTATGTATGTTTTCAATAAAGATACTTGTAACAGATTTTGTACATAAGACAAATTATGTTATAGTACTAGTGGATAAAATATATCATTGATGTAATCAATAATATCTCAAAGGTTAAATTTCACTAGAAAATAGATTTCCCTTATCCCCAAAACATGTGGCTTCATTTTATGGTGATAAAACTTTTTCTCCAATCTAAAACACTAGGCCACATCGATGAATATCAGTATCTATTATCAATAAAATTTGTGATAATATTTTATGATGTTGAATGAATAAAACCTTATCTTTTATCATTGGGAAATGATAACTTCCTACCATATTACTTTCTCTAACATCATCACATCATGATAGTGTCCTAAACCACTTCTCACATAGATACTAATATGGAAACATTGGATTATTAGAATGAATTTTTTATTAGATAAATCTACATGGGTAGGTGTTGATCCAAATTTAATTTTAAATATATTATACAAAATCACAATATATCCTATAGAGATTCAGTAGTTCATTCATACTAACCATCTATCTAATAATGATAAGTATTAAAAAACATAGATATATATCAAATACATAAGGTAGAATTCTTCTAAACCACTTGGTTAACGTCATACCATAATTAGATATAATGGAAGATGTTATTCCATAATACCTTTCCATATTACATATATATTCCATAGGGAGTTATTCAATACATAAATCATCACTGATATGATGAAATGGACTAACAGTGTATGTTGGTTGACAAAAAAAATATTGTAATGGCCATTAGATGTATTTGGGGTCCTACAATGAAATACATGATGATGTTTTCCATTTACATATATGTATGGGTAATGGATGAATCATAAGATTAGACTTTTATATTTGTTCTCATAAATAACTTCATAGAAATCATAGGGATACACAGTCTATAATCTCCTAGAAAATATTATATAGCTATCAGTTTCTGTTAACAACACGTTTATTTAAGAATAATAATCCCTATCTTTTAATGACTTATAGAAAACAAATGAATTTATTATTATTATTATTGTTGTGTTTAAATGATCGTTTCTTACCATTAATGTTGATATTATAAAAGTTGAACAGTGACCAAACGACTGATATAAATTTCAGGTTTTAAATAAATAATCCTTTTGAAACAAACAAAGGATAGGATAACCTCAACTAGAAGACTCGAGTTGTATAAAGCTCATTTGATGGATCATGGAAAGGAGGTAGTGTCACAAGTATTCTCTCTTCTTGAGACTCATGTTGAGATTCAACACATTAATCTTGAATGGAATTGTCTATGGTGGATGTTTATAATAATAGAAATTACAACCCATGCGATGTAATCTAAGCCACCCCAAGAGTATATCAATATTTCATGCCTTAACTTTAGGTATTATATAGATTTTATTAGGTGTTATGTAATAATGTATTAGTTACTAATTGTGTGATAAATTGTTTTAAATAAAAGTATCATTCCACCAATTCCCTTATAAGAATAGTCGTTCTTTAAGAAATGTTGATTTTAATAAATGATTTTTTTGGTAAAAGTTGTAATTTTGATAAATATATATATTATTTTATAAAAATAAGGGTTTTATTAATAATATTATAAAAATAATTATATAAATTATGATTATATCATTTTCTATTCTGTAACTTATTAAGTTATTATTTTGATAACAGTTATATTTTTTATACGATAAAACTGAAGGTGTATATTTTAAGGAATTAATGAATTATTTAAATATATAATATTCTAAAAAAATATTTATCTAAAATTAAAAATACAATTAATAAATAATAAAATAATTTTATAATGAAAAATGTAATTTTTATTGACAGTTGAAAACTATTTTTGTCAAAACCCATGAATTTTCAATATATATATTTTTTATTTTAAAAGTTAAAATTCACATATATAGATGTTATATAGATTAAAAAAAATTATATTAAGAATTAGCACTTTAAAATTATCCCACTATGATTTTTTCATAATTTTCTAAGATAGTGGATTTTTTTTGGTAAAAATAAAATAACATATAAATAAAATATCTGTTTTATGACATCAAAATGACCCCAAATGATATAATATATACTATAATGGGTATTATCGTCCCATTATATTTTTTACCATTAAAATAAATTAATTTTATATTTATTTTAATTATTTTATAAATCCATAGCAAATCCTCCAAAATGTATAATATATTTTATGATTCTAAATACATTTCTTTGAGAGTGTGACTCACCTCCACATAAGAAAAGGAAATATTTTTATATGTTCCAAAATTATCCTTATAAAATGACTTTTCCACTTATATTTTGAAAAAAATGGGAAAAACCGTTGTAAGGATTGTGGTTTTTAATTGTTAATTATATATATTCCAAAACCCATGATTGTGAAACATTATAGAATTCCCCTCTCATTCCTATATTAACCCACCCATGCTTCCACTTTTTTTTAACATTAAATACATTTATAACATCCATACTCTTCCCCCACCCCGTTTATAATCCTCCCGGGGCTCCCCCATCTCTCATGAAGCCCCTCATCAATCTTCTGAAGTCATACACTCATGTAAGGGACTCAATCATATCTAATTTTCATCCAAAATTCCACATGTTGTTATAAACATTTATTTTCAATTAAACATGTATAGGTATGATTTTTCACCTCTCATGTACTACCCTCATAATATTTTCATTATGAAATACCATTTTTATCTTGTTAATTCCTTCTATGTACACCTGTTACCATGCCAAAATTCTGTATGGGATTTCTCTCTATGTTTTTCAATAAAACAATTTCATTCTTATTATGCATCAAAATTTTATTTCATATGTTAGGATATTAAATTACATGGTACCCTTATTATCTATTGCATGTATATATGATTATATACCTATTTCACTCTCATCAACACAACTTTTGAATTTCTATAAGACGATGTTATGCGGCCAAAACTGCACCATAATTTTCCAAACCAAAATCTTCATGCAGTGAATACTGTACCCATTTCACCATCAAGGGTATTTATCTTTATGAACAAACACATATTTAATGGTGACAAAATTTATGAATTAAAAATTCCTTAGTCGGGTAATAACTTATGATGTTTAATGATTCCATGTTATATGATCCATATGGCACACTTATGCATGAAATGAATTGTTTATAAAGGGTGTACCATAATAGCGCTCCAATGCATTTGGTAATGTTAAGTTTCATGAGACACAATGTAAAATGAGGGTTTACTCTTGATAATTCACTGGAAATGAGAATTTACTCATCCTAATTCATGTTTAATGAGCATTTACTCTGCTAATCCATGTCCAATGTGACTTATGTCATTCTAATGTCACGTTGTATGTTGTTTCAACATTTACAGGTTATGATAATCATAAGATATCATTCCTTTATGTTAATGTTTCTCTTACTATCCACTAATATGAATTATTCCTAAAATGTATTGTAATCTTTATTTTATTCCTTTTTTAATCCCCTACTAGGATTTATAGCTCACCCTTTTCTTATGTATGTCCTCAGTTTAACCCATGAAATGATAAGTACGAAGGCATGTTGTGGTCTTGTAAAAGAAGATTTTAATAAAGTTGTTTTATTTAAAGTTTTAATTTGTTATGTAATGTCCCTAAGTTCCTAAGACAATAGAACTCTTGATCCTTATATTTGTCTTCTGTGCAAGTTTATGTAATAAATAATATTATTATATGTAATAAAGGGAAGCATTGTTATAGTTTGTATTAGAGGATAGGTTTTGTTATATTTTGGATGAGGGTTGTGAAACTATAGTGATATCATTATGGATTAGAATGAGTATAAGAAAATAATCTCTAAATTCTGGGGATTAAAGAGTATGTGGTTTATCAGGAAAATATATCTGTGTTTTTATACGAACAAGTAGATGTGGCTCTGGCACAAATGTATCTATGGGTAAAACCTGAAAACCCCTAATTCAGCTAAACTCGAATGGGAACTGGTTCACAACAATGGGACTTGCTTTACTCATGGTTTGAAACTCATAGAGGATATTCTTTAGTAAATTCATAAGCTAATTATGAACCATTATTAATGGAGTAATAAAAAATACCATATGAATATACGTTAGGAAAAATATCATAGATAACATATATTGGAGTGTATAAATTCTTATATTATGGAAATGACTATAATTTATAAGTTATTCCTTTTTTTCATTGGATTCCCCTTTTTGTGTTGAATAGTTTAGTGTAATCATCCTGTTTCTGTATAGGATATGGTATAACCAAAATTAAAAACTGAAATGTAAGGTTATCATTCATAGTTCTAAAAATTATTTTATATCCCGAATGTTTAGTAGAACAATAGAAACACCAAAAAAATCAGGGATTTAGAGATGTTGGTGAGAATAAAAAATAAATTAATTACTACATCCCTTGAATAAAACTCATCCCCTATCATAATTTTTTATTGAACTTTCCAATAAAACCTCTTCATACTCTATATGGTGAATTTTGATGCAATTATTGGCATTTATTGACTTTACCTTTATAGAGATAACAGAAATTTCCATGAGAGGAAATCCACTCACCATATAGTGAATCGACCCCCAATTCATTACAAGTTCATGGTGGAGGATGACATTTATTTGGCACCATCATCTCAATCATAGATATTAAATTCCTAAGAGAATGTGTATCTAGCTTTGATGATTGATTATAAGGAAGGAACCATCCTCGAACACATGCCTATTGTGATGGAATTCACTAATGTGTTTCCTGAGTAATTGAATGGTCTTCCTCATAGAATATATTTGGAATTATAGATTGATCTTATACCTAGGGAATTACTAATATCCATGAATCCATATAGAATGGATCTTGTTGAGCATGAGGATATAAATAAACAACTTAAATAGAATCTTGAAAAGGGGTTTGTACGCTGAAGTTCTTCCTATGGGGTGCACCATTCCTATACATCAAGAAGAAGGTTGAGTCAATGCACCTTTTCATGGATTATCGTGAGTTCAAAATAATCCTGATAAAGAACAATTATCTTATACTATTAATTCATGACTTGTTTGATCTGCTACGTGGATCATAATACTTCAACAATGTGGATCTGTTGTAGGGATTTTAACAGGTAAGGATGAATAAGTTTGATATACCTAAGATATCATTTCATACAATGTATGGAAACAATGAATACATATTATTTCCATTTAGACTCACTAATTCTTCAAAAATATTCATGGACCAGATGGATAAAATCTTTAGAGATTACCTTGAAAAATATTTGGTAGTATTTAATGATGATATTCTAATATACTCGAAAACCAAGGAGGAGAATAAATAGAATCTAAGAACTGTACTAGATACATAGAGAAAGTTTATGATCAATTAAAAGTATATAAATTTTGAGTTCTAGTTGAAATAATGCTCAGTCATCTTATATACTGTGACAAAAAATGGGATATTTGTGTTTCCCTCCTAGAAAATTGAAATTGAGGGATGGTTGAGGCAAATATCTTTGAAGAATATCAATATCTTCCATAGGTTAGATGGATATTATCACCGATTTGTGAGATATTTCTCTCAATTTACAAAACATCGTACCAAGATAACTTTCCAGGGAGTCATGTTTCCTTGGAATGATGAATGAAAAAAGAGATTCAAGGAGTTGAAAAAGTGTCTTATCATTAGGCCCTTTCTCAAACTACCCACAAGTGGATAACATTTAATGGTATTCAGTGATAATTGAAATAATGGAATGGGATGTGTGTTGATGAAAAATGATAATTTCCATTCATATTCTTCATAGAAATTGAATTTTTATTAGTAGAACTACCCAACACATGAGCTTGAGTTGGATATAGTAATATCTCTATAAAAATTTGGTGACATTACCTCATTGGGGAGAAGTTATATATATATATATATATAGAAAAATCCTCAATTATATATTAAAATATAAAGAGTTGAAAATGCAAAGAAGAACATTGTTAGAGGGGATCAAATACAATGACTGCTCAATCCATTGCCACCCTATTAAAGTGAACATGGTGGAAGATGCTCTAAGTTAAAATGACCTAGTGATTCTATCATTAATGATAATTTAAAAGGATCCAATCATCCTATATTTGATAAATATAGACATGGGAGTCATAAATAAGGGAACATCATCAATAATTTCACAAGTGATTTATAAAAAGTCCCGATTGGAAAGGTTAAAGTATTCTCAAAAGGATTATGTATGAATTAAAAAGAAAGTGGATACTATCCGAAAAAGGAAATCCTTGGTGTTCAATGTTACTGAAGAAGTAATTGTTAGATTTATGTCAAGACTATGCCAAAATGTGAATGTTGAGAGGTAGAAGGATATCGCTGAGTATATATCAATGTGCCTGGTATGTCAGTAAGTGATGGTTGAGATGAAGAAATCAGAAGGGATGATGCAACCATTACCCATACCAACATGAAAATAAGAGAAAAACATCATTGTCTTTTTTACTGAAATTTTGAAGAAATCCAAAGGAAACTACGTTCTTTGGGTTGTTGTTTACCATTATGCAAGTATTGGGCACTTCATTGCAATTTCAAGGGATTTCACATTGGATCAACTAAAACAAAAACACATCAGAGAAGTTATAATACTACATGGAGTACCACTATATATTATATCCGATAATGATATATAATTAACCTCTGTGTTATGAATGAGTCACTATCTTGCTCAAAATACTATGCTAAACATCAGTACAACTTATCATCCTCAAACTAGTGGCCAATCTCAGTATAATATCCAAACATTTGATTACATGTTGATAAAATTCTCAATGGACTTCAAAGGAGGATCGGATAAATATTTTCCTTTGGTTGAGTTCTCTTACAACAATAGTTTCCACTCAATAATCCAAATGGCACCTTATGAAGACCTTTATGGGAAGAGGTGAAGAACACTGGAATGTTAGGATTATGTTGGAGAGGGAAAACATCAAGGTCATGAAATGTTTTATAAAAAGGTGGAGAAGTTTAAGACCACCCATCATCACATTAAACCTACTCAGAGTCGAAAAAATGTTATCCTTGGAATAATTGATGAGACCTAGAGTTTGATGTTGGATACATGGTATTCCTCTGCTTGTCACCAAGAAAGAGTGTTATAATATTTGGGAATAAGGTAAATATTAGTCCAAGGAACATCGTCCCTTTTGTGATCCTTGATCACGTTGTAGCAATGGCATTTTTACTAGCACTCACACCAAACCTATTTCAATTACATTCTGTATTACATGTATCAATCTTGAGGATGTACATATCTGAACCATCACATGTAATCAATCCATATGTGGTAAGATTAAATATTGATATATCTTGTTAAAAGAATATGGATAAAATCATAGATCGTATAGAATACGTTCTATGACATAATACAATGCCCCTCGTCAAAGTGTTGGGGAAAACCACATGTTTAAAGAAGCAATGTGGGAATCAGAGGAAGCAATAAGGCAGATATACCGTCACTATATTATTATTGGAGAAGAAAATTCTGAGGTAAAAAATTCATAAGGGGATATTGTTTTAATGAACTAATCATTTTAAAAAACAATTCCATTTATTATAATGGATTATAGAAAGCACATGTAATTTTTATTATTATTGGGCTTAAATGACTGTTATGTAACATTACCGTTGATTATATAGCCATTGATAAATGATCACATGAATAATGTTAATATAAGGTTTTAAAAAAGGAGATGATGGTATCATCCAGTAAACTCATGTCGTACAATGAAATTTTTTTGAAGCTCAGAAAGGGTGTATCATCACTAGGATTCACTATTGACTAAGATGGAGCCTTGGTTTAAAACGTTAATCATGAATGGAATCACCTACTGTAGAAGATCATATTAATATATATTTCCACCTAAGTGATGTTATCAAGTCACCCCAACTGTCTGTCACCATCAAACACATTACTTTTAGTAATTATTTGGGTGTTATAAGTGATTATGTAATAATGTTTTAGTTACATATTATGTAAATCATTATTTTAAATAAATGTAAAATTCCATAAATTCCGTTGTAGGAATAGTCTTTCATAAAAAATAATGAATTTAATTAATTGATTTATTAGTTTAAAATGGTGCTTTTGGGAGATATATACATTATTATATTTTTAACACCCCAGGTAAATAAAGAATATGAAATTTTTATATTTATCCATATTTGTGAATAAAATATTAATATTACTTTTAAGGGGATTCTATGCTCGATGGCTTACCCAATATGCAACAACGAGTTCCTTTGAAATCATATGTTGCACTCTAATAATAAAATAATATTATTTTAAATAGTAGTTAACGCCTAGACGTTGTAATGGCGGGAATGAACAGAACTAACTACAAAATGATTATATATGTTTGTTAAATATTTTTACTTTTTACAATACATTTTAGAGGATTAAAAATGCGAATGAATCCAATTTTAAGCGTAAACATTCTAATACTCTATAAAGGGTCGATTAACTGCCTTTTGATGGAGAACCTCTTTTAAATCCACTTTTTGACAATTTTATGTGTTATATTTGACAAAATAAAATTCTTCCTTAGATTCAGGAAATCAAAATTTACTTTGTGTAAATTTTTGGTATTTTTCGGAAAAAGTTCAATTTTTAATGAATCGTGAAAAATGATGTATTTTAATTCAAAACCTCTTTCCATTCTAATTTATTTATATGATTAGATGATATTTTGAATTGGTTTTAATGTGAAATTAGAATATAGTTTTACCATTTAATCCAATAGTGGTCGTTGGAATTAATTTCACTTTGAAATCAGACTTAAACTAGTGTCAATATTTTGATACTTATTATTTCATAAAAACACGCTATTTTCTCTGAAAATGGGAATTAATTATTAAATTAATTAATGCAACCTATATGTTTTGAATTTTTTAAAATAGAGATCATTTTTGAATTTGGAATATCAAATATATCTTAGGGTGAATTTTTGGTATTTTTCTGAAAAACTTCAATTTTGGATGAATAGTGAAACCACTAAGTGGTACTTATAAAAACTGATTTTCCGTTTAAATAAAAATTTTCCATCTTTGTGTTTTTAATTTAAAAATCTGACATACATGGTTGTCATTAAAAATTAAAATGTTTTTCAATGGGATTAAAATAATTTTTTGGTGAATAGTAACTTATTAAGTTTTTAATCGATATTAGAGGTAATTAGTGTAGTTTAAGGTAAGAATAATGTTTTAATAAAATGAAATGACCTAGACACATGTCCTACCATCATTGGATGAGTCATGGAAGACCTATAAAATACATGGGTAAACTTGGGGACCCCATGGAGCCACTTTGGTTGGAAAATGACATAAATACCTTTTTATTTAAAGTTAAAATTAAAATGAGACAAACATGAGTTTTTTAGTAAAATAATTTTTACATGGGGTTATACAAGTCATAGTTTCTACTATAAATATTAATTGGAAAGATAAAAAGATTTTCTACATCATTGTAGTTTTTTTTATAATTTTTAGACATTATATAAATTAAATTATTTATGACATAATGATGATGCAGCGATGACCTCATTATTCAACGATTTAAATAAAATGAAAAGTTAATGTAAATTCTAAGACCTACACATGAACAAAACCTATTGTATGGGTGGATTTTGAACCCTTATCACCTTATCCGTGAATTATACCAACGGGGGACCTTTTAAATCCTAAACGCATTTTAAAATAAAGTAACATTTCTTTACTTTCCAAGAGTGCCCCTCCCCTCGTCTTATAAAAGGCCCCCACCTCTACCTCCATACCCACACATCCAAAGCCTTTGTCTCAGCCAACACCTGACCATTTGGTCTCTCCACATTCCTCTCTAACTCCTTGAAGCCTCAATTTGGTCATAAGACTTCCCAAGGAAGCCTTTGAGCTCAAACCAAAGGGAGGTACCCGATTTTAAGGTAATGTCTTCACTTGAGTCCTTTTGTTTTATTTTTCCACTCCAACCTACTAAACTCATTTTATTCATATATTTTGTAACAAATATAGTATCTTCACTATACTAGGATGTTTTTATAAGAATTATTATAGCTACACTTACACACAACTTCATCTAATGGTTGTAGAACATAATGTTTCTGTGGTTAGCGATTTTCTGCCTCACGAAACGATGATTGTTCAATATTCTTTTAACACCGTTAAAGGTGGCCATTATGAAGTCACTGTATTTTATATATTATATATATTGTATTTATGTTTACTATATTCTTATTTATTTTATATTTAAACCATACCTTTATTCTTTTCATGTTGAGTAAATGCGATAATTTCATATGAGGAAGTGTGGACTACTGCCCCCTCAAGTGATGTGACTCGTACATTCAAATACATGGATTGTATAAAGAATTAAATTAATGAACATATGTGACATATATATCATATATATTATTCTGGAATTATAATATATATATATATATAATTTGTTTTTAATTACATTAATACGACAAAAAAATGAAGGTAGCATTCATGCGTATGTACGGCCTACCGTCTCCATGAACGGTGCTTTTCGTTTTTTATCTCCAAATGATATGTAATTGTATGAAATGAATATGTACGGGATATATATGATATTTCAATAATTAATACTATTTGGGAAAATATTTACTTATAACTACATGGACAATCATTTTTAAAACAAGTTCATTTTTGACTCATGTACCAAACATCGGCAAAAATGTCTGATATGAACTAACATTATTAATAAATTATTATAACATTATAATATGTGATATTAAGTGAATAATAATCATTAAAGGAGGTACTTAGGCAATTATAAATTGACCAAAGTTTATTATTCAGGAAATTAAATAAACGAACAAGACAAGTCGGACTTGAGGTAAAGGATCTGACTCCTCTCTTTCTATTAAAGTACACTCTTTTATGTCATTCCTTTTAAAGATCATATTTCTTGTTATTGGGATGTTAATTATTATTAAAAATAATTTAATTTTTATGGTCATATTATGAGAGACCCTATTCTCTCTCATCAATCCATTTTGGATGTTTTGAGTGGCGCCGTTAGGCTGCCGAATTGTCGTAAGATATCTAACCTCTCTCTTTCTTTTTAAGTACTCTCCTTTATGTCACTTATTTTAAGCTCCTCTTTGTTATGTTGGGGGATTTTATTTTATAATACAATTGATTTAAACATTATGTTAATATGATTAGATACCCTATTTGATCTCATCGATCCATTTTTTTAAGTTTTAAGTGACGTCGTTAGGCTGCCGAGTTTTCATATGGGATTTTTCATCTCACTTTTATTCCCGTGAGATTTACGCTACATTTACCACAATTTCCATTAAGTGGTGTATGTACTGCAAATTATTATACACTTTGTGTAGTATGATTTCATTTATGGTTATTCACATCTTCATTTTATGACCCTTCTTCCATGGGGTGTACATTTCGAAAGTTACCCAACTCGGTAAGGGGACCTTTCACCCTCCACTTTTTAAAAGACTTCTTTTGTTATGTCTTTTTATTCACATACTATTATGTTGGGATATGTTCTATTATATCCTTATTGATGTAAATTTTATTTCCATGTGATGAGATTCCCTTTTTATCTCTCATCAACTCATTTTCTGAATTTTGAAGTGATGTCGTTAGGCTGTCGAATTTTACCCAGGGATCTTTTTAACCCAATTTCGATTTCTTTGGGTTCAACATATAGATATTGAATATGTCATCCTTTGAGTATGTTTGAATGACCTTTTATTGTTTTACACTTAATATCCACTTATATTGGGTGTATTTATATTTGTCACACATAATTTTGAGATTGATTTATCCTTAATTTATGGATACCTTCTTTATAAGGGATTTCATTCCATTTGACATTTCTATTGAGACTTCATTGTTGTTATGCACTAACTCACTTTTATATGGTGTATATACTGTCCTTTGGAATATTATATCATGAATCCATTTATTCTAATGATATTATAAAGTTTTGACTAAATGTTATTCCTCAATTATTGTATTCAAGTGTCTCTAATTTTGGTAAAACCCCTTTAACCAAAATATCGCTTTAAATGTTTTAATTAATTAGTCTTATTAATATCCATGTTTTCAAAATGGTTTTAAGGATTTATTTATATGTATATTAATGGTTTAAAATTTTAAAAGCTTCAAGGTGGTATGGGACACTTTGATTCAAAAATCTCTTTATTAAATGTTTTAAATGGTTTTGGAAATGTTTTCTTTTTGAATGGATTCATTATTTCAATATACTAAAATGTTATATTGTGATTGAAATGTGGAAATGTTATGTTTCCTTTATGAATGTTTTATGTGATACGTTTATGTTATGGTTCTTGGGCATTGTTATGAAAATGGGTGGTTCCGTGATAAACTAAGGGCGGGTGAGCCCGATATACTCTCCAATGCATTGGGTAACGCAAAGGAGTGAAACATTAAGGTTTCTCCGAAGAGATTTAGAGAATATATTGTGGTGGGTATTCCAAACACAACCAAGAGGGTTACTCCTTACGTAATAATGTTATGAATGCCTCAAGTTACCTTTATGTCTTATGATTTCTATGATTTATTCATGATTTGATGAGGTATGTTGAAGTGCCTATGTTTTATGGGTAAAGTATGATTTCATTCTTATGTATATATGAACTCATGTTTCCTTTCCATATTTTTATAACAATTACTGAGCTTTTTAGGCTCATCCCAAGTTTTTTTGAAATGTTTTTCATAGGTCAAGGAAAATGAACATGTTATGATGATAGAGTCAAGGAAGTGTCAAGAATGAATCCATGCTTTATTTTTAACTATGTTTCCGTTGATGGGAAAAAGTTAATACTATCTTTTATGTAACCCCTTTGTTCAAATGTGGAATGTAATGCATGTTTTATGATCTAATTCTCTAAAACTCTGAACCTGAAAGGATCCTCAATGTGTAATCTTGTATTAACTCAAGATTAAGTAAGGTTTAAGGCTGGGGCCTTATAGTTGATATCAGAGGTCGGTTTAAACAACTTTAGGGATTAAGAGTTTTTGTTAGACACATGATTAGTCCCTATATATATTATTTCAGATAAATCCTTGTTTTATAACTTTTTTCACGTAAAGTAAAGTCGGTTACGAATGGAAGGAGAAGGATCTCAAACAACATTCCTATCTCTTCCTGATGACATGCTTGCAATAATTATTGCAAAGTCATGTTCAGATGACTGTGAAACTTTTTCTATCATACAACTCACTTGCAAGCAGTTGTTTGAGATATCAAACACCTCCACTATACCTCGTTATCATCGTGGATCATGGGTTGTTTTTAGACAAATACTATTTTCACAATATTCTCATATTTTCAAGAAAGGTAAATATTATCAAGCTATTTTCAAATATTTTCCCTTATTACAAGAATTTAAAGAATATTATGATTTTAAAAATGGTGCTGAGGAAGCAGACCCTTGTGTAACCTATTTATATTTGCTTTTTAAAATATAGTATCTCAGCACATACTTATGGTATTTTAAAAGGATCAAAATAGAAAGCTTCAACTCAAATTATGTCCAACTATTTTATAGAAATCATGTTTTATCAGATGTTTTTGAATTATATGTCATACATGATTATTTTCCAAAACTGTTTTTCTATGAACACCCATAGGACCCATGTTGTACAAGGTGTATTTGGATGGAGGAAGAAAATGATTTTGAAGGATCTCTAAATCATTTTTGTAATGCATGGGACATCTACCTACGTGAGCATGATGACAATGAAACCGAGTGGATTCCATGATCAAGGTATGATGTTATTCATTTTGGGAATCATTGTATTTTATCATATGGTGGTGAAATAAGACTTCAAGAATTAAGATGTTGAGATCGTAATGTATTTTGATGAAAATTAGAGGTATTAGGAAAATATTGAGGTTAAAACATGTTAGGGTTATTTTTGGAGTTTTATAAAAAGGACAACACGCAGACCGTGTGACAACCCGTCGCGTCGGACAAAGCTGCGGGAATCGAACCCGCAACCAAAGTGCGACTGGTATTTATCACCTACCACTGGACTACATGAAGTCCCTGGTTAGTTTGACTGATTCATTTTAGTTATATGATTTTATGAATTAAGAGTAAGTTGATGGAACTTTATTAACTTATCATGGAGGATATGTGATTAGTTTAATTACTTTTCAATACGAGACATTAAGATCAACTGATGTTGTTTGGAGATAAATGTTATGATTTAACTTGGAAAAATATGTTCTTAAATCCTTCAACTATTTGGGTTTCAATATTAGTTTGGTTTACTTTGAAGAATTCTATGGAAAAATTGTTTATCGGATGGTCCTCGTTGAACTTTGGGTTTTTTTAGACAAAATTTTGGAGATTAAGAATAGATTTTCCTTTTATAAAGGGTTATCCTTTTCTGGATTATCTGATCTAGTAGTAACCTTTTTGGTTTTGGTTTTGGTTAATTTCTAAAGACATGGGAAGTATATAATCCTCTTTGGTGTATTAGGTGATTCTCTAGAAGTTTATTATAGTACTCTTAATGTGAACAAGTCTACCTAAATACTCGACTTTTGAAGAAAATATGAGTTTGTGTAAGGAATCTAATAAAATTTGAAAGTCAACATGATAAGTGATTATGTTTACTTATGAATAAATTCCTCAATAAAAAGTAACTTAAAAAAATGTTGACTATTAACTTTTCCTACTAGGGAATCAGATACCGTTTAACCCATCATAAGTTTGTGATTTTCTTGTGGTTATCTTTCTCCAAAACATGCTTTCTATCACTCTCCATCGGAACGTGACCCTATATTTTCTCCTCAATGTCCATATTTTCATACTCGGAATCCTAGTATGGGGTAACTCGGGTGACATTTGTACTTATATTTCTTTATTTTAAAGTGATTGTTTTACCGACTCTTGTTCTGATGTGGGACTTTCAAGGATGTTTCCAAGCTCAATTTTAAAATTGCGAGGACGCAATTCCCAAAAGGGGGGAAGGATGTAACACCCCAGGTAAATAAAGAATATGAAATTTTTATATTTATCCATATTTGTGAATAAAATATTAATATTAATTTAATGGCGATGCTATTCTAGATGGCTTACCCAATATGCAACAACGAGTTCCTTTGAAATCATACGTTGCACTCTAATAATAAAATAATATTATTTTAAATAGTAGTTAACACCTAGCAGTTGTAATGGCGGGAATGAACAGAACTAACTACAAAATGATTATATATGTTTGTTAAATATGTTTACGTTTTACAATAAATGTTAGAGGATTAAAAATGCGAATGAATCCAATTTTAAGCGTAAACATTCTAATACTCTTTAAAGGGTCGATTAACCGCCTTTTGATGGTGAACCTCTTTTAAATCAAATTTTTTAAAATTTTATGTTTTATATTTGACAAAATAAAATTCTTCTTTAGTATCAGGACATCAAAATTTACTTTGTGTAAATTTTTGGTATTTTTCCGAAAAAGTTCAATTTTTAATGAATAGTGAAAAATGATGTATTTTAATTCAAAACCACTTTCCATTCTAATTTATTTATATGATTATGTTAAACTTTTAATTGTTTTTAAAGTGGAATTATAATATATTTTTACCATTTAATCCAATAGTGGTCATTGGAATTAATTTCACTTTGATATCAGACTTAAACTAGTGTCAATCTTTTGATACTAATTTTTTCATAAAAACATGCTATTTGCTCTGACAACGGGATTTAATTATGAAATTAATTAATGCAACCTATATGTTTTGAATTTTGTAAAATAGGCATCATTTTTGAATTCGGAATACCAAATATTTCTTAGGGTGAATTTTTTGTATTTTTCTGAAAAACGTCAATTTTTTATGAATAGTGAAACCACTAAGTAGTACTTATAAAAACTGATTTTCCGTTTAAATGAAATTTTTCCATCTTTTTGTTTTGAATTTCAAAAATCCTACATAAATGGTTTTCATTAAGAAGTAAAATGTGGTTCAATGGGATTAAAATAATTTTTTGGTGAATAGTAACTTATTAAGTTTTTAATCGCGATTAGAGGTAATTAGTGTAGTTTTAGGTAAGAATAATGTTTTAAAAAAATGAAATGTCCTAGACACATGTCCTACCCTCATTGGATGAGTCATGGACGACCAAGACAATCCATGGGTCAACTTGGGGACCCCATGGAGCCACTTTGTTTGGAAAATGACAAAAATACCTTTTTATTTAAAGTTAAAATTAAGATGACACAAACATGAGTTGTTTTACTAAAACAATTTTTACATGGTGTTATACAAGTCATATTTTTTACTATAAATATTCATTGTAAAGCTAAAATATTTTCTACATCATAGTATTTTTTTATAATTTTTAGACATTATATAAATTAAATTATTTATGACATCATGATGATGCAGAGATGACCTCATTATTCAACGATTTAAATAAAATCGAAAGATAATGTAAATTCTAAGCCCTAAACATGTCCAAAACCTATTGTATGGGTGTATGTTTAACCCTTATCACCTTATCCTCGAATTATATCAATGTGGGACCTTTTAAATCCGAAAAGAATTTTAAAATAAAGTAACATTTCTTTACTTTCCAAGAGTGCCCCTCCCCTCCTCTTATAAAAGGCCCCCACCTCTACCTCTTTACCCACACATCCAAAGCCTTTGGCTCGGCCAAAACCTGAAACTTTTGTTTCTACTCATCCCTATCTAACTCCTCGAAGACTCACTTTGGGCATAAGTCTTCCCATGGAAGCCTTTGAGCTCAAACCAAAGGGAGTTACCCGATTTTAAGGTAATGTATTCACTTGAGTCCTTTTGTTTTATTTTTCTTCTCCAACCCCCTAAACTCTTTTTATTCATTTATTTTGTAACAAATACAATATATTAAATATACTAGGATGTTTTTATATGAAGTATTTGAGCTAAACTTACACACACCATGGTCTAATGGTTAAAGAACATACTGTTTTTGTGGTTGGCGACTTTTTGCCTCACGAAACGATGATTGTTCAATATTCTTTTAACACCTTTAAAGGTGGCCATTATGATGTCACTATATTTTATATATGGTATATATGGTATTTTTGTATACTATATGCTTATGTGTTTTATATTTAAACCATACCTTTATTCTTTTCATGTTGTGTAAATGCGATAATTTCATATGAGGAAGTGTGGACTACCGCCCCCTCAAGTGATGTGACTCGTACATGCAATACATGGATTGTATAAATATTGAAATTAATGAACATATGTGACCTATATAACATATATATTATACTGGAATTATAATATATATATATATATATCATTTATTTTAAATTCCATTAATACGAAAAACAAAATGAACGTAGCGTTCATGCGTACGTACGGCCTACCGTCTCCATGAACGTTGCTTTTCATTTTTTATCTCCAAATGATATGGAATTGTATAAAATTAATATGTACTGGATATATATGATATTTCAATAATTAATAATATTCTGGAAATTATTTACTTATAACTACATGGACAATCATTTTTCAAACAAGTTCATTTTTGACTCATGTACCAAAAATCGGCAAAAACGTCTGATATGAACTAACATTATTAAACAATTATTATAACATTATAATATGTGATATTAAGTGAATAATAATCTTTAAAGGAGGTACGTAGGAAATTATAAATTTACCAAAGTTTATTATTCAGGAATATAAATAAACGAACAAGACAAGTCGGACTTGAGGTAAGGGTTTCGACTCCTCTCTTTCTTTTAACGCACACTCTTTTATGTCATTCCTTTTAAAGATCATATTTCTTGTTATTGGGATGTTCTTTCTTATTAAACATACTGTAATTTTTATTTTCATATGATGAGAGACCCTATTCTCTCTCATCAATCCATTTCCGAAGTTTTGAGTGGCGCCGTTAGGCTGCCGAATTGTCGTAAGAGATCTAACCTCTCTCTTTCTTTTTAAGTACTCTCCCTTATGTCACTTATTTTAATCTCCTCTTTGTTAAGTTTGGGGATTTTTATTTAAATTAATCTTTCTGTAAACATTATTTTAATATGACGAGAGACCTTATTTGATCTCATCGATCCATTTTTTTAAGTTTTAAGTGACGTTATTAGGCTGCCGAGTTTTCGTAAGGGATTTTTCATCTCACCTTTATTCCCGTGAGATTTATGCTACATTTTCCACAATTTCCTTTGAGTGGTGTATGTACTTCCCATTATTATACACTTTATGTAGTATAATTTAATTTATGGGTATTCACATCTTCATTGTATGACCCTTCTTCCATGGTGTGTACATTTCAAATGTTACCCAACTCGGTAAGGGGACCTTTCACCCTCCACTTTTTAAAAGACTTCTTTTGTTATGTCTTTTAATTCACATACTATTATGTTGGTATATTTTCTATTATGTCCTTATTGATGTAAATTTTATTTTCAAGTGGTGAGATTCCCTTTTTTATCTCTCATCAACTCATTTTCTGAATTTTGATGTGATGCTGTTAGGCTGTCGAATTTTACCAAGGCAACTTTTTAACCCAATTTCGATTTCTTTGGGTTCAACATGTAGTTATTGAATATTTCATCCTTTGAGTATGTGTGAATGACCTTTTATTGTTTTACACTTAATATCCACTTATATTGGGTGTATTTATATTTTTCACACATAATTTTGAGATTGATTTATCCTTAATTTAAGGATACCTTCTTTATAAGGGATTTCATCACATTTGACATTTCTATTGAGACTTCATTGTTGTTATGAACAAACTGACTCTTATATGATGTATATACTGTCCTTCGGAATATTATATCATGAATCCATTTATTCTCATGATATTATAAAGTTCTGACTAAATGTTATTCCTCAATTATTGTATTCAAGTGTCTCTTATTTTGGTAAAACCCCTTTAACCAAAATATTGCTTTAAATGTTTTAAATAATTGTTCTTATTAATATCCATGTTTTCAAAATTGTTTTAAGGATTTATTTATATGGATATTAATGGTTTAAAATTTTAAAAGCTTCAATGTGGTATGGGACACTTTGATTCAAAAATCTCTTTATTAAATGTTTTAAATGGTTTTGGAAATGGTTTCTTTTTGAATGGATTCATTATTTCAATATACTAAAATGTTATATTGTGATTTAAATGTGGAAATGTTATATTTTGTTTATGCATGTTTTATGTGATACGTTTATGTTATGGTTCTTGGTCATTGTTATGAAAGTGGGCGGTTCCGTGATAAATGGCGGGTGAGCCCGATATAACTCTCCAATGCATTGGGTAACGTGAAGGAGTGAAACATTATGGTTTCTCTGAAGAGATTTAGGGAATATACTATGGTGGGTATTCCAAACGCAACCAAGAGGGTTACTCCCTATGTAAGAATGTTATGAATTCCTCAAGTTACCTTTATGTCTTATGATTTCTATGATTTATTCATGATTTGATGAGGTATGTTAAAGTGCCTATGTTTTATGGGTAAAGTATTATTTTCTTCTTATGTATATATGAACTCAGGTTTCCTTTCCATATTTTTATAACCCTTACTGAGCTTTTTAGGCTCATCCCAAGTTTTTTTGAAATTTTTTTCACAGTTCAAGGGAAAAGAACATGTTATGATGATAGAGTCAAGGAAGTGCCAAGAAAGAATCCATGCATTATTTTTAAATATGTTTCCATTGATGGGAAAAATGAATACTATCTTTTATGTAACCACTTTGTTCAAATGTGGAATGTAATGCATGTTTTATGATCTAATTCTCTAAAACTCTAAACCTGAAAAGATCCTAAATTTGTAATCTTGTATTAACTAAAGATTAAGTAGTGTTTAAGGCTGGGGCCTTATAATATTAAAATAAGGTTTTTATTAATATTATTATAAAAAAATTCTTATCATTGATGATTATATCAGTTATTTATCTGTAAATGATTAGTTAATAGTATTGATATGAGTTATATTTTTTATAAGATAAAACAAAAATTGAATATATAAAAAATTTCCATAATTTTTGAAATAATTAATATTTTAATAAAATATTATACTCAAATTACTATTATTAATAATAAATGAGAATATAATTTTTATGAAATAATGTATAATTTTTATAATGGTTTGAATAGTTTTTTTCAGAACCCGTGAATTTTCAATAAATTTCAGTATTAATTTTAAAATTGAAAAATCAAATAAATATAAAATTATATAGATAAAAGGAATATTATATTTGGAATCAAGACATCAAAATTATGTAATGGTGAATTTTTTATAATTTTTTGTGATTGTCGAATATTTTGCTTAAAATTAAATATCTTATAAATAAAATTTTTGTTTTGTGATATCATAACTACCCCAATATAATGTAATATATACTTTAATTGTTATTATCAATCCAATATATGGTTTTTCATTAAAATTATGTGTCTTTATATTTTTTACTTATTTTATAATGCCTTAGTGAACCCTCCAAAATGAATAATATATTTTGTGATTTTAAATTTAATTCATCCGGAGTGTAACACACCTCCATGTATATAAAGTAAATATTTTATTTCATTCCAAAATTTTCATTATAAAAATATTTTTCCACTCTTATTGGGAAAAAAATGGGAAAACCCCATTAGATGGTTTTTGGTTTAGAATATCTAATTATATAGATTCCAAAACCTATGTTTGTGAAATATTAATGAATTCCCCTCTCATTTCCTATATAAACCCACCAGATCTCCCACTTATCTTCACTAAAAATAATTGGAGAACGTCCCTACTCTGACCTCCTCTCTCTAGAATCCTTCGGAGGTTCCCCAGGCTATCAAGAATCCCCTTTCCAGGCTTTTTATGTCACACACTCGAGTAAGGAAATCAAACCATTCTCATTTGTATCCATTATTCTTCATGTTGTCATAGAATTTTATTTTCTTTTGAAAATAGAAGGTTATGATTTCTAACCACCTCATACTTTCATACATATGTTTTAATAATGAGAAACCACTTTCTCTCTCATTAATTCCTTCTTTGCCCACACATTACCATGCCAAAATTCTGTATGCGATTTATCTTTTATTATTTCCATTAAATAATTCCTTCTATTTTATGTATCCATATTCTATTTAATTTATTGTGATATTATGTTCCATGATCCCCTTCCATTATATTTCATTTATAAATTATTTTATACCCCTTTCTATCTCATAAACCAAACTTATTAATTTCTATATGATGATGTTATACTGCCGAAATTCAACCCCAATTTTCCACGTTAAAATCTTTGTGTAGTGAATACCATACTCATTTCTCTATCAAGCGTATTAAGATTTATCAACAAAAAGATATTAAATGAAACATAAATGTATTTTTTCTACATTATTTAATAATTTAATAACTAATTATGTTGAATGATTCCATGTTATATGATCCATGTGGCACACATATGCATGAAATGAAAAGTTTATAAAGGGTGATCCCTGACAGGGCCCCAATGCATTGGGTAATGTTTAGTATCATGATACTCTATGTTAAGTGAGGGTTTAATCATGCTAATTCATGTGAAATTATGGTTTACACTATCTATCTTATGTGGAATGAGGTTTTACTCGTTCTAATCCATTTGCAATCATTCTTGGCTCATGCTAATATGATGTTGTATATTGTTTCAATATTTCCAGGTTATTATAATCATTCTATATCATGGATTTATTTCCATGTTTTCTATTATGATCCATTGATATTCTTATTTCCTAACATGTATTGTATTCTTCATGTTATGCATTATTTAAGCCCTTACTGATCTTTATAGCTCACTCTTTTCTTATTTATGCCCTCAGGTTATTCCATCCAATACTAAGTATAGAGAAATGATGTTTTAGTTTAAAATAATTTTTCAATAAATATGTTGTATTTAATGTTTTTTGTTTTTATGTAATTTCCCTCATTTTATAATAAACTAGGCTTCTCTATCCATATATTTTTCTTTTGTTGATTTATATATAATAAATCTAGTTTATGTGTCTAATAAAGATAAGGGTTGTTATATTTATATTCATATAACAATACATTTTTATCCCTATATGAATTGAGAAGAATGTGTTTAATGAATGAACTAAAATATCCGACCCCAATTATGGCTTTTTATAGGACACATATCCATGTTTTAAACATTATAAATCTTCCTATATTAATTGAAAGCTCCATAATATTCTCAACCATTCTCAATATTTCCACATCATCTCCCTAGGACTCATTGATTTTCTCATTGATATATTATTGATATATTATTTTCTATTGTCTATATCATGTTCCTATATTAATTATTACAATGACCATACTGTGAATTTACATGAATATTGGACCCCAATGAATCTTTATCATAAATAATGTGTCTTGATCTTATCTACTAAAATCATCTACCACTTTATTTTCCATTATATAATGTTAATTACTTTAATATTTGTAATACATGATAAGAAAATAAAAACATTCATTAATCCATTTGATCTAATTATTTGTGAATATATACATGATTCCATTACGTTATGTATATAGGGCTCCATTTTCCACATAGAGGTAATAACACCAAATCATTAATCTGAAAATCAATACATCTAAGTTCATATAAGAAATCATATATTTCTACTCATGTATCCTAAATTTTTATTGTCATATGTTATCACTTTATCTTTTTATGTGGCTACACCACCCAATCCCATCTTCGACACACCACTATAGATCAAAAAAAACTTCCCAACATGTTGATACTATGAGTAATATTATAGTGATTAAACATTGAAATTAATATTTGTTTTTCTCATCACTTTTCTAAGACTATAAAAATTAATACTTTCTTGGTAATATTGTTTATTATTTTTGACATTCAGTTAGAGTTTCTTAAAAATCACTGATAGTATCTATCTAATCCAAGGAAATTACATTTATCCATTATAAATGCTGGTATAGGACATTCATCAATTTCATCTATTTTTTAAGGATCTACACATATCCATTTTATAGAAATAAAATATTACATGAATGTTATTTTCCACATCAAAAATTTTCATTTTCTATAATTATAATATAAATTATCCTGTATCAAATTCTTCAGTATTGTGTTCTGTTGTTACTCATATTCCTCTCTTATTTTGGATTAGGTAAGAATAACATTTATAACTAAAAATATAAATTTATTGAACTAATATCTAAAGACAGTATTCTTTATTTTCATGAATATTTATATGAACTCATAGTTCCCATACCATATAAAACTTGAATTCTTTGGTATATCCCCCTTATTCAACATTACTTGTTATTATATTAACCACACGAACACTTTAGAGAAGTAATGGATTCTACATATCTAATAAAACAACTTATCAATCCATGGAAGGAGATGCTTTTTCTTTTTCCTAATCATTTTGAGTTTAGTATAAAAAATTTAGAGACACATGGAACAATTCTTTTCCTTAATTAATATGACCTATTCATCTGATGGTTATGAAAATGTTTATGTGAATAAATTTTCCCAATTAATTTATATTTTCTTCTTAAGTTCCTCTATTTCAATTCATGGATATTAAATAGGGAGACTTTAATATGAGTTGACCTCTTGGAATATGTTCTATGGAGAAGTCAATGTATTTTTTTATGAGAAAAACTATTCAATTATTCTAGGAATACATCCTTATATTCTTTTACAATAGGTATGTAATAAAGGATGGCCTACTCCATTATTCTATCATTTGGGATAGATTTACTCACTCAGAAATAAATAATATCCATGCTAGATAATAAGTACACAAAGGTGATTCATACTCCTCATTCCTCTTATCTATATTGGAAGGATGATTTGGGACATTGAAATTGATTTCCTTATCTTGATAAATTGATATTGGATCTATATAAATACATCTAATAATATATATAATATGGCATAAAATTTCACTAATGAGAGTAAAAAATGAATTATTGAGGGATTTTGGGAACAACTATCAGATTAAGAGGAGTGATACAATTTATAGGAAATAATTTTTGCTTTTTTTGATAACTCAACCTCTAGGGTTTTCTGTGGAATCTGAATAGTTCTACTAAACATGAATGATATTAAATAATACATAAAAACTAAAATATTACATTCCATATTATTTAATAAATAACCAATTTATAAGTTCCTATGTAATATTTTGGATTCACCCCAATATTTAAAATAGTGTAATCCTACCCTTTCTCCCTTTCCTTTGGAGATTTCTATCATCAATTATCTTTAAAATCATTGGATTCAAAAACAAAAATTCATAGTGTCTATGTTCCTTTTGTTGAATAACTAGATCATAGTCTTTGGATTTACCAAAATATTTTTTTCATATATAAAAATAGAAGGAATGTTTATTTCCCACTTTAATTGATTACCATGATGCCCATCATTTACACACCTGAAGCTTCTCCATGTTACATTCTTGAAATTTCTAAGACATTATTCCGAATATTTTGAAAAGTATCAAGTTGAATAATCTTGTATCCAGGTGTCTTATCATTTTATCAACCAATATTAAACTCCATTATACACTTCTTATTTATATCTTGATGGTATCAATTTACAAACTCAAATTTTTATCTAGATGTCGAGGGAAAATTAAATAATATCCTCGTATATGTGAATGTCTTGAATCACTAAATCCCTTTCAAGACATGTATTTAACTCACTTAATAAGTGTTAATACTTTATTTCAACATCCACATAAAATCCTAGGTGTATCATGAAATTATTTTTAAGATTTTATCATAATACCTCATTGATTATTATTATTTTTTATCGATTATAAGCGACTCACTATCAATTTTATGATAGAGAGTGCGAGGAAAAAAACTATTGAAAAAATATTTTCTCAAATAAATATAATCTATTTATTTTATTTCTTCCATGGGATTCATATTATTGATCACTATCCACCATGGTTCATTTTCTCCCACTATGTAATAATTATCAAGTATTAAATTTTCTTTATTAGAGCATTTGAGAACATAAAATATTTTTTTCAATACAGTTATTCCATTATTACTTTATTATGGGATCCTAATATCCGTTAAATGTAGGAAATATTTTTCACATATAGGATTCAACTATATTTTCATTATCATTGAAGAAGGATGGAGTTCATTGTGGTTTATTTTACTACACATAACTTGAATAAAATTTCCCAGTAATCCCATGATGTTCTCAACTCTCATCCCCATTATATTGGGTATTTCATCAGTGAAATCATCAAATTGACCATCTCATATTTTTCTCATGATTTTTTATCGTTTTAGAATGTTTCTAAAAAAATAGTAATTGTTTAATGAGGATTCAAAATTCCTATAAAAATTAAAAATGATTCACATAGAAGGAATAGAATATAAACCATGTTATATAAATCAATATGTTTTATTGTTTGTTATGCATAGTCAATATAAAATTAATTTATTAAATATAATATTTTATATAAATAATTTATAACGATTTTTAAGGATATTATTAATTTTTCATTGGATGTCCCTCGTGAGTGCCTATCTAATTGTAGACCCTTAGGCCCACTAATTGTGCACCGAGTGAAAAAAAAGTTAAATTTTAAACCATCATTTTTTATATTGATTACCCCATGGTGTATCTATGCCACTACATAATCTAACGTCAATTATTCAGATAGGGATTTCATTTCAAGGAATCCTCATACTCTATAATTTTTATCATTTTTGTACATTTTCGAATATTTAGACTTATCTATAGGGTTTTTACATTTATCCTAATCTGAATGAAAAAAATTAAACATTCTATAATATAAATTATAACAACTTAAATTTGTAATTTTTTATTTCATGATTTTATAAAATATCATATATATTATATATTTCCAGAAACTATGTTTCCAGTGTCTATGAAATTAAAGGCGTATTCCATTAACATAAAATCTAAAATAGAAAAATTTTTAGGAATTAATCATAATGTTCTCTTTATATCATTTGAACTCCAAGTAATTCATATAATAACCAAGACATATTAATATGAAATTGGGTGAGTTATAAATCCAAGTAAGGGAACAATAAATCATAATATGATTGAAGGTAGTTAATCTAATAAAAGAGGGATATCATAATAACATAAAAATTTGATAATAATATACATAAACTTGGAATTAGGTAATAAAAAGATGATATCATAATATTAAGGCATCATAAGAATGAATAAACAATATAAAAGTGACATAAAAATTATTAAATGGGGATAAATAAAAATACATGATAACATAGTGTGATTAGGTAAACATGTGACACAATATACATGATATATGATGAGATGAAAACATTATCTAATACTTTATTTCAAAATCAAGGTGTACCCATCATATAATTAAATTTAGGTTTTCCACATTTATCATATAACATAATAATGTATTTAATCATTTAGATTCCACGATAAAGAATATGTGATTCTAAATTGATGTAACTAATAAATGAAGGATATTGAAATCCTTGGGAATATCATTGAATGAAAATATGGTTGGTTATTCTAAAAAAATAATGGAATGGAAAAACAAATGGTTTCTTTTTTGTATCATAATATATTCACGTTAATGTACATAGGATGGATTTATGGTTGATAGGGTTATTATATCATTCATAGATCATAGTATGGGATTTTTATGAATTGATGATAAACTTAACACTTTGAAGTAAAAAGGATTATTATAATGGAAGTGTATGAATTGAAAATAGTATGGAGAGAACATTTTTCTATTAATGGGTTCTTCTTAAATATTTAGAGGAGATCCATATGAACATTGGAATTCCTTTGTGAGATTTATATAGGGAAAATAATTATAAATTCATGATCAATGGCTTTGTATTGAAGATGAATGAGAAAAAAAAATTGAAATTATATCAAAATAGGTTGAATAATGTATTAATTTTAACCATAATTTATGAATCTATGTTATAGAAAAATAAAAACCAATTTTCCATTACATGTGTTTTAATTTTCCTAATTTCTATGTATTATTTTCATTAATATTATATTACTTTATGATCCATAATCTCTTAAAATGTATTATTCATGATGTGTAAGGGATATCATTAAATTAATATTTACTACAAATTACAAAAAATATCCACTAGTTTTTTTGATGATTAATTATAGGTATTGAAAAATAATATTATCTCATTAAATACCTTATTTTAATTAAATACAATGTTTAAAGTAAAGAAAACCCCATAAATCGTTTATTAATGAAATTATAGTGTATTAAGATATCATAATAGAAATAAAATATTCATACCATATTTAATTATACACGAAAACTTCCACTGTATCAAAAAATTATGAAACATTCATGAATCGTAGATTATAAAAAATATAATTATTTTATTTAAATAATTTTAAAATAATTTTAATTTTAATTATAAAATAAAATTAATAATTTGTTGATAAAATATCCTTTATAAATTGGTCAACTTTTTTATCCCTAAAAAATGTTCCTTGGACATTATAAAATTATATTATAATTTATATTTAAATAAATTGAATTTTATAAGACTATTTAAATGAAATATTTTTTATTCAAAAATAATGAAGACATCATAATAATGTAATTAAAATGTAGTTATTTATGATTCTGGGTGTTGTGGAACATGGTGGTGGTGGGTGGCATGTTAACTTGTCTTTTAAATTTTCTATACCCAAAACAATGAGCATAGATCTCACATTTAAAATTTAAAATTAATTTTTTTAGAAGAGAAGAATGAAATTATCTTGTATTAGGTTTATTTCTTAATTTTTAATATAAATCATCTGAAAATACACTTTTAGGTTACCTTTATTTCACTATGATGATCCGAGGATATAATATATCTAGTTATGAAACCCATGTTTTCCATTAATCTCCAAGAAACACCAAATAATCACTGAGTACTACCATGTAGAATCGAATGAATTAACTGGTTCATTACTAATTTATTGTTCTTGAAACATGGAGAAATCTTTCTAGTGTTTCTAAGTCATGATATGGAGAGGGATTGTGGAGTATAAAGAGATTTTATTGTGCGTAAAAATTCTCTATTTTTTATTTCACATACAATATCCATCACAGTATATTTATAGTGGTATGGTTAAGATTAGAATATATTTTTAGTTTCATTATCAACCTTATATATTATTAAAACCACTTATAAACCACTATACACATGAAATTTTTATTATTATTATTATTTGGAACAACCCAACATGGACAATTGATAAACAATATTTACTAGAATATATGTAATTATTTTTCACCAAATGAAATCTTCATCCATTAAAACTACTCAAAATTTACTATATAGGAAAATAAATATATCAATAAAAAATAAATATTTTATTTACATACCTACGAATAAATATTTATTAATAAATCAATATGAAAAATAAATATATTTTTATCCACATACTACTGAATAAATATTTATTTAATTTAGGTGTTTAATAAAACATGAATAAAATAATTCCTCAATGTTGAGAATTACATTTATTACATTAATTCAATTAAAATAAAATTTATTTGACATCAACAGAAACAAATAATCATTGAAACTCTATTATTCATTGACATTATTTTTGGGTGGTCTTATCTAATGTCTATGATTACTCTCTAGAAATAGTTAAAGGTTCCAAATATAAATAAAATTATTTTGTAACGTCGATAACCACATACGAACACTAAATCCATAATATAATTACTTTTCCTTAGTATCTTATCATGAAGGTTGTAGATTAGTGTCACCATCCTAGTTACTGGATACATCTGTCTTTGACAATATGAAATAAATTCCATTCTACCGTGGACATGAAATTATACTATTAGAATATTTCAATAAATGCTCCATGATATAAACTTCTATAATGATTAATGGGTAAAATCCTTCTCAACATATAATAAATATAATGTAATCCATGATGCAACCAATATATTCTATATCTCATTGAAATGTTATCATTTCTATTTTTCAGATAGATCTATGTGCATGATTCATAACATCCATTAATAATATTATTAATTTTTATGTACCATAATGCAGGATTTTAGATTGGAAAATCTAGTGACATAAAAATATGATTAATTCATGCTAGTGGGTATATTGTCATAATACAGTATCATGGATATTGCCAAGTGAGAACATCATGAGAGGAATCATCATCTACTTAAGTGTATTCACACTTGACAAAATATATACCATGTGTCCTACCATAGTACGTTATCCAATGGCAAAAACTATATTTAAGAGATATCTATAGAGCATCTCAAGGGTCTCATCATATTGGGGAAATTATATGACCATAAAAATGTGACATGTAATATAAGACATTATCACAACACTATTATGCAGAAGATCTATTAATATGTAATTATATATTTTCATTAGTATTCAATTATTTGAATATACATGTAATATATAGTATAAAGAAGTTGGTTCCTGGGACCAAACTCCAAAATAATCCATCCATCTATAGATCTAACTACTAGTGAATTATTTTCTTTCACATGTTTAACATTCATCAAATTAGTAAATAAATAGTTTTTATATTTACTATGTATTCATGGCTCGGTTTGGTTAATACACATGTTAGTTTAGTAGTTATATTTACTACAACATAATTATCTATAGAAAATTCATCATGTATTAATTTAGGAATTATCCCCCTCTTGTTCCCATGATATAATCCTAAAATACTTTTTGAATCCATATACATGGTTTATCATAAAATTATAAAACTCTTTCTTTTAGAATGACCCAAAATTAAAACAAGATGTTCCTCAACCACTTCTGATGCGGTGTCGGAGGTTGCCACATACTTGGATATTTATGATAGGGAAACCTCTAGTTGTAATATGATTTTATTTTATATTAATATATTGTAATCAGTTATACTATATTAAATTGAACTAAATAATGATATGAGTTTAACTCCCTTAATCACTAGAATTCTCAATTCTCCAAACACTCAGAACTCGTCAAATATTACTTTTAAAATACTTTCTAATAATTTTATCAACAATACATTACAATTTTCTTGGATTTATTTCATGTCCACCTATTATGGTTGATGAATTAGTATTATCAAACTTTAATAAATATCATAGAACATGAGAATAATTCTTATATGTTAATCTTATGAAATTATTTTAATCTCTATAATCACATCAAATTCCCTATCAAGGAATAATTATATACCAATATCAATTCATTTGTGAATTTTTTCAACAATTATTTTTTAAAAAAATTTTAATATACACAATTAGAATTGATTAATATACAATAGGATACATTTTTGAATATCATGTTCTCTTGAACATAGATTAAACTATATGTCAAATATAGATAAATATAACTTTTTAGTCTTAAATATTGTAAGACATAACAAATTTTTTCATATTTTATTAACATAATTATCTTTAAAACATATAGTTCTCCCACCATGAAATATGAAAATCATGTCATTCATTTGATTCCAAATAAATATAAAAAGATCATTATGGTTGATTTATTCATAAATTAGTTTATTTAATCTTTATATCTTATTGATATGATTTTATGTCTCTAAAAATTTTAGTTATTACTATTAGACATATTCCATAGGGTGTATATAATCTTGTTACCTTGATCAGGTCTAGTTTTTTCCCATATCAAAGTAATTTACTTGGCATAGAGGTATAGATAATGGTGTATGTATTTTATATAGGATACAATAGTGTTAAATTCCATGTAACAAGGTTAAAAGGTGTGTAATAGTTGTTGGGTGCAAGCCACGAGAAGGATTCACACTTTGAAAGGTTACATAATGTTAAGAGTTTCTAGACATCATGAGTAAAGAAAAAATTGTATTTTATTCCATGGGGAGATAAATACTAGTGTATTTTGTCATATTGAAAATTCATGATGTATAAAGGTATTTCACATCATCTAATTCTCCATGAAGGGATTTTTAAGGAGTCGTATGGGTTTGAGTTTCCATTTTGGCTACCAGTTTCCCCTCCATCCTGACCAATGGTTCATCTCTAGTGATTTTGGGAGACTTAATTCTTTTCTGATTGATCTTTTTGATATTCAGTCTTAATTTTTGTTTTGTGGTGTCTCTCTAAATGAGTGAACTTTGTGCTTCTTCCTTTCCATTAATTACACACGATCCCATTAATTTCATTTTATGATATGTTTGTCTGAAATTATTTTTCTTCTTTTCTAGTTCCAAATCTGTTTTGATATCTCATTTAAATGGCCATTCCATTCTTGGTTATGGTGTGGCTACATTTTATTCTTGAGGTATATGGTGTTCCCTCTTCTTCGTTGACTGTTTGTTTCAATTGGATCAATTCTTAGATGTTTAGACTCGGAAATAGGGTCATCAAAGACATCATTAAGTCTTTATTGTTAATGGATTCCATTGAAGGTGTGTGAGATCCATGTTTTTAGGTTGGTGGTTTTGTAACAAGAATATATTGATAAACTATATTTTTCATGTTTTATTAAAATATTTATAACTAGAATTTTCAGGAAATTTTTGTCTGTGTTGAAAATTGATTTTAATGAAAACATGTTTTTCCATAGTTGTTGATAAATTTAGAGAGAATTTATATATTAAATGAATTGAAATATAATGTGGAATGGTTTTGAAATGGTATTAAAATAATTGAAAATAATTGTGAAAAAACAAATGTGTTAGATTAGGTAATTTGGTGGTTATATTATCATGAGGCCATAAAACTTTTTATGGGATCCTCGGGATGTTTTCTCAAGTGTAATTCCTTTGTTTCCAAATAATTATGTTCTAGAGGGACTAATATTTTCATTGTTATAGGGTTTACTCATGGGGTATTCCTTGGATTCCTAGGCCTATATTCTGGGAACCGGAATGAGAACATAACCTTTTTGGTACAATTAGTTTGATAGTCTAATTTATAGTAATCCTAGGGGTTGAAACTAGTTATTATTTTTCATGTTTCATGGATTTTATGTTTTATCCTTGATATTAATTTTTATACATATGATAGATGATATAGAAAGTGTGCGTCAATGCTGATATAAGTTCTTTTTTAAAAGCTTCAGAAAATGGGAATATTTACCATGATTTTTATAAGAAATTCAATACTATATATCATCACATGTTTTGGTTGAATTTTGACTTAAATAATTGTTATGCAGAGACTTGTTATGGAACACCCGGATGGGATCCTATTGAGACTGTTATCTCACACCTTGTTTGCTTGTTCGGCAGCACGTAGACCTGCGTATGTATAACAAATTTGGTAAAGGAATGGAAATTTACTAATGCATTATGTATTCGTGTTAGATGAGTTGGAATATGGTGTTCTGATTGTGGGAATTCATCCATTCCATAATAAAGAGATTTTTTTTTTGTTTTTGTAATTTGTATTTAGACTTTTCTCATTTATATTATAGATACTTTTACAATTGGTTTTGTTTTTCTATCTTCTTATAGTTAAGTAATATGTTTATTAGATTTCCAATGTTTTTTTTACTCCATGTACATATAGGACATGTGTTTCTTCTAGTTGTAATAAATTGTTTCCTTTATTTTTTTTATGACTGGGTACTTATGGCTCATCTATGGGGATCTCGAATGCCCTTCAGGTATATGAAAGAATTGGCCAGGGGCCAGGTTTTATGGGAACATGGTCCAGTTCATTAAAAAATGGAATAAAAGTCGATAGTTTGTTACTATCCCAATGATTCCTTATCTTGGGATGTCTATTAGTCTAGATATAGGATTTTCAATAACATATGATATATATTGCGATAATTTCATCTCCATATATTTTCGTGAGGAGACTCGTTTTTCCATTGGAAGTTGGAATATTTTTCACTAGTGTGATTTTTTTAATCATATATCTTCTTATGGGTTTTCTAGTCTGAACTAAAATTTAATTTATATTTCGATCATTCAATCAATATTGGTGTGTCGTAGTATGCCTCTAAAACATATTCGACGAGTCCCTCAGGATGGTGTAGATGATGCATCATTGGAGAATTTGTTTGTGAATCCAAATATACCCATGACTATCAAATTGTAAGTTCATGATATTGATCAGGATGTAGCGTGAGATCATAACATAGTTGATGAGGTACATCCAGAAGATATAAGAGATATATATAAGTCACTAGAATTATTGAATGATAAGTCACTTCCCTTTAATAAAATTACTGAAACTCATGAGGAGGAGTACTCGCTGGATATGACTGATTATATCATTGGTATTCCTGAAAAACCTGTAAATATCTTGGTGAAGGGTTCATCATTTAGGTGATATTGTTCTTGTAATGACCCAAAATTTTATTATTTTAAATTCACCATGATCTAATTAAATGACTTATTATGTAAAATTGATATATCAAACATATTAACATCCTTAGTTTTAATTTTATATATTTTAAAGTACCATTATGAATTTTTACCATTGCTAATATATCTGTTGAACAATGATCACATAATTAGTATAAATATTTGGCTTTAACAAATCCAATTTACTCAGATAAAGAAAGTGATGGACTCATCCAGTAGAATTTCAGCATAATAAGCCCATTTTTAAGATCTCAGAAAGGAGTTAACATCAGTGGGATTCACTCTTGAACAACACCAATGCAAGTGTCAAAACATTAAGCTTAAACGAAACTACCTACATGAGATGTTGAATATAATAGAGATTACCACATTAAGGATGTTATCTGAGCTGAACCAAGAGATTCTCACTATCACACTTCTTACTCTTAGGTCTTATGAGGGTTTTATAACGGGTTATGTAACAATACCCCATCACTATGACTATGTGTATTATTTTCTACAAATAATATACCTTAATTTTATTATTGTTACTTTTTAAATGTTTTTAATAGCACTAATAGTATTTTTTAGTGGATATTTAAATTCAATTAATAAATCTATTTTGATAAACTAATGAATTTTTGAATTAAATAATACTTTGATAAAATATTATTACTAAATTACTTTTTATTTAATATAAATGATGTTATAATTTTTATGAATACAATTAAAATTTATATTATGGTTTAAAAGGTGTTTTCGTCGAATCCCATAAATTTTCAATAAATGTCATTTTTATGTTATAATTGAAATTAAAATATTTATTAAATTATTTAAATAAATAGAATATCATTTTTGGGTTCAGGATATTGAAAATATCTAATAGTGAATTTTTCATAATTTCCGGAAACATTTGATTTTTATGGAAAAAAATTAAATACTTTTTAAATATATAATTTGTTTTAGGACATCATGAATACCTATTAGTTATTTAATAAAACAATATAGAAATGTTTTTCAAAAAATTTATGTTTTATCCTTAAAATGTTATTTTATAATTTTTTGAATAATGTTATGGCTCCTTAGTGGATCCTCCAAGACTTATAAAATATTTTATCTTTTAAAATGACCTACTTGAGGTTTTTTTCACCTCCACTTAAAAAACATAATATTTTAATATTTCGGCTATTGGACCTAAAAAATAATGTTTTCCACTACAATTTAAAAAATCCAAGGGAAAAACCCTATTTTTGTTTTGTGATTTTGATTAGTTTAATGTGTAGTGTCCAAAACCTAAATAATAAATAATTCTCTCTCCTTTATGTTATAAACCCAATGAAACTCACATTAGTCTTCACCCAAATCAAATGGAGCTAATCGAGACCCTGAAAAAATTCTCTTCAATCCTCCAATGGAACCCCAAGCTATGAAGAAGCCTCTCACAATATTCTCCCAGGCCTTTGGGATCACACTTCCAAGTATTGTATTTCTTCGTTCCCCTATTTTTTCCAATTTTATTTTTATGGTATACCATTTTATTTTCAATTAAAAATGTTGGGGGTATGATTTCTCACCTCCCTAGACCACCCTCTTTATGTTATGATGATGAGATACCTATGTATCTCTCATTAATGCCTCTTATGTACACCCGTAACTTGGACGAAATTCAGTAAGAAATTTCTATCATATCATTTACATTCAAGATATTATTTAAAATTATATATCTAAATTCCATTAAATATGTTCAGTTATTATGACCCTCTTAAAATAAATTTCCTGTATAGATGAATAGAGACCCCATTCTCTCTCAACAATCCATTTTTTATTTCTATTTGATGTCCTTAGTCTACGATAGTTACACCGAAATTTCCCATGCCAAATCATCGTGTATGTGAATGCCAAACCTATTTATTTATCAAGGGTATTCACCTTATTGTGCATGAAATTTTTGATTGAGGACTTATATTTATATATTCCACATATCTTATTAATTAAATAAATTATTATGTTTAATGAATTCCTATTATATGATCCATGTGTAACACCTATGAATGAAATGAAATAATTAAGAACGGTGTACCCTAATGGTGCTCAATTTCATTGGGTGGCGATTAGTATCATGATAAATCAAGTGAAATGAGGGTTTACACATTCTAATTCAAGTGAAATGAGGGTTTAATCATTATAATTCATGTGTATCGAGGGTTTACTCATGCTCAATGTGCAATGACAATTTTCTCAAGATAATATCATGTTTAATGTTTTTTCCACATTTCCATTTTATGATAATAGTGCTATATCATGCCTTTATGTTGATGTTTCTCTTGTGATCCATTGATATGATTATTTCCTAACATGTTCTATATTCAAAATTATATTCTTTTTTTACTCCATTACTAGTCTTTATATCTCACCCTTTTTGAAAAATATTCTCAGGTTATCCCATGGAATGCTAAGTATGAAAGAATGTTGTGGTCATGTTAAAGAAGTTTTCAATAAAGATATTGTGTTTTATGTTCTATGTTGTTATGTAATGTTTAAAATTCCCCAAGACACTATAACTCCCAATCCATAGTGTTCTATTAATAATAATTTTATGTAATAAATCATTTGTATGTGTGTAATAAATAGCAGGGTTGTTATAGTTGGTATTAGAAGATATGTTTTGTTATTTGTGGTATTAAGATTAGTAAAACCATAGTGAAAGGAAAATGGAAAAGAATAAGTATAATAAAAACATAATTTTTTTTTGAGTATAGAGTAAATGTTTTATCAATAAAATACACCCCTCGGTGGATATGAACATGTAAAGGTGGATCTGGAACAGATGTATCTATGGTTAAAACCTGAAAATAGCACATTGAGATAGACTCTAATGGGAGATATTGCATGTAAATGGGCCTTGATGAACTATTGGTTTGACACTCCCATGGGATATGATTTTCTAAAATAATAATATTATTGTGAACCTTTATTACGGGAATAAAAAATCACATAAGAATATATGTTTTTAAATATATAACAAATAACTAAGATTTATACTTAGGGTATCATACATTAGGATATAATAAATATGTTTATCCTTCTATGTCTAATATTTTCTTTTTTATATTATTATCAGGTACATATTCAACCCTCTTATTGTATTTTCTTATTCTTAGTAAAAGCATTGAAGGAGGAAGTTCACGAACAAATCATCTCTCTCTTCAGGATGAACCACGTCGAGAAAATATCCTAATGTCATACTAAAACGAATTTGATACTTTTTCAAACAAAAATGATTCAGGAATACAACTTTATATGGCATCCCATAGACCTATAATTTTAAGATAATTCAATGATTGGGAACTAGATATTACAGAATCTTCCTCTCTTAACTTTATTACTATTCTATACATGGGAGGTATTGTCAGAGCCTTTTCAAATTCTTCTCTTTATCTCAAAATGATGAATCCCTAAATGATTTTCTACATGCTGAAGAAGACAGATACCTCTGAGCATTCTATATGTATCAAATCATAAGTTTTTGTCTTTTGGGATATAAAAAAACAGATTTATCCAAACCATCTATTGAAATATTTGAAGAATAATAAGGAAGATATTTTAATAAAAAAATATTTTCAAGAAGATATTTCAAAATTATAGATAGGAAATCACTTATTTATTATGTATGTATGCTTCATCGATATAATCCATGAGGGATGATGATTTTTTGTACAATGTGTGTAGATGATTTCCAAAAATCCTAAGGTACCATTGTGACGCATGAAAACTTTCTTCATAAAAGCAATGCTAATAGGAATGAATAATGACCTCACTGAAGAGGTAAATAAGAGGTACCCTCGGATGTTTTCTCTATATCATGTAAAATAAAATTTTGAGGGAAAAATTTCTTAAGGGGGGAAGATTGTATCGACCCAAACTTTTATTAATGAAAATTTTTCGTGATGCAATTAAATGTCTAATTATGTAAAATGGCTATATAATACTTATTAACTTCCATGGTATTATGTTTCTTGATTCTAAAATACCAATAATTATTGTTATCATTTCTAATATAGTAGTTGAACAATTATCACGTGATTAATATAAATATTGGGATTTAACAAATCCAATTTATTTAGAAAAAGGAAGAGTTGACCCCATACAATAGAATTTCTCTATATGAAGCTCATTTCTTAGAACACAGAAATGACGGTTGCATCAATGGGCTTAACTCTTGACCAACCCCAAGCCGAGATTCTATACTTTATGCTTGAATGGAACTACCTAAAAGAGATGTGTATGTTAATAGAGATTACCACCCTAGAGATGTTATCAAAGCCGCCCCAAGAGTCTATCACCCTCACACACCTAATCCTTAGGAATTATTTTGGGGTTATAATGGGTTATGTAACAAGACCCTTACACTATGATTATGTTAATTATTTTTTATTAACATTCTACAATCATATTATTATTGTTACTTGGTAAATGTTTTTTTAAACAATTAATAGTAATTTTAGTTAATATTTAAATTCAATTAAGAAATATATTTTGAATAATTAATGGATTTTAAAATTAAATAATATTTTAATAAAATATTATTGCTAAAGTATTTTTTATTAAATATAAATGTTTTTATAATTTTTATGAATACAGTTGAAATTTTTATTACGGTTAGAAAACTATTTTTTTAAAACCCATAAATTTTCAATAATTGTTGTATTTTATTTAAAAATTAAAAATTCACATATTTAGGAAGTTATATAAATAAAATTAATATAATTTTGGGATTCTGGATTTCAAAATTATCTAACAGTTAATTTTTCATAATTTTTTGAGATAGTCGAATTTTTGGGTAAAATTTTAATAAAATTTAAATATATAATCTTTTTTATGACATCATAATGCCCAAATAGTGATGGTATAAAATAGTATAAAAATGTTGGTCGATCAATATCTGTTTTATCTTTAAAATTATGTGGTTTTATATTTGTTTGATTAATTTTATGGTACCTTAGTGGACCCTCAAAGAATTATAAAACATTATAAATTTTTAAATGATTTACTTGAGGGATTGACTCCCCTCCACATAAGAAATCATAACATTTTAATAAGTTAGTCCATTGGACATATAATATATTTTTTTTTTCAATCAACATTGGAGAAACCATGGTTTGGTTTTTTGTTTTGATTAGTTAATTGTGTAGTGTTTAAAACCTAAAAAATAAAGAATTACCTCTCTATTCCTATATAAACCCACTCATTATCCCATTAGTCTTCACTAAAAGAATTAGCATCTTGAAAAAACCCTTCATACTCCCTCTATAATCCTCTCAAGGGGACCCAAGCTCCCAAAACACATCTCTCAAGCCTCTCCCAATCCACTGGGATTACAATTCCAATATGGAATTTATTTCTTCAACATTTTTTTCCAAAATTATTTATATTTTTATACCCATTTATTTTCAATTAAACAAGTTGTGTTACAGATTTTCTCCTCCCCCATAATTACCTCTTTTTGTTTGAATTATTAAATACCTATTTATCTCTCATTAATGCCTCCCATGTACACCAGTTACCATGCCTAAATTATATAAAGAATTTCTCTCTTATCATTTACATTCAAGATATTCTTTTATATTATGAATCTAAATTCCATTACATATTTTGTTTTATTATTATCCACATACTATACATTTCATGTATATATGATGAGATCCCATTTTTCTCTCATCAAACCATATTACGATTTCTATTTTACATCTTTTATCTATTGAAGTTAAACTAAAATATCCCCTTCCAAATAATTTTGTAAGTGAATACCATAACCATTTCTCTATTAAGGGTATTCACTTTTATGAACTTTTACATGTTGATTTGGGACATACATTTATCTGTTACACATCTCCAATTCATTGAATAAATTATGATGTTTAATGAATTAATGTTGTATGTTCCATGTTGCACACCCATGCATGCAATGAAATGATTAAGAAGGGTGTTCGCTAATATTGCTCCAATGCATTGGGTAATGATTAATATCTTGATAAGTCATGTGAAATGAGGGTTTAATAATTCTAATTCAAGTATAAATAGGTTTTACTCATGCTAATTCAAGTACAATGTGGGTTAACATAGGCTCCATGTACAATAAACCTTATCTCATACTAATACCATGTTAATTTTTTTTCCATATTTACATGTTATGATAACCATGTTATATTATGCCTTTGTGTTCATGTTTTTATTGTGATCCATTGATATGATTATTTCCTAACATTTACTATATTCTTTCATGTTATGCCTTATTTACTCCCTTACTGGGCTTTATAGCTCACCCATTTCTTATTCATGTCATCAGGTTATCCCATGAAATGCTACGTATGAAGTAATGTTGTGATAATGTAAAAAAAGTTGTCAATAAAGATGTTATGTTTTATAATATAGGTTGTTATGTAATGTTTCTAATTTTACTAGAGAATTTACCCCTCGAACATCAATTTTGTCTTAATCTAATGTTTATGTAATAAATCATATTTAATTGTGTAATAAATATCAGGGTTGCAATAGTTATGGTAAGAGATGGTGGGATTCCATATTATAGTAAGATAGAAATGGGGACTTCAAATAGTAGTGTATCTAAACCCTGTTCATCTAATATTTTTGTCCATATTCTCTACTATTGGAAATTTCAATCGATTTATACTCTTTGCATCAGGGAGAGTGTTTAGTGTTGGCGTACACAAATCTGTTTACTGAGATTTTCCATTTTTCTCTAAATGTGGTGAAGAATAACCAGTTGAAGGCTAAGAAGTATTTTTAGGGTTTACAACCACATGTTAGATCACATGTGTTTATGTTAATGTTTTTAACCTATGTGGTTATGGTATATAGAACTATAATGGAATAGATGAATGTGGAAGGAATTTTGGGAATATCCACCCCTTCTCTTACATCCAACGGATGCATCAGTGGTGAGAAAGGGAGGAAAAAGAAGTGGTGTGATCATTACAGAATAGGTGGAGGTGGGTATTAGCAATGACTATGCTCCACAACATCTGATACAGATTGAAACGTTCCCTAACTTGATATCATTGTGGAAATATTTGACACACAAGACATTGTTGTACAATGAATGCGAAGATGTGAAATAGATATGGATGTATCCGTCACTTATAGTGCCTCAGTTAGGATATGAATATGCCTCGTTATGATTATTTTTCATCGACTCTTAATGATACGGTGGTTCAGTATTATTATTTAAGGACTAAAGGGATTTTGTCACGGGAATTAGGATTGATAAAATTTCACAAAATATATGAGTTCCCAGTGTGGGGTGATGAAGGACTAGAAAAAGTGATTAGTACTATCTTTATTGCATATTACCTAGAAATTGCCTTATTTGGTACTAGTTCATATCAGTCACTTATAAGTTCATTATTTAATGATATTATTAAACATCCAACAATACTTATGTGTATGAACTTAGATCTCCATTTTAGGTATGGATAATTATTTTCGATTTTTTATTCGTAAAAAAAATGAATTTTGGAAATTTTATAAGTACACACTATGTACATTTTTTTACACAACATGTACCAAGATGTTGTGGGTAGTCATTTATTGGTTGTGTAATGGTCGAGTAATTGGTTGTGTGGGTGACCTGGCTGAGCGCATTATTTGAGAGCCAATTGAGGCGACTACACAACGTGTACATTAAATGAACAAGATGTGTACTTGTCTTTTTAATTGAAGAGTTATAGAATGGTCACATAGAATATTTGGAATGCTCTTCTTCTAACCTTGGTTTATCCAAGAGTGACCTGGAGAGATGATCAATGCCTGACCCCCCATTTCTCTGTCTATGGTTTCATTCAATCTCTTGCTGGTGCACTGGATTCCCACCTATGTCATTCTAGGCCGATTCAAGGGCCAAAATTCGAGAGTGTTCACCATACCACATCAAGTATGGTTGTTTGTGCCTTTCTTCAATTTCCTTTGGATTATTTATGATTAATTTGACTGAATAATGTTGTTCAGGTATTGCCTATTTTTTATTTTGACCATGTTTAATACCCTCTATTGTTTGATTGATTTGTTAAGGGTTATTTTCTATGTATAATATTGTACACCCTTGATTATGGGACACCCCATAGTTGTGCTCCCTTGTTTGACTGTTATTGGTTGTTATCCCTAGGATTCCTATGATTTGTACCATGTTTCCATGCCTTGAGTTGTTTAGGATGTAGTTGATTGGTTATATGTGATGGATGTTTCTACTCCTTGATTAATATTGATCCATGTAATTTTATGAATTTCATGTAGACATTAATGAATGTTTTATGCATGGTGATCTTCTTTGGACCATGAGAGCCTTGGGAAAGGAAATCTGTGGGGGTTTCCATGGTCACATACATAGTACTGGGAGAGCCTTGATGTAGATTTTGACCTAGAGGGTATTGACCATGAGAGATAACTAGATGTCATGTATAAATTATTGATTCCATGTGGACCCAGGGGTATAGACTGTGAGCGATACCATTGTGGACATCTGAAATTGATTAGAGTTATGTTACACAAATGGAGTTTGACTGTGGGAGCTTTCCAAAAGGGTTATAGTTAATGATAGTTTTAATTATTGTGGCGAGTTTTCCATGCCAATGCCCAAGCCTGTACTCGATCATACATGGTTGTTTAGATGGTCTTTTTAGTAGTCTATTTGTTTTATTATATAAGGGGATATAGAGCATCATATTGATCCTGACGTTATAGTATTCAACGGTTTGAATAATTTATAAATTAAAATGAATGTAATTAAAAATTGTAGGATTGTTTACTTTTGATTACATCATAGTTTATTCCTTTATTTCTACATATTGCGTGGTATATACATTCCCTGACCATTAGACACATATATTTTGAGGGTTTCTTACTGGGATTCTTCTCACAACATTTTTTGTTCATTCGTTTATACCCCAATAGATTATATGGTTGAAGGTATAGATAAGGGAAAATCTCCCTTCTTCATTGGGACATTATTTTATGTTGGAGGAGAGCATGGGACTATGTTGAGGAATTCCATATTTCTGGCGTTGAATTATTATCCCCTTTCATGATTTAGTATTGTATTTCAAGCATTGTGACTTGTTTTTCTACATTCCTTGGCATCTGTGACATGAATTATTTATATATTTTCTCCAGTTGTTTATTTACTATCATTCCTCAGTTGTTTACTTTTTTATAATGGTGTTACTACTTCCACTATTTTTTATCATTTTTTATTTTGATTTTTATACTCTTACAATGAGGGAATATTTTCCCTAATGTATTACCTGTTCCCTCTCTGCTAGTTGGAATCCTCTAGAATTTGGGGAAATGTGCATGAGGTTATGTGACCAACTGGGTTCAGGGCATATTCTGGGGGCACCCAAAACCGGGACGTTACAAAGTGGTATCAGTGGTTGCTTATTTTTTCATTGGCTTACATTTTGTATCATATAAATAGGTATAGGAAGGATGTGATACTTGTTAATATGTTGTGACTAGGACTAGATAAGTGATGTACAAGGAAAAGCCATGTTACCTTGAATATTTATATTTTTATTATTTTGCAATTGTTATAGTTGATTTGATTTCACCGTTGGGTGATTTACATGTACTGTGATGTTATCATTGAATTTAGTAAGTTTCAAATTCGGTTTCAACCCAATGAGATGAGGGTATTCCATCTCATGCATCATATAGGAACATGATAGAGATCACTGGTCAGACATTATTTTCAATCCATTTACGATGGATTACTGATTGTATGCTTTTGTGATAGATGTTGTGATAGATATTCATGATATTGTGATTGATACTATGAAATAATACTTTATATATCGATAGGGTATTGGTTTATATAAAGCATCATCTAGATGGATGCCAAATGTTGGACCCTAAGGTGTAATGGGCCCTCTTGGATTGGAATTTTGTTGATAATTTTGAACTTCAATTGAATTGTTTCAGGTTGTAATCTTTCTATGGATGAAAAACATTGATTCATGAGTGTATAAGATTTCCAGGGTCCGAATTTGTCAAACCTTGTACTAATTTTTATGTTTTTAGGGGTTCCAGAGATTTTTTAGAGGCTTACTATGCAGAAACCCAGATAACATGGTGTGTAGTGTTATGAACACAACACTTCTGTTCTTCTATTCTTGAAGAAAACAATTATCATATGTGCATGTCATGTGCTGTATGTACATGTTGTGAGGACTTTAACTACGTGACTGACTATGTGAGAAGAGACACATGGTTGGTAAACATAGGTTTTACACACTGTGTCCCGTTCTTGCATGCCGTGTAGAGTTCATCTTGTTTCCAACATTGCGACTAAGCACATGTGTGGTTAGAATAAAATCAGTACATTTCATTTCTAGGGTGAACATGCCATGTAGTGTAATACTGACATAACCCATGTGGTTTAGAAGTGTAAGGGTACTTCGAAATGTTAGAAAATTGATGTACACAACATGTCTTCGGTGGAAAACATCGTGTGTATGGGTGTTACATGACCAGGTTGGAAAGAGGTACAAACCCATGTAACGTATAAAGGGAAAATTCTATGTGGATCTTATTCACATCGTGAAACCTTGTATTGTAAATATTAAATGCTTTCTTATCTTATCCATTTCATTTATATCTGATTTTTATTACATGATAATCATAAAATGAGGTATGTGCTTGACCTTGAAGAGTCATGCCACCAAGACATCCTCTAGTTGTGCACCACGTGCAGGGCGATGACCAGACACCAGAATGTATTGATTAAGGACTTACAACAAAAGCCTCTATCTTTCCTGTCTTGGCACTAACCGTTATATGAGACACAGGTTTTGATGCACAACTCTGTGAAGGCTTTTTGAATATGTTACAGACCGTTTAGGGAGCACCACATTCTACCCCTTCTATGATAGTGTTGATACTAGTGTTCCAGTAGCATCATCATCTCACTTTTTCTAGGGATGGAGGACCTAAGGATGCATATTCAGGGATGGAGGCCATTATTTGTATCTTCGATCTTCTAGGGATGCCTTTAGAGAGAATGGTGAAGCTCACAAGGTACATGTTAAGTGATTCCGCTAAGAGATTGTTGATTGTTATCTAACATGAGGGATGTCATCAGGATGTGGCTTGGGAAGAGTTTTATTGAACCTTATGTGACTACATCTATCCCAAGAAATTGATGGTCGATCAAGCCTAAGTGTTCGTGCTTTTGGAGCAGGGCGTTCATTCATTGATGGAGTACTCTTTTCATTTCACAGAGCGTCATTGCATAACACCTACATTGGGAGGGAACAAGTTATCATATGCTAGGGGGTTTGAGGATGGGCTCAACTATGACATCTGATCACATGTGAATATCTTTATGATGATTTTAGTAATGGATATAGTGAACCGTTCCATAATTAATGATCGCAATATGAGGGAGTTGGGAGCTGTGAGCCAGGGAGGTTCAGCATCCTGGGCCGGTACTACATTGTTTAATAACAAGAAGCGCCACATAGAGCCTTCAAATGGTGTTTCCAGTAGCAGGGATGTGTCTACAGGTATCCGGGTGATGTACTACCAATGCAGGATGAGTGGGAACATGATTCTTCAATGCTCGAGAGACCTAGTTGAGTGTTGAGCTTGCAGCAAGATGGGTTATCTTCAATGTTTTTGTAAATCCTCGACCCCAGTTACCTAGAATCAGTGCATTATTACATAACATTTGCAAGATATAAAGAATCAATCCCGAAAGACCAATCAGTTTAGTAGCCTTGGAAGTACTAGATACATACCTAAGTTTTACATTACATCCTAAAATAAAAAAAACAACATTATGTCCCCATTGAACACTCTTATAACCTATAACCTATTTCAGCAGGTTAATCATATTATACTTCTTTGCATCCAGAGGAAAATAAAACATAAGAAAGTGGTGAGATTAGATGCTCAGTAAGGATAAAAATATAGTGGAAACTATCTTAAATAATAATAAACATTTAAGGTATTCTATAATATTAAAACAAAAGCCTTTTATACATAAACATCAGCATAATATCGCAATGATAAATCAAATAAAGAAATTTACATATTCACATGGATATTATTCTTGTCTAATATTCAAATGTAATATAAATAGCCAATTTCTTAATGATAGAATGCATAATTCCAGATATCATAACCACATAGTCAAGCCCTTGTGTGTAGACTACAAATAATATTTTATTAAGGCTATATGCCAAGTCACTAGTTTGTCTCATGAGATCTACCAATGCATCGAGGATTTATAGCAGTCTCCACCAATCACATGCTTTGTCCAATGTATTCCTCATATTAAAAGGAGAAAAAGTAATATACAAATTCCTATTAAAACTATTATATAAAATGTTAATATTTTAACGACAAACCATGAATGGTATAAATATAGAACTTCTACAGTCAAACATAACTCAATCAAAACAATATGGAAGATTGAATCAACCTCAATCAAGAATAATGAAAGATATTTACATAGATGAAAATAATCAGTAATACTATTTGAGATAAATATACCCTTTTTATAGAAAAAATTTAAATGTATCACTATTTATCAAGATGTTGTTAAAAATAGTTTTTTCAATCAAAGTGCCCCATACCATATTGAAAATTTTAAACATAATTTATATTTTAAATCATTTATGTCCAAATAAATAAATCTTAAAAACCATTTTTAAAAGATGGACATTAATGAGAATGATTTAGAAGAATAAATATTTAAAACATATAAAATGTAATTTTAGTAAGAGTTCCTAACCCAATGATAGACGTCATAATAAAGACATTTGAGGTATTCAAAAGAATATAATATAAAAAGAATAATGGGATTTAGGATATACTATGCCAAATTACTGTATATTCACTATATAAAAGTGAATTTTCTCATTGCAACAAAGAAAACTCAATAGAATGTAAATTGAGATGAAATCCATTATAAAGACAGTATCCTTAGTTAAAGGATAAATCAATGACATAATTATGTGTGAAAAATAAAAATACAATCAATATGAATAGATATAAAATGTAAATCAATCATAGGATATTCACACATATTATTTTAACAACAACACCAATGACATGGATGTTTCATTCAATCAATGGAAATTTAGTTAAGATTACTCTTATAAAGTTCATATCTATGACTTGAGAATTTATAAATGGAATGATTATGTGTATCAAAAGTATATCCACACAAATTGGAGTAAAAATTTCTACATAAATAATTAAATATTGAATTCACACATAATCATGGAGTAAAGTAATCAATGAATTTTGCACAAAACCAAATGAGTGGAAATCGAAATTATAAATACCTTACTGATTTAGTAACGTACGAAACATACACCCAATAAAAAAAGAGCATAAAATGAAGATGTAAATACCCAAAAATTAATATATATTACACAATGAATACAACCATGGCATGCACATTCACCCATCAATAAGAAATAGTTGAAAATATAGCATGCATCTCATGATAATAAAAGTACGATGACAACCCCTTATAAACTTGTAACCAATCAAGTCGTAAGAAAAAAAGTTAATGAACACCAAATGAATAACAGAATTCAGTGAATATAAATGTAATCATGACAATATATATCAAATGGAAGTACACTATACACCAAATTATATAAATAAGTGGTGAACAATGGAAATCTCGGAGAATTAAAATTGAGATAAGAAACCCCTTACCACGTTGTAATCAATCGAGTCGTAAGACCAAATGTTTATATCCACCAAATAAATCACATATTACCCTGAATATAAATAGAATCAAGATAATATATATATCAAATGGCAGTAAACAATTCAACACATTTAGTAAATAAGTGGTGAACAATGGAAATGTCACTGAATTAAAAGTGAGATAAGAAACCCCTTACCACATTGTAATCAATCGAGTCACAAGACCCAATGTTAATAACCAAAAAATGAATCACAAAAAACCATGAATTTAAATAGAATCATGATAATATATATCATATGGAATCATATAATACACAACATGAAATAAATAAGTGGTGAACAATGGAAATCTCACGGAATTAAATGTGAGATTAGAAACTCATTACCTTGTACTTTTCCTTAGTTTATGTTACATTAACATCCTATATAACAGTTAAATCATTTTTATTATATTATGAAAGGAAAAAATATATAAATATTATATCATTTATGAATTTTTTAATACTTATTCGTTAATAATATTTTAGTAGCATCAATGTTTCATGTGTTAACGGATTTGTTTTCCATTATATGTTTTGTTACATAAGTCATGTTCATTATGGATAGGATGTTTTTGATTCATATCCAGATTTATATTATGTTTTTATACATTATTTTTAATATAATAATGAAAATTGTTCCTCTATGGTTATGATGGGGAATGAATCTCATCACGTTCATGGATAGGGTAATCTGTACGTACGCACGAGCGACAATATCATTCTATTTGAACTGAGATCTTATATAATTTGATTTTAAATAATATATATAGAATCATTAACATGTTATATTTATTATTTACATCAATTATAAATAATTCTTATAACCATCCATATAATGAAGTGCTGAATTACAACTACACGACAACATGGAGACGGTAAGCCGTACGTACACATGTTTGGTGACTTGGTCATTCATAGGATGGGTAGAATAATGAATATTGTTGTACTATACTAATAATACGATTCATGAATGTATAAGGTACTACAGTTATTGTTTTTTATGGAAAAAAAGGAGAAGGATGTCAATGATGATAATAACTTTGAAAGAGGTGATGAAATTATTTCCTCTTCTTCATGTGCTTTCTTTTGATTTGATCAAAAGGGCTTCATAATATGGATTTATGATAAAAGGAAGACATCTAGGATGTAGTTACCATAGTTGGGAGGATATGGGTTGGGTTTTGCTGATCCAAATGGTTTTGGAGGTGTGAAATTAAGATAATGGGAATTACCATTTTATAAGAGTGGTGAGGTTTATTTTAGGAAAACATTGAAATATTATTTTATTAGAAATTAATTTTCAGATTATAATGGCTAAAAATTGATTTATTTCGTGGATAAGGAAAATATATGTCTAAAACCTCTCAAACAGAATATTTTAGAAAGGTTTAAGTAACCATATTAACCTTATCGTTAATATTTATATCTTAGTTAACCAGTTTATCTTTTACCATGTATTCTTGTTTTAATATAATAAATTTTTAAAAAACATACTATAAAATGCAATGATAACCCCAAGTGGTACATTATTGACATATCTAACCTTATCTAAATCCTTTTTCTGATCCTTAGAGTTTTAGGAATATTGTATCAATTAATAAAATATTATTTGTTTTAAAAACTCATTTATGCCAATTTTGATACTATTTGGTATTTGTTTTTTTTGTTAAAGTCATAACAACTTGACTAATTCACATAAAATTTATTTAATAAATCCTAACATGTCTTATTAACCTATAAAATTAGTATAATTCCTCATAAGATTCAATTTACATTTTTTTGATATTTATAATATCAATTAATTTAATATTTAATTAATAAGGTAATTACTGCATCATCATTGTGTCATAATTAAATATAATTATTTAATGTCTAAAAATTATAAATAAAATACCATTATGTATGAAATCATTTTATATTTATAATGAATATTTATTGATGAATTTATATTATGTATAACCAAATCTTAAAAATGGTTTTGTTAGTTAACCTTGTATTTAACACTTTTAACTCTTTTTAAATAAAATAATAAATGTCCTAATCTAATACAAGTGGGCCAAAAGGATCATATTTTATTCTTAAATTTTTTTTTGTCTATACAAACTTTTCAAATTGAATTATAACAATTGTTATGGTAATTACAACATCATTTTTTCCTTTAATTAACCTATTTATTTGTAACTGTGGTAAATAAAAGTCAAATGTTACTATTCACCAAAAATTATTTTCATCTTATTGAACCACATTTTACATACTTATGTCAATTTTGTCACAAATATTTTTTAATATCAATCCACCAAATCGGTAAAATTGCATTTTAAGCAAATTTTCTAACGTGCCTAGATGGTGGGTAAAAGATTTTAAAATTTTCAATAAAATTTTATACAAATAATTTTATTATAAAATGACTCCAATTAATTACATTGAACTAATATAGGTATTATTTAACTATTTTGACTTAAAACAAAATTAAATTAAATAAATAATTATTTAAATAAAAAGTCGGTTTTAAAACAATAACGCAATGTTTTCACTATTCATCAAAAATTGAATATTTTTAGAATAATAACAAATATTCACACTAAACTAATTTTGATATTCTAAATTAAAAAAGGAATTCTATTTTAATAAATTCAAAACATATAAGTTTCAATAATTAATTTAAAACTAATTCTCATTGTCAAAACCAAAAAAGTGGTTTTTTAAAAAGTTAAAACTATCAAAAGATTGACAAGTGATTATGTCAAATTTAAATGTAAAATTAAATATAATGACCTAAATTATTTTAAATAATAAAAATATAATCAAATTATACTTCAAAACCATTCAAATGTATAATTTACTTGTATAAATTATTTTGATTAAAAAATTTGTATCAATTAAAATTTAGTATTTTTCACTATTAACAAAAATATAAATGTTATAAGAAAAACACCAAAATTTTGTCAAAACTAAATATTTATTTCTGGATTATAATGAATAAGTTTATTTTGTCAAATTGAATATATAAAATTGTCAAATATTTTATTTTAAAAGGGTTCTACATTTAGAGGCGTTAAAATTGCATTTTCTGAAAAATAAATCCTTTATCTGAAATATTGAATTTCTTTGTATATTAAATCTAAGAAACACATAATATGGATTTTTTAATGATATGGAGTATATAAAATTCAAAATTAATTTAAAATTATTCACTACTACTTTTAGAATGTCTAGTTTGGTAAGTCGTGGTGTGCTCGAACTCGGTTTTCTGTGTAGCAGAGGCTATTGAATTACATTATGTAAAATAACATACTATGAAATCTTCGGGTGTTACATTATTCTCCATTTTGGAAAATGTATCCTCGCAATTTTAAATTAGGCATTGGGAACTTTATTTAGTGTCCCACATTATAAAAAGAGTCAATAAAACTATCACTTTAAAAGAAAGAAAAAGAAGTACAATGGTTAACCGAGATAACCAATACTAGGATTCCATGTAGAAAAACATGGATATGTAAGATAAACTAAGTCTCAAGTTTTGATGAAGAGTGAGGGAAAACATGATCAGGAGAAAGTTATCAACAAGAAAACCACAGACTTGTGATGGAATAAACGGTCATTAGATTCCTAGTCGGAAAAGTAAACGGACAATAATTTTTGTTTTATGATCTATTTCATAAAGTTGAGCAATTTTTTATGGGATTGACTAAGAAAAAGAGGAGATATACTTAATTTTTATGTAGAGTTTCATCCTTTAATCAATATCTACCACTAACTCATCTTTTTTCCAAGCGATGAGTATTCAAAATGATTTGGTCACTCCTGAAGTTCAAGAATATACTTCTAGAGAATCACATGATCCAAAAAGGTTAAACTATATAATTCCCATAACTTTAGAGATTAACCAAAACCAAAATGGTTAGTACCAAATCAGATGATCCCCAAAAAGGACACTCCATTATAGAAATAAATACTAATATGAATTTCTAAAATCTATCAAACAATACCCAATGTTCAATAAATACCATTCAATAAATTTTTTTCCTTATAATCCTTCAATATACTCCAAACATAAATTAAAACACAAAACTCATAAAATATTGATTACATAGTCTTCCACATTAAATCGTATCTCTAAACATTAACTACTCTTAAAGTCACATACTTAAAAGTAATTAACGTAATCACATATTCACTATGATAGGTTAATCATATCCATAAATAACCCAAATTTCTATAAATCCATAATAAAAACATAGATAAAAATCCACCATTACTCATCAAATGAAATCAAATAGTATTCTATTTTTCTTAGACATATAGTGTTCCCAACAGAGCGAACGTCTTCCAAAATATCATTTATCACATTATCACCAAATAATTTTTTTATAAAAAGTATATCCATTTGATAAGACATAAGATCTCAAATTAACTTATTATTGATCAATAATATCATTTAACTAAAAAGAATTATCGACAATAATCAGGGACATCACGTAGTATCGTGGTAGGTGATAAATCTAAATCACACTCTAGTAATGGGTTCAACTCCTGTATCTTTGTCTCATATGACGGGTTATCACACAGTCTGTGTGTTGTCCTTTTTCAAAAAATATATTTTATAACATTCATAAAATGAGATAAATTCCCCAAAATAACTATAAAATAATTTAACCACAAATGTTATCTCATTCCTCTCATTTTCATACCAAAAATTAATGACTTGTAATTGCAACAAATTCAAGGATCCTATAAACTGAATTGGTTCTTTATAATTATATCCACAAAAGAAAAGATAATTCATCCTCAAATAGAATATTTACACAATAAACTATATGGTTACAAATACAAGAGAATAGTATTCTAATGTAATACAACACTTTTAAAGATTTCTCTATCCATTTATTTCCACATAGGTTCTTCCATGACTTTGAGGTTACCCTATAGACTAGGGCATTGACTCAAGAAAATCCAAGGTTCCATGCATTTACGACAAATGACTGTAATAAGATTCTATGGATCATTTTTAATTTTTTACATAGCACTCTTCATTTCTTCTTGGAAATTATTTACATTATTTCTTTTTTTCCCACATATAAAGCATTTCCTTATTCCATTGAGACACTTTCCTTGGTGTCTCCATCAACATTTATGACATGATGGAAATTGAGCTTTCTTTTCTCCACAGTTTTTACTGATGGAGCTCTTATCATTAACCACTATTCAATTATTTGTTGAGTCCATGAGTTAGTTAATATATATGTTGTTGATCATATTTTTGGAAAACTGATTTGGCATGAACAAGATATCTTTTAAGCCTATCAATATTTAGTTGCTAATTTCCTCCATTGTGCCCACCATATACATCATGTTAAATGTTACTATGAATTCTTTGAAATCCATCCATTGACTAACACAAGAATGCATAGTGTGAGTCATAAAATCATTATAAAATATCATGACACATTATTCTCAATCTAAAACACCTTAGGATTAACCAAGGCTATTTATTCTCATCTTATGTTAAAATTATTCAAATAAAGATGTAATGTAAATTTGAATTATCCAAAATATATTACCTGGATGTGTCTTAACCAAGAGTATAGAAAGGCCCATTGTTGTGTACCAGGATATCCCAAGTCAATACTCAGACTTAATGTCTGAGTTTTTACTTCTAGGTAAATTTTTTCCAAATGCCCCTCTACCTGCTCTTATCTAGATAGGGATATATTTCTTGGTAAACCCAAATAATATTTACATTAACAATCTTTTTAGATGTTATTCTATTCTAATCCTCAAATTAAATCTTATTTTTGTGTTTTTGTAACACCACAAGCTTCCACAGTATGTTTCCCTTTGAATAAGGAAGTAGCTTGCGTTGTACGCCACTTGGAGTTTTAACACACCATGACCAATCAAACAAGCTATTATGAATAATAATAACCACTTTTTGAAATTTACTAAATTTTAATTTTCAAAATGGACTTCATTTTTTGATTCGAAATATTAAAATTAACTTAGAGGGAATAATTGGTATTTTTTTGAAAACATTAATTTTTTCTTGAATAGTGAAAAACATCGTGTTATTATTTAAAACCAACATTTTATTTAAGTAATTAGTTTTTTTATTTTAATTTATTTTATATAAAAAAATACGTAATACCTATATATGTTCAACATATTTCATTAATGTAATTTTATAATAAGTTTAGACGTATAAAATTTTATTGATATTTTTATCATCTTTTACCCACCTTCAAAGAGCATATGAAAATTTTCATAAATCATAATTTTACTATTTATGTGAGTTTAATTTCAAAAATTCAAGAAATATGGTTAACATAAATAGGTAAAATGTGGATAAATATGAAGAAAATAATTTTTGGTGAATAATAGCTTTTGACATTTATTTACCACAGTTAAGAGTAAAGAGAGTATTTAAGGGTTAAAATGATATTATAATTACCCTAAAAAATGTCTTAATTCTATTGGATAAGTGTAATTCTACCAAAAACAACCTTAAGAATAAAATATAATCCTCTTTAGTCCACTTGCATTAGTTTATTACATTTATAATTATTTTATTTATAGAATATTTAAAAGAGTAAAATTCCATGTTTAATAACTAATCCATTTTTATCATAGAGTTATACACAATATAATTTTGACTATAAATATTCATTATAAATAAAATACGATTTCCTAAATAATGGTATTTTCTTATATTTTTTTTCATAAAATAAATCATTTTATTTATGACACAATGACGATGTAGTTATAACATTATTAATGGAAAATTAAAATAAATGATATTATAAATATCCAAATAATTGTAAATTGAGACATTTTATGAATTAAAATATTTTTCTTGGATAACATGACATGTTAGGGTTGATTAAATAAATTTTATTCGAAGTGGTAAAGTTTTTATGGCCTTCGAAAAAATCAAATACTAAATAGTGTCAAAATTGGCATAACTGATTTTTTAAAACAAATACTATATTACAAATTGAAATAAAATTCATAAAAAAATTAAGAATCGATAAAAGAACATATATAAGGATATATATATAAATAAATAACCACTTGGAATTCACTAGGCATTTTATATTATGTTTATTAACCATGTAATAAAAAAATATCAAGTGACATTGTAAACGTCAAACTATCTAACTAAGAGTTAAATCTAAAGAAAAAGGTTAATATGGTGTCATAAACCTATCTACAGACTATTATTTGAGAGGTTTTAGACCCATACTCTCCTTATACACAAAATTAATTATTTTAGAGCCATTATAAAATGAAAATTATTTTAATATAAAATAATATTTCATGTTTTTTCTAAAGTGATTGTCACCTATCCAATAAATGGTTACTACACCTTCTCTTAATTTCACACCTCAAAATCCATTTATCTCAGCCAAACCCTGACAAAATACCTTCCAAACATCCCTCAATTAATCCTAGATTCCTTACATTGTTTAGAAAGCCATCCTTTGGAGCCATTTTGATCAACTGAGAAGGAAACACCAGAAGAAGAGGTAATAATTTCACCACCATCTTTCAAGTTATTTTCTTCTTCCGCTTCTACTTTTTTTTTTCTATACCAAAATTATATATCAATTGCCTTATACATATTTTTATGTTATTATAAATATGGTACATCTATATTCATGGTTATATCCATCCTATAAATGAGAAAGTCACCATACATGCATACGTGCGGCTTACCGTCTCCACGTCATGGGGTATTTTGTTATCCAAAAACTTCATTATTTGGATGGGTATAATAATGCGAATAACATATAAAAATAATAAATATATCATTTTAATGATTATTTATATATGTTTTACCATCCAATTACAAACTATTTTACCATCAATATAATTATATTGTCGCTCGTGCGTATGTACGGATTATTGTCCCCACGAACACTAAGAAATTCATTCCACATCGTAATCATTCTAGAATAATTTTAATTTTATGATTAAGAATAATTTTTATGAACATAATATCATTCTTCATATGAACCAGATAGATATTATCCATAACAAACAGGGCTTACGTAACAAATCATATAATAGAAAATGAATCAGTTAACACCTGAAATGATGATACTACTAGAATATTATTAACAAATCCATATTAGAGTATCATATATGATATCATATTTATGTATATAGTTCTTGTATAATTAAATAAAAATGTTTTAACTATTATACAATAGGTTAACCTACCATCGACTAAGGAAATGTTCAAGGTAATGGTTAACTCCACAATCTCTTCATAATCCAAGGTTGTTTATGGATGTGTATCTACTAGGATTTCATTATCATCATCATCTATGTTTCTTAAAGATATATTTCAAAAAAATTTACAATTTCATATACTACAGGGTAAAGTAAATTATACCCTTGTTTTAAATTTTTTTAAAATGTTTATAATGTAATCTTTCCATCATTTTACAAACAAGGACCTTTACGACCTTTTCGACAAAATTGACAAAAGAATGTTTTCTAACTTATACGGTGGGTTCAGTTTATTTTCATAGTTATAACACCTTAAAAGATTCCCATTAATGTCTATAAGAATATAAATATTTTATTTTATAATTTCTTGACTTCTAAATTATTGAAAATTAGAAAGAGATATCTATCTAAAAAAGTTTTGATTTCATCCTTGTCAACAAAAATTGATGGATTTTATACTTGTTTGATGTTGATTTATTAGGATACATATCTTCCATATTGAATAGATTGGTTGGTGATATAATTGACTGTGGATGTGTTATTTTTATACCATTCATGGTTTTGGGATAATGTATTGATATTTCATATGCTAGTTTTAATACGAATGTTTATGTTATGTTTCATCCTTTTCATATGTGGATAGTATTGGACTTAGTAAGTGATGTGTGGAGCCCGATATAGCTCATCAGTGCATCCCTATGACCCATGGGACAATTAGAAGTGTAATTGGCCAAGGCCTTTCCCAATTTTGATATAAGGTTTTGGACAAGGCCTTAATCATTTTTAGATGTCTTGGCTGAGGCCTTGAAAAAATGTTTTATAATGTCCCACATTATTCATTCTCTCAATATGATAATATTATTGATAGTTCATGTGGTAATTAGACTAGTAGAATACTAGTGACTATGTTTTATATTGGTATTATTTACTCATCTCATGTTCCTTCCATAAAGTGATCATTTTATTATTTGTAAAGGCATGTGTTTTATATTATTCACCATATGTAATATTTATGTTATCTTATGTTGTATTGCTTCACCTTACTGAGTGTTTGAGATCACCCCCTTTCTTATGATTCTTTTTCCCAGGATATCAAGAAGTTAGTTATGAGTGACTTGTAGGAAAAATCTCAGAGGATTGGATGTTTCAAATGGAATAAATTATAGTAGTATTTCTTTTCAAGCTGCAATGTTTAACTTATGTATGTATCTGGTTTCCATCAATACTAAATTGATCGGTATTTCGGGACATGATTCCTTGTATCATGACAATGTTATGTAATAAGGCACTGACTCTGGGTAACTGGGGACAAGGTGTTACAGTTGGTATCAGAGGATGTTTAGTACAAACCATGGAAACATGATTTAGATAGACTCCGATTAGAGCACATTACCATATGATAGACTTTGAGGATTTGTATAGAATAACGTCCTAGAATTTTGGTAATGTATAGATTTTGTGTTTTTTCCAAACAATACAACCCTGGATGGATATGTTAAGATAGTGGTTACTCTGGCACAGATGTATCCTTGAGTGAAAACTCCAACAAGGAGTTTTAGGCTTGTCCTGGGGTATCCTGGTACATGACAATGGGCCTTCTTGCACTATTGGTTACGAAACTCTTGAGGGATATACATAGGATAATTCACTTTTTATTTAAAAACATTTTTTTATTATTTATGAGTATATACTTCTTCAACGAAAACATTTTTTTATGATTATGGATTATATCCATAAACTGTTCAATTAATGTTAAGTGTTTTACAAGTTTGGAATTACGTATAGCAATTTATAAACTATTCAAGTGTATGACATTGCTTAGAAATGTAGCCTAGTGGATAAATGGGTACTGTATCAATGCACATAATCCATGTAGGGACTACCCTCCAACTCAAAATATTTATACTGGAGCTGGTGATGCAATTAGTGCTAATCATCTTATCACCATACTGGGACAACTAACTCATGTTATGAATAATAACATTACCCCTATGGAGTACTCTGATCCACAACGTGGAGGATCAATGTTAGACCGCTTCATTAGGAAACAAACACTCACATTAAATGGGACTAAAAACCCATTTGTTGGTGAGAAATGAATATGTTCCTTAGAGAAAATATTTCATGCTTTAGGGAGTAGTGAAGAGGAAATAGTTGTCATGGCAGTTTATCCCCTCATATGAGATGCAGATCAATAGTGGTCATTGATACAAAACAAAAAGGAGGATGAAGTGGTATCATGTATGGAATGGAAGGAGTTTAAAGATATTTTCATAGAAAACTACTTTCTTTTGACCATCAATCAGACATGGAAAGTCAATTCCTGAGTCTATGGAAAAAGAAAGATGAGAATGTCGCAAAGTATGAGGCTATCATTACAAGTAAGAAAGGCATGCAACACATTATATAAGTAACCCAAGAAGAAATATTGATCAATTATTTGATGAGATAAAACCATTCCTATGTTGATAAATAGTCTCAAAATCCTTCTTATCATACGAAGATATTGTCTTGTCTGCTATCAAAATAGAAATGGAATTATCTAAGTCTTATGACATTAAAGAAAATAAATAGAATAAGAGATCTTCTGAATACTCTAGTAATGGAAATAAAAAAACTTGGAAGATGGGAAGATTTGAATTTCCACCCTCTGATAGTGGTGGAAGGAAGCATCCTGGTTCCTATCTAAAATAAAAAGGAATATGTTATAAATATAGTCAGAAAGGCTATCTTGTTGTTGATTATAAGGGAATGAAAGATGTTACCAATGTTCAATGCCAAAATTATAGGGAGATGAGGCATTTTTCACATGAATGTCCTAATATCCAAGGAAACATACCTCAGAAATGTCTAAGGGAGCATGGCCCAACTTATGCAATCACTACTTTAGAGGTTGAAGGTCTGAAAGACATAGTGGAAGGTAATTTAATATTTTCCTTAAGTTTATCCAATGCTTTATTTTATTCAAGATCATCACATTGTTTTATATCTTCCCATTTTTCTATGAAAATTAGATATTTCCAATATGATTTAACAAGGGAGTTGTCGGTAAAAACTCATAAGGGAAGTATCATTGCAATGATGTTTTTTTGAATCATTTCCCATCAGATCGTATAAATGTTCTTCATACACTGATCTCATTATTATACCCATGATTGAATTTTATATAATCCTATCAACGTATTGGCTTTCAGACCATGATGTGAAAGTTTTATTGTATGAAGAAGGAGGTTATAATTTTCAATGATGATTAGATGTTCCTTATCATTAGAGAAGAAACATAACCATCATATTCTTATCTAGATCCACCCCCAGTAACTCTACTAAATTAAATTATTGGGGAGGAAGAGAATGAAATAACTGTGGATGATAAAAGAAATGTTCAAATAGAGGACATACTTTTTGTGCAAGAATATGTTGATTTGTTTCTAGAGGATATACCTTCACAATCTCTAGAATGAGAAATTGAGATTTCCATTGACTTAATTCCTAGTTCAAGGCCAATATCAAAGACCCCATATAGAATGGTCATTGTTGAATTGGTTGAACTAAATAATAAACTAGATAAATTGAGTAATCACATATTTATTCACCATAGTGTTTCTCCATGGGGAGCCGTTGTACTTTTTGTTAAGAAGAAAGACAGATCTATTAGGTTGTGCACTGATTAGAGGGATATCAATACTATAACAATAAAGAAAAAGTATCCCCTACCACACATTGATGATTTATTCGATCAACTTCATGGAGATAAATTGTTTTCAATGATTTAACTTCGATCAAGATTTCATCAGTTGTGTGTGATGAAGGAATACATTCTGGAAACCATATTTCGAAATAGGAAGGGGCATTAAGAGTTTATAGTAATGCCTTTTGGATTGACAAATGCACCATATATCTTCATTAAAATAATGAATAAATTTTTCAAGGAATATCTTGATGATATTGTAGTGGTATTTATTGATGATATCTTGGTATACTCAAAAGTATATGAAGATCATGAAAATTGAATTATATGGGAGGATTAGAAATTGTGAAATCTAGCTTCTAGGGATTTATATTCTTGGCCACATTGTCTTTAATGAAGGAATCTTTGTTGATCCTACAGAGGCCAAGGCAATCTAAGAATTCCTAGCACCGATGATTATAACTGAGGTACACAGTTTTATTGTTTTAGTAAGCTATTATCAGCGTTTCATCCATAATTTTTCCTGGTTGGCTAACCCATTAAGCAATATCACACCTAAAGGGGTTAAATTTGTTTGGAAAAAAGAGTGTGAAAAATGTTTCAAGGAACTGAAGAGAAGATTAGTCAATTCTCCCACATTGACTCTATAACCAGAGAATGATGGGTTTGTTATTTATAGTGACACTTCAAATAAAAGACTTGGTTGTGTCCTTATACATAATGATAAAATTATTTTTTATGCATTACGACAACTAAAAATCAAGAAAAAAACTATCCTACTCATGATCTTGAGTTAACAGCTGTAATCATTTCTTTGAAGATATGGAGACACTCTATCTATGGTGAAAAATGTGAGATATTAAATGATAACAAGAGTTTGATGTATATTTTCTCACAAAATTAACTCAACATGGGGAAAAGATGATGGTTTGAACTACTCAAAGATTATGATTACACTATACAATACCACCAGGGGAAGGAAAATAAGATGGTCGATGCTTTGAGAAGAAAGGAACATGGAGTTTTGAACTAGATGAGAGTTTAAAGGGATCCTATGTCTACAGATATAGTAATGATGGATATGGGAATAACCATGGATAGTGAAACATCAATACACTTTCAAATGGTATCCTAACCATCATTACTAGAAAGGTTAAAGTTTTCTCAAACTGATTATGAGGTGTTTTTAAAAGAATATTAATGATGTGTATGATGGGAGATTTAGTGACTTTATATATGATGATTAAATTTTGAAATTTGGGAAGATACTTTTTGTTCTTAACATACATGATCTAAAAATGGAATTGTTTAAAGATGCTCATAACTTCAATTTCTCAATACTCTCTGGGATCACTAAGATGTATTGAGATTTGAAGGAACATTTTTGGTTGGGAAACTTGAAGAGGGAGATTTTTAATTTTGTGTCAAGATGTATGGTCTGTTAACAAGTGACAACTAGAAGGCAACAACTTGGAGGAGTCATGCAACATCTTCTCATACCTGAGTGGAAGTGGGATAATATTACCATGTACATTGTCAGGGGGCTACCAAAGTCTGCTAGAAGGAATGATGCAATATGGGACATTGTTGATCATCTCACCAAGTCAACGCATTTTCTTTCTATAAGAGAAGATTTTCCCCTTTAATGTTTGGAAAGAATATATATTAATAAATATGCAACACCACATAGTGTATCCTGATCGATTGTTTATGATCACAATCGCCGTTTTACATTATGATTATGGAAATTTATTCAGTAGTCATTGGAAACTGAACATCGTTTGAGCACTACCTAGCACCTACAAATTGATGGACAATAAGAACAGACTATTCAACCCATATAATACATGTGGAGATCTTGTACACATGACTTTCTGTGAATGTGGGATAATTATTTACCCCAGGTATAATTTTCTTATAACAATAGCTTCTATTCAAGTATTTCGATGGCACCATATAAATAGTTATATAGAAAGAGATGTCGGACACATACTTGTTGGGATGATATTGGTGAAATTAAACTCATAGGCCCAGAACAAGTTGAGGAAACAATGTAAAAGTGAAGATTATCCAAACCCGCATTAAAGTAGCCCAAAGTAGGCAAAAGGGATATGCTGATAACCGAAGGAAGGATTTGGAATTTCATGTAGGAGACCATGTTTTCCGGATGGTATCTCCATTGATGGGTATTATACTTTTTGGTAAGTATTGTAAATTGAGCCCTAGGGACATACGACCTTTTGAAATTATAGAACGAATTGGAGTTGAAGCTTATTGTTCGGCAATTACTTCATGTATCTCAAAAGTTCTTGATGTATTCCATGTATCACTGTCGAGAAAATATATGCCTGACCCAATGCATGTACCCACCTATGAGGAAATTAAACTGGAACCCGATTTGTCTTATTTTGAAGAGCCTGTCACTATTCTTGATCGAAGAGAATAAGATTTGTTAAACCGGACGACTCTTCAGGTGAAAATTCTATGGAGAACCCATAAGATGGAAGAGGCAATTTGGGAACCTGAGGAACATATTATGAAGAAACACCCAAATCATTTTATTCAGTAATATTATTGAAGTTTCTAGGATGAAATTATTTTATGAATGGGTGTATGTAACACCCCAAGCTTACACGGTATGTTTCCCTTGGAATAATACAGTAGTTTGTATTGTATGCCACATGGAGTTTTAACACACCATGACTAATCTAACTTTCCGTTATGAATAATAATAACCAATTTTTGAAGTTTTATAAATTCTAATTTTTGAAATAGAGTTCATTTTTTTATTCGGAATATCAAAATTAGAATAGTGTAAATTTTTCGTATTCCTTTATAAGCTATGAATTTTTGATGAATAGTGAAAACATTGCATTATTATTTAAAACCGGCTTTTTATTTATGTAGTTAGTTATTTTATTTTAATTTAAATTGGGTAAAAATAGATACATAATACCTATATATTTTCAATTTAATACATATGAGTCATTTAAGAAAATGTTTAGATATATAAAATTTTATTGAACATTTTACCGTCCTTTACCCACATTCTAGGAGCATTAGAAAATTTGCACAAAACATAATTTTACCTCATGAGTGAGATGAATTTCAAAAATCAGAGATACACGATTAACATCAGGATGTAAAATGCTGTTTAATAAGATGAACATAATTTTTGGTGAATAGTAACTGTTGACTTTTTTACCACGGTGAAAAGATAATAGGGTAATTAAAGGTAAAAACAATATTATAATTACTATAAAACGTGTCCTAATTCTATTGGATAATTGTAATTTGAACAAAAATACCTTAGGAATAATATATGATCCTCTTTGGTCCACTTGGATTAGATTAGGATAGTTATTATTATTTTATTTAAAGAATAGGTAAAAGAGATAAATTCAATGTTTAATAACTAAACCATTTTTAATATAGTGTTAGACACAATATAAATTTGACTATAAATATTCATTATAAATCATAAAATATTTAATACATAATGGTATATTATTTATAATTTTTAGACATTAAATAATTTAATTTATTTATGACACATTGATGATGTGGTAATTACCTTATTAATGAATTATTAAAATAATTTATCTTATAAATAAGAAAATATATTTAAATTTAGACTTCTAATGAATTACATTAATTTTATAGGCTAATATTACTTTTTAGGGTTGTTAAAATATAATTTATTTTTTGTGATAATGTTTTTATGGATTTCCAAAAAATCAAATAATAAATAGTGTCAAAACTGACACAATTTAGTTTTTGAAACAAATACTATATTATTTATTGATATAATTTTCGTAAAAAAATAATGATTGGAACAATAACTTAGATAAGGTTAGATATATTAATAATTAACCAATTTGGATTCACATGTCAGATTATAGTATGTTTATTAACCATATAATATAAAAAATATAAATAGACATGGTAAATGTCAAACTAATTAACCAATAGTTAAATCAAAATGAAAATGTTAATATGGTGACCTAAACCTATATAATAACTATTGGTAAAAAAAATTTTGACCCATCCCCACATTAGGTTTCAAATAAATCATTTTGGAGCCATTAGAAACCGAAAATGATTTAAATATAAAATAATATTTCCAACTTTTCCTAAAGTGACCCTCACATCTCTTACAAAAGGGAATTTCCCCTTCTCTTAATTTCACACCCACAAAGCCATTTGGATCACCCAAAACCTTCCCAAATACCTTACCAACTTCCCACACATTAACCTAGAGGCCTTATGTATATCAAAAAGATATCTTAAAGTGCCCTTTTGATCAACTCAAAAGAAAACACCCGAAAAAGAGGTAATAATTTCACCACCCTCTTTCAAGTTCTCTTCATCTTCCACTTCCTATTTCTTTGTTGTTTCCATACTGAAAAAATAAATCAAGTATCTTCTACAAAATATGATGTTATTATAAATATCGTACAACCATCTTAGTTATTATATCTATCCTATAAATGAAAAAGTCATCATATGTGCATACGTACGGCTTACCGTCTCCACGTCGTGATGTAGTTTTTTATTCAAACACATCATTAATTTCATCTGTATAAAAATGAGAATAAAATATTTAAAAAATAAATATATCATGTTAATGATTCTTTATATATGATATACCATCCAATTACATGAGATTTCATCATCAATATAATTATATTCTCGCTCGTGTGTACATATGGATTACTGTCTCCACGAACGCAATGAGATTCATTCCCCATCGTAATCATTCAAGAATAATTTTCATTTTATGATTAAAAATAATGTTTATGAACATAATATCATTCTATATATGAATCAAATACATCCTATCCATAAAAAACATGTCTTATGTAACCAATCATATAAAGGAAAACAAATCAGTTAACACCAGAAACGATGATATGATTTAAATATTACTTACAAAGAAATATTAGAGGATCATATATGATTTCATATTTATTTATAACGTTCATTTATAATATAATAAAAATGTTTTATCTATTATACAGGAGGTTAAAATACCATCTACTAAGGAAAATTACAAGTTAAGGGTTAATTATATAATCATTTCATTATCCGAGGTTGTTTATAAGTCAGTATCTACTGGTACATCTTTATCATCCACATTCGTCTTTCTTAAAAATATATTTCAATTTTTTTTACTATTTTCTAGACAATGGGTTCATGTAATTTATACCCTAGTTTTAATTTTTATAAAATGTTTATAAAACAATATTTCTGTCATTTTCCAAATAAGGACCTTTATGACGTTTTCAAAAAATTTAAGAAAGAATGTTTTTTAACTTATATGGCAGGTGCAGCTATTCTCCACAATTATAACACCTTAAAATATTCCCTTACAAGATTATAAGAATATATAGGTTTTATTTTATAATTACATTAATTCTAAATAATTTCAAATTAAAAAGATTTAACTCTCTCAAAAATATTTTATTTCATCAATGTCAACATCCATTGATGGAATTTAAACATGTTTAAAGTTGATTTATTATGAAACAAATCGTCCATATTGTATTGACAGTTTTGTGATATATTTTACTATGGATATATTATTTTTATACCATTAATGGTTTAGGGTTAAAGTATTTACATTTATTAAGATAGTTTTAATATAAATTCTTATGTTTTGTTTCAACTTTTTTATTTGAGGAATGTATTGGACATAATAAGTGATGAGTGGAGCTACTATATGTCCTCGGTGCAGCAGTAGGTCTCACAAGACATGTAGACATGGAATTGGACGAGGCCTTTCCCAATTTTGATATATGGTTTTCACTGAGGCCTTAATCATTTTTAGAGGTCTTGGCCGAGGCCTTGAAAAAATGTTTCAGAATGTCCCTCATTATAAATTCCCTCATTATGAAAATATTATTGATGGTTCATGTGGTTATTTGACTAGTATAATACCAATGACTACATTTTATTATGGAATTATTTACTCATCTCATATTCTTTCCATAATGTGTTCTTGTATTTCTTTTCAAGTTATAATTTTGAACTTATGTACTTATCTTGCTTCCAATAATAGTAAATTGATCAGTCATTCATGACATAATTCCTTGTATCATGCCAATGTAATGTTATAAATTACTAACTTTGGGTAACCAGTTTCGAGATGTTTCAGTTTTCTAATAAGAGTTTTTCTAAATCTATCATCCAAGGTTTGTACTTAATTCCCTTTGATACCAACTGTAACTCCATGACCCCAGTTACCCGGAATCGGTGCATTATTATATAACATTGGCATGATTTAAGGGATCATGTCTCGAAAGACTGATTAGTTTAGTAGTCATTGAAGTACAAGATACATACATAATTTTTACATTACATCATGAAATAAAAAAACATCATTGTGTCCCCTTTGAACAATCATGTATCCCATAGAATATTCCAACAGGTTAATCATAATAAACATATTGGCATCCTGGAAAAAATATAACATAAGAAAGGGGTGATCTTAGATGATCAGTTAGGATAACAATATATTGGAAACTATCATAAATAATAATAAACATTTCAGGAAATGTATAAGACTAAAACTGAAGAATTTTAATCAAAAACTTCATCATAAAATGGAAGTGATAAATCAAACAATAAAATTTACATATTCACATGGATATTATACTAGCCAATTAATCACATGTATTATTAATAACCAATTTCATAATGATGGAACACATAATGTCGAAAATCATAACCACATAGTCAAGGATTCGTGCCAAGACTACAAATGTGGTTTTGTCAAGGCCTTGTGCAAAGACACTAGTTTGTCTCATTAGACCTACCGATGCATCGAGGAGCTATAGCGGGCTCCACCCATCACTTATTATGTCCAATGCATTCCTTATATGAAATGGATGAAACATAATCTAAACATTCGTCTTAAAACTAGCATACAAAATGTCAATATTTTAACCATAAACCATGAATGGTATAAAAATAGAAAATCCATAGTCAAAAATAAATCATTCAATAAAATATGGAAGATTTAATTAACCTCAATAATCAATAATGAATTATATTGACATAGATGAAAATAATCTGAAGAACTATTTGAGAGAAATATCCTCTTTTTCATGAGAACAATAAAAAATCTCACTATTTATCAAGAAGTTATTAAAAATAAATTTTTGAATCAATGTGTCCCATATAAATCTGTAACTTTTAAAAGGAATTTAAATTTTATAACATTCATGTCCATATAAATAAATCTTTAAACTATTTTGAAAACATGGACATTAATGAGAAAGATTTAGATGAATAAATCATTATAACATTTAAAATGTTATTTCAGTTAGAGTTTCTAACGAAATGAGAGACATTTTAATAAATATAATTGAGGTAATAAAAAATTTATAAAATCCTGAGAATAAAGGGATTCATGATATTCTATATCAAATTATTGTATATACACCATATAAAAGTGAATTGTTGCATAACTACAAAGAAGTCTCAATAGAATGTAAATTGAGAAGAAATCCCCTATAAAGACCATATCCTTAGGTTAAAGATGACTCAAAAACATAATTATGTGGGAAAAATATATATATAGTCAATATGATTGGGTATTCAAGGTAAATCAACCATATTACATTCACACATATTCTAGTAACAACAACACCAATGACATCGATATTTAAGTCAATGAATGGAAATTGAGTTAAGATTACTCTTATCAAGTTCATATCGATTACATGAGAATTTATCAATAGAGTGATTATGTGTATCAAAAGTATATCCACCCAAAGGGGAGTGGAAATTACTACATGAATAAATAAATAGTGATTTCATACATAATCTTGGAGTAAATTAATTATTGATGTTTGCGTAAAACCCAATGAGTGGAAAGAACAAATAGAAATTCCCTTACCGATTTGGTTACGTACAAAAAATACACCCCATGAAAGAAGGATAATATAATGAATTTGTAAATACCAATAAATTAAAATATATTAAACAAACTATACAACCATGGGTAGTACATAAACCACAAAAAATAGTGGAAAATATAGCATGAATCTCATGGGAATAAAAGTGAGATGAAAACCCCTTACAACGTTGTAATCAATAGAGTCATAATACAAAAAGATAATAACCACAAAATTAATCACCGAATACCATGAATATACATAGGATAATGATAATATGTATCAAGTTGCAGTCCAAAATACACCACATGAAATTAATATGTGGTGAACAATGGAAATATCACAGAATTAAAAGGGAGATAAGAAATCCCTTGCCACGTTGTAATCAATCAAGGGGTAAGACCAAAAGTAAATAACCACCAAATGAATCACAGAATTCCATAAATATAAATAGATTCATGATAATATATTTCAAATGTTAGTACACAATACACCACATGCAATAAATATGTGGTGAACAATGGGAATCTAACAAAATTAAAAGTGAGATAAGATACCCCTTACCACATTGTAACCAACTGAGTCATAAGATAAAATGTTAATAACATCCAAATTAATCACATAATTTCATGAATAAAAATATAATCATGATCATATATATCATATGGCCATACACAACACACCATATGCAATAAATAAGTGGAAAACAATGGAAATCTCAAGGAATTAAAAGTGACACACGAAACCACTTACCATGTACATTTCCTTAGTCGAGGGTACGTTAACGTCCTATATAATATTTATATCATTGTTATTAAATTATTAAAGAACCACATACATAAATATGCTATCATATATGATCTTATAATATTTCTTTGTTAATAATATTTTTATTAGTATCATTGTTTTAGGTGTTAACTTGTTTGTTTTCCTTTATATGTTTTGTTACGTAAGTCATGTTTGCTATGCATAGGATGTATTTGATTCATATACAAAATTATATTATATTATTAAAAATTATTTTTAATCATAAAATGAAAATTATTCTTGAATGGTTTGGATGGGGAATGAATCTCATCACATTCATGGAGATAGTAATATGTGTGTACGCATGAGTAATAATATCATTCAATTGATAGTGAGATCGTATATAATTATATTTTAAATTATATATACAGAATCATTAAAATGTTCTATTTATTATTTAAATCAATTATACATCATTATTATAACAATACAAATAATGAAGGGTTGAATAACACTTACACCACAACATGGAGACTGTAATACGTAAGTACGCACATATAGTGACTTTGTCATTCATAGGATTGATAGAATAATGTATATGGTTGTACCATATTTATAATAACATAAATTTGTGTATAAGGTACTGTAGTAAATATTTTGGTATGGAAACAACAAAGAATGATGAGGTTGACGATGAAGATAACTTTGAAAGAGGTGATAAAATTACTACCTCTTCTTCGGGTGCTTCATATTGATTTGATCAAAAGGGCTCCATAGGATGGTTTTAGGATCAAGGTAAGGCCTCGAGAATGTAGTTACTGATGTTTGGAGGATATTTGGGAAGTTTTTGGCTGAGTCAAATGTCTTTGGAGGAGCAAAATTTAGATAAGGGGATTTATCATTTTATAAGAGAGATGAGGGTCACTTTAGGAATACCATGAAATAATTTTTTATTATAAATTAATTGTCAGTTTCTAATTTCTATAAATGGGTTTATTTATAGGATTAGGCGGGTATGGGTCGAAAAACACTCAACCAATATGGTTTACACCGGTTTAGGGCCCCATACTAATAATATATTTTAGATTTAACTCTTAGTTAAATAGTTAAAGGTTTGCAATGTAATCTTGTATTATTATAATAAATGGTTAATAAACATACTATAAAAAGAAAAGAGAACCCCATGTGCTTCATTAATGATATATATAACCTTATCTATGTTCTTTGGCCAAACCATATATTTTTAGGATTATTATATCAATTAATAATATAGTACTTGTTTTAAAAACTCATTTAGGTTAATTATGACACTATTTGATATTTTATTTTTGATAAATTCCTAAAAATTTCATTACATTGAATAAAATTTATTTAATCAACCCTAAAATGTCATATTAACCTATAAAATTAGTTTAATTCCTCATAAGTCTGAATTTACATTAATTTGGATATTTATAATTTCAATTATTTTAATATTTCATTAATAATGTAATTACCACATCATCATTGTGTCATAATTAAATTTAATTATTTAATGTCTAAAAATTATAAATGAAATATAATTATTTAGGAAATGTTTTTATCTTTATAATTAATATTTATAGTCTAATTTATCTTATTTATATCCCCATATTAAAAATGATTTACTTATTAAACATGGAATTTAACTTTTGTAACTCTTCTTTAACAAAAATATTCAATTTCATGATCTAATACAAGTGGGCCAAAAGGATCATATTTTATTCCCAATGATTTTTTGGTCGATGTAAACATATCTAATAGAATTAGGGTATGTGTTATGGTAATTATAATATAATTTGTAAGATTAATTTCCCTATATACTTTTAAATGTGGTAAATAAAATTCAAATAATACTATTAAAAAAAATATTTTCATCTTATTGAACAAAATTTTACATACATATTTCAACCGTGTCTCTCAAAATTTTGAAATTCAATCCACATAAGCAGTAAAAATATGATTTATGCAAATTTGTTAACGTGCCTAGAAGGTGGTTAAAACCGATAAAAATTTCAATAAAATTTTATACTTTTAATTTTTTTTACAAAATGACTACAATGAATTAAATTTAAATAATATAGGTATTATTTATTATTTTTGAAATAAAATAAATTAAAATAAAATAAATAATTATTTAAATAAAATTTTGGGTTTTAAACAAAAATGATGTGTTTTTAACAATTCATCAAAACTTTAATGTTTTTAGAAAAATACGAAAATTCACCCTAAGATAATTCTTATATTTTGAATTCAAAAATGAATTCTATTTTACAAAATTAAAAACATAGAAGATTCATTAATTAATTTAAAATTAATTCCCATTATCAAAACAATTAAAACAGTGTTTTTAAAAAGTATAAACTATCAAAAGATAGAGACATGTTCATGTCATATTTAAATTTGAAATTATTTATAATGACCTAAATTGTATTAAATAACAAAAATATAATATAATTATACTTCCAATCCATTAAAATGTATATTATAACACAATAAATTATTTTGACCGAAACATATTATTTCAAGTATAATTTAGTATTTTTCATTTTTCACCAAAAAATAAATGTTTTCAGAAAAACACGAAAATTTTATCATAAATAAAATTTTCTATCAGAATTATAATGAAGAAGATCATTTTTTCAAATTTAATATATAAAAGTGTAAAATATTAGATTTAATAAGGGTTCCCCATTAAAATGTGATAAAATATCATTTTTTAAAAAATAATTCCTGTGTCTAAAAAATTGAATTTGTTCTTATATTACGTCTGAGAAATTGATAAAATAGATATTAAAATTATATAAAGTATATAAAATTCAAAATTATGTTTATTATAATCATTACCTCTTTTTGAACGGCAAGTTTGGTATGTCGTGGTGCACTCGAAATCGGTGTTGCATGTAGCACAAGCTATTGAATTACTTTAATGAAAATATCATACTATGAAATATTGGGGTGTTACAATTTCTTTCAGTTATTCTCACTTGTATCTAGTGAGAGGGGATCAGTTATGACTCCACATTCATGAGCAGGACCACCAATTTATCCTCAGTTAGAAACATAGAGTTTTTCGGGACATTCATGTTGAGGAGGAGGTCGTGGCAGTGGTCACCAGTCTTTAGGAATTGAGTGACAGTAGGGTGGATCTACTAAGGGTAGTCTGGAAGGGACTTAGGGTCACATTATAGGTCAAATATTTGTAGTGGAGTAGACCCAGTAGGAGAAGGATCCAAGACCCTCTACGGTTATAGGTTACGAATCTAGTTGCCTTCTTTTTAGATTATTCTCCATTTGATACCAGTGCTTCCCATAGTTTTATATTTTTTTGTGGTGGAGATCCTTGGGCCTTGTATCTTTACTTATGAGTATTTTATGATTCTTGAAACCCCATTTGAAAATTAGGAAGACTAGTATAGTAAGTTTAAGGAGTTCCCTCTTTAGGTTGGAGGTTGTCACTTCTTATGAGACCTCTATGTATTAGAGATGATAGGATTCAAAGTCATTCTCAGAATTGAATGGATGCATTTTTGGACTACTACAATTGTAGTGTGTGATTTATTTCACTAGAGGGAGGGTCTATTCCAAATATGGGTGAATGGGATGTCCAGGTGAGAAGAGCATGACCCAAGCCTCATAGGTTGGGAGGAATTATAATAGATATTTCAATTTTATAGATGGATGACCAAGGGACTCCACATAAAGAATTTTCCCAAATGAAGTATCATTTTAGAAATGTCATTCATTAAGACTTTTGAGGTTTAACACTTGTTTAAGATGTATATTTCTCTATTGATCTTGTTCATGGAGTAGAACTGGTGTCCATTCCTCTATATATGATTGCTACACTCGAGTTACCGAAGATCAAGAGGTTGTTAGAGGATTTGTGGTAAAAGGGTTTCATCCCACCCAATACTTCCCCCGGGGATTTTCCTATCCTTTTTTTGAATAAGAAGGATGGTACCTTCAAATTTTGTGTGAATTATTGGAAGCTAAACCATTTGATTACCAGGAACAAATATCACTCGATGAGGATTTATGATATCTTTGATTAGCAACAAGAAGCCCAGGTCTTCATGAAGATTGATTTTTCATATGGTGATCATATGTTGTTCCTTAGACCATCAGATATACATTTTACTACTATTCAGAGATGGTATGATCTATATGAGTATGTAGTTATGTCATTTGGTCTCATGAACATGCCGACAGTTTTCCAGGAACAGTTGACCGGAGTTTTCCATCCTTACTTGAAATTTTTTGTGGCAGTCTTCATGAACTATATCTTGGTGTACTCTCACACTCGAAACTACCATGGAACCCTTCATGATATCAAATTGAGTACACTAATATAGTATCAAATTATATGATACACTCTCAAAATTCCACTTTTAGATAGACTAAATTAACTTTTTTGGGACATGTTATCTAAGAGACATGAGTATCAGTAGACCCATAGAATGTAAGACCAATAGTTTCTTTGGACCAGCTGAAGAACATCATTGAGGTATATAATTTTCTAAGGATTTATGGTTACTAAAAATGCTTTATACATGAATTTTAATACTTATAATTGCTACTAATGGGACTGAATAAGAAGGGTGATATGTACTTGCAGATAGATTCATGCGAGTCATCCATTTAGGAGGAAAAAGGGAGGTTGATTTTAGTGCTGATACTATTTTTCTAGAGCCATTAAAGAGATACATTGTATACAATGATAAATTAGGTATCGGGTTGGGAAAATTACTTATGAAAGGGGAATGATTCATTTTATATGTGTCTCGGTAGCTCAGGCCATATGAAAGGAATTACCAGACAAATGATTTTATGTTGGCTATAGTTGGGCATGCAATGAGTTTTGGGAGACATTATATTTTGGGAAGGCATTTATTGGTTTTCAATGATCACAAGATCCATATGTATATTTTTACATATAATGACATGAATTTGTGATAGTGAAGGTGGGTTGAGTACCTTCAATATTTTTACTTTGAACTTGCCTATACGCTTGGGAAGGGCCAAGCAGTGGCTGATGCGTTGTGATGGTGGACTCCAAAACTGGCTGTTCAAGGGGCCAACAATGAGTTTCAGCTTATGACACTATTATCTGAGATGATTTTGGAGGTGCATTACAGCAAGAGGTATAATTATATTTCTTCGGTAGTTGTTACCTTGACTCTTTTATATTGATTGATAATGATGAAGCTATCAAATTTGGAAGGTCTAATCCTATAGGAGAGTGTTTTATGGGAGGACCCTAATCTTGGGTGGACCATAGATGAGGATTATATAATTCATTTTCATCAGTGTGTATGGGTTTAATTTGACATATATGATGATATTGTGTGATATTTTTATTCCACTATTTGGGTAGTTCATCCTAGAGTCACAACGATGTATCGAGATATACACAGTTTGTATTGGTGGCCAAGTATGAAGAGGGATGTTTCTATTTTTTAATTATGAGATGGTACACTTTTCAAGAGTTTAAGGTGGAGCATCAGTGACCATTATGGATTTTCTAGCGTTACCCATTTCCGATTGGATGTGGAATGACGTTGCGGTGTATTTTGAAATGGGGTTTCCAAGGACACCTTCAGGGAATGATGCATTTAGGGTTGTTTTTGACCTAATCAAGAAGGTTTCACATTTATTTCCGATCTAGGAAACAATCATTGTTGATGATCTTATTAGGTTGTAAATTCAAGATATTTTACATTTGGATGGGGTTACACACTCTATCGTTTCAGAAAGAGATGCTCATTTTACTTCACGAGTCTAGAAGGGACTGTAGATGGATTTGGTTATATAGTTACTACTGAGTGAAACTTATAATCCAGAGACATATGGTTAGTCCGAGCGCACAATTCATGTTTTTTGAGGATATTATACGAACATTATTCATGGATTTTGGGGGTTCTTGTGAATGACATATAACACTAGTGTCTGTTTCCTACAATAACAGTTAGTAGGCAATGATTCAGAAGCTGACCTCCCATATTTTGGATAGATGTAGGAGAGGCAACATTGTTGGGACGTCGTCTTGTCAAGGAGACAACTAAGTAGGTGGAGTTGATTCAGAATAGGATGACTGATGCACTATCTTAGTTGAAATGTTATGTTTATCAACGTAGAAGACATATGGAGTTTAAGGTCATGGATTAGGTTTTCTTACATGTTACACCATGGATGGGACACATGATGATTAAGAGACAAGGAATTATTTCACCAAGATATGTCAAACCGTTTTAGGTTTTAGAGAGAGTTGGGTCGATTGCCTATCAATTTCAATTACCTTAGAGGTACCATGATATTCACAACGTCATTAATGTTTCTCAGCTACAACGTTACTTTTTAGACCCGTCTCAAAAATTTCAACCTGAGGAGGTTGATTTGGAGGTGGATGCATCATTTTAGGATCACCATATTCAGATTGTGGATCATAGTGTGATGGTTTTCCATGGAAGGTATGTTCCTATGGTATGGGTTCTATGGCTGCACTGGCGAGTAGAGGATGGGAAATGGGAAAATTAGGTTGAAATACGATCATAGTTTCAAGAGTTTTTTTGTTCTTTATTCACCACAATATGAAGGGAAATTTAGGGATTAATTATATTAAGGGGGAAATTTTGTAATAACATGTATATCCATTTCAATTATCAATCTTTATATCTAGTTATTTTTAATAAAAACATATGAATTTTTTGATATTTCATAAGTACATTCCATGTACCTGGTTTCTGTGGGTAGTCATTTAATTGTCATGTGGGAGACCTATATTAACACCTAAACCGGTAGCTAGTTGAGGATAGTACAAAGTGTGTACATTAAATGAACGTGTTGTGTACTTTTCTTTTTAATTGATGATTCATAGCTAGGTAACATCTCATCTCTATAATGATCTTCTTCTATCCTTGGTTCATCCAGGAGTGATCGTGAGTGGCAATTAAAGTTTGAGCCACTGTTTCTCCATCCAAGGTCAAATTCGAAATCTTCCGGGGGCATTATAATCCCCCAAATCTACATCATTCTAAGCCAATTCAAGGATTGAAGTTCAAAGGTGTTCACCATACCACATCAAGGCAGGTGTCTTGTTCCTTTCATTGATTTTATTTTGATTATATATTTTAAAATTTTCCAAATACCCATGTTGGGTTATTGTGAATTTTTCATTTTGACCATGTTTAATACATTCTATGGTTTAGTGGATTGATTAATGGTTGTTCCTATGTATAATATTGTCCACCCTTGTTTATGGGACACCTCGTGGGTCAGTTCCCTTGTATGACTATTACTAGCCATTGAGAATAGGCTTCCTTTAAGGTGTACCATGTTTCTAGGGAATGACTTGTTTAGGATGGAGTTATTTTGTTATTTGTGATAATAGTTTCAATGAATTGATTAAATATGAGCCATGTAATAGTTTGGGATGCATGTAAAGCCTTTAATGATTGTATAATTCACACTAATAATACTTGGACCAAGAGATCCTTGGACCTGGAAAATTGTGTGGGTGGGGGTTCCATGTTTATTTACAAAGGGCCGTGAGAGACTTAGTAAAGATTTTGACCAAGGGGATATTGACCATGAGAGCTACCAGGAGGTCAGGTATAAATTATTAATTCTATGTGGACCCAGGGGTATTAATCATGAGAGATACCTATGTGATTATTTGAAATTGATTCGTGCTATGTTAATACAATGGGGTTGGACCACAAGAGCTTTCCCAGAGGGTTGTTATGAATTAGTTTTTGAATTATTTTGGGGAGTCTACCAAGGAAATCCACAAGCATGGACTCGGTCATACATGGTTGTTTAGATGGTCTTTTGAGATGTTTTTCTATTTTATTGTAGAGAGGATACAGAGCATAGGCTAGATCCCATGATTATAGTATTAAATTATTTCAATAATTTATAAATGAAGATGAATGCAATTGAAAACTATAGGATTGTTTAATTTTTAGTATATCATAGTATATTACTTCATTTCTACTTATTTCATTATATATACATTCACTGACAGTTACACATAGATATTTTGGTGGTTGACTACTGGGATTCATCTCACACCCTGTTTGGGTCATGCTTTTGGACCCAAAGAGATTATATGGTTCCATGTATAGATAAGGGAAAACTCCCTTCATCATAAAATACTTAATTAAAGTTGGTTCTAGAGAGGATGGGACTAAGCTGAGGCTTGCGATGCTGTTTGAGTTTGATAGTTTTCTATTGTAATTCATTTATTATTGTATTTATATCATTGTGACTTGTTTGTATTTTTCCAAGGAATATGTGACATGCATCATTTATATATATGCTAGAGTTGTTTTTTTTAATATCAGTATTGCACTTTTTCTTTTTTTCATGGTATTACTGCTTTTAATATTGTTTATCATTTTTTATTATTCTATGTATACTCTTCCAATGTGGTCATAGTTTCACAAATGTGTTACATTGGCCCTCGCTGCTAGTCTACAACAACTGATGTTTGGGAAAATTCACTTGGGGTTATGTGACCCACCAGGTTCGGGGCACCTTTTGTGGCACCCAGAACAGGGATACAACATTAGGTCATTTGTAAATGAGTTAGTCACACATCTTATTAAGAGGAATGATCATGGGATCTGGTGCCCTTCTTGTTCATTAATGATAGTTAATTGGGAGATGTTGTGGGATTTTCTCATTCTTGATCTGGATCATTTTTACTTAATAATTACTATAGATTGGATTATCACTCATTAAGATGAGGATGATTGATATCATCTGTGGGTTTCTATTCGTTAAGCTAATAGGAGATCCTGTGTGTTTCATAGTGAGTGGGATCCAAGTTATGGTTGTACAGGACCATTATGCCCAAATATTAGGAGTATGTTTTCTAATATTTGAATTTATCCTAATGAAATTTCTTCTATTTTTGATCTTCTCATTTTTGTTCAGTAAATTTATAATGTTTTCCCAGATAAATTCTCACCCCATCATCCTGAGAGAGATAGATTTTATGATTTAAATGGTACCAGGTACATAATAGATATCGATATATTCTCATCTTATGGAAATATCGAATATAAAGAAGATCATGATTCAATTCCATGACCTGTTGTAAGAGGTTTCGTTCACCCTTGGAGTTTTCCTTGGTCATCCCCTATGATCATTTCAAAGAAGGTAGATGGTTTAGTTCGGTTTTGTGTGGACTGTCAGAATATAAATCTAGAAACACTAATAATAGGTTTCCTTTTCCACATGTGGATGACTTGTTTAAATAGATATTTGGGGAAGTTATTTTTTTCAATGATATATATTTAGTCGGTTTATCAGTTGCTCATAGTTTGAGATTCTACTATACCAATGATAGATTTCAGTATCAGGTATTACCCCTATGAATAAATTGTAATGAATATTGGTATGACTAATTATCCTACAGTTTTATGTCTATGAATAATAAGATATTCCATAAGTATATTTACATATTTTTGGTAGTTTTATTGAATGAAATTCACATTTATTCTAAATATGAGTGTGGGAAAGAGATCTATCCGAGTTTTGTGTATGGAATTTTTAGTAGTAACCATTTGTATTGAAATATTTTGTAATTTTTTTTCTAAAAACATGATGTGAAGTTATTAGGGAATGAGTTTTTTGAACACAGCTTTTCAGTTTATCCTTATAAGGTAGAGGTTGTCTAGTCTTAGAAGTAACCACATAATATCTTCTTGATATCTATCTTTGTTGGTCTTGATGAATACTACTGATGATTTCTAAATGATTTCTCTAACTTGAAATCGCCTTTAACTATTCTAACCAGTAATGTTGTGAAATTATCATGGGATACTAATTTTCAGTTCTCATTTGATGAATTGAACAAAATTTTAACATCATCTGCAATTGTGATCTTACCTGATCATCGTAGTGGAGATGCCATGTTTCAGGATGCTTCTTGTGCATGTGTAGAATTCTTCCATATGTAAAATTACTATGTGATATATACGAATCTCATCAGCTTCGACCACATGATATGAATTTTCCAACTCATGATCTAGAGGTTGATAAATTTTTTATGCACTTAAATATTGGTGGCATGATATTATTGGGGATAGGTTCATGGAATTTTTTTATCATAACAGTTATGGTTACATATTTTCTCATAAGGACTTCAATCTCAGACAGACATGATGGGTAGAATAACTACAAAAATTTGATTTCAATATCGACTACACCCCAGGGAAGAGAAGTGTCATTGTATATGTTCTTTTTAGGAAACAACCATCGAATTTTGCACTCGAAGAAAAATAGGAGTTGAAAAATATAGGTATTTTCACTTAGTTTCTTTTGGATAATAACGAGGATTTTTAAAGTATTGGTCTGAGCAGTGTTTCCTTACAATAATCTCTCCTAAGTCTATGTAACATAGTCAGTAACAGGATTGTGAGTTTAGTCTAATTCATGGAATCCTATATGTTGGGGAGAGATTTTTTGGTAGGTCACTCTCTTCTGATGGTATGATCGACTTTCAAAAGTGGATTATTGCCACAAAATCTATTTGGAGTTTAGTGTTTTATAAGTATCATATCACTTCATGGATCTTTCATCTGGGAAAAATGAAGATGAATTATGGCATGATATAATGATTCTAGTGGCCGGGTATGAAGCATGGCATTGCAGATTATGTATCCCAATGTTTCACCTATCAAAAGATAATGGCAGAGCACTTGAAACACCATCATTTGATTAATCATATTCTAAATCTATAACCATCCATACTTTACATACATTGTTAACACTTCAAAATTGAAGCACACTTATTACAACATATGCCAAAACCACAAAAGACCGTATAGGTATAGTGTCTTTAGAAACTGGGAAACATAAACAACTGGTTCATAAATCTTCTACAGTGTCTCCCATTTATTACATCATATCTAGGGTCCCTTTTAAAATATTCTACTTAGTATCCATCTTCCTGACCTGGGGAAAAGAAAACATACAAAAAAGGGTGAGCTCAAATGCTCAGCAAGGTCAAATAAAGGAAATAAAAAGCATATCATATCTTTTTGAAAATATTAACCTGCAAAAGAGATCATAATATCTTAACATGGAAAAAATCATAGAAGTGAAAATAAGATCCCCGTAATCATAACATAAAACTTGAAACTTTGTGGCATGCACACATAATCATGGAAAATCATTTCTTGTTAGTCATGACTCATTGCCAAAACTATCATAGCGAACAAAGTCCATTTCTGAACCGAGTTCACTCCTCGTTTCAGTCCTGTATCACTGAACCGAAATAACCTTTCGTTCTGGCCATGTCTATCTCATGAGATATAATTCTTTACCCAATGCATTGGAGGGAGATATGAGTCCCACCTGTAACGCCCCGACCCCAGCTACCCAGAGCCAGTGCATTACTTCGTAACATTGGCATGATCACAAAAGATCAAGTCTCGAAAGACCGATTAGTTTAGTAGCCTTGGAAACACTAGATACATTCATAAGTGTTACATTACATCATAAAGTGAAAAACTAATAACAAAGTCTTCATATTCCACACTCATATCCTCTTCTAACAATCCCTGCAGGTCATTCATAAAATACTTCCTCACATCCTGGAAAATATTAAAACATTGAAAGGGGTGAGCTCAGATGCTCAGTAAGGATAACAATATTGTGGAAGCTTTCATAAATAAACATAAACATTTAAGGCAATGTATAACTAAAACAAAAGCCTTTTAAACTTGAACATCAACATAATATAGAAAAAGTAAAATGAGATCATGCCATTTACTTCTTCACATGGATATTCTACTGGTCGAATAATCACATGCAATATCAATAACCACTTTCATAATGATGGAATGCATAATGCAAGACTATCATAACCACGTAGCCAAGGCCTCGTGCCAAAACCACAAATAAGATTTTGTCAAGGCCTCGTGCCAAGACACTAGTTTGTCTCATGAGACCTGCCGATGCATCGAGGAGCTATAGCGGGCTCCACCCATCACTTATTAAGTCCAATGCATTCCTCATATGAATAGGTTTAAACATATCATAAACCATAACATAATCGTATCACATAAAACATGCATAAAGGAAACATAACATTTCCACATTTCAATCACAATATTTCAATACAACACATTAATATAATAAAAACGCTTTTAAAACCATTTTCAATACCAAAATAAAAAAAAGTTAAATCTTTGTATTTATTTTTAATTAAAAAAATGATGGCTTGTAGAGGAAGCCGAAACTCAAATAATGGTCACGGAGGTGGAGAAGTCGTTGTCGCCGCATAAGTACGAAAAGAAAAACATTCACTTTTTGTCTTTTAGAAAAATGCTTCGTATAAAAAGATTCCTTTTGAATAAACTTAAAAGTCAAAGGGGTTTATACACCGTATAAAAGAAAGTTGTGTATAAAACCAAATATGCCTCAATGAAAGGGGATTGAGACGAAGTCCTTAAAAAGATCATTTTTAAAATAAAATAGATCTATTATGTGTATTCACTATAGGTACACATAAAGAATACAAAATAAGAAATAATAATATCATGACATAATTTGAAAGTAGGAGATTAACCCAAATAATGGAAGTTGGGTTAAGAAATTCCCTTACCTTGCGTCTGACTTGACTCAACCGTTCTTTAACCTCCTGAATAATAAACTAGAGTTAATATCTACCTTATTAAGAACCATTTTAAATTTCATTATCCTTTTTATATCACTTATTACAATGTTGTGAACATTATGTAATTATTTAAGTTAATAACCGTCGTTTTGTCGATCTTTGGTAACTTGAGTCAACAATAAACTTCTTATAATTACAAGTTGTTCATGTGGTAGAATATCCATTATATCCAGAATTATATTCATGATTTAGATGTAATATATATCATATATATCCAGTATATACATTCATTTATAATATTACGTAACATTTAGAGGTAATAAATGAAATGCATCGTTCATGGAGATGGTAAGTCGTACGTACGCATGAACACTACTTTCATTTCAATTTCATATTTAATGGAACTAAATCATAATGATATAAATGTATAATATAATTCTAGTACAACATAGTGTATAATACCATTTACTCCATCCTTTATACATCCCACATATGGCATTAACGATTCAAATCACTTTGAGGGGGCGGTAGTCCGCACTTCCTAAAATGAAATTATCGCGTTTTACCCATAATGGAAATCATAAAGTATGCCATAAATGAGAAATACAGAAGCATAAGTAAAACATAAACATATTATATATCATATATAAAAATAGTGACATCTTAATGGCCACCTTTGAAGGTGTTATATGAGTGTTGAACAATCATCGTTTCGTGAGGCAGAAATTCGCCAACCACAGAAACCGTATGTTCTTTAACCATTAGATGTAGGTGTGTGTAAGTGTAGCTCGAATACTTATTATAACAACATCCTAGTACATTTAGGATACTGGTTTTGTTACAAAAGAAATGAATAAAAAGAGTTTAGGGGGTTGGAGAAGAAAAATAAAACAAAACAACATTAGAAAAGACATTACCTCAAAATCGGGTAACTCTTTTTGATTTGAGCCAAAGGCTTCCTTGGGAAGAGTTCTTCCCAAAGTAAGGCTTCTAGGAGTAAGAGGGGAAAGTTGGGAGAGTATTTGGGCAGAGGTTGGCCGAGCCAAATTGCTTGAAAGTGTAAATGAGGTGGGAGAGGTGGGGGCCTTTTATAAGTGGAGAGGAGGGGCACTTTTGGAAATATTGAAATGTTACATTATTTCACAATGCTTTTCAGATTCTAAAGGTCCCAAACTTATATAATTCGAGGATAAGATGATAAGGGTTCGAAATCTCCTCATACAATAGGCTTTGGACAAGTGTAATCCTTGGAGTTTTCATTATCTTCTCATTTTATTTAAATCGTTAAATAATGAGGTCATCGCTGCATCATAATGATGTCATAAATAATTTAATTTATTTAATGTCTAAAAATTATAAAAAAAATACTATGATGTAGGAAATCTTTTTATATTTCTAATGAATATTTATAGTCAAAATTTGGACTTGTGTAACCCCACTGAAAAACTGTTTTAGTAAAATAACTCATGTTTGTGTCAATTTAATTTTAACATTAAATAAATATATATTAATGTCATTTTCCAACTAAAGTGGCTCCATGGGGTCCCCAAGTTGACCAATTGGTTTTCTTGGTCGGCCATGACTCATCCAATAGGAGTAGTACAAGTGTCATTCTCATCTCATATTATTAAAACATTATTTGTACCATAAACTACACTAATTACCTCTAATCGCGATTAAGAACTTAAAAGTTACTATTCGCCAAAATATTATTTTTATCCCATTGAATCACATTTTACTTCTTAATTACAACCATGTATGTCGGATTTTTGAAAATCAAATCACAGAAGTGGTAATATTTCATTTAAATGAAAAATCAGTTATTTAACTACCACTTAGTGGTTTCACTATTCATCAAAAATTGAAGTTTTTCAGAACAAGGCCAAAATTTTACCCTAAGCTATGATTGATATTCCGAATTCAAAAATGATGTCTATTTTACAAAATTCCAAACATATAAGTTGCATTAATTAATTTTATAATTAATTCCCGCTGTTACGACAAATAGCGTGTTTTTAAGAAACAATTTATATCAAAAGATTGGCAATTGTTTATGTCCAATTTCAATGTTAAATTAATTCTAATGACCACCATTGGATAAAATGGTAAAAATATATTCTAATTATACCTTAAAACCACTAAATAGTATAATTTATCACAATAAATTATTTTGATTAAAAATGTTGTTTTAAAGTATTTTTCACTATTCATAAAAAATTAGAAGTTCTCAGAAAAATACCAAAAATTCAAAATAGGCTAATTTCGATATTCCGAATCCAAAAATGAAGTCCATTTTGAAATATAAAATTTCTATAATTTTAAAAAGTGGTTATTACTATTCATAACGGCTACTTTGATTAGTCGCGGTGTTTTAGAACTCGAAGTTGCGTACAATGCAAGCTATTGCATTATTGAATGAGAAGCGTATCGTGGAAGCTCGGGGTGTTACATTCTCCCCTCCATCAATTAATTGCGTCCTCGCAATTTGAAATTTTTCTTTGAAAATAAAAGGTTGAAAAGAGAAAATACCTTTGAGGAAAACCCACATCGGAAATAAGGTTAATAAATATATAACATTAAAAGAAAGCAGGATAAGTACAAAGGTCACCCGATATAGCCCATTCTAGGATTATATGAAAATATGGATATGGAGGAGAAACAAACCATCAAGGTCTGATGGAGGGTTATAGAAAACAGGATTAGGAGAAAGTTTAACCACAAGAAAATCACAAACTTGTGATTGGTTAAACGGTCAATGAATCCCCAGTTGGAAAAGTTAACCGACAAAATTTTTGTTTTAAGTTACCTTTTATAATGTTGAGGAATTTATTTAGGAGATTTACTAAGAACTTAAGGGAATATACATACTTGTTATGTATACTTTCATTCGTTAATAAATTTTTACCACAATCCCAACTTTTACTCCAAATGGTAACGGAACTCAAAAATATTCTATTTATCCTAATTGTATAAGGTTCAAAATGTTAACACATACCATTTAGATTAGTAAAACTATTTTGTAATAACCAGGGACTTCCTGTAGGCTAGTGGTAGGAAATAAAGGCTTGCCGCACTATGGTTGTGGGTTCGATTCCTGCAGCTTTGTCCGACGCGACGGGTTATTCCCCACCATGCAGGTTGTCCTTTTTCCTAAAACTATAGTATTATAATATTCCAAAAATAATCTTCAGAAATTCTTTAACCTTAAACAATACTATCCATGGTTCAACTTAATCCATTCCAACCATAATAGTTATCCAAAATACCTCCGTCCAGACTTTCTCTAAAAGGTCTCTAAATTCCAAAATCAATTGTAACATCAGATTCCCCAAACAAAGAAAAGTTTCTCTTATTGTCACATACTAAAAATATGATTAACTTAATCATATTAAAACCTTACTGAAATCAACAAGTACTGCAGTACAATCCATATATATATATCACATTATTCTTATAACCAGAATATAATCCTTGAGTCCAAAAGCACGAATACATTAATTATTCCGCTTCAACTGTAGTCACAGCATAAGATTGGCCTTGATCACTTGGATTTTTCTGAGGTAAGTTTCCTTGACGCTTAGGACATTCATTTTCATAATGCCCTGTTTCCCTAAAATTGTAGCATTCAACTTTGACAGCCTCTTTCTTTCCCATGCAATCACGAGCCTGGTGACCCTTTTCTCCACATTTATAACAAACTCCCATTCCTTTTAGGCAAGTACCAGGGTGATTCTTCCCACAATTATCACATAATGGAAAATCCTTCTTTCCCTTTTTCCCTTTATCTGTCTCTTGTTCCACCGTTCTCTTCTTCTCTTGCTTTACTTTGTTGTCATAAGACTTAGAGAATTCCTTTTCTGTCTTGATAGCACACGAGACAATATCTTCGTATGATGAAAAGTATTGTGATACTAAAGCTCGACGGAGAAATGGTTTTAACCCATCAAAGAAATGATCAATCTTACTCCTTGGGTTACGTATATAATCGGCAGCATGCCTCGCTAACCTTGTAAAGTTAGCCTCATACTTTGCGACATTCTCATCCTCCTTCTGCCTCAAACTCAGAAATTGCCTTTCCATATCTGCTCGATGGTCACGAGGAAAATATTTTTCTAAGAAAAGCTCTTTGAACTCCTGCCATTCCATGTTTGTTAATTCATCATCTTCCTTTGTTTTTTGAATTAGTGACCACCATTGATCGGAATCTCCAGTGAGGCAGTAAACTGCCATGATAACTTTCTCCCTTTCACTACTCCCCAAGGCTTGGAATATTTTCCCTAAGGAATTTATCCATTACTCAGCTACTATAGGATTTGTACTCCCATTGAAGGTTGGTGGTTGTTGCCTCATGAAACGGTCTAGCATTGATCCTCCACGTTGCGGATCAGGGTGCTCCATACAAGTAAGGTTGTTATTCATAACCTGCGTGAGATCCCAGTACGATGAAAAGCTGATCAGCACCAGTTGTATCTCCAGATCCACAATAATTATCTTGAGCAGGAGGGAAATCCCTACACGGAGTGCGTGCATTGATACGGTTTCCATTCCTTCCACTAGGCGCCATTTCTAAACAATGTCATAAACTAGATTAGTTTATGAATCAAAATACATAATTCCATACTTGTTAAACACTTTACATAAATTGGACTATTTATGGATATAATCCATAATCATAAAAAGAAATGTTTTATTTGAGGAAGTATGTACTCATAACCCTTCATAGTGGTTTGTAAATAAAATGAGAATTATCATAAGCATATCCCCCGGGAGTGTCATAACCAAGAGTGCAGCAAGGCCCGTTGTCATGCACCAGTTCCCGTTCGAGTCTAGCTCAAAGCGGTGTTTTCGGGTTTTACCCCTAGGTACATCTATGCCAGAGCCGCCTCTACCTGCTCGTATCCAGACAGGGATGTATTGCTCAGAAAACTCATAACATCTCTATAATACCAAAATTCTAGGAATTTCTTCTATACTAATCCCCAAAGTCTATCTTTGGGCTATGTGCTCTAATCAGAGTTTGTCTAAATCTAGCTTCCAAGGTTTGTACTAAACTGCCTCTGATACCAACTGTAACACCCCGACCCCAGCTACCCAGAGCCGGTGCATTACTTCATAACATTGGCATGATCACAAAAGATCAAGTCTCGAAAGACCGATTAGTTTAGTAGCCTTGGAAACACTAGATACATTCATAAGTGTTACATTACATCATAAAGTGAAAAACTAATAACAAGGTCTTCATAGTCCACACTCATATCCTCTTCTGACAATCCCTGCAGGTCATTCATAAAATACTTCCTCACATCCTAGAAAATATTAAAACATTGAAAGGGGTGAGCTCAGATGCTCAGTAAGGATAACAATATTGCGGAAGCTTTCATAAATAAACATAAACATTTAAGGCAATGTATAACTAAAAAAAGCCTTTTAAACTTGAACATCAACATAATATGGCAAAAGTAAAATGAGATCATGCCATTTACTTCTTCACATGGATATTCTACTGGTCGAATAATCACATGCAATATCAATAACAACTTTCATAATGATGGAATGCATAATGCCAGACTATCATAACCACGTAGCCAAGGCCTCGTGCCAAGACCACAAATAAGATTTTGTCAAGGCATCGTGCCAAGACACTAGTTTGTCTCATGAGACCTGCCGATGCATCGAGGAGCTATAGCGGGCTCCACCCGTCACTTATTAAGTCCAATGCATTCCTCATATGAATAGGTTTAAACATATCATAAACCATAACATAATCGTATCACATAAAACATGCATAAAGGAAACATAACATTTCCACATTTCAATCACAAGATTTCAATACAACACATTGATATAATAAAAATGCTTTTAAAACCATTTTCAATACCAAAATAAAAAAAAGTTAAAACTTTGTATTTATTTTTCATTAAAAAAATGATGGCTTGTAGAGGAAGCCGAAACTCAAATAATGGTCACGGCGGTGGAGAAGTCGTTGTCGCCGCATACGTACAGAAAGAAAAACATTCCCTTTTTGTCTTTTAGTAAAATGCTTCGTATAAAAAGATTCATTTTGAATAAACATAAAAGTCAAAGGGGTTTATACACCGTATAAAAGAAAGTTGTGTATAAAACCAAATATGCCTCAATGAAAGGGGATTGAGACGAAGTCCTTAAAAAGATCATTTTTAAAATAAAATAGATCTATTATGTGTATTCACTATAGGTACACATAAAGAATACAAAATAATAAATAATAATATCATGACATAATTTGAAAGTAGGAGATTAACCCAAATAATGGAAGTTGGGTTAAGAAATTCCCTTACATTGCGTCCGACTTGACTCAACCATTCTTTAACCTCCTGAATAATAAACTAGAGTTAATATCTACCTTATTAAGAACCATTTTAAATTTCATTATCCTTTTTATATCACTTATTACAATGTTATGAACATTATGTAATTATTTAAGTTAATAACGGTCGTTTTGTCGATCTTTGGTAACTTGAGTCAACAATAAACTTCTTATAATTACAAGTTGTTCATGTGGTAGAATATCCATTATATCCAGAATTATATTCATGATTTATATGTCATATATATCTTATATATCCAGTATATACATTCATTTATAATATTACGTAACATTTAGAGGTAAGAAATGAAATGCAGCGTTCATGGAGACGGTAAGCCGTACGTACGCATGAACGCTACTTTCATTTCAATTTCATATTTAATGGAACTAAATCATAATGATATAAATGTATAATATAATTCCAGTATAACATAGTGTATAATACCATTTACTCCATCCTTTATACATCCCACATATGGCATTAACGATTCAAATCACTTTGAGGGGGCGGTAGTCCGCACCTCCTAAAATGAAATTATCGCGTTTTACCCATAATGGAAATAATAAAGTATGCCATAAATGAGAAATAAAGAAGCATAAGTAAAACATAAACATATTATATATAATATATAAAAATAGTGACATCTTAATGGCCACCTTTGAAGGTGTTATATGAGTGTTGAACAATCATCGTTCCGTGAGGCAGAAATTCACCATCCACAGAAACCGTATGTTCTTTAACCATTAAGTGTAGGTGTGTGTAAGTGTAGCTCGAATAATTCTTATAACAACATCCTAGTATATTTAGGATACTGTTTTTGTTACAAAATAAATGAATAATAAGAGTTTAGGGGGTTGGAGAAGAAAAATAAAACAAAACAACATTAGAAAAGACATTACCTCAAAATCGGGTAACTCTTTTTGATTTGAGCCAAACGCTTCCTTGGGAAGAGTTCTGCCCAATGTAAGGCTTCTAGGAGTAAGAGGGGGATGTTGGGAGAGTATTTGGGCAGAGTTTGGCCGAGCCAAATGGCTTGAAAGTGTAAATGAGGTGGGAGAGGTGGGGGCCTTTTATAAGTGGAGAGGAGGGGCACTTTTGGAAAGATTGAAATGTTACATTATTTCACAATGCTTTTCGGATTCTAACGGTCCCACACTTATATAATTAGAGGATAAGATGATAAGGGTTCTAAATCTCCTCATACAATAGGCTTTGGACAAGTTTAAGCCTTGGATGTTTCATTATCTTCTCATTTTATTCAAATCGGTAAATAATGAGGTCATCGCTGCATCATAATGATGTCATAAATAATTTAATTTATTTAATGTCTAAAAATTATAAAAAAAATACTATGATATAGGAAATCCTTTTAGATTTCTAATGAATATTTATAGTCAAAATTTGGACTTGTGTAACTCCACTTAAAAATTGTTTTAGTAAAATAACTCATGTTTGTGTCAATTTAATTTTAACATTAAATAAATATATATTAATGTCATTTTCCAACTAAAGTGGCTCCATGGGGTCCCCAAGTTGACCAATGGGTTTTATTGGTCGGCCATGACTCATCCAATAGGAGTAGGAGAAGTTTCATGCTCATCTCGAATTATTAAAACATTATTTGTACCTTAAACCACACTAATTACCTCTAATCGCGATTAAGAACTTAAAAGTTACTATTCACCAAAAAATTATTTTAATCCCATTGAACCACATTTTACTTCTTAATTACAACCATGTATGTCGGATTTTTGAAAATCAAATCACAGAAGTGGTAATATTTCATTTAAATGAAAAATCTGTTATTTAACTACCACTTAGTGGTTTCACTATTCATCAAAAATTGAAGTTTTTCAGAACAAGGCCAAAATTTTACCCTAAGCTATAATTGATATTCCAAATTCAAAAATGATATCTATTTTACAAAATTCGAAACATATAAGTTGCATTAATTAATTTTATAATTAATTCCCGCTGTTACGACAAATAGCGTGTTTTTAAGAAACAATTTATATCAAAAGATTGGCAATTGTTTATGTCCAATTTCAATGTTAAATTAATTCTAATGACCACCAATGGATAAAATGGTAAAAATATATTCAAATTATACCTTAAAACCACTAAATAGTATAATTTATCACAATAAATTATTTTGATTAAAAAAGTTGTTTTAAAGTATTTTTCACTATTCATAAAAAATTAGAAGTTCTCAGAAAAATACCAAAAATTCGACATAGGCTAATTTCGATATTCCGAATCCCAAAATGAAGTCCATTTTGAAATATAAAATTTCTATAATTTTAAAAAGTGGTTATTACTGTTCATAACGGCTACTTTGATTAGTCGCGGTGTTTTAGAACTCGAAGTTGCGTACAATGCAAGCTATTGCATTATTGAATGAGAAGCGTATCGTGGAAGCTCGGGGGTGTTACACCACCCATCTTATAATGAATTCTTTCTTATGTGTGCCACATAATCAAAAATCATACATCATCGCATAACACAGGTAACAAAAATGGGATTCTTGAAACATCATGACATCATAAAACAAATCATATAAGGTAAATGACTTCATAAAAATAATTCCCTCACAACATAATAAAATAAATGTAATAATAGGGATAAAAACATAACCCTTTATTATCTTAGATGGAAAATAATTTTGATAAAACACTTGAACTCCATTCTTTAGAGAAATATCCTTTCTTCTTCAAAAACACTTTTCTTTTCTTAACATGTCATACAATTATAAAATAAAATAAGTAGATTAAAAATAAACATGAAAACTTGTAAGGGAAGATTCTTGGAAATAATGTTTTAAAAATCCATTCATGCCGTATAAGTTAAAAAAACATTCTTCGTACTTTTGTCAGAAAAGTCAAAAAGTACCTCGTACGAAAAAAACGACAAAAGATTCCTTTCATATTCATTACTAAAAACTCACCGAAGGGTAAAATTGGATTTAAACAATTGTAGGTGGATGGAAATAATATTACATATTGAGGAAACATGGATGTGGATGATAAAATACAACCTAGTAAATGCCAATGTATAAACAATCTCGGATAAAAATGAGATTGTGATATTTCCCTTACCTTAGGTCCGATTTGCTTTTTACGTGTCCGAAGCTCCTGTATAATCGTTTAAATAATGTTATTAACTTATTAAAGAATCATACATATTGATATGATATCATATATGGTCATATTCTTAGCTTCTTATTAGTAATATTTCATTGTTACTTGTTACTCGGGTCTTTATTGCCTTTTGTTCTCATGCATGTTTTGCCGAATAAATTCTTATTCTTCTTTTACGTTTATAGATACCTTATATCCAGAATGGTATTAGTGTAACTTATATCATATTTATTCATTCAATTCATTTATATAATTACTATGTAATGAGGATCATGTAGAACGAGTCGCATCACATCGTGGAGACGGTATTCCGTACGTACGCACGAGTGATGATATCGTTCCTATGATCGTGAAATTGTATTGGAGTGTATGTATACTATTTAAGAATCAATATCACTTTTTAATAGTAATATATTGTCATTATTTACACCATTATACCCATCCAAGTAAGGTGGTGGTGGAAAATAGATTACACCATGGCGTGGAGACTGTGTTCCGTACGTACGCACGCGCGGTGATTTCATTTTTCCGTAGGATGGATAGAAGGTGAATTACGGTTGTTTCATATTTATAATAACATATCAGTATGTTTTTAATACTGATGTTATTAATTTATCATGAAACAACTAAAGAAGACGAAGTTGAAGAAGAAATAAATTGAAAAGATCGGTAATGGATATTACCTCTTCTTTTAAACGCCTCTTTGAATCCTCCACATAGGGAACTAAGATTTGTCTTTGAAGAAGACCAGGACCACTAAAATTATTCTAGGGAAGTGGAGAAGGGATTTTGGCAGGGGTTTGCCAAGCTTGAGTGCTCAAATTGGTGTGAGGAGGAGGGGGAGGAGGTACCCTTTTATAAGGGAGGAGAGGGGCACCTTAGGAATATCTCAAAATATTATTTTATATTATAGTCAAAATCGGTTTATAATGGTTCCAAAGGGTCTTATTTCGAAGTTAAAGTGGGGATGGGTCTAAATCCTATCATCCAATAGGATTTAGACAAGTTTAGGTTATTATTTTAACCTTATCAATTAGATTTAACTCTAAGTTAAATAATTTAACTTTTACCGTGTCTTTTTGTTTTCTTACACTATATGGTTAATACACTTACTATAACATGCCAAACGAACCCCAAGTTGTTTATTATTACTATATATATATCCTTATCTAAGTAATTTGGCCAAATCATAGATTTTTAGGTATAATATAACAATTAATAATATAATATTTGATTTAAAAACTATTTTGTGTCAATTTTGACACTATTTGATATATGATTTTTTGTGAAAGTCATAACAGAATTATATGTTCGAACCAAGTTGATTAAATAAACAACAATATATCATAGTAACCTATAAAATTAGTGTAATTCATAAAAAGTCTCCAATTACATTTATTTGGGCATTTATAACATCAATTATGTTAACATTTCCTTAAAAGGGTAATTACTGAATCATCGTTGTGTCATAAATAAATTAATTTATCTAAAGTCTAAAATTATAAATAAAAAATAATTATGTAGGAAATCATTTTATCTTTCTAATGAATATTTATATCTAATTTATCTTATATATAAACCCATATTAAAATTTTTTTAGTTATTAAACTTTGATTATAACTATTTTAACTATTCATTAAATAAAATAATATTAAATGTCATAATCTAATCCAAGTGGACCTAAATGGTCATATTATATTCATAAGGTTGTTTTTGGTCGAATTACACTTATCCAATAGAATTAGGACATGTGTTAGGGTAATAGTAATATCATATTTACCCTTAGTTACCCTATTTACTATTAACCGCGGTAAAAAAAGTAAAAAGTTACTATTCACCAAAAAATTATTTTTATCTCATTGAACCACATTTTACTTACTGATATCAACCGTGTCTGTCGGATTTTCGAAATTCCATTCACAGAAGCGGTAAAATTATGTTTTATGCAAAATTCATTATTTAACCTACCACTTAGTGGTTTCACTATTCATCAAAAATTGAATGTTTTCAGAAAAAAACCAATATTTCACCCTAGTCTAATTTCTGTATTCCGAATCCAAAAATGAAGTCCATTTTGAAAGATAAAATTTCAAAAAGTGGTTATTACTATTCATAACGGCTATTTTAAATAATTTTTTAATAGCATATCGTCGTTTAATGAAACTCGGTATTGCGTACAACGCAAGCTATCGAGGAAGGTCGTGATTGCGTGTAAAGTAAGCCAAGCTAGTATGTAGTGAATGATTCCTTTGATAAAAACAAAATATTACTCATAAAAACTTCGGGTGTTACATTCTACCCCCCTTAAAGAGAATTTCGCCCTCGAAATTCGTCACTTTATAACAAACAGATGAGGATACTTCTCCCTCATCATATCCTCAAGCTCTCATGTAGCTTCTTCAAGTAGGTGGTTCCTCCATAAAACTTTAACCAATCGAGTGGTCTTGTTTCATAGGACTTTTTCGCTACGATCCAGAATCTCTATCGGTTATTCTTCATAAGAAGGATCTTGCTCCAGCGGTACAACTTCTGAGCTGAGTACATGTGAAGGATCAGGTATGTACTTTCTCAGGAGAGATACATGGAACACATCGTGAACTTGAGAGAGATTCGGTGGAAGCGCCAATCGGTAAGCTACCTTTCCAACACGATCCAGTATTTCGAAAGGACCGATATATCTAGGGCTCAACTTCCCATTCTTTCCAAATCTCATAACCTTTTTCTAGGGAGATATTCGTAAGGACACTTTATCACCCACTTCAAACTCTAGGTCTTTTCTTCGGTTGTGGGCATAACTTTTCTATCGACTCTGAGTTGCTCTTATGTGTTGTTGAATAGATCTGACCTTTTCTGCCATTTCATCAACGAGATCAGGTCCTAATAGCTTTCTTTCCCCAACTTCATCCCAGCAAGTTAGAGTCCTGAATTTCTTTCCATAGAGACCTTCATAAGGAGCCATCTGAATACTGGAGTGAAAGCTATTATTATATGAAAATTCCACCAAAGGTAGGTGTTGATCCCAACCTCCTTTGAAATCCATAGAGGAAGCTCTCAACATATCTTCTAGGGTTTGAATTGTTCTCTCAGACTGACCGTCTGTCTGAGGATGATAAGCAGTGCTGAAACTCAACTCTGTATCCAAAGTATGCAGAAGACTTCGCCAGAACATCGAGGTAAATCTCGGATCCCGATCAGATATAATAGAAAGTGGTACTCCATGCAATCTTACCACTTCCTTTACATATATCCTGGAAAGATGATCTAGAGAGAAATCCTCTCTAATAGCAATGAAGTGTGCAGACTTTGTAAGACGATCAACTATGACCCAGATAGCATTATTGCATTTGGATGTTTTAGGAAGTCCTGTGACAAAGTCCATAGTGATGTTTTCCCATTTCCATTCGTGTATGGGTAATGGTTGTAACATCCCCTTAGACTTCTGTCTCTCAGCTTTAACTTGTTGACAAACCAAGCATCGAGAGACATATTCAACAACATCTCTTTTCAAGCCATCCCACCAGAAGTACTCTTTCAGATCCCTATACATCTACGTGCTTCCAGGATGAATAGAGAATGAAGAACTATGAGCCTCATCCAGCAGCTCCTTCTTTAATTCGGGGATGGGAGGAACACAAACCCGATTCCTGAACATTATTATCCCATCACAATCAAGGTTGAATTCAGGAACATTTCTCACCTTCTTTTGTAACTCTACATCTTCTTTCTGTGCCTCTTTAATCTTCACATGTATAGATGATTGAACATTCATTTGAGAAAGATAAGATTTTTCCCCTTCCATTATAATTCCAAGATCCATCCTTTGTAAATCCATAAATATTGGATCTTTTGTGATCCTCATCATGGATAAACTAGCATGGTTTTGTCGACTTAATGCATCTGCCACCTTGTTTGCTTTCCCAGGGTGGTAATAGATTGAGCAGTCATAATCCTTAATCAGCTCCAACCATCTTCTTTGACGCATTTTCAGCTCCTTTTGTGTGAAAATATACTTTAAATGTTTATGATCAGTATAAATATCACACCTTTCACCACAAAGGTAATGCCTCCAAATATTTAATGCAAAGATTACCGCAGCTAACTCCAAATCATGTGTTGGGTAATTTTGCTCATGGATTTTCAACTGTCGTGAGGCATAAGCTATCACCATATCATTTTTCATAAGAACACACCCCAATCCCTTCTTGGATGCATCACTGTAGATCACAAACCTTTCTCCACTACAAGGCAGTGTGAGCACAGGTGCACTGGATAACCTTCTTTTCAACTCCTTGAAATTCTCTTCACATTCCTCTGTCCAAACAAACATAACTCCTTTCCGAGTCAACTTGGTGAGTGGATTAGATAATCATGAAAAATCTTTTACAAAACGTCGATAATATCCACACAAACCAAGAAAACTTCGGATCTCAGTTACTGTTGTTGGTCTCGAACATCTTTCGATAACCTCTTTTTTTGCTGGATCCACAGAAATCCCCTCTTTTGAGATTATGTGTCCTAAAAATGCAACTTTTTGAAGCCAAAATTCACAATTGGTAAATTTGGCATAAATCTTCTCCTTTCTCAGGGTCTTCAATATAATTCTCAAGTAATATTCATGCTCTTCCTTTCTCTTTGAATAGACAAGAATATCATCTATAAAGACTACCACAAATTGATCAAGATAGTCTCTAAAGACTCTATTCATAAGATCCATGAAGATAGCAGGGGAATTAGTAAGACCAAATGGAATCACTATAAATTCATAGTGTCCATACCTTGTACGGAAAGCCATCTTTGGTATATCCTCCCTTTTAACCCTTAATTGATGATACCCTGAACGAAGATCAATCTTGGAAAAGTATTGAGCTCCGCGTAGTTGGTCAAATAAGTCATCAATGCATGGGAGAGGATATTTGTTCATGATAGTGATCTTGTAAAGTTCTCGATAATCAATACAGAGTCTCATTGATCCATCTTTCTTCTTAACAAATAGAACAGGTGCTCCGCAAGGTGACGCACTAGGGCGTATGAATCCCTTATCAAGATTCTCTTAGAGTTGCTTCTTCAATTCCTGCAACTCAATTGGGGCCATTCTATAAGGTGTCTTTGAAATAGGAAAAGCACCTGATACGAGTTCTATTGAAAACTCAACTTCATGATTTGGTGGAAGACCCAATAATTCCTCCGGAAAGACATCATCAAACTCCCGTACGATGGGAATGTTCTTAATTGTGAGTTTCTCACCAACCATTGGAGATAAATAACCTTCATTTAGTGGAATCAAGACCCATAAGATGGAAGGAATTTCCACTGGAAGGTTATATTCATACTTTCATCGATAGACGATCATAGATTGATCTGGAATATAAAATGTGACTTCCCTTCTTTGGCAATTGATATGAGCTCCATGTAGAGAAAGCCAATCCATGCCAAGAATCACATCTAATTCCACTATAGGATGGATCACAAGATTTGCAGGAAGCACTTTCCCGCAAACTTCAATCGGAGAAGAATTATAAACTTTTGATGCGATTGTTGTGCCATTAGGTGTTCTCACAGCTAACTCAACATCTAATTGTTGGGGTAATACGGTGATACCCATAGAAAATTTTTTCATAAATAAAAGAGTGGGTGGATCCAAAATCATATAAAAACATTTGCTACTTTAGAGTGGATGGTAAGTGTACCTTTCACCACATCGTTATCGTACTCCACGTCGCTAATAGAAATTGCATGTGACTTTCCTTTGTCTTTAGCCATAAGAGTTTGTTGACGTCGACCATCATCATCAACCCTTGGATTTGGGAATTGATTGGCATAATGCCACATCTCCTTGCACTTGAAACATTGAAGTGTAGTAGGTTCATTCTGTGCATCCCTTCCTTTGTTTGCATCATTAGACATCTTCTTCCCATCATTGCGGCATTCAAATGCCCGATGACCCTCTTTCCCACATTTGAAAGATTTACTTGTCCCTTTAAGACAACTCCCTCCATGTTTCTTTCCACACATTGTGCATAAGGGAAAGTTCATCTTCTTTTCAGTGTGCTCATTAGATTTTCCTTTGAATTCCATTTTCCTATTCTTATCAAACCCATATGATTGATGTGTTACTCCAATCTCCATCTCAACTTTGAGAGCACATCGAACGATTTCCTCATAGCTATTGAAGTTCCTTATGGCTAATGCCCTTCGAAGACTTGGTTTTAAGCCACTAAAGAATCGATCGATCTTACTCTCAGGTTGGATAATAATACCAGAAGCGTACCTTGCAATTCATGTAAAATTTACTTCATAGGTACCAACAGATTTATCATCCTTTTTCATCAGTTCAAGAAACTCTTTCTCCATCTTTGTTCGGAGAATACGAGGGAAGTATTCATTGAAAAATAAGTTCTTGAACTCGTCCAATTCCATGGACTCAATTTCATCCCTTTGCCTCGTATTCTTAATAAGATTCCACCATTGATCAGCATCACCTTCCAAACGATACACCGCTAAGATGACTTTATCATGCTCAGAACATTGAAGAAATGAAAATATCATTTCAGTAGTACTAATCCATTGTTCATCAACTAATGGATCAGTAGACCCGCTGAATGAACATGGACGCTGTCTCATGAAGGATTCAACAGAATGTTGCTCCTTCCTTCGCTCGTTTGGAAATCCTGCATGATTCATAGCTTGAGAAAGTTGTGTGAGCATGGCTATAAGATTTTACATTCCATCTCCCATAACGTTTGGTTGCTCAGGGGGACAATCATTGCATTGCCCGTCACATTCCGTATTAACACGGTTCCTCCGGGTTCCAACCATTGACTAAAACCAAGAAGAATAGTGTGAGCAACACTAATTATAATAGGAAAACTATAACGACCCATACTTTACATACATTGTTAATACTTAAAAATTGAAGTACGCTTATTACAACATATGCCAAAACCAAAAAGGACTGTATAGGTATAGTGTCTTTAGAAACTGGGAAACATAAACAACTGGTTCAAAAATCTTCTACAGTGTCTCCCATTTATTTCATCATATCTAGGGTCCCTTTTAACATATTCTACTTAATATCCATCTTCCTGACCTGGGGAAAAGAAAACATACAAAAAAGGGTGAGCTCAAATGCTCAGCAAGGGAAAATAAAGGAAATAAAAATCATATCATATCTTTTTGAAAATCATAACCTGCAAAAGATATCATAATATCTTAACATGGAATAAATCATAGAAGTGAAAAATGAGATCCCCATAATCATAACATAAAACTTGAATCTTTGTAGCATGCACACATAATCAAGGAAAATCATTTCTTGTTAGTCATGACTCATTGCCGGGACTATCTTAGCGGACAAAGTCCATTTCTGAACCAAGTTCACTCCTCATTTCAGTACTGTATCACTTAACCGAAATAACCTTCCATTCCAGCCATGTCTATCTCATGAAATATAAATCTTTACCCAATGCATTGGAGGGAGATATAGGTCCCACCCATCTTATAATGAATCCTTTCTTATGTGTGCCACATAATCATAAATCATACATCATCGCATAACACATGTAACAAAAATGGGATTCTTGAAACATCATGACATCATAAAAAAAATCATATAAGGTAAATGACTTCATAAAAATAATTCCCTCACAACATAATCAAATAAATATAATAATAGGGATAAAAACAGAACCCTTTATTATATTATATGGAAAATAATTTTGATAAAACACTTGAACTCCATTCTTGAGGAAAATATCCTTTCTTCTTCAAAAACACTTTTCTTTTCTTAACATGTCATACAATTATAAACTAAAAGAAGTTAATTAAAAATAAACTTGAAAACTTGTAAAGGAAGCTTCTTGTAAATAATGTTTTAAAAATCCATTCATGCCGTATAAGTTAAAAAAACATTCTTCGTACACTTTTCAGAAAAGTCAAAAAGTACCTCGTACGAAAAAACGACAAAAGATTACTTTCATATTCTTTACTAAAAACTCACCGAAGGGTAAAATTGGATTTAAACAATTGTAGGTGGATGGAAATAATATTACATATTGAGGAAACATGGATGTGGATGATAAAATACACCCCAGTAAATGCCAAAGTATAAACAATCTCGGATAAAAATGAGATTGTGATATTTCCCTTACCTTAGGTCCGATTTGCTTTGTACGTGTCCGAAGCTCCTGTATAATGGTTTAAATAATGTTATTGACTTATTAAAGAATAATACATATTGATATGATATCATATATGGTCATATTCTTAGCTTCTTATTAGTAATATTTCATTGTTACTTGTTACTCGGGTCTTTATTGCCTTTTGTTCTTATGCATGTTTTGCCGAATAAATTCTTATTCTTATTTTAAGGTTATAGATACCTTATATACAGAATGGTATTAGTGTAACATATATCATATTTATTCATTCAATTCATTTATGTAATTACTATGTAATGATGATCGTGTAGAATGAGTCGCATCACATCGTGGAGACGGTATTCCGTACGTACGCACGAGTGATGATATCATTCCTATGATCGTGAAATTGTATTGGAGTGTATGTATACTACTTCAAAATCAATATCACTTTTTAATAGTCATATATAGTGATTATTTACACCATTATACCCATCCAAGTAAGGTGGTGTTGGAAAATAGATTACACCACGGCGTGGAGACGGTATTCCGTACATACGCACGCGCGGTGATTTCATTTTTCCGTAGGATGGATAGAAGGTGAATTAGGGTTGTTTCATATTTATAATAACATATCAGTATGTAAGTAATACTTATGTTATTACTTTATCATGAAACAACTAAATAAGAAGAAGTTGAAGAACAAAGAAATTGAAAAGATCGGTAATGGATATTACCTCTTCTTTTAAACTCCTCTTTGAATCCTCCACTTAGGGAACTAAGATTGGTCTTTGAAGAAGACAAGGACCTCTAGGATTATTCTAGGGAAGTGGAGAAGGGATTTTGGCAGGGGTTTTCCGAGCTTGAGTGCTCAAATTGGTGTGAGGAGGAGGGGGAGGAGGTGCCCTTTTATAAGGGAGGAGAGGGTCACCTTAGGAATATCTCAAAATATTATTTTATATTAAAGTCAAAATCGGTTTATAATGGTTCCAAAGGGTCTTATTTAGAAGGTAAAGTGGGGATGGGTCGAAATCCTATCAACCAATAGGATTTAGAAAAGTTTAGGTTTTTATTTTAACCTTATCAATTACATTTAACTCTAAGTTAAATAATTTAATGTTTACCGTGTCTTTTTGTTTTCTTACACTATATGGTTAATACACTTACGATAACATGCCAAACGAACCCCAAGTTGTTTATTATTAATATATATATCTTTATATATGTCATCTGGCCGAACCTTAGATTTTTAGGTATAAAATAACAATTAATAATATTTTATTTTATTTAAAAACTATTTTGTTTCAATTTTGACACTATTTGATATATGATTTTTTGTGAAAGTCATAACAGAATTATATGTTCGAACCAAGAAGCTTAAATCAACTCTAATATATCATAGTAACCTAGAATATTATTGGAATTCATAAAAAGTCTCAAATTACATTTATTTGGTCATTTATAACATCAATTATGTTAACATTTCCTTAAAAGGGTAATTACTGCATCATCGTTGTGTCATAAATAAATTAATTTATCTAAAGTCTAAAAATTATAAATAAAATATAATTAGGTAGAAAATCTTTTTAGCTTTCTAATTAATATTTATAATCTAATTTATCTTATGTATAAACCCATATTACAAATGTTTTAGTTATTAAACTATGATTTTAACTATTTTAACTATTCATTAAATAAAATAATATTAAATGTCATAATCTAATCCAAGTGGACCTAAATGGTCATATTATATTCATAAGGTTGTTTTTGGTCGAATTACACTTATCCAATAGAATTAGGACATGTGTTAGGGTAATAGTAATATCATATTTACCCTTAGATACCCTATTTACTATTAACCGCGGTAAAAAAAAAACTAAAAAGTTACTATTCACCAAAAAATTATTTTTATCTCATTAAACCACATTTTAGTTACTGATATCAACCGTGTCTGTCGGATTTTCGAAATTCCATTTACAGAAGCGGTAAAATTAAGTTTTATGCAAAATTCAGTTTTTAACCTACCACTTAGTGGTTTCACTATTTATCAAAAATTGAAAGTTTTCAGAAAAAAACCAAAATTTCACCCTAGGCTAATTTCGGTATTCCGAATCCAAAAATGAAGTCCATTTTGAAAGATAAAATTTAAAAAAGTGGTTATTACTATTCATAACGGATATTTTAAATAATATTTTAATAGCATATCATCGTTTAGTGAAACTCGGTATTGCGTACAACGCAAGCTATCGAGGAAGGTCACGATTGCATGTAAAGTAAGCCAAGCTAGTATGTAGTGAAATATTCCTTTGATAAAAACAAAATATTACTCATAAAAATTTTGGGTGTTACAAAAACCACATGATCAAAAATTAAATTTCACACTTAAGGTCTTATCCTAGGGTATTTATGGCCATTTCTAAAACACTAAGATTGTGTTCTGTGCTTAGAATTATCCTTAGGGTTCTTACGAAGGCTTTCGCATCCTAGTTTCCAAAGGTTGACTATACCTTTCCTCTGATACCAACTACAATGACCCATACTTTACATACATTGTTAATACTTCAAAATTGAAGCACACTTATTACAACATATGCCAAAACCACAAAGGACCGTATAGGTATAGTGTCTTTAGAAACTCGGAAACATAAACAACTGGTTCAAAATCTTCTACAGTGTCTCCCATTTATTTCATTATATCTAGGGTACCTTTTAACATATTCTACTTAATATCCATCTTCCTGACCTGGGGAAAAGAAAACATACAAAAAAGGGTGAGCTCAAATGCTCAGCAAGGGCAAATAAAGGAAATAAAAATCATATCATAACTTTTTGAAAATCATAACCTGCAAAAGAGATCATAATATCTTAACATGGAATAAATCATAGAAGTGAAAATGAGATCTCCATAATCATAACATAAAACTTGACACTTTGTGGCATGCACACATAATCATGGAAAATCATTTCTTGTTAGTCATGACTCATTGCCAAGACTATCTTAGTGGACAAAGTCCATTTCTGAACCGATTTCACTCCTCGTTTCAGTCCTGTATCACTGATCTGAAATAACCTTCCATTCCAGCCATGTCTATCTCATGAGATATAAATCTTTACCCAATTCATTTGAGGGAGATATAGGTCCCACCCATCTTATAATGAATCCTTTCTTATGTGTGCCACATAATCATAAATCATACATCACCGCATAACACATGTAAAAAAATGAGATTCTTGAAACATCATGACATCATAAAACAAATCATATAAGGTAAATGACTTCATAAAAATAATTCCCTCACAACATAATCAATTAAATGTAATAATAGGGATAAAAAAAGAACCCTTTATTATCATAGATGGAAAATAATTTTGATAAAACACTTGAACTCCATTCTTGAGGAAAATATCCTTTCTTCTTCAAAAACACATTTCTTTTCTTAACATGTCATACAATTATAAACTAAAAAAAGTTGATTAAAAATAAACATGAAAACTTGTAAATGAATCTTCTTGGAAATAATGTTTTAAAAATCCATTCATGCCGTATAAGTTAAAAAAAACATTCTTCGTACTTTTGTCAGAAAAGTCAAAAAGTACCTCGTACGAAAAAATGACAAAATATTCCTTTCATATTATTTACTAAAAACTCATCAAAGGGTAAAATTGGATTTTAACAATTGTTGGTGTATGGAAATAATATTACATATTGAGGAAACATGGATGTTGATGATAAAATACACCCCAGTAAATGCCAAAGTATAAACAATCTCGGATAAAAATGAGATTGTGATATTTCCCTTACCTTAAGTCCGATTTTCTATTTACGTGTCCGAAGCTCCTGTATAATGGTTTAAATAATGTTATTGACTTATTACAGAATCATACATATTGATATGATATCATAAATGGTCATATTCTTAGCTTCTTATTATTAATATTTCATTGTTACTTGTTACTCGGGTCTTTATTGCCTTTTGTTCTTATGCATGTTTTGCCGAATAAATTCTTATTCTTCTTTTAAGGTTAGATATACCTTATATCCAGAATGTTATTATTGTAACATATATCCTATTTATTCAATCAATTCATTTATATAATTACTATGTAATGATGATCATGTATAACGAGTCGCATCACATCGTGGAGACGGTATTCCGTACGTACGCACGAGTGATGATATCGTTCCTATGACCGTGAAATTGTATTGGAGTGTATGTATACTATTTCATAATCAATATCACTTTTTAATAGTCATATATAGTCATTATTTACACCATTATACCCATCCATGTAAGGTGGTGGTGGAAAATATATTACACCACGGCGTGGAGACGGTATTCCGTACGTACGCACGCGCGGTGATTTCATTTTTCCATAGGATGGATAGAAGGTGAATTAGGGTTGTTTCATATTTATAATAACATATCAGTATGTAAGAAATACTGATGTTATAACTTTATCATGAAACAACTAAAGAAGAAGAAGTTGAAGAAGAAAGAAATTGAAAAGATCGGTAATGGATATTATCTCTTCTTTTAAACGCCTCTTTGAATCCTCCACTTAGGGAACTAAGATTGGTCTTTGAAGAAGACCAGGACCTCTATGATTATTCTAGGGAAGTGGAGAAGGGATTTTGGCAGGGGTTTTCCGAGCTTGAGTGCTCAAATTGGTGTGAGGAGGTGGGGGAGGAGGCGCCCTTTTATAAGGGAGAAGAGGGGCCCCTTAGGAATATCTCAAAATATTATTTTATATTAAAGTCAAAATCGGTTTATGATGGTTCCAAAGGGACTTATTTCGAAGGTAAAGTGGGGATGGGTCAATATCCTATCAACCAATAGGAGTTATACAAGTTTAGGTTATTATTTAAACCTTATCAATTAGATTTAACTCTAAGTTAAATAATTTAACTTTTACCGTGTCTTTTTGTTTTCTTACACTATATGGTTAATACACTTACTATAACATGGAAAACGAACCCCAAGTTGTTTATTATTAATATATGCATCCTTATCTAAGTCATTTGGTCAAACATTAGATTTTTAGGTATAAAATAACAATTAATAATATAATATTTGATTTAAAAACTATTTTGTGTCAATTTTGACACTATTTGATATATGATTTTTTGTGAAAGTCATAACAGAATTATATGTTCGAACCAAGTTGATTAAAGAAACACTAATATATCATAGTGACCTAGAAAATTAGTGGAATTCATAAAAAGTCTCAAATTACATTTATTTGGGCATTTATAACATCAATTATGTTAACATTTCCTTAGAAGGGTAATTACTGCATCATCGTTGTGTCATAAATAAATTAATTTATTTAAAGTTTAAAAATTATAAATAAAATATCATTATGTAGGAAATATTTTTTTCTTTCTAATAAATATTTATATCGAATTCATCTTATGTATAAACCCATATTAAAAATGTTTTAGTTATTAAACTTTGATTTTAACTATTTTAACTATTCATTAAATAAAATAATATTAAATGTCATAATCTAATCCAAGTGGACCTAAATGGTCATATTATATTTATAAGGTTGTTTTTGGTAGAATTACACTTATCCAATAGAATTAGGACATGTGTTAGGGTAATAGTAATATCATACTTACCCTTAGTTACCCTATTTACTATTAACCACGGTAAAAAAATTAAAAAGTTACTATTCACCAAAAAATTATTTTTTCTCATTGGACCAGATTTTACTTACTGATATCAACCGTGTTTGTCGGATTTTCGAAATTCCATTCACCGAAGCGGTAAAATTAAGTTTTATGCAAAATTCAGTTTTTAACCAACCACTTAGTGGTTTCACTATTCATCAAAAATTGAAAGTTTTCAGAAAAAAACCAAAATTTCACCCATGGCTAATTTCGGTATTACGAATCAAAAAATGAAGTCCATTTTGAAAGATAAAATTTCAAAAAGTGGTTATTACTATTCATAACGGCTATTTTAAAGAATATTTTAATAGCATATCGTTGTTTAGTGAAACTCGGTATTGCGTACAACGCAAGCTATCGAGGAAGGTCGCGATTGCGTGTAATGTAAGCCAACTAGTATGTAGTGAAAGATTCCTTTGATAAAAACAAAATATTACTCATAAAAATTTCGGGTGTTACAAAATCTTTATTGAAAATGGGATAAAGTATCCATGAATTTCATTTTTCGATTACCACAGAACATTTGTGGGATGAATGGTATATTGGTACTAGTATCTCAGTTAATGAATTTATATCAATTCATTCTAAATAAAGTTACCACTAAAGTTAAAGATCTGGGTAGTATGTATGTTCGGGATATTGTGACGTTACATGGGAGTCCTTCTATTATTGTTTCAGATAGGGATCCTAGGTTTACCTAGAGGTTCTAGAGGAGTCTCGAAGATATGATGGGATCTCAATTCCATTCGATCATAGTGTACCATCCACAAAAATAAGATAAAACAGAGGGAGTGATTCAGATCCTAGAGGATGTGATTCATTCCCATGCATTGGATTTTGGTTGATCGTGGGATGGACATATGGGTTTGGATGAGTTTGTTGACAACAACAGTTATCATTCATTAACTATAATTACTCCCTTTTAGTTATTGTATGGTCTCTCATACAAATCAATTTTTTTTGGGATTAGGGGGGGAGGTATCTATGGATGGATCATGATTTGGAGAATAGACTTCAATGAAGATTTTGTTTGTGCATCAACATATTGATATAGGCCATGGTCGACCAAAATGATATGTGGATCAATAATTTCATCCTTTTGTGTTTTATGTTGGTGACTTGTTTTTCATGAAATTTTAGCCTTATATGGGTCACCATAGTCTTGATAAATATGCAATGTGGTCTTTGAGATGTGTTGGACAATTTTTGGTCACCGAGAGGCTCAGTTAGGTTCCTTATCAGTTTGCACATCCAGCTTAGTTGACTACATTTCATGATGTTTTCCAAATATCTCATCTCAGAAAGTACCATTATACTGTTTCCCATGTTTTCAATGGGGATGAAATGGAATTAGATCCAAGTTTTAATATTTTGGATAAATGATATAAGATCATTGACTCTAAAAAAATTCATGCATGGGAAGTCAATTCTGTTGGTCAGTGTTTTATGGAAACAGGGATCAAATATATATAAGACTTGGGAATTCTAGTAATTGATGAGGTAAAATTGGAATCACCTTCTTAAAGAGGTTACATATTCCACATGACTTCCATGGGACAAATATTCATTATGGTGGGGGGGGGGTTGTAACATCATGTTACATTGAACGGGTACTTTTTTTCCTTCCCCTAGAGTTAACTTTTTCGTCGGAGTCTACGAGAAGGATCCACACTATTAAAGGATACAAAATGTGATGATTTTTTAAAAATCATGAGTAAATTGAAGATTTAATTTTAATCAGAGTTGATGGGTTTTCATGAAATTTGAACATTGTAGAAATTCACGACGTGTAATGGTATTTCCCGTCATGTATTTCCCTGAGAAGGGATTTTTAGGTATTTGTATGGGTTTGAATGCCAATTTTAGAATCCATTTCTACCCTTCTCTATACCAAGGGTTTATCTCCTTCAATTTTGGGTGACATTATTTCTTCCCGATCAATGTTTCTGGTGTCTAATCTTCATTGCAGTTGTAGTTTGTCTATCCTCGTGAGTGACATTTTGCCTTCTTTATTTCCATTTATTGTGGTAGTGCCCCTATATTGTGTTATCATTTTCATTGGTATGAAGTGGTGTTTCCTTTTGACTGATTCCAGATCATTTGGAAGATCACCTTCTAGAGGTAGTTCCATTAATGGTTGGGGTGAACTGTGTGTTCCTTATTGAGGTATGTGGTGTTACATCTTATATACCGACACTCTTTCTCAATAATATCAATTATATTATGTGTGTAATGTGATATAAGGCCTTGGTTTATATCATGTATACTTATTTATGGTGTATTCTATTTTCGATATGTGCGACCCATGTTTTTTTGGTAGTTATTTATGTCTCTAGCCTATATTGATTAACCATATTGTTTATGTTTTATAAAAGGATATATACATGGAATTGGGATGATTGTTTAAATTGTGTTGAAAATAGTTTTAAAAGAAGAATAATTTTCCCTATATATTGATAAATGGAAAGAAAAAGGGAATTTTTATATCACTGAAATTGATTGTGAAATGTTTCCGAAATGGCTTTCAATGAATTTAAATGAATTGTAAAAAATGAGCACATAGGTTACCTTGGGTACATAGGTGGATAGTTTATCTTGAGGACATCATAATTTTTTATAATAATTGGGAGGTTTTCGAATGAGGATTACCTCTGTTTCATGGCATATTATTATGGGATACTGATATTGACATTGTTAGGGGGTTTACTCATGGGGTATTCATCTATTTTCTAAGCCAATGTCCTTGGAACAATGTTGTGCACCTGGTTGTTAGTGGTGTTTAATATCCTATTCTAACCTACTATAATCCTATGTATTGACAAATGTTCTTTTATTTTGTGTTTCATGACATTGTTGTTTTATCCTTGATATGAATTTTTATGATTTTGAATGTTGATATGTAAAATGATCTTTTAAATTGATATACCCATTTTTTTGAAATGTGAAAGGGGTATTGTTTACCATGTTTATGATAATAATATTTTACTTCTTTGCATGCCATGTTTAATTTTAAATGAAAATATAAGAATTTTTATACAGGGCCTTGTTATGGAACACTTGGGTGGGATACCATTGAACCTATTACCTCACACCAAACACACCTTTATGGCATTGTGTAGACCCGTGTAGGTTATCCAATGCAGGTAAAATAATGGAGTTGCATTGAGGATGCATGGTTTCATGTCAACTATGTTGTGTAGATGGAGTTGAGATGGTGGGACTTTTTCTAAGCCATCATATGGAGCAACTATTTGGTTCTTCACCTATGTTGTTGTACATGTCTCTTTGATATTTTGGATTCTTTTACGATTGTTTTGTTTCTACATACTCCTTAAAATTATGTAATATATTTATTAGATTTTTTATGTTCATCATTGCCTGTGTAGATATATATTTCCTGTATTTTTTCATAATTGAAAAAATCATTCCCTTTGGATTATTGTTTGATTCTTAGCTGGTTGTCACCAAACTATGGGTATCGAGGACACCCTTAGTCTATTTGACTATGTTATTCAGGTATCAGTTTTGAGGTAAAATAGGTAAGTTTGTTATAGGGTATATTTTATGTTGCATCATATATACATATTCATTAATAAATCCTCTAAATGATGGTTGTTGTGAAAATAAATAGTGCAATATGATGATCATAGAAGAGCTCTTAGACAAGTAGAATTGAAAATGTGTTTTAGGGATGATGAGAGGTGTACATGTTTATTCATATACTAATCATTTGATAATCAATCATGCTTTATTAATACCATCTTATAACATCCTAATTCATTCTCATTTGAATAATCACCAGATGTATAAAGTTACAGAAACATTCAAAATTCATATTTACATATCATGGTACATGGTGTCCAATACTTGAATTTATATATATTCGTCATTCTTAGAATATTACCATTTAATTTTTTTATAATAATAATTAAACTGAAATAATTAGGCATATAATACCAATCATTGTGAATTTAAACTAACTATATGGTCATGAATTTATAGTTACTATGTGCCTCTATAACTACTCTTACCACACTTCTTAGTAGAGTGTTGTTTTACAATGCCATCTTATATGCATCGGGAGCCTCAAACCTTAAAATTTATGTCTGATCCCACTAATGTAACAAATATAGGATTAATTTTTTAAAATATTGTTTATCTTAATTTTTTAATATACATAGTGTCTATAGGATGATTAAAAAAGATTAACCTTTGTGTTTGAATGATCATTTTTATCTAAGACCATCTTTTAACAAATATTTTTCAATAAACTCTTATTGTACATTTCTAACAGGTTCATATTATATCACAACTGATATGATATATAATAGAAAATATTTTTTTCATGTGGTTAGTTGTTTCACATCCATTAAAAAAATGTTTCATGGATGGTATAATGAATGATTTTAAAAATATATAAGACTCTTCGTTAATCATCCTTCTACTATCATCAATTACTTGATGAATATAAGGAAATGTGATTTTTGGAAAAACAATACACTACATGTCTAGTAAATTGTTACATAGATGAGATGTTCTCTGATTATCCATCCAAGAGATTCCACTATATTTATCCAGTGACTCATTTACTTCAATAAGAATTCATAAAATTTGTTAAAAGAAGTCATAAAGTTTGCAAACATAACTTTTTTATTAAAATAAATCACATGAAAATGATGAACTAATTTGAAAATAATTCTTATATAAAAAAAAATGTATGAATGGTTTTTTATCAAAAAAATGAAAAGTATTTTTTTTGTATATCCATTAACTTATCTCAATTAGGTCTAAAATTTTAAAAAGTGAATAACAATTTCAGCAATTTTAATATTTATTTGGAAATTAATTATCATTCCAAAATGAGGTTAAATTGTTATACTTTATATTCAATATTCATTTGAATGGATATATATCTTATTCAAGTGTTAGTGGACATATTTTTTTAGTATTTAGTGTAAAAAATATTAATTTAATGACAATGTAAAATAATTCCATGTTTTGTCTAGATATATAATGAAATAAATGTCTTGTATCACATATTAAAATCATGAAGCAATCAATTTATCAATGAGATGTTTAAAACTCTCCTGGGATTACATATGAATCAATCTTATCATCTACTTTGGTGTTCACTTTATAAATCATTAATTCTTTTTTGTTTCTCATATTTAAATTCTTATATGTAATAATAATATTTAATTTAATATACGAGTGGTGAATAGAAATATTTGAATGTAGGTGAAGTGGATGGAACGTCATGCTTCTTTAATTAATTTCAATTTATTTTACAGTCCCCATGTTTTCCACATGAGAATAAAATAACTTCATGTTCATTCATCTACCCATGAATCATTAGTCTCTTTGAAGAATGTTGTGTGGTTTCTTTTGGCTTTATATTATCAATAGGATATTCAACCTTTTATTTCTATTATTTCACTATAATATGAGAAGAAACATGATTAGACCAGTCCTTATCTTCTTGGTTATGAATGGAAAAAAGATTCATAGGTCACTTATCTATTTTTTTATTGGGTTAGAAAAATGAGGACAATTATGGTGGAAAGAATATAAAATAAGATTAATGTAATATACTAATTCAAGTGGAATCCCAATTTTTCTAATCAATTAATATACCTTATAATTTTTAATGAATAAACAATATATATTTTTCCTTCATCTAGTTTACATTGTTATAATGCATTAACAACTTTATTTATTTCAATCCATTCCTTCTTTATCTCAAGAGAATAAAGTTGTTTTATTATGGTTTAATAATACATATCTTTATCATGTAGCATTATCTCTCTTGACATAAAAGATATTATAATACAATGGATATTGGATGCATCTAAAACATATCTATGTTATTTAACCTTTACTCACTTGCATGGGGTAGAGAAAGAATATGGGACTCCAAAACATTATGCAAACATTATGATAATAGTGTATCAAATAGGCAATATTATCACATATAAAATTTTGTATTTTTAAGAACATACCAGTAGTTAAAAAATCATTTAACAATATTCATGGTTTTGCATTATATTTTTCAAAAATAATTGAAATAGACTATTAGTAAATTAGCTAATTTTAAATTTATCGAGATAAAAAAAATTAATTGACCTTATTAAGTCTCAAACTATTTTATCAATTCGCAATAGACCTCATGATTAAAATTAGAATACCTAGAGGATAAAAATTATAATGGTAAGGATTCTTTTTTTTCTCTTAATAAACCAAAAATTTTCCATGAAAATAATATGAATGTTATTTTGTAAAAGGTCTAGACAACCATGTGATTGGATCTCCTTATCTATTGAGTGGATTTCGCTATCATGAGAAAATAAAAAGGATTTCATCAATAATTTCTATAAAATTAATATTAAATAGACACTTCTGTTATCCTCAATGCAGGTTCAGTTAAGACAACACAAAACCCTCATGAGGACTCTATGATAAAATTTGGTGTCCCAAATTTGGCCATGGACTACACATAACACTATTGATTCATTCCCAATCATCAAATGGATGGATTAGTAAAAATTAATATTAAATTGAGGTACTTTAATTAATTAAGAAAATCTTATATCTCATTTAATAATTTACATATCTTGTTAATATTTCATTGGATTTTAAACAATTAATTAACAAACTTCGATAAATAATTTATCCATAATAGATTTATATAAATTTAATTTTTTCATATTAATTCATATATTTTCATGATTGCGGTCATGAATTTATAAAAAAATATAAATAACGGATATAAATAAATATATAAATTTGAAAACCAGGTAATGATCTTATTTAACTATTTATTTAAATAAAAAACATTAAATTAACTTATAAATAGAGAACTTTACCAATACAACCGTGTTTAAGCTATGTTGTCCTCATGAAGGTTCTATCTAGAACTGCCTCCATGAACCATGTGATAATCAATTAATTACATGTATTTGTAACCTATAGGTAGGTGAGGGAACAAAATAATTTTTAAAGGGGTTAATTAAATAACCAAGGAAATAAAGGTCATACAAAACAATTGATGGAGGGATAAATAACATTCCATAATATTAATTGAATATTGAATAAATGAAAACCCATTTAATAAATTAAATTTACTAAAAAACAACATATACATAAGTCATGGAAGAGAAAATGTTCATTCACATATGAAGTGAATAAGTATAAGTAACCATCCAGTCTATATTTCTTCATTCATTCATTGTTATTACGATGGCCATGATTGTAGCAATTAATTAATTAATTAATTAATTAATTTAATATTATCTTAATGATTATGTGTACATAATTGGATATACTGATTATTTATTGCATCTTGAAAAAATATATGGCAGAAAAGATATTTATATACTTGTTATAAAAAATTAATTCAGACTTTATATTTATTTAAACAAATTATTAAATTCTCAAAAACCTAATAGTGTGAAAATCAAGAAAAAAGTTTAAATTATGATAATTTCAATTTAATGTTATTTTAAATTCTTCACTTTTTATGTGAGAATAAATATTGTAGACAAGCGAGCTACATGATAGAATCAAAGATTCCTTATATCAAGGGTAGACACCTATGTATGCAGTGTGCTCCTCTGATGGAAAACATTAGGGTTACAAAATAGCTAAATGCCATTTATGCACTTATAGTGTTCCTAATATGCACACATGGGTCTTAGAAACGTGTTTTAGATGTCGGAATTGATTAAGTAAATGTCATGTACACCACATAAGCATCATGTATATAAAAATTTATCTAGGTTTTCAGTATCACATATATTTTTCTGTATATAATGGCGACATGGATTTCACAATTTATGCAAGTAACTTTTGTAGAATTCAAGGTGTTTATGGAAAATGCACATTGTGTGATCCGATAACTCTGAGCCTTTTTTGTCAATTAATGAACATTTTTCTATGTGTTTAATTACTATTTGTAACATCTTATATCCCTTAGCACATCCAAATTTAGTGTACTGTGTTACCTGATGTGTACTTCAAAGGAAATTTCAGGTAACCTTCTCTTACTAGACCAATGTTTTGGCAATTACCAATGGTATATATAGTCATTTTTAATCTATACTTATACCATTTTGAAAATGGAAAATATAGAAATTATGTTTAATATATCAATGTATGTTAATTAATATAATATTAAATAACTAATAACATGAAATCATAATCAAACAACAATTTCACATACATCAACAATCAAATAAATTATTTGAAAAATAATATTGAGGATCAAAAAAGAAAATCCCTCTACCAGTTATCCATAGAATATCCTTTGATCTATGAAAAAATTAAAATGATCTTGGAGTGTTATTATAGGGAATCAATTATCTTTCCTTTTTTTGTACCTGATTGATCATTTTTTTTCTAAAATAATTTTCTCTATCATTTCTCAATATTCAGTGGGACAATATCAAGCAGTAAAAAGAGAATATATTTTTCTGAAATAAATCAATGTTTTTTATTAATAAAAAAATATCCATAACATTCTATTTATAGTGGAAGGGTTTATGATAGAATATTTTTTAAATTTCATGCTAACACTTAAAAAATAATGTTTCTATTCATAAACTCCATTCCACAAATTATAATAATAATAATAATTATTATTATTTGGTTCATTAAATCATGTTCAAATGATAAATCATATTTACTAGTTGTAAATAATTATTTTGAATCAGATGAGGTATTATCCTATTTTTCCTCCATGAAAATTACTAAATTCCAAAAAATATATTATTTATAAATACATATTTTATTCACATACTCATTTATATATATTTATTAAATATTAAATAAAATAAAAAAATTAATTTTTATTCACATGTAGGGAAATAAATAATTATTTAATTTATGTGATCATTAAAGAATGAATAAAATTATTCCTCAATATTGAGAATTATATTTATTCTATTAATTAAATTCAAATAGAAATTAATAGTGATAAACTGGAACACATAGTGGGTGACCCACTAGGATTCATTATCCTTGGAATTATGCATTCCTCCATAATGACCAAGGTTACTATCTATTAATGTTTTAAGGAAAACAAAAGAAAAAAAATCATATTTCATTGTCTAAAATTCATATGATCACTCACATTGTAATATAATCCCGTTATATCAATATCTCATCAAGAAGGTTACCCATCCATGTCATTAAACAATTCCTATGACATGCCTTTTTTGAATACCTAAAATAAAAATCACCCTACCATAGACATGGAATTTATACAAGAGTCATATTTCAAATAAAGGTATATGATACAAACATTCAACAAAATGGAAGTGAAAATTACTTCCTCAACATATTATTAATAACATTTCATTAGTGATGCACCCAACATTTCTGACTTCAATGTGAACAGTTATCAGCCTGGTTTATGAAATACATCTATGTATGTGAGTCATAACATGAATTAATAATAGTCATAATGTCTAAGGTCCATTACAGAAGATCATGGATAGGAAAATCCAATTTAAAAAATACATTACTAGAGTATGTGGTCTCATAATCTCATGTTTTTGAGATTACCATGTGGAAACATCATGAGAAGAAGCCAGGCAATCTTCTGAGTAATCACATCTGATGGCTGCCATACCATGTGTCATATCATATTACGTGATCCATCTTTAAAAAAATATTTAAAAGATATCTCTATAGTATAATAAGGTTCTCACAATAGCGAGGAATTGATATGGACTTATTGATTTTATAGATACTATAATGCATTATCACATCAATGTTACTCAGAAGAAAAATTAATGTGTGATAAGATGATTATATTAATATTAACTTCTTTGAATATAAAATCAATTCAATGTAAAAAGTAGTTATCTCTATGGAACTAACTCCAGTAATTTTTCTTCCAAAAATAAAATCTTGTCTTCACATTACCAGAAAATATTATATCTCATATTCAACATATATTCATGTGAATTTTATATTAATTAAAATAGTAATGAAAATTAGTTAAATGTATTTATTATTTCATTTTTTAAAATACAATTTAATCAATTACACAACTAAGGTCTATATTAATAACCCATTCATACAATGATATACATACTAAGGGTATGATGTGAAATTGTAGCACATTTATAGGGTGGTTTTTGGAATATAGATGGGATGATGATCCCTAAAAACATGAAATTATAATATAATATTTTCTTATTGGGTTTCAATTTGTTGAATTCTTTTTTGGGATTGCTCAATGGTGAACCATAGGGATGTGATCTCCCTATGATGCTCCAATAAATAAGCTACATAATGTATGATCCAAATGATTAGGGCCATTACATCATGATTCAATGTCAATTAGATTTTATTATTACCCTTAATATATATTAATCATGACGGTCACTTATAATAACTACATTACAAATTTTTATAAATCTTATTGTTCAAATTTCACAATGATCATGTTTTGGATGTATTTAATAATGATATAAGTTAATAATGAATTTTTATGCATGTGTTATATATAACAAATTTAATTAACATAAAATACATTCATTCAAAAGGTCAGTTTCAGTTATAAATGTCAAGGTGGTTAATGTTTACCTCAAAAATACACATGAAATCTAAATATTAGTGTCTTGAAAATTGTGGTGTATAGTATAAATGGATCCCATAGACATTCTAGGAGTTTGGTTGAATGAATAAATCAGGATTATAGGATCAAAACCACAAAAATAAAAGATAGGGAGAAAAATCAATATTATGTGACTCTAGTTAGCTCACATAGTTAAGATACATGATTTATGAAACCATGCACTAATAATTATGCTCACACTAGTTCCATTCTAGAAGCATCACATCATTTTCTAGCATGGTTTACCAAAACATGCTCTAATAATTAAAAAAACATGAGTAGAACTAAAACACTACACATGAAATAATAAAAGTATTTCACCTCATCTTCTTTTAATAAATAGATAGGGGTAAATATTTAATATTCACAATTTCAATCCCAAAACTATAAAAAATTAAAATTCCACTAAAATAAAATATACCAATACACCATAGTGATACGATGGTGTCACAATTATCATCAATAATAGACATTCAACCCCCATATAATCTATTGTAATAATTGAAAACTAAAAATTCAGAACAACCACAACACATGATGAAAGGAGGTGGGGGTGTTTTCCTAACAAGAAAGTCACCCAAGGAAACACCCGACGAATATAAAATACCATCTAACAACCGAGGGATATATCTATAAAAATGACCTGACATCCCAAAAAATTATGTATTAACCACCAAGATGTACGTGACCTAAAGATGCTGGATATCTACCTTAGGCCTCCCCTCAATATCAAATTTCATTAAAATATTTATGTTTTAGATAGAATATCCTCTAAAAAATCCAAAATCTAAAACATAATATTTCTTCATACTAATAATAATCATCATTAAAAAAATGAAATCTATAACCTAATAGTAATGTAACACTATATATAATTCGACTATCTAAAAAATAATGTCCATCAAGAATTTCATTAAACCATCGACCTTGAAAAAAAGAAAAACATCCCTTGAATACGAATCAATATTAACAACATGGGCACAAAACATGGGTGTCAATACTAAAACGTAGTGTAACCTAAGACAAGAAGATTGGTTAATCACTTCAAAATGGACCCATAAAAATCTATTACCATCACTAAGAAGTTCCCAACTACACTATTATAGTACACATCTTTGTCACCTGAGCATAATCCTTTTTGTTTCCCATGTTTAAAAAATAAATATCACAAACCAAAATGAGAAAGTATAGGAATCCAAATACATCAACCATTCAAAAATTACATCAAAATAAATTTTGATAATAAACTCAAAATTGAAATTTATACAAAATCATGATTAGACCCTAGATTTCGTAAATTGAATGTTCTACAGACAGGGCTCTTAAAAATGGTTAAGAGGCCAAATTGTGGAAAATTCCAAGAGATTGATATGAGGAACACCTTAACGAGTATAAAATCCATAGCGAGAGAAGGATTCTTACTCCACCCGCTTATGTAGGGTCTAGGAAGAGTTGACCACTAGAATAGATAATGTAATATAATGAAAAGAAATTACATCTACAGACTGGATTCGTAATTTATTCAACATCATTCTTGGATGATACTAACAAATAAAATAATAAATTAACATACCCTATTAACTATTCCTAGATAAAGTAATGTTGATCATTTAAACAAGGGATAAAACTAAAAAAGATTTTGAAATATTAAAATCATATTTTGATCCTTCTATAATAGTTATCCAATTTTTTACAATAAATATTTAATCAAAATCAGTATACATGATTTATTAAAATATATAAGAACAAAAAATTAAAATATTTAAACATTTAACTCTATTTCTAAGACTTAAGAATTTTACATTCTCAATTAATTACGAGATTAAACTATAAAAACAACTATGTTTCTACAACCTAGTAATCCTAAAAATTCAAAATAAATCCCACATTCCTTTCCTAATACATCAAAAATAAAAATAAAACACAATGCAATTACCTTTTACAAAATCAGAAAAAACTTAATTTCCCCACATAAAATACCCTCCTAGAGACAATATTTTTAATGGAAATATACAAATTCATTTCATAATGAATACATTGTTAAAAAAATCCACATAAAATATAAAATCAGTTTGAAAATATCCAACTTATATAAAATATTATTAACTAAATTAAAAATTATTTAACTATAAAATTTATTCCAAACAATTTATTATTTGATAGAAAAAACCTTATCCTCATTCATAAAATACAATTCAAGTTTTAATGAAAAGGGCCTCCATTATTGAAGACGAAACATGTAGGTTTCTCGGGTCTATATAATTTCATAGACACCAAGGGATAGAGACCTTTCACAAATGATTCCTAGTCTCAATATGTGGTGGTAAGAATATTCAATATTAGTTATCCCTTATATCTAGAAAATTTTTTAAAAAGAGGATGATCAATCATAGAAACACAATTTGGGAGTATTACAGGTAAATTTTTTCATTTGAAAACACCTTATATGATTTTCTATTCATAGTATCATAACAATGATTTTGTCCCTGGTAGAAACATCCTTCGTGAGTTTCCTAACTATGAATACACATTTAGATCGTGTGTTCAACTATGATCATGTGAGCACATTAGAGACACACCTTATGAACAAGGGAATATTTTAGAAATTAGAATAATTTTTTTTGAATAGTTGTGTTTTTACTTCAGTTAATTATATTTGTATATTCTTTGTTCACAAACACCCCTTATAGAGACCCATTGGAGAGCTCATTTAACATAGCCTCATCAATGAACTCCATTCATAGACTTTCTTCATGTATAGGTGTCATCCCAACATGTATTCCCATTTTGAGAAGTTTTTTACCAATATACACTTCTAAAAACCCCTACATACAACTTAGTATGGTGCGAAAACTGGGATATAAGTGGAAAATATTTAGCTAATGATGAAATAATTAGGTAATCCTAATGATCAAAATACAATAATACCAAAAACCCCAATCAATGATGTCCAATCCTATCACCAAATCAATAAAATCCATTCAATAGACTGGTATGATGACACCCTTTAGTAGGATAGTACACATAATCATTTTTTTCAAGACAATATGTGAATTCCCTTATAGATACAAGCCGCTACAAACTCACATCGAGATACAACTTACATTGATTCCATTTTCATGAACCCTTCTACAAACACACTTTGTGAGGAATTCAAAATACTCTCTCTAGAAGACTAGTTTCAGAAGACACAGTCACAAATACCCCTTCAATATCCCACTTTATAGAGTCCCTTAAAAATGCCTCCTTTATGAGGCCCCCATGTGGGCTCCTTCATGAGTGCCTTTCTAAATACCATCCGTTGGTCCACATTATATTGTAATTTTCCACATACATCGAACAGTGATTAATGATGGGCTATTGTCCAAGGCCTTGAGATCTGCCTCTTCACATTGTTCAATGATACCCATGAAAAATTGAGTCTCACACATTAAACTTTTCAGGCCGAATCAATCTATATTTGGATTATATAATCTATATTCTCCACCAGCATCCTAGACAATTACTTATGTCGATATATTAATATGGTTGACGAAAACAGCTTATATTATGATTCACCTCTTTGTGACCCCCTATTACATGAGTTTAAATAATCATCTTATCATATTCATTGAAATAGATTTCACTATACTTCTATAAATTAATCATAAAATCCATAGATGGCCCATGTACAAGGAGAAATCCCTGAGTATACCCCCAATGGAAACACCAATTCAGAAAACCCACCCATTCACCTATTATCAACCATTTCATGACATATGTATCATGGTGAGAAGCTCCAATGTTTAATCCCAGTTCAATACCATATTCCTAAATTCATACGAAATAAAATTGAACTTATAATATCTATAATTTCTTACATTGATCATGAATCACGTGGCATAGATATTTAGTTGATTGTTCTATTTTTTTAATTATGTTTTGACACATTAATCACATCACGTCTTATATACATTATGTTATGCTTCATTTCATATGTCCTTGGATCATAAAGTTAAAATGTTTGGAACAATCCTCACATATAACCTTAAACTATACAACTCATGCTACATTGGAATGGATTCATATAAACCATGATACATAGGAAACCACTATGAGCTTCAACACAAATATCATTAAGCATATATTTTTCTTATTTAATGAGTAGAATAAGACCCACTCTTCCCACATAAATATAGTTTTTATACTCCTATTGATTCCCTCATACTCTTTGAGTTGACAATCTCATCTTTCTTTCCACATGTTCACTAGGAGTCAATATTTTACTATATGTTATATATGATTACTTAAACCAAGATACTTCTCTTTATTAAATCAAATTCACACACAAACACACACACATATATATATATATCATATTTGGTTTAACCCTTAACATATTTTAGCTACCTCCTATGTGATCAACACAATACCTTCTTTTGATGATGACTATAAGGGGAATCATTATTCTCTAGTGAAATTATAGGGATGACTCATGAGATGATTGAGGAATTATCTATGTCATATTATAGTTTTATTTCTATCAAAAAGAATAACCAAAATGTTATTATCATTCATAGCTACCATTCCACCAATTTCTTCGATGTTTACACCAATTATTACATTCCACGTTACATTAAAAATTATAAAAGTGTTCTTAAAAACATGGACATAAGATAAACCTCATAGTTACGTGTCAAATGACATTAAAATCAAGTGATAATAAACTATGAGGTGTATTATTACATATATATATGGATAAAATGTAATCCATATAGTGGTTCTAATCCCAACATCACAACACCAAACGATTCTCAGGATGGCCATAGACTCCAATATTCCTATCAATGATTCTTTGAACTAAAATTTTATTAGTTTAAAAGTGATATATTTATAACATCTAATAGATACCTACGTTTACATAAACTATTGGTTCTTATCATATAATTGGGACTATTTTAACCCATCATGTGTGCATAATTGGGAATGATTCACAAAAAACATTAAATCAATCGAATATTTTTAGACTAAGAAATAATCCCTAAAAAATGGGTGTGATGAGACAAAACTATCATCCTCTTGAACAACCCACATTCAAAAGTGTCACTGGTTACAATAACATTTTAATTATTTCCATTATAAATAAGTCTTGTAAAGATTCTCACATCAAATTATTACATATATGGATTCCATCATGAGTTTACCGAAAAATAAACCGATGTAATTGATATGAATCCTTCATTGTGAAAGGAATTGATTTACCATTCACTTTAACATGTTATTAAATGATAAATTGTTTCACATTTTTGTTTCATGTTCTGAACCATCAACATTATTTATAATCAATATAGAATAACAAAATTCAAAAATGAAAATCGAATTCAATAGTTATGTTAGTAGTACATTTAAGACAACTCAAGATATTAAAGACAACTAGCTAAGAATTTATCATACTAATAGACTAAAATGTACACCTTTCTTCCCTTCCATGATGGGCATTTTTATTAAGCTAGTTCTTCCAAATATAATCAATTCTTTGGACTTGAAATAATATATCAATGGATTGATCATCACATTTTCAGTGTCTCATGAATTTCACTAGAGGATAAAGCCACATAAGTTTTCCTATAGATGGTAGTTCATGAGGAAGCACTAGATCCAATTTCCATATCATTAAATTTTATAATTCTACATATATAGAAGAAAAATATCTAAAATAATTATACTTCGAAGGAGTTTGATGGAACAAACCATGTCTAGGACACAATCCATGAGTTTATTTGGAGGGATCCTATTAACTATAGTCATTCACACTTATTATAGACCCCAAAATTTTTACATAAATTTTTGATAACCCAACTCACCTAGTTTGAGGAACCTAGAAGGAGATCCCACTGCCGGAATCCACCCAATACATCTAAAGGGAAGTTATAAATACATGCTACACTAGTTATCCAAAAATCCCAGAAGTGTTATATGATAGAGGATCAAGTAAAATACTATAACACCAATAATAATAACTTCCAAATTTATCAAAAATATCCATAGGGATGATAACATCTTATGGGAAACCCGAATCTATAGTGTGGGGGGGGGGGGTTACCCACATTATCATCTCTGTTATAATAAATCAGAAAAGAACATACCCATATTGTAGACACTCCTTCTATTGAGGAATCTGTGTTTCCTACAACATGTTTCACATTAGTAAAGGGAATAAATAATGACCCAACTAATGTTTTGGGCCATTATTCTATTGAAAATGAAATAATTTTAGCCATATTTATATCCCACCAACCATATGATATTCGAAAATCTATCTCATTAGAAAATAAGATTTCATAGTTCAATGAAAAAATAATAGATACATATTAGATTAATGCTATGTTACTCAAGTTAATAATACCGATTGAACATGATCAATATCTTGAAGGAACAATAAATCCTTTAGTTGAACCTATTTCTTGTGTCTCGGGAATCATTTATATAACTACTATAGCAGTTTACATAAATATTCAATACATATCATACTAAAAAATATCTAAAAACTACAATGTTTTAATATATTTATAGGCTAGACACATATAAAAATTATTTTAAAAAACACCTCTTGTATCATTCTCAAAGTTCATCTCATTTAGTACCCTTCCTATTAATATAGTGTATAAAATAATTCTTTAGTATATTGAGATATGTAAATTTAAGAATGGGTAACCTCAGATGCATGGAAATGGTAATCGTGGAACATATCAATTGATGATCATATGTAAGAATATGATAATAATAAGGTTATAATATGATGATCACAACTTATGGAAAATACCAAAAAAATCTTGGGCTCTAAATATGGATTCATGATTTTTTATTTTTTCAGGAAAAAATAAAATATCTATTAGATATATATTATTTCATAATCAATCGGAAGACATTACATAATATAAAATTAATAATACATAATTATTCCAATGTCTCTCCCACCTGAATGATTCTCTCTCCTAGGGCTTCTTAGGTTTTGAGTCTTCTTATACATCCTGTTTCTGGAAGCTCCCCCTCCTCCCGTGCTCCCCGCCTCTGGTCTGCGCCTCACCGCCCTGCCTTAGTTCCGGTGCCAGTAGTTTTCTTTTCCATTCGGTGCCACTCCCCGACCATCCACGGTTGGGTTTTTGTTTTGCTATTTTGCCCCTGGTTTCCCCTGCCTGGTTCAGATCCCATGTTCCGTGCTTCGAAGGAAGTTGGGCTTCATCTTCCTCTACTCAAAATCATCATGAGCCGCAAATTCAGCCTCCCCCGGGGTCTCGATTTCCCATATTTGGCATGCAATCCATGTCAGTGCCAGATCTGGGAGAGGGCCAGTGGTCCCATATCCCAAATCTCAAACTCCTTCGTCTTTTTAGATCTGAGAAATCTTTCCTCGTGATTGACACCAGTTTCGAGGATTTCATAACATTTTCGCCTTTCCCCAGTTTCTGTACCAGGCCCTCAGAGCTCTGAGACTCAATCCAGAATTTGAGGTCTTTTTTCACTTCTTCGTTCTTCTTACCTATTTCAGTAATGACAGGCGGTGACTTGTTGGAAATTAGCCGGTTCCTCATCTTCGTGAAGGATCCACTGCGATCTGTTTGATTGCTAAGAACCTCCTGCGATGATTCACCGCATTGGGAAAGTGAGAAGTGTCTACCAAAAAGCTCCTGCTTTGGGGTATTAATCTGTGAAATGACTGGATTCGTGAAGCACCTTCCACATTGCTTCACCACGTTGAGGGATCGCTTTGGGGACGCTGTGAAGTTCCTTCCATGGGGAGTAGTTCCGCGACGTCTTGGTGTGCGCAGTAAAGAAGGTGGTGTCCCGTGGGAATGGTCGTCATGATGAGTATGTTCTTCGACATGCCTTCGTGAAGATTTTGCTGCGTTGTGAAGACGCAATGTTTCTATTGTGAGGTGTTTCTCTATGACGACTGGTCTGAGCGGCGGTGTAGGTTTCTTGGGAGTAAACTCATAAGGGGTAGGGTCGTTTGTCAAGGCTGTGGACCTTCTTGAGTGGACCGTGCTGGGAGGCTGTGAAGTAGTGTCTGGTCCCGTGATTCTTTGTTGGACCGGGCATGATTTTTGTGTGGCTGGACTGGGATGGCTTTGCACACCAGGTGTTTTTCTGGAGCATTTACCATGTTCCTTTTCAAGGGTTCCAGGTCCATGGGGTCCACCAGGGTGCCAGTCTTTATGAGAATTACGAAATCCTTTTGGTACTGCTCTATGGATGTGGAACTTGTGAATCAATGGAAGGGGTTGTCCCTGATGGACAATGAAAAGGAGACCACCGAGCCATAGAGAAATCAAGACACACTTTTGGAAAAGATCATGTCTCTTCTCATGGTTGGAATGTTTGGGGAAAAAATTTTGGTAAATCAGGGGGCTCTCAAAAACACTCCTCAGAACATCTGGAAACTTGAAGCAGGAGTGGCTATCCAGGAAGCATGGGTCAATCACTTCATCTTTGAGTTCTTCAAAGAGAGAGATATAGAAAAAATATTGTGTGGAAGACTGTGGTAATTCAATAACCAACTCCTCCTCATGGAAAAATTCAAAGGGGGGGGGACGATATCCAGCGTGTGAATTTAACACGATCCACATTTTGGATGAGAATTAAAGGAATTCCCTTCCATTCCAGAACGAAAAAAATCATGAGAGAAATCCGGGACACTTTAGGTCACTTTCTTGATTGGGATAGCTCAGACCCAATAAAATGGTTCCCTGAGGTTTGGATCAAGGATGAATTGACGTGTCAGAGCCTCTGATGAGGGGAATGTTCCAAAAAATTGAAGTCACCAACATTTGGATATCATTCGAGTTCGAGAAACTCTCAATCTTCTTCTTTTCCTGTGGTTGCCTTGGTCATCTTGAAATAATATGAACTAATAAATATAATAGTGGATAAGCTAGCATTATCCTCCAATATGGACCTTGGCTCCATGCCAAATAGAATAAATATGCTGTCATACCTAGGATGGAAAAACAAAAGGACCGCGACCATCTCACGCTGGAACATACTAGTCAGGAAAAACCCATAATTGAAAATGCCAAAATGCTAGGACCATTGGATTTAACTAATTCTGGCCCTCCCACTCAGAGAGATGTCGGAGTTCATCCTAACCCCTTGAAGGAAAAGACTCAATCTACTAAGTTGGTGACGACGGACAAAGAACAACCAATACACTGCTCAAAGCCAATGCTAATGCACTTCAAACCCCCAGATCAATTTCCTGACCCACAATCAGCTGCAAGAGGTCCTCTAACAATGGAGGACCATGGAATGACGAGGACTTCATTTTTGGGCCCAATTACTCGTCGAACGTGGAAAAAGGTTCAACAAGAATAAGGTGATAGTTCTATGGATGTCCCTAAATTTGGAGTTATGAAAATACATAATGAAACAAGACATTCAGGGTGGAATCCATCCAAAAGGTGGAAAAAGACATGTGGAGAAACCTGTCCGAGAGAACCAAAGGCAGCAGTGGGTGAGACCCAGCCCCACCTAGATCAATTATTGCTCTATGCTGGAAGTTTCATGGCATTGGAAACCCACAGACGATTCACATGCTTCAGCGTAATTGCACTCAAAGACGCCCCGATATTGTTTTCTCGCCCAAAACCATACTAGAAAGCAAGGACGCCAATGGTATTGCTAGGAAGTGCGTCTTACATGGTTGCTTTCTGGTGCCCAGATAGATCCATTCCGAGGGCCTCTTTCTCCTTTGTAAGGACCATATCGACGTCAAAATTTTGACATTCTCCATGCACCATGTGGCAATGACTTTTCAAATAGACTCTCACCCACCCTGGTCCATTGTGGGATTTTATGGCTGGCCATCCCATAATGATAATGTAAAGTCATGGGATCTTCTATGTAAGGTGTGACATGACATACCAAACCCTATCCTCTTCGGATGAGATTTCAATGAGATTATTTTCCATAAGGAAAATGGGTGAGGAATCATTCAACCCTTAACTTCGATGTCAAAATTCAAGGACGCGGTCTCTAGGGAGGATCTGGTCAATCTGGGGTACACAAGTAATCCTTTTACTTGGTTCCATGGAAATACTGAAGGCACCTACATCACTTAGCATCTTGATAGATTTTTTGACTCTAATGATTGAATTAATCTATTCATCATGTTTCATATCAGCCACATTTCCCTAAACTTCTCAGACCACTGTCCAATTATCATTGATTTCATGCAATGAGAACGAAATAGAAAACTTTTCAAACCATTAAGATTTGAGAGGATCTAGAAAAAAGATCAGGAATACGAAGAAGTGATGAGATCAAGACAGAAAAGCACTCAGGTGGATGTTTTACTCAATCTCTAATAGGTCGCATCTTGTAGAGACCCGAAGCTTGACGTACATTGACATTAAATTACTTTTGCGGAATACTTAGTACATAACACAAACACATACACAAGGACCGTAATGGTTTAGTGTCTTTGGAAACATGGAATATAATCTTCTAATCTTGGTGAAAGATCTTCAACATCACCCATAATGAACTTTTTTTAAACCTAAATCCTTTATTTATATCTTGGGGAAAAAAATAAAAGGGTGAGCTGAAATGCTCAGAAAGGGTAAACAAAAGAAATATCAATCATGTCATATTCATAAGAACATATCTTTTGGAAATCTTAACCAACAAAAGAGATCATAATTTCATAGCATGGGATAAATCATAGTAGTGAAACATAATCCCAATAATCATAACTTAAAACATGAAACATTGTGACATACACACATAATCATAGAGAATTATTTCTTATTAGTCAAGACTCATTGCCAAGACTATCTTAGTGGACAAAGTCCCTTTCTGAACCGAGTTCACTCCTCATTTCAGTCCTGTTTCACTGAACCGGTATAACCTACCATTCCAACCATGTCTATCTCATGAGATATAAAATCTTTACCCAATGCATTGGAGGGAGATATAGGTCCCACCCATCTCATAATGATACCATTCTTATGTGTGCCACAAAATCATAAATCATACATCATTGCATAACCCATGTAATAAAAATGGGAATATTAAACATCGTGACATCATAAAACAATTCATATAAGATAAAGGAATTCATAAATATAATTCCATCACAACATAATCAAATCAATGTAATAATAGGTATAGAAATAGAACCCTATATTATCTTAGATGGAAAATAATTTTGATAAAACACTTGAACTCCATTCTTGAGGAAAATATCATTTCTACTTCAAAAACACTTTTCATTTCTTAACATGTCATAAAATTATAACTAAAAGAAGTTGATTAAAAATAAACTTGAAAAATTATAAAGGAAGCGTCTTGGAATTAATGTTTTAAAAATCCATTCATTTTGTATAAGTTAAAAAAACATTCTTATCGTACTTTTGACGGAAAAGTCAAAAAGTACCTCATACGAAAAACGACAAAATATTCCTTTCATATCCTTTACTAAAAACTCAACTAAGGATAAAATTGGATTTAAACAATTGTAGGTGGATGGAAATAATTTTACATATTGAGGAAACATGGACGTAGATGATAAAATACACCCCAGTAAATACCAAAGTATAAAAAATCTCAGATAAAAATGAGATTGTGATATTTCCCTTACCTTAGGTCCGATTTTCTTCGTAAGTGTCTGAACCTCCTGTATAATGATTTAAATAATGTCATTGACTTATTACAGAATAATATTCCTTGTTATTGTATCATATATGGTTCACTTAGGACTTTATATTACCCGTTCTTTTGTAAATTCATGTTAAAGTAGCATTTTGGGTAAAATTGTAACACCCTGAGCTTCCACGATACGCTTCTCATTCAATAATGCAATAGCTTGCATTGTACGCAACTTCGAGTTCTAAAACACCGCGACTAATCAAAGTAGCCGTTATGAATAGTAATAAGCACTTTTTAAAATTATAGAAATTTTATATTTCAAAATGGACTTCATTTTTGTATTCGTAATATCAAAATTATCCTATGTTTAATTTTTTGTAACTTTCTGAGAACTTCCAATTTTTTATGAATAGTGAAAAATACTTAAAACAAATTTTTTAATCAAAATAATTTATAGTGATAAATTATACTATTGAGTGGTTTTAGAGTATAATTAGAATATATTTTTACCATTTTATCCAATGGTGGTCATTAGAATTAATTTAACATTGAAATTGGACATAAACAATTGCCAATCTTTTGATATAAATTGTTTCTTAAAAACACGCTATTTGTTGTGACAGCAAGAATTAATTATAAAATTAATTAATGCAACTTATATGTTTGGAATTTTTTAAAATAGACATAATTTTTGAATTCGGAATATCAATTATAGCCTAGGGTGAAATTTTGGCCTTGTTCTGAAAAACTTCAATTTTTGATGAATGGTGAAACCACTAAGTGGTAGTTAAATAACTGATTTTTCGTTTAAATGAAATATTACCACTTCTGTGATTTGATTCTCAAAAATCCGACATACATGGTTGTCATTAAGAAGTAAAATGTGGTTCAATGAGATTAAAATAATTTTTTGGTGAATAGTAACTTTTAAGTTCTTAATCGCGATTAGAGGTAATTAGTGTAGTTTAAGGAACAAATAATGTTTTAATAATATGAGATGAGCATGACACTTGTCCTACTTCTATTGGATCATTCATTGCCGACATAGACAACCCATGGGTCAACTTGGGGACCCCATGGAGCCACTTTAGTTGGAAAATGACATTAATATATATTTATTTAATGTTAAAATTAAATCGACACAAACATGAGTTATTTTACTAAAACAATTTTTAAGTGAGGTTACACAAGTAAAAATTTTGACTATAAATATTCATTAGAAAGATAAAACGATTTCCTACATCATAGTAGTTTTTTTATAATTTTTAGACATTAAATAAGTTAAATTATTTATGACATCATTATGATGCAGCGATGACCTCATTATTTAACGATTTAAATAAAATGAGAAGATAATGAAAAATCCAAGGCATACACTTGTCCAAAGCCTATTGGATGAGGAGATTTCGAAACCTTATCACCTTATCCTCGAATTATATAAGTGTGGGACCTTTAGAACACGAAAAGCATTGTGAAATAATGTAACATTTCAATCTTTCCAAAAGAGCCCCTCCTCTCCTCTTATAAAAGGCCCCCAACTCTCCCACCTTATTCACACCTTCAAGCCATTTGACTCGGCCATCCTCTGCCAGAATACTCTACCAACTTCCCCCTCTTACTCCTAGAAGCCTTACTTTAAGCATAATTCTTTCCAAGGAAGCCTTTGGCTCAAATCAAAAAGAGTTACCCGGTTTTGAGGTAATGTCTTCTCTAATGTTGTTTTGTTTTATTTTTCTTCTCCAACCCCCCTAAAATATTTTTATTCATTTCTTTTGTAATAAAACCAGTATCCTCAATATACTAGGATGTTTTAATAAAAAGGATTCGAGCTACACTTACACCCACCTACATCTAATGGTTAAAGAACATACGGTTTCTGTGGATGACGAATTTCTGCCTCACGAAACGATGATTGTTCAACACTCATATAACACCTTCAAAGGTGGCCATTAAGATGTCACTATTTTTATATATGATATATAATATGTTTATGTTTTACTTATGCTTCTGTATTTCTCATTTATGGCATACTTTATGATTTCCATTATGGGTAAAACGCGATAATTTCATTTTAGGAAGTGCGGACTACCGCCCCCTCAAAGTGATTTAAATCGTTAATGCCATATGTGGGATGTATAAAGGATGAAGAAAATGGTATTATAAACTATATTATCCTGGAATTATATTATACATTTATATCATTATGATTTAGTTCCATTAAATATGAAATTGAAATGAAAGTAGCGTTCATGCGTACGTACGGCTTACCGTCTCCATGAACGGTGCATTTCATTTCTTACCTCTAAATGTTACGTAATATTATAAATGCATGTATATACTGGATATATAAGATATATATGACATATAAATCATGAATATAATTCTGGATATAATGGATATTCTACCACATGAACAACTTGTAATTATAAGAAGTTTATTGTTGACTCAAGTTACCAAAGATCGACAAAACGACCGTTATTAACTTAAATAATTACATAATGTTCATAACATTGTAATAAGTGATATAAAAAGGATAATGAAATTTAAAATGGTTCTTAATAAGGAAGATATTAACTCTAGTTTATTATTCAGGAGGTTAAAGAACGGTTGAGTCAAGTCGGACACAAGGTAAGGGTTTTTCTTAACCCAACGTCCATTCTTTGGGTTAATCTCCTACTTTCAAATTATGTCATGATATTATTATGTCTTATATTGTATTTATACTTTCTTTATGTGTACATATAGTGAATAAACATAATAGATATATTTTATTTAAAAATGATGTTTTTAAGTGACTTCGTCTCAATCTCCTTTCATTGAGGCATATTTCGTTTTATACAGAACATTATTTTACACGGTGTATAAACCACTTTGACTTTTACGTTTATTCAAAAGGAATCTTTTTTATACGAAGCGTTTTACTAAATGACAAAAGTGAATGTTTTTCTTTCCGTACTTATGCGGCGACAACGACTTCTCCGCCGCCGTGACCATTATTTGAGATTCGGCTTCCTCTACAAGCCATCATTTTTTTTAATGAAAAATAAATACAAAGTTATAACTTTCTTTTATTTTGGTATTGAAAATGGTTTTAAAAGCGTTTTTATTATATCAATGTGTTGTATTGATATCTTGTGATTGAAATGTGGAAATGTTATGTTTCCTTTATGCATGTTTTATGTGATACGAATATGTTATGTTTTATGATATGTTTAAACCTATTCATATGAGGAATGCATTGGACTTAATAAGTGACGGGTGGAGCCCACTATAGCTCCTCGATGCATCGGCAGGTCTCATGAGACAAACTAGTGTCTTGGCACAAGGCCTTGACAAAATCTTATTTGTGGTCTTGGCACGAGGCCTTGGCTACGTGGTTATGATAGTCTGGCATTATGCATTCCATCATTATGAAAGTGGTTATTGATATTGCATGTGATTATTCGACCAGTAGAATATCCATGTGAAGAAGTAAATGGCATTATCTCATTTTACTTTTGCCATATTATGTTGATGTTCAAGTTTAAAAGGCATTTGTTTTAGTTATACATTGCCTTAAATTTTTATGTTTATTTATGAAAGCTTCCGCAATATTGTTATCCTTACTGAGCATCTAAGCTCACCCCTTTCAATGTATTAATATTTTCCAGGATGTGAAAGAAGTATTTTATGAATGACTTGCAGGGATAGTCAGAAGAGGATATGAGTGTGGACTATGAAGACTTTGTTATTAGTTTTTCACTTTATGATGTAATGTAAGACTTATGAATGTATCTTGTGTTTCCAAGGCTACTAAACTAATCGGTCTTTCGAGACTTGATCTTTTGTGATCATTCCAATGTTACAAAGTAATGCACCGACTCTGGGTAGCTGGGGTCGGGGCGTTACAGTTGGTATCAGAGGCAGTTTAGTACTAACCTTGGAAGCTAGATTTAGATAAAATCTGATTAGAGAACATAGCCCAAAGATAGACTTTGATGATTAGTATAGAATAACTTCCTAGAATTTTGGTATTATAGAGATGTTATGAGTTTTCCGATCAATACATCCCTGTCTGGATACGAGCAGGTAGAGGCGGCTCTGGCACAGATGTTCCTAGGGGTAAAACCCGAAAACACCGCTTTGAGCTAGACTCGAACGGGAACTGGTGCACGACAACGGGCCTTGCTGCACTCTTGGTTACGACACTCCCGGGGGATATGTTTAGGATAACTCTCATTTTATTTACAAATCATTATGAAGGGTTTACGAGTATATACTTCCTCAAAGAAAACATTTTTATGATTATGGATTATATCCATAAATAGTTCAATTTATGTTAAGTGTTTTATAAGTATGGGATTATGTATTTTGATTCATAAACTAATCTAGTTTATGCCATTGTTTAGAAATGGCGCCTAGTGGAAGAAATGGAAACTGTATCAATGCACGGACTCCATGTAGGGATTTCTCTCCTGCTCAAGATAATTATAGTGGGGCTGGTGATGCAACTGGTGCCGATCAGCTAATCACCATACTGAGACAACTTACTCAGGTTATGAATAATAACCTTACCCGTATAGAGCACCCTGATCCACAGCGTGGAGGATCAATGTTAGATCGATTCATGAGGCAACAACCACCAACGTTCAATGGGAGTACAAATACATTAGTAGCTGAGCAATGGATAAATTCCTTAGAGAAAATATTCCATGCCTTGGGGAGTAGTGAAAGGGAGAAGGTTGTCATGGAAGTTTACCGCCTCACTGGAGATGCCGATCAGTGGTGGTAGCTGATTCAAAACACAAAGGAAGATGATGATGTATCAAATATGGAATGAAGGGAGTTCAAAGAGCTTTTCTTAGAAAAATACTTTCCTCGTGACCATCGAGCAGATATGGAAAGGCAATTTCTGAGTTTGAGGCAGAAGGAGGATGATAATGTCGCAATGTATGAGGCTAAATTTACAAGGTTAGCGAGGCATGCTGCCAATTATATACGTAACCGAAGGAGTAAGATTGATCGTTTCTTTGATGGGTTAAAACCATTTCTCCGTCGAGCTTTAGTATCACAATCCTTCTCATCATACGAAGATATTGTCTCGTGTGCTATCAAGACAGAAAAGGAATTCTCTAAGTCTTATGACAACAAAGTAAAGCAAGAGAAGAAGAGAACGGTAGAACAAGAGACAGATAAAGGGAAAAAGGGAAAGAAGGATTTTCCATTATGTGATAATTGTGGGAAGAATCACCCTGGTACTTGTCTAAAAGGAATGGGAGTTTGTTATAAATGTGGAGAAAAGGGTCACCAGGCTCGTGATTGCAAGGGAAAGAAAGATGCTATCAAAGTTGAATGCTATAATTGTAGAGAAATGGGTCATTATGCAAATGAATGTCCTAAGCGTCAGGGAAACTTACCTCCGAAAAGGCCAAGGGATCAAGGACAATATTATGCTGTTACTACAGTTGAAGCAGAATAACTAATGTATTGGTGCTTTTGGACTCATGGATTATATTTTGGTTATTAGAATAATTTGATATATATATATATAAGGATTGTACTTCAGTACTTGTTGATTTCAGTAAGGTTTTAATATGATAAAGGTAATTATATTTTTAGTATGTGACAATAAGAGAAACTTTACTTTGTCTGGGGAATCTGATAAATTGATTTTGGAATTAAGAGACCTTTTAGAGAAAGTCTGGACAGTGGTATTTTGGATAACTATAAAGGTTGGAGTGGATTAAGTTGATCTTTGGATAGTATTGTTTAAGGTTAAAAAATTTTTGAAGATTATTTTTGGAATATTATAATACTATAGTTTTAGGAAAAGTACAACCTGCAGGGTGGGGCATAACCCGTCGCGTCGGACAAAGCTGTAGGAATCGAACCCACAATCATAGTGCGACAGGCCTTTATTTCCTACCACTAGCCTACAAGAAGTCCCTGGTTATTACAAAATAATTTTACTAATCTAAATGGTATGTGTTAACATTTTTAACCTTATACAATTAGGATAAGTATAATATTTTTGAGTTCTATTATCTTCCAGAGTGAAAGATGAGTTGAAGGTTGAAACTCTAATTGTCAAGCATAAATATATATATACATATCTCTTATTCAATGAATAAATTAATTCTTAAACTTTAGTAAAGGTATATTAAAACAAAAAATGTGTTATCCTAATACCTTATGTCTTGTTGAACTGATGATATTTTAAATCAAAATAGATTGAAGGCTTTGAGGCCCTCAATTTGACAGTTGATTGTGATTGATGACCTCAATGACTCCCTACAAATATTTATGTTTTTCCTCCAATTATATGTCTCTAATTGCCACCAATGTTCTCCTTATCGAGATCATAATTTGGTGGTGACTTTCTTATTTCCATTTCCCTCTTATTAAGGCTAAATTTTATTAATCTTATTTCCGATGTGGGTTTTCCACAAAGGTATTTTCTCTTTTCAACCTTTTGTTTTCAAAGAAAAAAATTTCAAATTGCGAGGACGCAATTTATTGAAGGAGGGGAGAATGTAACACCCCGAGCTTCCACGATACGCTTCTCATTCAATAATGCAATAGCTTGCATTGTACGCAACTTCGAGTTCTAAAACACCGCGACTAATCAAAGTAGCCGTTATGAATAATAATAACCACTTTTTAAAATTATAGAAATTTTATATTTCAAAATGGACTTCATTTTTGTATTCGTAATATCGAAATTATCCTATGTTTAATTTTTTGTAACTTTCTGAGAACTTCCAATTTTTTATGAATAGTGAAAAATACATAAAACAACTTTTCTAATCAAAATAATTTATAGTGATAAATTATACTATTGAGTGGTTTTAGAGTATAATTAGAATATATTTTTACCATTTTATCCAATGGTGGTCATTAGAATTAATTTAACATTGAAATTGGACATAAACAATTTCCAATCTTTTGATATAAATTGTTTCTTAAAAACACGCTATTTGTTGTGACAGCGGGAATTAATTATAAAATTAATTAATGCAACTTATATGTTTGGAATTTTGTAAAATAGACATCATTTTTGAATTCGGAATATCAATTATAGCCTAGGGTGAAATTTTGGCCTTGTTCTGAAAAACATCAATTTTTGATGAATAGTGAAACCACTAAGTGGTAGTTAAATAACTGATTTTTCGTTTAAATGAAATATTACCACTTCTGTGATTTGATTTTCAAAAATCCGACATACATGGTTGTCATTAAGAAGTAAAATGTGGTTCAATAGGATTAAAATAATTTTTTGGTGAATAGTAACTTTTAAGTTCTTAATCGCGATTAGAGGTAATTAGTGTAGTTTAAGGTACAAATAATGTTTTAATAATATGAGATGAGCATGAAACTTGTCCTACTCCTATTGGATGAGTCATGGCCGACCAAGACAACCCATGGGTCAACTTGGGGACCCCATGGAGCCACTTTAGTTTGAAAATGACATTAATATATATTTATTTAATGTTAAAATTAAATTGACACAAACATGAGTTATTTTACTAAAACAGTTTTTAAGTGGGGTTACACAAGTCCAAATTTTGACTATAAATATTCATTAGAAATATAAAAAGATTTCCTACATCATAGTATTTTTTTTATAATTTTTAGACATTAAATAAATTAAATTATTTATGACATCATTATGATGCAGCGATGACCTCATTATTTAACGATTTAAATAAAATGAGAAGATAATGCAAAATCCAAGGCTTACACTTCACCAAAGCCTATTGGATGAGGAGATTTAGAAACCTTATCACCTTAGCCTCGAATTATATAAGTGTGGGACCTTTAGAATCCGAAAAGCATTGTGAAATAATGTAACATTTCAATCTTTCCAAAAGAGCCCCTCCTCTCCTCTTATAAAAGGCCCCCACCTCTCCCACCTTATTCACACCTTCAAGCCATTTGGCTCGGCCAACCTCTGCCAAAATACTCTACCAACATCCCCCTCTTACTCCTAGAAGCCTTACTTTGGGCATAATTCTTCCCAAGGAAGCCTTTGGCTCAAATCAAAAAGAGTTACCCGGTTTTGAGGTAATGTCTTCTCTAATGTTGTTTTGTTTTATTTTTCTTCTCCAACCCCCCTAAACTCTTTTTATTCATTTCTTTTGTACCAACACCAGTATCCTCAATATACTAGGATGTTGTTATAAGAAGGATTCGATCTACACTTACACACACCTACATCTAATGGTTAAATAACATACGGTTTCTGTGGATGGAGAATTTCTGCCTCACGAAACGATGATTGTTCAACACTCATATAACACCTTCAAAGGTGGCCATTAAGATGCCACTATTTTTATATATGATATATAATATGTTTATGTTTTACTTATGCTTCTGTATTTTTCATTTATGGCATACTTTATGATTTCCATTATGGGTAAAACGCGATAATTTCATTTTAGGAAGTGCAGACTACCGCCCCCTCAAAGTGATTTGAATCGTTAATGCCATATGTGGGATGTATAAAGGATGAAGAAAATGTTATTATACACTATATTATACTGGAATTATATTATACATTTATATCATTATGATTTAGTTCCATTAAATATGAAATTGAAATGAAAGTAGCGTTCATGCGTACGTACGGCTTACCGTCTCCATGAACGGTGCATTTCATTTCTTACCTCTAAATGTTACGTAATATTATAAATGAATGTATATACTGGATATATAAGATATATATGACATATAAATCATGAATATAATTCTGGATATAATGGATATTCTACCACATGAACAACTTGTAATTATAAGAAGTTTATTGTTGACTCAAGTTACCAAAGATCGACAAAACGACCGTTATTAAAATAAATAATTACATAATGTTCATAACATTGTAATAAGTGATATAAAAAGTATAATGAAATTTAAAATGGTTCTTAATAAGGTAGATATTAACTCTAGTTTATTATTCAGGAGGTTAAAGAACGGTTGAGTCAAGTCGGACACAAGGTAAGGGTTTTTCTTAACCCAACTTCCATTCTTTGGGTTAATCTCCTACTTTCAAATTATGTCATGATATTATTATGTCGTATATTGTATTTATACTTTCTTTATGTGTACATATAGTGAATACACATAATAGATATATTTTATTTAAAAATGATCTTTTTAAGTGACTTCGTCTCAATCTCCTTTCATTGAGGCATATTTCGTTTTATACACAACTTTATTTTATACGGTGTATAAACCCCTTTGACTTTTACGTTTATTCAAAAGGAATCTTTTTTATACGAAGCGTTTTACTAAACGACAAAAGTGAATGTTTTTCTTTCCGTACTTATGCGGCGACAACGACTTCTCCACCGCCGTGACCATTATTTGAGATTCGGCTTCCCCTACATGCCATCATTTTTTTTAATGAAAAATAAATACAAAGTTTTAACTTTCTTTTATTTTGGTATTAAAAATGGTTTTGAAAGCGTTTTTATTATATCAATGTGTTGTATTGATATCTTGTGATTGAAATGTGGAAATGTTATATTACCTTTATGCATGTTTTATGTGATACGATTATGTTATGGTTTATGATATGTTTAAACATATTCATATGAGGAATGCATTGGACTTAATAAGTGACGGGTGGATCCCGCTAGAGCTCCTCCATGCATCGGCAGGTCTCATGAGACAAACTAGTGTCTTGGCACAAGGCCTTGACAAAATCTTATTTGTGGTCTTGGCATGAGGCCTTGGATACGTGGTTATGATGGTCTGGAATTATGCATTCCATCATTATGAAAGTGGTTATTGATATTGAATGTGATTATTCGACCAGTAGAATATCCATGTGAAGAAGTAAATGGCATTATCTCATTTTACTTTTGCCATATTATGTTGATGTTCAAGTTTAAAAGGCTTTTGTTTTAGTTATACATTGCATTAAATTTTTATGTTTATTTATGAAAGCTTCTGCAATATTGTTATCCTTACTGAGCATCTGAGCTCACCCCTTTCAATGTTTTAATATTTTCCAGGATGTGAAGAAGTATTTTATGAATGACCTGCAGGGATAGTCAGAAGAGGATATGAGTGTGGACTATGAAGACTTTGTTATTAGTTTTTCACTTTATGATGTAATGTAAGACTTATGAATGTATCTAGTGTTTCCAAGGCTACTAAACTAATCGGTCTTTCGAGACTTGATCTTTTGTGATCATGGCAATGTTACGAAGTAATGCACCGACTCTGGGTAGCTGGGGTCGGGGCGTTACAAAAATCGTCTCATTTGTCGTTCGTGTTTTAACTTGTAATTATTCATATGTTTAATTAGATCATGATTACTTAATTCCAGAATATAAAACATGATTTATATATAATATTTATTTAGAATATACATATATATAATGGATAGATAAATGGAAAGAAATACACCGTTCATGGAGATGGTAGGTCGTACGTACGCATGAACGCTGTTTTTGTTTCCTTATTGAATTGAGTGGAATTAAGTAGATGACATAAGTATATATATATACATAAATCCGGTAGTATTATTATGTCATATATTTCATTACTACTTTTTATATATACTTTATAATAATTCATGAATGGTTAACGTGGAGAATGAATCTCATCGCGTCGTGGAGACGGTAGTCCGTACGTACGCACGGGCGATGATATCATTCTCATGATCATTGAATTGTATTTTAGTGTATGTATACTATTTAAGAATCAATATCACTTTAAAATAATCATATATAGTTATTATTTACACCATTATACCCATCCAAGTAAGGTGGTGGTGGAAAATAGATTACACCACGGCGTGGAGACGGTATTTCGTACGTACGCACGCGCGGTGATTTCATTTTCTGTAGGATGGATAGATGGTGAAATAGGGTTGTTTCATACTTTTAATAACATATCAGTATATTAATGATACTGATGTTATTACTTCATAATGAAAAAACATAAGAAGAAGAAGTGGAAGAATAAATAAATTTGAAAGAATCGGTAACGGACATTACCTCTTCTTTGAAGCGCCTCTTTGAATCCTCCTCTTTGGGTACTAAAATTGGTCTTTGAGGAAGACCAGAACCTCTAGAATGTTTCTAGGGAAGTGGAGAAGATAATTTTTTAGGGTTTGGACGAGCTTGAAGGCTCAATGTTGTGTGAGGAAGAGAGGGAGGGGGTTCCCTTTTATAAGGGAGGAGAGGGGCACCTTTGGAATAACTAAAAATATTATTTTATTATAAAGCCAAATTAGGTTTTAAATAGCTCAAAATTTATTTATTTATAGATAAGTAGGGTATGGGTCGAAGTCCATTCATCAAATATAATTTAGACAAGTTTAGATTCCTATTGTAACCTTATCATTTATATTTAACTTTATGTTAGAAAATTTACTTTTACCGTGTCTTCTTGTTTTCTTACACTATAACGTAAATAAACATACTATATCAAGAAAAAAGAACCCCAATTTGTTTATTATTAATATATATAACCTTATATAAGTAATTTGGCCGAACCTTATATTTTTAGTAATAAAATAACAATTAATAATATATTATTTTTTAAAAAAACTATTTTATGTCAATTTTGACACTATTTATTTATTGATTTTTGTGAAAATCATAACAGAATGATTAGTTAGAAAAACGTTAATTAAATCAATAATATCATGGTATATTAACCTAGAAAATTAGTGGAATTCATAAAAAGTCTTAAATTACATTTATTTAGGTATTTATAACATCAATTATGTCAATATTTCATTAATAAGACAATTGCTGCATCATATTTGTGTCGTAATAAATGTTAGTTATTTAATCCCTAAAAATTATAAATAAATTCCTATGATGTAGATAATTGTATTAGATTTCTGGAGACTATTCATTTTCAATGTTTTATGAAGTGTATCACTAAATTAAAATTATTATACTTATAAGATTTAAGAAAGTGACATGTTGTCACATTCTTTGGTTTTAATAATAATTAAATTATTTTCATGGAAAAAGTCCATTAGATGAATCCAATCTGACCCTTAGGTGATATAGGTCGACTTTTAGTCATCCAATAGTATTTTGATATGTGTTAGGATAATTTTATAATATTATATTTACCCTTAATTACCCGATTTACCTTTAACTATGGTAAATAAAATTTACCGTAGTTACTATTCATAATTCCCAAAAAAAATTAGCTTATTAACATAATTTGGATCCACTGATTGCAAATATAGAATCCATTTTTCCAAATTAAATACACAAATTTTTTATAAATTAAATTAAAATTAATCCCGTTGTTGAAAGAAAACAGGGTTTTCTTTAAAACATTGCAAAAGATTGAATTGATTTATCCTACGAATTCAAGGTAGAATCAATGCTAATGACATACATTATATTAAATGGTAAAAATATATCCTATTTATACTTTAAAACCATACAATATTATAATTTAACCATATAAATTATTGCGATGAAAAAATTTTTTTTTAATTAAAATATAGCGTGTTTTTACTATTCATCAAAATATGAAAGTTACCAGAATAATATGAAAATTTTATCCAAAGTAAATTTTTATTTCATGATTCCAAAGAAGAATTTTATTTTTTCAAATTGAACTTATAAACATGTCAAAACTGGATTTAATGTGGGTGTTCCATCAAAAGGCGGCAAAACTGCATTTTTTGAAAAATACTAATTTTACCCAAAAAAATTATTTTACTCTTATACCATGTTTTAGAAAATGTGTATGACGAATAATAATGTTATAAGATTCAAAATTTAGTTAATAAAAATCATAACAGCTAGTTCATAATAATATTATAATAATATATCGCTGTTTAGTAAAACCCGGTATTGCGTACAACACACGCTATCGAGGAAGGTCGCGATTGTGTGTAATGCAAGCCAAGTCAGGGTTGCATGCTATGCAAGAATCCTTCGTTGTTTCATATATCATAATCCAACCATATTTCATTTATGCATTGAATATATATATATATATACTCAATGTTGTGTTGAATAACTATTATCAAAATTGTGTGTAACACGATCCAAGAATAGTGTTGCGTATACTACAAGCTAATACGGTGTTGCATACAACACAAGGTAATCTTGGTGTAGCATACAACACAAGACATTAATGAAATTAAAATAATGTTTTTCATAAAATCTAATGGTGTTACATTCTACCCCCATTAAAATGAGTTTCGCCCTCGAAATTCGTCGGGGTTATAAATGGTTTACTATTCGAAAGTTTCTTTAATAGAAACCCACATCGTAAAAAGAATACCAAAACCAATCTTTAAAAACATAAGTATGAAACGTAACGGTTACCCAAATAAACTCATCACTGGGTTTCCACATAGGAGAAAATATGGATATGGAAGAGAAATCTAACCATCATGTTCTGATGGAGAGTGGTAGAGAACATAGCTATAGAAAAGCCAGTAATCACAAAGCCATAAATTTGTGATGATCTAAGGTACCATCTGATTCATCAGATATAAGATCACTAGGAAAACATTTTTGGTTTTCAAGATCATTTCCCTAAAGTTGATGAAATTAGAATTAGAATAAATACTTTCGTGATTTTGGTACAGTCTCACCGTTTGTCATTCTTTGGACAATTTCCACTTCATCTCTTAAAGAAATGAAGTTGAATTTGTCATACGTGATGTGTTAGCAGAATGATGGGTCATTCCATCGGTCTCAAACAAAAGTTTAGGAAAGTTATCAAAAAATACATAAGTCTATCTATAGTGAGATTTATCATATATGGTTCCTAAAATGGTCATATACTTCATATATCATACTGCTTAATATAATAAAACTAGTGTCTACTAAACAGGGACTTCCTGTAGGCCAGTGGTAGGTGATAAAAGCCAGCCGCACATCGGTTGTGGGTTCGATTCCCATAGCATTATCCGACGCGATGGGTTGTCGCCCGTCCTGCAGGTTTTCCTTTTTCTAAAGATATATTACTATAACATCCCATCAACAATATCAAAAAAGTTTTATCCTTAAACAATACTAACTTATGTCCAACATAATCCATTTCAATCTTTAGGCTTATCTAAAATACTTCGGTCCAAGCTCATAGTATAAAGAAAATGATCACGTGAATGCCATAATTTATCTCCCATATATCATAAGATATATCTTGTTGGTCAAATTACAAACATGTGAATACCTTAATCATGTATTCTCTTGAAGAATGAATACCCATTGAACCTTAGGGAAAACATGAATGCAGTGAAAAGTTAACTCTTTCCACATACCAAAATCCAAAAATTCTATATACTCAAACCATGATATAACCTTCTCCTTATATCAGTCATGAGCTCATGAATACTATCAAACATTTAATTTTCTCCTTATCCCTTCATTATGCACATAGCATCTACATTCCAAAAATATCTGAATAACCTTTCATGGATACTGGTACCATTAATCATACACTTTCAAAACTCAAGGAAAGACAATAGTGTAACAATACTTATATTCATCAATATTCCATAGTACCATGAGTTTACTTATACAACATTACACATTATAAACATGTAATCATTCCACTACATTCTTAAACCATTGACTGAGCTTCGACAATTCATTCATCTCACATATCATTTGTAGTCTCTTCATCATCATCAACATAAATACTACCCATACGACCATACTGATTCTCTTCATGAGACATTTCCTTAGGGAATTTGTTTGCATAATGCCCGTACATTCCACATATAAAACATTTAACCATTGTTGATGTCGTAGAAATACCATTATCCTCATCCCTGGTGTTAAATGAACCTTTTTCTTTGCACTTACTGGATTTGTTTCCTTCTTTTCCACACCCAAAGCATCTTCCAGTTCCTTTGAAACATTCTCCTTGATGCCACTTACCACATGATTTACATAGGGGAAATTGAACTTTGGTTCTTCTATGATCATCATGAAACTCCATCTTTCTCTTATTAGCCGAGCCAGGAAACTTAACAAATTTTACTTTATTGATAATATTATGAGATTTCTGATTCGATATAATAATTATGTTTGGACTTACAAATCCCATTTCATTTGGTTTCTCATGAAGAATATCATTCCATTGTCCATCATATCCTCCATTATCGTGAATTATCTTGTTTCCAGCCACTTTCTAAAACCCAAAATGAATAGTGTGAGAGGAAAAAATCATAATAAAGGGGGAGTAACTTCAGTATCTAACATCTTTGGTTTAATCTAATATCGTTACCATAGTTCTAAGACTATATCCTATACATATACTTATCCTTAGGTACATCCCTAGACATACCTCTAGGGATCTCACTAAAGTTCTCGCATCCTAGTTTCCAAAGGTTGACTAAACTTTTCCTCTGATACCAACTGTAGAGACCCGAATCTTGACGTACATTGAAATTAAATTACTTTTGCGGAATACTTAGTACATAACAAAAACACACACATAAGGACCGTAATGGTTTAGTGTCTTCAGAAACTTGGAATATAATCTTCTAATCGTGGTGAAAGATCTTCAACATCTCACATAATGATCTTTTTTTTAAACCTAAATCCTTTCTTTATATCCTGGGGAAAAGAAAACATAAAAGGGTGAGCTCAAATGCTCAGTAAGGGTAAACAAAAGAAATATCAAACACATCATATTCATAAGAACATATCTTTTGGAAATCTTAACCTGCAAAAGAGATCATAATTTCATAACATGGGATAAATCATAGAAGTGAAATGTAATCCCAATAATAATAACATAAAACATGAAACTTTGTGGAATACACACATAATCAGAGAGAATGATTTCTTATTAGTCAAGACTCATTGCCAAGACTATCTTAGTGGACAAAGTCCCTTTCTGAACCGAGTTCACTCCTCGTTTTAGTCTTGTTTCACTGAACCGGTATAACCTACCATTCCATCCATGTCTATCTCATGAGATATAAAATCTCTACCCAATGAATTGGAGGGAGATATATGTCCCAGCCATCTCATAATGATACCATTCTTATGTGTGCCACAAAATCAAAAATCATACATCATTGCATAACCCATGTAATAAAAATGGGAATCTTAAACATCATGACATCATAAAACAATTCTTAAAAGATAAAATAAATCATAAATATAATTCCATCACAACATAATCAAATCAATGTAATAATAGGGATAGAAACAGAACCCTATATTATCTTAGATGGAAAATAATTTTGATAAAACACTTGAACTCCATTCTTGAGGAAAATATCCTTTCTACTTCAAAAACACTTTTCATTTCTTAACATGTCATAAATTTATAACTAAAAGAAGTTGATTAAAAATAAACATGAAAACTTATAAAGGAAGCTTCTTGGAAATAATATTTTAAAAATCCATTCATGCAGTATAAGTTAAAAAAACATTCTTCTCATACTTTTTTCAGAAAAGTCAAAAAGTATCTCGTACAAAAAACGAAAAAAGATTCCTTTCATATCCTTTACTAAAAACTCACCGAAGGATAAAATTGGATTAAAAAAAACGTAGGTGGATGGAAATAATATTACATATTGAGGAAAAAAGGATGTGAATGATAAAATACACCCCAGTAAATACAAAAGTATAAACAATCTCGGATAAAAATGTGATTGTGATATTTCCCTTACCTTAGGTCCGATTTGCTTCGTAAGTGTCTGAACCTCCTGTATAATGATTAAATAATGTCATTGACTTATTAAAGAATAATATTGATTGTTATTATATCATATATGGTTCACTTATGACCATATATTACCCGTTCATTTGTAAATTCATGTTAATGTAGCTTTTTGGGTAAAATCGTCTCATTTGTCATTCGTGTTTTAACTTGTAATTATTCATATGATTACATAGATCATGATTGATTAATTACAGAATATAAAACATGATTTATATATAATATATATTCATAATATACATATATATAATGGATCGATAAATGGAAAGAAATACACCGTTCATGGAGACGGTAGGCCGTACGTACGCATGAACGTTGTTTTCGTTTCCTTATTGAATTGAGTGGAATTAAGTAGATGACATAAATATATATATACATAAATCCAGTAGTATTATTATGTCATATATTTCATGATTACTTATTATATATACTTTATAATAATTCATGAATGGTTAACGTGGAGAATGAATCTCATCGCGTCGTGGAGACAGTAGTCCGTACGTAAGCACAAGCGATGATATCGTTCTCATGAACATTGAATTGTATTTTAGTCTATGTATACTATTTAAGAATCAATATCACTTTACAATAATCATATATAGTTATTATTTACACCATTATACCCATCCAAGTAAGGTGGTGGTGGAAAATAGATTACACCACGGCGTGGAGACAGTATTCCGTACGTACGTGCGCGCGATGATTTCATTTTTCGTAGGATGGATTGATGGTGAAATAGGGTTATTTCATACGTATAATAACATATCAGTATATGAGTGATACTGATGTTATTACTTCATAATGAAACAACATAAGAAGAAGAAGTGGAAGAAGAAATAATGTTGAAAGAATCGGTAATGGACATTACCTCTTCTATGAAGCACCTCTTTGAGTCCTCCGCTTAGGGTACTAAAATTAGTCATTGGGGAAGACCATAATCTCTAGGATGTTTCTGGGGAAGTGGAGAAGATAATTTTGTAGGTTTTGGCCGAGCTTGAAGGCTCAAAGTGGTGTGAGGAAGAGAGGGAGGGGGTTCCCTTTTATAAGGGAGGAGAGGGGCACCTTTGGAATAACAAAAAATATTATTTTATTATAAATCCAAATTCGGTTTTAAATAAATCCAAATTGATTTATTTAGAAGCTAAGGTGGGTATGGGTCTAAATCCTTTCATCCAATAGAATTTAGACAAGTTTAGGTTCCTATTTTAACCTTATCATTTATATTTAACTTTTAGTTCGATAATTTTACTTTTACCATGTCTTCTTGTTTTCTTACACTATAAGGTTAATAAACTTACTATATCAAGAAAAAAGAACCACATGTTGTTTATTATTAATATATATAACCTTATATAAGTCATTTGGCTGAACCGTATATTTCTAGGAATAAAATAACAATTAAAAATATAATATGTTTTTTTAAAAACGATTTTATGTCAATTTTGACACTATTTAGTAATTGATTTTTTTGAAAATTATAAAAGAATGATTAGTTCAAAAAAGTTAATTTAATCAATACTAACATGTCATATTAACCTAGAAAATTAGTGTAATTCATAAAAAGTCTTAAATTACATTTATTTGGGTATTTATAACATCAATTATGCCAATATTTCATTAATAATACAATTACTGCATCATCTTTGTGTCATAATAAATGATAATTATTTAATACCTAAAAATTATAAATAAATTCCTATGATGTAGATAATTGTATTAGATTTCTGGATTCTATTTATTTTTATGTTTCATGAAGTTTATCAATAAATTAAAATTATTATACTTATAAGATTTAAGAAAGTGACATATTGTCACATTCTTTGGTTTTTATAATAATTAAATTATTTTCATGGGAAAAAGTCCATTAAATGAATCTAATATGACCGTTAGGTGATATTGGTAGACCTTTAGTCATCCAATAGTATTTTGACATGTGTTAGGGTAATTTTATAATATTATATTTACCCTTAATTACCCGATTTACCTTTAACTATGGTAAATAAAATTTACCGTAGTTACTATTCATAATTCCCAAAAATAAAAATTAACTTATTAACATAATTTGGATCTACTGATTCCAAATATGGAATCCATTTTTTCAAATTCAATACACAAAAGTTGCAGAAATTAAATTAAAATTAATCCCGTTGTCGAAAGAAAATAGGTTATTCTTTAAAACATTACAAAAGATTGAATTGATTTATCCTAAGAATTCAAGGTAGAATCAATGCTAATGGAATACATTATATTAAATGGTAAAAATATATTATATTTATACTTTAAAACCATTCAATATTATAATTTAACCATATAAATTATTGCGATGAAAAAATTTGTTTTTAATTAAAATATAGCGTGTTTTTACTATTCATCAAAATATGAAAGTTACCAGAATAATATGAAACATTTATCCAAAGTAAATTTTTATTTCATGATTCCAAAGAATAATTTTATTTTTTCAAATTTAAATTATAAACATGTCAAAAACTAGATTTAATGTGGGTGCACCATCAAAAGGCGGCCAAACTGCATTTTTTTAAAAATACTTACTTTACCTGAAAAATTTATTTTGTTCTTATAACATGTTTTAAAAAATGTGTAAGACGAATAATAATGTTATAAGATTCAAAATTTAGTTAATACCATTCATAACGGATAGTTCATAATAATATTATAATAATATATCGTTTTTTAGTAAAACCCGGTATTGCGTACAACACACGCTATCGAGGAAGGTCGTGAATGTGTGTAATGCAAGCCAAGTTAGGGTTGCATGCTGTGCAAGAAACCTTCGTTGTTTCGTATATCATAATCCAACCATATTTCATTTATACATTGAATATATATATATATACTCAATGTTTCGTAGAATAACTATTATCAAAATTGTGTGTAACACGATCCAAGAATAGTGTTGCGTATACTGCAAGCTAATACGATGTTGCATATAGCACAAGGTAATCTTGGTGTAGCATACAACACAAGACATTAATGAAATTAAAATAATATTTTTCAGAAAATCTCGGGGTGTTACACATCTGATCTGATGTCTTGGAGAAATAAGAAATTCTTCCACCCCGACTGGCACTATGGTGTCCTTGAAAACAGACTGAACAACCTCTTCAAACAAACAACATATAATTGCATTCTCTATAAGGTTGGAGACACGCAAAGAGAACTTGACATGGCCCTGCGTGTCAAGGAAGGTTTCTAAGCCATGTGAGCACGGGATAACCACATTAAAGAAGGGGACGCTAAAACCCAGTTTTTTCACCAAAAAGATTCTGCCAGGCCTAGGAAAAACACTATTACATGCATCTTAAAATCCTATGGAAGAAAAGTTTCTGAAACCAATGGTATCCATGAGGTCTTGACATTTTATTTCTAGAAGCACTTTGTTGCAGGTACCCCTTTCATGTCTGTTGAGGAGGAAGATTGTATGAGACCTGTGATCACTGATGGGATCAATGGACAACTCACCAAAGATTTGACGGATGATGAGATACGCCTAGATCGTAAAAATATTCATCCCACTAAGGCCCCGGGAATGGATGGGTTCTGCTCCCTTTTCATTAAACAATACTAGAACATTATCGGTCCCAACATCTGCAACATGATATAAAATATCTGGGCTGGGACTATTATCATTGTTTCCATCAATTAAACTGTCCATGTCCTTATACCCAAAATCAAGAAACCTCTGGTGATCCCTAATTTTAGACATATTATCCTTTTCAATGTCTCTTACAAGATCATCTCAAACATCCTTTTCAATCAGCTGCGAGCTTGGCTACCTGATATTATCTCTGAGATTCAGAGCGCCTTCGTGGCCAAGAGACCGATCCCTGATAATGCGATTGTTGCCCATGAAGTGTTACATTCCATGAAAACACCCTCCACCGTGAAAAGTGGAACCATGGCCTGGAAATTGGATATGACCAAGTCCAACGATTGTGTGGAATGGAACTTCATTCGTGAAGTCATGCTGAAAATGTGTTTTTGTGCTAAATGGAAAAATATGGTCATGGACTGCATCTCTACCATCTCCTTCAAAATCAAGGACAATGGGGAGATCACCAGAGGATTCACCCCAAATCGCCGCCTTCACCAGGGAGTCCCCCTCTTCCATTAACTCTTCATACTGGTGGGTGATGTGTTTTCTAATCTTATTTCGAGGGTTGCAGCCTCTAAATCTATTCATAGGTCAATGGTATACCGTGTTGGCCCACCAGTTTCACATCTTTTCTTCACTAATGACTGTCTCCTGTTTTCTAGAGAAATAATTAACGAATACCAGGTGATCTTCCAAGAGATCCAACAGTATCAGAGGGTGTCTAGACAATCGATCAATAATGGAGAATAATAAATTTCATTTAGTGTTGGGGTGCCGCTATCTAAGAGGGATGAGCTATGTGCATCAGCTGGAATCCATATGGTTGTGATAAATCAGAAGTACCTTGGTCCTCCCATGATGATTGGCTGATCCAAAAAAGAAATCTTCTTATCTCTTGTGGACAGGATCGAGAAATAATTTATATGATGGTCCTCTAAAAGAATCTCTATAGCGTGCAAAGAGACCCTCATCAAAGCCATCATCTAGTCCATCCCCAACTTCTTTATGTCCCTGTTTAACCTTCCGACTTTCATCATCGACCAGACCCACATAGGCACTGACAATTTCTGGCAGGGGAAGAATGATGGAAGCAATCGACCCCACTGGTTGGCCTGGGAAAAACTCTGCAAATCCAAATCAGAGGGAGGGATGGGTTTCCAAAATCTTCTTCTCTTCAATAACGCACTATTGGACAAGAAAGTATGGTGCCTTCTTAACCATCCATCATCTCTTTTTTCATGGGTTCTCCAGGCTACGTACATTCCCCACACAGACATTCATTCTTCTTCTCTTGGTCCACATCCCAGCTTCCTTTGGAGAAGCATCCAGGGGTCCGAAAAGCTTTTGGAAACAGGTCCAGGCTAGAGGATTAGGTCTGGCTCATCGGTCAATATCTGGACTGTTCCTTGGCATATCGATAAGGATGGTATGCATGCTACATCCCCAGTCCAACCAGAAATTGAAAACTCCACTTTCAGCTGCCTCCTCTCCGAGCAGGGACAGGGGTGGTTTCCGAAAAAATTTCCTTGATTGGTTTAATGAATGGGATCAAAGAATTATCCTTAGAATTATTTGGGTCACTGAGGCAGGCCCTGACCATCTTTTCTTGATCAATGACATCTCGGGCAAGTACACAGTGAGGCCCAGTTACATACTGTCTCTTGGCAGCCACTCAGTCGGCCAGGATGAGGGACCGTGGAATTTGATTTGGAAGCTCAACGTTCCCCCTAATGTACACCAATTATGGTTGAATATCTGCACGGGTACTCTCCCAACCATAAGACACCTCGCTTACTGCCATATGGCCAGTACTTCATTTTAACCCTTCTTCCCGACCATTTTGGAAACTCCTTTGCACGCCATCATTCACTGCCCGGGAGCTAAGAAATTTTAAAATAAATGGGGTTCAGCTTTGGCTTCTTCGAAGACATCAGCATTTTACTTTCCCGATCTTTCGATGCGTTGGTGCTCGTCTCTTTCCTCATCTCCTTCAGGTTCACTTTTCACTCTGGAATGGTTTATTAGGGTCCGGCGCAACGATGTTGTTTCTCATCAAGCTCACAAACCCCCAGAATTATGTATTGAATGGGCCATATCTTAGATTGAGGGATGGAAAGACCACAATGGAAACCTTATGCTAGGTTTTACCCTCACCTTCCCCCCTCATTAGAATCCCCCAATGGAAGGGACTCTTAATATTAAATTGGACACATCACTCCCAAAGGTTGGGCTTGTTGCTCTTGGCCTCCTGGCACAAAATTATCTAGGGAAAATCCTCATTGCAATGTACGAACCACACCAGGCTTTCTATGAACCTATTGCTGCTATGGCTATGGCTATCCTTGCTGGTATTTTGCTCATCGTGAAATGTGGATGGAGTGATATCATTGTTTAGTCCAACTTCCTTACCGTAATTGATGATATTAACCACAATGATGGTGGACTCCAGTCTTTTGACATCATTATTAGGAGAATTATCTCACTTTTCCAATGCTTATCCTTATTCACCTTCTCCTTTACCAAAAGGGAATGGAACAAAACAGACCATCTTCTTGCGGCCTTAGGCCCTTTTTACTCCAACCATCTCTGGATGGACAATTTCCCTTCATGACATTGCACATGTACTTCTGCTGATTTTAGTCATTAACATTTCCTGTTTTAATAACAAAAATGAATAATACATAATTTTTATTATAAAAATTAGAAAAAAAAACCATTTCCTTAGCAAATTATTACAACCATGATTATCATAGTGGCTATAGTCCTATAGTATATTTTCACCACTTCCCTTAAACACATTGAAAAAGTCTCATACCAAATTGAGTTCACTAGCCATTTCCATTGATATTGTCTTTATAGATATCATTATATACCCAATGTATTATAGGTCTATATAATTATGGTCTCTTGTGTAACCAAATGAATCCCATAAATATTTTTACCAGAAGATCATAAATGTATGCCTGATTTCATGATATTTTAATTAACCAAAGGGAAATAAATATGTTTTATAAAATCATCTATAAAAATTATCATTATATTACATCTAGATAAATAATTTTGATGGTATTATTAGATTATTTCACTATAGATATGTAGGATTTTATAAAGGATGTTGACAAAGATAATAATGCTTCTATAAATTTATTATAAATATACTTTGGAAATTGAGAGGAAAAACCATATTAATTTGGTAGATTTTAGAGACTAAAAATTCATAAAAAATTCCAAATATATTTTTTTATAAAGACATAGTTATGTTTATGTATGTGAGAGAAAATTTCAATTGTAATATCACTTCACACTGCAAAAGTGTTTTTTTTAAAATATCCATGTTATTATTTTATAATGAAATTAAAAAATAACCCATTTGGAAAATTGGTAAATGATTCCCTGGATTCATTTTCAATGAACAAAAAATATAATATAAAATACCTTTGGGAATGTTGTTAATTTAAGTCCATTAATGTTTAATTTCTCTCACACAATGAAATAAGGAATAAATAATCTCTTTTTACATTTTACTCAAAACCACATTTTTTATCACTTCTCCAAAAATGATTTCCATTGCATTAATTAAAAAATACAATTTAAATTTTGTTCCATTCATCAATACATGATGGAATAACTATAAAAAATATTCAATAGTGGTGTTTTGTGTACTTTATTTCTATAATTAGCCACATTAGAAATGACTAAATCAAAATTATGTGTAAAAATTTGAAATATTGTCTAGATTTATTATTTTATGATAAATATTTTCATTTTAATTTTATTTATAATTACTATACATTAATGTTTGAAAACTAAATCAAAAAATCAGTAATCACTTCCATTTATATATATTTGGTCACTACAATGAGGCCCAATTTCATATCCATGAATTTGAATACAACTATAAATGGCCTCATGAAAACAAATGTCAAGTATTCCTATTAATTTTATTATTCATAAATTTATTTCATTGATATAAAAAATTATTTTATATTTATTACTAAATCCCTAGAGTATGTTTACGCAAACTCTGTATTAGAGACATAGGCTGTGGCTTTCCTCTAACCTTCACAATGGAAAAAAACTATATTTTGAAAATTTAGAATATAATTGGAAACCCAAGATTTTTATGGATGAATAAAAATAAACTAATAGCCTTTGTCCTAATTTTTTCATTTTTACATAAATATCATCAAAAACGTTGATGGCCCCCGAAGTGTTCAGTTTCCACTTATCCCCTCAACAAAATAGGACAATGAGTGGCTAATTGGTTAAAATACTAAGAGGATGATGGCTTATTGTAAAATTTGACATTATATCTATCATCCCACAATATTAAAGAGGGTTTCTCAACTTCCTCAAACATTCTATTCCCCCAATTCACCAGATTCTTCATGTGTATCCTTATATCCCTCCATAAAGAGTAAGACCGTCTGAAAAAGATGAATGGCTCATTATAGATGAATATTCCATGACATCTATGTCTCTTTTGGGTATTTCTCAATTTTGTTTCTTTGGTGTACCTTATTATAATCCTATGATGATATTTTATGTTTTTTATTGGACCATTTTATTTATGGGAGTCCCAAAATTGTGGGTCACTCCCTTAATGTTTTTCCCCTAATGTAACCATGGTTGATTATGTTCAACTATAAATAACAGTGTAAAAAATTTAAGAACTATTATTATGTGTCTCTCTATGAATAAGGATCCAACAAAAAATGTAAGCCTTTATTAAAAACATTCTTTTAGTGTTTTTCTGTAATAAAGTGGGTGAAAATAGAAATAATACTTCTGAAAAATAGCAATAATTATTTTATAATAAAATATATGGTGATTATAAATATGGAACATAAAATTTCCCATAATGGAAATTGAATAAAAAATAATCCTATAAAAACTGATATTGTAAAATAATGGCATACCTCATGTTTCGATTACTTCCAACATGATTTAACATCGTATAAAAAAATTATATCATTGTATACATCTAAAAAATAGTAATACTCATATTTATCTTACAATAAGAAAATCCTTTTTATTTTACAGTCACACATTTTTTAAATATTTTTCTTGAAATTCATAATAAACGTGTCAAATGATTTGTTTTGCACAAATGTTTAACTTTATTTCATCCATTACCCAAACATTGGTCGTGGATTAATCATTTCATGGATTTAATTCATTTTAAAAATATCATATTTATTCATTATATACACTTTTAAAACAGTCTTTGTATGGTGGTTGCTGAAAGTGGTTTACATCATTTCATAGAGGTGGTAGTCTTGAATTTCACATACATGATGTTTATATTTTTTAAATGGATTTCAAGAAATGAATAAAAAAATAATTTATATAAAAAATCATTATAATGATATAAATGTAAAATATACTCCTTAAATCCATTTATATCACAATCTAAGAAAGATGAAAAAGATACATTAAATAACATCATTCTCGATGATGGCAGTCCACACATATGTATAAGCGACACTTCAATTTTCCATTTGATGGTTGAGAAGTATATAATGAATATTATATTCAACATAATAACACGTTAGTATATTATTTTACTTATATAATCATGTTCTGGTGGATATAGTAGATTAATTGGATGTGATAGAATAAATAAATAAGAAATTACCAGGATAAGACAATTACCTATTCCACACCTATACATCTTGTGATTACAAATTAGGTTCTCTATGGTAAATATATTGGTGAGATAATAATCTCTATGTTGTTTATATGAGATTTTTAATTTATTTTTGAATATATATTATTAGATATAGTGCTTTAATGTGGTGTAAAATTGAGGATTTGAGTTTCCATTTTATAAATGTGGGGATTAAAACCATTGTAAATATCCTAAAAAATAATATAATACAAATTTACTGTCATGGAAGAGATAAAAAATGAGATCAATTTAAATGAAACGTTATGGGAAGGAAAAATCCACTCAACCAATCTAATAATTATATGTTTTTTGTTATTTTAAAATCCATATAACATTATTTAACCACTTTTAACATATTGTAGATATTACCATCATAACATACATTTTTACAATGAGAAATTATTTTTATAAAAAAATGAAATTGAATATTTAAAAAAAATTATACATGAAGATAAAAACGTGGTATTTAATTAATCATATTCAATATATGATTGGTTATGGAATCAAATTTTGTATAATTATCTACAATGTTATGAAAAACAAGTTTTGGGAAAATTTTATTTTTATGTATCAAAAATGTTTTCACACAAAAACCTTGTAGAGAATGGATATACCTAAAATTTAGAGGATTATATCAAATATATTAATTTTTTGAAATTCAAATAAATCAGAAACTAAATGGTTCAATATGAATAATTAATTAATGAAAATGGAATAAAATAGTTTCCAATCATTACAAAATAAAACATAGATTCCCAAAAGTCAATATTGGGATTAAAAATTAAATCTGATAGTTTCAAATTTTTTATTTTACTTCATAAATACATATTTTTAATGGAAAAAGGTTTCTTATATTTTTAAATCATTCAAATAAATTAATTATTTCATTAATGATTTTAAATTTGTAAAAATGTTATTTTTCACTATCCACCAAAAAAGACCATTCCATAAATAACCCAAAAATTCAACATATACTATTTTTTACATGGTAACATATAATTATAAATTAATTGTGTTGACTTAAAATTCCAAAATATTAAAAATTATTTATATATACTATTTAATAAAAAATTAGAAAACTATTTCATTTTGTCTATGAATAATTAATATTATAATTATTATAGTAACATAATTGATTTTACTATTTATAAAATATTTAATTATCACATAATATATTTTGATATATATTATTGAAAATAATTTTTCCTTTTAGTTCTATTTTGCTTGCGTCACATGATAATGAACAATCAAATCGGTTGAAATAAAATATATTCTAAAATAAGTGTGTGTTAAATTTTACCCGGTTATTTTAAATTAATCATTGAATTTATAGTAATTTGATTAAAGAAATTTAGGGCACATCAAGAACATAATATACTTTTATTCCTATATAGCATCCACAAATTTATGGTCTTTCAAAAAAACAATGTCCAAGTGAGTGGGATTTTTCCAAAATACCTTATCTTTATAATTCAAAAACATCATAAGTAGTTCCTCATATAAAATTAAATTACCCATCTCTACAACCTATTATTTTAGTATGCTATATTGATAGTGTATGTAATTCCAAAAAATTGATTCAGGGAACTCATCATGAACTATGTAAAGGTTCAAAAGAATCACCTAACAATAAAATACTATCATGATGTGACCAATAATCTCATAGGGACCAATATATTTATGTCTCAATATCCACTTCATTCAAAATTTTCTAATAATTCTATCTATAAATATTAATATAAATTAAATTTATATTAATTAATACACTATATCTCTTTGTCAATTCCTAAAATAACATTTATTTTGATATAAGCTTTTATAATGTGATACGAAATGTCTCTAACACTCTCTACCATTTTCTAAGACAGAAAAGGTCCCAATTTAATTAATTTTAATTATTTATCCCAAAATGATTGTGTTGTTCCCCTAATTACATATATAGATTCACAAGGATCATTCAATATGATTGAGTGAATGAATTTTTATAAGAAAATATTTCTTAAAATATTTTGATAACCCTGATCACTTTTAATATCCAAAGAGAATGATATCACTATATATTAATAGGTTTAAATGATCCTCTTAGACTATTTTTTTATTATGTTGTGTATTACTAAAGAATTGATCCATATTCAATGAATATTAAATACTTCTCTTGGACAATGAGATGATAATTCCATATTTATCAGATATAATTTACAGTGGGACTCAATATAACCATACAATTTCATTAATGTATATCCTGAAAAATTACTAAATTTTAATTTATAACAATTAAATTCACTTAATTTTAAAGGGGATTTCAATAATAAAAATTGAGTAATTGATATTATATTTAATTTAATATCTTATAAAAAATAAATGATAATGGTTCCCAACATCCATATTTGTATTGGCCATGTAATAATCACCCCTTATACATATTATGTTCACCATTAATTTAATGACTTACCCAGATTTAATATACACACACTACAATGTATTTTTTTGTTTTTGAAAAAGAAATTATCTTTAATATATCTTTATATATTTTTCTCATCCACGATGGAATGAAAATGATGATATTTATGATAAATCCAATATATCCATTTCCAGATATAGAATTTAGGGACATAAATACATTTCCTAAATCTTATAATTCTATCATGATCAAGGTGGAATCATATAATAAATATTATTTTATTTTTTAGCTCCCCCCTTCTATAAATTGTTAATAATCACATGAAAGTATTATTTAACATTAGTTTGAGTAAGATAGGATTATTATTCATTCCACATGATTTAATGGTTCATTCCATATAAATACGTAAGTATTGGTTCTCTTTTTTATATTAGTCTTTAAAAAACCTAGCATGATATTCCCATGTGAGATCATTATCTAAAGTTTTACCATCCTAAGGTTGTAATGTATTATGAAATAAAAATATTTATTCATCACCACCTATATCATTTGGAAAATACAGATCTCTTTCTTGTAGAATATATAATTCATGCTTTTATTATTAGTACATATATTCCACTATTCACAATATTGATAATTTTTACATATTTTCAATGAATAAAATTTTGTTACTGTCTATAAATAATTAGTCATGTAATTATTTCATAAACATCTAATTTGGGTGTGGAATACACTAATACATTTTCATTCTTCATGAGAACATACCCCAATATTATCATTAATTAATCAATGTATATAACATGACCTTATCAATATAAGGGTAGCTTTAGGATGGGTTTTCCAACAAACATTAATTTCAGTTCTTTTTTTTCCTCATTCATATATGCAAATAAACAAGGATTCCATCGATGTCAACATATTTGATCAATTTAAAATAAATTAAATATTTTTCACAAATAATTGATAGTATCCTTCCAATCCAAAAAAACTATAGATTATAGTCACAATGGTATGTATGGGTAATTTTTTAACCACCTACTTCTTTGAAGGATCCACAAATACACTTTAATCTATAATTTTAGGATATAAGAATGATATATTTTATTAAAAAACTTCATAGATACAAATTTTTTCATAAATTAGATTATTCCTACTGTTCATTAAAACAATCCTAAAATGATATTTGTGATCCTCATATCTCTTGGAATATGTGAAACTGTTAAGGATAAATAATACCATAATCTAATTAGGGTAACATATGAAGAATATACACATTAGATCAGTGAAGTAAGTGGGGGAGTTGGTTTTTTAAAATGTAATCACTCTAAATTCATAGGGTCCATACCTCTTGGTGGAGTATTTATTTCATATATCGTTCTTTTATATTCCTTACTAATGATATATAGATTGACGACCAATGTTGAAAAAGTCATAATCATCATGCCTTTGATAAATTAGCATCAATATGAGAGAGACAATAATTTTTCATGATATGTTTCTTATTAATTCCTTGATAATCAATGGATGGATGAACTGCCCCATATTTATCCTCAAAAAAACAACACGGTCTTCCTAGGGTGATGCTTTAGGCCATATAAATTCCTTTTCAAAATTTAGTTATATTATATTTTTTAAGACCTATAACTCAATTGGGTTCATTCAATAAGAAGTCCTTAAAATATATTTAGAACTAACTACTCGTTATATGGAAAACATAACTTCCAAAATCAATGGAATAATTTTAGAAAACTTATAAAATTCATCAACAATTTAAAAAATAATGTTATAATATATATTGGGTTTACTTATAATCATTTTAGATAAATACCACCCCTTAATTGGTAGTAAGTCCCATATAAAAAAACTAATATCCATGGAAAGATTATATTCAACCACTCGTTGATATATGATCGTAAAATAATTCTGAATAACATATATGACATCTTCTCCTAAGAAACTTTTATGATCTCTATATAGAGAGTGTCATTCTAGACCCATGATTTTTTCTAATTAAACTCAAAATAGATAATAAATATTTATAATAAGCACATTCCCAAAATAAATATATTAGAGTGGATATATATACATGAGTAGGAATCATCGTATAGTTTAATTATTACACAAAAAAATCAATTTTTAACTGTTGAGGTGCTGATGTGATTCTATTAATAAATTATTCTTATATAAAATAATTAGTATAACCTAAATAATGTAATACATTTAACTTTCTAGAGTAAATGATTAATGTAAATTTCCCCACATCATTCACATGACCCATAATAGTATTTTAGATTATAAAATCCTTCCTTTTTTTATAGGCGGTACTCGATGTTTATTTTCATCAATATCCCTTGTAAACATGCATAGATTTTCAAAATGTTCATACTTATTTGATGAATTGTATTGTCGGTGGTGAATTTATATGATGTTTCCATTCATAATTGATTAAAATTTTCATGCCTCTTAGACATTAATGTTTTCAGCTATCCATCTTCTATAAATTTAAAACATTTACCAAACCACATGGGGAAATTAATTACATATTTATTTCAAAATTGTTACTTTAAAGAATATAATTGTTTTACCTCTATGTGTATTATTATTTTAATCTATTTTAAAATAAATTATTCCTTTCTTGTACCTTAAACCCTATTAACTAGGAGAGTATCCAAACAAAAATTATACCTTGAGGGTACATGAAAATATTACATCATACCTATGAAATTCTCTAATATGTAATTTCATTTAATGAAATAGTCTTAATCCACTAATGAATAATTTTTTTTTCAATTACAGTTCATGATAATTATGGAATGACACATTAAAACTCTTATCCAATTTACCAAAAATCTACTAATCGGTTCATCATCTATCTTATTTAATTATTGGAATTAATTCATAATTTTAGGTTAATGATTTTGAGGAAAATACTTATTAAAAAACCATTCAACACATCCTATTTCATCTAGTCACTTTTTTCAACTTTCATCATATCTTGATAAGATTCCACAATTGAATAGTTTTACCTTTTAAATTATAAAAACACAAACAACCAAATCATTTTCCATGAAATGGATACATAAAATTATATTTCCTATACATTTGATCATATGTTCAAGAATAAGTCAATTACAAGAGCCACTAAATGAATTTGGATGTTTATATATGAATGAATAAATTGTGAGTGGATGATTTATTTGAATATTTGTATTTTCAACATGAATAATGTTACCATTCATGTATTTATATATGTGGGTGAGTATAGAAAATATATTTTTCATTGAATCTTCCATTCAATTTACTTTCTCATGATGATAATCATTTAATTTTCCATCACATTCGTTGATAACAAGATTCCTCCTAGTTGTATCCATTGACAAAAACCTAAAATCATTGTATGAGTATAACGAATCAATAATAAGAGTGATAAATATTATGTTAATGAACATTATTATTAATGTTTCCAAAATCATGACACCTTCTTAGAAAACTATGAAATTTTTTTGTCTTTCTGAATTACATTAGTTAGTCTGGGGTTACCGTAGGTAATATCCTCTAAACTAAATAACTGAACAATTCTTTGTTAGAAACTAAGGTGACCCAAGTATTAGTTACAAAAATAAAAATCTCTTTTGATTAATATTAAATATATCTTATATTAATTCATGCCCTAGAACTATAAAATTTAATTTTCTTTTAAAATTAGCTGCTAAATAAAAAATTCATGAATGATCTTCAACATATCTCATAACGTTCCACTAAAATAAAACCTTATGAGACATGTCCTACTATAATCCTTATGTATAACTTTAGAAAATTTAATTATTATAATGGGTGGTCTTAGATTATTCTTAAGGGTAACCATGGGATATATTTAAAAATAGTCATAACTGAGAATATGGTAAATATAATGGTTTGAAAACATGAAAATAACTTTTGATAACATACCAAACTAGTCATAAACTATAAATCATAGAAGATGTAATATTGATATTAAATTAAAAATATTAGTCTAAGAAGTCTGTGAACTCATTTTTAAACAATCAGGATACATAATATCATATCATATGAATAAAAAATATGATTGTAGTGTATTGATTAGAAAGGAAAATCATTTCATTAGTCAAGGATTATTGTCAAAATTGTTTATAATGTTACAAAAAATTCCTATATTTTATATATATATATGGATTTATTTTATGATATCAAACATTGAAGATATGTGATTCTGAGGCCTAGGGAGGATGGAATGGAATTTTTAACATTTTTATATTAATTTAAGTAAATGTGCGAGCGATTTTATATTAATTTTGAACCTAAACTTGAATCGAGAATATAAGGGCACCGTTGAACTCAGTGTATTGGTATTTTCATAGAAATATCATAACTACGACCAACTAGGATATAATAGAAAATTTTCATTTTATAATTTTTGAAAAATAATAAAACAACTTAAAATGTTATTTTATTTTTCTTCTCTCACCAATGACTGAATGACGACAACACTTTGGGGAGGTGATGAAGCATGTTAATGGAATATCTATAGTGGCTCGTAAATAGAGAGTAACAAATACGTTGTTTCAAAAATGAAATAGTCTAAAGATGTGACGTCACAACATAACAAAATTGATGTGTCATGTTTTATTTTTAATAGGCTAATGCATTGGATATATGAGAATTAAACCCCAGTAATTCATTGAAAAAATTACACAAATAAATATCTCTAATGACGAACAACAAATGTCAGAATGATCACTAGAAACATCGTTGCTTTATGAAGAACTGGACTAGGAATTGATGAATTCCAATGGAGCCTGAATCCTCTAGAGAGGATCACTTCATCAACGAATTTCAGTAGAGGTAGGGGTTTATTTATTTTAAAATTTTCCCATTTCTTGTTCTCAATGGGGAACAAAGATCCACCCACAAACAAGTTGATCTTTGGACATTGTGTTCTCTTGGGAGGGTGTTCTTTCATGGGTTTTCTATCTAGGGTTTAATTATTTTTTTGGTAGAAATATAATATATATAAACCCCTATTTTAAACTTCCAATCTGGAGGGTGATAAACAACATGAAAAAGGCATGACCTCCCTCCTCCTTATGCCTTCTTCATGAATTAATATTCAAAATTGCTGAAAAGAAAAATTCAAGGCCTTGGATGGGAAGGTAACACCACATGGAGGCTAGAGGCTCAATTGTTATGATGAAAAGATCGCTACTGTAGACCTGGTGTCATGCGGAAAGACCCTCCAATGAGCCAGCGGTGGTGGCAACAGCTGCGGGTCAGTGGCGGCGTGACACAACAGTGAGTTAGAGGTGACTTTCAAGGCTGGCTTGGGCCTCTGGCATGATCGGCGGTTGGAGGCAGGGATGTTTCCCCTCGTCCTCTTGAGTGGAGTAGCCTACAACCATGGAATGAAGATCCCAGGATCATAAGGTCTATTGACTGCTTGAGGGATGTTTTCCCATATCTCTTCATGCATCGGTTGATTGATTCCGGCAAAGAAGGCGACCCTACAGACGAACGGTGGTGCAAAGGAGAGCTAGTTGTGGCTTCCAACCATGTCTTTACCAAGAGGAACTAGTCCCCCTATGGTGTACATGGATGGTCATGAGCCACACTAGTGATCTGGACCTCACCCAGTAGTTCGGACCCATGTGGTCCATACCTGTGGTCCAATGGGCTGAACCTAGGCCGGGTTGGGCCCAGGTTGGGTTAGTACGGTCTGACTGGGCCGGACCCTACCTAGACCCAACCATCCCCTTTTTGAAAAAAATGCAAATATCATTCAAATAAGACATCCAATTGAAGAGTTTTTTACTACTTTGGAACCCTATGAACGAGGCGGGTCATTCAGCAAAATCTATGGAGGTTTTCATGGATGTTTAAATTCAATGAATGGCTTGAGGAGTGGTCCTCCTAGGAGCAAGGGTACTATGTGTGGAAACCCTGTTGTTTGTTGAGACCTAAATAATAAGAACCAGCGACCATGTATGGATCAGATATTATGTTCTAGTGGGAAACAACTTCTATGTGACCCTATATGATCACTGGGGGGAGAGGCTTTTGTGTGACCCACTAGACCAGTGCTACTCGATAGGAGGAGTACCTCTCTATGGCCTTAGGTGGGAATCGGCTTCTATGTGACCAGGAATGCCCATAGTGGTGAGAGTCATTAGAGTGACCTAGCATACCAATGGTACTAATCAGTGATGAGTACTGTAGTAGTCCTAGGTTAGATGGAAGTTTCTTTTGTGTGACTCGGCATTCCCATAGTACTCATTGAGGAGGAGTTCTCTAGCATCCCTTGGTGTTTAATGTTATGAATGATGATTTTACTTTACTAATATAGAATATAACTGGTGTGAGCTATCTTTATTCATCATCATTAGTAAAGATCATGATTTGTGGGTTTTTGTGGATTTCTTTGTGGAATTTCCTTTATGTTTGGGGGTCCATACTGAATATATTGTAACTCATCCCAGCAGAGGCTTCTCCTTCATGTGTGGTGTCTATTATAGAATAACACCACCTTGAAGGAGGTCATAGTGATATATGACTTATTTTTTCTCATTCAGACTAGGATGGAAGGATGTACTTCTACGGATTCAAGTAACTATGTTGTACTTACCCTGTTTGGTAGGGTTTCTGGTGGACGACTTTCACTGTTTTCCTTGAATTTTAAAATTTTAGTTATCTTATGTTAAATTTGTATTCTGGCCCATTTGACCTACAATTTTTTCTTTTACTCAGTGTGGAATTTGTGGAATGTGTTTTTTCTTTTCCAACATTGGGATGTCGTTGTGTGTGCATGAATAAAATGAATAATTATAATTAATACCATATATATGTTGACTCCATCGGCGCTAATCGCAAACCCCTGGCCTTTAGGAGGCGGGATTGGGGTATGTCATGGCATGGGGCCTGGGGGATGTGCCATGAAATGGTGGTATCAAAGGTGGTTTCTTATACCTATTAGAATGATAATCTATTGTTTTGTTTTTGGTGAAATAATTTTGATAGTTTTGAGTTTTAAATTCTTGTTCAGGGAGTCCAGTGAGGCACGAAGACTGACATATCCATACATTTGAACCATGAATTATGCTTTTTGACTCCATACATGAACACACGGGTTTCATAAGTGTCTTATTATGATTATATTGAATAAGTGTCATCTCACCAAGTATAATATTCTTATTTTGGTACATCTTGATCTATTTTAGGATTCCTCAGGCAACCATCTAGTTTTCTGATATGTGATTGTGTGGACATCCTTCCAAGTGATGAGTTGTTAGTTCAGGGACCAGTTCTAGAAATGGACCCACCGGGTGGTGCACTAGGTTTTACACCACCCTATGATCAGAAGTAACTGTTGGAATTACTAGTAAAAGACATGCACAAACTCAGTATAATGTATCTGTTTCAGAGACAGATACCTCCTAGGTTCAGAGGAGAGTCCTATCCTTAAGTTTAATAGGACTAAATAGAGGCAGTGTTGTCAGTCTTTCGCTTAGTATAGAATCCACTCAACCAGATGGCAATATAAGCTATGAGACTTATTTAGGGATCGGCTGGGAGATGGTGGAGTTTGAATATTCAGACTCATGTTGAGCTTACCCTTTATTGGGATGACATCAAGAGGCTTTTTAGGGAGTAGTTTTTCCATTCATATTTTCTCATAGTGTGAATACACGAGCTTCTTTACCAGAAAACCAGAATAATTTGAGAGGCCGAGTACTCTGTGAGGTTTTCAGACCTCTCCGGCTACTAAACGTACATGGCTCGAGACCCTTTCATCAGGGCCCAGACCATTGATTAGGGACATAGATGTGAGATCAGGGCACCCATAGTTTCTCTCAGCATCCCCGAATAGACTGGAGTGGTGGTGTCAGCCCTTCTTGTAGAGAGCATTCAATTAAGGTAGGCAATGATAGTTTTAGCCACCATAAGATCTCATATGGCATAGTCTTCAGTAGTGAGAAGAAGGCAGCAAATCAGGGGACCGAAGTGGGCCAGGTCTTTTAGAGGAGACCCCATGGCACAAGGTTAGTAGTGCGAGGCTCTTAGAGAAGAGGGAGATGACAAAGAACTAGGATGTTGTTTATGTGCTCTCTTTAAGGATACAAGGCTTCTGACTAGATGAACCACCACACAGAAGATTAGTCTATGGTGAAGGGACCATGAAGGCAGAGGTTGAGGATTGAGCAAGGATGCCCAAAATGTTGCATACGTGGAAGGGTAGATGACCAAGTAGTGGTAAATTGACAATAGTTGGAGGTACTACCACCACCACCCCCAGGTGGTCAACCATGGGCTCAAGGATCTGGATGATTGGGGAAAGGATAACTTCAGGCAATGGAGGCCTATGACTATTCCCTCTAGAGATGATTAGAGTTATGATATGTGTATTTTCATAATGAAATAATTGAGTAGATAATTAGGAATTATTGAGGAAATCATTGAGAATAATCTATAAAATTATAGGTTATGAATACTAGTCATCTTATAATGTACTATCCATTTATGGTTTTTGTAACGGAATAGATCCAAGTGGAATAAATTTTCTTCCTTTTATAGATATTATAATCTATTATACATTTATTTTATTGATTTATAAAAGGAAAAACCATATTCATCATTCATCATTGGAATTTTGGATAAAAATTAGTGTAGATTAATTGGAAAATGCATCCCAAGGTACAAATTATATTTATGGTTACCGTGAAATTGAGTAAGTGTATATTTTCAAATTAGATATTTAAATAATTAAATTCTCTTGGAATATTATTTAGAACATTAAATTTTTTCAATTATTGCAATCATTTTTAACTAAGTGATGGTCTTTTCACACCTTATAAGTGATTTTGTGGTTATTGAAATTTCAAGGATCACATTCTTCATAACTCACTATTATTAATATCTTGTAATTATTCCCCTATATAACTATATTTTAACTTTTTGATAATGTTTTCAATATATGGGAACCTGATTTTGGGGTTTTAGGAAAACATTATGCTTTATACTTACCAGTTTCAATGAATATTGTATTTCCCCTTATTATGGTGTGGGTTTTCAAAAAAAAAGTATCTTAAAATATAGAACCTTATATTAAGAAGATAAAACCAAGAGAATAAAATTGATTTTACTATAGATACATTTAAAACAATTAATAGTTTATATTAAAAAATAATATTCTTGATAGCTAGCCTAAATCATAACACAGAAATTTTTGAAGACTATAATGTACTAAAAAATATTATTATCATAATATTACCATTATAACATATCCTTTAAATGATAAGTATGAATAATAAAAACAAAATTTGATAATAAATATAAACCTTTTAAATTTTTAAATTTTATTAATTAGTGCATTATTGAATTGTAATGAATTTTCTATAAATTCATTTTATGCTTTAAAAATATGTTTTCTTCAAAAATGGGTTTTATTTCATTTTTATTCAAATTATAAAATTAATTTATTTCTTATTAAAAAAAATATTTGATGAAATTAATATAATTTTTAAAATCTCCATATCAATAATATCTTAGAATTATATTTTAATACTTTTATAAAAATATGTTTTTACTAAATATTGAAAAATATGGATTTTTGAAAAATAGGAATTTATTTTCAATAAATGAAGTTATATAAAAGAATAATTTTTATTTTAATGTAATTATTAATTTAAAATATTTCTAATTGAATTATATATCATATAATTAATTACATAAAATCATTATTATTCTAGATTTTAGTATAAGTTCATTTTTTGGTCAATAAACACATTTTTTTAGAAATATTTTTAAACAAAAAAATGCTTTAAAAAATAAATTAAACAAGTCATTATTGATGAATGTTGTTAATGAAATTTATAGATTCTATATTCACTAAAAAGATTAAACTATGTTTATTTTTGAAAATGGCATGGAATTAATGTAAATTCATTTTTAGCAAGAAAAATATTTTTCCTTAAAAATTGATTTCGTTTCATTTTATTTACTTATTGAAAAATTAATTTCTACGACATATATAAATTAAATTTCATACAACGGATTAAATATTAATAATAATTTTAATAAATATAAATTAATGTGTTCAACTTAATTTTTTATTATAATGAATAATAAGAATATTCCAATTTTTAAAATATTTATAATAGTATATATAATGAAATTTTAATGATTAATTCATAAAAAACAATTACCCAATTTTTGGGAATTTAATTTTATGTATCAAAACTATGTTTTCTTCAAAACATTATTTTATTTCATTTTATTACAAATATTAAAATTATTTAATACAACAAAATAAATTATATTTAAGGAAATTAATATCATTTTTTAAATTAAGGTGTTTATATTATCTTATAACGACCTTTTGATATTATTTCAAAATTGGCTTGTTATTAAAGTGTGAAAAATACCGATATTTGTAATACTTGAAATAATTTTCATTAAATGAAGTAATTCAAAAATATTATGTTTTAAATATATTATGAATGAAAAATATTTCACCTTTAATTATAAATAATCATATTTATTTCACAGTCATCATCATTTTCGATGATTTCGGTATAACATTATTTTTGGGAATAAAAGCACATCTTTGAAAATTTCTTTTAAAATAGACAATGTGTTTTATAAGAAATAAATTAAATATTTATTTATTGATTAATGGTTTGAATGAAATTTATAGATTATATATTCACTAAATATTTTATAAATTCATTTGTGATTTTTTTTCTATGCATGGAATGAATGTAAATTCAGTTTTATGCTTCAAAATTCATTTTTTCCTAAAAAGGGTTTTCCTTGGGTTTTTATAGTTATTTCAAAGTTAATTTCTACCACTTATAGAAATTAAATTTAATAAAATGTATTATATATTAGGAATAATTTTAATTACTATAATTTATTTATTTTAACATAATTTTTCATCAAAACTAATTATAGAAGTTCAAATTTTGTAAGCACGGTAATGGTTAAAATCGATAAAAGGGGGAATTAAACTAAAATGATAAGGTTTATATTGACCCAACAATTATAAATATACTATTATATGGAAATATTTAAACACTATCTCATCACTTATTTAAACATCATCAATTTTAAATCCATTTTTCATGAGTTAGATAGTAATATATTTTAATGTTTTTAAGACCCATAGTGTGCCATCTCTCATATAAAAGGTGAAAAAATTTCATCTTTTCCTTGTGATTCATGATATATATATCACAAAACATATATTTTGAAATATAACATAAGACATCACTACCAATTATATAGGGGTGTTATTTTAATTTAAATACAAACCTTATATATTTTAAGGTGTAAGTCATAAGAGGACCCCCAAAGAAGAGGGTACCCTCTTAAATGAGTATTTTAATATTATTTGAAATTATACATATTAAAAATATATGATAACCAAGAATATATAATAAAAAATATTTTACAAATAATTTGATGTTATTATGTTGACGTAATAACATTTATTTATCTCTTTATCTATCAAATTTGAAACAAAAACATCGTTTGTACGTACATGCAGACTACCCCCTCGCAAAGCAATTTATTTCATTATTCATCACCCCCACTGATATATGATTATTATATGGATATAGTAATTATATATTATATTTATTACACAACTATGATTCATTAAATACAATATATCATTTTCATTCTTACACATCAGCCCATTAAAAATGACAATGTTGCTTATGCGTACGTATGGACAACCTCCCCCACCAAGAGATATGTTTTTTCTCATTTTCATATCATTAATGATTTAAAATATTTATATTATAAATATATATTATATTTCTATCATGATTAATGTTATAGTTATTATGGATCCATGATCAATGTTCATGGATTGGAACTACAGAATTTAATCATGCATTAAAAAAGAATGAGTTGACACCTGAAATGATTATGATAATGAAATGTTATTAATTAATGGGTTTTGGAATGTAATATGATGATATTATGTGATAGAATAATAATTTATAGGTTTTTGGTTTATAATATTAATAAATTTAAATTTATTATAGAAGAGGATAAAATCACTTCTGAAGAATGTCAAACATGATTTGAGGGTAACATTTTGTCATATCCACCACAAAAATAATTTTTTATATTAAAAATATATATTTATTTATATGGTTCATAAAATATCCCTTTTAAACATTGTGCAACACCTAATTGATTGTTTACTTGTCGGTAACTGAACCTGTTAGGCTACATGGTCATAATCACACATCCCCACACAGCAGATGTTTCCAACAAGCATCAAGGCTCTATAGTGGAAAGGTGGGGATTCAACAAACTCTTGATAAGAGTGTATCATATTAGTATACAATAAAAATAAGCAGTGTATATATTAATAAATGATCTATATAAGCATTAGTCATACATATTTAGTGAACATGAAGAAAAATAATCAATAAAATATAAAAATGATGTCATGTCTATATGCTCTACAAAATGGGAATACAAGGAAGTAGTTTAGAAGGCATATAAAACATGATATAAAAAAGAAAAAAAAAGTAATAAAAGACCTATTTCTAATATTATCATTTTCAATAGATCAGTCATCTACTCATGTACTCCATCTAAATATCGAGAATTTCAGAATCCTAATCTAGAGGATCCCTTCATCCCTACCTATATCCATATGATCTATTTGGGTACAAATAAGAAACCTTAATAGGTTGTGAGATATAAATAATATGGAACCATAAATTGGTGAAATATCCAGTTTATGTATATAAAATTATTATTTTGTTGGTAATAATAGAGTTATAAGATTAAATAAACCAAATCACATTAGTTAGGGGTTCTTACAGGATGCTTGAATGCTACCCCATGTTTCTTCCTAAGCCCAAATATATATGAACTAATGAAAAATTATATATATATATATTAATTTATATATATATATCAGATACGTATGGACATATATGTTCATATATGTAGGTATGAAATTTTATGTCGAATTCTAGGTCTATACCAAATGCTCCGATGCATAATCATAAGTGGATCCCTAAATTTTATGGCAGGTATAATTGTAAATAAAAATGTAACTTGGTCACCAATTATATATAACATAGGTCGAATATATGTTTTTCTTCTAACTTGAAAGATTCATCAATTGATTTAATCTTAAAATAATCCTGAGCATGTGCAATGTTTTCAATATGTGGAACGAAGGTATCAATCTAGATATACTATAAGAAATAAACTCCATAGGATTGTATCAAAGGTGTACCTTATAAAAATTAATATCTTCACTCAAGGAATGGAATAAAGTCACAATCCTTCGAGCTCATCCATGGTATAAAACATTGGTAACATGGTAGGACACATGGCATGGTACAATATCATTATGCCTATTATCCCATCCAGTGTAATTCCAAAGTAATCCACGTGTCACAAATGTGTAATGAAAATACATCTTTTCAATGATCCTAACCAAGATATTCTATATAAGAACCCATTTATCTCTCCTAGTGAGTTATAATTCTTTAATAATCTTTTTATATTTTTTCTTGATGAGCATATCCAAAGCATTATGAAACAAACCACTTGTATTTCCCTCAACATAATATTTGGATAATAATGTTCAGTGTTAAAACCTCTCCATTAAACAAATCACATTATGAAATTTTAAAATTATATTTCATAATTAATATGAATATTATATGATTTTATAAAATGGATTTTTATTAGGCATACCATTTTCCACAGTTTAATTAAAATTAAATTTCATTTATATATGCCAACTCTACAAACCTTGATGGATGTTCAATTTAATTCCAATGAATAATAATTTTTTCCTTTTAATGTAATTATCCCTAAGGGGTATGTTGAATCAAAGAAATAATACTCCTATGATAAAATTTAGGCTTCTAGGACACACCTATGAATGGTGATATCCATTCGTTAAATTAATTTAAAATTTTGAATGTGTCGTGATGTAGGTATGGTGTGCGGAACTATGACATGTACTTTAAAATACAATCCTTTATGGGAAAATAAGTACACCTCCTAACTTAGGCAAGTGTACCCTCTTCATCCATTTTTGGTCAATAACATAGGTTAGAATTTTATATATCAATGAAAATATAAATACCCTTAAAATGGTACCTATTATCTTGCCTAAAAATAACATTCTTATTGTGCAGATAATTAAGGAGAAAAAAATAAGATTAAATAGAATACCATTATCATGCCAATGGAATCAATTCAATTGAAATTGTAGTATTAATTATTAACCGATCATGAATCCAATATTTTATAGAGGTTGGATATCCCTTTTATCTGGGGAGGTTTTTTTACATGAAATGAATGAGAAGGTATAGTTTATAATTTTAATAAGGTAGGATTGCAACTACAATTTTACCCAATTTTATTAGGGAACATGTGTTGGAAATATGGTTTTTCCAAAACCATTTCCACCCAAACACACCCACTACCTAAATAGAACTAATCATCTAGGAAAGGCACTCATTTTTGGGAAATTATTCCTAGATCGTGTGACATTGTGCATCACACTACACTGTTCTCCCAAACAATATAGGAATAAGTGAACACTTTAGTCAACTAGTGCACTGGATCTCTTTTCTCTGAATGTTATGGATACAGACATAGAATAATACTAAAAAACTCTTCAAACATCCCTCATTCTCTTCATAATATACTAAACATGTAAAATGAAAGGTTTAATAAATATGTAATGGATCCATGCCTCACAAGAAGATTTGGTATCATACAAACTTCACTTCATAATAAAACTCATTCGTATTTATTATTTATGATTAATATAAAGAATATTCTATGAATAGTTTGAGCCACCATAAATGCATATGGGCCTCTTTCCCTATAGCCTAATATTGTTCCTATTCGTGATTTCATATCACTTTCACAAGAGAAAGTGGCCTTCTTTGGATATCCTCAGTTCTCCGATAAAAAAGAAGAATGAGGTGATCCTGATAAGAATAATAAAATTATAAATCAATATCCTCATGATGAATAATATGATATGGTTATGAATATTAATTTAAAAGATTAGATACATGGAATAAATAATGCATATGTATGTACCTATGAGTTACCTAAATTCAATTGGCTATCAACCCAAATCTTGATTTTTTTTGAAGGGGTGAAAAAGTATATGTGCCAACTTCCCTTGTTTCTTAGTCCATAAATTCCCCAAACTAGGGGAAACACATAATAATACATGATACCTGATGTCAAACTATAGAGTTATTTAATATTTATCAATAAATGACATGAACCTTGCCTAAGTTGTAATCACACAATTTCAGATATGTTGTACCTAGTATGAATTGTTCATAATGATAGGATCTCTCAGTAGCATTACCTTACACACCTCTAACCAACACAGGGGTGGAAAAAATGTCCAATAATATAATTAATTATAAAAATCCTTGTATATATTCTATAAGAAGTTTTTATTGTACTAGAACTCTGTAAAATTTAATTGTTTCAACCAAGAACCTTTGAAATACATGACACATTCCTAGAGATTGTCCTCTAACACCTATGTTTTATGGATAGACTTGCCCTTGCTGTGTTGGTGATAGGTTGTACTGAGAAGAACTTGTTCACTGATAGACTTATATAATCCCCTCCAAAATTGTGACATGAACTAAAAATAACTATTCGAACTGATGTTATGTGGAACTCCATTAACACATATGATCTATTTAATATAGATTCTTACTTAATTCTCCAATGAAAAAGTATCTATAATTGGTAGGAATATGGATACCTTTTTCAACCCTACTACAATCAACCATACTATAACACATTCTCTAGGTGACCTTGGTAAACTAATTAGGAAATATCTAGAGACATTTTCTCATTTCCATTCTAGAATGATTAATGATTTTAAAATCCATGATGGTGACAAGTGTCCTTGAAAGCCGATAAGGTGTCATTAAATTACTATAGTGCAAAAAAACTTTAATAAAATATACAAGTCATAAATTTGAATTGAAATTTTATTAGTTACAATACCAAGAGTTTAACCAACAAGTATTATCCATATTCACTAAATTAATTAAATGAATTGAAAATAAAATTGGTCACTTTTGGAGAGAGATAAATAATGCAGCATGAAAATGGATTGAAATTAAGATATGTGGCATGCTAGGTTTGTAGATTTCTAGACATATGTGCTAAGGATACATTTTAATAAGGTTTAATTTAAATTTTCTATAAAAATTAGTTCTTTAGGGATATATGGTCTTGGTACCGAACACTAATCCTATGATCGCACCATTATAATAGTTATCTACTGGGATCATTACAAAAATTTGGAAAACCATTGACTTATTTAAAAATTACCATCAAATATTATGTAATGGTAATAAATAAACTAGGTAAACTAATTTAAGTAAGAAAATATAAAACTCATCAAATTGTAAACAATAATCATAAATTATTAATTGAAGATAAATTGGAATTGAGAAAAATGAGTTTTTGAAATCCAAAATAGGAAATGAAAATAAATAAAATCCCTAACCACAATCCCCCTATAACCACATTACATGTCAAAAAGAAATATAATCTCTCATTAAAGAAGTTATGACATCATATACAGTAGACACAAAAAAATAATGACAACAATGTAATTGAGGTTAAAAATTCCTCTCAATAAATTGTACAAGTCTCCAATTATGTTTCCAATATGATACCACGGTGCGTCCGAAAGTACGAATGAATTGTTTAACTATACAAAATCAACCCTCCATCCCATTAATGAATAATAATTTATAGAAGGTTAATGTCATATATATATATTTAATGGTGTGTAAGAGTGGTGATGGAAGATTCTGAAAATCTTTTTAGTCTTAGAACACTCACAACGTGACAGAAGTTATTGTCATTTATTGTCTCATGCCTTGAATCTCTACCACATCTCGTCAGGGTGACGATTTTCTCATGAAATTCATGACATGAATGTTTCTAATATATTGACAATATGAAACTCCAAACACTAAAATTTGGATCTATCAACAAACAAGATTCAATTTTTGGTGTCATAGTGTGAAGTATCTTTTAGACCCAACATTCATTTTTTTTTTCATTTTCTGAATATTTGTTGAATCATGCCGTAAAACAAAAATCAGGAAAAAAATAGTAATAGTATCAAATAAAAAACATAAATTAGTGCATTAAAAGAACCTACATATATTAATGAATGACACATATCAGTTCCACCACCATCCTACTAACAGGTGGAACACTGAGTAATGAAACCATCTATTTATCATTCTACTATAGACCACCAATACTACCGATGTAATTACTGGTACATTATTGTGATACTAGGATGTACATACCAAATAAATGAATTATATTTCCGCAGTAACTCCTATTAATTTATTAAAGGTACATAAAAACTCCCATTAATTCACAAGATCTCATACCCATCAACAATGCATCCAAGAAGTTGGTCTTCACAGGATATGTTCTCCGACAATACCGATCACTCATGATTAGAATGTTACCTCATTGTCACAATGTTCATAATTTAATAGGGTTCTTATAACATTGTAAGGGGAGGAAACCCATGATTTTATTGGACCACTAAGTTCATCTCAAAAAACATGTCTATATACATTCACATTCTTCTATCCTCTTGAACAACATGTGTATGAATTTTTTAGCTCTGGGAATCAACAAAAAAATATAATTTTCCTGGAATACAATCATTATAAATTTCAAAATAATATAATTATTGAAAAATATTCAATTCTTGATATTCATTTTAGGTAATGTAAATTATTATTTGAGGACTTTTGGGATCATATAAACCAAAAAAACACACTCTTAATCAGTAATGCCTCAAAAAACGGATGTCATTAAATAGAACCACTAAATTAGGATCATGTGTTATGTAATTAAACTAACGAGGTATCAAAGGACAAGATCCATATTCCTTGACTTTATCGAAATACATTAGAACGTCTATTATTTCAATTCTTGAATTATTATAATAAACTATATAACATCTTCATTTATTTGGAGAAATCATGACTAGTATTGGAATTCATATTCCTTTGAAATCATAAAATGATATATTGTAGAATTTAGTGAATATAAGCATTTTTTATTCCCACAATAGTATCTTCTACTAGGGAAAAGTCTTTTATAAATTGAATATAATAGCCATCCATCCTCATGACACTCTATATGTCAAAGATATTCATGGTTTACTACCAAGAAACTATAGTTATCAGCTTCTCTATGTCAATATAGACACCAAAAACTAAGATTATTTGATATAAGAAATTAAAATATTTAATACAAAAGTAGAATTTGTTAATCATAGAAAAAATATGGTTCTATCACATTGTACACATTATTATCTTTTGATTTTTTGGAATGGTATTGTCTAGTTTGATAATACACCATGACATCATCCATGAATACAACAAGAAATGAATAAATTTAAAATTTTAAGATCTAACTATTTAGATCCATAAAAATAGCTGGCATGTTTTTCAGATCAAACAATAAGACAAGATATAGATATAATCCATATATACTAGAAAAAATTGTATGCAATATATCATATTATCTAACATGAACCGTATGATATACCTACAAAAAATCAATGTTAAATAAATCACAATCTCCATATATTTGGCCGAAGCAGTTGTTTGTATGAGTCAAAGGATAATGGTTGTTCACTATACGATGAATCGACCATCGGTAATCCACACAAATATAGAGGGTACCATACGCCTTTAAGGAGAAAGGACATGAGAACCACATGGTGAAGCACTGAGTTATATAAAACCCTCATATTCCATGTCTCCTTTATGATTCTTCTATTCTTGATGCTTAGTGTATTCCATCCTATATGGAGGAATGGAAACATGTGATACTCCTGGAACTAGGCCAAAAGTGGTGGTAAACCAATAATGTCACCATGAAAGATTTCCATGAAAGATTCACTATAGGAGGGAAATATATATTTCATATTCAATGATTCATTTTTAAAATAATATAATTATGGAATTTGACTCGACAAAACCCATTATCCTTTTGTCCCTTTATAATCACTAGGAAATCCCATTCGCCCTTATGAAAATAGTAACCAACGTTAGGTGATGTGGAGGAAATCCTAGAGTGATGAAAATAAACATGAACGTGATAAAATAATTAACAATACATCCCATTTATGAAGTATAATCCCATAATCTTTATGAAATATAGGATCCATAGAAGAAGAAAAAACATTACTCAAAGGGGAATTCCATACATCGGTCTATGCTCTAAGATCAGATCCGTAACAGTTATTAGAGATCCATTATTTCACATAATTACTATATATCTGGGGTGAAACATTAAAAAATTGTTTAATTTATAAAATAATTAGAATATCATGCATTGAACAAGGATAATATTGATGTAAATGCTACTAGAGTATTACCTAAATATGTAGATGGCCCAGGACATTGGTCCTCTAGTATAGGCTGTAGTACATGTAAGTGGACCAGTACACAACCCTATGATATTGAATAAAAACCTTGAGCATACTCTCTTAGGTATAAATTCACATCATATGTCTGTATTACATGTCAACATCCACCTCTTCGGCTGAAGCAGATAGTGGTAGCACAACTCCCTACCTTACATGGAGCTATTGATCCTACATATGAATGTGGACTCAGTCCAGATCCATTCTCACTTGGAACGAGAAAAATGTTCAACAAAATTGATGTGTTTTCCTTGTATTACATTAATCGTGAAAACCAATTGGTTTATTGATACACTTGGTCTTTTTATGGATAATTCCACCACATTGGTGACACACTAAATACCTATCAGTGTGTTATGTATGAATACCACTACCCCATGAGTAAACTCTAAGTGATTATTCCGACCACTAAAATAAAAAATGTCCATATCACTGTATTGAACCACCCAAGACTACAATGTCAACATCCCTTGGGTTATACTTAGTGATGAGGTCCAGGTTTACTATTTCATAAATAATAGTTAACAAAAATACATTCATATGTGATCAGATTGTGTACATAATCTCACCCTAAAATATTTTCACTATCAACTTCTCATAACTATAAAGTGTTGATGTGAAGAAATGATGCTCGGTGAATTGAGCTAAATACTCCATCATATCCATTTATCCCTACTATAGGTGCATACATTCCATAGAATGGTCCTCTCTCATTAGATGTGGAATGAAGTATTAAAGAGAATGATTAAATCAACATGGGTTGAATTGAGTTCCCAATAAAATATTCAATTAAAAACATTTAAAAAAATTATAATTAAAAGAAATTTTCTCTGTTAATTAATAGATTATTTTAATATAATTTTTTAGAAGAATCCTCAAATCTTGATTTATGATCTGTTAAATAAATAAAAAAACTACTTCTATGTTTGAAAATTATTTACTCGATCAAATAATTATATAAACACTATTCTTGATTAACTACCATAGTACCATTTTTTCAAAAAAAATACAGTATAAATATTTATATATAATGAAAAAAAGAAAATCTCTCAATGATATGTGATTATGGTATTAGTCTCAAGATGATACATAATCTCATCTAGTTGGAAATCACCGACTTCTAAGTATATTATATAACAATAATCAGATACATAACCTAGATTGTGTATTCATGAAGGAGTGCATTACCTCTCTAGGCCATTCAGGGACCTCTACTGCAATATCATTTTGATGAAATACAAAACTGAAAAAACATCCAGTTTATAGATGAAAATAGAGTGAATAGACTATCCAGTATTCTCCAGTTCTAGCATAGGAGATAATGTGTATAAATAAAAAAACAACACACTTATCGAATATGAAAAAAAAATGTGAAATAAACAATATATAAAAAATACAGTGTTGTTCACTCTGAAGGGGTATAGATAGTTCAGTCACCTCAGATGTGTCATATTGAGGAGCTCAATAAATTTATCTGAAATTAGTAGTAAAATAGACCATCAAAATGATCTGTTTTTCCAATCTATAAAAAAGTATGATGATCATTAATATGTCGAACTCGTTGAAAAATGAAAGTTTATATAGATGTAGCATGTAATGTATCTATTACTGATCCATCCATTATTTTGTAATTGATATTATTGATCCCACATCATTCAATGAGATATTCCTTCATAAATATATATAATTAAAGGAACGAATAACATTTGAAGGATATTAATAGTGATTTCCTAAATCCTCGTAATGGGATCATAAATTTGCTTCAATGATTCTATAGAATAATCTAATAATAGTATATATATAATCCTTCACATTAACATTAATAATATAATATGTAGGAGCATTTAGTTAAAATTACTCTAAATAAAAATGGTGGATCATGCTGACAGTTACTCATTTCTAGAGATGAGTTAGTCCAGAAGGGTTCTATTCTAGTGTTACATAATCTATCACTCACTCATATTAAGCAGTCAATCATATTTAACGATGACTATTGTTCAGTAGTGACTCATCTGAAGGTAGGCCAGATGGTAGTGAATCAATAGTAGTGAAAAATATTTTATGGTAGTATACCATATGATCATGGTTAATCTTTTGGTCAATCATTTTGGGTGGAATTTGAATTATTATGGGAGGTCATCTGGTGACATGCCATTTAATGGTGACTTATTCATTTTGAGGATTCTGGTGTGTTCATTTCACCTTTTTGAAGGTTACTCTTTTATAATAATGCATCTTTTCAACACATAGCGAATATTATATCAAATTATTTGTAATAAGAATATATAATCATAAAAAATAAAACTCATTATAAACATAATAATCAGAATTTGTGAGAATAAAAAAAGGATGTTATAGCACACTTCCCATTAAAACAATGTGGTGAACAAGATCTCCCCCTTTTCGAATGAACACATCTCTTCGAATTTTAGAAGCCATTTGTAGAATAAATTTAGGAATACAATATATATATATATATTTGACTAAGTAATGAAATATTCTTAAAATATAAAAATCTAATGTGAGAGTTTGAAAATAAATTATAGAAATAAAAATAGAAGATAAATAAAGATGTTATTAGAGATATGGTATGAGATTATAACATAAACATAAATGTAAGTTACCACAATGGTTCTATTCATAGAATAAATTAAATAATTATTCTCCCCATTGTAGGATTATCAAAATTTGATGATTAGTAATATAAAATTCAAAGATTAAAAAAATGAATTAAATGAGCAGTGTCATTGAAGAAAAAAATAATTGTATTACATCCAAGAATAGAATATAAGAAATTTAATATGAAAAACCTAAAAAATTCAATATAAAATATAAATCACTAGGTGACTAGGTAATTTAAACAGTTGGTGTATTTACATTTTCATATATATAAAGCACATAAGTATAGGATGAGGTTACTAAGGTAGTGTCTATATGGACTCAAGAAGAAGACAATAGCTCTTTAATAATCACTAGCCAAATATTTCATATGGATTACAATGGAGACAAAATGAGAGGATGAATCATCAAAGGTAAAGGATAACTTAGATTTTGTACAATATATGGCACCAAATATTAAGGATTAGTAGATGTATTAGATAGATGATAAGAAACTTGAATCACCTAATGATCTACTAATGTAGTACCAGACACATGTAGGTTATGATACCTGAGATTAATGAGATCAATAATAATGTTACTTCTATGATTCATTAAAGTTAATAAATAATTAATTTCTTCCAAATAAAAATGAATCATAGGTTTCATCACCTTCATATAATTTAAATGTTCCTTAAAATCTTTGTTAACTGGTGGCATCTATTGGTTTTCAGCTAAAAACATTAAATGTGATTTCAATTCATGATTTGTGTAAATCCTGGAAAGGTAACATGTAACGGAATTTGTGATATTTTCATGATCACTTATAGATTAATTTAAAAATTAAATAAAATATTTTTAAATTTGTTCACTATTGTGTGTGATCTACCTCAAATCCTCACGATGAGTCACATGAAAATTTATAATAGCAACAAGAATTTCCTCTCTAAAAATAGTCCAAATCGACTCCATATCAACAGAAACTAAGGGAGGTGGAGTACTGTAAGTAGAAGCTACTAAATGTAAATTCTTCATTATATCTAATAAATTATCTACATTGATGTCAAAATATGTACTAATCTCATACAACATAGACCTCACGACCACTATATCACTAGTTTTTCATCTATTCTCAATATGAACCTCTTGAAAGTGATGAATTATCCTTTACTTGATGTATCAAACCACTAACTCATATAGGTATATATGGTTAACCCCACTGAGTAGTGTGACCAGGGGAGTTTCATTCCATAAAATCATAACAAAATCAGAAAGAATAATATCTCCGAATGATTCTAGATCTTCCCCTGAAATATATTCTAAAATCAAGGGAGAATCATTAGTAGGTAGTGATGTAGCATTCTCCATAACACGATTCAAAAAATCAACTTCAACCTTAGTTATGGTAGGAATGTCTACAAAAAATTCTAGAATCATTCCTATAACATCAATCTATTCGACCATGTATCCCATTTAAAATATATCAAATAAAATTGTGATAGTCGGTCCACAATGCTTTGGTGGACTCCCCTTATAAAAATCTAAGTCAGAATTGACTAAACCAAGCCTCCCTAACATGGTAATATTTCCCACTCATCATACTCTTTGACATCCAACCTAGAATTATATATTTTAGTATTTTCAACATCTATAGAGTAAACATGATCAATAACAAAAGATGGGGTTCCTCTACCTCACCCAAATCCATCATCTCATCTTTATAAAATGAAGATTCATCCACTTGCAGAAGAAAAGATGGCCTCTCCTAAGAACAAGTTGATATAGAAAATAATATAGAATAATAATATGTTTGAGTCATATCATGATCATCAGGACCACCGTGAACAAATCCATCATCTCTTTCGTCAACATCATCATCACCTTCATCATTATTATCTCTATCACTTCCATCATTTCATTTTTCATCACCATCACTTTTCTTATCAGATATAACCACAATTTTCTTAGACGATTAGTATGAATAAATATTAAATTTTTCTTCCATTGAACCATAGGTGTAATCATCATCAACTTCATTTTCACTCAAAAGACTTTCTCTACTAGGTGATGATCAAGGATGACTAGTTAGACCAAAAGAGAGCATTGGGATCTTAGGTATCTAAGGGTCACTACCCTCCTCAACTAGGAACTCCTCCTCATCACTAGGGGAAACAAATACAACTTCTTCAATCTCTTTATATGAGTACTCTACTACCTCATCTTTCTCTTATCCAGGATCAACATGGATTTTTTTTGGTAGGGTGATCAGTAAGATTATAATTCTCATAGATAATATCAATGTTATTCACCCATTTCTTCATCCAGGGGATCTAGTTTACCTTCAGTATTTTACAAATTTGATTATTACAAAAAATTCCAAAACACTTTACTTTATTTTATTCAAAATCATCAACTAATAATTTATCCTAAAGCATGGGCTACATATTCTTTCGATTAATTAGGTAATTGTTCTTGGATGATATCTTTCTCATCTTCATCATATAAACCATTCGATACATACACTGGTTGATTATTTCTTCATTTAATGACGTATAGTGGATACACATATTGATATCGCATAACAATGAAATTTCTTTTTCTAGATTACAACATGTTATATACTAACTTAAACATCAATCTGCACTCACCATCCAATTCAAAAGTATTAGTTATTCTTACAGTTCAATCACATGCCTTCTCCAATAAGGCATTATCATACCCAATAGAATCATTTTCACTAGGAATTAACACTTGATAGTCATCCAATACTCCTTCATAAGGCATGTTAATGCACATAAACCATTATTTATTGGTGAGCAATAACTCTTGTCCCTCAATATTGCTTTTAATATGGTCTTTAATTTTATCAAATATAAACACAGAATTATAATACAATTGTTGAACAAACATAGGATAGAATATTTTATCATGAATTGAGAACAAATTTATCCAATGATTGGTATTTTCAAACAATGGATAATTTCCAATGGTGGATAATTTTTAATACTGGGTATTTTCTAATGGTGGTTCATTTCTAACAGTGCATTATCAATTGGTGGATATCAAAAATTAAATTAAAACCAAAATTAATAATTAATAATTCATGAATTATTTACTTTAATATCATATTATATAACTTTTTATTAAACATATTTACAAGATATTGTTCAGTACATATGAATTCCAGAGTTATATCACCCTCATGAAAAGGATCTATCAAAAAGTGTTGTCTTATATCAATATTATTTGTTTTATAGTGAAAAAAAATATTCATAGAAATATTTATTTAACTTCTGATTTCATTAGATATAGGGACATTTCTAAATTGATATCCCTAGTCTAGAGGAGTATGTTTCATACAAAAATTTTGAGCACACCAACTACCTCCAGCTATGTATTGAACATCTATAGTAGACAGTGAAATAGAATTTTTCTTCTTACTGAACCATTATTCTAGAGACATTAACAAAAGATGAAATGTTTTCGAGGTGATATTTATATCCAACATAAAACCATAATAATATATATCTATATAACTCACTAAGTAAAATTAATGTACTTTATCATTATAAAACACTAAATTGGTTGTATATTTGATGTATTTGAAAATTATATTAACATAATCAATATGGGGATCATTTGGGTTTTCATAAAAATGAGCACACAAACACACTTAACATATTATCTGGGAGGTAGAAGTTAAATATAGAGGTATTCTAGTCAGGTGTAACTAGGTTAATCCAACATCATTCCAGTTCCATTGAGATCCATCCTTCAGGTGGTACTCATGGGTCTATCAATATTTTTTGTGTTACACAATCAAAGATGTTTTAGAATATATTTAGTGTAATTACATTGAATTTAGATAATTCCATCAATATTTTTAAAATTTTAAAAACTAGGAAATAATTTTATTTCACCCATTAAAAAAATATAAGACTCATTTTTCATCATTTTATAACAATAAGTGTATAACAAATTTTTGGATGACCCAAAAATAATATCATCACCATAGATTTGAATAAAAAAAACTTCATAGAAATTATTTTTGTAAAAAGAGTATGATAATATATACTTATTTAAAAACCTTTAGTTTCTAGAAAATAGTTGAAAATATAATACCAAATTCATGCGAATTGTTTTTAACCATATAATACTTTTGTTAATTTCAAAACATTATTTCAAAGATGAGTATTTTGAAATCCATGGCTAGTTAAACAAAAACGTCCTCAACTATATAAAAATTCATGAATGCACTATTGACATCCAATTTATATCATTTGAAATATAAATGTGATGTATATGTAAGTAGAATTCTTATGGATTCAGGTCTGGATATAGCTGAAAAGGTTTGTTCATAGTCAATGACTTTTCATGACTATATCCTTATGAAAAAGATCTAGATTTATTTCTTATTATAGTTCATGGATCATCCACATTGTTTATAAACACAATTTATTGCCAATATTGAAGGTGTCTTTATATCATACAAGGAGTTCTAAAACAATATTTCATCAAAAATGATTATGTTTTTAACATGTATCCATTACCCAAAATTCATTATTAATTTCATGATTGTTGTTTATATGTTTATGATGTGACAATTATTTTATATTTTTATCATCGTTCCAAAGAGAATAAATAGTATATGTATATATATAAAGGTATCTAACAACAACATATAATTTATGGAATTTAATAGTCCTAACTTATCCTTGAAATTAATGGCTGGTCGTCCCATGGTCATCTATAGGTCCAGGTTCATGTTTTTAATGTTCTATATAAATAGATATAGTTTATTCTTATTTCATGGAGTGTTAGATGGTTTTTTATTGATATTCAGAGTTGAAAGATATTACTAATGGTTTTATAAATGTATTTAGGCTAATTTCGATCTATTTTATTATACATGACATGCTTTGATTCTTCCACTTTCTTAGTTCTTCTTATAATCACTCTATAAGATTTATTATAATTTTACAAACCGAGGAAAATTACATCATCACATTTTGAATACATTTTTTCATGAATATCCTTAGTGTTAATAGTAAATTATTTTCATCCAAAAACTCCTAATTAATTTTCCTTAGGCCTTATATAGTTCTATAATTTATAAGATGTTTTTTAATAGTATTATGATCATGATCTATTAACAATATATCATGTTGAATTCACTACATCTTGCAAAAATTAAACAAAAAATTTCATTTTAATTAAGTATAGTATATAAATTTATTGAAGTTTCATATTTCTTATTTCTAAAAAAACATTATTCATGGGGTTACTATGGGTAGAAAAGTTATGATTATTTCTATTTTTTGAGACAATGTAATCAACATCGTGAATTTAAAACTCAAATCTATGATCATTTCATATGGTCATATTCATATGTACACTAGGATTTTCTACCTATTTAGTATATTTGGTAAAGTAAAAATATGAATTATTTTTGTGAGCTAAAATTAATTCCCAATTATACCTTCAAAAATAATATTCAAGGACATAGAAAAAGTTCATCCCTTTCATACTATAAACTATTGATGTTATGAATAATTATATGTGATCCAAATCTATGGGTTGAGAGCATAAAAATATTTCTTTGATTTTAAAGATATATTTTGTGGCTTCCATTTTTGAAATGGGTTACATACATTATAAATTTGAAATTCATGTTTATACAGATCCTTCATTAATACTTTCTTATTTAACATTCTATTTTTGTGAATATTGTAGTGGAATATTTTCTAATTCCACATCCAGGTTTCCTTATGAATAGAACTAAGAAAATAAACATTTTTTTGAAAATATATTGTCTAAATTAACATCATAATATTTTTTATTTATAAAAGAATTTAATAATAAAGCATATTTATAATTATAAACATTACAATAATGGTATTAAAATTTCACATAAAACCCATAATGACATAGTTTCGAGGTTATAAAAAATTTTATTTTAAACCATCAATAATTAATACTTTAGATATTAAAATTGAGTTAGAATTACTAATTTGGACACACCAAATTATTTTCCCTTTATCATTCTCAATGAAAGTGAAATGTACACAATCCATCTTTATAAAATTTTTAATGAAGCAGTAATATATAGTCATGTGTGTAGAAAAACAACTATTTATGTACAATAGGATCTTACTGAAACTCTTCAAGTAGGTTTCATACGAAAAATTTTTTACACAAAAGAAGAATTTGGTACGCTAGTTTTCATGGGTCAATAAATTTTAGTAATTATGGAATTTCGAACCATATTACTTTAATTGGTTTACTATTAATAGATATTTAAATTTTGGAGATAAAGTCATTATTTATATTCGTGGAATAAAAAATTTTAGTAGATTTTCGAGAAAGGTATTTGGGAATAAAACTATTTTTGACAATTGTCTTATGTCTAGGATTGATAACATAGCCTAGTGACATATTTTAGTGCAATATGTTATCCAATTATTTGATTTAGAGAATTTATACCATCAATAAATTCTTATTTTTTATTTCACATTTTTCTAATAATATAGATTAAATTTAGTATTTTTTCAATATATGAGAATTTTCCATTTTTCGATAAAAATATCAGATTTAAAATTAATTGAAAAACAATATTTTTTCTTAAGAATACTACATGTATATATCATCTCATTGGGTGCATATTGTATCATGTGACAGTATATCCAAATCTCATCATTTAATATATTTTGAAAATACTTTTTTTCCCAGAAGGAAAATAAATATTTTCAAGATAAGAATAAAATACATTCAATACCTCATATGTGTTTTCCATGAAAAACATATTAGGTCTATCATGTTTTTCCTCTTAAGTTGCATCTTTATATATTGATCTATATTCTTAAGAACTCAATGTTTCTTCCATCCTTTACTTTTATTTACTATCATATTCATTTTATTTTGTTTTATATTTCATCATTTTACAGTTATCTTTGATATTCACATTTGTTTTACATTCATAGTAGATTTTCTCATTTGATATATAATTTCTGTTCAAATGTTTCTTACATTTTACATTATTATAGTATTTTACATTACATATTGTCTTCCAAAATATATTAATCTTATTATGAAACATTTTAAACCATCCATCCAAATTTTCAATCTCTTCATTACTATCTACAAGTGATTCTTCATCACATAAATATTCATCTCAAACATTTTGTTTGTTTTGAAGTGGAGAATTAAATTACTATAGATTTTAATTTTGGTTTATCTTTATCATATAAGTTTAGTTTAATTTTTTATTCTTGCATCATTATTTTTATAATCAACTCCATGACAGGTCGCATTCTAATATCACAATATATCTAATGAAGGTTAACTTTCCTCTCAATTTTCTTATAACAATCATAAATATATCATCACATATTCTTTATCATAAATAGGATTCACCAATAAATTAATTACATTCATTATATCACTGAACATGAGAAAAATGTTATAAAAAATCTCGTCAAGTTTCATATTAGTTGTATCATATATAATTCTATAGGTGTTTAACCACATTTTATTAACATTAGTTTTTTTATTCATGAGAAATATCTAATATATTAAATATTCCATCAAATGTTGTGCATTCAGATACCCTGTTAAATTATTCAACTTTTAAAAAAATAAAAAGCATTCATATTTATACAATTATTTTTATTAGTAGTTTTTGTATCATCAAACAAAGTATTTATAGAATTCATGGGTAATTAATATATATCCTCAATAAATTTCCATATTTCAAAGATCATGATTTTATTCTGCATTTGCTTATTGATTTCACATTGATTATAGTAAGTTATATTAATGAAAGGTGGTCTTTTGGTAGAAAATTCTTCTTGTATATTTTCAATTAAAGAACTAAATTTATAAGTACTATAAATGTAGGTTTTAATAAAACACAACTAAAATCACACTTTAAATTATATTAGAAAAAATGTTGATACTCAATGTTTTTCTGGGTGAGTAACTTAAGAGGGGGGGTGTGAATTTACATCATATAAAATTATTTAAAAAATTTTGAATGAAAATAACTGCACAAAAAATACATACAACTAGTCAATAAAAATAGTAGTTTAATATAATTTTTATATTTAATTGGATTCCTCAATATTTCTTACTTATTAATAAAAACAATACAAAAATTAATTCAACATTGGAAATAATTTAGTTACTCAAATACTTATATAATAACTAGTTAAGATTAACTATCAATGTTTTAGTTTGTTTACATCATAAAAAACAAATATAGTTCATTTCTATATAATATATGAAACAAAAAATACGCGTAGTGGAATAAAATTGCGGTTTCAATCTCATAACAAGACATAATCCCATACACTAGGAAATAAACCACTTCCAAGATGATTATAAAACTCTAATATTCTAAACAACCTGGATCAGGTATTCAAAAAATTACATTCAAGTGGTTCAAGACATACAAGGACTTGTATCACAATAACAATGGGAATAAAAACAAAATAAACCGCATAGAGACCTATTTTTCAATAATCTTATGTATCAAAATAAAGAGAGAGTGTAGAGAATTTCCAAAATAATCTAATTAAAGAACAATATACATTTATTGTTAATAAAAAACAAGAAACCTAAAGCATTAATATAAAATAATAAAAAAATATGATATAATAAAAGATATAAAAGTTATTGGTTCTTGGACTAATGTGATCCACATTACAGAGCCTCCATAAATGTGTCTGGGATATGAGATTGTGATGTTTTTATAAATGTTTTAGTAAAACAAAGCATCAAAAGGATATATTTTTCTGTCTTCATGAAAGGATTTTTATCTTCATTATTTTTCACTCTTTTATAGAAAAATGTATATTGGATTTTAGTGTATATTGACTTGACATATGATCCTTATTAATTAGTAAGAGCAGCTATTAATCACACATCATTCGAAGAGAGATTCCATAATATGTATATATATAACCGACAGAATGAACAACCATTGAATGATAATCATAAATATATCATAAAACCTCATATTAGGCTCTATAATTGTATTTAATGAAATAATTAAATAATTATAATTAAATTATACTAATCATTAAATTGAATAATATAACGTTTAGATACATTCAATTCAAATACCTCAAAATAGTGACCGAGGATCAAACTGATAGTGGATCATGTCTAGTGTTGAGTTAGTTAAGCAGTGATTCGGGCAGGTGGTAAGTCATCTTGTACTTAATCCAATTCTATTGTCACTCGTGTATAGTGATTACTCAAATATTGGTAGGTCATCTAGTGCTGTCTCTTTTCTTGATTTGAAAATTTTCTTCTGGTTGGATTTCTCACTATGGGTCATCAGAATGTGACTCATTCGTAATGGTGATTCACGTCTTGTGGTAGGCCATCTAATTGTTACTCATTCTTTTCTGTGATTAAGTTGATATGGTGACTATTTTTGTGCATTGAATATTTTCAAATCTTAGAAAATATTTTCTCAAATAATGATTTATAATTTATTATAATTTCTATCTACACAAAAATAATTAGAAACATAATAATAGTTATTTTTGATCATTAAAACAAGAATGTTCAAACACTCTTACTATTAAAATAATGTTGTTCTAATAATAATTTTTCATATAATATTTTATAGATGTTTCTCCAGAATACATCCTGATGACTGCCTTCCTGGTTAATCACATCCAACAAATTATATGAAGAATAATGAAGAAAATAATTCCTAAAATTTACTATAGGCATTTACAAATTACCTAATATAGGTCTCATGGACTTTATCTAGGACTTCTCATCTTGAGGACCACCTTTACATGAAAATGGAGCTTAGTGATGCTGCTAGAATTATTTTTTCAACTCTCCCATGATATGGTTAGGTCATTGGGAACCCTACATGGTATGCATGATCAATAGGAAACCCTCTGGAGTCTGAGAATCTGGAACCATGTCAGCAGTTACATGAGTTTCTACATGTGTAATTATAATAATTAAAACAAGGGGCTCAGGCCACCAACCTCTAGAGAAAATTCATCTCCCCATTGGTGGAATATGACTTGAGTCCATTATTGTGGAGTTTCTCAATAATTCTAATTTAATTCCATAGAAAAGAAACAAATAGAATAATATATTTCAAAATAAAACAAAATTATATGTATGTAACCATCCTATATTCTATTCCAGCCTTATTTATTATCCTAAATCCGGGTCAAGGTGATATAGAATATTTTAAGAAATCCCATGAGATGCTTCCCATTTCCAACTACTAAATTTGGGTCTAGGTCGAGGCCTCACATATCATAACAGAGGTTCTGGTATATGGATTATGAATTGAAAGGTATAGAGGAATGAACCATTTATAATGTAGTTTGAAACCCAATTTATCAGAAACACTTTTATTTTATAAACTAAATTTATTTATTTTCATACTCATTTATACGGATTTTTGTACCATAGTCCAGTTAGATGTGTCACCATTCCCATGTTACATTGGAATAAAAATTGTATTTTTTTATTGCTATGTCATGAAACTGCAACCTAACCCTTACATCCTATATCAGGATGGAATATGTCAATAAAAATCAACTGATTAGTGAATCAACATTCCAATGTTATATAATTACATACATTATCAACAATAGATTGCATTCATTTAATCTAAACTAACTAATAATTTAATAACATGTGACAAGTGTTACTTGGGTGAAACAGGGAATAATTGGTTGATTAAGCTTCCACCATCATGATATATGATAAAAATCAATTTATGTTGATATATACATTTTAATTAATCCAATATTATATCTCTACAAGAAACATTATAACATTTACAAATATAACCATCATTGATGTGGTAAAATACAATAGGAAATAGATGTATACATATATATAAGGAATATCATATACATGACACATGATTCCCAAGGTGCCTATTAGGATTCATTAAATTATTAATAACTAAAATAAAAATTCGAGGATAAATAAAATACACCATAATAAAGATAATAATAATTAAAAAATCATCTGTATCATCCAATGGTTAAATCAATATATTTAAAAAAATAAAAAAATAAAAACAATAGTATCCCACCACAAGTAATCTGGCTTTCCCCCTATGGGGGATTGATACTCCCAGGAACATTCTCATTATCAAATTATGAATCATTCCTACTCTCCCTTATAATAATAGAAAAATTAATAGAAAATAAAGAATTCAAAATTGTAACATCCTAGAACTGATCCACTCATTTGTTACTGTACTATGTTGGTTACTTGGCCTCATGTGTGTCTCCTCCTATTCTAGAAGCTACTGACTAGTTGTGAGGGTTTACAATGGTATGTTGGTTAGATTATACAAGCATAATATGAGTGTAGAACATCATTATACAATAACAATAAGTAGTGGAAACATTATTATAAATGAACCATAGAAGAATAATTCACCCAGATATAATAAAATGGCATAAATAGAATCAATATCAAATAACAAATTATTTCATGTCTATATTCTATATAATAATTGGTATACATTGATGACGATAAGTATGAATATAAAACACGTTTTAAAAAAGAATATAATGATAGAAAATAGTCTCCAATATCTTCACAAGATTATGCTCGGTCTACTAATCTTATACCCTATCCTACTATAAAAACATTGTGCATCCTAAGTTGGAAACATCCCATTATCCCTTCCTACATCAATAAAATCTATTTAGTTACCAATGACCAGGCCGAATAGGTTGTGAGATATAATCAATAGTCCAACACCAATGGAATACATAGTAATCTAGCATTTTTATGAAAAATGTGATGTGTGCAAGTGAATATAATTGTATAAATGTAAAAAATAATAATATTGGTCTATGTTTCCCATGGGATTCTAGACCACTAATACATACATTGTCAAAAGCATAGTTATCTCAGAACCCATGTCAACCTATATATTTATTATTAATTATGTATGTATATATATATCATATAAACATGAACATATTAATGAATATATGTGTGTGTGTGTGCTAAACGTTATCAAGGACCTGAGGTGCAAACACAGAGAATCCATGTATAATAATTAGTGGTTCCATAAATCTCATTGAACATGTTATTAGGAAGGAAAAACATAACTAGTATGTAATTTATTTAATGAATACATAAACTCCACGTATGTTCAATGACTTGGAAGACACCTCATTTGATTTTATATTAAACATATCCTTTGATTGTCGAAGGCATTCCATATATGGAACCCATGTATTTACCTAGATATAATATAAAAACTCATCAACATAGGAGTCCATCAATGTACATTCATGTATGTAATCTAGTTTTCATTTACATCATGTTATAAAGGACTAACACTCTATGATAATCCAATGTATACTAAATTGAAAACTCTGTATCGCTTGTGGAATGGTAAAGTAGAATTACCATATTAAATCATCAAAGGTAATCCAAATGGAAAATTGGAATATCTCAAGGATAATATAAAAGAATCTTCCCAGTAATATTTTACAATGAATTATATATTAGAACCATTGTATCACTCCCATTATGTTATAATTAATTAATAATATTATTATTATTATTCTTGATGAGTTCGTCTAAGGTGTTCCAAATCAGAACACTTGTATTACCCTTTATGTGATATGTGGTGTGGCTCTAGAAACTGTTAAACTTGTACCATTAAAAATTCACTTAATTAAATTTAAACAATTCATTTAACAAGTTAATATAATGTTATAATCATGTCAGAAAGGTCTTATGTTCATTAGAAACCATTATATTTGGATTAATTTGTATTAAATATCATTTTCAAAGGCAAACTGAACAATACATTGGTTGTGATTCAATTAACTTCCACAACATGAGGATAAAATAATATTTATGTAGTTTACCCTATTGGTTGGATTTCATTGAAGAAAATATCTTCTGATGATTGAATTTGGGTCTCTAAGACTACCGTAATAATGGTGGTATACATTCATTAATCTAATTTCACTTTTAGGATTTGTCATATAAAATGTCCAACATATGTTACAATGATGTATAATACGAACAATTATACATTAGGTAAAAATAGATATACCACCTACCTTATATTGTTAGCACACTCCTCATCTATTTTCTATATTCAATGTCGGATACAATGGAATAAGATAATAAAATAGAGAAATACCATGTCAAAGAGGAATAATTTTTTTACTAGATATAACATCCCAAATGGTGAGATTAATGATTAAAATATGGAAGAAGATTTAAAAGTATTCCATTAGCTAACCAATGCAACCTAAAATTAAGGAATCGAGGTCTTGATGATGAACTTATTTAATAGTTTGGTTTTAGATGATGGAACTCCCAAGCTTCGAGGGAGGCCATGTATGTAAAATAAATGATAAATGAGAGATAATAATTATAATAATTTATTTTTAAAATTGATGTATCCCCTAGTTTTAATAGGTAACATGGTTTGGTTTCATGGTTTGGACCAACAGTGAAAAACTAATTTTTCCCAAAACAAAGATAAAACTAGATGTGTGAGCTTGGAACACAGTTTGCAAAAACAATGCATAGACCATGAACCCCTCTCCAGACCTCTACAATACCCTGTATGTGTTTTCAAAACCATCCAACCATAAGTTCATAGTTTAAAAAATCATGTACCAAATTATTAATCTCAAATATTATGGTTTCTAGGTTTCTAATTGGCCACAACCACTCCTGAGAAATCTCTCATTCACTTGATAAAATTCACATTGATAAAAAAGATCATATTAGAATTTAAAAAAATCCATAACTCATAATAAGAGCCTTGATTATAAATTTTTATATCCTAAATCACACATTATTCTTGGTATTTTATGTTTTTATTCATGTTTTCTCATTAAGTGTTTTCAATTCCAATTTTACCAAGTTTAAATGACTTTATGTTATAATCTCTTATCTTTTTTAAAATTTTTATAAAAAATTTAATTTTGATGAAAATCATATAGATATTACCCTTTATAACTCATAAATATTATTATATAGTAGTTATTCATTAAATTTCTATGTAATAGTCCCATTTTGTTATATATGGTATTAAAAAAGTTGGAGTAAATGTTTTTTTTAGAAAAATAGTCTTAATATATTATATTATCAGTAATATTTTTTATCCATGTGCATATTTTCTATAAAATGTTTTCAAAAATATTTTTATTTCTTTAAAAAGTTATATTAATAAATTTTAACCCATATTTTACATTTTCTAAAAATTTAATTATTTTCATTTTCTTCATGATGGATTTTCTAAAAAAATGTGTTTGCAAAATAATGGTTTTAATGTACACCACACATATTTATATTCCCACTTTCATTATTTATCATTAATTTCAATTATTATTTATATGTTTTCATGGTTATTTAAAAAAGTTCTTCCTAATATTTTTTTAATGTTATAGATTTTAATTAACTGATTTCAAAATGAAATGTGTATTTTCGTCAAGATGTTTTTAAGTGATTTTTTAATAGTATTTTAATCTATGTCAACATACATTGATGAATCATATGATATACCTGGGATATGATGTAATGATACCCTTCAAAATATTTCTGTCAATGGTGTATGACAATTTTGACTATGTAATGTTTTTAAATTCAATGTTTTACATCGTCAATAATGATATCTATTTATTATTACGTCTTATTTTTCATGTTTTAGTATTTGTTCATATAATTATTTAATCGGTATTAGTATGTGATGGGTGGGTCCTTTCCTAATTTTGACACTTTATGTATTAATAATTCTTATGAGACAAAACATGTTTGAATGATGTATAGTTTGAGGCTTTAATTTTATGTCATAAAAGATGGGTATTTGATATACTACTGTATATATTATTATAGCGTCATGGTGGAGAGGCATTGATGGAATGGAAATGTATATTTTTAGAGGCTCGGAGGTTTAAAAATTGTATTGGTTGATATTAGTTGATGTAATGAACTATGATTTTTCATTGAGATTCAATGATCATGATTGTTCAGAAATATAAATTTCCTTTATTAAAAATTTAGTTTCCAGTATCCATGTGATTCTATGTGGATATTAGTTTTGGTTATTCATTGAGAATGATTTTTTTAATGGACAGTGTTTTTCTTATCAACTTTTTTGCATATATTGTGACTTATTTACTCATGATTTCAATCACAATATGTAACCATTTATTTTAATTTTTTTTCACCTTTTATTTGTTTTCCTTTCCTCGTGATATGAATAATCTGAATAATAATGATTACAAGGATGTAAGAATGTTTCTTATGGATTGATTATATATTTCCAATGTAATATATATATCATGTTCTTTTCTATTATACCAATACTAATAAATTTATTTATCATTTATTTGTGACGCCCCTTGTGTCATGTACCAATGTAATTAATATTATCTATATATTACTGTAGTTGGGGTATTATAGAAACTATAGGTATTCCTCTATAGTCGAGGTTTATATGATCTATACCTTCATTTTGTTGTGTTTCCATTAATCTAGATAATAAATAAGGACATGTTATGTGTAATTCCTACACCAACCCAATTTGTGAACCATCCATCTAGTACTACTCTCTATATAACTCTAAACATATTTGATTAGATGTTGGAAACATGACTATAAAAGTGACTTAACTCTGCCAGAGAGGAATCGAAATATTATCCCCCACGCTCATTTTAGTTTCATGAAATTATGAGGCACCACATATGTCATTCTCATGAGACTTTAAATATACAACTTATCCCATTATGTTTTATTGAACAACATTTGTTTTTATTCCCTTAATAGAGATACGTTGGAATCCCTCTCATAGGAAAAATCAAAACCTCACCACACCATTAACCATTATGGAATGTAATAGACTCTAGTGATCGAAATATTGTGTCTACCTACCAAATCAACAAGAATTGACAATAGAATGATAAAGAACTACTTATATGGATATACATTCACATATATAAAAGTTTTTGATATTATCATTAGAATTGGGGTCACCCAATATGTGTTGGGATTTGGGACGAATTTAAAAGAATCATAAAATCTTTAAGAGAGTCTTGATGTAGTTAATAATTCACAAAAAATGGTGTGATGAGGCTGACTTCCCATCCACCTTACCAATTTACATTCTTAAACATCAATGGTATAAAACCCTAATTACATAAATCCTTTGAAAAGAATCCTCAGAATAATGATCACATCAAAATAGTATAATTATGGATGTTGTCAGAAGAATCCATCAGAAATATATTACTAAAAAAACTATTTTCCTTTATGATTCCAAATTTTATTAAATATCCTACAAATTATAATATAATTATTATATAAATATAATTTTATAAAAAAAACCAAACAATATGGTTTTGAAAATAAACCCCCAATTCATAAAATCCTTCTTTAAGTAAAAATATTTATTAAAAATATCATTTCCTTCTCAAAAACATCCTTCACAACACCCATACTAATAGTAGTTCAACATAAAAATCAATCTAAATATTAAATAATATCATTATATACCAATAAATATCCATAATTTATACCTAAAATATTCAATGACATTATTAAAATCAATATTAGAGAAGGAGTTCAAAAAAACCTTGGGAGAGCTAACATAAATGTGGACGATTTGTCCACACAACATAGAAAACTATTTACCAACCTTGTGAAAACAATTGGGATGGATTATATATCCAAATTTATAGGCTCCGAATTGTTTTATATTCTATGAGTTCAAACATGATGGATTGTTTTCACCATTTTCACCTAAAATACATAAAAGGACTACTAAAATCACTAGCATACTAAATGGGATTAAAATAAAAAAAATAATATATCAAAATCTGTCAAAATAAAAAACCAAAATTCAATTTAATTATTAAATTATTGACTAAATGTAATTACCATTATTTCCCTAGACCATTCCATTATGAAAAATATATTTTCTCTGGTGTTTATGGGGGTTTATGTGAATGGTTTTGAGAGATTTTCCAAAATATCATTTTAGAAAAGGGTTTCACCAAAACGGTGGTGCACTGAAATGGTGGCACCATAACAATGGAACCAAAATTGTGGCACAATAGAATTGTTCTACACTGAAATGGTGGCATACCATACTGTGTCTCACACATTTCCAAATATCCACCTTCCCATGTTTTTCCAATTTCACCGCTCTTACATCTTATTTGACATAAACTGAGTTTAAAGCCATGTTTGGTGATTTTAAAAGCCATTTCAAAGGATATTAAGTATATATTTAATATCCCAATTCTTTGGTTACATTGATATATTCAATCCAGCTGATTATAATCACAATCCTTTATTAATGGCCTTTAGAATTGTTCTACCGTTAATATAGGACCTAGATTTTTCTAATAGTCGAGGTCCTCTCTTCTCTATTCTATTGTTGTTCCTAGAGCCTTACTGTCTAGATGAGTCACGAACCTAAACTACAATGTAACAACCCAAGGTTTTGAAAGTAAATATTGAATACATGAAACACTATGTCCCTTCAAAACCACACATTTTATAATCTAGTTGTTATACCCAAATTTTCCTCTTCTATGTTTTGAATTTTGAAAAACGGTAATCAAGAGTTGTGATCAGTAAGTCATCTAGAGTCTGATAGAACAAACATGTTTTTTATGAATAGTAATATACCCAAATGAATTGAAGTATGAATTTTAATATGACCCTTATGAATAGTAAATAATGATATTATTTTGTTCTCATAAGGTAATAAGATAGTGATATCTTTAGTAATTTTTTATGAATTTGATTGAAAACAAATTATACATTTTAAATTGTTATTTTTTTGATTTAAATATAATATATTTAAAAATTAAATTAATAGTATATATAGAGTTTTTAAAAAAATGGAGTCCATTTTGGAATTCTACATGTTGAAAATTTGTAGAGGTGATTTTTTGTGATTTTTCCAAAATTCTTGAATTTTTGATGAATAGTGAAATACAAACAATTATTGTATATACAAATTATAAATTAAAGAAACTATGCACTACATAATAAGTGATGTAGGGACACTTGATTAGATCTCAAATTCACTTATTAATATCAGGGTTCACAGGAAACAACTCTATTGGTTTTCTTGAGTGAAATAATAAAATAATGAATTAAAATTTTAAAATTCACTCCTCTCCTCCACTATAAAACCCCCTCCCTTACTCTTCTCTTCACTCATCTAATCCCTGAATATACTCAAAGATACTTCCAATTAACCTTACCTAGTCACTTACCACATCCATGAATCTCTAAGTATTTCAAAAATACCAATACCCCTTCTTTAATAGCGGTTCTCGAGGAGGTTATTTCAAGAAATAAAGCACCCTACTTTTTCATTTAGTTTCATTTCAACATATCTTACTTTATTATCCTCTCCTCCCCTCCCCATTCCAAATAACAATGATAAATCTAGTATCATCTATATAATGGAATTATATCATGTTAATGAAATGGAAATGATCAATATTCTTACTCCCTCTCTTTTATTATCATGATGGGAATTAACGCCCATGAGGTTCCAATTTATAGCCTTCTTGGATGATGATGTTTTGATCATCAATTTATCCTTAATTACTACACAAGAAACACTTTTTATGGATTAAATAGATTATAATATATGTATTTTAACCTAATTAAAATTGATGAACAAGTATATGTACATAGAAATAATTTATATGACCAAACTGGTTCATATTAATTGAAATACAACCAAATAATCGAATTGTTTGTAATCTATTGATTCATCCTAATTACATGTAACCAAATGACATAAATTACTATTAAATTTTTTTGATGTAAATAAATAATATTTAATTTATGTTCTTGATATTTACAAACATTCTACATGAACTTCATTAATTAAAAATATGTGAACTAATTAGAAAAACCAAGAAAAAGAACACTCCAGAATGACAGAAGTAGAAAATTTAAATTGTAAATAGGGACATAAAAGAAGTAAAAATAATTATAATAAAATAAATACATGACTAATAGATTCAGAATAATGTTATTAATATTTATAATATCATCTTCCATGACATTTAGTTCAAGAGGGGAACATGGTCAAAGTTAAGGTATGGATTTTTCCACCCAAACCTCCATTTCCATTAAGGTTACATTTATTGTCTAATTACCTCAAAGAAATTATTGTGTACTATTACATACACCTAATAAATTAGTGTTATTTTTATTTACATGTTCACCAATCGTAATCCTTCCTTATTTTATGGATAGTTACATGTTTTAAAAGGAAATATAAAATTGTTTTCGAAATATAATCTTGATTCAAGGGAAATTCGAAAATTCATACATAATTTGAAGGTCACTCTGTAATTTGATTTTAGAAACCATTATATTTATAAAATCAGTATTTTTATTATGAAAATACTATCTTACTACAATTCATATTTATAAAAATATTTTTCCAAAATAACTCTTCTTTTCAGAGTAAAAGATTATTTATGTCAAGAATTACTCGAAGATTTTATATGATTATCCTTTTCTATTTCAACAAACGTGTTGATTCATATGTATTATTTGGAAAAATATTTAATGGAATAATCTAAAGTATTTATTATATTGTTTTATTTTTTTTTGGGTTGTGGATGTTTTATCTTAAAATCATTCATTGATTTACTCTGAATTGTTATTGTTTATTCATAATGTTCAGGGAAAGTTATTTACATTTCATATATTAGTTTAAATATGAATGTATATTATGTTTATATTTATCCTCATTCATATTCCAAATTAATTGGACATAGAATGTGCACAGTGGGGCCCTCTATAGCCCCTCAGGTCATCGATAGGTCTTACGAAACAAACTACAGTCTTGGAAAAAGGCCTTGAAAAATGATTATTTTAGGTCTTGGCACAAGGCCTTGATGGTATGGTGATGATATCCCGCACTATTAATTCACTACTTATGAAAATAATATTAATGGTTCATGTGTTTATTAAACTATTATAATACCCATGATTATATTTTATTGTGGAATTACATACTCAGCTCTTATTTCTACTATGAAATGAAGAATATTATTATGAATGGCCTACTAGGAGTAACAAAGATTTTTGGATGTTCTCAATTGAACTTTTATGTTGCATTTCTTATCATTTTGTAATGTTGATCCTATGTATGTTTCTGGTTTTCCAAAACTACTAAATTACTTGGTCCATTGGGACTTGACTTCTTGTTTATATGTCAATGTAATCAAATAGTGAAATGGCTCTGGGCAACTGGGGTTGGGTCCTTACAACTGGAATCAAAGGATGTTTTGTAAAAAACATGGAAAGTAGATTTATAAAACATAGAATAAGGAAGACTCATTATGATATTATTTGAAGATAAAAAACAAGAACATCCAATAATTTTGTTGAGGAATAGATTATGGGAATATTTCTGGAAAATACATCCTTGACTGTATACAAATAGGCAGAGGCGGCCCTAGCACAGATGTACCTTGGATTGAAAAATCTGACCTATAGTATTAGGCATGACCAAGGGTATCCTAGTACATGATAATGGGCCTTGCTACACTATTGGTATTGACACTCCAAGGGGATATGATTAGGATAAATAAAACTTTTTACAAGATAATATGATGGATTTAAATGTCATTTTTTCCTCAATGAAAACATATATGTGAATATGGGATTGGCCATCCGTGGGATTTTAATTTATATTAAGTATTTTGTTAAGATAAGATTTTACATTATGATTCACAACCTATTCTAGTGTATTACATTATCTGGAAATGGATCCTAGTGTAATAAAATGAAACTACATGACCATGCGTATACAATGTTGGGGTTTCCATCAAACACAAGATAATGATGTTGGCTCTACTGTTGTGACTAGTACAGAGAAACTTATAACAATATTGGGACAACATACCCAAGTTATGAAAAATAACCATAACCATATATAATATTCATATCCACCATGTGGAGGAGCTATGTAAGATCTCTTTTTGAGACAATAGACTCCATAATTTAGTGGCACTACAAACCCTTTTGTAGCTGAGTTGTTGATAATTTCTTTATAAAAGATATTCCTCGTATTAGGATGTAACAAATGAGAGAATGTTTTCATGGAGTTTATCGTCTAATGGGAGCTGTGGAAGAGTAGTGGTCCTAAATCCAAAACCCAAATGAAGATGATGAAATAGAAGAGATCGAATAGAGGTATTTTAAGGAAATATTTTAGAAAAATATTTCCCTCATAAATAATGAGCATATATGAAGAGGAAATTCATGAATCTGAGGTAGAAAAAGGATGAAAATGTTGCCATGTATGAAAAGAAACATTTCAAGGATGGAATGGAATGGTATATACTATATATGTACTCCATGAAGAAAAATTTATCATTTCATTGATTCTTTAAAAACATTCCTCTAAAGGGATTGAGTCTCCCATCGTTTCTTATCATATAAAGATATAGTCTCAGTGCTATCAAGACAAAAAATAAAAAAATATGTTTACTGACTTTAAAAGAAATCAAGATAAGAAGTGTTATTCCAAAAACAATGGAAATGGTAATAAGGAAATGGGGATGAAGGAAATATTTGAATTTCCATCCTATAGTAATTGTGGGAAGAAACACCTTGGCACAATCATGAAGGGAAATGGGAGACTTTTACAAGTGAATAGAAAAAGGACAACTATATTGGAATTGTAACGGGAATAAAGGATCAACCAATGTAGAATGCTACAATTACTGGGGGGATGTGACATTACGATCATGAATGTCCTTAGTGTAAGGAAAATGTTCTCCAAAGAAGGCTAAGGGAGAAAGGCCATGCTTATACGGTCATAACTGCAGAGGTAAAAGTTTTTATATAAGTTGTGGTAGGTACATTAAATGTTTGATCAAACATAGAAAATTCATTATTTGATTCTAGATTCTTTCATTCATTTATATCTTCCTAGTTTTCCACGAAAATAAGATATTTTCAATTTTATTTAATAATGGAGTTGTTTGTCAAAACACTAATGGATGTATCATTGCGAAAAAGTTGTGTTAGTGAGTCCCCATAATGGTATATAATCCTGCATTATATGCTGATTTTATTTTCTTACCCACGATTGAATTTGATATTATCCATATTATGGATTGGATATCAAACAATAATGCAAATATTTATTTCAAGATGAAGGATGATACAATTTTTTAGGATGACATGGAATCTCTTGTCTTTAGGGATGAAACATCACCATTTCATTCTCATCTAAATCCACACCAAATTTTCATACTAAATTAAATTATTGGGGATGAATGGAATGCAATAACTATTGGTGAAAAAATCAATGTTCAAATTGAAGATGTACATATTGTGAAATAATTTGTTGGTGTCTTTCCAGAGGATTTAATTGTACATCCTACAAAGCGTGAAATTGAATTTTCCATTGACTTAATTACTGGTTCAATGAACACTTATAAAATGGACCCTATAGATCTAGTGTAACTAAAGAACAAACTAGAGTAATTGAGTGATTAAAGATTTATTTGAACAAGTGTTTCTCGATGGGGAGACAATGTCCTCATTGTCATTAAGAACGATTGATCAATGAGTCAATGCATTGATTACCGGGAAATAAATGTCGTTACAATAAATAATAAGTATCAGATGCCATGAATTCGTGATTTATTTTATTAAATTCTTGGATCCCAATATTTTTCTATAATTTATCATCGATTTGGATATCATCTGTTTCTTTTCAGGAATAAATACATTCCAAAAATAGTATTTTGAACTAGGTACGAGCATTACGAGTTTACAGTAATGCATTTTTTCACTAACTAATGCACCACCTATTTTCTTTATATAAAGAATATATCTTTCAAGGAATACCGTGATGAATTTATAGTCCTGTTTATTGATAATATCCTATTATAAACTAAAAGAAATCGGGAGCATGAAAATCACTTGGGCACTATTCCAAGGAATCTTAGAATAAATGAATAATATGAGATGATCAGAAAGTGTTAATTTGGGATTCAATCAGTTTCCTTTGAGGGCCAAAATGTCTCTAATGATATAATATATGTGGACCCTGTGAGGACATATGTTTTGAATGAATGGCCTACTCAAACAAATGTAACTAGGGTTCATAGTTTTATTGGTTTAGCAGGTTATTATCAACATATATGATGCACCCAATTTGTGTATACATTTTCACACACATTATTGAAAATATAAGCATGTTTTCATAAAATAATTACTATTTAGTGGACAAATAATTTGATTTTGGGGATCTTGTTCATTTTCAGACGATTTATGGCCAAATACACAAACTGTGGGATAAATGAGCAAACAATTAACACTTCACAGCACGTACATATATACACGCCTTGTACATTCATGCTTAGACATATGTTGACTATGAAAATTACATACCCAAGTAACCAGATGTCGGTAATCGCCATGTTCACATACTACACACTATGAAAACCCTTCTAGAAGCAGTTAGTGGATGAGAAGAGTAGACTTGTCCATGTGTCCAGATGAAGGGGACACGTTGTGTCCAACATATACACACGGTGTATACATTTCTAGAAGTGGTAGGTGGATTAGAAATGAGTCTACACGCCATGTATGGTAGTGCTACAAGCTGTGTATATCTACCAACCAGGTGGCTCCATGTTCCAAGTAAAATACAACATGTTAGGCCTCCTACCTTCAAAGAAAACAAGGACAAAAGCACGTTGAAAAAAGTACATTCCATGTACTTTTTACACACATCATGTATTTTTATTTCATATAAATAAGGGCCTGGGCTCCGGTTTATTAGATAAGAGTGTGTGGAAATAAAGGGTTTTATGTAGAATGAAAATAAGCTCTGCTGCCGTACTACTGCCATTATATCATCTACCATAGAGTCTCTCACTCCTCGATGTTTCAAGCATGATCCCATCAGGTATAAAGAGTTTTTTGGTTATCATTTTCTATATGTGTAACTAAATACCCAGTGTGTTGGGGTTGAGGGAGATGATGAGTTTTAATTTAAATTAATTGCTATGAATTTTCCTGTTATATTAGATTCTTCTTATTCTTTTTAAATCACGTCACATTATCACGAAATTTTTTGAACCACACCATGGAATGAATTTGCAGGGATTTAAAATAATAACAACAATGAATATTTTCATGGTCATTATAAGTATTTGTTGACTCAAAATGGACTAAGACAAATAATGAACTGTTAAACACTAACTAATGGGACAAGGAGTTATTTTCCCTAGCTACAAATATAAGTTTACCAAACCAAGGAATATTTATTACAAATTTACCCTAGTGTTTTGGGTTATCATGAACAAAACAACCTCATAAGAAATTTTATTTAATAAACTACCACTAATGAAACCACAACACCAACACATTTGTCTCGTTATCTGTATCTTAATATATATTCTCATATTTCTTTTATTCATTATGTAATTTTTTAAAGAAACTTAAAACCAATTAATTGTTTTATTCAAAAAAAATCAACTCTAAATTCAGCACACATCACTAAGAAAAAAATACTAACTAAGTTAAACAAGTCATGAATAACTTCTTTTTCTCTGTGGATCGACCCCTTACTGGTGTTATACTTGTTAGGGTAAAAAAAATTTGGGACACTGATAACCTAACATCAGTGAAACATCTCACCAAATTTTGGCACCATTGCCGGGGAAAAAAGAAAATTTACTTTTATTATTGTTTTAATTATGTTTGTATCAAATTTTAGTGTAAATAAAAATCAAAAAATCAAAAAAATTACTTTTCTAAACTCATTTCTCTTTATCATTAGATTTCATCATTTATGCTTGGTTTGTTTTGTATTGTGCTAGTCGTTAGGTGTATTAGTGGATACCTCACATGTTCCAAGAACATTGAATCATCAGGGTTTTTTCAAACTAACCAAGTGATCAAATCGATGATTTTTTAGTGCCAAAGAGGACTCATGGATGATCCCTACCACAACAACCCCATGGCGCAGAACGGGGAAGGAAATGTAGCTACTATTCACGGAGATGGACAATAGTCAAGACCAGAAGACAATTGAGGCCAACAAGATCCACATTCTCCAGGGTTTGTCCTGTAGCAGTTTCAACAATTCCAACTTGAGCAGATTCCATTTCAACAACTAGGCCAGGTTCCATACTATGCCCCTCTATAACAATAGTACCTGATGGCTCCACTCCCTCAGAATCCACCTCCACATCGTACTCTCATTGAGTACGGAATTTCATCTATCTACAGAGCTCACATGGGAATCGTCTGTCCACCGGTGCAGGCCCAACACGTCGAGATCAAGCCTTATATCATTCAGCTGATTCAGAACATAGTTTAAATTGGTGGTCTGCCCAGCGAGGATACCATTTCCCATCTCCCCAATTTTCTGGAGGTCTGCGAGACGTTTTGCTACCACAGAGTGTCTACAAATGCCATTTGTCTTCACCTGTTCCCCTTTTCTCTAAGGGATTAGGTGAAATAATGGATTAAAGGCTTTCCACAAAGGTCCATCCTCACCTGTGTGGAGCTAGCCTAGGAATTACTGTCTAAATACTTCCCACCCTCAATGAAGGTGATGTTGCAGAATGAAATCCAGAACTTCTAGCAGCATGACTCGGAGTCATTATACAAATCATGGGAGAGGTTCAAGGAGATGTTGTGCAAATTCTCACACCACGGACTACGACATTGGATGCAGGTCTAAACCTTCTATAGAGGACTAACAACAAATACAGATTTCATGGTACATGATGCTGCTGGAGGTACAGTAGTGAGGAAATCCCCTGAAGAACTTTCTGAACCTCTAGAAGACATGTCTGCCATAGCTTCAAGTTGAATTCTGAGTGGGGTACATAGAAACGAGGTATGAATAACATTGATGCTACTACAATGCATGTTTCCCAGGTTGACGATGTGTCCAAATTGATTGATACACTCAATCTGAATGGTGCATCCCAAGTACATGCGGTAAAACATCCGGTGTGTAGAGAACGTGGTGATAACCCCATCATGGGAGAATGGCTAAGTAATGTTGGATTCCCTTCAAAAAGTGTGTTGAGGTATGTTTCCCAAAACCGATGGCCAATCTAGTTCCAGTAGTACTAGAACCATGTATGGAGTGATCATTAGAACTCATGCTGGGGCCAGGAACAACAGAATATTCCTCACCAGTGACCACCCGGATACAACCAGTCTCATTATCAGAACTAGTACCCGAGATAGCAATAACCCCAACATGGATCTTATCAGCAGAAAGGGTATCCAAAACCTGTCCTACAGTAGTTGTGGCATCCACCACCTTCACCAGCTCAATAACCTCCTCAACAGGAGAACATCTCAAGGTTAGAGGATCTCATGACCAAATTTATATCTACAACAAAAACTAGATTTCAGAATTAATAGGCTTCTATTCGAGTCATGGAGAACCAGATTAGTTAGTTGGAAAACCAAATCTTGGTAAGGCATCCCGGTAGACTAACAAGAAACACTAAAAATAACCTTAGGGATGGAGCCCTTTCCATCACGCTTCAGAGTGGGATGGATCTTCCACAGTAGAAACAAGCACAACGAAGTGCACCCACACCCGCAGTTGATGATGAAGTTATAAATTCAGACCCTTCCTTATCCAAAAACCAATAAGAGGAGGCTTCACAGAATAAAGCAAAGGAGGTTGTCAAACCCTTTGAGCCTGCCTTACCCTTCCCAGAGTGATTGAAGCAGAGAAAGATGGACCACCATTTCAGAAAATTTGTTGAAAATTTTAAGATGTTGCAGATAAATATACCCTTTGTAGAGGAACTGATGCATATGCCCACATATGCCAAATTTTCCAATGAAATCACCTCCAACAGGAGAATGATGGAGGATCTGGTCACCAAGGAGTGTTCTACAGTTGTCCAACATTCGATTCCTCCCAATCATCAGGATCCTGGTAGCTTCACTATTCCATGTACTATTAGACCATGTGAATAGGGAAGTCCCTCTATAACATAGGGGCCAGTGTACAACCCATGCCACTTGGAGTTTTCAAGACGTCGGGGCTCCACGATTTGAAGCCTACCCAAGTATCCCATCAACTTGTAGATCGATCCATCACACATCTGATGTGGCTACTGGAGGACGTACTGTTCAAGGTGGGTAGGATTATCCTTCCAACAGATTTCATCATCCATGAAATGGGGGATGACCATAAGCCACCTCTCGTATTGGGAATTCCCTTTGTGGAAACTAGTATGGTATTGATCGATGTGCACCTAGGGCGACTAATTTTCTGGGTCGGAGTTGAGTGATTCTCCTAAAATGTCCTCAAGGTCGTCTAGCATGCATCATTGTTTGAGAATGATGGATGTTATGCGGTAACCACCATGGATGATCACTTGAGCACAGAAATAAATGATCAAGTATGTTTTTTTACTTCAGATAACTTTATCATTCAAGAAATTCTAGGTGAAGAAGATCCAGAGGACCTATGATTCCAATAAGGCTAGGGAAGAAACTACTAGAAACATATAGTTTTTTCTCATAGTCTGGAACTTGAAAAGGTGGAACCACTTGTACCATCTATTCTCAAGGCGCCCGACCTAGAACTGAAGCATCTTCTGTCTTCTTTAATGTATGGGTACTTGGGAGACCATCAAACATTTCATGTCAATCATAGTTCAGAACTGTCACAGGAGTAGGAAGATTCACTTCCATAGGTTTTGAAACTATGAAGGCACACTATTGGGTGGACAACTGCTGATTTGATGGGCATCAACCCTACCATTTTTACCCACAGGGTGATACTTGAGGAAGGTGTGGAGAAATATCAGCAACCACAGTGGCGCTTAAATCCGCCCATGAAGGATGTTGTAAAAAATAGGTGATTAAATTGTTAGATGTAGTAATAATCTATCCCATTTCATTTAATACATGGACGAGTCCCCTAAAAATGGTACCCAAGAAGGGGGTATCACTGTGGTATAAAATTATAAAAACAAGCTCATCCCCACATGCACTGTCACGGGCTGGCGAGTCTGTGTGGACTATAGGAATCTGAATGGTGCCACGAGGAAAGATCATTTCCCCCTACCCTTCATAGATCAGATGCTAGAGAGACTAGTGGTGCACAATATCTTATTGATTCCTCAACAGCTATTCCGACTACAACCATATTATCATTTCTCTAGTGGATCAAGAGAATATCACAATAACTTTCCACTATGGTATGTTTCCTTACCGAATGATATCTTTTGGCATGTGCAATGCGCCCGCCAACTTCAAGAGTTGTATGCTGGAAACCTTCCATGACATGGCGGAATAGATCCTAGAGGTATTCATGGATGATTTTTCTATTTGTGGATAATCATTTACCACTTGTTTACGACACCTGGAGAATGTTTTGGAAAGATTTGAAAATACTAACCTCGTTTTGAATATAGAAAACTATCATTTCGTGGTGTAAAGTGGTATCTTCCTTGGCCACATAATCTTAGTGAAAGGGATAGAGGTGGACCTGTCAATAATATAACTCATTTCTCGACTACCTATTCTAACTTCTGTCAGAGCCATCTGCAGCTTCCTGGGTTATGCAGGTTTTTACAGGCGGTTTTTCAGCAAATTCTAAAAAATAGCCCAACCCCTCACCAATATTCTAACCACTGATTCCATATTTTAGTTTGATGAGCCAAGCACCAAATCATTTGAGCACATGAAGAAGCACCAAGTAGATTCTCTACTGATGATTTCTCTCCACTGGGAAGAATAATATGAAGTGATGTGTGATGCTATCGACTACGCAATAGGATCTGTCTTGGGCCATGGTCTTAACATGATTTTACAACCTATATATATAGGCAGAAGAATACTCAATGAGGCCCAAATTGACTACACAACCAGAGAAAAGGAGATGCTCTCTGTGTTTTTTGTGTTTGAAAATTTCCCTTCATACATAGTGTTGTCTAATGTTATTTTTTAAACTAACCATGCAGCACTAAAGTACCTACTAAACAAGAAATATGAAAAGCCACAATTGATCTATTGGGTTCTCCTCTTACAAGAATTTTATCTAGAGATTTGAGATATGAAAGGAAGTGAGAACATTGTAACTGATTATCTCTCCCCCTATAGATGCCTCATTTGGAGAAGGAAGAAGATCATGATATCAAGGAGGATTGTCTTGATGAAAATACCTTTTAGTTCAATGAAATACCTAGAACATAGTATGCTGATATTGCTAATTTTCTGGTTATAGGTTCTATTAACCCCGACCACTACATTCAAAAAAGGAAGATGTTTCTCTCTAATTTTAAGATGTAATTCTAGGAAGATCCTATTCCGTTCTGATCATGCAGAGATGGGGTGACCTGTCATTGCATTCCAAAAAATTATGTTCGTGGAGTCATGAAATTTTTTCATTCCTCCCCAGTTGGGGGACATCAAGGCCTTGACCATAAGATAGAAATTGTCCTACAATTTGGAGTTTTTTGAGCCACCATGCATAAATATACCAGGGCCTTTGTTTCATGTTGTTAACTATTTCAATGGACTACTAATATGGGACATAGAGATGAGCTGCCCTATCACCCCATCCTAGAGGCTAAGAATTTCTACATCTGGGGAATAGATTTCATGGTCCCTTTCCCCCATCTTTCCGGAACACTTACATCCTGGTTTGTGTCGACTATGTCTCCAAGTGGGTGGAACCTGCTACAACAACTCATAACACGACCAAGGTAGTCATGAGAATTTTATAGAAACATATTTTTAGGAGGTTTAGAGTTACCCAAGTACTGATTAGTGATAGGTGGACCCACTTCTACAACACACTAATGAGGGGAATACATTCGATGTATACAGTAACGCATCATATGAGGACACCATATCATCCCCAGTCTAGTAGAAAAGTGGAGCTCTATAACCGTGAGCTCAATAAGATCCTGAAAAAAATAGTCATAAATTCAAGGAATGACTGGTCCATCTTGTTTGACGATGCTTTATGGGACCATAATACTACTTTCAAAACACCATTAGGAATCTCCCCATTCTGCCTCATCTATGGAAAACCATCCCATCTGCCAGTAAAATTGGAGAATAAATCATACTGGGCCATCAAAGCCCTAGTTTTTGATCTAGTGGTAGATAAATAGAAGGGAATGTTACAACTATCAGAACAAGATGAAATAAAATTAGAGGTGTATCAAAATGACAAGTTGTACATGGAGAAGACAATATAAACTCATGAACGGATGATTTCACAAAAATAATTCAAAACTCATGATTAGGTACCTCACATAAACTCTCGTCTTTGGTTGTTTCTAGGGATATTTAAGTCACAATGGTTGGGACCATTCCATTAGATACGTGTATTCCATCATTGAGTGGTGGAAATTTATGGAGAGAATGGTCGACCATTCAAGGTAAACAGGCTGTGGTTGAAAGATTAACATCACATGGATGACACAGTGGGAACATTTTCCACCATAAAACTCAGGTAAATGAGGTAAGTAGGTCGATCCAACGACCTAAACCAAAGGCGCTTACTAGGATACAACCCAGTGGATACACGTCGTGTACCACCAATATACATGGCGTGCTGTTATTTTTTTCATTTAACATTTCACTATTATAAATATATATCATATAAATGTAATAAAAAGAGATTATTCTAGTGAATATGGTAAGGAAACTGGAGTTTATCTGAGCCGTCACGGGTTTGAATTTCTGTTGACCTACTTTGGGCATAGGGTTCTTCCTTTTTATCCATGTTTTTTCTGAGACGGTGTCAGTAGTAATTTTTCATATATATATATATATATATTTATGTTCTTATAATAAAATCCATGGTGGGGATAGATCAGTTGTCCAAGATCGTAACCCAGCTCCAAAAGACCCGGGTTCGAATCCTGACAACCACCCCATTTCCATCTTTTATTTCTTTAATAAAATCACATTGTGTGTATTTCAATATACTTCATGTGCACCATCTTTTCATTTTGCAGCTAAAAATGTTTTTCACATAAAGTGATTCATGTGGGTGAGGTTGGTAGATTGGGAGATTCTCGACCATGGATCCAAAAGACCCGGGTTCGAACTCAACTAAACTCCATACTTCATCCCATTTTGTCTAATTAAAAACCACATGTCATGCATTAACATTCATCCCATGTAGGATAGGCCTGTTTAATCTAACTATATTTAATAACTTTATAGGAGAAGTAGTACAACCATTGCTCTAGTGGTTGAGAGATTCTTTTCAGAATGACCAATCACGAGTTCAAACCTCGCTCCAAGAACCAGACAAATGGTTGTACTACTCATTTCCCAATTTTAGAACACATGGTGTGTATTTACAGATACATTATGTGTGAAGTTTTATTTGTAAATAAATTATCTATATATATACCTATTTTTTAATTATTAACATTAACTATTATAGAGATTACTATTATAATTATATATATATATATATATATATTTAAAAAATGGGATACACAACGTGTAGTCTATTGTACACACTGTGATCCTCGACTATAAAAGACGCGGACCACCCGATTTCAGCCCTTGTCACACGGCTCCTTCCCCTCTCCCCGTTTCTTCCCTGGTATGAAAACTGAATTCCCTCTTCCAAAATCAGTTGATTTTGGGCGTTTTAGGTTCTGATTTCTGCTGCATTGTGATCCTCGGTCCATGTACGCCCTTCTACACCATTTATTTCAGGTTATCATATCTGTATAGGGTCAGTTCTAGATCATCTGACCATTCGGCTTCCATGATACATGTGCACGATTTGGAGAAAGCATGTCGTGTACTTTTGTACATGGCCACACACTGAATGCTTCACGATTTTAATGTACACTATGTGTATGTTCGGTACACACCGTGTATCATCCCCCATCATGCACGTGTATCTTTTTCACACGGCCTCACACACCATTTTCACAGACACTGCGTGTTTTTTCGGAACACACTGTGTATATCATTTCTTTTGGCAAACCCATGGGTAAAACATCACACACCCATTTACCCTTTGTTCTTGCATACACCGTGTGGTCATAGAACACGGTGTATCATGTGTTGTTAAAACTTCTTAAACGATGGTTGTGTCTTTACCAACACACGACCAGGACCACATTCCAAGAACATGGAATCTAGGTTCAGTAGACACCGTGTATCCTTCACTGGCCATTCCCCTACTCCCTCAGCATGTCTATACAGAGAACATGGGATGCTAACCCACTTTGAATACATGTCGTTTACTCAAGATGTACATGTAGTGTACTTTTTATTATTTAGTTTTCTCATATTTTATTTGTTTAATTTTACTTTGATTTTTCTTTTTTTTTGTTTCTTATTTCTTTTTCAGGGTATGGTAGATAGAGATCCTTCCCATGGGAAGCAGGCCACCTCTGCCACTGAGGGCAACATGCCCATTTATCATTGTATACGACTCCAGCCAGTGACGATTCCTGAATCAGACCTTCCGGTGTACCATTCCCTCAATTGTCCATCATTCAACCACCCACTGCCTCTGCTGAGGTTGGACCTAGTACCACCACACCACTTCCATCCCATACAGAGCCTCTGAGCACCATCATTTCTTCTCCATCAGATTCCACCCTTCTCTTTCCCTCTTCGGTAGCTGGTGGTCCATCATCGACCGCCCCATCCAGCGGGCCTCCGTAGACTACAACCACTCCACCCCCAAAACATGTTCCTGCTGCTACACATATGCCTAGGCTTGGACCTGCTGGTGTTCCCTACACTTTCATGGTGTTCCTGGTCACCGACATGGCACATGACAGAGTTTGACATTTCTCTCACCACCTGATTCCATTGAGTAGCCGTTATCTCGATTGTAGTGTCCCTCAGTAGCTGGGAATCTGGGGAGAGTTAAAGGATCTCCTTGGTCACACTTTATTACTCACGATCATCCCGGTAAGAACTCTTATTTTCCATGATTTATTTTCTGAAGTTTGATGCTTCCTTCGAGTTCGACAGAGCTCAATACCGGGTGACGCCTAGTGATGTTGTACCAGTGGTCTGGTTTCGGCTAGGTAGTCGACCCTTTTCTCTAACCATGACTGAGTTCGACCGAATGTGTAGCTTTTATCCTCATCCCATCACCCACCCCATGTATCCTCCCTGACCCGAACATAGCATTCTGAGGTCGTTTCTATGTAGCTGAAGATTACTCGGCCCGACCACCGCTATACCCCTACTTTAGAGATTATAATATACCCTATCCTTCGATTCACCCACTGGTGCTTCAATGCCATTCTTCTCCCCTTCGTGAGGATATGGGGGGTCATGATAGGTCATGACATGGATATTATCACCTATGTCATCCAGGAGGACTACCCATACATCCCATACCTTGACGCCTCATATTTCTATGCCATGTTTACCCGCAGTCAGGGAAACCTGAATTATGAATTTTACACCACCTTCCTTTCCCACCACCATGAGATTTTTATCCTCCTCTTCCTCATGTCCTCTTAGTTTTCCCCCTGCATATTGACTATCTCATTCATATTCTCATGGGATAGGTCCAGATGTGGGGGTTCCAACATTCTTTCCTAGGCCCCACCCCGACCACTTGCTGACACTCCTTCCCCCGCCTATGCACCTTCTCATCCTTCCCCACCCCTTACGGCTTCTCCACCCCACCCCCTTCTTCTTACCCCCTTCTTGTAGCCTTCCTTCTTTTATTCCACCTAATACCTCCTACAACCGCACCCTCTGTAGATCTATCTTTTATCCCTCCACCTAGCCATGATGGAACAACACTTGGTTCGTCTCAATCTACATCATGACTTACTAGAGCATATGTTGGGTCTTTTTCATCAGCATCATGGTATTATAATACCCCCAACACCTACCTCTACCTTAGTTCCTGGCCCATCTACCACAACTCCACCTTCCTTTACTGTACTGGCCACAGAATCTGTTCTCATATCCAATATGGGCCTAGATGCTACCACCACTACTGCCCATCCAGAGAGTGCTTCCGAGCTTTCAATTCCAAGTCCCGCTCATACAACTCCCTCTTCTACGGCTTTTCTTCAAAGTGAACATTTCGACCCTCCAGTTTCCATGGATCCTGATCCTTCTCTACCCGTTGTTTCTATACAGGATGATTCCTCTTCTGAGGAAACCCCTGACTTGTTTTCGGTAACATTTTTTTCATTATATATATATATATATATATTTCATGTATTGTTCCTATGTAGGTAGTGTATGCTTATAGTGTTATCTCTCCATGACCATCACAGCTACTCTAGCACGATTGGGACTCGTCTTCTCCATCACTCCTCACCTTTCTTCGTATAGACATGAGGGAAGTATTCTCTATCAACGTTTTTCCATTGTTTTCTTTCCTTCCTTGATTTACATCTTTCTTTACTTCCCCTCGTTCTAGTCAACTATTGCGTCCCCACATTCCCTTATTCACTTTCTATGGCACTTCGTGGAACGCGTGTGATATTAAGTATGGGGGCGTCTCTCGACCACATTATTCATCGACCTTAGTATCATTCTAGTAGACATCATTATTAGAAGATATATATAAAAATGTTAAGACATTTTGGTTAATCATATTTATAAATAATAAAGCTATAAGTTGGGAATTTTTAAAAAATTGCATGCCTATTTTGGTTCTTATGTGTTTAAAAATGATTGATGATATAGTTTATATGAAAACATGTAATTCTTGGATAATTACATAGATTAGACAAATCAATTATACGCAAGTCATGACATGATTGTATCATTATTTTTTTCCCAATCTTTAGAGTTATTCTAAACCCTTTTTCTTATTCTTTCTAACACCCTCTTTCTTGAGAGATTATAAGGATTTACATAACTACCCGAATTTGCAAGTTTTTTTTTCAAATAATGATGAGTTTTTTAATTACATTAAAATAATTGAGGAATTAGATTATTTTAACCCTGTTATCTTGATACCTACCCTACATCTTTTCCTCATGATACCCATAGAAACCATGAATAGCCATTATAGGAATCCATATTACAAACCTATTTTCCTTCCTATCATAATTTTTTTATGACTGTGCATGATTATTCACTTGAGCTGAAGAAAAGGGATAGTCAACACATGTCATACTTTTGTGAATTTTCATGAAATTTAGAATGTGGGAGAGTATCTATATCATTTGGAGAAAAAAGGGTTTCAAACCTCTATTTTTGGAAATTTTAAAAGGTCCCCTTTGTTATTTAAAAAAATTGTACAGACAAAGGGATTTTATACTAACTTGTTGGTTTGTGAACCCTAGCAAACATTCCAAAAGAGATGGTGGTGAGGAGATCATTTAATAGAGAATGATGAGGAAAAATTTTAAAATAAGATTAATTTTGAATATAATGAAATGTTATTTAAGAATTTACCCCCCTTTTTCAATCCTCAAAGTAATTTTTCACATCTTTACCTACCAAGATTTATCCAAAGAAACATATAAACCTTATTTAAAATCCCTCATGGTTTCTTTAACTCAAAATTTTCTAAAGTAGAGAACTTGACTTCTTGAAAACCTATGGATAGTGTGTATATATCGTTGATTTAGAAAAACATTATATTGAAAACATCTTGAGTGTTGAGAATATTACTGGTGAGGTAAATCATCAAGTGGCTTGATTATCTTTGAAAAGTTGAAACATGTGTTTAAAAGAGGATGACGATGGCTAATTGAATTGCATATGAGGCATGATTAGAATAACACCTGATTTGAAACTGCTTCATATCTTTTTTGAATTTTCTTCGGTAAATTTTACATTTATGATTAACTGAATTCCTTCATTTTAAAATATAAACTCACTTTATTAGAGGTTGAGATTTTATTGAGGGAATGAAAATGACTATGTATGGGGGATTTTGATGCACCTGATTTCTGTATACATTTTCTCATATTTTATTTTAAATAAGAAATAGTTTTTAGAAATTCCCTACTTTTTAGTGGACAAATATATTGAATTTGGTGATCTTGTTCATTTTCAAGAGATTTATGGCCAAATACACAAACCCGAGTAGAACTGAGAAAAAATATACAACTACCCAGTGTGTATATATATACATGCCTTATACATTCAAGCTCGGACTTGGGTTGACCAGGACAAGTTCATTCCCAAGTAACCAGAAGCCGGTACACGCTGTGTTCACATACTAAATCCTGTGTAAACCCTTTTAGAAGCAGTTGGTGGATGAGAAGAGTCAACATGTCCATGAGGCCGGTTGAAGGGGACACACCGTGTTTAACATATACATACCGTGTATACTATTCTAGAAGTGGTTAGAGACCGAAAAATGAGACTACACACAGTGTATGGTGGCGCTACCCGCCGTGTATATCTACCTACCAGGCAGCTCTGTGTTCCAAGTCAAAGATGGTGTGTCAGGCTTCCTACCTGTAGAGAAAACAAGGAAAAAAGTGTGTTGAAAAAAGTGCGCGTTATGTACTTTTTCCACATACTGTGTAGTTGTACTTCTTATAAATAGAGGCATTGGCCTCTGACTCAAGAGAAGTGATTGTGTGAAAATAAAGGGTTCATTGTCTGAAGGAAAGAAGCTCTACTGTCATACTGCCGGCATTCAACAATCTTCAATAGAATCACTCCCTCCTTGAAGATTCAAGCATGAACACATCAGGTATCAAGAGTTTTGTGTTTATCATTTTCTATATATGTAAATAAATACCTAGTGTGTTTGGGTTGTGGGAGATTATGAGTTTTAATTCAAATTAATTAATATGAATGTGTTTGTTATTTAACTTCTTTTTATTCTTCTTAAATCACATCACCTTATCACTGCAAATTTTAAACATGACAAATGGGAAGATTTCTAGATATTCAAAAGAAGAGTAACAATGAATATTTTCGTGATCATTGTATGTATTTGATGACTCAAAATAGATTAATCCAAATAAATAATTGTTAAACACTAACTACCAGACCAAGGAGTTAGTTTCTTCAGCTTTAAATATATGTTTACCGGACCAAGGAAACATTATTAAGAATTGGACCTAGAGTGTTGGGTTATCATGAACAACACAACCTCATAAGTAATTTTATTTAATAAACTACCTCTTAAGAAACCACAACCCCAACACATTTCTCTCTTTAGCTGTATCAAATTATATTTTCCCATATATTTTTTATTAATCAAGTAATTCATTTAAGAAACATAAAACCAATTAATATTTTTATCCAAAATACAAAAATCAACTGTAAATTAAGCACACTTCACTAAGGAAAAAATACAAACTAAGTTAAACAAGACATTAATAACTTATTTTTTCCTTTGGATCAACCCCTTACTGGTGCTATAATTGTTCGGGTAAAAATAATATGGGACACTGATAACATACCTTCAGTTAAATTACTTTCCAATATCATTCAGAACATCACCCAGTTTTCCAACCCCATGACCAAGCTCACATGAAACGGGGTTATATTCATATGGAAAATGGAATGTGGATAATTTTTAAAGAATTAAATACAATATTAGTAAATGATCAAATCTTGACTCTACAATCATGGAATGATGGATTCGTGATTTTAAGTGATTCTTCAATGAAAGGACTTGGTTTTGTCGTTATACAGTATGATAGAGTGATTTTCCATGCATCTAGGTAGCTAATACTTCAGGAAAAAAATATCAAACTAATGATCTTGAGTATGTAGTGGTAATCATTACTCTAAATATTTGTAGAGGTTACCTTTATAAAGAAAAATGTGAGATATATAGAGCTCATAAGAATTTGAAATATATATTCTCACAGAAAAAACTAAACAAGAGTTATATGAGATATATTAAGCCACTAAAGGATTATTATTACACAATACACTTCCTCATTGGGTAGTAAAATAAGATTTTATATTCGTTGATTAGAAAAGATCATAGAATTCTGATCAAGATGAGAGTTTAAAGGTATTCTTGTTCATGGATCTAGTAATGTTGGATATGAGATTTATCATGGAAGGTAACACATCACTACTTTTTCAAATGGATGAAAAAACTTAATTATTAGAAAATATAACAAGTTATCTCGCTAATGATGAAGAGTATAAAAATACAAATAAAGCTGTAAATGATGGGGTGTTTATTGACTTCGTATAGGAAGGTGGAATTTTGAAATTCAGAAAGAGGCTTTGTGGTCCAACTATTCATAATCTAGAGATGGAACAATTAGATGATGCATGTAGCTCTAATTTCTCTTTAAGCCCTGGTAGAACAAAGATGTATAGAGAACTAAAGGAACATTTTTTGTGGGAACACATGAATAGGGAGATTTCTGATTACGTGTCGTGATTTTTGTTTTTTCAACTGGTGAAGGCAGGAAGACAAAATCATAGTGGAGTCATGCATCCCCTTTTTATTCCTATATGGAAATTGGATGATAATACGATGGACATGTTCATGGGGCTACTAAAGACTCCATGAAAGAATTATGCTATATGCATCCTTGGTGATCGTCGTAAAAATTATCACATTTTTTTGATATAAGAGATGATTTACCACTTGAACGTTTTGAAAGATGATATATTATTTATTTTTTAAGACTTCATATTATACCCTTATCAATTATTTCTGATCTTGATCACTGTTTTATATCAAAATTATAGAAATATCTTTAGAAGGCCCTAGATACTTATCTTTGTTTGACCACTGCCTACCACCCACAAACTAATGGAAAATCAGAACAGACTATTCAAACATTGGAAGACAACTTGAGGTATTGTTCACTTGAATTTCAAGGTATGTGGGATCCGTATTTACCACTGGTATAATTTTCCTATAATAATAGTTTCCATTCAAGTATTCAGATGACACCATATGAAGTTCATTATGGAAAGAGAATTTTAACACCAACATATTGGGATGATGTTTCTAAAAGAATGCTCGTAGGCCTAGAACTTGTTGTGGAAACAATGGAAAATGATAATATTATCCAAACCCATATCAAAATAGATCAAATTTATAAAAAGATCTATTATGATAATTGAAGGAATGATTAGTAATTTCAATAAGGATATCATGTTTTTTTACGGTATCTCCATCGAAGGGTATTATACGATTCAGTAAGAATGGAAAAATTACGTCCTAGGATGATCCTTTTGAAATTTTGGATCTAATTGGGGTTGTAGCATACCATTTGGCACTTCCACCAATTCTCTCCAAAGTTCACATTGTGTTCTATGTATCAATGTTAAAGAAATACATGTCATACCCCACATATATAGTCACCTTTCAAAAATAGAACTTGAGCATGATCTATCATATTGTGAAGAGCCTATCAAGATTTCTGATACCAAAGAACTAGTATTGATAAATTATCATACTCGTTTGGTAATGGTTATTTGGAGGAATCATAAGATGGAGCAAGAAACATGGGTGTCTGAGGATCTTATGTTGAAGACATCCCCGAATCTATTTAGGTAGCATTTTGTGAATTTCGAGGATGAAATATTTGTATGGAGGGGAGAATTAAACACCCCATGGTTTTGAAAATAATTATTGAATACCTGAAAATCTATGGCCCTACAAAAGAACAAATTTTATAATCTATCTATTAAACACAACATTGACTCTTCTATGTTTGAAATTTTTAAAAACAATCATCTAGTGTTGGGATAAGTATGTCATTTGGTGTTTAATAGAACAAACTTGATTTTTTTGAATAGTAACATAACCTTATGAATATTAATATGACCCTTAATAGTATTAGTTAATTATTTTATTTTATTTTATTTTCTTAAGGTAATAAAATAATGAGATCTTAATTAATCTTTTAATTATGATATAAAAGCTATTATACCTTTAAAAGTGTTATATTCTGAATTAATAATGATTTATTTAAAAATTAAATTAATAATAAAGAGAAATTTATTCATGAAAAATGGAGTTCATTTTTGAATTCTACCAGTTGAAATTTGGTGAGGGTAAATTTTGGTGATTTTTCCAAAATTCTATAAAAATTTATGAATAGTGAAATAGGGTAAAATAATGTATAAAAAAATTATCAGTTAAATACACTATTTATGTCATCATAAGTGATTTCAGTCCACTTGGTTCGAAATAAAATGCACTAAGTTATATTTGGAGTCATATGAAACTACAAAATTGGCTTCCTTGAGGGAAATAATAAAATAATGATTTCAAAATTCACACCCCTCCTCCACTATAACCCCTCCCCCAACTTCTTCTTCTCTTCACACCTATAAGCCTTGGAGATCCACAATTCACTTCCCAATTACCCTTTTCCAGTACCTCCCCATGTCTATGAAGCTGTCGATCTTGCCAAACGATCAAATCCCCTTCCCTTAAAGAGGATCTCAAGGAGGTTATTTCAAGATGTAAACACCCTTCTTTTTCATTTAGATTCTTTTCAATTTATCTTCTATTGTTATCCTATACACACCTCTTCTTTCCAAATGTCCATTAAAACTCCAGTATTATATATATAATGGAATTATATCATTTTAATGGATAAACCATCATCATGATTATTACTCCCACTATATTAATTTTTAAAATGAAATCAATGTCCATGAGGTTCCAAATTATAACCTTCATGGACGGTAAAGTTTCATTATTAAATTTCTCCTTAATTACTATTAATGAAACCATTTTTAAGGTTTAACTAAATGATAATATATGTATTATAACCTAATTAATATTCATGAACTAGTATATGTACATATTATTAATTTATATGATAAAAGTGGTACATAATAATCTAAATACCACCAAATAATGGAAGTGTTTGTCATCTAATGATTCATCCTTATTCAATTCATCAAAATGATTTAAATTACCATTTACAATTCTGGATGTTCATAAATAATATGTAATTCCAATTTTGGATATTTAGAACAATTCCACATGAAATCCATTATGTAAAAACAAATGATCTGGTTATGAAAATCAAGAAAAAGAACACACATGAACGAGAGAATTCGATATTATAACTTATCAATAAGGTCATATATGAACAAAAAAGAATTATGATAAACTAAATACATGTCTAAAAGGTTCTGAATTAATTAATTTATATGTTTAATTTTATATTCTATGAATGTATGTTCAAGAGTGGGTCACATTAAGACATAAGGTTTGTGTTTTCCCACCCGAACCACCATTTTGATTAGGAATACTTTTATTTTCTAATTACCTCAACAAAATCCTATTGTATTATTATTTACTCCTTATATGTTCTATTCATGTGGTTTTATATGTGAACCTACTATAATCCTTCTATATTTTTTGTACAGTTAGTCGTTTTAAAAGAATCATTCAATTTGTTTCCGAAATACAAGATCAATTCAAAGGAATTTATGAAAGTCTTACCAATTTTCAAGGGCACTCTATAATATGTTTTTGGAAACAATTATATTTTTAAAATCACTATATTTATTATGAAAATATTTCCTTACATCACTTATTATTTATATAATTATTTTTCCAAAAGAACTCTTCTTTTCAAAGAAATATAGTATTTATCTCAAGAATTGCATGATGATTTTATAAGAGTATCTTCATAAATTTCTACACACCTGTTGATTATTATTTATTATTGGGAATTATATTTAATGTCATCATATAGATTATTTCTTTTAATGTTTTATGATTATTTTGTCTATGTATGTGCTATCTTAAAACCATTCACTAATTCACTCTTAACAGTTAGGGTTTATGCTAAATATTCGGGAAAAGTTATTTACATTTCATATATTAGTATCAATATGAATATATAAGTTTTTTATATTTATCTCCATTCATATGAGGATTGAATTGGAAATATAATGTGTTTGGTGGGGTCTGCTATAGCCCTTCAGTGCATCGGTAGGTATCATGAGACAAACTACGGTCTTGGCATAAGGCCTTGACAAAATGAATATTTATAGTCTTGGCATGAGGCCTTGATGATATGATGATTGTAGAGACCCGAAGCTTGACGTACATTGACATTACATTACATTTTCGGAATACTTAGTACATAACAAAAACACACACACAAGGACCGTAATAGTTTAGTGTCTTTGGAAACTCGGATAATAATCTTCTAATCGTGGTGAAAGATATTCAACATCTCCCATAAAGATCTTATTTTTTTTATACCTAAAAACTTTCTTTATATCCTGGGGAAAATAAAACATAAAAGGGTGAGCTCAAATGCTCATTAAGGGTAAACAAAATAAATATCAATCACATCATATACATAAGAACATATCTTTTGGAAATCTTAACCTACAAAAAAGAGAGCTCATAATATCATAACATGGGATAAATCATAGAAGTGAAATGTAATCCCAATAATCATAACATAAAACATTAAACTTTGTGGCATACACACATAATCATAGAGAATCATTTCTTGTTAGTCAAGACTCATTTCCAAGACTATCTTAGTGGACAAAGTCCCTTTCTGAATCGAGTCACCCTCGTTTCAGTCCTGTTTCACTGAACCGGTATAACCTACCATTCCAGCCATGTATATCTCATGAGATATAAAATCTTTACCCAATTCATTGGAGGGAGATATAGGTCCCACCCATCTCATAATGATACCATTCTTATGTGTGCCACAAAATCATAAACCATACATCATTTCATAACCCACGTAATAAAAATGGAATTCTTAAACAACATGACATCATAAAACAATTCATATAAGATAAAGGAATTCATAAAAATATTTCCATCACAACATAATCAAATCCATGTAATAATAGGGATAAAAACATAACCCTTTTATTATCTTAGATGTAAAATAGTTTTGATAAAATATTTGAACTCCATTCTTGAGGAAAATATCCTTTCTACTTCAAAAGCATTTTTCCTTTCATAACATGTCATACGACTTTAAAATAAAAGAAGTTGATTAAAAATAAACTTGAAAACTTATAAAGAAATATTCTTGGAAATAATGTTTTAAAAATCCATTCTTGCCATATAAGTTAAAAAAACATTTTTCGTACTTTTGTCGGAAAAGTCAAAAAGTGCCTCGTACGAAAAACGACAAAATATTCATTTCATATCCTTTACTAAAAACTCACCAAAGGGTAAAATTGGATTTAAAAAATTGTAGGTGGATGGAAATAATATTACATATTGAGTAAACATGGATGTTGATGATAAAATACACTCCAGTAAATACCAAAGTATAAACAATCTCGGATAAAAATGAGATTGTGATATTTCCCTAACCTTAGGTCTGACTTGCTTTGTAAGTGTCCCAACCTCCTGTATAATGATTTAAATCATGTTATTTACTTATTCCAGAATCATATTAATTGTTATTATATCATATATGGTCCACTTATGACTTTATATTACCCGTTCTTTTGTAAATTCATGTTAAAGTAGCGTTTTGGGTAAAATCGTCTCATTTGTCGTTCGTGTTTTTAACTTGTAATTATTCATATGATTACTTAGATCATGATTACTTAATTACAGAATATAAAACATGATTTATATATATATATATATTAATAATATACATATATAATAAATCAGCAAATGGAAAGAAATACACCGTTCATGGAGACGGTAGTCCGTACGTACGCATGAACGTTGTTTTCGTTTCCTTATTGAATTGAATGGAATTAAGTATATGACATACATATAAATATAAATAATTACAGTATAATTATTATGTCATATATTTCATTATTACTTATTATATATACTTTATAATCATTCATGAATGGTTAATCATTGAGAATGAATCTCATCGCGTCGTGGAGACGGTAGTCCGTACGTACGCACGAGCGATGATATCGTTCCCATGGTCATGGAATTGTGTTTAAGTGTATGTATACTATGTCAGTATCAATATCACTTTATAATAATCATATATAGTTAGTCATTAAACCATTATACCCATCCAATTAAGGTGGTGGCGGAAAATAGATTACACCACGGCGTGGAGACAGTATTCCGTACGTACGCACGCGCGGTGATTTCCTTTTTCCGTAGGATGGATAGAAGGTTAATTAGAGTTGTTTCATATTTATAATAACATATCAGTATATAAGAAATACTGATGTTATTACTTTATCATGAAACAACTAAAGAAGAAGAAGTTGAAGAAGAAAGAAATTGAAAAAGATCGGTAATGGATATTACCTCTTTTTGACGCGCCTTTTCTTAACCTCCACTTAAAGAACTAAGGATGGTCTTTAAATAATACCAGGACCTCTAGGATGATACTAGGGAAGTGGAGAAGTGATTTTTTCAGGGGTTGGCCGAGCTTGAAGGCTCAATGTTGTGTGAGGAGGAGGGGGAGGAGGTTCCCTTTTATAAGGGAGGAGAGGGGCACCTTAGGAATATCTCAAAATATTATTTTATATTAAAGTCAAAATCGGTTTATAATGGTTCCAAAGGGTCTTATTTCGAAGCTAAAGTGGGGATGGGTCGAAATACTATCAACCAATAGGATTTAGACAAGTTTAGGGTATTATTTTAACCTTATCAATTAGATTTAACTCTAAGTTAAATAATTTAACTTTTACCGTGTCTCTTTGTTTTCTTTCACTATATGGTTAATACACTTACAATAACGTGCCACAATAACCCCAAATTGTTTATTATTAATATATATATCCTTATCTAAGTCATTTGGCCGAACCTTAGATTTTTATGAATAAAATAACAATTAATAATATAATATTTGATTTAAAAACTATTTTTTGTCAATTTTGACACTATTTGATATATGATTTTTGTGAAAGTCATAACAGAATTATATGTTCGATCTAAGTTGATTAAATCAACACTAATATATTATAGTAACCTAGAAAATTAGAGGGATTCATAAAAAGTCTCAAATTACATTTATTTTGGTGTTTATAACATCAATTATGTCAATATTTCATTAATAAGATAATTACAGCATCATCATTGTGTCATAATTAAATTAAATTATTTAATGTATAAAAATTATAAATAAAATACCATTATGTAGGAAATAATTCTATATTTCTAATGAATATTTATAGTCGAATTTATCTTATGTATAACCCCATATTAAAAATGATTTACTTATTAAACTTTGATTATAACTATTTTAACCCTTCTTTAAATAAATTAATAATAAATGTCCTAATCTAATCCAAGTGGGGCTAAATGATAATATTTTACACTTAAGGTTGTTTTTGGTCGAGATACACTTGTCCAATAGAATTAGGACATGTGTTAGGGTAATATTAATATCATTCTTACCCTTAATTACCCTATTTACTTTTAACCGTGGTAAATAAAAGTAAAAAGTTACTATTCACCAAAAATTATTTTCATCTCATTGAACCACATTTTACTTACTGACATCAACTGTGTCTCTCCGATTTTTGAAATTCCATTCACAGAAGTGGTAAAATTAAGTTTTATGAAAAATTCAGTTTTTTTAACTACCACTTAGTAGTTTCACTATTCATCAAAAATTGATGTTTTTCAGAACAATGCCAAAATTTCATCCTAAGCTATATTTCATATTCCAAATTCAAAAAGAAAGTATATTTTACCAATTTCATAACATAGAAGTTAAATTAATTAATTTTATAATTAAATCCCGCTGTTAAAATAAATAGCGTGTTTTTAAGAAACAATATCTATCAAAAGATTGACACTTGTTTATGTCTGGTTTAAATGTGAAATTACATCCAATGACCAACATTGTATTAAATTGTAAAAATATATTCTAAATATACTTTAAAACCACTCAAATTAATAATTTATCACTATTAATTATTTTGATTAAAAAAGTTGTTTTTAATTATAATTTAGTAATTTTCTCTATTCATCAGAATATGAAAGTTATCCGCAAAGTACCAAAATTTCACCTTAGGCTAAATTCGATACTCCAAATCCAAAAATAAAGTCCATTTTGAGAGCTAGAATTTCTAAAATTTTAAAAGGTGGTTATTACTATTTATAATAGCTAGTTATAATAATATTATAATAGCATATCGTTGTTTAGTGAAACTCGGTATTGCGTACTACACACGCTATCGAGGAAGGTCGCGATTGCGTGTAATGCAAGGCAAGTCAAAGATGTGTGTTGTGCAAGCTCCTTTTGGTGTAGCGTACAACACAAGACATTAATAAAATTAAAAAAGAATAGTTTTCATAAAATCTCGGGCTGTTACATTCTACCCCCCTTAAAATAAATTTCGCCCTCGAAATTCGTCGGGGTTATAAATAGTTTACTATTCAAAAGTTTCTTTAATAGAAACCCACATCGTAAAAAGGAATACCAAAACTTGGCTTTAAAAACTAAAGTATGAAATGTAACGATTACCCAAATAAACTAATCACTGGGTTTCCACATAGGTGAAAATATGGATATGGAAGAGAAATCTAACCATCATGTTCTGATGGAGAGTGGTAGAGAACATGGCTATGGAAAATCCAGTAATCACAAATCCATAGATTTGTGATGATATAAGGTACCATCTGATTCATCAGATATAAGATCACTATGACAACATTATTGGTTTTCAAGATCATTTCCCTAAAGTTGAAAATTTGAATTAGAATAAATACTTACTTTATATTGGTACAATATCACTGTTGTTCATGACTTGAACAATTTCCACTTCATCTCTTAAAAAAATGAAGTTGAATTTGTTATTCGTGAAGTGTTAGCAGATCATGTGATAGAATGACGGGTCATTCCATCTGTCTCAAACAAAAGGTTACCAAAAATTATATACATAAGTCGATCTATAGTGAGATTAATCATATATGGTTCCTAAAATAGACTTATACTTCATATATCATACTGCTTAATATAATAAAACTAGTTTCTACTAAACAGGGACTTCCTGTAGGCCAGTGGTAGGCGATAAAGGCCAGTCGCACTTCGATTGTGGGTTCGATTTCCACAGCCTTGTCCGACGCGATGGGCTGTCGCCCGTCCTGCAGGTTATTCTTTTTCTAAATCTATATTACTATAACATCCCATCAATAATATCAAAAAACGTTTTATCCTAACTTATGTCCAACATAATCCATTCTAATCTTTAGGCTTATCTAAAATACTTCAGTCCAAGCTCATAGTATACAGAAAATGATTACTTGAAATGTCACAGAACAATCACGTGAATGCCATCATTTATCCCCCATATATCATAAGATATATCTTGTTGGTCAAACTACAAACATGTGAATATCTTAATCATGTATTCTCTTGAAGAATGAATACCCATTGAACCTCAGTGAAAACATGAATGTGGTCAAAAGTTAACTCTTTCTACATACCAAAATCCAAAAATTCTATATACTCATACCATGATATAACCTTCTCCTTATATCAGTCATGAGCTCATGAATACTATCAAACATTTAATTTTCTCCTTATCCCTTCATTATGCGCATATCATCTACATTCCAAAAATATCTGAATAACCTTTCATGGATACTGGTAACATTAATCTTACACTTTCAAAACTCAAGGAAAGACAACAGTGTAACAATCCTTAGATGTCTCTTTATTCGATAGTACCATGATATTTTTTATACAACATTACACTTGATAATCATGTAATCATTTCACTACCTTCTTAAACCATTGACCGAGATTCAACAATTCTTTCATATCACATATCATTTGTAGTCTCTTCATCATCATCAACATAAATACTACCCATATGGCCATACCGATTCTCTTCATGAGACTTTCCCATAGGGCATTAGTTTGCATAATACCCGTATATTCCACATTTAAAACATTTAACCATTGTTGATGTCGTAGAAATACCATTATCCTCATCCCTTGTGTTAACTGAACCTTTTCCTTTGCACTTACTGGCTTTGTGTCCTTCTTTTCCACACCCAAAGCATCTTCCAGTTCTTTTGAAACATTCTCCTTGATGCCTCTTCCCACATGATTTACATAGGAGAAATTGAACTTTCATTCCTCTATGATCATCATGAAACTCCATCTTTCTCTTATTAGACGAGTCAGGAAACTTACCAAATTTTACTTTATTGATCATATTATTAGATTTCTGATTCGGCATAACAATGATGTTTGGACTTCCAAATCCTATTTCATTCGGTTGCTCATGAAGAATATCATTCCATTGTCCATCATATCCTCCATTATCGTGAATCATCTTGTTTCCAGCCACTTTCTAAAACCCAAAAAGAATAGTGTGAGAGGCAAAAATCATAATAAAGGGGGAGTAACTTCAATATCTAACATCTTTAGTTTAATCTAATATCGTTACCATAGTTCTAGGACTATATCCTATACGTATACGTATCCTTAGGGACATCCCTAGACATACCATAGAAATGTCTCTAGGGATCTCACTAATGTTTTCGCATCCTAATTTCCAAAGGTTGACTAAACTTTTCCTCTGATACCAACTATAGAGACCCGAATCTTGACGTACATTGACATTACATTACATTTTCTGAATACTTAGTACATAACAAAAACACACACACAAGGACCGTAATAGTTTAGTGTCTTTGGAAACTCGGAATATAATCTTCTAATCGTGGTGAAAGATCTTTAACATCTCCCATAAAGATCTTCTTTTTTATACCTAAAACCTTTCTTTATATCCTGGGGAAAATAAAACATAAAAGGGTGAGCTCAAATGCTCAGTAAGGGTAAACAAAAGAAATATCAATCACATCATATACATAAGAACATAGCTTTTGGAAATCTTAACCTGCAAAAAAGAGAGCTCATAATATCATAACATGGGATAAATCATAGAAGTGAAATGTAATCCCAATAATCATAACATAAAACATGAAACTTTGTGGCATACACACATAATCATAGAGAATCATATCTTGTTAGTCAAGACTCATTGCCAAGACTATCTTAGTGGACAAAGTCCCTTTCTGAATCGAGCCACCCTCGTTTCAGTCCTGTTTCACGGAACCGGTATAACCTACCATTCCAGCCATGTCTATCTCATTAGATATAAAATCTTTACCCAATTCATTGGAGGGAGATATAGGTCCCACCTATCTCATAATTATACCATTCTTATTTGTGCCACAAAATCATAAACCATACATCATTTCATAACCCATGTAATAAAAATGGAATTCTTAAACAACATGACATCATAAAACAATTCATATAAGATAAATGAATTCATAAAAATATTTCCATCACAACATAATCAAATCCATGTAATAATAGGGATAAAAACATAACCCTTTTATTATCATATATGGAAAATAGTTTTGATAAAATACTTGAACTCCATTCATGAGGAAAATATCATTTCTACTTCAAAAACATTTTTACTTTCATAACATATCATACGACTTTAAAATAAAATAAGTTGATTAAAAATAAACTTGAAAACTTATAAAGTAAGATTCTTGGAAATAATGTTTTAAAAATCCATTCTTTCCGTATAACTTAAAAAAACATTCTTCGTACTTTTGTCGGAAATGTCAGAAAGTACCTCGTAAGAAAAACGACAAAAGATTCCTTTCATATCCTTTACTAAAAACTCACAGAAGGGTAAAATTGGATTTAAACAATTGTAGGTGGATGGAAATAATATTACATATTGAGTAAACATGGATGTGGATGATAAAATACACCCCAGTAAATACCAAAGTATAAACAATCTCGGATAAAAATGAGATTGTGATATTTCCCTTTCCTTAGGTCTGACTTGCTTTGTAAGTGTCCCAACCTCCTGTATAATGATTTAAATCATGTTATTGACTTATTCCAGAATCATATTCATTGTTATTATATCATATATGGTCCACTTATGAATTTATATTACCCGTTCTTTTGTAAATTCATGTTAAAGTAGCGTTTTGGGTAAAATTGTCTCATTTGTCGTTCGTGTTTTTAACTTGTAATTATTCATATGATTACTTAGATCATGATTACTTAATTCCAGAATATAAAACATGATTTATATATATATATTCAGAATATACATATATAATAAATCAGTAAATGGAAAGAAATACACCGTTCATGGAGACGGTAGTCCGTACGTACGCATGAACGCTGTTTTCGTTTCCTTATTGAATTGAATGGAATTAAGTAGATGACATACATATAAATATAAATAATTCCAGTATAATTATTATGTCTTATATTTCATTAGTACTTATTATATATACTTTATAATCATTCATGAATGGTTAATCATTGAAAATGAATGTCATCGCGTCATGGAGACGGTAGTCCGTACGTACGCACGAGCGATGATATCGTTCCCATGGTCATGGAATTGTGTTGAAGTGTATGTATACTATTTCAGTTTCAATATCACTTTATAATAATCATATATAGTTACTCATTAAACCATTATACCCATCTAATTAAGGTGGTGGAGGAAAATAGATTACACCACGACGTGGAGACGGTATTCCGTACGTACGCACGCGCGGTGATTTCCTTTTTCCGTGGGATGGATAGAAGGTTAATTAGAGTTGTTTCATATTTATAATAACATATCAGTATATAAGAAATACTGATGTTATTACTTTATCATGAAACAACTAAAGAATAAGAAGTTGAAGAAAAAAGAAATTGAAAAAGATCGGTAATGGATATTACCTCTTTTTGGCGCGCCTTTTCTTAACCTCCACTTAATGCACTAAGGATGGTCTTTAAAGAAGACCAGGACCACTAGGATGATACTAGGGAAGTGGAGAAGAGATATTGGCAGGGGTTGGCCGAGCTTGAAGGCTCAAAGTTGTGTGAGGAGGAGGGGGAGGAGGTGCCCTTTTATAAGGGAGGAGAGGGGCACCTTAGGAATATCTCAAAATATTATTTTATATTAAAGTCAAAATCGGTTTATAATGGTTCCAAAGGGTATTATTTCGAAGCTAAAGTAGGTATGGGTCGAAATACTATAAACCAATAGGATTTAGACATGTTTAGGGTATTATTTTAACCTTATCAATTAGATTTAACTCTAAGTTAAATAATTTAACTTTTACCGTGTCTTTTTTGTTTTCTTTCACTATATTGTTAATACACTTACTATAACATGCCAAACGAACCCCAACATGTTTATTATTAATATATATATCCTTATCTAAGTCATTTGGCCGAACCTTAGATTTTTAGGAATAAAATAACAATTAATAATATAATATTTGATTTAAAAACTATTTTGTGTCAATTTTGACACTATTTGATATATGATTTTTTTGAAAGTCATATCAGAATTATATGTTCGAACCAAGTTTATTAAATCACCACTAATATATCATAGTAACCTATAAAATTAGTGGGATTCATAAAAAGTCTCAAATTACATTTATTTTGGTGTTTATAACATCAATTATGTCAATATTTCATTAATAAGATAATTACTGCATCATCATTGTGTCATTAATAAATTAACTTATTTAATGTCTAAAAATTATAAATAAAATACCATTATGTAGGAAATCATTTTAAATTTCTAATGAATATTTATAGTCGAATTTATCTTATGTATAACCCCATATTAAAAATAATTTACTTATTAAACTTTGATTTTAACTATTTTAACCCTTCTTTAAATAAATTAATAATAAATGTCCTAATCTAATCCAAGTGGGCCTAAATGATAATATTTTACACTTAAGGTTGTTTTTGGTCGAGATACACTTGTCCAATAGAATTATGACATGTGTTAGGGTAATATTAATATCATTTTTACCCTTAATTACCCTATTTACTTTTAACCGTGGTAAATAAAAGTAAAAAGTTACTATTCACCAAAAATTATTTTCATCTTATTGAACCACATTTTACTTACTAACATCAACCGTGTCTCTCGGATTTTTGAAATTCCATTCACAGAAGCGGTAAAATTAAGTTTTATGAAAAATTCAGTTTTTTTAACTACCACATAGTAGTTTCACTATTCATCAAAAATTGATGTTTTTCAGAACAATGCCAAAAATTTCATCCTAAGCTATATTTCATATTCCAAATTCGAAAATAAAGTCTATTTTACCAAATTCATAACATAGAAGTTGCATTAATTAATTTTATAATTAAATCCCGCTGTTAAAACAAATAGCGTGTTTTTAAGAAATAATATCTATCAAAAGATTGACACTTGTTTATGTTTGGTTTAAATGTGAAATTACATCCAATGACCAACATTGTATTAAATTGTAAAAATATATTCTAAATATACTTTAAAACCACTAAAATTAATAATTTATCACTATTAATTATTTTGATTAAAAAAGTTGTTTTTAATTATAATTTAGTAATTTTCACTATTCATCAGAATATGAAAGTTATCCGCAAAGTACCAAAATTTCACCTTAGGCTAAATTCGATACTCCGAATCCAAAAATGAAGTCCATTTTGAGAGATAAAATTTCTAAAATTTTAAAAGGTGGTTATTTCTATTTATAACAGCTAGTTATAATAATATTATAATAGCATATCGTTGTTTAGTGAAACTCGGTATTGCGTACTACACACGCTATCGAGGAAGGTTGCGATTGCGTGTAATGCAAGGCAAGTCAAGGATGTGTGTTGTGAAAGCTCCTTTTGGTGTAGCGTACAACACAATACATTAATAAAATTAAAAAAGAATAGTTTTCATAAAATCTCGTGCTGTTACAATGATGATGTCCAGCATTTTGAATTCCAAAATTATGAAAATATTATGGACTGTTCATGTAGTTATTCTACTAGAATAATACCCATGATTATGTTTTATTATGGAATTACTTACTCAACTATTATTCTTTCCATAATGAGTCCATGTTTTGGTTAAATTCATATGTTTTTTATCGAACACACCCAATGTTTATTTTATGCTATATTCTGTTTTATTGCATACCCTTACTGAGTGTTTGAACTCACCCCTGTCTTATGTTTCATTTTCTCAGTAAATTTAGAACATTATTATGAATGACATGCAGAGATAAACTAAGAGTCATGGATGTTCTAAATAAAAAATTTATGTTGTATTTCTTTTCTTGTTGTAATATTGAACCTATATATGTATCTAGTTCTCCAAAACTACTAAACTAATCGGTCCGTAGGGATTTAACCCCTTATTTATATGTCAATGTAATAAAATAAGGCACCATCTCTAGGAAATTAGTGTCTGGTTCTTACATACATTCCCCTCCTACTCAGTTTCTTTAGAGCCTCATGTTGATCACGTGATCCCCATTTTTCACACTAAGTGGAGATGTGGTAACATGTTGTTACACGTAGGGAATCATTTTATTTTCTTCAATTGTGTATCATGAATGGTGTTTGTAGTAACATTAGATTTGGAAAAATGATGAATCCATCTTTTAACAAAGATGAATTCTAATATGAACTTGTAAACAGGTTGGGAGTGTATTGATGTTGATCACATGTTTTCTTTGTTGTCATTGTTGATGATGTGATCTGTTGTGGCAATATGGCTTATGAATGTTATGGTTTTCAGTGGCCTTTTTCCATTCATGGTTGAATTTTTACAGCTCTTGTTGTTTCATTATGAATAATTCAGGTAAATATCAATCTAATTAGTCACATATACCCAGTTAAATGAAATGGATTCCACAGGATTAAAACCCTTTTGTGATCACCCCTATTTATCAAAGTGGATTTAATGAATGGTTTCTAACAAATAAAAATATGTCATTTTTGATAGGTGTGGCTATGTATTGTTTCATATTGGGTTTTTTGACCTTTTGTGTGTGGTGTGGTGCTATTTTTTGGGGCACAATATTTGGGTACAAGGGTGAAAATAAGAGTTGGTCCCATGAGAATGGTGTGTTATGTCTATGTAGCAGGATTTTGGTTTAATTTTGGTTGTTTTGGTTTTTTATTTGGGATGGTATAAGAGGTTTGATGAAATTTAAAACTGATATATTGATTTATTTTGGAATGGATAATCTTTTAGGAAGTGGGACTGCCTTTGGTTATTATTGTGGCCATAAAACTTGTTATGTAGTGGGTCTGTAGATGGAAATTGATCGGGCGGTAGGGCTACTAGACTGGGTTCTATCATGACTTCATCTTTATAGGTGTTCTAGGTTTTGAGTTGTTGTGCAGTGGGGTTTTTGAGTTTGGTTTGGAGAGTAGGATTGAGTTGGATAACATTGAAGAATGATAGTTGGTAGTGGTTGAACACGTGTCTATGAAAAAGTGGATGTGTATTGGGACTACAGGTTGGTTGTTCTCTATTGTTTTTATGAATGGGTGTTAAAATGGATATGATTTACCTTGGTACCTCTTCCCATGTTCAATGTTGCCAGTATAGAAGAACGAAGTGTGTTGGTTTGGATTTTTGTGTTTGATATGGATGTGGATGGTAGTTGACCCAGGTAGTACTGGAATAAATTAAACTGAACCCATTAATTAATAAATGGTATGTGGTGAAATGATAATGGTTTAGGATTGGGTTTTACTGTGGACGTCTATGCGGTTGTGCTTATAGGGGGTATCAACAATTGTCGTTCTTTGTGGGATTGTTTTTTTTTGAAACCCAAAGGTTGGGTTGAGGGTTTTGTTACATATATTTATAAATTGTAGTTTCTATTTTATTTCTATAGGCACCCCTACCTTATTTATCAGCATGTTACGAACACCATCATATCATGAGGCGTGGTTGTCTTCCCAACATCCTTGTGGGAGGATATATGGTCAGTTATTGGCTTCCTTCGGGCACCATCATTTGGGTTCATACCACCTGACTGTTTATAGGCATGATGTAATGGATTGAGGGTTAATATTGCAGAAGATTTTTTGGATAGGTTTTAGTGTGGGTGAGAGGTAGAGGTTATTTCATGCCAATATTATCTTCTCATGTGTCTTTGGAAGGAGTCCCACGTGTCTTTAGGCGAGAGGTGTGGTTGTTATAGCCCAAGTGTCTGTGGGCGAAATGCGTAGTGTCTTGGTGGCCCTGCTGTTTTTTGGTTGGATTTGTAAGTTGTTTGACTTCAAGGAGTGTGTGAGAGGGATGTGTTAGAGGGAATTTTTTTTTCAAATAGTGGTAGCTTCAAGAAGTTATCCATTAGGAATGAGCATCTAACTAGTGGTAAAGTTTTTTAGGGTAACCAAATGTTGATAAGCTTATACCACAACATTACTTGACTGGATTTATTTGGTGAGTGTCCCTTAGTAAGGCTGTTCTATTTAGTACTCCTTGGTAGGTTCATTGAGGTTATTATATTTTCTCAAAAGGTAATTAGTATGTGTCACCATGTGTGGAAGGGTAGATTTAGTTATCATATTGGGTATACTTGTATACTCAACCTACATTTGTAAAACTATTTTTACAATTCATGGGGGAAATTGAGGATAGTGCTGAACTTTTCAAGCTCAGGCATAGGAACAATTGTTGTGTTGATACTTAGTATCATTATTTTGGTACTTTATTTGGTGTTTTGGTTGTACTTTTACCCTAGTTTTATTTTAAATCATGTATCAATTTTATTTTGATTTCATTTATATAAATTCTTGTTTTTTTGGTATTTTTATCATCTAACATCCCGATCATGTTTCATTAAGAAGGGCAATGATTTCCATTTTTTGTAAGATTATATTCCCTTTTTATTATTCGTGACTCTGGGTACTATTGAATCCGGGACTCAGGGGTCACTATATATCCATCATCATGAAGAAGGAAGGATTGGGATATTTTTTGTCCTTTACCACATCTTGAATAAGGTGGGTCATGACCGAATGCTATCAGAGGTGATGGTTGAGGGATAGGATATTGTTCAGAGATATGCATAGTGAGGATTGCAAGGGAAGGTAGGGAAATGGTGTTAGAAAATCTTGGTATATGAAATAGGCCAGAAATTACTAGCAAGGACATGGGATTTTAGGACACCATGATCCAATACAAGAACTATTGACTTTCCAAACAACTAAGTAATGCTATACTGATTATAGGGTACATACCCTATGAACGGTACAAGAATAATAATGACATGTGTTATTTGGTTTCATGAATATTTTGGGAATTTAATTTAATTAATGAGTTAAAATAAATACAAAAAAATCCATAGAACTCAGGTATATGATTTCTATGTTTACCCTTTATAGCTATGGCACCCAGATGTCGCCCACATGTGGTATGTGTAGTTGATTCCCAGCATGCTGAATTGGTTGATCAGTGAAAAGATGATCGAGATGATGAATATATATTGTGGAAAAATAGAAGTCATGCTTTCTAGTGGCGTACCATGTGGATTTACGAAGGTAGTGTTTTAGAATGAGAGATAGAGGGATAAAAAGAGAAGATGACAATCCCCTTTCATAGATCTGTGATATGAGGGAGTAGTATCTTCCTCTAGTTGTGAGAAAGATGCATAGCGCGGTGTGTCAGTGGATAAAATTTTACCTAAGGGAGATGAAGGGTACCGATGTCTCATGGGATGACATTGAGATGGAGTTTCTGACAATGTATAATTTTTCTAAAATGAAGGCCTAGAAGAGGCAGGAGTTTCTCTCCCTCGAGAAGGAGAGTATGTCATTGAGGGAATTTGGGATTAAGATGAAGGATCTTCTATGATTCACTCTAAATCTATTTCCATATGTGATTTTGGGGGTGAGATTATTGGTGGAGGCACTCCGAACATCTATTCAGTATGTCGTCACCCCTTTACACGGCTGACGTACATAGATATTCGGAAGAAGGCTAAAGTAGTGTAGAGGATGCACTTGTAGGGAGGTGTTTCTCGAGAGGGGTGACATATGAGTTTGTCATAGAGGAAGAAATGAAGTTGCACGTTTCTGGTGTCAGTGCCTTCTAGTTTTCAGCCAGCAGGTAGTAGGCAAAAGTAGTTCCTATTCGGATCTCCCAATCCTCACCCTTTATCCATGGGCCAAGGACTGATGCTCTTTTTCTATCTAGGCCATGGTAATCATTGGATCTAGTACCAAGTTTGAGTTTAATACGATGGGGGTGGGAAAAGACCATTCCGTCCTCAACAGCAGCAGTTTTCAGTCAGACTATTCCAACAGTTGGAACAAAGGGCTCCCTCTCCTTCAAGGGTAGATATTGTTGAAGGATGCTGACCTAAGGGTTATCCTAGGGGTCATTGACCATGGCATGGTCATGGAGGAGGCGGATAGTAGAGGGGTAGAGAATCTACGTGTGGGTAGTATAAGACTTCTGAGGTCGTAGTTCTAACGAGGCCGATGTTGTTCGAGCTACAATCAGTTTGTTGAGTACTCTTGGTGATATTTATTTGATTCATATGATTCACACACATTTTTTTCATCTAGTCTTTCCAATTCTAAGGGAACAAAAATATATTGATGTTCTATGCCCGTGGTATTGAGAAATCTAGTAGGAGGTTAGACTAGTTTTTGTTTGTTTTCATGGGATGTAGACAGATGTTGGGGTCATATCTGGTCAATGAGTATCTTCTTATCTTACAAATACATCTGTATGATTTCATCATAGGAATAAACCAGTTGTTTTCTGTGAACCCTATTATCAAATGCTTCTGATGGAGAGCCACTTATTCAGATATAGATATCCAGTTCATAACTTTCATTGGCGAGTAGAGTTGTTAGTTGGGAAACCGGGGAGTGGAGCCTCTTATGACTACCCCCTCAACTTGATGTTTTGTTTGGAATAGACATAAATCCATATTCCAATCTCATTTTGATGGCTCTTTATCAGATAGTTCCTTTGGAGTTACAGGAGTTGTAGATTCAGGTTGACAACCAGGTGAAAAAGTGTTTTACCTATGCGAGTGTGTCATTGTGGGGTGCTACAATCCTATTCGAAAAGAAGGTGTATGGGGGAAAATGATGCAATAGACTACCAAAGACTGAATCAGGTAACATTAAAGAACTGTTACATCCTTCCTAAGGTATATGACCATCTCAAATAGCTAAGGGGAGATAGTTTGTTATCTAAGATTGATCTAGGGTCTGTATATCACCAGTTGATGTTGAAAGAGGGTGACATCCAAAAACGACATTTAGGTGAAGGTGTGATCACATTGAGTATGTGGTGATGCACTTCAGTGTAAATAATGCACTATCCATGTTTATGGGGCTCATGAAATCTATCTTCAACATGTTTTTGGACATGTTCATTGTCATGTTTATTGATGATATTCTAATTTACCCAAATTCAAAGGGGGAGCACAGTAAGCACCTTCAGACAGTCCTGGAGGTCCTCCAACACCAAAAAATCTATTTTATGTTGTCCAAGTGAAAGTTGTAGACACTAAAGGTTCACTAATATAGGCATGTTGTACCTAGACAAGGGATAGAAGTGGACCCATCAATGGTTGTGGAAGTTGTTTCCTCAGAAGAACCAAAGAACAAGGAATAGGTTTATAGCTTCTTGGGTATATAATGATATTACAAGAGTTTCGTACATGAATTCTCTCGATTTGAAACTCCGTAGATAGGTTTGAACAAAAAATAACAGGCCATCATGTGGAGTGTTCAATGTTACGATGATTTTAGCTAAATAAATCATAAACTGGTTAGTGCTCTAGTTCTTACGTTTCTATAAGAATGGCTAACGTTTAACATGTTCACTGATGCTTCTGGTATAGGTTTTGGATGTCAGCAGATGCAGCAGTAGGGAGTGATCTTTTACTACTCTAGCCAGTTACATCCAAAAGAACATACCAATTCCACCCATTATCTAGATTTTGTAGTGGTTGTATTTTTTCTGATGTAGTGGGGACATTACCTCATCGAGGAGTGATTTTTGGTCTTCACATATCATGAGAGTTTGATGTATATCTTCGTCCAGTTAGACCAGATCATGTGGAGATGAAGGTTGATTGAGTATCCCTAGTACAATGACATCGAGATATCATACACATTAGGAAAATGGAATGTCGTAGTCGATGGTGTAATTAGGAAGTCATAGAAGTTGGATGTATGGGAATCCAAAGATTCTTAGAAGTAAATATAAGAGATGGATACTTTGTATTTTGATGTGAGAGTGGACAGTGTCAGAGGATATCTATTTTAGATGATATTTTATTATTCCATGGTGTGGAAAGTGGAGGAGTCTATGTAGGGAGACTCAGAGGCTTTGTGATGTGTGATCACACTGTCCACGGAGATTCTCCAGATGGATGGTTGGAGGATAGTCAAAAATTGATTCTCTTTCATGGGAATGTGTTTTTCCTATTGGCGATGTGTGAGGGAGATCTCCATGAGTTCCATAGAACACCCCATGTGGTACACCCATGAGTTTCTATGATGTTATGAGGCTAGAGGTGTAGTTTTGGTGGCCCCAAGGTGAAGCAGGCAGTGGTAGAGTTTGTGTTATGTTTCCTAGTGTGTTAGTTGGTGAAGGTTTAGTACCATGTTCCAAGAGGTCCTTTTCATGCCTTAGATTGTTTTGAGGGGATGTGGGATTAAATCATGATGGGTTTATTCAAAGGATTACCTAATACATAAGGAGGATGTGATGCAATTTAGGTAGTAGTGGATTGGTTGATGAAATCAGCTCACTTCATAGCGATCAAGGATTCTAGCATAGTGGATGCCTTAGAACAGAGGTATGTGGATGAGCAGGTGCAGAATCAGGGAGTTACAAGATCGATTGTCTCAGATTGGGATACATGTTTTACGTAATGAGACTGGAGGGGATTGCAGGATGCCTTTGGCTATTACATAACCCTCAACATAGATTTACACCCTCAAATATATAGAGAAATAGAGAGGACCATCTAGATATTAGAGGACTTGTTACGATCATGTGATCTAGACATTAGTGGCTATTAGGTGTGACATTTTACCCTAGTATAATTTTCATACAATAATATCTATCACTCTTCCACTTGTATGGTTCCATTAAAATCATTATACAAGGGACTATATCATTTACCCTTGTTATAGACTAATGTTGGGGAGGTAACTATTCTTGGACAAGATGTGGTGCATATTATGATAGAGAATGTGCATCCTTTTCTAGATTTGATGAAGGTTTTGATAGGACCAATATAAGTTGTATGCTGATCATAAGACGATGCCATTTGAGTTAGAGGTTTGAGGTCATGTTTTCTTGAAGGATCCCCCCCGACATTGGTAGTGGAAGTTTGGAAGAGGGAGAAATCATTCTCCAACATTTATAAGAACTTTTGAAGTGTTGGGACAAGTTGGTGAAGTGACATATTATCTATCATTTCCACTATGGCTGGAGATGATCCATAACGTCTTCCATGTCTCTCAGCTCCGTCTGTATCTACATGATTAATCCTACATCATGAACTGGAGAGAGATAGACATCGAGGACAACATAAAATTTGTAGTGCAAGTAATAAGAATCAGGAATCATGATGATAAGGTTCTTCATGGAAAGAATATTCCATAGGTTCATGTGTAATGGAGGCATGGTGGCCTCAAGGAGAGTACTTGGGAGGGAGAGACGTAGATTCATTCCCATTACCCATAGATGTTATGAGTTTTATTCTTCTATTTTTCTTGGATCATTACATATTATGTAAAGCGGAACCATATTTTCTATGTGGTTTGTTTTTCATTGCTCTGAGTTTTTTGTTTGAATATTCCTAACTGTGGGGAGGGGAGGACCAGATCCCTAATCAAGATGCATTAATGGGGATGTGATTAAACCCATGCGAGTGAGTAAGTGCCGAAAAATGCAGATAGTATCTCTACATGGAGTAATATATTCCCTACTCCATATGATTGGGGAGTGGGTATATTGGTGTCTCTACAATTGTTCATGATATAGAATTCATGAAGGTGTTCTGAGATGTCAATGTTATCTCTCTAGTTTTTGAACAATGTAGGGTGGTTAGCGAATAAGAGGTATCTTATGGGGTGGTTGTTTAGAGCCCCCTATTTTTGAGTTTGGTTTTTAAATACTCATGAATGAGAATATTTTGAGAGGTACCTGATGTAATGGACCATATTTACATGAGACATTACTTTCTAAAAAATATAATTCTTTTGGTACTCTTTGGGGTCAAAGTGGGTTTTTTAGGAGTTTAAGAAAAATACAGTTTCACAAAATGGTTTCACCGAAACAGTGGCAGCGTAATGGTGGCACACCAGAATGGTGGCACCGTAACATTGGAAATGAAAATGGTGGAATAATAAAATGGTGTCACCATGATGGTGCCACACCGAAATAGTGGCACCATAATGGTGGAAGCATGATGGTGCCACATCAAAAGAATGGAACACCAAACGGTGTCTCAACATTTTCTAAATTTCCAGCTTCCTTTGTTTTTCGAGTTTCTCCACTATTACAACTTATTAGATGTAATCCAAGGTTAAATATTTTTTTTGGGAATTTTTATCATAGTTTCATAAAATATTATGTATATCATCAATATCGTAATATTCCAGGGACATTGATATATTCAAACCATTTGATCTTAAATATTATCCTGTGACAATATCTTTTACAACCATTTTCCATTTAATATATGATCTATTTTTTTTGAAAGAGGAGGTCCTATATTTTCTTTTCTCTTGGTGCACCTAGATCCTTTCTCTCTAGAAGGGTTTTGTACATATGCTTGATCCCCCTCCTAATCAATTTTATTGGATCCTCTAACTTCTCGCATGATCCCCTATTTTGGTTAAAGGATGATATTTGGTCACTTGTTGTTTCATGTAGGGATTCTTCTGCCTCTCTTTAATTGCGTCTCACATAGGGAGGGTGTAGTAACATTCTTTTGTGAAAACATCTCAATTCAACTTTAACAAAGATGAAAACACATATAAACCTTTTAATGAACTAGTAGCGGATTTTTGTTGATATCCTATTTTATATTTTATCTATGTTGATGATGTGTTATCTTGTGGATATATAGATTCTAAAAATCATATATGTTCATTGTATTTGTTTGTACATGGGTGACAATTTACAAACTGGTTTTTTTCATATGCATAATTCGGGTAAATATCAATAAGATAAATCATGTATACTCATTTAATTGAAATGGAATCCCATGGATGAAAGCCCTTGTGTGATATACCCTATTTATGAAAGTAGATTTAGATAATTGTGTTTACAAAATTTCAATATATCATGTTTTATAGGTGTGTATTTGTGCTTTTTTCCTGTTGGGTTTTGTGAACTTGTTTGTGTGCTGGGGTGCTGCTATTGGGGGCACAGTTATAGGTAAAGGGGTTGACAGAGGAGTTGATCATGTTTGGAGGGTGTGGTATATTTGTGCAGTTGGGATATGGTTTAATAGTGGTTGTTGTGGGTATTGTATGTGCAGTGGTACATGAGGTGTGATAGAATATCAGCCAGAGATATTTATTGATATTGGAATGGGTAAACATGCAAGTAGTGGGGTTGCCTTTGGTTTATATTGTGGCTGTAGAACATGTTATGTAGTGGGACTACATCTCGGATGTGGTTATACAGTGAGGTTTCCAAACTGGGTTGTGTCATCACATAATGTTTATTGGTTTGTCTATTGAGGTTTTTTTGTGTAGCGGGGATATCATGTTTTGGTTTGAGACCATGATTGAGTGGGATAACATTAATGAATGACAGTCAGAAGTGGTTTAATGGGTGTCTAGGAAAAAGGGGTTGTGCAGTTTGACTAATTTTTGGTTATTTCATGTCGTTTTTATGAATTGGGGTTAAAATTTAGATTCATTATCTCATAATTTATTCCATTGTTCAAGGATGGCATTATCAATAAATGAAATGGGATGGTTTGGCTTGTTGTGTTGGTAATGGCTGTGGATAGTAGTTTCCCAGGGTAGTGCTAGAATAAATTAATGTGAACCCCTTAATTAATGAATGGAAAAAGGTTATATGAGATGTTTTTAGGCTTTTGTTTTAGTATGGTTGTTTGTGTGGTTGTTCGTATAGGGTTTGTAACAAATGTGGTTATGTGTGGGCAGGTTGACATTTTGAAACCTTTAGGTTGGGCTGAGTGTCTTCTGACTAATATGTATAAATTTTAGTTACTTGTGATTTCTTTATGCAAACCATCCTTATTGAGAATCATGTTATGAACACCCCCATTTCAAGGGGGAGGGGGGTCTTTCCCAACAACCCGGTGGGGGATGGATGGTCTGTTACTAACATTCATCCTTTCACCTACTTCCGAGTTCTTATCACTTGAGCATATCCAGGTAAGCTGTAATGGATTGATGGTACTATATCACATGATCCTTTGGGATGTTTTTGGTGTGCCTTAGAGACCATGGTGTTTGCAGGACATGAATGTTTCCTCAATTGTCTTCAGAATGAGGCCCATGTGTCGTCAGGAGAGAGGTGTGGTTGTTGTGGTCCTTGTGTATACAAGAAGAATGTGTAGCATGGTGGTGACCCAGGTGTATACCTGTGGGATTTTTCCATGTTTTGAGGCCATGGTGTGTGTAAGAATGTTATGATAGTGGGTGTGCATTATGGAATAGTGGTATCATCACGAATTTTTTAATTAGAAATCACTTGCTTACAAGTGGAAGGTGGTGCATGGTACCCAAAGGTCAATGTGCTTATACTAATACATTATTTTACTTGTGTTATTTGGTGAGAGTTCCCTGGTAAGGAAGGGTTGGTGAGAACTCCTTGGTTTTTGATATTTGGTTCTACTTTTTTCTCAAAGAGGCATTATATTGTTCTCCCACTTGTGGATGGGTTACATCAGTTTTCTTACCAAGTATACTTGTATACTCACCCTAAATTTGTAAAACAATTTACAGGTTTCCATGTGGAATTTGAATACCGTTTTGGACATTAATTGCATGGGTATCTAGATTATTGATGTGTTTCTACTTAGTAAATTTCTATTGGATCATTCATTGATGTAGTGGCTATAATTTTTTTGATGTTAGCTTTTAAATAATGAATGAGTTGGATATGGGTTTTCAATATTTAAATACTTGGTGTTGTTTGGGATTTTTACAATCTTATCTCTCAATCATGTTTCATTAAGAAGGGTAATCAAATCAATTTTGTGTGAAATTAAATACCCTTGATTCTATTCTCCACTCCAGGGCCTATTGAATATAAGATTCATGGGTCATTATATCTCCTTCCCATTGAAGAAAGAATGGCATGACACTTTGTTGACTCTTCGCTCATCATGAAGAAGGATGGTCATGAAAAAATGGTCTCAGAGGTGATGATTGAGAGATAGGATGGAGTTAGGATTTAGGCATAATGTGGACTATATGTGAATGTAGGGAAATAGTGTTATGAAATCCTTGTACATGAAATAGGCCATGGAAGACCAGCTGGGACACAATATTTTAGGGCCCCCATGATCCGATGTAATGACTATGGACCTACTGAACCACCATGTTAGGCTAAACTGACTATAGGTTAAAGTCTCTAAGAATGGTACATCCATCGTAATTACTTTGGTTCTTGTGTTTCATGGTCATGGTAGTTTTGGGAAATTAGTTCAAATAAATTTCTAAATTAAATCATAAATGAAAATTTCATACTTTCTGGGTTTAGTATTTTCTTGTTTACCCATTTTAGCTATGGAACTCGGATGTCGCCCACTAGTGGTAAGAGAAGATGAGTCCCAATATGTTGAAATGGTTGATCAATAGAAGGATGATCATGAGTATAAAGGGTAATTTTTAAAAATGCACCATAATTATTTCCATCAGAAGACTCTGGGGAAGTACGAAGGAAGCGTTTCTGACTTATAGATGGAGGGATAGAATGAGGAGGTTAAAATAACCTTTACCTTGATTTATGCTTTGAGAGAGTACTGGGTTCCTATGGAAGTGAACCATATGTGAGGAGACGTGCGTCAATGGTGGAAACATTGTCTCAAGGAGATGAAGGAGACCGATGTCTCATGGGCTGACATGGAGAAGTTGTTTTAGGAGGAGTTTCATTCCTTGACAATGAAGGATGAGAACAGGTAGTAGATTATCTCCCTCTATCAGGGGAGTATGTCCATGATGGAAAATTGGGTCAAGTTCAAGGATCATATACCCTTCACTCTGGATATTTTTTCGGATGTGAAGACACACGTGAGACACATGGAGAAGGCACTATAACCTTCTCTTCCAAATGTTGTCACTCCCTTTCCTCTATTAAAATACTTATAAGTTCATTAGATGACGAAATAGTGGAGAGGATTAACTCGTAGGGAGTTGTTTAGTGAGATTGGAGCTAGCTGAGTTCATCAAAGTGGATGGACGTCAGTTGTTGGTCTCCGACGTCAAGGCCATCTTGGTTTTGGCCAAAAGGAAGTAAGCCTCAGTAATTCCATTTTTGACATCTTTGTCTTCTCCCTTTCCCCATGTTCTGGGATAGAGGTGCTTTATATGCAGAGGTCGTGGAAAGCATCAGAGCCAGTTCCCTGTTTGAGCTCGGTACGGTGGGGGTGCATAGGTTCAGCATTCACATCATCAGTAGCTGTTCTCAGACTTACCTTTCCAACAACATTGGACGTGGGATCCCGCTTCCCTGAGGGTAGACCGTGATGGAGGACGCCGACCTTAGGGTGGTCCTCAGGGGCCTCAACTAAGGCATGGTTAGGGAGGTGTTTTATAGAAAATGGGTTGAGGGGATGGGCATGTGAATTTTCTTGCTTCCAAGGTAGTACTTCCATCAGAGTTGGAAGTTGTTCGACATATGATCAATATGTTTAGTAATCTTCTATTTTCTTTATTTGATTCATGAGATTCAAACTCCATTTTTTAACCGTGTATATCCTATTCTATGGTACTAGACATAGGGAGTCCTTCCACTCCCCTGATGTTGATCAACCCAGTTGGTGTTCAAACAAATTGTTTTTGATTTTTTTAGTGATGTAGACTGATGTTGGGGCCGCATCAGTATAGTGTAGATATTTTTCATCTATAGATGTAGCTATACGATGTAATCATGTGCATTGAATGGTTGTTTTATTTTCATGTGGTTATCAAATTCTTCTGGATGAGAGTTATATTTTTAGATAATGATTGCTATAATGTATTTATTTTGGTGAGAGGCGATATCCAGTTGGTAGTCAGCATGTGAAGCCTCTGGTTATTGTGTTATGCAAGCTGTCCCAGGGATCTACGGGTGCTAATATTATATTTTTATGAGTCTATGAATATACTACCGACTACTAAATCAGGTATAATTTAAGAAATGTTACCCCTCTAAAAGATAGAATATCTTTTCAACCGGATTAGGGGAGAAGGTTTGTTCTCTATGATCAATCTGTAGTCTGGAAAGTTGTAGTTGAGGATGAAGGTATTCCAAATCCCCAAGAGATCATTCATGTGCCTGTATGAGATCATTGAGTTCATGGTTATTCCCTTCAATGAATGAAACAAACCCATTTCAAAATCACTTTTTGTATAAAAGATATGATATATTCCCCACAAGGATAAAAATATATAACATTTAGTAGAATGTAATTTTATTAAATTAGGATCATATATATTTGTACAGAAACTATTCAAAATGCTTCTTAATACTATGTTCTCTAAAAAACTGAAAACCAACCAATTTTAACAATTTTTTAATCTAAATTTAATGATATCTGTTAATCAAAAATATGGTTAACCACACATTTAATCATTTAAAAATAAAATCCATCTTCTTTTGAAACCATTGGAGAAATCTTAATAGTTTCTTATTTTATATTTTTCTTTGTAAATCATGTATTTTCCTTTTTCAAGACCCAAATAGGGTCAAATAAATTAAATTGAAAAAAAAATTTAATATAATTTACAAAATCATTTAAAAAACACTATGTATTCTTCAATAATCTAAAACATTATTTAGCACATAAAAAATCCATTATTCCAAGTGACTAGTCTCATAGAACATTTATAAATTACCTTAAAACTATCACACATATACTTATCAAAAATAATTATGACATAAAAATCATTAAGAGTAATATGACATGACATTTAATGGAAAATTTGAAAAACATAAACCACAATCAAACCAGATACAAGTCGCAATGATTTTCTATCAAAGGTGATGTGCCAAACAAGTTATGAAAAGCAATCTATAATCCCTAACCACCCAAAAGCATGAATTAGAACCAATATTAACCTAAAATATACTATAATATAACTTTTTTTAGAGAAGACCAAAAAAAACTGTGTATAGGGAGGTGGAGAGATGAATTAAAAGAGGAAATTGAATGTTTACCTAAAGAATCCTCATGAAATTAAAATATATGAATAAAAAATTTAAGAGTGAGGGGGAATGATATCCCTTTTATGAACTATAGTTTTGGTAAAATGAATGAAGAAGGATATGGGTGGTTTGACCCCTAATATTGAAATATTTTAAAATAAAAAAATATATTTTTTGTTATTAGAGGCTATTGTCATAGTAAGGATACGTGGTTAAAAAAAATTCACCATCCATGTGACTTATAATGAAACAATCCTGAAACCCCCACCTAGTTTTCCCACATGATTTAGAAAACTATGCCCCAACCATGGAAGAGCTGAAGCTAAAAAATGTGTACTATATAAAATATACAATAATGGATTCTCCTAACTATGTGGTAAAACTATACTTGATAGAACAAATAAAATTTTACATTTCATGCCAATGAATACAAAAGATTAAAAAATATATAAATCAACAGAATATTATGGAACAAGGGTTTCACACAAAATGATTAACCACCCCTCTTAGGGTCATTACATTTAGTTTGTTCAAATTATCTTTTATATAGTTATTTAACGAGAATATTGGATTATGATACATATAAATTTATAATAAAATTGGTTTGTGAATAATATATGATGAGGTTTAATGATTATATGATTCACTAGTTGATGTTGACATGATTTAAACACTAGTAATTTTATATTACGGCATGAATATATTCCATGAATTTACTGCATCAATTTGTATCCATGCATGATATTAAAAATGTTCTTTTTTACTTAATGTATAGAAACAATGTTAAATATGTTTTTCTCAGCCCCTATGATGGAATACAGGTCTATAAGGTTATGTTGGTCGAATTTTTAGATAGGTATTGATTGATTTTCAGGGTTTATAATAGGAGAATGATGTTTGAGGATTATTTTATATCCCACTAAGGTATATGATTAATTGTGTTTTATTTCATCATTGGGATTTTGGGGTTAATTTTTCATAGTTATATATTTCATAAAATTTGATTATTTTGTGTGGAATACAATCATTATAAATTTCTTATGAGATCATATGATTTCATTATTTTTTATTTTTTATTTTTAAGTGATTTTATTTTTATTTCATAGTGTTTCGATTTTATATTTAGTGGGTAATGCCTCCCATTTTTAAAAATTTTATCCTCTTCAATAGTCACATATCCATGGTTTATTTTATTTCAGATTATTGTGTCATATATGGTTTTGATAAAGACTTATGATATGTTTTAGTGTGATTAGGTAAGGACTATGTATTCTTTGAGAATTTATTTGATATATTAATTAAATATTTTATTAAGGAAATAAAATGTGTTGGATGGTATGTTAATACTTGGGAAATATTGTTAGAGGCATAGAATGTTAATCTAACAGTATAGGGAAACCATAAAGGGTGTGACATATAACTAAATATTTTTTATGGATATTAATATTCTATTTATTGACTCAAGTACATAGATATTTAGTTGATGGGAAAAGATAGGTCAGTACACCCATCATATAATTGTTATTGTAGCAGCCTAGAGTTTTTAAAAAAAAATTCCAATGGAAGTAAATTTTTTCAATATTTTATGTTACATATAATACCTTATTTAAACAAAACTTGATATACTATCAAAATATAATAATTTTATATGATAACTATCAACTAAATTTTGGAATGGTGGGTATTAGTAGTATAAAATAAATTATGAAACAATATTATTAACACATTAATATAAAATTATTTATTTTTTTCCCAAATAATTATAAATTTAAGTAAAAAACTAACTAAAAAGTTAGAAAATTATTCAATGGAAAAATAATTTCTTGAAAATAAATGTGTATTACCTCAGTAAATTAAAAAACCAATTTTAGATAATTAATTTGATGATATAAATATCATATATTCAATAAATTTTTTAATAATCATATTATTTGTTTTCTAGATAAGTGTTAAGAATAAATTCAATTGTGTTGTTATGAACTATAGTTTTCTAAACTGCAGTTTTGTATCCTTTTGCACACTTAGTTTAAAAATTCTTTTTAAACATTTATAATGTTTATTTGAAAAACTAATTTTCATTAAATAAGAAATAATTTTAAAATTATCATTAGGTGAATATTTGAATATTTTATTTACAGGTAATTTTTTAAATTAATAGTGAGAATACTGGTTTTTAGTAAGAATGTCCATTTCATTTAAACATTTAAATAAGATAACTGTTATTTTACAATATTTTTAAGTGAAACATTAGTTCTATTATATATAAGTTACTCTAATACAGGTCATTGGAGTCATTTTTATATAAAAAATTTATATACTTTTCTTCCAAAACAATTGATCATTTTCTCATTTAAAAAATTATTTCTCATCATATTTACTAGAATAATTTTGAATTACATAATTCTAATTATAAGAATATAATTTAAAATATTTTATTCCATATTTAGAATCTAAATAATTTATATTATCTAATACATTCAAAAAATCTTTTTTACCATAGTGATTAGTAAAAAAGTTCAAATTATTTACTGTGGTTTATGAAAAAATGGATTTTCCGGGTGTTAAGTAATAGATAAATATATAAAATGACCAAAATCATGTTAAATTACATTATCTAGAAATAGATAGACCTTATATAGTATATTATATGTATATGTACTTTTTATATCATTTTTAATGTGAAACTCAAGGGTATAACTTTTTTCTGGTCAAAACATTCAATTGTTCCTGTCACCTAATTTATAAATGGTCACACCTATACACTTATATTCACACATTAAAAAACATTATTTCTATTGATACATAAACAAATAACTTATATACTTCTATCAAATCATCCTATAAGACTTATCTATGTATTAATGTGAACTTAAGAATCATTTTGGTGAAAAAAAGAAGTTTCCGAAAGAAGAGGTTATATCCTTAATCGAGCATTTTATTTTATACCTTCCCCATATACTGAAAATGTTATTTAGATATTCATATATATTAACCTATGTATCTTAAATATACTGATATATTCTTATGTTATGGTCCTGACCTTCAAAATCTTCTCTTCTATCAATTTTTATATGAAATCATCATTCGACTATACGATGGATTACACCTTGTGAACCAATGTTATTCATTTTCAATCAAAACCTATCACTAACTGATATAATGATAAATTAAATTTTTAAATTTTATATTAAGTATATTATTATACTACTAGAATTATTATATCTCATATACCTTCATACATTCGATTTAGTGGGAATACGATTATGTCGCTCATGTGTACGGTAGACTACCACCTCACAGAGCGATGTTATTAATTACCACTTTAGAAAGAATTTAATAAGGATACGTTTAATGAAAATACTCAAATGAAATAAATATTATTCTTTAATATTTATATATAATTTACCATTTTTTATTTCAATCCTTTATAAAATTTGAAACAATGTTCACATGTAAGTACAATCTACCATCTTCAAGAACAATGTATTTCATTTTCTATCTATAGATATTAAGGAATAAGATAAAAAATAAATATAAATAATATATGTGAAATTAATATCTTGGATAAAATTATGGTTATTATTTAATGATTTACAACATAATATATTCAAAAATAAAATACCAAAACATATATGAAAAACAATGTAGTTATTGCCCGAAATGTGACATTAACATGAATTTTAAAAAAAAATTGAAATAAAAGGTCATAATAAAATAATATATGGTAATATTATATAATAATATTTTTATGATTTATGTAAAAAATATATATATTTATTGAACATGAGGTCCGAATCTGTACGATGGAATTTGAGACTAATTTTAAGGGATTTAAGTATCACATTTTTTATTCTTTGAGTTGCATGTAATATTCACCAGTTTTTTCTTTTATATGGTGTATATAATACACATGAATAAATTTTACTATTATTATACTGATAATTATTTAGATTCACATATACATTTGATTAACTCACCTTCATGGGGTTTATTACTCAAGTGTTACCATGGTGGTAATGTATATTTCTCTCGTTTTTTTCCTACTTTGAGACATATGTTATGATATCCACCCATCTTATTTTGTCAGGTGTATATAAAACAAATTTTACATTTAATATAATTAATTGTGATTATTCATATGATATTTTATGTTTCATTAGTCCTTAATATTTAATACGTATTATGATTCAATATTAATAAAGTGGAATGGGTTTTTTGTTACATTCTCATTGTTCATCAATATTTCTATGGATTATTCATTCAATCAAAAAGTAACATTATCAATATATCAAGATAATAATTTATATTCTTCAAATCTTATCACTTCAAGATAATAATTTGTATCCCTTAACATTCCTCTCTTTATATACTCAATAGTTTAATATAATATTATTAATAAAAATTATTTTTATTTCTCTCTTTGGTTGAGAACCATTTTTCTTCCAAAACAATGTTTCCAAAAAATGTTTTAAGAATTATTTTAAAATTTATATCAATTATTATTTAAAGTAATTTTTATCCATGATTTTCATTATTTAATTTTTTTGATTTGAATCTTCATGTTTTCCAAACAATTCCAATTTTACATTTACTTAAAATGAGAAAGGAATCTTTTTTTAACATTCCAGACATGAATGAAATTTCATCCACTATGAAAATTAATTTTTTTAAGCTTACTTTATATTTTTTCTGGTTTATTTTCAAAGAAAATTAAATTAATTTTTTTTGTTTAAAAAAATAATTTCCAATTAATAAATGATGATTATCATAGGATATTTTTAAAATTATTTTTGAAGCTCGATTTGTTATTTAAAATACATATTATAATAAAATAGGATTTTTAAAATGATTTATGAGTTTGTACTTTTAAAATTTTCATTCAAAAGATATTTATTATCCTCAAAAAATGATCCAAGTTATTTATTATTAGAAATCATTTTACATCATGATCACATCCTTTGATGTAAATTTAGATTTACTAGGGATATAGAACAAGGATACCATTACTATTCTTTCTCTGAATTTTTTATTATGACATGATGAATAAGTATCTTGTTTCAATTCCATGGCTTATATAATGATAAAATTATTATGTAGCCCACCAATTTTTCAACATGTTATGAATTGATTAAATGCTTATGATACTTGTATTTTCTCAAGAAGTTATTATGTGATTAAAATTTTATGAAATTCATTTCATTTGATCGGTTATGATATGGGTCATGACTTATGATATTTTTGATCACATATATGTAATTTTCACTAAGATAAAGATGATACCTATATCTTGCTCCAACTAAGTTGGTAATGATTTATATCCCTTCATATATACAGGACTAGAGTGGGGAGAGATCCTACTTGAGTAAGTGACATTATATACTATAATGGTATCAGGATTAATCCATCACTACTATAGTTGATTTGGGATTCAATCCATTCCACTATGACTTCCTTTGAGGTTAACCATGACTATTAATGAAATTATTTCATATGATTGTGTATTCTACAATTCAATGTCTTCTGGAATTTTTATGCTCTCATGGTTCATATTATATTATTTCTAGGTGATTCATGTATTGTGAACTGCCAATATTTATGCCATGACTCATGATTTTTATCATTTAAATGTATTATTTCATTTAAAATTTTATTCAATCATTATAATACCCTTATGGTCATGTTATTTTTACATATCTACATTTGTTACCCTTATAAATAATATAAGTTCACCATTTTTTTGTTTCCATTCCCCAAGAAATTAATAAATGTGTTATGTACAATATTTCTAAGAACTGTTATTGTTATAATGATAAAAATGGGAGACGATGTAGTTCCCATATGAACCTATTTTTTATGCTTTTTTTATTTCAAAGGCACTATATCATTATTATCCTCAACAGTTTGTTTGAATAATGTTAATAATATTAAATAAAAATGATCTGATATCTATTTATGAGTAGTTGGGATCATTAAAAGTGGAATCCAAGTTTTGGTTTAGTTACACATTATAAAATATACTGGCACAACAATAATGATATCTCGATACATATTTCTAATTATATGTCAAAATATATGTCAATGGATAAGTCTAAGGGTGAGTCAAAGTATATGAAAATTTCCTTGAATTTTATTTAATTATAGTAGTGAGTTATTTATAATAAATTATATCTATATCAATATTATAAAAGTGTTTTGGTCAATATCATAGTGGTAACTAGGGGTAATAATATAGAAAATGGATTTTTGAGATAGAGTTAATCATTACACGGTGCACGAAAATGGCCTATACGAAAATCCATCATTGGCCCTTTTTAGAAGAATTATTTGTAAATTATGAAAATATTTATGAACCATAATAAAATGTTTAAATAATTACCCTTAATATACTTGAATAAGACAAAGTTTTCATATATTAAAATGAACATGTCATGATTTAGACCTGAAATAAGTCAGTTTTCTGACTCTTTGGTTCTCAACTATGATTATTGTTTCTCACTATATCATTTTTTATTTAGTCAATGGAATGAACCAAGAGTAATTATATCATCATTAAATGTGATATAAAATGTTTTAATGAGAAACCGAATATCTGGAAAACTATATTTAATGATATTGAAACATTGATTTGTTATTAGTCACAATATATGATTAAATAAATTCACGTAAACCAACTATCAGACTCACAAATGAAAAGAATCGTAGAATTCATTTAGAGTCTAGTTGGAGGAGACGATATAGGAAATAATATTATATTTCTTATATGATGAAATTGTGGGAATAAGAACCCATGAGGATGTACTAGAGGAAGGATAATATGATATGTGTCAGGAAAATGATAGATGAGAAGTAATAATAGTTGGAAAATGATTAGTTTTGTTATTGAAATGTATGAGTATAATGGTATCCCTATGATATAATCAATGGTTAAATGTTTCAATTTTGGATACTATGGGAATTATGAAATTCAATATTATATGGGGAATGATCATGGAAATAATCAGTAATATAGTATGAGAAATGGTTATACTGCTAATTATAAAGAGACTACAAATGACATTTAAAAGTGTTGGGATATTATAATATTATTTTTTATGTTATGCATGGGAATCATGATTAATTTTTGGTTGGTGAAATTTAATATATAATTATTATATCACATTATATGAAATAGGAATTGAGGATTAAGTTCATGAATCTTTTGTAATGATTATATTCTTAATTTGACTTTAATGTTTCAATTAATTCAGATTAAAACATATGAATAACCATATTTAACGTCCTTTAATTTATAATGTATCATTTAAAATATCATGGTATCTAGTTCTGATATTATATAATTTTTAAAATATTTGAAATCTCAGGAATTTCAAAGGAATATACTATTTCAAGCTCCCCTATTACTATTTGAATTTAAATAGTTATTTTCAGAAATAAAACTACACTTAAAAAAACATGTTAGTTTTCTAAACATTAATATAAATCATTCAAATACATGGTTTATTCTTACATATATTTGTTTTACTATTATGAAATCAGATCTAACACATCAAAACTCTATTTTTAATCTTATAAATTCTAGTAATTATTCATTTTTCCAACATGAGTAAAAAAAATTATTATTCTAATGTTATGCAAGACTCTTCTAATAATCTTTGTAAATCTTCTAATATAAAATACATTTCCAAATTTACTGATTAGAGTTAGATTAATCATACTAACTCATATAGAGACTATTCAAAAGTGTACATACCCAATTTTTACTTCACATCAATATTTTAGACTTCACTAAATAAATATGAGATTCTATTTTAGTCATCCTTGGTCTTTAAAAATCACTAAAAATCAACTCCAAAAATTATTCATATAGACTTTATAAACTGGTACAATAGATTTTGTAAATAATTCTTTATGGATAGTTTATGCCATCTATGGAATGTGTTCATTTGATGTTTTAATAAGATAACTTCCTTTAAAACCATTTTAGAATTATTATTGATAACTTCACTACCTTATAATATAATATTATCATGGATATTTTTTCATCAATCGTCACATATGAATGTGGTTTCTACTTGCCTCTATCTATCCATGTTCTTCAAGAAGAAACAATTATTTCTTTTTTTTAGTTTATTATACCAATACCTAAAAATCTATTTTTAAAAGTTTTTTATTTTATTTATAGCTTTATACAAACATAATATCCTTCATTATTTCTGAAAAAATAAATTTTTATAAGGGAACATGATGTACATTATATATCCATGATATATTGTATAACATGAATAATTATAAAGAATATTAGATGACTTATTTTAGGGATATCATAAGAATTTTATTTAATAAAAGTACACTACCTTTTAATAGTAGTGATCCAAACCTTTGGATACTCAAATATTATCTATCACACATGAATTATTACAGAAGATATAATTCATAGATGTTGTTTTAGGAAATATGGTTATAAAGTATTTGTAACTCTACTATTTAATAATATATTTTTTAACATATGAATAGATACCAAAAACCACATAGGATTTTTACCAATACCTATATAATGGAGAAACCTATTTTATATTAATTTGATACATACATTCATTTTAATGGATGATTCAATCTTGATCTGAATGCTCCCATCCTCTTCTAAACGTATCATTTATGTGTATCTAGCATGACGTGGGTGATAAGTGTTTTCTAATAATGTGATGTGTGATTCAATATATCTAATGTGTACAACACAAAAGATGGATATCATATGAATACATATAGTGACCTTTATCAATTGTATTAGATGAAGATGTTTCCATTTTCAAAATGGTTCAAAGTAGAAAAATAGTTCACCCTTTTTTATAAATTAGGGTTTCATTATCACAAATGATAAATCCCAAATAATGGTATTCTTGTGTTTTCACTAATCATTTTAATTATTAATCCCCCCATAGAAAAAAATTATGGGTATTAGAGCCTTTCAATGATATTTGAATCACAAAAAAAATTCTAAAATAGAGAATTTGTGTTACTATAAAAGAAACATAAAACCATATCATTGCATATAATGAGATTTTAATTGTTAAAAATTTATTTTACTAATATTGTGGTATCATGAATTATGAAATGGAATTTTAGTCAAATTTATGTGGGTGATGTTTAGATAATCATACTTGAGATAATAATATAATGAACTTTTCTTTATGTGATTACTAATATATAGTTCACTAGTTTAAAATTATGAGAGGTACCATTATTGAATATATAGCTTATTTATCCCCTATATCTTTATCTTCACACCATATGTTTTCCCTAAAAAAATGGGTTACTCTGATATGATATCTTTTTTCATATATAATTATTGTTTAAATCCTATATTAGTTTCACGTTTCTTTATATGTAATAACATATCGTGATCTTTGGACATAAATTATAGGGTTCATGTTGGATTAGCCCTATATTGGAAAGTATATGTTATGTTATTCCTAAATTTCACATCTTGTGTGTTTCACTATGCCACTGAGTTATTCTTGTACCAAGTATGAAATATTTCATTTTCATAGATTTGGTGTCAGAATTGATTGGTTCAAGTAGAATTATTCTTATTATAGTTGGAGTGATTCATTCCAATGTAGGAAGGGAAAATCATTAAAAATAACATTGATATCAAAATAGTATTTTCCTAAAATTCATTTATATCATGAATAGTTATATTTATAAAATTTCTGGAATTTATAGAAAAATGTATAATAGGATATTTATTTATTTCTAATTATTTTTAGAAATTAATAAATTATATAATAATTTTAAATAATAATTTATTAATTCTATTAAATTTACATGAAATGGTAATATTTTTTAAAGAGAATGATATTTCATAATTATTTGGTATGACATATAGTTAATAAATAAAACTTTTTATTTATAAATTATAATGGAATCTTCTAAATTGTACATAAATTATATAATAAGGCATTAATATAATGTGTTTTATATTTTTTAACAAATTAAAATTTAATTTTATATTAATATCAGGTTTCAAATTCCTAAAAATAATAAAACAATTCCTAAAAAACTCTCTCATTCCCTGAAAACCAAAACACCAACAACCAATAAAACAATTCCCCCATACCTAAAAAAATTTATTTATCAATGATTATAACAATACATACACTGCGATTTCTATTATGTAACTAGAGATGAAAAAGTAAAAGTAAAAAATGAGTTTAAGGATCAAAGGTCAATTTTCATCCCAAATCATTGACTTAACTAATCAATAAAAAAGCAAACTTACCCAAACAACCAACCAGAAAACATAAAAATCCATTTGTAAACATGAATAAAAACATAGAAAAAATTTCCCACAAATCCAAATGATATATTATAATTCCTTGAGTAGTTCGACATCCAGGAAAAAAATTGAACCATCAGTGTTCTTAAAACAAATCAACAATATCCAAAAATTAGTTCCCACAAATAATAAAATTGAGAACCATTATCCAATACTAGAGTACAGTCATGAAACTTAAATAGAGACACATCCCAAAACGTTGAAAACAATAAACCACCTAAAAAAGTAATAATAACTAGAACCCTTCCCCATAAAAAATAAATGAGTTTTTAAATTATATCCATGAAAGGAAAATCAAACAAAATTAATGTGACCGGGGTTTACAAAATACTAACTCTATAAAACTAGAGACTAATATGACAATGGAAGAAAATAATGATAAATAATTTAATCCCTAATCAATGTTCTCTTTGAATTAATTTATTACTAATACATAATAGATTCCCATTTAACCCTAACTATTCTATATATAATACATCAACAAACATTAGTTACTGTAGAATAAATAGATTGTATTTTGATCCCAAACATCCAGCTGTGAATTCAATTTCTCACTTTATCACCCAAAAGATATATTATTAGTGAATTAACTATCATTATATATAACCTCTATAAAGAACATAGAAAAATATTACCCATCCTTAGTGAAATCGCCTCTAAGAGTAATTTGAAACCCCAGCCAGTGAGCATGAATAAGAGGTGAAAGGGGGAAAAGGATGACTAAAATGATGTTCCATATCCTAAGGGGAATACTACTAATAATATCCACATAACCTGAATAATAATTTTGAATAAGAATAATGAAAATAAATCAAAACATGTAAAAAAATATTGATTTGAGCCCTCAAATGTTAGTGGTTAGATCAAATATCTTCAGTTATATCATGTGCTATAAGATATCTCTATACCTACATCATATAATTATTCTTCCTTCATGAGGTTATATTAAAGACTATTAAAATACTGTATTATAAATTTAAAAATCTGCAAATTATTTTCCCTAGTTGAGAATTTATTGAAACCACATCAAGTTTATTTTTAATTGATGAATAGATAAGTTTTCAATAAATACTAGATATGTGAAATATAGTCCCTATAGAATGTTTCCATTATATATTTTATGTATAAATTGTTTAAATTTCATATAATATAATATATTAAATTTAATTTCCATATGATGAATAACATTTAATTTTTTTTCATGGAAAATGAATTGAAAGCATTAATCCTCAAAATTTTGGTATATATATATGTTTAGGTAAATTAAAAAGGAGTAATAATTTGTTTAATTTAAGAATTATTTTTAAAAGTTAATGATTTTATTAAATAAATTAATTTTTCATTTATTTAAATGTTATCAACCTATTTATTTGACATACTAATTATTATATTATGAAAATTATATAATAATTTCATTAAGTTTTTAAACTACATCTTTCTTATCAAACAAAGAATCTAAGTAGTTATACTCTAGGTTTGAATATGGAGTCTAATATACGTTTGGTTGAATTTGAATTCTATAAATTTATTTACTTGAATAAAAAAATTAACTATGATTTATTTTTATTTTATTTTAAATTTTTGATGAATTAAAGAACTATACTGGTTAATATGTCCCTTGATAGAGGGGATTTTTTTCAGACAACTCACTCACCTGGAGTATTATGCATTTTTAATGAAATTGAGGGTTGAATATTAGATGAACTCATGTGGAGAATGGTATTTTTATCGAATTACAAGCCTTTAAATGAAATTTTTTCGTATACCATTTGTAACTACCCAAGGTTTATTAGTAATATTTTCTTCATGAATAAAGGTGTGTTGTATTATATTATATTATATTATATTATCAACATTAAAAAATAATATGAAAAAATAGAATATTTATTAATAAAAACATCACCATTAATAAGAAATTAAACCATTTAAAATTTGAAACATTACCACTAGGAAGAAATTAAGAAATTGAAGAGATATAATTTAGAAATATAGAACAACCCAATCTACTAGAAACCTAATTCTTACTAAAAAAATTCTTAAGAATAAAAAATTTATAAGTAAAAAAACTTATATAAAATGAAAATATAGAACCTTGAGAGGAATATAATACAATAATGAATGAATTATTATATAGTTATTTATTGGAGGAATCATGAATGTTGGAAATTTAATGTGATCATTGGATTAGTAATAAAACTATTACGAAATAGTAACATGACCTTTGGAATAGAAATTTTTTTGAAAATTTACAAATTATACAATAAATAATACTTTTTCTGATTATTTAATTAACATATTAATATTATAATTCCAAAAAATAAATATCATGTTTTATATTCTTGAAGTAAAAATGAAAACATTTTTTATATAATTTATTTTAAATTATTTCATAACAATTGTAATTATTATATTAAAAATTAAAATTACATTAGATAGAAATTTATTTTGACAAAATTAATATAATTTTTGAAATCCAAATTTTTAAATTTACCAATGGTTATTTTTTTACAATTTTATGAAATAATTCAATTAAAATGGATATAGTTAAAAATATAGTTTTCCTATAACCAAAGTTTCTTAAAATACATCACTCATGAGGTAACAATCACTTAATAGTTTCTAGAATATGAAATATTTCCATGATATCTTTTATTTCACAAATAATTCTTTAAAATATGATAAAATTAATTTCCAAACATAAAAAAACCTTCCAATACATAAATTCAAAAATTATTTCTTATAAAAACAATTTCTCTTTTCAACAATAATTTTTAAGAAAAAAATAAATTGGAAATATTAATGGTTTTTAATGTATTAAAAGGATTATATTATATTTTTATTTGATTTATATTTTAATAAATTCACTATTACATGTTTTACCTTTAATATAATATTTTGATCAGTATTTTATTAAAAAATTCCAATCTCCTTATGTATATGTAACCCCACTTCCTCCCCTTGGAATAAAACTAATCCCCCAATGTCCAAATCCTCTCATGTTCCCAAATTTATCTTATGAACAACCTTTAAATACATAGGTACATTATTGAGATATCCACATATAAGCATCAACGTATTTTTAGTGTCATACACCATAAGCTTGACCAACGATTAAATATGTTTTTATAGAATCTTATTATTTTTATTTCTTCTTACTATTGTCGTTTTTTCTCCTCCCCTTTCTGAACCAAACAATATAATCTTATTTAGTTATTAATTTTTCATTTTATTAATTATTTTAACTTAATGTATGTTTCATATTTACTATCAATAAATTTTTCAAAATCCATCTTTGTCTCTCTCATGAAAATGTTTCGTCAAAGATTGGTAGACCACATTTATAGAAAAATGCATTTCAACACAAATAAAAACATTCATGTATGGTTTTTATAATCTATATATACTAAATAAATAATTAATGATATCACTTATAATATTCTAGATTTGATTATACTAATGTATTAATTGCGTTGATCAAAGTAGAAAAATCATGACCAAACTAGAAATTTTTAGGTTAAATATGATATCAAAATTACAACCCTATGACCGAAGAAATTACATTAATTCATAAATAGGGGTTAAAATTATAATAAATCACTGTTGGATTTATGTTTTATTAAATTGATGTTTTTATTTTAGGAGGAGTAAATGTAATGAAATAATGTGGGAATAAAGGCGTGGGGATTTATGAAAAATAATCATTTTCTTCAGGTAGTCTATATTTCAAGAAAAATTTTGTATGAATAAAACACTACTATTCCTTGAATGTAATCTCATTATTATTATTTTTATTTCAGGAATTAAATGTTTCCTAGATTATTTAATGAAAAATAAAATTATTCTTAAAAATAAATCATCATTTCAAAACAAATCTATAACTTTTCATTAATTGTTACTAAATCACTAAAGAATATTGATTCTTATAACAAATATGTGTTTACCTTTATTATTTTGGATCCCCATGTTTACTCATTAAATCATGATTTATGAAACCCTATGATACCCATTTCTTTTTAGGGGGAAATTGAAGACTGTTATTGTAATACTTTCTATATAGAATGCAATATTATGCAAATATTATGATGTAATTGGTTGAACCTGAATTATATAGCCCTACAATGCATTACGAATTTTTTTCTCATAAGATAATCTATATTACATATGAACATGTTTTTGTCTTTGTTAAAAAATATGATGTTATGAATATGCCAATATATTATGTGTGAACCTGATAAAAGTTTTGTCCACAAATTTGAATTTTATTTAGACATGTGACATGATGTATCATTTCAATGAATTTCTTTATTGCACTATTTTATCACATGTTTCCATAATGATTTTCATGATGAACCCATGTTCAATATATGATTATGATGATTATTACTAGCCATGTAATATTGATTCATTACCCTTATTTATTCCCTTATTATGATTTTAGATCCCCCCAATCATTGTATCTTATCATCAAGTGGTTACATGTATATGGATAACTCATGTTTGAATAGGATTTATAATAATTATTTTTCGTAGTTTTCATGATTTTTCTTGTATTATGTGACATGTGGTCCAAATATTCCCAATACACTAAACCTATGGATCTGTGATTGTAATGATATTATGGTCAATATATAAAAAATGAAGTCATATCGATGTACGAAAAAAGGTCTCTATAGTATGTATCAGATAATGATTTATTTAATTTTTGAATTGTGATTAGACAACATGATTGAAAATTTAACATCCATCCCCATCCCATTGGCTTGGGAGGGAGGTATAATGCTACTTGGCCTTAAGTGACATTCCCATGGTGCCAAAAGCTGGAAATAAATTACATGGGCTTCAAGAATAATTGGGGAACGATTTTCCCTTAAGATAAAATCAACCAACCAAAAATTGCTCTAACAAAAAAGTATATGATGCATGAAAACAAAACAACCAAACCCATACATTACCAAAATACTGCCTATTTGTTCTACAATATAACTCAAAAACCAATACAAAAAACACAATGTTAGAGAACTATGTAGAATTCTAATCAAGGGTCTAAAAGTAATCTAAGACACACTCAACAGCTCCAAACCAAGCTCTATGATCCAATAACAACCACATATCTTACATATCACCCAGATCCACTAGAATTAAATTCCTTAACTTTAACTATTTCCAGTAATATGACTGTAGTAAAATAACCCAAGTACCAAATTAGAGGGTGAGTACTAATATATATATGGTTTTCACCAAATGACTTCACTACACCTTCCAGAAAGAAAAAACCATTAGTGCATTTATATAATGAAGTTTATATTAAATATTCACAAGTGAAACCATTATCATTATCCAAACACATTCTTACCCAGAAACCTCCCAAAAACCAAGAAACCAAGGGAAAGCCAAACAATATTCTCACAATCCATTTAATCATTTAAACATTATCACAACAATTTCCATCATGAAAAAAAATTCACAACAATGAATCCAAAATGAGGGAACTTCAATCCAACCCATTCACCCATTCCTATTAATATTACATCCCACCCACTTATCTTTTGATGGTGGTCCTTCTGTACACTATAACCCACCGTTTTACAATGGTTATTCCTTCACACTCCTAAAAAACATTCCACAAGCCATAACCAATCATATAACCCACCAAGGACAAAACAATATGGAATCCACCATTTACATTACATGCCAATCCACTTCAAAAAATAAAAAATTGATTGAAATATCCCTTTAACCACTTTAAACGCCATTTATCATTTCAATAAAATAACCCTTTGTATTGAATTTTTTTCTCGAATCATCATATTCAAACAAAAAAAACAACTAATTTTAAAATGTAATTTTAAAATCAAAACAAGATCATTTAACCACAATACCCCTTTTCCCAAAAATCCCAAAACCAATACAAAAGGTATTTCCTTTCAAATTTTCACAACAAAAACACAGTTAATTTTTAGAAACACAAATTAATTGAGACTTATAATCATGTTCTAATAAGTGGTGTCAAGAGATAATCCAACTAACAATAGGGTTCGGACGAAATCGACCAACAAGGAGTCAAACCTCAAATCCGGCGAACACACCATTGAAACTGGTTATGATTTTCTTCCCTAACATCCAAAAGACATAATATTAACACCCAAAGAAACCACAACACTAGATCGACATGAAATATATGTATATATAGAAAACCATGAAATATGAAACTGTAGATATAGAGAAAACCACAATAAAACCAAGAATATATACTTACTCGTGGGAAAATACATTTAATAAACCAAGAAACCTCTTCAAATAGCTTCCAAATCGTATGGGGGAGAACCTCCAACCCTTGAGAACCCAAAATATGTTGTAAGGATCAAGTGGGAGAATATTGGGATTGAAATAGGTCAAGACCGAGGGTGATCAGATTTTAAAATCCTTCTTTCATGTGGCCATATGGTTAGTCTGCACTGTTTAGAAAACTGTGCGCTAACCGTGAGCACACCACGGTCTCAAACTGTGCTCCCAGAGAAATGACTCCAAACATATTCAAAATCATTCCAACCACTCCCAACATCATCCCAACTTATCTCATTCACATTAGACACAAAAGAAGAAATAAAAAAGTCCTCATACCTCAAACCGAGGTTTCTACTTTCCCCCACCATTGGACTTTTTGTTCCCGGAAAGTAGGGAACTATTGCTTTTCCAAAAGAGAAAGGGACATTGCTAAGACAACTATTTATCCTGCTCCCATATCTCCTCTTGAATCTATCCATGTCACTATAATACATGAACTAAACTAATTATTTTATAATTTAACATATTCTCTTTCCAATCCACAATCTTCACTCACACGTGCATCAAGGTAGCATGCGGTTCTAGCGCAACATGATCCCAATGAATCACATGGTCATGATTCGACTGATACTTTTTCAACAGCGACACATGAAAAAGCATTATGCGCCACACAAAACCACGGTGCCATTGCACAATGATAATGTCACGACCCATCCTTGGGGCTCGTGCCGTGACTATCCCAAGCTCTCCTTCCATAGGCCCGGGGCTGGCGACTTGCACCAAAGACGTAAATTCAAATGAAGGGAAGGCATTGCCCTTAAAGAGTAAACAAACACCATAGAGAACGAAAGTTAAGTAAACAATAATTCAAACTGAGTACAAGGTAAGTGCTGAAAAAGTAAGTGGGCCAGTATACAAACCCAACTGAAAGTACAGTACAACTGAAAGGAATGTATAACAACATTAAGTAGAACAGCAGCACCACGTCGTCCTCTAGAAATCCCACTTGAAGGGTGGGTACAGATGGTCCCCTGACATCCTTGTGTCCGACCATCCGCTCCGTGTACGTCCCATCAAGTGGTCTACCTACAGTTACTGTCCAACTCCACAAGCCTCCACCTCGATCAGTGTTGTCCGTCGTCTGAAACCAACACATCGTAGTGCGGGCATAGCCCATACATGTGTGTGTATATGATACTCAGTAGGAACCCTAAGACCCCCGAAGGGCTCTCAAAATCCATGAAGGATAAACAATAAAGGAAAGATACAATCACGAATTATCAACAACACAACTTATGTATGTGCCCATATATATACCGAAGTCATCAATTAACGTTCGGCTCCAGATCCCGAGAGCAAGCACAACCCAGTCCACACAGTAAAGAACAACCCAATCCACACAGGAAAACACAACCCAATCCACACAGGATAAAACACCCCAATCCACATAAGAAATCAAGACAATCACATCAATGATAATGATTGAGAATCAAGACTCAGCTCACCCATGTATACGTCTCGTAAGGCGATAGAGATGATCAGGTGAGCCACTGATTCATTTAAGCTGTCAGACCCACCTAGGATACAAGACCAGCTATGTTGTTAGACCGACAAAGGATACAAGACAAGCTACTCTGGAGGACCCACATAGGATACAAGTACAATGTCAAATACTGCGAGAACCACATAGGATACAAGAATAGTAGTCATCCCCATCGAACCCATGATGTATTATAGTACATTCTTCATCATTTCCAAACCCATAGAGTATCCATTTATAGTCGTACTCGCTACCGAACCAACAGAGGATCCAAGTGTAGTTGTCATCGTCGTAGTAGTAGCCAGCTCTTGGGTTCCCGCACACAACATGCTCGATTCCAGGAGGGTCTGATCCTCGAGCAAAAGAGGGTCCATAAATCAAATGTCAAAAAGTCTTGAGTTGATATTTCCCAAAGATTCATCTTGTCAAAAGAAACCCAACGCGACAGACGATGCGTCAATCAGACGCCCGGTCTGAGAGTTATTGGATTTTCAGTTCTAGGAGCCCGGTTGGTTTTTAAGTTAAAACCAACCCGAACATACTCTAGATGCATCTAAAACTCAATATAATTAACCCAAATGGGCCTTCAACAAATGTATTCCAACGCAATTGATGCCACTTCAATCGGATGTCCGGTCCTTGAGATATGAGCGTTTTTGCTTCAAGGGCCCGATTGGTTTTGAGTTCGAACCAACCCGGTCGTACCCAAACTTTTCCAAAACCTCATGTGTAATATATCAAAATGACCGTCTCGATCCAAGGATTCCTATGCATATGAAGCTGTTTTGATCAGAGGTCTGTGGCTCAAGTTAAGGAAAAAGGACCGAAAGTGGTCTGAAGTGGGGGGGTCTGGGCCTGGTCTGACCCGGCCCGACCCCCCCGGGTCCAGGTCTGGCCCGGTCCACGTGACCTACCCCGGCCTGGCCGAGGGTGTGCTGGGTTGGCCTGTTGTCCATGTAGGGGGGATGTGGTCCCCCCTTCCTTTGCGCTCTGCGGACGCGGCGGGAACCGGGTCTCCTCCGGATCCCGCGTGGCCGCAGGATCCGACCTTCTGCCACCGTCGCTTCAGCCACGATGGCTCCTGACGGCGGCACGCTGGGACATCTCAGCCTCTGGGTGGCCGGCTGGTGCCGATCACCACGTCCAGCCACCGGCGCCACCGCGCCGGCGGGCCGCGCTGCCAATGATGTCTGCGGTCCCCCGGAGTCATTCCAGTGGTCCATTCTTTCTCCCATATGCGCCTGTAGTCGTCTCAGGACCCGGTCTTCACTGCGACGACTTTCAAATGCCGTTGCCGTCACGTTTCATCATCGCCAAACATTCCGCACATCAATAAGAGAATAGCGGTGGGTTCAGACTTATTCATTGGTCTGCACCCACTACGTTATTGGTTTAACAACACCCAACAATTGTACGTCATGCAGAGGGTATAATTCACATTATGAAAAATAAACCCAAAACCCCTACCTCAACGAAGAAGTCATTCATTGGTGTCACGGTAGACAACATCGCGGAAAAAGGGGTTTGTAGGCATCGACGGAAAACGCAGAGGAGGAAGCGGCGCCCCCTCTCTTGTCACGGGGAAGAGGATTGGGGGCGTGTCGTTGATCTCCTTGGAACCGACGATCTTTGTTGTTATTAATCGGAGGCCAACATTCTTTGTCGTTCTTCATTGGAGGCTGGTGTTCTTCCTCGCACAACAATTCTCTCCTTCTTCATAAAATAATAGGTTCCCCAATTATTTTATTATCCATACAAAGAAACTCTCTCGTAATTAAATCACCACACAAATTAAAATCTGTTGACATTTCATTAAAGAAGGGAGAGAGAAGGTTCCCCATAATTAAACGCATTGGAAGTTTAAATTAAAAAGGGGAAAATGAGGGTTCTTCCTTAATCAACATGAAGAGTTACCCAATAACTAATCAAGTGATATTAATGGTGGAAAAGTCAAGGAAACTGTTGGTGAATAAATGAGGATAGAGGAAATTAAATGTTGGGGCTCGTGTTGGCCCCACCTCTCTAACTTCCACACTTGGGTAATTAAGTGGTTGTGGGCCCCACCTTTAACTTCCCATGGGAGGGAGTAACCTCCTTTAGAAATAAAAATTGTTCTGAAAATTTTTATTTATTTCTTAAACAAACCCCCAAAAATTAACTTCTCCTATTTTCTGAAAGAAACTATGGTAAGTTTCCCCATAAGCAATTACTGGAACTGCAATCTCATTGGTGCCCTAAAATTTTAATTCTGAGCACTGGTTCAAAAGTTAGAAAAACCCGCTCGTTCGTTCACTGAACGTACCCGAGCTAAACATCAAAAATTGATTCCGGGCACACCAGGAATCCGAATCAAGCGCCCTTAGAAGCCACAGACTTGAAAAATTCCAAAGTATTTAATAAAAAAATTCCTTGAAATTTCCGGGACTTTACATTACTCCCTCCTCAAGGCTTTACGTCCCCATAGTGATACAACATAAACTAGGGAAAAAATGAGGGTACTTAGCACATATCTGAGCCTCCCACTCCCATGTGCTCTCCTGGAGGTTCCTGTGATTCCAACGAATGCACACCAAAGGAATCGACTATCCACGTTGGACCCGCTCCTGTCGATCCTCGATCCCCACTGGGACATCCGCAAAAGTTTCCACGTCATCGATGTCCAGCTCCCCATGATCAATGATATGCGTCGAGTCGTGTACATATCTCCTCAAGTGAGATATGTGAAAGACGTCGTGCACCCGGTCCAGATGTGTTGGAAGGGACATATAGTAGGCCACCTCACCTACCATGCTGAGGACCAGGAATGGTTCAATGAAGCGCAAAGGTAACTTTCTTCCATGGCCAAATCTCTATAATTCATGTCGAGATGAGACCCGTAATAAAACGTGGTCGCCATCATCGAACTCCAGTGGTCTCCACATTCGATCAGCATAGGACTTCTGTCTGCACTGTGTAGTCCTCAACCGCTCCTGGAAGATCTGCACTTTTTCTATCATAGCCTGAACCATCTATGGTCCTACGATTGCTGACACCCCAGGGTCTCTCCAGCACAGAGGTGATCTGCAAGGTCAGTCGTACAGGGATTTGTATGGTGTCATCCTGATGGTGGAGTGGTAGATGTTGTTGTACGAAAACCCCACTAAAGGTACTTGATCCTCCCAGATATGACAAAAGTTGAGGACACATGCACAGAGAATGTCCTCGAGAGTCTGAATGGTCCTCTCCGTCTGACCATCCATATGAGGGTGAAAGGCAGTGCTCAGGCGTAGCTGTGTCCCGAATGCCTCCTGAAACCCCTTCCAGAGCTAGGAAGTAATGTGAGAATCTCAAACAGAGACGATAGATGATGGTACACCATGAAGCCATATGATTTCCTAAACGTAAATGCATCCCAAAATCTCCACCAAGACCTGCTCTCTGATAGGAAGAAAGTGGGGCGACTTGGTGAGTCGGTCTAAAATCACCCAAATAGAGTCATGTCTTCTAGGAGTATGTGGAATCCATATCACAAAATCCATAGATATCCAATACCACTTCCACTCCGGGACCTCCAAGTGTTGTACCAAGCCCGCTGGTACTTGGTTCTCCACCTTCACCTCCTGAGAGGTGAGGCATCGAGAAAAGAACTATGCCATGGTCTTCTTCATACCTGGCCACTAGTGCTATCATCTGGGATCCTGGTACATCTTCTCCACTCCTGGATGAACCGCTAAAGGGGAAGTATAAAACTCCCTCAGCACCTCCTCCTGCAAAGCAGCTGGAACCATTGTACGTCCTCTAAAAAGAACGATGTGCTCTCCTCCTACAAAGAATCCATCAGGTGCCTATCATGAGGATATCAATCCATGTCACGTCTCATAGTCAATGTCCCCATGTTGTACCTCTCTGACTCGCTGAAGATGTGGTGGAGTGACTGTGAGCGAATGAATAAAGGCTTCCCCATCTCTATCCATGAAGGATATCTGCATCATAACTTGCTTCTTCGTCGCCTCTCCAAGTAGCTAGATGTCTGACCTCCAGCTGAGAGCATCAGCTACTATGTTCCCCATCCTAGGAGTATAGACTATCTCAAAGTCATAATCTGGGAGGAACTCAAGCCATCTCTGTTGTCTCCTGTTCAGGTCCTTCTACGAGAAAATGTACCTGAGACTCTGGTGGTCAGAGTAGAGTATAATGTGCTCACCCATCAGATAGTGTCATCACATCTTCTGGGCAAAGACCACTGTTGCTAAATCCAGGTCATGGGTGGCATAGTTATTCTCATGCTGCCTCAACTTCCACAAACTGTAAGTGATCACTGCTCTCTCCTACATCAGGACACACCCGATTCTGGTCCCTGATGCGTCGCAGTAAACTACATACCCTACTTCTTAATATGGTAGACTCAAGATGGGTGCACTGGTCAATCTCTGCCTCAGCTCCTGGAAGCTCTGCTGTTATCTTTCTAACCACACGAAGGGTTTCCTCTTCTTCTTCAAAGCTAAAAGTGGTGCTGAAATTCTGGAGAAGTCTGGAACAAATATCTGTTAGTATCTAGCCAGATCTAGGAAACTCCGCACATCCATCACGCTCCTGGGTGGCTCCCAAGCAAGTACTGCCTCGACATTCACTGGGTCCACTAAAAATCCCGCCTTTGAGATGATGTGCCCCATAAAATGAACCTCTCAAATCCAGAACTCTCACTTTGAGAGCTTACCATAAAGCTGGTGCTCTCGGAGCATATCATGTACAACCCGTAGGATGTAGGCATGCTCCTCCTCGGTCGTCGTGTAAATAAGTATGTCTTCATTGAATACTATGACAAACCGATCGAGGTAGGGCGGGAAGATCCATTTCATGAGACTCATGAACACTAATGGAGCGTTGGTCACACCGAAGGGCATGACCAAGAACTCATAGTGGCCGTACCGACACATGAAGGCCGTCTTCTGCACATCCTCATCCTGAACTCGGAGTTGATGATAGCCTGACCTGATGTCCATCTTTAAGAACCAATATGCTCCCTTGAGCTGATCGGAGAGGTAGTCAATCCTCAAAAGTGGATAATTATTCCTCATGGTCACTTGGTTCAGGCGACGGTAGTCGACACATAGTCACATGCTCCCATCTTCATTCTTGGAGAATAGAATCGTGTAATCCTAGGGTGAAACATTGGGTCCGATGAAACCTTTCCCCTAAAAGTCCTCCAGTTGTACATGCAGATCAAGAAGCTCTACAAGAGCCATCAGATATGCTAGAGTGGGTATCTGTGATGTCCTGGGGTACAGGTCTATGTAGAAATCTACCTCTCTGCGAGGAGGTAGTCCTAGATCATCATCAGGACAAACATCCACATACTGTTCCACCACTACAGGAAAACTCAGACTCCGCACATCAACTGCTCTAAGGATGAGGCTAGCCCACTGACTTGTAATCGGCTGCCCTCTCCTCTGTGTGGGTCCATCCTGTTCTAAGAAGTTTCCATTCTCGCTAGTGAATGTGAACTTGGTCCCATCTGTGTGGACACACTGCACCTTGCACCTAATACATTTGATCTGAGCATGGACTATAGATAACCAGTTCATACCCAAGATGATGTCGTAAGGCCTCGATGCCGCTACAAGAAGATCCCAGCCGATGCTCTCGCCTCCTAGAGTAAGCTCACACTGCCGACACCAGGGCGTAATTGTCGATACTGCTCCCGTGGGATTCTCTAGCCGTATGGATCGAGCCAACGGCTCTGTCGGAATCTTTGAGCTCCGAATAATGGCAGCGACAATAAAAGAATGACTCACACCTGTGTCTATAATAACTACAGCAAGGGTGGTGTAGACATAGATAGTACCACGAATCATCTCGGGTGCTCTGTGGTCGTAAGACTCCACTACCTAAAGATGAGTCTGCCTCTGCCTGCCAGCTCTCTGTGGTCGTGGTGGACCTCCTGGGGGTGTTGGTGGTAGAGCCTCGAAGCGTCGTCCACCACCTGCTGCTCAGCCAGCTCCTCTGCCTCGTCCTCCAGCTCTTTGCGGACTGCCATGGTTGAACCTATTCCTCTTCCTGGGAGTTCCCTCCATAGTCTGTTGCTCGTCTGCATGGAGGGCCAGGATGTCACAAACCATGTGGCCCTGCCCGCCGCATGCATAACACTGTCTGCTCCTCAGAAGGCTAGACCTACGCCGTGTGCCCCGCATAGATGAACCCATGTCCGGAGGTCGCCCACCAGACATCCTTTTCTTCTTAGACCCCTACGTCAGCTGTCAACTACCAGTTGTAGAAGACTTCACTCCTTGCCATCCTGCGGAGTGTCTCGCTGCTGATGGCTGCTCGGCGAGAAATCTCTCCACTAGCAGGGCTCGCTCCAACACCCCCACCTGGATCGGGATGCTGAGTGGAATCATCGAAGCTCTGATCTCATGACTCAACCCCTGATCAATGGTCTGGTCCCAGAAGAATGGGTCCCATACCGTGTCCTTGGAGTAGCGCCATAGGTCGGTAAATCTCACCGAGTACTGGTCTACTATCATGCTACCCTACCGCAGCTTTAGTAACTCCTAGAAGCACAATGCAAGGATGGTGGCTGGAAAAAACTCCGAGCGGAAGAGGCTCTCGAAGTATGTCCATATAAGAGATGCCTCATCGTGATCCCAGAGAATCAGGCTCCACTATCTACCTGCTACTGCGAGCAAGAGACTCGCGATAAAGATTACCAAGAGTTCTGTTGGTGTCCATACCAACCTGAAGACTCTGACGACAGCCTCTAGCCAATCCTTGACTGCCTGAGGATCCATCTCTCCACGGAACCTGGGTGGCCACAGCCTCTGAAACTCGTGAAAGGCACTCAGGTGTCATTCTCTCTCCACCACTGGGGTTGCTAGCATCAGTGGCTCGGTGGGTATAGGTACCGCCGATGCCTCTGCTGTAATGGGGCCCTGCACCGAGGCCTCATCGCTCGGTGGGCTGTCATCTTGCACAAAGCCCGGAACCCTAGCTAGCTGCCATCATGGTGACCTTCTGGAAAGAAACATGTTCGCCACGATTAATACAGTCTACCTGGTGAGCTGACACAAAGTAATCACAATTTTTTTTTGAAAATTAAACACACAAGCCATTAGTGTTTTCGTGCACTGAGTAGGAAATCAAAAGTCAGGGTCTTGTTGTATGGATACGTCGGCTGCCGCACCAACACTGGACTCCCTTGACTGAAAACCACACTCAATACTCTTAACATTATTTCTACTCAGAGAAGGAATTATCAGAGTCATGAGTTCTATGGTAGAACAGACTCCTCTGATACCAATTTGTCACGACCCGTCCTCGGGGCTCGTGCCATGACTACCCCAAGCCTGCCTTCCATAGGCCATGGGGTGGCGACTAGAACCAAAGGCATAAATTCCAAAGAAGGGAATACATTTCCATTAAAAAGTAAAAGAACACCACATAACACAGAAGTGAAGTAAACACTAAGTAAAACTGAGTACAATGTAAGTGCTGAAAAAGTAAGTGGGCCAGTATAAAAACTCAACAGATAGTACAGTACAACTAAAAAGAAAGTACAACAGCAGTAAGTATAACTGCATCACCGATTCATCCGCCATAAATCCCACCTGAAGGGTTGGTATAGATGGTCCCCTCAGCTCCTCGGGTCTGACCATCTGCTCTGTGTACGTCCCGTCAATTGGTCCACCTCCGTGTACCATCCAGCTCTACAAGCCTCCACCTCGATCAGTTCTTTCCATCGTCTGCAACCAACACAATGTAGTGGGGGCATAGACCATGCAAGGGTGAGTATACGATACTCAGTAGGGACCCCGAGACCCCTGAAGGTCTCTCAGAATCCATGAAGGATAAACCAAAAAGGAAATATACAATCATAAAGTATAAACAACACTACCTAGGTATGTGCCCATACATATACCTAAGTCATCAGTTACTATTTGGCTGGAGCTCTCGTGCCCAAGCACAACCCAGTCGAAACAGGAAAGCGCAAACCAATACACACAGGAAAACATAACCCAATCCACATAGGAAAAGATAACCCAATCCACACAGGAAAGCAAGAAAATCAAATCAATGATAATGATTGGGAATAAAGACTCAGATCACTGAGGTATATGCTTCGTAAGGTGATAGAGATGATTAGGTGTAGCCACTAATTTATCTAAGCTATCAGACACGCCTAGGATACAGGATCAAATAATTAGTCATTCCCACAAAGGATACAAGACCAGCTACTCTGCCGGACCCACATAGGATACAAGTACAGAGTCAAATACTGCTGGACCCACATAGGATACAAGAACAGTAGTCATAGTCATAGAAACAATGTAGGATTCCAGTATGGTCGTCGTCACTACCGAACCCACGGAGGATACAAGTACAGTCATCGTCGCTGCCGATCCCACGAAGGATCCAAGTGCAGTCATCATCGCCGTAGTCGCAGCCAGCTCTAGGATTCCTACACACAGCATTCTCAATTACGGGAGGGTCCGCTCCTTGAGTCAAAGGGAGTCGATACATCAACCATCACGATGTCTAGATTTGATGTATCCCAAAGTTTCATCTCATCAATAGAGACCCAACGCGATAGACGATGTGTCAATCAGACACCTGGTCTGAGAGTTATTCACTTTTCGGTTCACAAGGCCCTGTTGGTTTTTAAGCTAAAACCAACCCAGAAATACTCAAGCTACATCCAAAACTCAAGCAAAGTAAGGAAAAAGGACCTTGTCAACAAAATGATTCCAATGAAATTGATGGCATGTCAATCAGATATCCGGTCCTTGAGATATGAGCATTTCCTCTCCAAGGGCCCGGTTGGTTTCGAGTTTGAACCAACCCGGGCATACCCAAACATTGCCAAAACCTCATGTGTAATATACGAAAACAGAATCCTCGATCCAAGGATTCAAACGCAACTGACGGTGCATTTATTGGAGGTCTATGGCTCATGTTGTGGGAAAAATACTGAAAGTGGTCCGAAGTGGGGGGTCAGGGCCGGTCCGACCCGGCCCAACCCCCCCCCCTTGGGTTGGCCCGAACCGGTCCGACTCGACCCGGGTCCGGCCTTGCCAGGAGGTGCACTGGCTCGGCCAGCGGGCTGAGCCGGGGGGACGCGGTCCCCCCTTCCTTTGCGCTCCGCGGACACGGTGGGCACCACGTCTCCTCCGGATCCCGCGTGATCGCGGGATCCGGCCGCCTGCCGCCGCGGCTTCAGCCATAGTGCCTCCAGCCGGACGCGCACTAGGGTTCCACCACATCTAAGCTTCCATCCATTGACGGCCACCACCGGTGATTTCCGCGGGGCACCAGAGTCATTCTGGTGGTCCATTCTTGCTCTCGTCTGCGCCTGTGGTCATCTCGGGACCCGGTCTTCACTATGGCAGCTTTCAAACGCCATTGCGGTCCCGTTTCATCGTTTCACAACATTCCGCCCATCAAGAATAGAATAGCAGTGGATTTTGACTTGTTCGTTGGTCCGCTCCCACTGCGTTAGTGGTTTAAAAACTCCCAACAATTATACGTCATCCGGAGGGTATAATTCACATAATTAAAAATAAACCCAAAACCCCTACCTCAACGACGAAGGAATTCTTCGGTGTCATGGTAGATGGCGTCATGGAAAAAGTGGTTTGTAGGAGTTGATGGAAAATGCCGAGGAGGAAGTGAAGTCCCCTCTCTTATCATTGGGAAGAGGATTGTGGGTGCGTCGTCGATCTCCGAGGAACCGATGTTCTTCATCGTTCTTCATCAAAGGCCGGTGTTCATTGACATTCTTCGTTGGAGGCTGGCATTCTTCCTTGCACAACGATGCTCTCCTTATTCATAAAATAATAGGTTCCCCTATTATTTTATTATCACGCAAAGAAAATATCTCGTAATTAAATCACCACACCAATTAAAATGTGTCTCCATTTAATTAATTAAGGTAGAGAGAAGGTTCCCCATAATCAAATGCGTTGGCAGTTTAAATTAAAAAGTGGAAAAGGAAGGTTCCTCATTAATCAACAAGAGGAGTTACCCAATAATTAATCAAGGGATATTAATGGAGGAAACTTCCTTGAAAGAGAAGGGGAATAAATGAGGTTAGAGGAAATTAAATAGTGGGGCACGTGTGGGGCCCACCTCTCCAAATTCCTCACTTGTGTAATTTAGTGGCTGCGGGCCGCACTCTTAACAACCTATGGGAGGGAGTAACCTCCTTTAGAAATAAAATTTGTTACGACAATTTTTATTTATTTCTTAAAAAAACCCCAAAAAATAAGCTTCTCCTATTTGGAGAACGCAACTACGGTAAGTATCCCCTTAAGCAATTACCGACGCTATGAGCTCGTCGGTGCCCTTAGATTTTAATTCTGAGCACATGTTCAAAAGTTAGAAAAACCCACTCATTCGTTCACTGAACGTACCCAATCTAAACTTCGAAAATTGATTCAGAGCACACTGAGCCTCGGAATCAAGTGTGGTTATAAGCCACAGACTCTCAAAATTCCAAAGTATTTTAAAAAAATCCCTTGAAATTTCCGAGTCTTTACATATAATCCACCTCTCCAATCCTCTTATGTATCTCAAAAGGCACCAAATACCATAGAGATAACTTACCCTACTTCTGAAACCGATGATGTCCCAGCCTAGGAGAGATTCACAAAAACACATGATCATCAACCTTGAATGAAAATGGTCTTCAACAATAATCCTCATACAATATCTGATGACTGGGAGATGTCTCCATCCACATCCTGATCAACTTGATCGTTTCTATAGTTTCATGGACAAGGATTGGTCTAATAATCAAAGTCTCGCCCGTTCCCACCCAAATACTGGAAAATGAAAAGGACACCCATAAAAAGCCTCAAACAGATCCATACGTATTGAATCATGATAGTTGTTATTATAGGAATAGTACACCAATGGAATGTTCTTCTCCCATGAACCAGCAAAGACAATCACCCAAGCCCTCAACATATCCTCTAAAGTTTAAATCATCCTCTCAAATTTCCTATCCATCTGTGGAGGATATGACATGATCATAGTAAAATATTTCCAAAGGTCTTGCCGCACGGATTTCTCAAAATGAGATGTGAACCTTGAATCTCTATCTGATACAATCAAAACTGGAACCACATGCCTCTTTATCACCTCTTTGATATTGATTTTGGACAGATTACCCACCGTTTGAGATTCGCGAATCAGGATGAAATTGGCTGACTTTGTGAGTTGATCCACCATCACCCATATGGTATCATGCTTCCTTACTATTCTTGAGAGACCCATCAAAAAATAGATTGTTATCTTCTCCCATTTACACACTAGGTTAGGAAATGAATACAATATGCTTACTGGCTGCTGATGCTCTGCCTTGACATGTTGATAAGTCAAGAATTTGGAGACAATCCTAGCCACCTCCCTTTTTATAGTAGGACATAAAAGCAGTGCCTTCAATTCCTTATACATGCTCTGAAATCTAGAATGGAAAGCCTCCAAGAATTATTATATTCCCTAAAAATTTCCACCATACATGCCACTGGTACCACTATCAGATTTCGAAAAGACACGACTAAATTCCCATTCAGTTCTCAATTTTTAATGGTCTTCCCACCATAGAGATTCAACCTCATCTCCACACAATCAGAATAAGATTCTTCTGCCTCTCAATCCAATCCAACCAAGCCATAGACCAAAGAAACTGGAAAGAAGGCCACTCGCCCAGCTCGATCCTCAAATTCCATCCGCATGTCGACATTGACTGAGATCACCTGCCATAGATTTGATGCCTATTTCACAACATGAGAATTTTATTTCCAACATATTTCATCTACCGGAGAATTTAATTTACCTGGTGTCGACATTAAGTAAAATTTAATTATTTGGAGATGTTCCATCTATATGCTTTCCTCTGCTACAAATATCATTGTGAGAAGATATGTTTTAATCTATTGTGATCAGTAAACACTTTAAATTTCTCATGTAAGAGATAATGACACCACATTTTTAAATCATTAACTACTACTGTGAACTCCAAATCATGTGTTGGGTAGTTCTTATCATGAAACCACAACTATTGTGAGCCATATGCAACCACATAATCCCTTTGTATGAGAACACACCCCAAACCAGATCTTGATGTGTAGCAATTCACCACATACACATTCCCTAGATATGGAAAAACCACGATTGGAGCAGATTTAAGGAAACCCTTTATCTTTCTATAAATGTCTAACAATTCTCATCCCATTGAAATGAACATTATTCATTGTCAAAGTTGTCATCGACGAAGCTAATCCATAAAAATCATGAAAAAAAATTGATAATACCCATATAGACCAAGGAAACTCCATATATTGAAATCATTCTATGGTGGTTTCTAGGAGGTAACTGCCTATATCCTTTCTAAATCAACAAAACACCCCTCTCAGAAAATAATATGTCCAAGGAAATGAACCTCCTGTATCCAAAAGTCACAATATGATAATTTGGAATACATATGATAATCCCTCAAAATCCCCAATATGATCACCAAGTGCTTCTCATGCTCTACCCTTGACCTGGAATACACCAGTATATCATCAAAAAATACCACCACAAAAGCATCTTGATATCTATATAATATATAATTCATTAATTCCATGAACACTCCTTGTGAATTCGTTATACCAAAGTGCATAACCACATTATCATAATGTCCATATCAACATCTTAAAGCTGTTTTTGGAATATCCTCCTTCAACACCCGCAATTGATGATACCCTGATCATAAGTCAATCTTGGAGAACAACTAATCTCCCCTCAACTGTTCAAACAAGTCATCAATGCATGGATGTGGATATAAGTTCTTTATCATAACCAGATTATGTCTAAGATAATGATTACATGGTTTCAAGGTTCCATCCTCCTTTTAAACAAACAAAACTGGTGCAGCCCAAGGAGACGTGCTGGTTAGATGAACAATCTGTTTTATAACTCTTCCAACTACACCTTTAATTCCCTCAATTTTGCTGGTACCATTCAGTAAGACAGAAGTGAGATAGGACTTGTCCCCAGAAGGAGATCAATCGTATACTCCACTTCTCTTGCAGATGGAAACCCAGAGAATTATTTGGGAAATACGTCCATAATCTAATCCATAACCCCTAAAATTATTCTCTTCTCAATATCTTTGACCAATTACAACAACAAATTTCTCATTTGATATAAGAGTTTTCCAACAGTCAGTGCCAATAAACCAGTTTCACCCTACTTCTTATTCATCTCCCCTCTAATGAGATACCTCTTACCATCCTCCGTCACAAAACTTATCATTCATTCAGAATAGTCTATGTTGTCCTTTAACATTTTCATCCAACACATTCCTAGGATTATGTCATACACATAATTCTCAAGCATGGAGAATTCCCATGTCAAATCAACCTTATCTAGTAGTACACGACAATCTCTACAAAAGAAGGCTTGACAATTATTTCTCCCATAGAATTCTGATGTTTCAAAATAGTAGGCATCATTTCCACTATTAAGAACAACAAATTAAAAATGTGAGAAACAAGAAAATAATGAGAATCACCAATATCAAACACCACATGCATCAACATGGAATTTAAATGGTCTAAACCTCACACTATGGATGGTCCTGAGTAATCATCCACCACAACCTGCTCAGATTTGAAATAATTGTTTTCTTGACATGCTCTTCTCTTTATTTCTCTGTTGATGCATCAGAATAATCTAAGAATCACCATGACCCACATTACTCTGCTACATAGGGGTATGATGCTTCCCACATCCTATCGAGGTATAAGACCCCTGCGACCCCTAAGGAGTGTCACAAACCCACGACCTCAGAGCATTATAACAATACCGCTAAAGGTTCCCCCTCATCTTACAGTTATTACATTCTTGAGGTTGTGTCGTACGGTCTCTCTTGTTGTGGCTCCTAGAACCACACTGAAAACATCTCGTCTCACTATGAATTTGGAGAAAGATTCACCAATCCAGTAGTTGGATTCCGATTCATACTCCTACCATGGAAATAAGTGTCCCTCTTCCACTTGATCCCAGTGTTCGAGATACCACTATTCCCCATAGGTACTAATTCAATTCCTCCACTCGAATCCCCCAAGAGATCCCTTTCTTCCATTGAGTCTCTATTGACCATCTTTGTATAATCATCTATACACATCACTTCTATCTTGGACTGAATGTCCTGCCTCAAACCAGCTTCGATGATATGAGCTTTCAACGATGTACTACCCGCCACCTTGGGTGAAAACCTCACTAATTTCATAAACATAAATTAATACTCTATTACCATATGATTCTCCTATTTCAAAAAGAATAAATCTATTGTGCACTAAATTATGCACTACTGAAAAAACTACCTATGCCCACGGTTCAAAATAGTGGGTATAGCTCCCAAAACCGTGGGTATAACCTATACCCATGGTTTTGGGAACCATGGGATGGAATGGCATCGGTATAGGGGTCACAAACTATACCCATGGTTTTTCTAAACCATGGGTATAGGCCTGTCAAAGGGGAGACCACGATGTTCCAGCGTGGCATACAATAGCCCCCATAGTTTTCAAACCGTGGGGTATTTAAATTCAAAAAACGTGCATTGTTAGGGGTTCAAACCCGCACCTCATGAACTACCTCACGGTCATGCTTCACAAAGGGACCAGTGGAGATATCATTTTTAGTTTTTATAAATACATATATCTATATATATATATATATTAATATCATCCATGTGCGGTATCAAAAATCACGGGTAGGGGGATTGGAACCCAAGTCTCATGATATGCCTCACGGCCGAGCCTCCCAAGAAACCAACCAACCAATCATTTTTATTATATATATATATATATACGTCTACATATATATATTAATTTCATCCATGTTTCGAAAAATGTTAATGGTGGAAATTGAACCCAGTAGCAGGGGTGGAGGGTTTCCCGACCGGGCTAAGGAATTTTAGAATACCTATATTTATATTTCTGTGAATATAATAATTTAAACAGTTAAAAAATGTCTTCATGCTAAATTTTTTTCATGTCCTTCCTAATTTTCTTTCCTCGCCATAATGCAAGAAAGCTGTACCCACGGTTCTAAAGAACAGTGGGTATAGGTCTTCAATCAAAACCACAATACCCACGGTTTTGTCTAACTGTCGGTATAATTCTTTGAAAAACACCCTATACCCACATTTTTCTCCAAAACCATGGGTATTGGTCTTAAAAGTAAACTATAGTTATGTTTTTTGGCGCAAATATTGGTATAGGTGGCCTATACCCACAGTTTTGGAAAACCATGGGTATAGGTTCACATGTTATCCCTATGCCCACAGTTTTTTGCAAAACCGTAGGAATATGCCTATTTTCCAATAGTGATGAATGTATGAGGGTAGAATTACTTGTTAAATAATTCCTCAAATCTGTCCCATATCATAACTTGGTCCATTCCATATTGGACCAACAACTCCAACCACTGTAGGGAAAGATCTTCCAACATATACGTGGCCAACATCACTTTCAATTCTGCCAATTTTCCCAGGAATATGATGATCTTTTCCATTCTATTCAACCATTCATCTGCCCTCCCTACCTCTAAATCAACCCTAAATATTAGAGGATTCAGCCTTTGAAACTGAACCACATGATCCAAATTCCTTGGTTTATCTTCTTTATTCACACTTTTTATTGAATGGAGGATTTCACTATGTTCTGCACTGGCTTTTGGTTAACCTGGGGCTCAGGTGGAACCAATTTTTCAATAGCCTCCTCTGGTTGGTCTCTACGATGCCTACCCATTTCCATTTCTATCAAAAAAACATAAATCCTTCTATATTACCACCACATGATTCACAAATTCCCATTCATTTATACTACAAAAATCACAAATAGGCTTTCTACATGTTCATGTTTCCCATATTGGAATATTTTTAAAAATCCACCATGTTTTGAAAATCAACCCATTTTTCGAATACCAATAGTTTCTATGGTTCATGTCCTTCCATTTTGAACCCCAATAGAGATTTTTAACATCCACAAATTCATATCACACCATAATTTATTATACCCAAATAAAATCTTCATCACAGTGGGGTTTCATTTCTACCATTTATTCCATTATATTATCATTGCTCACACCCTCAATAATGAGATATACAATGCCTATTATAAGTGACTCCAACCACTTATGTACCCAACACCCTAGTAATGCTATGTTCAGAATAAAAGTTTTAGCTATGTCCTTTTATCATATACATTCCAAGTTCCGACAATCCTATGCCTTGCTACTAGCATGACTAAAGGAATAGACCAAGAACAATTATCAACCCCAAGACCAATGATCAACACCAATGATCGAACAACTATTCTCACATGAAATCTAAGGAACAGACAAACTGAATCTATTTTTAACATCCCCCCTTCCAAACCATTGGGTTGAGAGGGTAGGGGAATGCTACTTGTCCTTAAGCGACACTCCCAAGGTGACAAAGGATGGAAATAAATGTCAAGGGCTTCAAAAATCATTGTGGAACAATTTTCGCTTAATATAAATTCAATCAACCAAAAATATTACTAATAAAAAACTATATGATGCTTGAAAACAAGACAACCAAACCAATATATTACCAAAAGGAACCCAAGTTGTTCTACAATATAACTCACAATCCCATACAACCAATACAATATCAGAGTACTATGCAGAAGACTAAACAAAAGACCCAAAATAAACCAAGTCATACTCCATGGCTCGACACCAAGCTCCATGCTCTAACCACCACCACATCTCCCATGAATCACCACACAACACTTGTAATGAGATGCCTTATCGTTAACTATGTCTCAGAATAAGACATATGCAAAAGCACCCATGTGCCAATGAAATGGGTGATTACTAATACTCCATAGGTTATCCACAAATTACTTCCTTGCACATGACACTAAGATGAAACTATTGGTACATTTATATAATGTAGTTTATATAAAATAATCACAAGTGAAACCATTACCATAGGCCAAACACACCCTTACCAAGCCACCTCACCCTAAATAAGTAACCAATAGAAAAAAACAATCAAGACACAATCCATTTCATTATTTAAACATTAGAAGAATAATTTTCATCTTGCAATGTAATGCACAACAAGACAACCAGAATGGTGCAACATTCATCCGACCCATTCACCCCTTCCTACTAGTGGTACTTCTCACCCACTTATCTTTTTATAGTGGTCCTTCCATCAACTATCCATCCCCTTTTTATAGAAGTACATCCTTACACTTCCACACAACATTCCACAATTTATATCAAAGCATATAACCCACCAAATCCACAAAAATATGCAATTCACCATTTCCATTAAATTCCAATCCACTACAATAAATCAAAAATTTATTGAAAACAACCATTAACCATTTTACAAGCCAATTCCCATTTCTATAAAACAACCAATTTTATTGAAAACCCATTTTATAAAATCATATTAATCAAACAAAAAAAGTTAGTAATTTTAAAATCCCATTTTAAAACCACAAGAAGAGCATTTAACCACAAAATAATTTTTCCCAAAAGTCCCCAAACCATCACCAAATGGATTTCTATAAAATTTATCACATCAAAAACACAATTTATTTTAAGCAACAAAAATTAATTGAAAACAATCTTCATGTTATAACTTGTGGAGTCAAGAGAGATGCCACCTACATTTTGGGTTCCAGTGAAATCGACCGACAAGCAATCACACCTCAAATCCGGTGAATGCACCACTCAAACCACTGTACATCCCCTTCCCTAACAACCACAAGCCTTAAAATTAACACCCAAGGAAACCAAAATCCTAGATCATCTTTAAAAATTGTAGATATAGAATCCTAAGAAAGAGGGAAGAGTAGATATAGAGAAAACCACAATGAAACCAAGAGGAGAGACTTACTTGGGAGAAACCACCTTAAATCCACCAAGAAGCCTATTTAAATCTATTACCAAACACAAGAAACATAACCTCCAACCATTTATAACCAAAAATCCCATGTGAGGCATAATTTGGAGATGATTGGGAGTGAAATAGTTCAAGCCTTTGGGTTCATGAAATTAGAAAACCTTTCTTTATGTGGAGAAATGGTTAGTCAGTAGGGTTTGGAAAACTATGCGCTAACCGTGTGTGTGCCACTATCTCGAGATGATGGTTCCGCATAATTACCTCACACGGTATGGCCAATTTTGTGAAGGTCATGTGAAGCCTACTGTCTCCCCCTTCCTGGATTCCTAGAGAACCCTCATAGTTTCCTTAACTATGCTCAAACCATGCTCCCAATGAAAAGTCTCCAATGTTATTCAAAATCATTCTGAACACTCCCAAACTCATCCCAACTCATCCCATGCACATTAAACACATAAAAAGGCATAAAAAGGATACATATCTCAATATATGGTTGCTATATAAAATCATAAGTATATGTCTATGAATTGGTAAAAAAACTAGATGAATCTTTTTAGAAAACGATAAACATAAGGATACCATAAGAAATTAGTTTGTTGTCAGTTTTCTAAAAGTATAAATTCTTATCTCCCTTTTGACTTACATATTTTATAACCTTTTTTATTTTAGAAAATAATGTCAAATTGAAGAATCTATTCTAATAACCCATGTTATGAATAATGTACTGATTGTGTGAATGACATCCCAAAACCCAGGGGACGTAGAGTTCAAAACATAATTGACATTAATAATCAACTATCTCAGTATTGGAAAAATAACATGAACAAAATTGAATGTTTTTCCAATCACAATAAGCTGAAACAATAAATTTATTACTTTTTTCATAATTGAAAATCGATGTTTAGTGGAACTACTGATCCATTTTTTAAAGAATACTGGCTAAACACATTGGAGGATTATTTTTCTATGATATTTTGTAATGAGAAGGATAAGATGACTCTGGTTTCCTATATTTTAGATAGATATATTGATCAATTGTGGTCATTGATAAATAATATCAAACCAATGGATAAAATAGAAGAAATTGAATGTGATGTTTTTAAGAAAATATTTCTCACAAAGTATTTTAGTCAAACTCTTCAAACAAAAATGGGGAGAGAATTAATTGAGACGAAATAAAAGGAAGGTGAATCTATCACAACCTATGGGGAAAACATTATATGGTTTTCAAAATATTATATATGATTTTTTAATAATATTGAATAAAAAATAGATAGTTATTTATTGGTTTAAAACTACATCCTAGAAAGGATAAAACAATCCAAACAAATTGGGAGTTTTGAAGATCTGGTTTTATGTTCATTCAAATTAGATATGGGTAGGGGGAATACTCCCGTTTCTATGGTGATCAAGAGATAATAATAGAGTTTCAAGATGGAAAGTAAAATGAAAAAGGAGGAAAGATGATCCAATTAGAAAAATTTAAAATGTGTGTGAATAATATTCATGGGGATTAAATCAAAGGTATAGGGAAATGCTTCAGCTATGAGAGATAAGTTCACCATACTCATGAATTTCAAAGTGACAAAATGAATATGACCAATATCATTAATGAATGGTGTAAACCTCAAAATGCACCACTCTTAATTTAATTCATCAATTTTTGGGATCTTGAGATTTATAAAAGGTAATGCATTAAACAATGTGACCTTGAGGGTAGTCAATTTCGTTATCTACCAAATAAAATGGGGAAATTAAAAGCATATTCCATTTATACTTCTGATGTTTAAATTGGAAATGATTTTGTAAAATGTAAAAATCACATGCACTCATGAATTGAAAATGTATTATTTGATTTTAGTTCTATTTATTCCTTTATATCCGAAATGTTTTATATAACTATTTAATGAAATCCCTGATACCTTGATGTAGAGATATATTTTATGACACCTAGTGGGGAAATCATTGAATCTTAAGTGTTGGAATCTTCACCTCTAAGCGTCTGATGGAATATTCTTCTTACAAATCTCACAATACTTACGTTGGTGAAATTCATCACTATAATATCCTTTGATTAGATATCTGTATATAAGTGTATATTAAATTTTAGGGAATGGGAATCAATTTTTTTATTCAAAACCACCAATTTCTCACTCACAAATGTATAGAAACCATGAATCTAATTTTGGAAATCCATGAATGGTGTGGATTTTTTTACACTATGAAGAAGCACACCATGCCAAGATGATTGAGTCAAATGAAGTTATAAACATTGAGTAAATTCATATTATTAGTGAAAATACTAATATATTTCCCAAAGAGTTAGCTAGAATTCCCCTAAATCATGAGGTAGAGTTTTGAATTTTACTTGTACATTGTGGAAAACCTATTTCAAAATAGCCCAGTATGATTTCCCAAGAAAAATAGAATAGTTAAAGAAGAATCTACCAGCGTATTAAGAAAATGGATTCATATGCCCTAGTGCATAACCTTAGGGTGATCTAGTTTTCTATTTAATGAAAAAGGATGTATTAATGAATCTTTATATCAACAACAACAAGCTTAACAAGATCACTGTAATGAAATGTTGTCCTCTTCTATAGATTGATGATTTATTTGATCAAATGTTGGGAGTTTAATACATATAAATGTTGGATATTTCATCTTAATATCATCAACTAAATGCTATGAATGAATATATTTTACGAGACTGATATCCAAACATGTCATGGGAACTATGATTTTATAGTGTTTCCCATTAGACATACTAATTCCCCTAAAATCTTTAACTATTATATGTATATAGTCAATAAGAGGCTAATAACTATTCATGTACACACACCACCATCAATTAGAGATGTTTTTGTGATATACAATTTATATTGGAGAAATTTTGGTGTTTTTTTCAAATACAGAATGATAAAGTGATAGAACATGCGTCAGAAATGATGATGATCCACGAGACAAACTACCCAATGAATTATATGGAGTTAGATGCTTTTGAAATTTTCTATTATGTTTTGGTGGCACTACCTATATAGTGAAATGTGTGATATTTATACTGATCACAAGAATCTAAAGTATATATTCACATAGAATGATCTCAACATTCATCAAAGAAGATGTTTAGAGCTAATCAAGGACTATGATATCCCTATTCACTACCATATGGGAAATGTGAACATGATAGATTATGGTCTTACAATATAATAACCTACTAATCTATCCATGATGTGGATTGAGAAAGACTAAATCTTTATGGATATAAAAATTATGGATCATGAAATCAAAATTTAAGGTTATTCATCAACCCTTTACCAAATGACTTCCCAACCATCCATCCAATAGAAGATCAAGGAGTCAAAAAGTGTTTTTTTGGAGATACCAAATATGGAGAAATAAATAGAGTAAATATACATGATATCCTTATAAATTATGATGGTTTGATTCCATTTTGAATAAGGATTTTTACTCATTCATCACTTGAGGTAAAAATGAGCTATTGGATAATCACATATCTCACCTTACGCTGACCATCCTGGAAGTAAAAAGGTACACCATAACTTTGAGAGAACATCTGGTGGGTAAGTATAAATAAGGATGATGCAGTTTAAATCTCATGGTTAAATGTAGGTCAACAAGTTATAATATAGTGCTATAATTCCAAAAGGATATTGGAACCATTGCCTATACTGATGTGGAAATCGTAGAATGTCAACACTGAATTTTTCAATTGTGTCCCAAAGACATACAATGGGGAAAATGTGATATGTGTTATAGTGGATAGACTCATAAATACATTCAAATTTCACTTTATTTAGGAAGAATTATTCTTTGAAAATCATTCCCTGATATATTTGCAGAAGGTTGTGAGGCTACATGGGATTCCACTTTAGATCGTTTTCAATCATGATCCATGGTTTAAATAAAAAATGGACAATAAATTACCTTTATATGAGTAATTAATTCAATTTATGCTCATCTTATCAACACCACATGGATGTCTAATATGAAATTACTATTCGATTTCTCGATGAAAAGCTATGATCCTACTCAATGGAACTCTAAGGTGGATGTTATCAGCATCTCTCATTAGTGTATTTCTCATATAAAAATTAGCTTCCATGTGAGTATTCAAATAGGTCAATATAAAGCTCTTTATGGAAAGAAATATAGAACACTAACATGTTGGGAAGAACTGAGGGAATGAAATATACTTAGAACTGATATTTTGTAGGAGATTATAGATATTATTCATTAAATCCAACAACATATAGAAACTTCTCAATTTTGAAAAAAGATAGTTGATGAAAAAAATATGCGGGACTCTGATATCAATGTTTGGGAAAAACAGTTCCTTCAAATATCACCATAGAATATATTCATATGGTTTGTAATGTATGGGATTAATGGAAAACGATACATTGGCCCCTTTGGGATTCTTGACTGCAGAAGATATGTTGAGTATTGTCTTGCACTTACCCCAAATATAGCTCGTGTTCATAACATGTTTTGTGAATATTCTTGGAGAAAGTAGAAACATGAACCCTCACATATACTGAATATGGATCTAGAACAACTATAGAATTACCTATTATAGGAATAATAGTTAGTTATGATCTAGGAGTGTAGAGACAGAGTTCTATTTAATTAGAAAAATAACATTTTCGAAGTGTTTTGGAGGAACCATAAATATATATGGGTGGCATGGTAAATAGATGAAACAATGAAACAAAAATACCCTCAACTATTATAAATTATGAATCTGAGTTGAAATTTTTGGGATTAAATTTCTAATGGGTTGAATAATTTAATTACCGTTTATTTATTAGTTAAATATATTTTTGGAAAAAATATTTTTGGTTTATATTATATGTTATTATACACAAAAATTTTTTTAATAAAAAAACAAATAAAATTATTAATAAATATATTTAAATAAATCAGATTTGAAAAAAAATAAAATTCAATACATTATAACATGAAAACAAATATAATATAGGAATGTAAAAAATGGTAAATATTGATCCCCCCAATCTACTAGAATTATCACCCCAATTTCCAACACAATAGAGATAAAGAAAAAAATATTTGTAAACCATGAAAAATTATTAAAAATTGATATATATATATATATATCTTTGATATGAATTGAGTTGGCTAATTAATGATGGAATGTTGTAGTATTTATAAGAGGTGCTATTTTCATTTTAATGGTAACACGACCATTGAAATAGTTACATAACTATTGGGAACTGTAACCAGACCATTAAAATAGTAATTTTTGCTCAAAATAATAAATTATAATATTTATAATATTTATTAGGATTACATTAAGTAAATATGCAAATTATATTTCCAAAGAAAGTATCTTATTAAAAAAACCCAGTGAAATATTAATAAATTATATTTTAAAGTATTTCATAAAAATCATTATTCATATACTAAAAAGTAAAATAATGTATATTATTAATTTATTTTGATAAAATTAATATAATTTTCGAAATCATCACATTGCTATTGAGTAGTGCTGTTGTTTTTTTTAATTTTATGAAATATATAAAATTCCTACTAAAGTGTAAAAATAGAGTGTTTTTAATTAACTAAGGAATTTTAAATTAAATTATTCATGATGTGATAATGAAATAAAAAGTTCATAAAAATGATGTAATTCCAAGATATATTTTATTTCATAAATAAGTCATTAATAATAATTTAACATAATTTCCAAACCTAAAATGGTATTTTCAAAACCAATTGTGAAAAGTGATTCCTTTAAATAATAGTTCATATTTTTTCAACCTTTCAATTTTATTAAAAATTTAAAAAATATAAAATTTATTTAAGTTATAAAACCCATTATATAATTTTTTTTATATGATTTATATTTCAAAAATTTCACAATTAAATTATTTACCTTTACTATAATATTTTATGCAATATTTATTTCTGAAAATAAACTTCTCCACATGTATAAATAATCCCATACATACCCTTGAAAAAAAACTCACCCCACCCCTATAAAAAATAATATCCTATTACATAATATTTTTTATCAATGCCCTAATATTATTTCATGAAAATATGTAGTAATAAAACTCTAGGAATCAAGGGAGTATTAGGGTCTTACATGAGAATCTACACTAGGGATTAATATTTATGCACATATGCTTCTTTTAATTTCTTCTTCTTCTATAATTTCTTTACATAACCATCGATTTCACAAAAAAATAAAATAAAATTAATTAGTAAGTAATTTAACATTATATTAATGACGTTAACATACTATATGTTACATATTTACTATATGTGTAAATTTTAATAATATTATTCATACTCTTCCAATAATGTCAATTAATTTTGGTTAAACCACCAACAAAGATATTTCCATGCCAACACATTAAAACATAATAATAGATGGATTTTCAAAAACTCATATATATATATATATATATTTGTATATATTATAAGATTCTTTAATTAATTATACTAATTTATAAATTACATTTAAAAGAGAATCAAGATCGGCGCAAATGAGAAATTTGTTTCTAAAACATGATAATAGAATGACAAACCTACTACCTATGAAATTAATAAATATAATAAATGAATATAAATGGTACATAGTGGAAAAAACTATATAATTAACTTCTTTATAAATGCTTTAATAAATAAATTTTTATTATTCAGGAGGTTGAAAAGAGAAGAAATAAATAAGGAACAAAAGTAATGGGATTCTTGAACTAAAATAATATTTTTTTGGTTATCCCAATTTCTGAAAAAAAACATTTTAATGAATAAAACTATAATTTGAAAAAAAATATCAATTCATTATTCTTAAATTTTATTTACATTATATATATGTTTTCATAAACAACTTTTTGAAAACACATAGATTTTTCCAATGAACAATTAATTCAAAAACACATCTCTGACTCTTATTGAGTTGTTTCTTCTTAAATCAAGAATGAAAATTCTTATCAGAGATATGGTTGTACCTTTTTATTTTGGGAACTCCAATTTTATTTTATGATGCTAATTCATTTCCATCTGTTAATTTATGACTCTGTTTGAAATATGCTCTATGTGGTAAGATGGATTATGTAAATATTATTGTGTGATTGGTGGGCCAAAAATTATATATTCATCCAATACATAGGGTAATATGTCATATCTCATGAGATTATGTGGTTTATTAATAAACATTATGCTAGATGTGTTCTTAATGATTGTGTTTTTATTATACCCATATGATATGAATTAACATGATGATAGATTCATTCACAAATTTGTGTGGTATTTAACCATTATTATGTGATGTTTCATTTATATACATTTCCAAATTCCATGCTTTTATCTCATGTTGCCTTAAAGATATTTATGATGACAAATAATTTATGATATGATGATGATGATATATTTATTCTCTCTCTATCCCACTATCTCTCTCTCTCACTCCACCCACTAAATATCATTTTTTCTCACATAGATGGAATCTTATGATAATGTGTTTGAGGAAAGGGATGGTTATGATTACACAAGTTTGTGGGATAGGTGGATTTTATTGGAAGAAATTGTAGTAGGGAGTTATGAGGTAGTTGGTGGGGTCACAATATGTTGGTGGTGATGTGAGGCTCAGATGAAAAATTAATTGAAGATGATGGTGTGTGGTTTGTAAATGGGAATTAGAGGGGTCCTATCCATGGAGGTGGAATAAAATTGGATGTTTTCATAGTAAGGGGATGACCCTATAACATGTTGGAGTCTATATGTATCAGTATTTAACAAACATGGTGGTGTCTAAAGAATATAGAACTGTGAAAAATATGAAGGTGTGATTCATAAATATTTTTTTCCCTAGAAACAACTACATCTATCTGGTCCCCTTAGCAATTGGTGTGTAAAAGGATTATTGGTCTTTTACCCGCAATGACCGGAAGATTGGGGAGGTCAAACAGGTATGTTCATCCTGGGGATAGAGTTTGTATAACATAGTGTATAATAGCTTGGGTTCTAAACAACACGATTAAGCAGGCATACTAATCATATTATGTTTTCTTAACATGTTCAAGGGAAGGGTGCTAGTTTTGTGAAAAACATGGGAAAAATGAACTTCTGTATTTTTCTACTTTGGGATAAAACCCACCAAGAGAGGCATGTCATCCCCAAGTAGTGTGATGCATTGTTTACCTGAAGGGCACTACGTGGCCCCCTTTCTCTTTTTTGTTGTGTACTATATTTCCTCCTCACTAGATGTCAATTTATAGAAAATAAAAATTCTATACTATTTATTTTTCATATAGATGATAATGGAATAGTTTGATTGGTTATTGAAGATGATTTTTATAATTAAATTAGGGTATTAAAATTTTTTTTAATACATTTGACAAAGGGTTTCAGGTGTGATGATCATAGTATTCAATTGGGGTGGGGAATTCCCCATTTTATTTTGTGTAAAAATTAGTGATGCATGGATTCCTATATAATTCTATGGGAGTCGGATTCTCTCTCTCATATACTATATTCTACAATCACTTATTGTTTTGGTAAATACCCCATCCCCATTTTCCTAGAGTTGATGGTTACATTATTACATTTTCCTAAATTATAGATTCATATCCCAAATCACCAATCAGAATATTAGTTTTGGATACTAAATTATATACTTTATCAATCAATAAAATTGATATTAAAAAAATAACATAGTCATTCCTTTAAAAAGAACAATAATCTTCTCACTTAACTCTTCATATCAGTCATAATATACATCATTTCATCCTGGGGAAAATTATATCAGAAGAAAGGGGTGATCTCAGATTCATAGTAAAGATAAGAATGTAGTAGAATCTATCCTTAAAAATCATAAAAAATATGGTAAGGTGAATAACTAACAACATATTCCATTAAAACAAAATCATTATTATAATATGGAAGAAATAATGATGACCAAATAACTCCATATAAAAAATAACATGTGAATGACACATAACCATGGATATTATACATTTTGACTATTAACATTGTTTTTAAATAACTAATATCATAATGAGGGAATACATAATAGGGGACAATATACAAATAATATCAACGATTTATCAAATAAACAAATCATAATTTGGAAATACATTATCCAAATCCCAAAATAATTTCCCTTTTAAGAACCACCGATGCATCAAGGGGATACATAAGGTGCTTCACAGAACTTACTATGTCTAATGAATATCTCTTATGAAAGGGGTGAAGCATAATAAACATAAAAAATCATATTAAAAATAGCATCAGAAATATTAATACATTATTTATAAAACCTGAATGGTATCAAAATAGTACAACCGAAACCAAACTAAATGATAAACCATTAAATTAATTATGATAATTGATTTCATAAGAGATCAACTTGAATTACTTATAATATTCAATAGTTTATATTGACAACGATGGAAATAATCTAATAAAATCAATGATTTTTTTGTCAAAAATACATTTTTTTACTTTGAGTTTATTTATTTAATGAGATGTTCAATTACAATGGAAAAAATATAATTTTAAGGGGACCTTTTAAACATGTAATGGAATTTTATAAATGTTAAGGCCTCATGATTGTAGAAAAAACCATTCATACCTTATATGTTAAGAAAACATTCATTCCATTGAAAAAGTCACAAAGTAACTTATTTGAAAAATGATAAAAAGTTACCTTCAAAATCAATTAATAAAAAGTAAAACATGTTTAAAAGACATAAAAAATTATTACATTAATAGTAAAAATCTATTTTAAAATCATTACGAAAATCATAAATATGGATGAAAAATTTTCCCAAGTGCATATGCAAACATAAATTATATGGATTAATAATGTGATTTTGAACTACCCTTAGATTGAAATTTCTATTAGTTTAAGGTTCTTTAATCTAAATTATAATTGTTTAATGTATGTTATTAATTTATACAAGAACCATATACATATTTGAGATATACTATAAGCTCATCTAATATCATTTTGTTAATAAATTTTCTTTATTACTATTGATTTAGGCGTTAACAACATAATTTTCTTATGCATGTTTATTTCTGTATGTCATGTTTCTTATGTAGATGAAATATATATTTCATATCCATACTTATATAAAGTTTATAGATAACATTTTTATTCATTGTATACATTTTATTGTCAATCTTGAATGGTTAACATAGAATATGAGTCACATCATATCATGGATACGGTAGGTCAAATCAACCAATGAGTGACTGTACCACACCCTTAATGGTGAAGGGGTAAGGAAGTAAAAGGTATATTAATTAATCCGAAAAAACATGTGAAATGTACTATATATTCCCATTATCTTTATTATTATACCCATTCATGTAAAGAGGCAATGAAGAAATAAAGAAAACACAACATGGAGACTGTAAGCCGTATGTATGCACATATGATGCTTTCATTTTCAATTGGATGTATATGTGTATTTGGTCGGAATGGGTAATTAATGATGGTTTAGAGGAGGTTGAATATAACAGATTAAAAATTAAAAAAAATCAATTGATTACTCAATGTAATTCTCAACGATAATTATTTTGGTTAATAAGCATCAGAAAGGGTAAATAAGACAAAGATGATTTTATAGTAGTTTTGTATGAAGTGGTACAACATATACTATTATACTTCTCTAATCGGTGAGTGATTATAGTGTACTAAAAATTATTTTTATGGGGAAGTCATAATTTAATTATAAAATAATTTTATAATGAAGGGACAACCACACCACAAGCTTTTGTATGGGTAGTGACAACATTTACAACCTGAATATAGACTCTGGGAGTCACAAACCAAACATTTCTAAATTTAGATACACGATGTCATAACCCTTAGATATTGACTTTACATTTAGGGATCCAAAACCTATTACACCCTATCCCCTCTAGATCAAAGTTGGTGCATTACCTTTTACATTTTCATGATAAAAAAGAATTTAATCCTAAAGGAATGATTTGTTTCATAGGCTTGAAGTAACCCAATACATATATGCAACTCGAATTACATTGGTAATGGTTACAAAATAAAATACATAAAAAACTAAAAAAATGAAACCACAGATACTCAATAAAGGTTCTCCTCTTCACAACCTATTAAATTTAAACAAACTGAAGGGGTGATCTCAAATATACCACAGGGATTATAAATAGAAGATGCATTAATCAACAATAATTGAATCACAAAATCATTGCCATAATCAATATGTAATTCTGAATAAATAAAAAACACTCATCATTTGTAGACCAATAATAAATATGAATCCATATATTTTTTATAGTGAAATCCTGATGGATAAAAATAACTGAAAATGAATAAATAGAATTATTTTTAATTAGATGTCATGTATCTGTAAAATGATAGCTCTATATAGTCAATAAAGTTTACTTCTGTGGGTAGAAACCTGTCTGATTTTTGGAAACAAACCTGAAGGGTTTGTTGCCAACACATTTGGTTCATTAGACCTATCAATGCTTCGAGGGGCCTTAGTGGGCCCCACCTTTCACTTGATGTATAAATCATTCTTTATTCAATAATTTAATACAAGTAAAATACGCCTTCTTAATAACCATATAGAGTAGATGATACAGATCCATCAGTATTTCCATAGTTAAAAAAATGTCCCAAATAAACATCATTTGTAAAATGTTATACGGATTAAAAAAATAATCATATCCATGCTACAAGAAAATGGATATTTAACAGAATTATAATTTCAAATGAAAAATTATCTCAAATAGGAAGTAGATACACCACATAAGAATTATTAGTTGCACAATACCATGTTGTTCTCAATGAAATGGAAATTGAGAAAAAGTATTATACCACTTTGTAATCAATTGCATCATATAACAAAGAAATCAATATTCACCAATTTAATAAAAAAATACCATGAATATAATGATAATAATTATATTATACATTATATTGATGTATTCATATACCATAGAAAATAAATATGTGGTGACATAGGGAAATCCTGCGAAATTGAAAGTGAGATGAGAAACCCCTTAAAATCATTTTGGTGTGGTAACAATTGTTCTTGTGAGGGATTAAAGAGTTCTAAAATTGTTTCCAATCATTTATATATAATAATGGCAGTATGAGGGTGGTTAGAAAATTAACTCCATCATAAGTAATTAAAAAGAGAAGGAAACAACATAGGGGAAATTCTTGAATAAATGTTTTATAGAGGATCCCTTACATTATACACGATGGTGTTCTCGATTGATCAAAATGACCTGAAAAATAAAATTTAGATTCATTAATTAATAATTATAGAACCTCATCAAAATTTAATTGATTTATTTTAACCTTATTATGTTCATTCATGGACTTTTTATGGGTTTAAGAGGTTCAATTTTATTGTTTTGAAATCATTTTCTTCCTTTGTTTTCATGGCCGGTTTACTTGTATTCATGAATGGAAGTTCATTTGAAATTTGGAAAAACATCCATAATTATAAATATATATTATTAGTGACATTATAAATGATATTATAATGATTTTGGGTTATATTATTTTATGATGACTGATTAGTTTAAAGTTATTGATAAATGCTTGGTTTAACATGGCAGTTTTGGGCATAAAGAACTTGTCTTCTATTATTATTTTGATTTATGACTTTATAAGGATTCCAAAAAATTGAATAAGGGAAAATACATTTATCATGATCTGGTTCTACCATTGAAATGGTTTCATGATCAGTCTTGAATATATTAATATAAATTTAAAATCCATCTTCCTTGAATTTGAAAAATTAACACATTTCTGATGGTATTTTCATTTTTATTGTAAGAGGTGGGGAAAAGAGATATCATGATGAAATATTCCATTAGCATAATAAAATTTCAGAAAATTTAAGGTAATATAATTATCATAGAAGTTGGATGTGTGGAAGTGATGAGAGATAAACAAAAGAATGGAACTTGTCAAAGAATTTGAAAGAAAAGGGAATGGAGGTTCACCTCTTGAGCACTCCTTGAGAATATCCTTCAGGCCTTTGTTTATGGAATTTTTGGGAGTCTAGCTAGTATTGGACATGGGGGAAGAAATTAGGGAGATAGTTTTGCAAAATTTAGGCAATGATTGAAGAATGAGTGTTGTGGGAGGAATATGGGGTGTGGGGTAGTTTATAGAGTGGAGGGAAGGTGGGTTTCCTTAAGGTTATAATCGTTAATTTATTATTTCTTCAAAAGATAAGAAATAGTGAGTATTACATGAACCTGAATAGTAATAAATTCATGTGAGTTTTAGATTTGGGTTATTTCATCTCTCATGATTCTAGTAAGAGTCAATTTGAATTGTAAAATATTTATATGGTAAATTAATGAATTTTTCTATTTAAAAAAAATTCACGTATTTTAGAAAAACAACAAAAATTTATACGAAACATTTTCCGACATGTAGAATCAAGAAATGACCTATATTTTTCAAAAATAATATTCATAATATGGAAAAAATTAATTTTTAATTTTCATCATTATTCAATCAAAAAATACCAACACTTGATCTATTCATCATCATTGTTGTGGTTCTTAAATTTGTTGATAACTTCTTGAGTAAGGTTACAAATTTTAAGTGTTATATTACTATTCATAAGGGTATGTTACTATTCATAAGGGTATGTAACTATTGTAAGGGTAAGTTATTATTTACTGATAAATAACTTGATTTTATCAGACTCTATATATCACGCTAATCACTAACGTGTATGTCCGTTTTGTATAATTCAAAACACAGAAGTAATAATTTATATTTAATGTCTAGGTTATGACTATCTCTCAAATATCCAAGTGTTTTTTCAAATAAAATCAGTGCTTTGTGAAATATAGTCTATGAATATAATGTATTTAAGATAAAAATACTATAATATGTTTGGGGTGTTCTATTATTTCCACCTTCGAAAATTTCATCCTTGAAATATTTCATGTATAAATCCCATTAAAATGATGTGGGTGGTTTTTCATCATTACATCCTGAAGTTTCCAAATTTCTTCCACAATATTATGGTTTCTCTAAAGACCCATTACTAGATGAGTTGTCTTTTTCTCCAATAAATGTTCCCTTGTGCCACAAATCTCGATAGGATCTTCATAGTATGACATATCAGTTTCCAGTTTTTTTTCTTCATAGGTGAGTACATGCATTGGATTTGGCTGTATTACTTCCACATCAACACACAGAACACATTATAATCTCTGGAGAGACATGGTGGCCTTGCTAAATGGTATGATACAACTCTGATCCTTTCTAGAATTTGAAACGGTCCGATGTACCTGAGGCTTATTTTCACTTTTTTACTAAACCTTAGGACACCCTTCCATGGAGATACATTTAGAAATACATGATCTCATACATGAAATTCCAAATTCATTACCCATTTAATAGAATCAATCTTTTTACTACTTTGCGTTACTTTGATATGGGATTTAATTTTCTTTAACATTGTTTTTGTCTCTTAGATATGTATTTGGACTATAAGTCTCCATTTTCCAACCTTATCCAAACATGTTGAATTTCGACACCTCTTACAATGTAATGCTTCATATGGTGACATTTTAATGCAATAATGGAAATTAATAGTGTAGTAAATTATACCAAATGAATTTATTGATCCCAAATTCTTTTAAAGTCTAGACGGAATGATCTCAATATATCTTCTCGTATTTGATTATTCCTTTCACATTTTCCATCGGTTTGGGGGTGATAAGCAGTACTCATATGAAGTTGAGTATCCAAATCCTTCTAAAAATTTTTCTATATTTTTCATGTAAACTGGGAATCTCGATCGAAAACAGTTAATAGATGTGCACCCTGAAGTCTTACAAGTTCATAAATACAATGTATTTCCAGAGACTCAAGTGGTAAATCCTATATTATAGAAAAGAAATGTGATGATGAACAATTACATATATTTCATAATTTTTTTCTAGGCGTCCTTGGTAGTCCTGTGAAAAAATCCACCTTAATTTCATCCCACATCCATTGAGTAAGAGGTAGATGTTTCATTACCCCTCTGGGAAATTATCTCCCAGCCATCGCATGTTTAAAAACTATACCCCTTGAAATGTAGTCACCAATTTCTTTATTCATATTATCCCACAAAAATATTCCTTTATATCTCTATACCTCATTATGCTAAGATAATGTATAGAGAAATTTGGTCTATGATAATCATAAAATAGTTGACTTTTTAGCTCTGGTACTAATGGAACACATTACCTCATTCCAAATTTTAGAACTCCTTCTTCATATATGAAGTCTTCCATACTCCCATCATTAACAACATTAATTTTCTTGTGTAGATTTTCACCACCAGATTCAGTTTTTTTATCTTCTCTAGTGAATATTTTTAAGTAATCAATTGAAATGGAAAATATGTTTCCCCTTCCTTATCATTTCCCATATCTATATTTAGTAGATCCATGAATATAGGAACTCTCTCAATCCTCATTCGAGTTAGAAGACCATGATCATTCCTGCTTAATGCATCTTCCACCTTATATTCCATTCACTGGTTATAGTGTGTTATACAATCATAACCATTGAGTAACTCAAGACATATCCTATTCTTATATTGAATTATTTCTATCTGAAATTTTATTTCAAACTCTTTGATCTATATATATCACATCTTTTATATTAGAGATAACGTCTCCATTTTTTTAGAGCGAAGATTACTTCTACTGACTCAAGATCATTAGTTGGGTAATTTTTCTCATGATCCATCAACCGCCTTGATGCATAAACAATAACTTTATAATTTTTCAAATGGACGCAACATAATCCATTATTTGATGCATCACTGTATATAAAAAATCCATCATTTCTAGATATATGATTCAAAATTGAATCATTAACCAATCCTCATTTAAATTCATCAATGAATTCATTACATTATTGATTCCATAAAAAATGAACCCCTTCCCATGTGAGCTAGGTTAGCAGGTTATCCAGTGCTGAGAAATTATGAAACAAATGCAGATAGTAATCTTTTAATCCAATTAGACTACATACCTAGGTTATTCTTGTTTGTGTGGGTCATTCAGGGATTTCATTTTTATTCGAATGATAAACTAGTATTCCATCAATATATATAATATGGCCTACACAAGACACTTATTGAATCCAAAATTCACAATTGCTAAACATACCATATAATTCATTTCATCTAAATGTTTTCATAATATTCTTCAAGTGATTCTCATGGTATTCATATCTATTGGATTATACCAGGATATCATTAATAAATACCACAAAAAATTTATCAATGTATTCTATGGAAACTCACTCCATTAAATACATTAAAACATATGATGCATTAGTTAGTCCAAAATTCATATTTGTAAACTCTTAATGCCCATACCTGGTATGAAATGTTGTCTTTGGAATGTCATATTTCGTCACACATAGCTGATGATATCCAGATCAAAGATCAATTATTGAAAATATTATACTCTAGGAAGTTGATTAAATAAATCATCAATTTGTGGAAAAGGATACATATTCATTATAGTAATATCATTGATTTCCCTCGAATCAATGAATAGTCTCATGGATCCATATTTCTTCATGGAAAAGAGGACATGGGCTCCCCATAGAGAAACACTATGTCGAATATATACTTTTTCACTCAATTCCTATAGTGGTTTCATTAGGTAGAAATATTCTATAGTGTCCATCATATAGTCAATCATTGATATAGGTCTTTCACAATGAATTAAATCAATAGATAACATAACACCCTGCTCTGGGGGATGTCTAGGTAAATCCTCTAGAAATGCGTCAATGTATTAGTGTACTATATATACATCATCAATTGGAATTTTTTTTCCTCAACCATATATGTCTGGTTCTATTTCTATTCATGAATTGAATTCAGTAGTGATATTTGGTGTGGATTTAGATAAAAATCAGATGGAGAGGTTTATGCTAAAAAAATAAGGGGTCCAACACCATTTTCAATGATTTTAACATACACATTTTTTCAATGTATAATTAAATCATAATTTGATAGCCAATTCATTCTGAGAATTATATCAAAGTAATCCATTGGTATATTGATAAGGTTAGAAACTAAATCACTTTTATGTGTCTTGAGGGTGATTGATCGACATTCCTTTACTGCAATGATTCATCTCTTAAGTGTTTCGACTCACAACTCCTTTATTAAATCAAATTGTAAATTTCTATTTTTCATGTAAAACAGGGATGATATAAATGATTGAAGTGATCTAGAATTATATAAATAATTGGATAAGTTTGAGGAAACAATTAAAGTACTTGACAACATATCATTAGAAACATCATCCTATGTAGTTGTAATCGCATATGCATTCCCTTGATGTCAGTGGATTTTCGGCGGTATGTTTTCATGGTGCTTTAGACTCTCATTGTCATAGTGTCCCATCTCTCTATAATTGCTGCATTGAAAATCATTGTCTTGTTTCTTACCCTAACTTTCATTAGATCGATGAACCTTTTCTGAACACATATAACAGACTCCCTTGCCTTTCAATCATTTCCCAGGATGATTCTTTCCACATTTCTCACATAATGATAATTTCTTCATTCCATTTTTCTTCTTGGGTGATTCACCCTTTCCATGGTTGTTAGAGTACTACTTCTGATCATGGGTTTCCATAAACAAATTTGATCTAGAAAACTCACTCTCTATTTTGAGGGCACTTAATACATTTTCATCATATGATGAAAATGTTTGAGAAGCAAGTTCCCTTCAAATACTTGGCTTAAGAATTCAAATAAATGATCAATATTGTCTTCCGAGATGTGTAAATAATCTATGGAATACTTGGCTAGTCTTCTAAATGTTTCCTTATACTCTTGAACACTTTTTTTCCATTTTCTTTAAGACAACAAATATCCTCTCCATTTTAGTTCTTTTCTAACGAGGGAAATAATTTTTGAATAATATATCCTTAAAAGTCCTCCATTCTATATAGTCTATTTATTCTTTCTATATAATATTATAGATCAAGGACCCCCATTGATCATTGTCTCACTCGAGAAAATATACTTCCATCACAACCACTTAATTTTCATTTCATCTTAATTCCATGAAAGTCTTTTCAAGGGACATTATCCAATGCTCAGCTACCACTGGATTAGTAGTCCCAAAAAAATATGGGGGATTCTACAGAAATAAACGATCCAACACATGTATAGAATGGTTATTTCTAAAAACCAAAATAAATTTTCCCAATATATTCATGATCTGATCTACTCCACCATTGGCTGTGTTGACTAACATAGTGGGGAAGTCCCTACATTGTCCACTAGTACTGATTCCCCTTCTTCCATTAGGTTCCATTTCTAAATAATTTAATACACTACATTAGTTTATGAATCATGATTTCTAATCTCATCTAGAAATATAATTAACATAAATTGAAATTCTATGAATAGATAATTTAATAAGCATGGTTTCTCTAAGAAAAAGATTAAACCAAAAATCCTTTATAATGGATTGTAAAGAAAATAAGAATTATCTTAAGCATATCCACTAGAAGCGGAAAACCAAGAGTGTAGAAAGGGATGTTTTTGTGCACCAGGATACCCCAGGTCAAGCACGAATCTCCTTGTTGGAGATTTCACTCCTAGGTGCATCTGTGCTAGAGCCACATATACTTGTTTGTATCCAGACATTTATTTATTTTCTAGAAATATCCACATAATTTATTCCATACTAAAATACATGGATTATCTTATATGTTTATCCTCGAAGACTATATTAGTGGTTTGATCCCTAGTATATGTTTTCTAAATATTGTTTCCATGTTTCCTACTAAACATCCTCTGATACCAACTATTACAGTCTGACCCCTATTTAATTGAGACAGTGCATTACAAATTACATTATAATGATTAAAAATAATGGAATCCCAATGTAATTATCATATTTTTAGTCATTAATAAACCATATACATAAATATAACTCAAATTATTCTGGGAAAGGGAACAAAATACAATACATAAAAAAACTAATAAATTTCAACCATGATAACTCAATAAATGGTCTACTCTTCATAACCTTTGGAAGGTAAACAAATGAAGTTGTTGAGATCAAATTACAAGTAAGGGTTACCATGAGTGGAATCATGAATCCTCAATAAATGAATAACAAAAAAATTTGCATAGTCTATATGGCACAGTTAATAAATGAAAAACAATTGCCACTAGCAAACTGATAATAAAACAGCATCCATATATTTTTTCATAGTGAAAATCTCAAGGATAGTAATAAATGAGAAGGAATAAAGTTAATGATTATTAAATTTGAGGCGTGTATTTGGATCATGATACCTCTATACATTCAATAATGTTAATGTTTGTGGGTAAAACCTCATATAATTTTGGGAAACAAATCAGAAGGCTTTTTCGCCAACTAATTTGTCTCATGAGACATGTTGATACATCGAGGGGATATAGCGGGCCCCAATAATGACTTCAATTCCAATGAATTATTTATAAATAGATTTAATATTAGTAAAATATTCCTTCTTAAAATGTGTATAGTGCAGAGGATACAGATTCATCAATATTTCAATAGATTATACAACATCCCAAATAGGCATCTTGTGTAAAAGGGCATGAAACGTAAGAAAATATTCATATCCATGATAAAATAAAATGGATATTCACTAGAATTATAATTTCAAATGAATAATTATCTTAAATGGATATTATATACACCATTTAAGAAATATTAGGTGCATAATACCTACTAGGTCTCAATGAAATGGAAATTGAGACAAAGTCCCTTACCACATTGTAATAAATTCAATCGTATAAAAAAAATTAATAATCACCAAATTAATCATATAATACAGTTAATATAAATATAATAATGATATTATACATAACATTTAAGTAAAAATACACCACATACTTGAAATAAGTTGTGAACAATGGAAATCCCACAGAATAGAAAGGGATATTAGGGGCCCCTTACAAACATTTCGGTATGCTAACAGGTGTTCTTGTGAGGGATTAAAGAGAGGTAAAAGGTTATACCATAATTTATATATTATATGGGTATTATTTGGATGGTGAGAAAACATACCCTATCATTAGGAATTAAAAATAGAAGGACACAACATAGGGGTAATTCATGAATGATAGTTTGAGAGAGGATCCCTTACTATATGCCCGATGATGTTATTGATTGATCTTTGTGACCGGAATTATAAAATTTAGCATCATTAATTAAAAATAAAATATTCTAATAAAAATGTAATTGATTTATTATAGCCCTGCTATGTTTATTCATGGCCTTTTTTTGGGTTTAAGAGGTCCAATTTTATTTTTTTGGAAGCATTTTCTTCCTTAGTTTTCATGACTGATTTAGTTGTAATAATCAATGTATGTTTGTTTCAAATGTGTTTAATCATACAGAATTTTAAATATATATTATTAGTAAAATTATAAATTATCTTATAATTATTTTGTGTCATATACATTGAGTATGACTCATTTGTTAAAAGTTATTGATAAATGCTTGTTTTAACTTGGCGGTTTTGTGCATAAAGAACTTGTTTGGTATTATTTTTTTTATTATGATTGTGTAAGGATTACATGAAATTTTATAATATAAACTAAATGTTCATGATCTGTTTAAACCATTGAAAAGGATTTATGTCGATTCTTGAATATTATAATAGAAATTGAAAATACGTCATCCTTGAATATGATAAATTAACACATCTCAGATGGTATTTTCAATTTTAGTGTATGATGTGGGGAAAAAGAGACATGATGATGAAATATTTCATTTTCAAAATAAAATTAAATTACATGTAGTGTACAGTAAATATCATTGCATTTGGATGTGGAGAGGGGAGGAATGAGCAACAAAAGAATGGAACTTGCAAATCCATTTGATAGAAATGGAAAGAGAGGTTCACCTCTTGACGACTCATACTTAAGAATATCATTAAGGACTTTTTTGGACTTTTGGTGAGATGAAATGGTCTTGGACGTGGGGGAAGAGATTAGGGAGATATTTGAGCTGAATTTAGGCTGTTTTAGAAGCATGAGTTGTGTGGGAGGAAAATGGGATGAGGGATTGTTTATATACTCGAGGGGAGGAATGTTTCTATAATATTATAATCCTTAATTTATTATTTCTCATGAAGAAAAGAAATATTGAAGCTTATATGACCTTAAATAGTAATAAATTCATGTGATTTAGTTATTTGGTTTCTTACATCACTCTTGTTTCTAGTAAAAGGTAATTTCAGTTATAATGTATTTATAGGGAAAATGAAAGCATTTTACTATTCACAAAAAATTCATGTATTTCAGAAAAAAATACCAAAAAAAAGCCAATTTTTTTTCAATGTGTTGAATCCAAAAAATGAACTCCATTTTTCAAAAATAATCATCTATTTATGAGAAATTTAATTTTTAATTAAAATCAATATTTAATAAAAAAAATACCAACACTTAAAATACTCAAATTCATTTTTAAGGTGCTTAATTATTTTATACATTCTTGTTTAAGGATACCCCTCTTAAGGATTATATTACTATTTTTAAGGGATGTTTATTATTCATAAGGGTATGTTATATTTCATAAGGGTATTTTACTATTCACCAAAAATTAACTTGATTCTATTAGACATCAAATATCACCCTGATCAAAACCATGTATGTATCTTTATCAAAATTCAAAACACTGAACTAAAAAGTTATGTTTAATTGATAGGTTATGACTATCTCTTAAATAACCAAGTTATTTTTCAATTAAACTCATTAGTTAATGAAATATAGGCTAAAAATAGAATTTATTTAAGAGAAACATACCATAAAATGTTTAGGGTGTTATATTATTCCCACCGTCGGAAATTTCGACTTGGAAATTTTTTAGGTATATGCCTTATTAAACGATGTGGGTTGTTCATATTCATAAACTTCTCATGTTCGCACAGTACGTACTTCATATAATGGTTTCCCAAAAGTACCATTACTAGATGTGTTATCTGATTTCTCAATACTCTTTCCCTTGTGTCAAGAATATCGATAGGCACTTCACAGTATGAAAAAACAGGTTTCAATTCTATTTCATCATAGATGAGTACATGTATTGGGTATGTCAGATATTTCATAAACAAAAAATCATGGAACACATTTTGAAATTTGGAGCGACATAATGGCATTGCTAAATGGTAAGATAAAACTCGGATCCCCTCCATAATTTCAAACGGTCTGATGTACCTGGGGCTCGTTTCCATTTTCTTACCAAACCTTAAGACACCATTACATGGAGATACTTTTATAAATACATGATCTTTTACTTGAAATTAAAAATCCTTTCTCCGGTTGTCAGCATAAATCTCTTACCTATTATGGGCTACTTCAATATGGGATTCAATGTTCTTTACCTTTACTATTGTCACTTTGACATGTTCTGGGCCTCAATATATTCCTTTTCCAACCTCATCCCATCAAGTTGGAGTTCAACACCTCTTACCATATAATTCTTTATATGGATCCATTAGAAAGTTAAAATTGAAATATTATTTTAATAAAATTCTACCAAAGGCATGTATAGTTCCGACATACCTTGAAATTTAAAATAGAATAATCTCAATATATTTTCCAACATTTGAATAGTCCTTTCATACTATCAATTGTTTTGGGGGTGATAAGATGTACTCATATAAAGCTTATTATCCAAATTCTTCTGGATACTTTTCCTTAATATTGATGTAAACTGGAGTTCTCAATTGGATGCAATCAATAGAGTCACACCATGATTTCTTACAACATAAATAATATAAATTGTTTCCATACACTCATGTGGTAAATACTCTCTCATAGAAAAGAAATGTGGTGATTTTGTGAGACAATAAAAAATTACCCATATTGTATCATTCCTTCAGGGAATCCCCGATTGTCCTACAAAAAAATCCATCACAATATAGTCCCACTTTCACATAGAAATATAAAGATGTTTCATTACCCCTCTAGGATTTTGTCTCTCTACCTTCTCTTGTTCACAAAATAGACACCATGACTCATAGTCAGTAATTTATCACTTCATATTATCTGACAAAAAATGTTACTTTAGTTCTCTTTAAATATTTGTGCTACTTGTGTGTATAGTGAAATTTGAGATATGAACATCATATAATCATTCCATTTTTATCTTAGGTACTGATGGAACGCATAATCGATTCCCAAATATTATAACCCCTTCCCCGTACAGGATGTCTACAAATCTTCCATCCTTAAGATCATTAATTTTCTTGTGTAGATTCTCATTATCAGATTGAGAGATTTTTGTCTTCAATCGTAATAATGTTTTACCAATCATTTGAAATATAAAAGGTGTTTTCCTTTACATAACTATTACCATATCCATCAATAGTATATCTATGAATATAGGATCTCTCTCAATCCTCATTTGGGTCATAAGTCTATGGTATTTCCTTCTTAATGAATCTTCCGCCTCATTTTCTTTTCCTTGGTTGTAGTTTTTTGAACAATCATAAGCTTTGAGTAAGTCAAGCCATCCCATTTTCTTCATGTTGAGTTATTTCTATGTGAAAATGTATGTCAAACTCTTGTGATCCATATACATCTTCTTTCATTAATCATAGAGATAATGTATCAATATTTTTAGAGAAATGATTATGGTTGTTGTCTCAAGATCATGAGTTGGGTAATTTTTCTCATGAGTCTTCAACTTCCTTAATACATAAGAAATAACTTTATCCTTTTTCATAAGGATTCATCCCATTTCATTATTTGATTCGTCAAATCTATATAAAATTCCATAATTTCCCGATTGGAGAGTCAAAATTGGAGCATTGACCAATATTCTATTAAATTATTCTACAAATTCCATACATTTATTCAACCTCACAAACATGACCCCTTTACGTGTGAACTTGGTTAGCGAGTTAGCTAGTCGGTTAGAATTATGAACAAAATGACGATAGTAACCTTATCATCTAATAAAACTACATACCTCGGTTATATTCGTTGGCATGGGCCATTCTTTTATTTCCGTTGTCTTTGGAGGAATAAATAGGATTCCATCCTTAGAGAAAATATTTCCTAGAAAAGAAACTGATAAAATCCAAAATTCACAATTTCTAAACGTCCCATATAATTCATTTTTATATGAGTTTTCAGAATTATCCTCAAGTAATTCTCATAGTCTTCACATATTCTAGATTATACCAGGATATCATTGGTAAACACCAAAAATATTATATCATGATATAATATGATAACTGTACTCATTAGACCCATGAAAATAGAGGGTGCATTTGTCTGTCCAAAAGATATCACTATAAACTCGCAATGCCCATACTTGGTTCGAAATGATTTCATTGAAATATATTCTTTCCTCACACATAGATGATGATATCCAAATCGAAGATGAATCATCAAAAATTATTTTTCTTCATGGTGTTGATAGTATATATCATCAATTTTTTATAGATGGTACTTATTCATTTTAGTAATATCGTTGATTTCCCTGTAATCAATGCATAGCCTCATGAATCTATCTTTATTCTTGAAAAATAAAAAAAGGTATCCCCATAGGGAAACACTAGGTAAAATAAATCATTTGTTACAAAATTCCCCGAGTTGTTTATTTAGTTCCATTGATTCCAAAATGTCAATTCTATAGGAATTATTTGATATAGGTCTTGCACCAGAAATTTAATTAATAGAGAACTCAACATCCTGCTCTGTAGGATTTCTATGTAAATCCTCTGTAAATAAATCAATGTATTCGTATACTATATGTACCTATTAAATTTGAATATTTTTTTCCTCCCCCATAGTTATTGGGTTCTCTTAATCTTCATGAATTTCATTCAATATTGAAACATGAGGTGGATCTAGATAAGAATCAAGTGGCGAGGTTTCTACTCTAAAAATAAAGAATTCTATACCATTTTCAAAGATTGTAACTTACTGTAACTTCCAATTGATCATCGCATCATAATTTGATATCCAATTCATACTGAGAATTTTATAAATGTTAGTATTATGTATGATGATATGTTTATAAACTAAGGCACATTTAAGTGTCATGTGGGGGACTAATCGATACGCCTTTGTTGCAATGATACATCCCCTAAGAGGATTTTCCAAAAAATCCTTTAATAAACCCAATTGTAAATGTCTAATTTTCTTAGAAAACATGGAATATATAAATGAATGAGATGATACAGAATCAAATAAAGTGTTTTCTATGTCTAAAGATATAATTAAAGTACCTACCACTACATCATTAGGATCTTCAACCTCTATGGTTGTAATCACATACTATTTCCCTTACTGTCATGGCCATTTCTAAGGAAATTTTCTTTGGATCTTATGACACTCATTTTAATTGGGTCCCACATCTCTAAAATTGTATCATTTATCTAAATTGAATTATTTCTTCATGTTTCATTAATTAGATTATTGAAAAGTTTCTCCACACATATATAAGACACACATTCCTTTCATCCATTTTCCATGATGATTCTTTCCACAGTTCTCACATAACGGGAATTGATTCATTCCATTGTTCTTATTTAGTACTTCAGCTTCTCCATGGTTATAATAGTTCCAATTCATATCTATATTTCCCTTGAAGAAATTTGATCTAGAAAAATCTCACTCTATTTTGTTGTAACTTAATACAATTAAATAATATGATTAAAATGTTTGAGAAGCAAGTTCCCTCGGAAGACTTGGCTTATGACCATGAAGAAAATGATCAATCTTTTCTTTCTAGTCACTTATATTATCCATATCATACCTGGATAGTTTTGTGAAGGTTTCCTCATACACTACCACACTGTCCTATTCCCTTTACTTTATGCTAAGGAATTTCCTCATTGTTTCATTTATTTGCTCATGAGGGAAATATTTGTCGAAGAATGGTTCCTTAAAATTCTGACATTCCATATCATATATTTTTACTTCCATCGTGGAATTATGGATCAAGGAACACCATAGATTAGTGTCATCTTGAGACAATATAATACCACTGCTACCTTTTTATTTTCATTGCATCATAATTCCTTGAATATCTTTTCTAGGGACTTGATCCACTATTCATCTGACTCTGGATTATTAGTCCAACTAAAATATGGGGACTTATGATGCATGGAATGATCCATCATTGGTGTAGCAATGATATTCATCCAAACTTGAGTATGTTTTCCAAATATAGTCATGATTGGATCTCCTCCAACATTGACATTGTTGACATTCTCAGTGGTGAAATATATACACTTTCTATGTGTATTAATTTCCCTTATTTAATTAGGATCCATTTCTAAATAAAGGAATACACTAGAGTCAGTTGTGAATCATAATTTATAATCTCAACTAGAAAACTACTCAATATAAATCAATATTATAAGCATATATAATCTCATAAACATGGTTTCTCTGTGAAAAAATATACTTTAAAATCCTTCATAATGGATTGTAAATAAAATGTGAATTATCCTAAGAATATCTCTCAGAAGCGCCAATCCAAGAGTATAGTAAGAAAAATTTTCATGCACTTTGATACCATGGTTAAAGCCCAAAAGTCATTCATGGAGCATTGACTCCATGGTACATCTATTCCATCGCCATCTCTACTTGTTTGTATCATAACAAGGATGCATTTTATAGAATGATCCTGATAATATATTCCACACCAAAATACCAGGATTCTGTTTTATGTTTATCCTCAACGACAATCTTAGGGTTTCGTTCCCTAATAATTTTTTTCTAAATCTAGTTTCCAAGTTTGCAACTAAACTTCCTCTTATACCAACTATTACACCCAGAACACTCTAGACCGCAACACGTTCATTAAAAATTACATTGGTATGATAAAAAAGGAATGTAATCCTTAAGAAATGATTAGTTTAGTTGTCCAGATGATACTAGATAAATACATTTAACTAAGATTACAATGGAAAATGATGGAAAATAAAATACATAACAAATACTAATAATTTAAAACCACATGAACTTAATAAATGGTCTTTTCTTCAAAATTTATTGATGGTAAAAAGTAAAAAGAGTGATCTGAAAATACCTATAAGGGTTAAAAATAATGGAATCATGAATGAAAAATAATTTAATCACAAACAATTTGGAATAGACTATATGGAAAGGTGAATAAATGAAAAATACACGCCATTAGTAAACATATATTAAAACTGCATCTATATATTTTTCCATAGTGAAAAACTCATGGATATTAATAAATGAAAATAAATAAATGGAATGATTATTAATTGGATTTCATGTATCCGGCACATGATACCACTGTAACATTGAGATGGTTTATTTCTGTCTATAGAAGCCTGTTTGATTTTTGGAAACAAACCAGAAGGGTTTGTCGCCAAGTGATTTGTCTCATTAGACCAGTTGATGCATCGAGGGAATATATAGGGCCCCACCCATCACATCAAGTCCCAATAATTCTATATACATGGATTTTATACAAGTACAATATGCCTTCTCAATACACGCATAGATTAGAAGATACAGATTCATCAATATTTCTATAGTTAAACATCATCCCAAATAAACATTATATGTAAAAGGGTATACAACTTAATACAATAATAATATACATGAAACAAGAATATGGTTATTTAAAATAATTATAATTTCCCATTAAAAATAATATCAAATGGGATGTGGATACACCACATAGGAAATATTAGGATCACAATACCAAGCCGTCCACAATGAGAAGGAAATTGAGACAATGTCCCTTACCACATTATAATAAATTGAAACCTATTAAAAAAATAAATAATCATAAAATTAATTAAAAATACAATGAAAATAAATAGAATCATGATATTATACATCAAATTTATGTACACATATACAACAAACTAGAAATAATTGGCAAACATTGGAAATGCCACGAAATTGAATGTGAGATGAGATGCCGCATACAAACATTTAAAAATTATTATAGGTGTTCTTTTGAGGGAATAAAGAGTGGTAAAATGGTATCACATCATTTTTATATCATAAAAGTTGTTTGAGGGTGGAGAAAAAACATACCCCATTATTAGTAATTAAAAATAGAAGGACACAACACATGGGGAATTTTTTAATAAAAGTGTGAGAGAGGATCCCTTACCTTCTACTCGAAGGTGTTCTTGATTGATCGTAAGGACCTGAAAAATAAACATCATATTAATTTATTAATAATTCAATAACATAATAAAAATATCATTGATTTAGTTTAACTTTATTATGTTCATTCATTTCCTTTTTATGGGTTTGAAATGATTAATTTTATTGTTTTGGATGCCTTTTGTTCATTGGTTTTCAGGACCAGTTTACATGTATTCATGAATAGAAGTACATTTTAAATAGGATTAAACCAAAATAATTGAAAATATTTATTATTAGTGAGATTATACATGATCTTATAATGATCATGGGTTATATACCATGAGTAATGATTAATTAGTTTAAAATTATTGATAAATTCTTGTTTAACATGGAGGTTTTGTGCATAAAGAAATTCTTTTGTGTTATTATTTTTTTATTTTCATTTGTGTAAGGATTATAGAAATTTTCTATGGTAAAATATATATATAATGATCTATTTCAACCATTAATAATATTTCATGACCATTCCTTAAGATAGTAATAGAAATTGGAAACTCATCATCCTTGAATGTGATAAATTAACACATCTCAGATGATATTTTCATTTTTAGTGTAAGAGGTGAGAAAAAAGGGATATAAGGATGAAATATTACATTAGAGTAATTAAATTATTGTCCATATATGGTATGGGAATTTTCAAAGCATTTAAATTTGTGTAGGGTAGGAGAGAGAAACAATAGAATTGAACTTATAAAATAATTTGATAGAAAACCGAAGAGAGGATTACATCTTGAGTATTCCTCCTTGACAATCAACTTAATGCCTTCCTTTTTGGCATTTTGATTAGAAAAACAGGTCGTAGATGTGGGGTAGAATCTGTGGGAGATATTTTAGCATTTTTTAGGAATGGTTTGACAATTGAATGATGTGAGAGCAAGTGGGGGTGAGGGGTACTTTATATAGTGCATGAAAGGAGGGTTTCTATAATATTATAATCAGTAATTTACAATTTATCCACAAGACAAGAATTAGTGAATATTACATGACCTAGAATAGTAATAAATTCATGGGATTTTTAGATTAGGGTTATTACATCACTCTTGATTCAAGGAATAGTTAATTTTAATTATAATGAAATTATACGGTAAATTTTTACACTCTACTATTCTACAAAAATTCTAGTATTTTAGAAATATCCAAAATATTCACCCTCACCATTCTATGACATGTAGAATCCATAAATAAAAACAATTTTTCAAAAAATACTTTCCTAATGATGATAAATTTAATTTTTAATTAAATTAAATATTTAATCAAAAAAATACCAACACTTAAAATACTCATTTTCATTTTTATGGTGCCTAAATTTATTTATACCTTCAAGAGTAAGGTTACAATTCTTAAGGGGTTTATTACTATTCATAAGGGTAGGTAACTATTAATAAGGGTATGTTACTATTCATAAGGGTATGTTATTATTCACCAAAAAATTACTTCATTCTATCAAACTCCAAATATCACTTTGATCACAATCTTGTATGTATATTTTTCAAAATTCGAAACCTAGAAGTCAAAAGCCTATTTTTAATGGCTAATTTATGACTATATCCTAAATAACCATGTGTTTATTCAATGAGACTCAGGGAATTATGAAATATACCCTCGGAAAATAATGCATTTAATAGAAACATACCTTAAAATGGTTGGGGTGTTATAAAACACAAGAAAACAGAATAAAAAATAATTCTTTTTAGGGTAAAAAACATAAACATAAAAATAGAGTGTGTGAGAGAGATGTGAAGATGTTTTAGGGAGTTATAACCAGACAAGAGAAGATAAGTAATGAAAGCACATGTACAGTTTGTTGAGGATTTGATCATCACGTATGGTCAAGTAAATTATAGTTTAAGAAGAAAATAGAAAGAGCTTGAGAGATCATGCAAGTGATGAAATAGATTTTCACAAGATTATGCAAATGCACATCATGTTTAATGTTCAATACACTATTTAAAAAATATAGTTTCAGTTTTGTTAGCCAGTGTTATGTGAGTATTGTTATTGTGTGTGTGTCACTTACAAGTAAGAATTATATTTATATAAACAAAAAATATTCCAATGTTTCAGCAGCTCCACGTACTTCAAATATTGAAAATAAACTGATTCAAGTGTTATCATAAATATCTCTATAAAATTCATCTTTTCAACTTAAATTTTGAACAAAAAATCCTTAATATACATATTCAAATTAATTTGAATAATTCTTCCAATAAAATAATCACAATAATAATAGAATTAAATGATTTAAAAACACCAATTTATATATATTTCAGTATCACTAAATCTAGTTAAGTCTTTTATTTAAAAAAATTAGTATAAATTGTAATTAATTTCAAATATTTAAAATAAATAACTTGAATGCACTTATTTTATTGGAAAATAATGTAAAAATAATTTAATAATTTTTCACTATAAATATTCCAAAAAAATTAATAACTCTTCAATCATAATTTTTTTATTTAATGTCAACTAGTAAAGTAAAAATTATTTGAAAATAATCTGTATATATGAAGAAAATCATTTATTTGAAAAAACACACAGAATGAATACTAACATCGGGAATGAACACTAACATAACATAGGGTATGAATAGTCATGAAGCATATAGATGATGAACAATAACAAAGGGTTCATGATCCATACATTTCATAATGAACAATAACAAAGCATAGGGATGATTAACAATAAAGTATCGTACGGATCAGGGATAGTAATGTGGGGTTGATGTACAATACATTTCACTATTCATGAATAGTAATATGTCATAGGGATTTTGAAAAGTAACATAGGGTTGATGAACCATAATTTTCACTATTAATAAAAAGTAATTAACTATTGATGAACCATACATTGCACAATTTATAAATTGTAATGTAGCATATAGAATAAACAGTAATGTAGGGTTTTTGAACCATAGTTTGCACTATTTTGAATGTAGGGTTGCTCATACTTTGTGAAAAAACTCGAAAACAAAATTTAACAAACTTAATATAATTTTTATGGGATATAAAAAGAAAATTAATTCATTTATCAACAAGTATTATTTGTTGAAAACTTATTTTATTTCCGACTGATCAAGAGTAAAATAAATCTGACATCTACTCTTCAAAATATCATCAGAAAAAAAAACCAACAACATTCTAGAAAACAATAGTTCTGAAAAATAAAATAACAATATCAAACAATTTAATCTCCATTAAAATTTCAATTTTAGATATCTATGTAAAATAATGAAATCAAGATAAAAGTGTTGATTTTTAATAAAATCTTGTTTTATAAAAATCTGATCTCTGTAGAAGATGCAGTACAATAAAAATATAATTTTTTTAAAACAGAAAATAGTAGAGATTCTAAATCTACATAAAAAGCTGATAGAATTTTTAATTTTATAAAAATGAATTATAAGCCATCATAATAAATTAAATAAATATATATAAATTTCTTATATATCCAATTTTATAATAATCATCAAAATCCATAAACTGTTATTTATTAAATCATCAAAATAGTCATTGGTTTTTAAATTAAAAATGACATCTAATGAAACATGTAATAAAAAAAATAGAATTCACAGGCACAAAAAAATGTGTTGGAATATCTACGTACCATAATTTTAGTAAAATCATAGAATACATATAATACATTAATTATTAATTTCTAATTAAAAAAATATGAACATTAATTAGAAAATGAAATGAATTTGAATGAGTTGGTAAAACTTATTTCCTTCCTCTATGTGGGACTTCTATTAGATCTCTTCTCAAGGAATATAGAGATGGTATTTTTGGAAGATCAGGATCCCAAAAAATTGGATAATAATTTTTGGAGGAAAAGTGATCAATGTTTCTTCAAAATAAGAGTTTCAATGTTTTGTGAGGAAGTTCGTGATGGGGTGCTCTTTTATAATTGAGTTGAGGGGCACTTTTGAATACACTCAATATATTAAATTAATATAAATTAATTTTTAATTTAAAATTTATAAATAATAATTTATTTATAAGATAATATGTCAATGGTTAAAAAAATCTCATCTAATAATTTTTAGTCATATTTAGGGCATGTTATTACCCTTATTTATGGCTTTCACCCTTAGTTCAACCCTTTAACTATTACCGTGTCAACTTGACTTCTTACTCTTTAAAAGATGGTATCATGAATATAAAATTAAAAATTAATTGTAAATGAGTAATGAATGATATTTTATTCTATTTCCCATTATTTTTTTTCATAAATGTCAGTTTTTTATTAAACTTATCTCATTGAATATAATATTATTTATTTTAAAAAATTATTAATGTCAATTTTGACACTATATATTTCATGACTTTTTTTAAAATATAAATACATAATATAACTTCAAATAAATCCTATAATACATCCATGATTATTTTAGGTAATCTAAAAAAATTATGAAAATAATTATTTTGTTCTATATTTATTTTTAAATTTTTTATCTTTTATTTGATATTTGTATTAATTAATCAATTATTAAAAAATCATTGTGTAAGCCATTAAGGTTATAATTTATTTCCTAAAAATTAAAAATAACAATCCATGATTAATATAATCATATTATATTTCATATTACTATTTATAGTCTATGCTTTATTGTGAATTACAACATGTAAAAAATTTAATAATCATTAAAAAATGTTGGTATGGGATATTAGAATTTTCATAAAATAAAATACTAAAAGGCCTAAAGTCATCATGGGGGATCCAATAGGATATTTAATCATCCCAATGATTATTTTTTTCAAAACTAAATCATCTGAATAAAATTGGGACAATTTTTATAGTAATTTTATAATTCATATTATATTATCATTAACATTAATTACCAAATTTACCCATAACCGTGGTACGTAAAAAAATAAAAAAAAATACTACTCATATGGTACAAAAAAATGATAGAATTTAAAATTTCAGAACCACTGATTCTAAATATATAATCCATTTTTAAAAATTATAATGATATAAGTTTCATTAAATAATTTAAATGTGATCCTATTAATAGAATGTGAAAAAATGGGTCTTAAAGTGAAAATGTGCACAACTTGAATTTTCTTTTACATCAAACTTCAATGTGATATTTATTTCATTGACCAAAATTTCATTAAATGATATATAATTTATCTACTTATACATTAAAATTTATTTAAAATATAATAAATAAATGAATACTATAGATTAAAAATATGCTTTCAATTATAATTTAATCATTCTAAAAATTCATCAAAAAATTAAACTTATCAGAAAAATAATAAAAATTCATGAAATGTAAATTTTGATATTATAATTTCAATTATTAATTTTATTCTATAAAATCTAATTTATAAATGTTGCAAAAACTAAATTTAAAAAAATATCACAATCAAAACGTGTTAACATTGTGTTTTTAGAAATATGAATCTTTTGTACATAAAATAGAATTTTCTCTTATACTAGGTTTAGAAAAACCATAAAAATACTGTTCAATATTATATTGAGTGTATTTGTTCTAAATTTCATTAACAAAATCCAAAATATGGATTTCATTATATTATAGGTATAAAACACAGTTGTGCATATTTAATTAGTTTTTATAAAAAATATTTCATTTTTGCTAAACTGTATTTTATATTTATTTCTAATTAATTTTTAATAAATTAATTTAAAAATATATTTTCAAAATTTAGATAATCTTATTTAGAATATCCATTTTAACTTAATGGAGATAATTTCATTTATTAATAGTCTTTAGTTGTTATTTAAGCTCAGTGTTGTGTGGAATTTAACCTATCGTTGAGATTAAATTTAAAATAAAACATACCATAAATTTTTGAAGTGCTTCATTATTCCCTTCATAGATAAATTGTGTCCTCAAAATTTCAAATTGAATATCCAAAATCAAATATTGATACATGAAAAATTAGTTTTGAGAAACCTACACCAGAACACGGGTTAATAAAATATACCCTTAATAAGAGGGAAAGTGAAATGTGAAGGTCACTACAAATTAGGTTTCTCAATAGAGAACAATTAGGGGAATATAAAAACCAGGACATAGATGTGAAATGAAACAATCATGTTCTGATGTATAATTATATAGAAAATGGTCATAAAAAGACTATAATTACACCACATTAAATCTATGACGGTTTAAAGGGGCCATGGATTTATCAGTAATAAAATTAATCAAATATCACTTTTAATTTAAAATTAATTTCTTATAGTTGGGGGATTGTATTAGAATATTGGTAATTATTTCATAAAATAAATTATACGATTGCATTCCATTTCATATGTATAATATCATCATTTCATTATGCTTATACCTTTTCATCACATACAACTAAAAAAGAATGATCATGATTAGTTTTCATTCCTGAATCACTTTTATGAATCATAATACCAATTAGTCATTCCATTATATATTAAATTTTTAATAAAAAAATTGCTTTTCACAAATAATACAATTTGATGTATTATACTTTAACATCAATCAATAATATAAAATGTCTAACTTAATCTGTTCTAAACGTACGACTTATCCAAAATACAACAGTATAAATTCAAAATATGATGATTTATATATAAGGGAACTAAATTACCAAAATCAATCTTAACATTATATTTTCTTGAAAGAATAATGTATATGTAATTATCACAAAACAAATATATTAATACCTTGATCCACATTAATTTATAATGCAAATTTTCATGCTTCCAAATCCATAACGAAAAAGTACAACAATACTTTACTTATATATATGATGACTATTAGAATAAGAAAATAGATACATTAATTATTCCACTTTTATTGTAGTAATAAAATAATCTTGGTCAACATACCTTTGGATATTTTGATCTATATTTCCTTGGTACTTGGGATATTCATGTTCTCGATGACCCATCTCCTAATAGTTTAATCATTTCACAGTTATAGCTTTCTTCATTCCAATACAATCACAAGTAAGGTGACTTTCTCTCTCCAAACATGTAACAAACTCAAATTCCATATTAGGAATGTACTATGGTGTTTCTTCCTAAAATTGTTACATGTGGTAAAATTTATTTTCCCCTTCCCCATTTATCCATCTCTTTATCCAATATTATCTTCTTCTCTTTCTCTACTATAAATTCATTAGGGTTATATAATAATTTCTCTATCTTGATCAAACATGAAAGTATATTTTTGTATGATGCGATATTTTGGGACACCAATTCATTTCATTTGAATGGATTTAAATTACAAAATAAATGATCAATCATACTCCTTAGGTTACAAATGTAGTCTATCACATTCCTTGATAACCTTGTAATGTTTTTCTTCATACATAAAAAAATTATATTCCACCTTTCTTTATAGATTCAGAAATATCTTCTCCATATATTCTAATATTTCATGAAGAATATATGTTTCTATGAAAGGTTTGTTAAAATCCTTCCATTCCCTTATTTTTTTACTTCCTCACTGTCATTAGTTGTTTAGATCAATGACCACTATTTTTCCATATATAATGAAATTTGATAAACTTACATGGAAACATTTTAACTTTCATTACATCCTATTGTAGCAAATACCTTCCATATTGAACCTATCCATTATTAAGTAACAAATATATTTTTAGTAACATTAAATCATGGAGGTTCTTGTCTCGTGAATCCATCTAACATTGTTCCTCCACATTGTGGATCAGAATTCTATATATGAGTAATTTTATTATATATAATTAGAGTTAGTTGTCCCAATATTCTTAGAGGTTGTTCTGCACTAGTTGCAGAACTATCTCTAACATCGTTATATTTCATAGGTGGGAAATCAATATATGGATTATCTGCATTTATATATTTTTCATTCCTTCCACTAGGAATAATTTATAAAAAATGTCAAACAGTAGATTTAAAATTATCATTATGAAACGTAATAAATAATATCAGAACTAGTGAATCACATAACATAAATTGAAAATTTAGGTATAACTAATTGCGTAATCATAAGATTTGTTTATTTTGATATATTCACATATTATGTCATTGTAATTCAGTCTCAAATATATGGTTTCGTAAATTTTGTTCCAAATGTTTCTACTAAGCTTTCTCTAATACCTACTATAATGACCACACACCCAGTTTCCCAAATTTGGTGGATACATTTTTTACATTGTCATAGAAACAATATTGAAATCCCATAGTAACAATCAGTTAACATTTTTGGAAACCATATTAGATAATTAAATAATACATAATAATTCTAACTATAAAATAAAACATATTCAAGCCATTGATAACACCAAAATTATCCTAGCTTACCCCTGTATATCAATTATAATATAGATCATGGAATCATGGATAAAATAGAACATAAATAATGTGTGATATCAGATGACATGTAAAGATATGAATGTAGTGGAAGATATCATAAATAAAAAAACAAGGTAATATGGATAAGTAACAACTCATGTCATTAAAACATAATATTGAGAATAATATGGAAGAAATAAAATATAATCAAATAACTCCATATAAATAAAAAATGATAAAGATTCTTAACTATATATATTCTTCTAGTCAAACAATTACCTGGATTGTTGATAATAATCTCAAAAGTGGAAATTCATATTTTGGGGTCTCATAAACAAACTTTCAAGACTTCATCCAATACAACATACATAATCAAGAAAGACTTTATCCAAAAATAAAACTATTTTTTCTCATTAGACCTACCGATGCTTCAAGGGGATATAGTGGCCCCACCTAACAATTTTTAAGTCAAATGCATTACTCTTATAAAAGGGGTGAAACATAATTAGTATAAACATTCATATTTAAACATTCATACATAATGTGAATACTTTTACCAGAGACCATGAATGGTGTAAAAATAAAACATTCATAGTTAAAATAAATCATAAAACCTTAATTGAAATATAATAAATTATAAAATAAGAGATCAACCTCAATTAATCATAATACTTAAAAGATGTGGTTGAGATAGATAGAAATAATATAATATATTCATTACAATTTTTCGACAGAAATACCCTTTTACATTGAAATCATTTATTTTAAAATCATCATCATTATAAATGATATTATTTTTTTGTACCAAATTGAAAAGGATGATAATCATATTCAGGAATTGCCTTTTGTTTTCAACAATTTTTTTTATGAAAATAAACCACCTCAAATTATATATGGTTAAAATCATTCTTACATTTATATTCAAGAAATTTGACTCATAATTACTGAAAAGGGCCATAAGATTGAGGATAATTTTTCTAAAAAGAAAAGATCATCGGACTCACCATCGGTCTGGAATGAATAGTTAGATAGAAATGATGAATAATTACATTCTTCATGACAACAATCTAAACCTGATGATTTTTAAGTATGTTTTATTTCCCAAAAAATCCAAAGTTAGTAGTAAAACTTTTGATGCATGCTTGATGATGTAAATATGGAGAAGTGGTAATTTCAGACATACTGAGGTTTTATGGAATGAAATAATGTTACAGGAAGAATATGAAGATTCTATACATATTTATGAAAGCTAAAGGATGTTATAAAGATGGAAATTATTAATGATTTCCATTAAAATATAATGATGAAAGAGATGTTATAAAATTTGTTTATGTAACGAATGAATTCAAGGTAAAAGAAGAAGTTTGTGAACGATTGATGTTGGTGAAGAAAATGATTTCTAATCCCAAGACCATCATAATGATATTATCATATACATATTTTTTTAGAGACTGTGGAGGATGTCAATAAAATAGGTACTGATATTCATTTTTACTAAAATCCAAAATATTTAAATCCTTAGAGAAATGTTCTAATGGGAAATATATTCAGAAAAGAACGAAGACACTAATAATGGTCTGTTAGACTAAGTATGTCATTGTATTCATTAGATGTAGAATTGATTATGCAGAAGATTGTAGGAATCACATTTAGAAGAGAAAGAAAAAATCCTATATATCTCAAAGTAATTTAATTAGTTGGGTCAAAATCAATTATATAATAATTGACACTGATTATATTTCTGGAGAAAAGAAAAGGAAGAAGTGGTTTATGAAGTTTGAATGAATTTTTTTCTCCATTGTTATGAAGTAATAAAAATATGAATCAGTTAAAATAATAGTTATTGAAATTCATATATTCTTCTTCTAAAATTTAGGGATGATCCAAATAATTAATAAATCATATCTGGAAATCATAATAGATAAACAAAATTAGACAAAGGATTAGTGAAAAAAATAAAAAATATATATATATATATATTCAATACAATTGGTATCGAGTAACGTAGTAAAGAAATCAGTTTGGGAAATTAGAGTGGATAATTGTAGTCGGACTTCTGTTTATAAATAGATATTAAGGAATATAATATGTATTTAGATGATTCAAGAAGGTTCAATAAAATAGGATAAGAGTTGATAAGCATTGAATATGTCAATATACACCTACAATAAAAGGAAAATTTAAGATTCGAGTAAATTTTGTTGATAAGGAAACATTTCAAGAATATTTCCCAAAGCAATTTTAGTGCATGTATAAAATGTAAAGTACATTTTATGTAATGAAATATGTAATAATATTGAATAGGTTGAGAGAAGGTGGAGTGATGATGAAATTATAGAAATAATACTTGGTTTACATATTGTTTTTCTTTAAGAATTTTTTCTAGACCAAAGGGAACGAGGAATAGAAAATATTGAAATGTTTCCAACTAATCACAACATTCAAATGATTATCATATTTCATTGGTCAACGTATTCATATTGATTATCATATTGTAATTTTTTTAATTATAGATTATTATTATAAAAATGTATCAAACAGATTATAAAAATGATATATATTTCTTTTATTGATAAATTTTATTGGGAAATCATAATGAAAAATTTGATTGGAAATCGAACAGAGTTTTACAATGTTGTCTTCGAATTTATTACCTTCTACTAGAAAAGAAGTGGAATATTTTTTTTAAATATCATTTTTTTTTATTGTTCAAGAATCACCGTAACATTTTTGTTGCAAATAATTACAATTATATCATTTTTGATAAAAGGATCACACACACTGTTGAATTATTTATATAGTTCAACATGAGTGTAAGAGAATATCCTACTCATTGTATTTTACACAAAAGAATTTTTTTCTAGTTGATTCTGTGTTATTAGATAATTTCCAAACTATACTATGTATTTATATATTCTTGATGAAATGTAAACCTTGTAAATAATATTCTTCCTATTTATGTGTGTTTGAATTTTTTTTAAGTGGGAAATTTGTATTTAACATAAGGCAAAGGTTGTTTTGATAGAATGGAAACATAGTAGAAAACAAATATCCCAAAATCACCACATCCCCTTTTTAGTGATATAATAATTTTGTATGGGAAAGTACAATTGGTATCAGACCAAGGCTCTATATATTTTTTCATTTCTAAAAATTTTAGGAAAATATGTTATAAATAATTTTACTTGTGTGAATTGAAAAGTAATTCTAGTTTTCAAAGGGACTCATTATCAAATCTAAAAATATAAAATGTTTTTTTATACTATTTCTCTTTTATATCATGTTCTTGAAGTTACAACTGAAGGATTTTTCCCAAATTTATGAAAAATATCCCCCTACATCTATTAATTAAAAGAGTATTGAGAATGAAGCATGGGAAAAGAAATCATTACAATCATCATCTTTTTAATGTTAATTCATTAGGGTGAGTGGTATTTCAAAAGATATAGGTATATGGGATAAGCCGAGTATCATGTATGAAGGAGAATAATAATGTGAAGATGGAAAATTTAAAAATTTGGAGGGTGATGTATGAAGATTTGATAATAGGAGAGTACTAGTTTTTTTGAGACTTCATTACTTGGGTGAATGTCATTTCATGCATTACTATATGTCTTTGTAAGAAGATAGAGGATTCTATGGTTGTTGAATAGATCTAAATAATTATTCAAGGAATGTTTGATTTTAATGATTCTAAATTTGAAGATAGGGACTGAGAAACCTTTCCTCTTGATGATTTTTATTACACTCTCATCACTTATTATATTTAAAGTGAGAAATCTATGAAAAAACAAAAGATGATAGGGAAATGTCTTTCAAGGATACCAAACCAGATAAATAAAATAACATTCTTATTGAAGATGATGTTAGTGATTCTTACTATGGAAATGAGGTCGTTAAAAATATTTAATAAATTTTAACCTTTTTTATAAAAATATTTGAATAGTTACTGGTAACTCTAAAGGGAGACATCTCGTAAAATTTTTTGAATGTGGAGCCATTGGGCACATTACATTAAATTTTCAACAAAAAATAACAATATCGTCATAAAGAATGAAGAAGGATAAGAATGTCACTAATGAAACTGGGTGATAAAGGAAAATAATATTCCATAGGGAATGATAGAAAATTATCCAAATCCCGAAGGATTATTTTCTTTTCAAATGAAGAAGAAGAAGAATGTATTGAATAAGAATCCAAAATTCCTACTAACTATGATTTATAGAATACATTTATTTTAATATACAATGAAGAATAATTTTAATAAAGTTGTTGTGGTGAAGAAAAAACTCATCTAGAATATCAATTGAAAGAAGAATTTACATAATGTATAAGAATGATCAGATGGAATAAAAAGAAGTTACAAGATGAATGAACTTCATATAAAATTTATGAATATTTTTCAGAAGAGATGAGTAAGATAATGGTTCACATTGATGAATTGAAAAAAATCTCATGAGGTAGAAAAAAATATTAATGATCATCTAGAATTAATGCTGTTAAAAAAAGAACAATTTATTGATCATAACCAAAAAATATATCTAATGATGAACCGATGAATACAAATTTAAAAACCTATATCATAGAAGTTGATGAGTGATGTATTATGGGTAATCCAGATAAGTATCAACAGAATAAACCTTAATGATAATTTAAATGATGAAATTGTTTCTGGAAAGTAAAATGTTAGAAAGGATATGAAAGGGAGATGTTGGTGAATGATCTATTAGACAATATGTTTATTGAGAAACATTCTCACAATTTTGGTTATTATAGAATCAATAGAGGTAAGTATTCATTATATGGTTAATTATTGTATTTTGGAGGATTCATATATACATAAAATATGTGTTGGTTTTACAACAACATTTCTATTATTCCATATGATTTGAAAGGTAGAGTTTTAGGTGGTGTCAATCCTTTCAATAGTAGAATTCTAAGAATAATGATCTAATAAAATAAAATAATTATTGTGAAAGAATTAAAAATAGATTCTAGTGAAACAAGTGAACAACCGAGGAATCATGTCAAGGGTTGTCTTGTTCTATTTCTATCACAACAATGGTTTTATAAAAATTCATAGATGACCTAGGAAAAGAATGAAAAGGGATAAGAAAAATAAATTGTTTTTGAAACCAATTTTAATGATATAAAAGGAAAAATACCATTGATACTTGATTGTGGTTATTCCACTCATATTATAAAATATCTGTATTTTTTGAATAATTTATATGATTTCATAGAATGTAATTTTACAATTGATAATGATCATTCACTAAGAATCAAAGTTGTTGGGTCACATATCATTAGGAAAGAAAAATTAAAATCCATGAAAGCTTTATATATTGATGGGATGAAACATAACCAACAGAATGATTCATAATTGCGTGGTAACAGTTACAATGTTACTTTTATGAAAGAAGTATTTGATGTGGAAACTGGGAATAATGGAAACATAGTTACAATTTTGGAAACATAGAAAGGGAAAATTATTCATTTTGGTCAGATCCAAAACACAAGTTCCATGGGCATGGATGACGAAAATCAATTGTGGTATTAAAGGATGGGACACATGTATTAGAGAAAAATGATAATTTTTTCTAAAATAAATAGTGTATGAGATATTTTGTATTTCCCAAGATGAAGATATTGATGTTGCACTATTTTTTAGAATGGAAAGACTTCAAATTCTGTTCCAAAAAAAGTAGAAATTTGTTCAAAACTACCCGTAGAATTTATTCATTCTAATTATTATGGTTTTCTCTATTCTGGAAAGTTCATGACTTTTTATTTTGGTCAATATATCCCCATGGGGTTCCATTTGGTGTTCAAGAGTAGTCATACAGGGTAACCCTTTATATGTATTGTTATCTTCCATTATAGAGGATTATCTGAGTTTGTACCTTCATGATCTTGTCAATTCTAGTTTGTATCAAAGAATGCGGGTTGGAAGGAACTTTTCACCCTCACACTTTCATTATGAAGATGATATCTTGTTATTTATCTAGGCTAATAGACAAACAATATGTTACATTTAGAATACTTTATCACACTATGAAGTGGTTTTCGATCAAGTAATTAGTTGGGTTATGTCCTTTGTGGTCTTTGGAGAAGGAATTCATATTTTGAAAAAGAACATGGATGCTCAAATACTTGGTGTAAAGAGGGGATATTTACCCTTTAGTGATATTGGGTATCCATTATTTTGGGGCATGGTGAAATGCTTACACTTGGAGATCATTTCATTGAATATCACCAATCAATTGGAAAGTTGGAAAGAGAAGACTATGTCTCAAGAAGGTAGAATTTGTCTTATCAATTCATTCATTACCTCAATGTTTTTGTACTCTTTCTTATTGTACAGATTGCCTAGGGCCCTTTTCAAAGAATTCAGTGGAAGGATACGGAACTTTATTTGGACTGGTTCGATCTATGAAAACAATATTTTCATGGTGTCTTGGAAGGAGTGTATTAAACCGGTGGGTTTGGTTAGAATGGAAATTAAAGGCATCATGATTTTCAATGATGATTTGCTCTAGAACTTTACGTTGAAGATTATTTCCATGACTGATTTCTAAGTGGAGTTTCTTGTGGGCATATTTATTGACGGGCTGCATATAGGTCATGCTAAGTATCTACAATCCTCTATTTGGCCATCGATCAAGAGAAATTATACAAAAATCATGGACTACTCTAAATGGCTAGTCTGGTAGGACTCTCACTTGGATTTTTGGATGACCCATTAGATGCATTGTCCCATTAAAGACAACATTTAAATCTATCTACCCATGAAGAACCTCTCAATCTCGGTCTTGCAACCTAACATGATCACTCATGACTTTCTTCCAAGTAATATTCACATAGAAATTTCTAAATATGATTATGCGGACTGTGACATGTTGGTCTGGATGCCTGCTCTTGATATATTGTTTTATAGCCATAAATTTTATATGATTCAATGTGTTACCTCATCTAGGATCCCTCCATGGGTGGCTATATTTTAGATTCCATTCATCCCCCCTATGATTCATTGGTAGTCTGGAAAATTTGTAAACAATGACTACCTATTCAGTGCCTCCTCCAAAGGACTGGGCTACAGAATGCCCTAGTTTTCCATTTATTCTTGTGTTCTAAGAAGTCTCTATTACATCTATTTGTTTCTTTCAAGTATAACAGAAATTTGTGGATTTATGTGAAGGATTAATTTCGATGTTGCCTCAGCCTCGTGTCTGTTGAGATGCTTTTAATCTTGGTTTGTTAGAAGGCAGTAGTGGCCAGGTGAAATCTCTCTTGCTTGCGGAGGCTATCCCAGTTTTATCTTATACATGGAAGGCACAAAATAATATTATTATTGAAAATTCCATACCCAACTTCTATGAAGTTGTCCTAGCCATTCAATGTATCATTAGACTCGCTTCTAAAATTAAAACTGGATCATTGCATAATGATGTCTCTGAACTTATTATCTAAAGGTATCTTGGTGTTAGTGGTAGGGAAAGAAAACCACTTATGTTAAATTACATCTAATGGATTCCACCAATCTCAGATTGGCATAAATTTAATGTTGATGGGGTGACATCTGGTGCATAGGAATTTTTTGGCTACGGTGGCATTTTCCACACCCTTTGGGGCATCATGATGGGCTGTTTTTTCCACTTCATTGGCAATAGATTTTCTATTGAAGCGGATCTGTCGGCGATGATAAAGTCGATAAGGTATGCAGTCCATTACTGGTGGTGGAGGTTATGTCTTGAATCATATTCTTCTATTATTGTGTAAATTCTCAACGATCAGCCTAGGAATGTTCAATGAAAGATGTTGTCTCAAAGGATTGCTTGTATTTTCCTTGCAGAGTCCATCTCTCTTTTTGTCTCCCATGTATATAGAGAGGCCAACCATGTTACTGATGCTCTTTCCAAAAGATAAATTATGGAGCTTAGCTTATGTTGGTTTTTTGATTTTCCAAGATACTATTCTAGTCTGGCACAGATGGACTGTAGTGGCAAGGTGCACAGTATGCATTGTAATTCTCTTTTGTTCTGATTTTCTTTGTACTATTTATTTTATTTATAATAATTTTTTAGAAGTAGGTCTGCCTGTCTTCTGAACCTTCTGGCTATATTTGTGTGTGTGTGTGTGTATTTCATCATAATAATTTACAATCTACTAATATTACATTTTTATGTATATAAAAGAAAAATTAAATTCATGGAAAATGATTAAATGTTTTTAATGGAAAGATGAAAATGAATGTTAGTATTCAGTAATAAGGATGAGAACTGATAGTGGGGTGAATACAGAAATGTAGAATTTTAATATCATATTGAGAAGCATGAAACTTTTCATGTGTTTAGTTCCCCTTATAATCCTAAAAAATTGTGATTTCTAAAAGAAAGAATATATGATTTGTGGAAATGGGGAGAACACTTTTATTGAACATGGTATTTCTCATTACATTTGGATGCAATCCCCGAGTTCTGATTTATTCATTCAAAACAAATGTTTCAATAGGCCATGATCTAAAATGAATACATATGAATTATTTTACATAATTTCTCTATATTTGAAATATATATGATTGTGAGGGAGTCCTAGAAATATAAAGAAGAAAGATAGATACTTTGGAAAAGTTGTTACAAATGGTAAGGATGAAATTTTTGATATATACGCTTTTTAAGGAAGAGGATATAGATATTTCAACAAATAAATAAGAATAAAGCATTGTTAAATTTATGTGAATGTTTTTGAAAAGGAAATATAATATATAAAAATTCATGTATATTATAAATTTGATAATGATATGAAAACATTTAATAGCATCTCATATATGGATACATATAATTGTAATCTTACACAAGATGATATATTGGACTTATCTATTACCAGTGATGATGATGATACTCGAAAATATCCTCCCAGGATGAGGAATAAAGTGGTAGGTTATACCATTATCGGTGATAAACATCAAAATGTTCAAACAATATGATCATTGAGTTCATTATACATAATCTATTGCATTAGAAAGTGGAACAAAAATATGTTAATGATGCTTTTGAGTATCCCTAATGGGGACAGTTCAAGAATCAATAACTTGATATAATATAGATGAATTATACTTGGGTACTCATACATAATCCATAATTTTTTTGGAACAATGTGGGGTTTTCTAAACAAGTTGAATGATGATGTTGTAGTGATAAGAAACAAGTCTAGACCTGCTTGAAATGGGTATTTTCAAATTGAAGGTACTGATTTTGATGAAATCATTTATCCAGTGATCATATTAGAAACAATATAAGTAATTATTTTAGTTACTACATAATGAAGTTAAAATGTGTTTAAAATTGATGTTAAATCCACATTTATATATGGTTATCCAAATGTGGAATTTTATAATGTGAAACTGTGAATTTTTGTTATTGTGAAAGATAAAAGTTATGTGTAAAAGTTGAAAAATGATTTCTATGGATTAAAACATTCCCCAAGAGTGTGGTATTCAAAATTGGATAATTTCATAAGTAATATGACTTTTAAGAATTTAATAGTTGATAGAATTCATTAAATTAAATACAATCATGAGTTTTCCATAATTGTTGTTTTCTATGTTGATGCCTTTATCTTTGTTGGGAACAGTGAATGAAAATATTAATGACATTATGAATAAATGAAAACAATTTTTAAAATTTAGATATTGGAGATAATGAAATACTTTCTTGGGTTAATTTTTTAAAAAAATATGATACAAATTATTTTGTCTAAAGAAATGGAAATTCTATAGAACATATTAAAATGATTATTAAAAAAAATTATAGAACTAGTTTCTACAAAAATATTAGTGTTAAATTGGTTTAGTAATGATAGAGATGGTGTGTAAGTTGATCCAAATTAATTTCAAAATATGATTGTATGTTTTTTTATTTGACTACCTCAAGACCTAACATCGTTTATGTTGTTACAAATTAAAAAACATTTCATAGTTTTCTAAAACAGTTACACTTGATGGATGAAAAATTAATATAATGATATTTAAAAGTAACAAAAAATTTCAAAATATGTTATGAAAGCTCAGAATGTATTAATTTATTTGGTTATTTAGCTGCTGATTGGGTAGGTAATGTTGATGATAGAAGATCCACATTTGAGTGAGTATTTTGTTAGGGAAAAGTTTTGTTTTTGGAATTAAATTAAATAGGAATAATTGAATATTAGCATAGCTAATTTTGAGAAAGCTTCCTCCACCAAAGGTTCTTCCCAGCTTATGTGGATGAAGGCCCAGTTAGAATACTTCCATATGGTAGTGATGTTACCCTTTCTCTTGGGGTGTGATAATCTATGTGAAATCAATGATACTAGAAATCAGGTATAGAATTTTCAGGAAAATAATATTGATTTCTATTATCATTTCATCAACAATCATGTTGGTAAAAGTGAATTAAATCTAGATTATGTTCATATATAGGAAAAATTTGGTTGAATTATGAAAAAACCATTACCAAAGGAATCTTCCTCTAAATTATTGTTGAAATTTTGCGTTTAAAATATTTATCATCATAATTGAGGAATTTTTTTACCCTATCATACCTTATATTGGGATTGTGGTGTCACAAGGGTGAATTATTTCATAAATATATCATTAAAGAGTGCATGTAAAAAAGTGGGTGTTTTGGTAAGCTATGAGTCCAACATGAATGTGTGTGAAATATTCTAATAATTTGTTTGAGTGTATGTAGGTATAAATAAATTTTGTTCCTGGAAAATTGAAAATGTAACAAATTATAGGAAAGAAAGATGATGAATTTTTTTATAATTATTATTTATGAATATCATGGTTTTGTGGTCAATAATTTTGGTTTTCTGCAATGAGTTATCTCTTGTATGATTATAATTATTGAAAAGTATTCTAACACATTATGATACAATGTTTAGTGATTTATAAATATATGTTGATGAAAAAATAAAATGGGGGAGATTGGGTGGAGAAAGAAGAAAACGATGATAATCATATATAAGTATTATCCATTTTTTCATGGAACTTTTATAGGAAATGAAATCACCTCACCTTGTATTTTGTGAAAATCATACTAACATTAATTTGAAGAAATAATGATCAAAATGTCTAAAAACGTCTATTGAATTATAGAGAATATTTTTGGAACAAAAAGATTATCGGGGTCACCTTGATTCTATAATGAAAGATTTGATCATTATAAAGAAGAATCAAAATTTTCATGACTTCGATATAAACCTGAATTTTCTTTATTTTTTTTATCCCCCACAACCATATGTAATTTGTAATAATTGTGATGTAAGAATAATGAATGAAATATAGATAAAAGTTGTTTTCATTCATATTGAGGATGGTTGGAAGAAAACAAATTTGATGGAAGAATTAGATATTCTAATAAATCCTAATGAAAGTTAAAATTATTTTTAAATGATGGGTTGTTTTGATAAATTCCAATAAAAATATGATTATTCAATAGAATTTCTTTAATTTTTTTCTGTTATGACCAAATTCATGATACAAGTATATTTATTTGAATGATTATATTTGGTAAAGATGAATATTTATGATCTCATGATTATCGTAATGATATTGGAGGATGCAGATTTTATTAGAGGAATATGAGGACGATCGTAATAAAAGTACTAGTTTTATTTGGACTAAAATAAAAAAGATTTAAATATTTAGAGAATGATTATAGTCACTATTATATTCAAAACATAATTAAGCGACTAATAATAGTTCAAAATACTCAGATTTTCGTCATATTCATCCGAGGTAGAATTCTTTCAATGGAATATCATCTATAGCACATTCAGATAAGATAGAAGAAATCTAATTTGTTTTCATTTTATTTTAAAAAGTGGGTCAATATAAATATTAATATAATTTATACTAGTCAATATTTCTATATAATATAAGTAGTATTAGTGGTTGAAGAAGTCTCTAAATAATCATTTTCCAAATATTAATAATGAAATAGAAAAAGGACCTAGTTTAGATAATATATAGGAAAATAAATATGGTCTTTTTCTTACATTTTTTGATGATAAACGTAATGAAGAAGTCATATAAGGAAATAAAAATGGATAAATAGAATCAAACAAAGGATTTATGAATGAAAAATTAAATTTATCTATTACCTCAAGAAAATTGGTACAGAGTATCATAATGAAAAAACCAAATAAGGAAATCATAATGACGAATCATAATTGGACATATGTTTTTAAAGTATGTATAAATTAGAGAATATGTTTTGAAAATATTAAGCATGGTTCAAGAAGATAAGAGAAGAGATAAAAAGAATTGACAATGTAAATATGAACCCGAAAATCAAAGAATGTTTATAATTCGAGTACATTTAGCGGAGCGGGAAAAATTTCATGGATTTTTTCCAAACCATTTTTTGGGTGACTATAAATGATAAGGTAACTTCTATATTCAAATGGATGCACAAATCAAGAAAAATAATAGAGAAGGTGGGGTGATAAGAAAATCTTGGGATTTGAAGACGTTTAAATATTATTTTTATTGACGATGTTTTCCAGGATTGAAGATATTGTGGAAGAGACAAGAGTGAAACATTTTTAGCTGATCATCGTATTAATAAAAGTATCATATTGAGAAGGTCATCATATTTAGAAATATTATCATATAACAATTTTTTACTCGTATTGTATTCTTCGAGAATTATATAAACTATATTATAATAGAGATATATAGTTTCTGTATTAAGAAATCAGATTGAGAAATCGGACTGGGAAATTTGATTGGGAAATCATACTATGAAATCAGACTGGGTTTTATAACAAAGTCCAAGATGTTCATACCCTATTATGGGTAATAAGGTGAATAATTTTTTCAAAGGATAATTTTTTATAATGTTTTTCATTAAGTATCATAAAATGTTTGTTATAAAATAAATTGAATTACATCATTTGTTCTAGAAGGAGAACACACAATATTGAATTGAATATATAGCGCAACGTGAGTGTTAGGGAATATCCTACTCATTTTATTTAACACAAATGAATTTTATTTTAATGTATTGTGATTTAATAGATCCTTTACAAACTATAACAAAGAAACAACTAATCTTATTGAATATTGAACTTTGTGAATACTTGTATTTATGTGTATGTGTTTTTCATTTGTTTTTATAATAAAAAGTAATATCTAAAAGGATGTGAATGTTGTTTCACAAGTAAGGAGAAACAAAAGTGAAATATATCACTGATTCACCCCTCCCACTCATTGTGAAAGAATTATAATGGGTGAGAAATAATATATTTGAAGGTAATCTTGCTAAAACGTAATGGATACCTCACAATTCTACACCATGATAATATAAAAAAAGAAACTGAAGTCTTATAAGATAAAAAACATTTCATCTATCAAAAAATAAAAAACATAAATAATTTGGAAAATGAAAAAAAATCTATTCAATAGATTTATAGAAATTAAATCATGGGTAACAGTACTTTAAAACATTTTTGGATAGAAGAAAAAAACTCTGGAAAACATTTTATTAAATCATGAATAATGAAGAAAATGTTTCCATAGTGGAGAATTAAACATAAGTAATCCAAAATATTAATGATATTAAAAATAACCCTTTCCATTTAATTTCAATCAGCTGAAAATTATTTAACAACATATATAATGGTTTTACATATTTTATTAATTTGTACCAGAATCATATACGTATTTATGATATCATATATGATCATCTTATATAAATTTTAAATAAGGATTAATTATTTCTATTTTTTAGGGTGTTACCAACATTATTTTTCAATAAAAATTTTATCATGTAAATACAATTTAATGTGAATAAGATATATTTATTTAATTTCCTAATTGATTTTACCTTTATAAATATAACCACCATTCTCTTTATTAAACACACAATATTTTACTATTACATAATATTTCACATACGACAACTCTGTGGATCGAGAGGTCTAGTTTCAGCTGAATTTAGGAAGATTACAACACAATATAGACCATAATACACAACAACTTTATTGAAAACCTATTTTATATGACCACACCACTCCTTGGTACTTAACAATGCATGGGATAAGCTGTGTCCGTGCATAAGAAAAGGGTGAGCTATCAAGCAAAGTAATGGAGAAAAAAAGGTACAACATTAAGATTATAGTACATGTTAGCAATAGGAATATCAAAGGAGAACAAGAGAATAATGAACATAAATTCATGATATAGAGTGACTATTGTAACATAGAAATGTGGTAATAATATTTAACAGGATATTAGCATGATCCAAATATCATTCCACATGGAGCATGAGTAAACCATAATTTCACTTCAATTTTAATGGGTAAAACCTTATTGCACATAATGTATCATGATACTAATCTTACCCAATGTATTGGAGTGCTATCAGGCCTCTTCATTCAAAATCATGTCATTTAATGCATAGTTGTTCCACAGGTATAATATAACATGGAATCATTAAACATCATCATTTAATCCACGATAATGTAATATGGAATAAATAAATGAAACTATTTAACAAATTATTAAATGTTCTTAAAGGTGAATACACTTAATTGAAAAAGGGGCATGGAATTCACTACACAATGACATTTACATAGAAAATTGAAGTGCATATTCGGAAGTAGAATAGCGTGACATAAGAATTAATAAAAATAGTTAAACAATCAAAAGGGGTTTTTTCCTCATATGTACATTAAATGGAGAGTAAGGGGTTCATATATAAAATTTCCCAACATACGTGGTGTAATTGAGATTTATAAAACAAAATAATTTCATGAATGTAAATGAGGAGAGAGAAATTCTAAATGGAATTTTGGCATGGTAACGGGTGTACATGGGGGGGAATTAATTAGAGAGAAATGGATATCTAATCATTAAAAAATAAGGAGTGTAGAATAGTGGAGGTGGTAAATCATACAAAAATATTATTATTTCAATATAAAAAGGTATAGAAATATAAAGAAACCTTGGAAAAAATTGGAACAGTAGAAATCTCATACATTGAAGTGTGATCCCAAAGGATAGAGAGAGGCTTAAGAGAGGCATATTGAAAGCTTGGGGGAATTTGGAGGATTGTAAATAGAGGAGGAAATAGGTTGGTTGATCTAAAAAGGTATTATGTGTTGATAAAGTGGGATCTTGGGTGGGATTATATTGGAAAAAAGAGCGAATTCATTATTTTTATGATTTGGACACTATGCATTAACCTAATTGAAACCACAAACCATTACATGATTTTTTACTCGCGGTTTTTTCCAAATTGGAATGGAAGAAATTATTTTAATTTGAAAATGGATGATCTTCTTAAAATATTAGGCTTACTTATATGGAGGTGAGTGACACTCTCAAGGACATCAATTTAAAAAGATAAAATGTTTTATAAGTTTTGAATGGTCCGTTATGGCACCATAATATTTGTTAAGAAAATATAAAATTACATTATTTTAAATATAAAAAAGATATTGGCCGAACACTTCATTTATAGTATTTTAATACAACACTATTGGGTAATTATGATGTAATAAACCACATTATATATTTTAATGGTATTTAATTTTTACCCAAAAATTCGACTATCTCAAAAAATTATGAAAAACTCGCCGTTGGATAATTTCGACATCCTGATTCCAAAAATAATATTCATTTCATCTAAATATTTTTCTAAATATATGAATTTTTTATTTTAAAATAAAAAATTTCATTTATCCAAAATTCATGGTTTTTGACAAAGACGATATTCAAACCATAATAAAAATTAAAATATATTCATAAAAATTATATAATAATTTATTTTAAATAAAAACTAATTTATTAATAATATTTTATTAAATTATTATTTAATTAAAAAATCTATTAATTCAACAACATAAATTTCTTAAATGAATATTAACCAAAAATACTATTTGTTCTTTAAAACCCATTTAGAAATTAAAAGTAATATAATGAATGTATATTATTTATTATTTTCAAAAATAATTCACATTATCATAGTTCCATGGTGCTGTTACAATACCCCTTATAAAACTAACATAAGACGTAAGGGTAAGGTGTGTGATGGTGACACATTATTGGGGTTGCTCGAATAATATCACTCAAGTGGAAATTTCTATAATCATCCACTTCTCTAGTAGGCGGTTCCATTCAAGCATTACTTGTTGAAGCTCAGATTGGTCTTCGTCAAGATAAAATCCTTGTGACTCCCCCTCTATTATGAGATATGAAAAATGGGCTATATAGGGAGAAATTATACTTGATGAGGTTATCCCTTCCTTTTATTGAGTAAATTGGATTTGTCAAAGCCCTATATTTTATACTAATAATGTGATCACTATTCAAAGACTATATTAAATACTCATACAATTCATAAAAGTATTTTAAAATCCAAAAACATAAAACCAAGGAAGTTATTATTTTATATAAACATTATACATAATAATTAATTTATTTTCATAAATATATATTTTCATTAATAATATTTTGGGTCATTACAATCTTTTCCCTTTAAGAATTTTGACCCTTAATATTTCCTTTTCTCACACTAAAAACGATGAGGGTAACTCTACTTCATAACATAATCCAATTCCCACATTACTTCTTTAATCATATGGTTGTGACACAACACCTTAGAGAAGGGCATTGTCTTACATCGTAGAACATTTTCCCTACGGTCTTAGATTTTCACCACATACTCTTCATATGATATGTAATTGTCTAATGGTACCACCTTTGGGTTGAGTACATGTGATTGGTTACGTATGTACTTCATCTAGATGGATACATAGAAAACATCAAGCACTTCAGACTGGTTTGGTGTGAGTGCTTATCAATAGGCCACTCCTCAAATGCGATCAAGATCTCAAAAGGACCGATCTAACTTGGACCAAGCGTTAAATTCTTCCAAAAAATCATAACCCACTTCCACGATGATATTCGGAGGAATAACATGTCTTTGACATCAAATTCTAGGTATCTTCAATGATTATCAACATATCTCTTTTCTTGACTCTGAGCAATTTCAATATGATGCTTGATGTTCTTAACCTTCTCCACCATTTCTTCGACCATTTCTGGACCTAGGATATTTCACTCCACTATATCATCCCAACATGTCGGCTTTGTTCACCTCTTCCCATATAGGTCTTCATAAGGAGCCATTTGGATGCTTGAGTTGAAACTATTTTTATAAGGAAACTCAACTAGAAGAAGATTTTGATCCCATCCTCTTTTGAAGTCCATTGTGAATGCTCTAAACAAGTCCTCATGTGTTTAGTTAGTCCAATCAGATTGGAAATTAGTTTGAGGATGATAATCCATAATGATGTTTATATCAGTATTCAGAGCCTGATGGATACTCTACGAGAACATATAAGTAAATCATGGCTCTCGATCGGATACAATCGATTATGGATCTCCATGCAGTTTTACCACTTCTCTGATATATATCTATTCCATTTGATCTACTAAGAAGTGATCTCAAATTACAATGAAGTGTGTAGTCTTTATAAGATGATCCAAAACAACCCAGATAGTATTGTTTCCTTTAGATGTCTTTGGAAGTCGGTTCATAATGTCCATGGTAATGTTCTCCCATTTCCATGTTAGTATGGGTAATAATTACATCATATCATTAATCTTATTCCTCTCAACCTTCACTTGCTGACATACCAGGCACATTGATGTATACTCAGTGATATCCTTATTCATGTTATCCCTGTAATGATTCTCTTGGAAATCTCGATACATCATTCTATTTCCTAGGTGAATAGTTAAAATCAAACTATGTGCATCACCCAAAATATCCTTCTTTAACTCCATATATGATGGAACACATTTTTTGGCCCCAATTCTCACAATTCATTAATCATTAACATTGAACTCGGATGATTTCATTTTTTCTATAGTTTCCACATTCATCTTTATTCCCACATCATCCTTTCGAGCATCTGTTAACATTTCCAAAAGAGACGGTTGAGAAATCATTTTTGAAAGGATTGATGATGTTCCCTTATTTATGATTCCCATTCCCATCTTCATCAAATATAATAATTTTTAATCCTTTTCAATTCTCATCAATTATAGAATTGCTCATTCATTTGTACATAGATCATCTGCCACATTTTTCACATTCCCAGGGTGGTAATGGATTGAACTGTCATAGTATTTCATCAGATCTAACCATCTTCTTTGAAGCATGTTTATCTCTTTCTGTGTGAATATATGCATCGGGATTTTGAGATCTGTTTATATAAAACACTTCTCCCTGAAGAGTAATGTGGCCATATTTTTTAAGCAATGATTACTACATCCAACAAGTGATCTTTTTATATTTTTTTTCTGATTAACATTCAATTTTCTTGATGCATAGGTGATGAATTTGTTATTTTCCATCAACACACATCTCATGCAATTCGTCGAAGCATTACTTAATAACACATAAAATTTCTTCACTTGTGGGTTGTGTGAGCATGGGTCCAGTGATGAGACTTATTTTCATCTCCTTGAAACTCTATTTTGCATTCATCTTTCCATGGAATTTTGACACCCTTTTGAGTTATCATGGTTTTAGGGTTGGAAAATCGTGATAAAATTTTTTCATGATATATATAATATCCATCTAACCCCAAGAAGCTATATATATTTTTTTACCGATTTTGGACTCGACTATACCTCAATCGTCACTATCTTAAAGGGATTCACAGATATCCCATTTCATGTGATGATCTGACGGAATAATGATACTTCCTTCAAACAGATGTCACACTTGTTGTACTTTTCATAGATCTACTCCATTCACAAGGTCTTTATTATAGTGATTAGTTGATCCTCATGCTCTTCCTTGGTTTTTTAGTGTATTAAAATATATTCAATAAAGACTACCAAAAATTTGTTGAGGTAATATCTAAAGACACTTTCCATCATGTCCATGAAGATTGATGGGGCATTAGGGAGTCTGAAAGGAATTAAAATGAATTCATAGTTCCTGTATCATGTACGGAATGTAGTATTGGTGTTATACTCTATATTCACCCTTACATGATAATATCCCGACCATAGATCCACATCTAAGAATTATTTTGCTCCACGTAGCTGAATGAACACATCATAAACTTGTGGAAGAGGATATTTTTTCTTTATCATGTTTTTTTGATCTCATGATAAACAATGCAATGGCGCATTAACACATCCCTCCTCTTAAAGAAGATGACTGGTTTACCCCATGGTGAAGCACTTAGGCATATAAACCCTTTATCCAGATTCTCTTGAATGTGTTTTTTCAGCTACTCAAGCTCTATAATAGCCATTTTATATAGAGTCTTAGATATTGGATACTCCTCAGGTATATGATCAATTGAGAATTCAACATCTCTTCTAGGAGGAAGACTATACAATTCCTTGGGAATCACTTTAGAGAATTCCATCAAAATATACATCCTTCAAGTATGGTTTCTTACATTGACTTAGTCATCATGTCAAGATACTCATGATCAAATCGTAGTAATATACATGTTTGAGATGATGGTGCTAATGAAGATTCATCTACCTACTTGCACTTGTATAAACTCAGTTGTAAATTCTCTATATGAGGAATGATTTCCCTCTAATGGAAATTTATTTTGGTACTCTATATGGAAATCCAACCCTGGACAATAATTGCATCAAATTCCACTTGAGATCTTATGAGGAGGTTTTCTGCGAACTTCAATCCAGAAATTGTTATAGGGTCGGAGTTCTATTCATGGGTTGTAATGATTTCCCCATTTTTCATTGTCACCGACATCTCTACATCCATGATTTGTAGTGGTGTTGGGATTGATCTACTATACTTTTAGTATATAAAAGAATACATAGAACTAGAATCAAAAAATATTTTCTCTATTCATTAATGAATAAGAAGCATACTTATCACCAAGTTATTGTTAGGGTTCACATCTGCATTAGTGATGGGAAAATCTCTCCCTTTCTGCCTTGGAGGTTGTTGGATGCCTCTGGAAACCGTTGGATTATGGCAATGGTTTGCAATGTCCTTCTGTTTTCTGATATTGGAAGCAATGAATGGTACATTGAGGGTAGAACATAATGTTTCTCTTCACTATTCTAGTTGAGGGTTTTTAAATGTCGTCATTTAATGGCTAGGTGCCCTTCTCATCTACACATAATGAATTTTCTCATCCACTTCAGGAACTTTTTGGTGTTCTTCATTCTACATATTTGGAAAGTGGGGTGATGGATTTTCATATCACCATTGGATTTATCCATCATACCTCTAGAATTAAAGTCCACCGTACTATTCTTTTCGCTATGATACCCCTGATATTGGCCAATCTCCATTTCGAATTTTAGGGAACATCAGACAAATTCCTCATATCTATCGATGTCACATATCTCTTGGGCCTTCCATAGGATAACTTTTATCCGACCAATGAAGGGCTCAACCATGAATTTGTGGGTAATGAAAAAGCTGAATTCATATATTTCAAGCCTTGTGATGTTAGCCTCGTACACTATGATTGATTCCTTGCCTTTTTAATTGAGGTAAATGATGTTCATTTTCATCATAATTCGGAGGGTGTGGAGAAAATACTTATCGAAAAACATTTTCTATAAATCTGTTAATTCCAATGCTTCGAACACCTCCTCAGGCTTCGTAATATTTACCAATTTCCACCATTGAGCAACTTCACCCTCCATACGATAAGAATCTATATGAACCTTCTTTGGTTCTGAACACTGAATAATGGAGATGATATTTTAAATTTAGTTGATCCATTGTTTGGAAATTGATGGATCAGATGATCCATTCAAAGTATGTGGATTTTTTCTCATGAAGATATCCGCTGCAACTTGTACTTTCTTATGGGGGGTTGAACATTCATCTTGACTGATGTTTCTATTAAAAACATGAGATTACTGAGAGATCATCGTGACAATGTTTGTGATTCCTACTCCAATCAGATTGTGCATCTCATTAGAACAGTCATCACATTTATATTCACATTGGTTGTTAGCCTGAATCCTTTTATTACTGGCCATTGGTAGGAATAAATGGAATGTTAGTGGTAATTCATAAAAGGGAATCCATAGAAAAAAAGGGATAACTATTAATTGCATTTATTTCCTTGTCTATGTATTTATAGGATTCCATGTATGTTATCCATGATCTACATCCCAATGTATATTCATAGGGGATATTTTTCAATTACCTTAATAATACTTCATACAAAGCTAATTAATTTACCAAAGGATATCCCCTGGGTGTGAGATAAACAAGAGTGTATCAAGGCCCATTTTTGTGAACCAGTTCTCATTCTAGTCTAGCTCAAAGCTATGTTTTCAGGGATTACCCCTAAATACATCAATACTAGAGCAGCCTCTACCTGCATTTATCTAGTTGGGGTTGAATGTTTTTGATAAACCACTTACTGAATACTCACAAAAGGTATATTTTTAATATTCATAGTCTTTTCCATAAGGCATTCACTAGGGTTTTCTAATCCTAATCCATAGGATAAGTAAACATATCCTTTGATACCAACTATAACAACCATGCTCTTTATTAAAAACATAATCATGATTTAATATATAATCGTGGACTTACGTTAACATTTTGGATTGAGAGTTCTAAGGTCTTTTGAAATTATGAAAATTACATAGAACATATTACACAACAACATTATTGAAAACTTCTTTTACATGATCAAAACATTCCTTCGTACTTAATATTGCATGGGATAACATGAGGATATGCAAAAGAATAGGGTAATCTACAAAGCATAGTTAGGGAGTAAAAAAGGAAAAAAATTAAGAGTATTGTACATGTTAGCAATATGTATATACAATGATCATTATAGAAACATTAACTAAAAGGGATTATATATCATCATCATCATTAAATTTATTTCGGGTTCAAAGTACAAGGAAAGGGAAAAGAAAAAGGGGGGGGGGAGAGAAGAAGGATAGGAGGTGTATCCCCCTCTCTAAGGAGGCCTAAAATAGTGAAGACCTAGGGCGTCACTGCGGATCAAGTTGACCCCTTCCGGTTTGAGGGCACTGCTATTAGGGAGACATCTGGTACTGGATCCTTGCTCTGCCATTGATGCCAAGTAGTCTGCGGCCATGTTACCCTCCCGCCAAGTATGCAACACACGAATATTGTGGTTGAGAAAAACTTTGCATCTCCTCACGGTGTATTCAATCGTCCAGGGGGTGGGTCGAGTGCCAATCAAGGAGTCATGAAGGGCCTTGGAGTCGGTTTCAACCTGCGTGAGAGCCAGATCTCTCTGTTTACAGAGGGTCAGGCCGGTGAGGAGTGCCTTCGCCTCTGCCTGTAAAGGAGTTCCGCTGCCAAAAAATGCAGTAAAGGCTAGGAAGACACTGCCCCCGGCATCCCGAACCAGGCCTCCTCCCCGCGTGTCACCCCGGATGCAGGACCCGTCCGAGTTCAGCTTGAGGCCAACGTCAGGGGGGCGCCAACAGACCCATCTACCCTGATCCAAGGTTTCCGCACCGCCAGCATGAAGAAATCTCAGTGACGGGGCTTCCCGCCAGTTCTTTAAAGAAGTAGCCAAGTCCACCAGTAGACTCTTCGTCCGCATAACAATGGCCCTGTCCGTGGGGAAGAGGCCCTCGTACCTCGCCTGGTTCCTAGCCTGCCATAAGCACCAGCATCCCGCGTTGAGAATCACCGCCCGGGCCGACCGCTCTAATCCCGGGATCATCACCCCCTGAAACCACCTATCCAGGAAGGAACCAGAGCTCGTGTCGGCGACAGAAAAAGCAGTAAGGGATCCAAAGTGAGTCCACACGCTCTGCGCCCATTCCCCTTCAAAAAATAATTGATCAATACTCTCTTCATGTTTCCTCTTACAACAATGATAACGGGAGGCAATGCTGATCCCCATTCTCCTGATAGTGTCGTCGGTAGGAAGAACTCTGTTCCGAAGCCTCCATACAAGGAACCCATACTTCCCGGGAACCCCCTTAACCCATGATATCGCATTCCATATGTCGCTGGGCTCCATACTGGGGGAGAGCTTCTGAAAATTCTTCAGCGTGAAGATCCCCGAACTCGACGGGGTGAACACACACCTGTCGGGCTGTTCAATGAGGGTGATCGATTCAAAGAGAGCCAGTTGCTCCTTGTCCAGCACAGCCTTCACAAACGGTTGATACATGCTCGCCTCTCGAAAAGAAATTTGAGGGGCTGGACACCCCGGATATTCGAGCCTCGAGCCGGCCCAGTTATGGGACCAAAACTGGAGATTACCCTCCCCCACTATCCACCGCGCATGACCATGCAGCACCTGAACGAGCTGGGAAGTCTTACCCCAAAAGGGAGAGCTCCTGGAGACAGAGCCGTCCCTCATCTGTGTGAAACTTCAAGCCATAGTCCTCCCCCACAAGGTACGTTCCTCTACCACTTCCCATGCTAACTCCGCGTTCATGCAAGTGACCATGCCACTCATGCTCTGCACTCCGATCCCACCCTCACAGATCGGCCGAGCCATCCTCTCCCATGAGACCCAGTGCTTCTTTCTTACCGACTGAGCATCCCATAGGAAACCGGCCAGCACCTTATCAATGGCCCTGATCACTCCCTTCGGCACGGGGGAGGCAGCCAGGGCATGCACTGGAACCGCCGAGAGAACACTGTTCACCAAGGCGATGCGCCCCCCAAAAGACAAGAGCTGATTCTTCCAGTTGAGGATGCGACCCGTTACTTTACTCACCACAAAGTCGAAGTCCCGAATACGCAGTCGCCCTAGAGAAATGGGGGTGCCAAGGTACACCAGGGGAAACGTACCTGGTTTCATATCCATTCTGTTGCAAACTTGAGTTGCCCGGCAAGAGCTACACTTGTTAGACAGGTATATGTTACTCTTTGAGTTGTTGATACACTGCCCGCTCCAGAGACAATACTCCTCCAGAATTTTCGTTAACTCCTGCACCGTCCTTTTTCCCGCATTGGAAAAAATGATGGTATCATCCGCAAACATCAGGTGGGATAAAGCCTGCATGCCCTGACTCCTCCTAAACGGCATGATCCTTCCACTAGTGATCCCCCTGTTGAGCAACCGGCTTAAGGTGTCTTGCATGATGATGAAGAGGCTCGGTGATAGCGGGTCTCCCTGTCGTAGCCCACGAACCGCCTTAAAGAACCCGTGAGACTTCCCCAAGAAGGTGACGTTCATCCATGCAGAACTAAAACACCTAAACAGGGTGTCCACCACCCTCGTAGACATCCCCATGCTTGCTAGAACTCTGTTAATAAATCCCCATTCGACCCTGTCATACGCCTTACTCATGTCCAGCTTCACCGCCATGTTTGAATCGTGCGTTTTGAAATTGAGATCCTTCAACATTACCTGATCCATTGCCATCGCACCATGGATGGACCGTCCCCTCACAATGTCGTGTTGTTCAAAGGAGATCCATCTGTCCAACCTCGCCGCCACCCTCGCATTGACGATACCTGCCAATATCTTGTAAGGGAAATTGCACATACTGATCGGTCTATACTGAGATAAAGACGAGGGGTTCTTAACCTTCGGAATGAGCACTAGTGTCGTGGAACTTGCCACCCTTGGCAGGTAGCCCCCGCGGAAGAAGTCCTGGATGGAGGTTACGATATCGTCTTTTATCATCCCCCACGCCCCTCTGTAGAAAGATCCTGGGAAGCCATCCGGACCAGCCGCGCTCTCCGCATTTAACCTAAGCATAGCACCATGGATTTCCTCCTCATCAAAAATCAACTCTAACGCCTCATTGTCCTCCCGAGTTACACAGGAGGGTATCGACTCCCACAGCTCCGCATTTCCACTGGGGTACCCCACATTTATCCTCCCACTCGGACCGGCGAGTATGTTCTTGAAGAAAGATAGGGTCATACCCCCCGCCTCCTCCCTGTCATCCGTGTAGGAGCCATCCTCGCGCATTAGATTAGGAACGACATGACGTCGCTTCTCCTTGATGCACGCATGAAAATACGCCGTGTTCCTATCCCCCTCCTTCAACCATCTAATCCTTGCACCCTCCCGAGCTCTGCGTTCTTGCCCCAGGATCAGCTCCGCAAGCCTGATCTTTTTAGCCACAAGATCAGTGAACACCGACTCATCCCACAGGTCCTCCAGATTACCTTCCATGTTATCAATGTCCTCCTTAAGCTTTTCAAGAACCTGATCAGCTGGAGGGAGAGATCCTGCCCATGCGTGAAGTCTGTTCTTTAGCCTTCGGAGCTTATTGTGGACCACCACCCATGGGTGCCCATCCGTCGATTCCATCCAGGAAGAGAAGATCAGATTGGAAAACTCCGGGTTGTCAAACCAACAACCACGGAATTTGAAACCTTCCTGCGTCCCCTTCCCAGACGTCAGTTGCACCAACAGTGGGGAATGGTCAGAAATGCCTCGCACTAAGTGTTTTACCTGCACTGCGGGAAACGCGGAGGTAGCTTTAAGGTTTGCCAAGCACCGATCAAGGCGACTCCAGCATCTGCGATCCCCTTTCTGATTGTTACACCAAGTGAAACGATCCCCCGTATAACCCAAATCCATCAGACCATTACTCGCCATGAACTGGGAGAAGGCCATGCTTTCCCTGCGAGGGAAGGCCCCTCGACCTTTTTTCTCTTCCGGGTCCGCTATAGTATTAAAGTCCCCTCCGATAATCCAGGGGTCCTCCCCCGGGTTGAACCCACTAAGGTCCTGCCACAGCGCTTCCCTCCTTTGACTATCACAGCTGCCATATACGAAGGTCACAATGACAGAACAACGACCAGACTTAACCATCAAGGTCAGGTATTGATCGCCCGCCTGAAGCAGGGCCACCGCTACATCCCGCTTCCAGAACACCCAGATGTGACGGTTGTAGGGGTCTGCATGCATGGACGCATGCATACCAATTTTCCGAGAGAACTGGTTGATCCTGGCCGGCGCCTGTTTGTGTTCGAGAACAGCAGCAACCAGCACCCTATTCTTCTTTATTTTGGACGCCAGAAAGTCTGTTTTTATGCGGGCTCCGAGGCCCCTCGCATTCCAAATGATTATTGGATACATTACGCAGAGGGTGCCCCGGAACTGACCCCGGGTTCCAAGGTCCACAGCTTTCCAGAACCAGAAAGCTCCTTAACTCCAACGAGCTCCAGTTTCGATCGCGACCGAGTGCAGACCCCCGGACTTGAAACCGGGGAGAGGGAACACGAGAGCCTCCGGGAGGGCAACGGAGGCTGTTTCCTACGAGCGCCGCAGGGGGAATTGCAACACTGAGATATAGACGGGCTCCGGACTTCAGGAGCCAACGGGCCCCCTCCCCAGGAAACTGCCCCGACGGCCTTAACAACCACATGCGCTCGTAAGGGAGGCTGGGGCCCCCCCAGGCCGCCCCCCTCGTACGGGCCCTAAGCGAGATGAGACTGGACCCCCCTCTGGCCGAGGGGGTCACTACACCTCTGGGTCCTCAGAAAGCAATCCAGCAAGCTTCCCAGGGACAAACATTGTCGCGGGCCAAGCCCCGGGTCAAAAAGCTCCGCCAGCCACCGAGGGGAAGCCATCCTAACGCCATTCTGAAAGATCATCCCTGGAGTAGAAGAAGCCGAAGCGAGCCAAGGACCATCCGACCTCTGAACAACCAGGGGAGAATCCTCACAGGAGACCACTGACAACATCGAAGCACCCCCTTCACCACCCCCAGGGGTTCGTGGGACTCCTCGGGGTGCTCTACGCCGGAGGCCAGAAGCTCGGGACCTGCAGACCTGCACTGAGTGCCCCTGGAGGCGGCACGAGGAGCAGAACCTGGGAAACACTGAGTAGACCACGTCCTGGGACCAATCACAGGCATCCTGAACCTTCAGGCGAATGCTATCCGGCGGAGGGGAGGAGAGATCTAGCTCAACACAGATCCGGGCCACAGACAGGTCCTCCCCATTTCGCGTTCGAGAATCCACACACAGGAAACCGCCTAGGCCATCCCCGATGGCCTGAGGAACACCTCATTCTGAAAGGGAAGGGGAATACCTGGGAGAAGAGTCCACACCGCAGCCTTGGGCCCCTCCTTCCCACGGTGGGCGTCCAGGGACCAGCGCGAAAGATTGAAACGCCACCGACCGAACCGGCGAGGGGCCAGGCACCAGGCATGAACGAAGTCCTCCTCCGACTGGAGAACCACGCAGAAGGACAGGCGGTGGACAACAGAGACGCACGCCGGCTCCTGAAGCCCCCAGGACTCCACAAACTTCCTGAAGACCTGGATCGGGGGCTTCTCAGCGCCAAAATGAGCCACCAACGTCCATTTCAGCTCCTCCACAGCCGCACCAAAGGACGCCGAAGGGAACTCCAGGGACAGGCAGGACCCCTCCCGAGACGCCGAAAGAGCCACCGGGGGAACTGCCTGGAAACACGGCTGCCGGGGAGAAAAATAGAGTGACATAAGAAGTCATAAAAATAGTTGATCAGTGAGAAACATGCTTCTAATCATATATAAATGAAATGGAATGTATGGGTTTCATATAGATACATATCCCAATATACATAATAGAATTTATATTCATAATACAAAAGACTTGTTTTAATGTAAATTTGGAGAGTGAAATCCCTTACAGAATTTTATCATTATAACAGGTTTACATGGGAGGAATTAATGTGACAGAAATGTGTCTATCATCTTTCATACATAAGTAGGGAAATATTAGGGAGGTTTCAAATCATACCCCAACATTTTTAATTGTATACAAAAAGTCATAGCAACATAATGTAACTTGAAAAACAATGAGAAAGGAAGAAATCCCTTACATGGAGGTGTTATCCCAAAGGATTGGGAGAGGCATGAGAAATGATTCAAGGGAGCTTGGGGCTCCTTTGGAGGATTTTAGAGAGAGGAGGGAAGTGGTTGGTCGTGATACAATTTTTTTGAGGGAAGAAGAAGTCGGATATTGTGTGGGATTATATAGATAAAGAGAGGGAATTCTTTATTATTTATGGTTTGGACACTACACATTAAACTAATCGAAACCCCAAACCATCCATGATTTTTTCCCATTGTTTTTTAAATTGGGGAAAAAAATTATTTTATAAGGTCAATGTATGAAATTATTAAAATATTCGGATCTCTTATGTGTAGTTGAGTCACAACCAAGGGAAATAAATTTAAAAAGCTAAAATGTTTTATATTTCTTGAAGGGTCCACTAAAGAAAACATAAAATTAATAAAAAAATCTTAAATCACATTATTTTAAAGATAAAACATATATTGGCCGAAAATATCATTTATCATTTTTCATTACATCAGTATTGTGGCATTATGATGCCATTAAACACATTATATATTTAAAAGATGTTTAATTTTTAACCAAAAATTCAACTATCTCAATAAATTAGGAAAATTTCATTATTGGTTAATTTTGAAATATTGATAAAAAAATAATATTCATTTTAGCTAAATATTTTTCTAAATAGGTCAATTTTTAATATTAAAATAAAAACAGACATTTATCAAAAAATTAGGTGTTTTGACGAAAATGTTTTTCAAACCTTAATAAAAATTACAATTGTATTCATAATAATTATATGATTGTTTATATTTAGTAAAAATTAATTTATTAATAATATATTATTAACATATTATTTAAATAAAAAAATCCATTAATTTGAGAAAATATATGTCTTAATCGTATATTAACAAAAAAAATACAATATGTTCTTTAAAAACCATTTACAAAAAAACTATAATAATGTTTTTGTATATTAATTTTTATATAAGAGAATAATTCACATAATCGTAGTGTTAATGTCTTCTTGCATAAACCCTTATAACACCCATGTTATACCTAATGGTAAGGTGTGCGATGGTGATAGACACTTGGGGGGCTCAGATAACATCACTCGGGTGGTAATATCTGTCAACATCCACTTCTCTTTTAGAAAGTTCCATTCAAGTTTAATGTGTTGAAGCTCAGATTGGGCTTTGTCAATATTGAATACTAGTGATGCCACATCCTTTTAGAGCTCTAAAAAATTGGCTTCATATGGGGAAATTCTAATGGATGAGTACATCACTTATTTTATCTAATTAAATTGGATTATTAAAGCCCTATATTTATACTATACATGTGATCATTATTCTACCGATATATTGGAAATGGTTACAATTCGTAATGATATTTTAAAATAAAAAAACAGTAAAACAAGGAAGTTCATTTTTTATATTACTATTTTACATAATAAGACATTTAATTAGATTAATATTAATTTTCATTAATAAAAGTATCGTTCGTTACAATAGATGACATATTTATTAGTTATATAAATTTTTATAATGATTCATGAATGGTTAACATGGAAAATGAATCATATCATGTTGTGGAGATGGTAGACTATATGTACGCATTAGAAATGGTGTGATTCAATTAATGGTTAAAGGGTAAAAAACTAGAATATATATTAATTATAAATAATCAATATCAAGTCATAATTAATATATATATCCATTATGTCAATCATTATACCCATCCAAGTAATGTGGAGATGAAAAACAAATAACACCATGGTATGGAGATGATAAGTCATATGTACGTACGTGTGAAACTTATATTTTTCATATTATCAATAAGTGGATAATTGTGGTTGTCCCATAATCGAAATAAAATCATTGAATATAGATTATAATATATTTATTACATTATAATGGAAACAACACATAATGAAGGATAAATGAAACATAATGTGTTAGTTCAAATGATTACCGAATTCATTGTCAGACATCCATTAGATCTATTATCAAGGGATTTAGGGATGGTTATTTTATAAGAAAAGACCTCCAAATATTTTATTAATATGTTCATAGGATATGTAAAAATATTTTTTCATGTTATAAGGCTAATGTTATGTGAGGAAGTGAGAGATGAGAAGCCATTTTATAATTAAGGTGGCATGTACTTTTGGAAACCTTCATAATATTTAATTAATATAAAATAATTTTAATTTTAAAATTGATCATAAGTTACTTATTTTGAACATAATATGAATATAGTTCTAAATTATCTCAACCAATGCTTTTATATAATTGTAGTTCAATTCGTAACCTTATGTTTTGGTTTTTTCTCTTAGATAAAGACATTAACACTTACTATGAAAATGTTATTTCTTAAACTTTGATGGTAAATATAGTTATAATATAATCAAAAATGAACTATAAATTAGTCATCCACAAAATTTATATCCTTATCAAAATTAATTAGCTGATGTTTAATTTTTATGAATGTTTTATCATTTACTATAATATTATTTATTTTAAAAAATCATAAATGGAATTATTGAAACTATTTATTTGATTCCTTTGTAAAACATATCAAAATATTATATAACCCATAAGAGAACCTTTAATACTACCATAACATTTCTAGGTCTTATATAAATTTTTTGAATTACATTATCAAAAATTATATTTATTTTAATATTTTTATTATCATTTATTTGATATTTCTATTAATTAAACAATTGATGAATCAAAATTGGGTAATACTTAAAGTTATATATATTTACATAAAATTAAAATTAAATTTCCATGATGAGTTAATAATTTAATATTTCAAAATATTATTTATATTTGAAGATATTTTATAAATTAACAGTTTTATAAAATGTAATACTCATTAAAAACACGAGTATTAAATATTGGACTTTCCTTAGAAAAAAATAACAAAAAAATGACTAAAGTCAACCAAGTGGCTCTGATAGGTCATTAAATCTACAAAAAAATGATATTTTACAAACTAATTCATCTGAAAAATAATTAGGACATGTTTCTTGGTTATAATATATTAGTTATAATATTATTTTACCCTTAATTACCTAATTGAGCCTTAATTGCAGAAATTTAAAAAAATACTAAAGTTACTATTAATATTTTCCTTATAAAAAAAGAAGTCTATTTACATAATTTGGACCCACATATTCCAAGTATATAATAAATTTTTTCAAAATTAAATGAACATATGTTCTAGAAATAAATTTAATATTAATCTCTTTGACTGAACAGTAAAACAGAGTTTTCAATGTAAAACGCTCAAAAGATTGAAAGGATTTTTCATCCAATTTCAAAGGGAAATACATTCCAATAACAAAAATTTGATTAAATTATTTACATTTCACTAATAAAACAATAAAATCAAATAAAAATATAATTAAAACTATATGTGATATATATGGACATGTTATTCTCAATTATTATTCAATATATTTCAGTATTAATAAAACCTTTAAAAGTATCATAAAAATACAAAAAATAAAACCAAATTAAATATTAATATGAATATATAAACTAATTAGATTATTTTAAAAAATGTTATTATGAAAAATGTCTGCAATTATATTTATAATAAGTGTACCATTAATAGGAAAAAATGGTTTTTTTTTAAAAAATCAATTCTTTTATTAATAAAATATTATTACAGCCTGTGTCATGCATAAAACATACCTAAGATTAATGTTAAATAATATATTGAATATTATATATATATATTTAATATAATACAAAAAGAGTGATTTGTTTTTATTTATATAAAACATAGTTCTGTGCATTTAAATAGTTTTTATAAAGAATATTCAAAACATATTAATTTTTTTTATATTTATTAAAAATTTATTAGTAAAAAATGAAATCATTAATATATTTTTATACATTTTTAGTACTATTAATTACCACCAATATTACTTCTTAGATATAATTTCATTTATTAATAGTATATCTTGGCATGTTTAAGCTTGTTGTTGAGTAGAATAAAACCAATCAGAGAGATTAAATTTAATAATATATATACCATAAAATCTTGGTGATTTATAGTGTCAACTATCATTTTTTTATTATACATGACATGATTTAGGTTCTTAATATTTGGATATAAAACCTCCATTATTATTATGTGTTACCCAATTCACAAGTCTTCTAATAGTGGAACACCCCAAACTTTTACGGAATGTGCATTTCATTAAAAATGAATTTAATTTTATTGATAACATATTTGTAAAGAATTATTGAGCATAATCAATCTAAAAAATATTATTATTTAAAAATTATAGATATCATCTAACCAATAGAATAGTTATAATTAGTGAGATTGAATAAATTATAAAAATATTGATTATATATATTTATAATATGTACTCATTAGTTAAGAGTTAATTAGAAATTAAAATGATAACTTATTGAACATATAAGATGTGTTTAAAATGATATTTATGTTCCAATTATGAGGATTATACATAATAAACTAAACTATTAACAATTAGTGAAATATATTATTTAATTTTATATATTATATATTCAATAAAACAATATTAAATTCATTCAATAAATTTGATAGGATTAAGATAAGAATATATCCAATTTCAACCATAAAAGGATATATTTTTCTAAAAGGAAATTTTTCAACCATTTGATTGTGCACCAATTATAAAACAAATATTATAAAAATTTCTAAGATTTATTTGTAAAACTAATATTCATTTTTTAAATCAATAAATAATAATCATCTTAGGTGGTATTGTTTTATAATAGGATTAATTGGGTGGTGAATTGTGAAGAAAATAATGTATTTTAATTGAATACTATTTTTATTCTAAATTTTTATATTAAAATTATATTTTAAATATATTTTTAAGAAAAATTAGTTAAATTATACATCAATAAAACCATTTTTTCATTTTAATAATTTCATTCTGAAATTTGATATAAAACCATTACAATCTTGTTATTATTTCACCTTAGAAACCCAGTTTTTCTTTATTTCTATGGGAATAATATATATCTAATTATTTAAATTTTTTAATTTAATATGATAATATGGATTCCATATTTTTAATTAGATGGTCTAAATAATGTTTTAAGGAATATTTTATGTTTATTTTAAAAAAAATTACCTTGGTAAAAAATTTAGTTACCACAGTATATATAAAATAGTGACAAGGGTTATTGTTAAAATGTAAAATATTAATTTACATAAATGTCACAATACATAATGCGGTTTTAGGAATTTATAAACATAAAAAAACTAAAAAAATTAATTAATATTCAAACACACGAAAATTAATTCCACTTTTATGTGGTTGGCCTTAAATATAAAATAATCATTATTTTAATCACTTAATTTCACTTCTCCTCATGTATAAATATGATCCCATTTTTAATCACAATCCTTTAATATCCTAACATATCATCTGAAATATATTAACCTAACTATAACCACTTATCTGTTATTATGGCCTCACTAAACCCCAAATCCAAGGTCTTGAAGGGTCTCTCATGGGGTGATATTAAAGAGGAAATTTTTCCAAATAACCTCTCTAAATTTCAGTTCAGCACATATTTTCCCCCACCTCCTCCATCCAACACAACATAATAAATCAATATTTTTTTAAATATTATAATTATAAGTTTCTAATGTATTATCTTATATCCAATTCACTAATTTCCTCAGGCTGTTCAATGAAACGAAATTGTTGTCCAAATTATATTTTTTAATCACCTCCCTGAATAATGGTTTTTTAATTTCCATTACCACCTTCATGGATAGTAATAAAAATATTATTATAGTTATATAATAAATTTATAGTAATATGATAATATTTTTTCATGTATTTTAAATAAAATGTAGAAATAATATTAAAATAAACAAAACTTGTTTGTGGTGTTTAGAATTATCACTAAAATAAACTAATCATTTATCATTAACATATTATCATATGAATTGTCCTTATGTAAGAAATAAAAATGAAAAATGGAATGATTTAAAATTATTTGTTTTATTTATTAAATTTTAATCTAACTTCTACATTTTAATTTCCATTTTACATGATAATCCATAATCAAACATTGTTGAGTTGACAATGAGAACCATGAAACAAACACACTTGAAACCTAGGAAGTAATGAGATATTATTAATGAATGTGTGGAAATATAATATGAACATATCACATAAATTATTATATATATTAATATGGTTCTATAATTAGTTATTAACCTTGTAGAAGCAATTATATATGAATCTTAAACACCCAAAACCTAAGGGAATTGTGAGGTAAAGATATGTCATGTAAATTTTTTATTCTCTGACATATATGCCTTATTCACCAGTTAATTTTTTTGTATAGTATATATAATCTAAAAATTGATATATCATATCATTAATATCATTTTTAATGGTATAAAATATTTATTTCAATAATTTTTACTTTTATTGGGCATACGATTCGACCGATTAAACTGTAGAACAAAAATTCCTAACCCAATTTCCATTCATTTTGTAAACATTATACTTCATTGATCAACTCATGGCTCGATTATGTTTGGTCAAGCATTTTAGTATCCTATGTTGTATTTAAAAAGGAACTATGAGTATTTACGTTGAATAATAATAACATATTAATTTTATTAATGCTCACTATAATGAAATTCTACTTATAAGGGATTCGCTTGTAAAAACAATTTTTTAATGTTTTACATAAAATTATTGTTTTATTCCATGTCCATGTTTTCATTAAAATAATTCTTCATTTATTATATTATTATTTAAATTATTTTTACTCATGTTTACATTTTAAAAAAAATTGTAAAATGATATTATTTTCATTTAATAAATAAGTTTCTTGTTGACTTTGTAGATAAAAATACAGATGGAATGTTTTTATATCCAATACAGAAAGAGATGATTTTCATACCATAATGATGCCTTAATTCCTAGAACATTACTTTACAAGATTACATGTTTTTTTCCATTGATTTTTTTTTCATTTATAATTTCTCATAATTTTATTAAATAAATTCCAAATCGAAGGGATATTTTCCTTATAAATTATTTCATGTGATCTCTCAAAATTGTTTTCCAATTAAGATAACAGTATTTGATGATATTTTGGATTTACTTTTGATATTATTCATGGATAATATCTTCATTCTTTTTATATATGTTTTATGTTTATTATTTCATGATTATTATGGATCATATTCCTTTTTCCAGAGTTATTTTATGATAAAATGTTTATAAAACTCATTTCTTAACATGTGTTCTGATGTGACGAATGAATTACATTCATGTGGAACACAATTTCATGATATATATTCTATGATGGTTTGGAAATATATCTCCCTCCAATGCATTGAGTAATGATTTATAAATTGTGAGTATATGTGTTATGTGTGAACCTAACTGTATGTTCACAATGGTATGTGTGATCCTTTTACATGTTCAAAATGTTATGTTTGAACATTCTTAAATGGTCAAATGGTATTTCAAGGACTTCATTAAAAGTTTTAAATTTTATGCATGAACCATATTACATGTTCTCAATATTATTCTTTGACCTGGTTTCCGATCCAAATGTTTATGCAAGGTCTAGATATCATCTCTATAACATTATGATTGAACATGTCTCTATTTACAACAGTTCAAAATATTATATGTTTATGTTTTTTCACAATTCCATTTAGCGTGACAAATTTTTTATTTTATGATTCAAATATTTTTATTTTTATTGTTTATTTTTTAAAAATATTTTATGATATTTTATATGAATAGTAATAAATTAAAATGATATTTTTTTATTATTATACCCTTATGTTTATATTATAATTTATATCTCCCTTTATTACCCTTAATTTTTATATGATTTAACCCTTTTAATATGTTTCTTTTACCCAGGATACGAATAAATTAATTATGTTTCACATGTAAAAAAAGCGTTCTAGTTAGGAATAAAATAGTGGTACTTCATGTAGATGTTTCTTTATAAAAAATTGTATGTACAAAATTCCAAAGGTACTATACTAATATGATTCTAGCATTGTTTTATTGTAATAGGAATATTCATTTATTTAGAAGTAATTTCTATGTATTAATATATTGGGTCACTATAGTTGGTATTAGGGATTAGGATTTCTCATCCATTGGAAACTGGGATGAGAAATATTTAGTAATATACCTAAGGGTAAGTCTATGTATAGGTTACAATCCAATAATTTTTGTAACGATGATTAATATTATATGATTAATCCAATGATGATATAAATTTAAGGTAATTTACCATGTGTATTCTCACGATATTATTAATTTTTTGTTTTAGTTAATGGTTAGAACATGAAGGAACTTTTTTAATGATGAGTGTATGGGAAATGAAAATATTTCTCTCTTGATAAACAAATTTTATGGGATCTGGAATAAAAAAACATATTTCTATACACACAAACGCAATGAATCATGCATGTATTTTAAATGAGAATGGGATGAAACAATTTTATATTTTTTCCTTTATGGGGAATTGAACACCTTCTTTGAGTGGTTCTTATTATCCCCATGTTTCCGAACAATGGTTTGATTCTAATTATAATATATTTTTCGTCCTTCAGTGATAGAAAAATGTTCGTTATGTTTGTTTATTTTTTGGATGGTGTAGCCGATAAGCGGTGAACTACTATTAATAAGATGGGGTAAAAAAATAGGAAATTTAATCTATTAAATGGGGAGTGTTTAGAAGGATATTCATCATTATGTGATTACCTAGTATTCTAGAAACAAATATGGAGAAAAATTACATGATTTTATGAAAAGGGATGATGAATCTATTGTTAATAGTGAAGCTAATTTTATAATACATACATGGTATATATCTAGGTTAATCATTATCCCTGAAGAAAAATTGATCATTTATTGGTGGAAAGAAACCATGCCCATGAAATGCCTTTTCTATAAGTGAATAATTAGCTATGAATAAGTCATTCGATGTTAAATTAATGTATAAGTTGAAATTTTATATTTCCACCGTTCCTATACTTTTGTTAAGAAATGGAAGATCATTTATCAAGAAAAAATAAATGGTGAAACAAAATATTATGAATCTATATGCCAAATATTTGGGATGAAGAACTCAAGTGTATTATTAAGAGGGGAAAGAGTGTGTTACATGTGCATAAAGGATGCTCATCAAGTAGATGAATACATATGTTCGGAAATGCGCTGTTTGATTTTTTGAATAATTATAAAGATCTATATAATACACCCCTTAAGAGATAGTTTTTCAATTTCAAAGAGTTTGGAAATTTTTCTAAAAATTAAGCCAATAAATTGACTAAGGTGGATGATTTGACATAAAAAATGTCGAAAAGTGAATAACGTAAATCTTACTATATCACAATTGAGAAATTGAAATATTAAAATTATGGAATACATATAATATATTCCTTAGTTTGGAATTGCATACTTGAATCTATATGAAAAAACCATATGATAATATTATTGTGCATATGTTATTGAAATTTCAAGATATTATTTACTTGTATTATGGAATAATGAAACAAAATATTCAACTGGTATACGGATGAAACCAATTTTCACATTAATATATTATTAAAATAAAAGATAATATATAAAGAATGAAAATCATGAGTGTATTAAATATTTTTTTTACAGCATACATGATGATAGTATTCACATGGTTTCTATATGAAAATAAAGATCTATCTTTTGATATTTGGGTGGAATAATGTTAAGGTGTTTTAAGAAATTGTCTAACCTTCTTTCAAATGTTTTAGATTTTAATCTTTTAGAATATTTATATTGGTAAATATTTATGTAATTTATTATGATTAAATATAGTTGATGTATTAGATATTAATTTATTAATTATTTATATAATGATATATTGATATTGAATTACCCATGCTTATAATTTTTTGTTATGATGATAAATAGAGACTGAGGGAATGAATTTCCACCAAATTATTTATCCAATAATCCACTAGTTCTTTTAGAAATAAAAAATTGAACATCCCATCTTGGATGAAGCGGAAAATTATCAAGACAAAACAAAATAGGTATATTGTACTTTTGAAATTAAATCTTATATATATATATATATCCAAATGATTTTTAAATAATATTTTATCATATTATGATATTTTTTAATGATAAAAATCAATGTTTTTATGCCTATTTGGTATACGAATTTGTGTCCATTAACAATCTAATTTATGTGTTCTCAATCATTCTCTAACATAACAAGATAGTTGGAATTCTATTCAATGTGTATGTTTTAATTTTACACTAATTTTCATCAAATCAAAATCTTATTTATGTTGTGATATGTGCCTTTTACTTTCCCTTTTCTATGAAGAAGTTTTAATGACCCATATTCTAATATGGGATTCCTGCAGGGGAAATTTTCAAACACCCTTCATTGATTTTGGAAGTGAAATTAAATTTTTTGAAGATTTAATTTCTTGACATTCTCAATCAAATCATATTTTTTACATATCTATTGTTGGTTACACCAAATTTCTCTCGTATTCATTATGTCTTCCATGTATATCACTTGAGTACGTACAAAACTATTCCATAACATGTACTAAACTCAGAGGTCATATCAATGGAGAAAGATATTTCTTATAAGAAACAACTTTTAGAGATTCACGATAGTGAAGATATTGTTATATGAAACAATATCATTCACCCGATTAATGTATTTTGGGGAAACAAAAAATTTGAGGGAGCTATGTAAGAACCTGAGGATGTAATGAGTAAGTGGTATCCTCATAATTTTAAATTAGTGTAAAGTATTTCATGGGATAAATTCATTTTGTAGGATGTTGAATGTAGTACACATATATTTTATGATTTTTCCCTTTAAAAAAAATATTTTCTTTCATATTTTTCATTGAAAAAAATACACATTATAAAAGAATTTGAATATACTATAATTTAATTATGATAGTAACCACCTAGCTGTTGGAAAGGTGATAATGAATGAGATTAAATATATTATCAAAATATAGTTTCTGAATGCTTATAAAATGAATTTATTGTTTACCAATTAATTTTAAAAATAAATGAGAACCAATTCAACATAAATGATGTGTTTTTCAAACAATACTATTTTTATACACACAATGAAAATTTGTCTTAATAAATTAAATCAATAACTATTGATGAAATATATTAATGAAATTTATATTTTATATATTAAATAAGAATATTTTAAATTCATTTAATAATTTTTATTGGATTAGGATTAGAAAAAATACAATATCAAGCTTAAAAAGTTATATTTTAATAAACGATAATTTTTCCACCTTTTAGTGGTGCACGTATTTTAAAACGAAAATCGTACACTAATATAAGTTTTATTTGAAAACATAGACTTCATTTTTTGATAATCTATATATAATTCTTTTTATAGGGTGAACTATTGTTATTTGTTTAATAAATTTAAATTTTCAGTGAATAGTGAAATAATACTGCATTTTTATTGAAAACTAATTTTCCTTCTAATTTATTTATAATAATAAATTATATTTTAATTTTTTTAATGTATAATTAATAACATTATACATAAATAAAACCAATTTAGGTCATCTTAATCAATTTCACATTGAAATTAGATATAAAAACCTTTGAAGCATTTTAACTATTCACTTTTAAATCCCCCATTTTCATTGAGTCCACATAAAATATTTTAATTATAATTTTTCAAATCTACGTATTGAATTTGTTTAAATTAATTAAATATTTTTTATAATAATTTTTATATTCTTATTTATGTTCCATTAAATTTTATTAACCAAAAATTTACTTTGGTAAAAAATTATTTACCGTAATAAAGGTAAAATATTAACAAGGGCTAATGTTAAAAGGTAAAAGCTTAACATACGTACAAATTATGGAATTTAATGGTTATATGATGTATTTTTTCTAAATGAATAGTCTCAAAGACATTAATTAATAATAAACTACATGTAAATTAATTCCACCTCAATGTGGTCAGTATTAAATATAAAATAATTGTTATTTTAATCACCAAACCCCACCTCTCCTTAAGTATAAATACTCCCCCACAACCCCTTTTTGACCGACAAGACTTATATCTCCAATAATATAGGCATAAAAATATTCTCCTGACTCTCCACACAACCATGTATGTTTTTATCTTCAAACATCTAAATCTAATGTCGTCAAGTGTCTCTCAAGGTGTTTACATTCAAGAGGTATTTTTTACAGCGAAAGTCAACTTATTTTTTGCTTCCTCTTTCCCCACCTCATCCATCCATCATGAAATAACAATTCCAAAATAATCTACATACTGGAAGTATATATTGATAATGGAACATCTTATATCCATCCTTTCTATTACCTCCTCTTATTCAATGAAACCAAACTATTTCCCACATCAATCCAGTTAATAACCTCAATCAACATTTTTTTTCATTTTCCCTTACAACCATCATGGTTGGTCATCAAAATATTTTTATTGTTAAATTATTTTTTCATTGGTATATAATAACATATTTAATGTTCTAAAACTAATATATAGACATAATTTTAAATAAAAAACTAGTTCATGAGGATAAAAAAATATAAAATAATGAACTAATAATTTATAATTAACATTTTATCAAATAAATTATCCTCATCTATGAAATAAAAAAAATATATGAATATTTAAAAATGTATTAGTTATTAAATACCAATTAATTTATCTTATAAATTATTATTTCAATTTGAAATGAAAATCCATAATTATTAACAAATGAATTGACCATGAATACCATGAATCAAATGAACTTAAATCAAGGAAAATCAAGAAATATTATTAATGAATTCATGCCATGGAATTATAAAAATATAGTATATGGTATTAGTAATATAAATATTATTATATAAGTAATTAATAAATTTTTTTTGAACAATTCTATAGTAGGATTTTGTACACAAAACAAAGACAATTGTAAAGTAAGGATTTTCAATCTAACTTTTTTTCTCTAATATATATTCCTTATTTATAATTTAATTTTTGCGTACCCTAATATATTTTTGAGTTTTATTTATACATTTTTAAACTCATTATATTAATATAAATCAATGTTTAATTTCATAATTATTACTTTTATGGTTCATACGATTCGATCTATTACAATGTGGTATGGGAATTCATGACATGACTTTAATTATTTTTTGTTAACATTCTACTTCATTGATTATGTCACACTATGATTATTTGTGGGTTGAATTTTTTTTATCCTATGTTGAAATTAGTTTTTTTTTAATTTTTATTTACTTTGAATAACCAAATCCAATTTATTTTATTGATCCTCACATCAATCATATGATATTTATATATAATTCTCTTGTAAAACCTATATTTTTAATGATTCCCCTAAAACCACCCCTTTTATTCCTTGCCTTTATTTTCTAAAATATATTTAGAATTTTTATACTATTATAAAATAATTTTTCAGTTTCTTTACACTCGTTGAATAATTTTTACCCAACATGTTGAACAAATTATTTTATCTCTAAATTAGGTCCTTTGTGACTTTTTACAAAACATTTCAGAAGGAATTTTTTTTAACTTATACTGTATAAGAAGATTTACCTTCCTCCATGAAGCCTTATTGTGTTGAATTTTAGTTTAAAAATTTAAAAATTTTACATTCAATTAAAAAATTTTATTCTGTAATTGAACATTATTTAAATAAATAAATGTTTTTGGAAACAGAAGGGATATTTTCCTGAAGAATTATTTAAAGTGATCTCTCCAAATTATTTTCCATATAAGATAAAATTATGTAATTTTTCATATGATTTATAGGTGATATTATTCAAGGATATTATCTTCATTATTTTTTTTGTTTTTTGTTTTTTATTGAATGATTATTATGAATCTTATTCCATTTACACGAGTTATGTTATGGTAAAATATTTATGAAACCTATTTATTTACATGGGTTCTGATGTGATGAATGATTTATGTTCTTATACAAATCATTTTCATGATATTAATTTATTAATGTCATGTAACTATATCTCTCTATAGTGTATTGTGTAATGATGGATAACTCATGAGTATATATGTTATGCATGAACCCACCTATATGTTCACTATGTTATGCATGAACATGATTACATGTTCATAAAAATATGAATGAACTTGATTAAATGTTCAAAATATAATGTGTGAACCATATTACATGCTCATAATATAATGAGTGATCCTGATTTCATGTTCACAGTGGTATGCGTGGATCTAGTTACATGCCTATAAGATTATTCCACGGCCTGATTTCATGACATTAGCTTAATGAGTGGAATTTTATCTATTTTCACTTGTTCCCAAATGTTATATTTTTATTTTTTTTCAAAATTACCTATTTTATTCCAAAGGTTTTATTTTATTATTCCTATCTTATCATTTTTTGTTATTTTTTATTCATTTTTTGATCTATTATATGTAGTATGTAATTTTAAAATGTTATGTTCATATTCTTTTACCCTTATGTTTGTTTGATGATTCGTACATACCAAAATTACAATTACAAGGAATATCATCTACTGATTTCATATTTTTATTTTCCACAAATTATGAATAAAGTAATTATTTTTGAAATTAAAAAAAGGGTTCTATTTAGCAATGAATTAGTGTGAGATGGTGGAGATGTTTTATGAACCTGTTGTTTTTTTGTTTTTATTTTTCCAATGTCACTAAACCCATACAATTTTATAGAATTTTTTTGTAAAATGAATATAAATTTATGTGGATATATTAAATTTTTATGAAAAGTGTTGGGCATTATAACTAGGGTCAGTTATCCACCTTGATTGAGACTTTAACCAATCAAGGAATTGTTATAACACTATGGATTCAGTTAGGTGGTGTGGGTTTTCTCTTTGATTGATCATTATGGTATTAAATGTCAGTATTCTAATGACTGAAGCCTATTAATGATCATGGAATGGGTTACCTTGGGTTTTATTCAATTGAAAAAGAATATTTTTGAATGGTTGGGTGTGGTGCTCCACTGGGTAATGCCCATTATTCAGTGAGGATTTTTTTCAGATAATATTTCATAGTGGATATGTGGTAGAATGGTAAATAATATAATATTATACTATACAACTAACTCTTCATCACAACCTAGGGTTCTTTTAATATTTAATTTATAGTGGGGTCCCTGAAATTATTCTATATGGGATTATATTTCACTGATAATACTTAGTTTCTCTTGAAGTATAACCTTTATAGAGGATTTGATATGAATAGGATTTAATTTTATTATTTTCCATTCTTGGGGTTGATAATAAATGATTTATTTATTTTTTCCCTTAGGGAAATTCTCTCATTAAATGGGTTATTAAGTAAAAATATTCATTGGGTAACATTTTTTTTACAATCCATCAAAATTAGTATGTGTACACACACCCCATTTATGAGAATTGTACCCATAAATATTGTGTATGTTAAATTAATATTGGGATTAGATGTGATCTTGGGGTACATTTAAAAAACGTGTCTTATTCAGAGTTAAAATACAATATATTCTTAGTGATACATTCTGGAGCATGGGGTTTTATTATGGTGGTTGTGGCCATTAATTCCTTAGATTGATCTATAATTATAAACAATGATGAGGATACTTGTAAGGACCTTTCCCTTGATAATTTAGATGATTTTTTGGTTTTTAGTTCCTTTGGTATTTTATTATGTGGTGTTATAAATTTTATTTTTATAACATAAATTTGTTTTATAATTTTTATTTGATTATATATATATTATATTGTTGATGATGGTTATTTTGTGCATAATTGATTTGTAAATTTTGTAGGTTAATATTTGATAAGTCATCCCAAGCATTGAGATACAACTACTCAATGCTAGTGACCATCCCATTGAATATTATAGGAAATCATGTGGTGGAATTCCTCAAAATATTATTTCTTAAGTGGTTCCCAAGAGGATCGTGTCTTGTTAGATTTGTATCAAAGTAGTTGATTCTTAGGGATAGATTTGTAGATTGGAGTCATGTGAGGATGGGTTTGGGAATTTAACATAATGAATATATTGTTGTAATAAGTTAAACTAACTAACTAGGGAGACTTAAATATTTATTGTGGACAATATATCCTTTCACAATAACATTGATACGATATTATCCCACATGTATCTCAGTGAAATAAGTTTCAGTGTACTTAAAATTTGGTACATTTATAATATAATGCTAAATTATAATCATTCATGTCATTACCATGTCACCTCAACCATCCACACTCAAGTCCTCCGTGTATCACCAAATTGAATTAATGGTTCTACCAACTAATTACTATAATACTTGTAGATATATAGGTTTTATGAGCTCATTCTTGTATTTGTTACCCTCGGCAAAAATTAGTGAGTACTGAATAATTTTATTCAATAATTGGTTGCAAGATATTCTTATCCACTAATATGGTGTAGTTTCTCTCCATATTGTTATTTTTGAAGATCGTTCTTGTAGACTCTATTGTAGTTCCCACTATATTGGTTGAGACAACCTATAAGATTGATTTTATGTGTGTGTGTGAGTGTTACTAAAAATACTGAACCCATCATAGTTAAGAGGTATCAATAACATTTACACATTGTCACAATATATAATTAATGACATCCCAATGGATTATTTAGTTTATTGTTCAAGGAAAACTAGATATATTATTCAATATCACATTATATTTGATAACATAAAATCTATAATCTTATTTGTTTTTAGAACAACATTAAACCATTTTTATTATCCATGAATTTCAATCAGAATACACATCCCGACATCTTGTGAAAATGATATATAATAAACTGGTGTTCTGAAATTCTATGTTAGGGAATGCGTAATGCAGAATCAATCATTGAATAAATTAGGAATAGATAATATCTATGGAAGAAATGATAATAAAAAATCCAAATAGATAATCTCATGATCTTAAATCTTATGCATGGATTTCATTTCTATTATCATATGAACATCAATAATATATTTCACACTGATGGATTTCATAATGTTGTTCATTTGAATCTTACTATGGAGGCCACATTCCAATACATCATACATAAATAGTTTATGATTTGAGAAAATACCCAATATGTTTTTTCTCATGAGACCTACCAATTTATTAAGGCGTTGTATAATTTTGGTTCCCCGCCTATCACATAATATTTTCAATACATTCCCCATAGTAATTAACAATACAACTTGATCAATATGACTTAATAATCAATAGTTGTCTATATAGAAAATAGTAAAAAACTGAATGTGAATAATTTCACTAATATAGATTACTATAATCCCTAAAATGAAATTTGGTTGATTGTATCATTTTATTTTAACATTATCAATTAATAATATTCATCTAGGGAAGTTGACAAAGATATAAATAATTTTAAAATATCACTAAATGATTTATTTATCAAAATAATGTTTTTATTTTGAAATCACCTATATAAATTCTAAAAAAATTATAAATTATCAAAGAAACAATTTTTCATTAAAATTACCATAGAATAATTTAATGGATGTTATAAATAAATAATTGATCAGGTTAGAGGGAAAAAATTCATATTGTCCGTGTTAAAACGATGATTACTTTCATATTTTTATTAAAAGGTGAAATGTAACTTAGTTGGAAAATGATGAGAATATTCATTTTACAATATTTAATCAAAATTAAAAACCCATTAAAATGAATTAAAAAATAATATGATAATATATACTAACTTCTATATATTTTTTATAATATATGTAAATTGAAGAAAAAATTCCTGAAAATAGGAAATAAAGTCTCTTTAAAGAAATACATTTTTATAATTCATTTTCTGATCCCGATAGAAGATAATTGTACTAGTAATTTAGAATTCCCTAAAAATATAATGGATAATAAATTTCATGGGTTATATGATATAAATATCAAATTATTCCTCCTACTAGAACATGAATATAAATTATCACCAAAAAATGATGGCATAGGGAAATTATCACTGACATCTATTCTGAATTACATAATCTCTTATATTAGACTATTATAAAATAAAATTATCTTTTTTATAAATCCATACAATTACTATATATATAATCATGAAATCATATATGATCAACTTATAATATTTCACTAAACTTTTATTAATAATTATTTAGTAAAAATTTGGTTATTCAGAGTATACTATTTCGTTTTTCATGTTTTGTTTGTTTTTTAAATTTAGAAAATATATCATCCCCATAGTACAATAATATTTATAATTTGAAAATTATATATATATATATATATATTGTATATGATTCTTATAAATATTTAGAATCCTTCCTCAAATATGTACATCAAATATGAATTACATCACTTCATGGAGGTGGGAGTGTACACGTATGCCCGAGAAACATTTTTATTTTATAATGGGTGTATAGTTAAGAATGTAAATTATATATTATTTTAAATAAATAATAATTATACTGTAGATATATTATATATTCCAATTTTTCATTTTCATAACAATCCATGTATAATGTTTATGAAAAATGAATTATACCTTTATATAGGGATGATAATTCATATGTACAGATGAGAAATGTTTTCAATTACCGTGGGATGGAAAAGAGGATGATATTGGTTTCCTAAAAATAAATATAATATATATATATATATAATTATGAAATTTTAATCATTTTTATGGAATGGAAATAGATTTAGAGGATGTAAAAGAAGAACTAAATTTTAAAGAGTGTGAAAATTGATTAAATCATCTTCGATAGACTGCCCTTATATACCTTTGTAAGTACCCTTAGATTGCTATTTTAAATATACCTACACACATAATTTTATTATAGGGATGTATTGAAGAGAATTTATTTGATTTTTGTATATTTAGGTGTATCTATTTTGTGTAAAGAATAGATAAATGGGGTGAGTTTTTATAAGTGAGGGATATGACTAAATTGGAATTACATAAATGATTAAATAATATTTATATAATAATAATGCAATGTGGAACCGATGAACACAAAATTATTATTTTATATGTGAAATGGTATAACTAAACACAACTATTTAAATTTAGACAACTTTTGGATAAATTTTATAACTAATCTTTTTGATAAACACATTATACCTATTTTATCCTGGACTGTTATAACTTATCTTTTTACCATTATTAAATATTTATTTGACCATAACAAAAAAGTTTCCATCTAAAAAATTATTAAAATGATAATTATAAATTTTGAGTACATTTTATCAAATTAAATATCTATAGGTGTCATATATTACTTTTAATATGATGAAAAAAATGAAAATAGTGTTTTGGGAATTTCTTGATCTATGAAAAAAATATTATCACTATGAAATCAGGTAATAAGTTAGTTTTCATTAATTTTTTTTGTTAAACAATAAAAAATAATGGTTTTTAATTTTTTTTAGGAATTGAAAATTGAATGGAATCCTCCAACCATGCCATTATTTGGAAAGACCACAAATTAGTTTTTAATTTAAATTAAATATAATATATCTCATAAAAGTCAATCTAGGGTCCGTAATTCCAAAATAATGTTATTAAAGACATTGAATATCAACATAAAAAAATATTTTTTTCAAAAACTATTAAAATGGGATAATTTCAAGTGTTATTGATATTTTTAATCATCAGCCCAATGTTTTAACCCTATTTTACTTGATTTTCCCTAACTAAGATGAAAAATATTAACCCAGATTACTATTAATAATGACAATAAATTACAATGAAAATATTTTATAATAATAATTATTTTGATAAAAATATATATTCTATTATTTTTTTATTGTCTTATTTTCTATAAATTTATTTTAATATAACTTTGTACTACATAACAAAAATTGTTTTTAGCGAACTTTGTTTTGAATCATAAAAATGATCTTATAATAGAATGAAGTATGATGTTGATTAAAATATAATAAATTATATTATATCTAATTAATAATTTTTTTATTTTATATTAAATTAAATTTTTTTTTCATTTTATAATTTCTTAATTTAATGATATGAAATGATAGTTTCACAAAAATCATAGAATTTGAATATTCATTGAAAAATTCATTGTATATAAATAAAAAACATTATAAGATAATATTAATATAAATAGATAATAAATATATTAATTTCATAAAATAAAATTTCTAAAATTAATTATAATGTCTTCTCAAAAAATGAAATAAAGGACATCTTTTAATAATTAATATTTTTACCCATAAAATAAAATTATTAAAAATTTAGTACTTATTTACTATTATTCAATACATTATCTAAAAAAATTATAAATATTTTTCATTATGTGTTTATTTATGTTCATATATATAATATAATAGATAATTTATAAAGTTGACATTTAGATAATAACATTTTTGTCATACATTTCATTTCACATAAATCTCATTGTTGGATATCAAAAAACATATAAATCTTATAAATCGATTAAAAAAAGTTTTACGAATATAAACTCTACTACTCATGAATAATTATTTCATTAAATTTTTATTATCCTCATAAACAAGAGTTCAACATTTAGAAATTTTTTTTATGAAAACCTATATTGTACAAATGGAAAAAAACTTCCTTTTAAAAGGAAAAGCGAGAAAGGAAAATTCATAATCAGTTTCCAAAATAAGGGAACACTTGTGAGATGTGAAAATATGGATTGGGAGGAATATTAATATAGACTATGGAGTAGTATAGAATGATTGAGAACATAATAATGAGAAATTTTGTTCCAAAAAATAATAATTCAATAAAGGATAAATAAGAGCATCAATTCTATGGATATTAAGGTAAAAGAAAAACAATTTTTTATTTCAATATCATTTTGTGATATTAATTTATGAATCATATAATCCGTACTAAATCCATAAATCCAAATAATCCCCAAAAATATGTATTGTTTCAATTGAAAACATATGTATAAATATCATGACTGCAACTATATAATTATTAATAATTTTAGTAGAAAACACTTCGTATATTCTAACCAATTCCAATTATATCTATTGATGGATTATTTCTTACTCAAATATTCAAGGGTATAGTTGATATCCCTGAAAAATATAATAGAGGACATTGATTTAGAATCAAATAAGTCATGATTTTAGGATCAATTTACATATTATAATAACATCAGGGATTTTAATTTGAGCTATAGTAATTACATAATCCTAAACTTTCTCTCATATACTTTTCTAAGATAAATTCTCATAATGCTTTGGGAATTCATTTTTATAGTTCACCATCTACTAATATTTGATACACTATACATTGGAAACTTCTTTCATTCCCTTAAATTCTTGGACATGTATACCTTTCTCTCTATAGTTGAATAAAATTCTCATTACCTTCATAAAATTATCAAGCTGTTTTCCACAATCAACACATGTGGTATGTCCAATCCTTCTCTTACATTCTTTAACCCAAATTATTTGTTATTCTTTCTCCGTAATCCATTTCTTATTGTTATTTACATTGAAAATATTCAACATATTGAATTGTTTTTTTATCTAAATTGAACATAATACCCCACCACTATAGGGAATAAATGTTTAAGAGACTAGTTCCCTATTGAAGAACGAATTAATACAATAAAATAAATGGTAATTAAAACTTTTAAGATTAAATATATAGTTCATATGATGCCTCTATTCTCTTTTAATTTATTCCACATACTTAACAATACTTCCTTGTTCCTTCTATATTAGATTGAGGATATTTATTTCCGTATAAGATATTTTTTAACAAGGAATATATTTTTTGAAGATAATCGCCCCAAAAATATTACAATTAATTCTCTATACCTCCTCATATTTCATTATATGTTTTTCAATGAACACCACTGACCAGCATGGTACATTAAATAATACACTTTCAGAAACACCGTCTCCATTCAAATCTAGAAATATAAATTCAAGGATTTGATCCACATTCCAATAATATATAGAATAATGATTCCATTAAATAATGATGTATTTTTCTATATGATGTGGTTTAAAAATAGTTAATCTTGTCATGAAGTAATATGTTTTCAAAAAGTGAAGGGTTATTGGTCCTAGCCAAAGTCTAATACACTAATATATTCATAATATTCTAACCTCAAACTCTATCCATGCTGGTATACTATTGAGGAAAATTCCTACATTGAATAGGGTTTTTGAAACAAATTAAATTCCTTCCATTTGGAGCCATTTCAAAGAAAACAAACATAATGGATTATCTCATTACATTGTGAATAAAAGTATATATTTCAAAATATACTGCAATAAATAACATAAATTGAAACATTATGAAATGTTAATATTAGAATCACACTAATAGTATTACTAAGTATATATTCAAAACATAAAAATATATTAAATTTACTATTAGTCATTTAAAATTAATATGTGAATAAACACATTAATTTCTCTTTGGCCTATCAAGCCAAGTGTGTAGTAAGCGACCATTCACCATAAACTAGAATGATGTGTTTGATATACTCAAATAAATATTTATGGAGATATATACCCAATATGAATATATCCCCAAACAAAATATACTTATAGAATCTATAATGTAATATATTTATAAAAAAACTCATAATATCATCCCTCCTAAAAACATTCTCACATCATCCTATAATTTTTAATATCCTCACGGTCAGTGAAAAGGTTGCATTACCAAATCAACGATTTAAACAATCTAGTTCAAAAGGTTTCTGATAATCTTCATCCATAACCATCAATAAATACCATAAAAATATTAACCTAGATTTATTTATTTAATTAATACAATGGAACACAATACATGCGACCATATCCCAAATGATGTATTAGTTTACTATTCTCGAGAAACTACATAGAAGCTTGAATATCGGTTTATATTTGAAAACCTAAAATAAAAAATATTTTTTATATGATAAATTAATTATTCTCACTCACATTTCATTAAATATAGATCAATGATATATTATTGGAAATCATGAAAAAGGAAAAATTAGAAAAATGAGATCTCATATTACCAGTAATGGAAGGTGTACTACAAAGGATATTAAAAATAAATAAATAGTGAATAACATAGTAGGAATAAATGATGATAAAAATAACATATAAATAATCTAAATAGAATAACAAATATCCAAGGAGATCATAAATATATTATCATGGAAATCAATAACTGATTTCATAATGATAAAATATATAATTTTGGAAATTTGTTTCTTACAATCAAGGGAACATTCCATTACATATTACATATACTGGAAATACATTTTCTAAATTCCCAATATAAAATTTTTATCATCAGATATCCTGATTCATCAAGGGTATATGTAGTTTATTTCCCACTAAGTACATAGTAAATCCAATGCATTCATAAAATGAATAAATAATAAAACCTAATCATCATACCTTAATAACCAATAATTCCTTATATTGGAATAACTAGAATTAAAATTCAAATAAATTCTCCTATATAATTGAACGTTATAAATACAGAGAAATATGTTAGATATTATAATTAGACTAAAACAATAGTAAATAATAATATTCACCATTATAAATTAACTATTATGAAAAGACTATTAAAATATCATTGGAATATTTCATGTAGAAAATTAATTTCTCATTTTAAAAACAATTAGTCAAAATTTGAAAAAATTAAAAAAGATTAATAATAAATTAATCTTCAGAGATAAGCTTTTATAAATTTAAAGGAATTTTCATACAAATGTAAGATCATGAAATTTTGAAATATTGTTCATACCATGTACATTAAAATAAATATTCCAATTACAAATTTTTTAAAAATTCAAAAATATTCTGGTTTGAAAAATTAAAAGAATGTTCATTTTTAAAAATTTAATATAAATAGAAACATAATATAATGTTGATTTTCAAAATCATAAAAAATATTAATTTTTTTTTGAAAAAGTTCTAATAAAAACATAGACATTGAGGAAATGGTATCCCGACCAAAGGAGAAATAATGTCTATTTTCAGAATCAAATTCTCAATACTTTTAATTAACAAAGTTATTAAAATACTAAAAATTAAAAGAAACATCCATGAATGACTAAATTAGAATAATTTTTTTTATCATAGAAAGATCATATATTTGATGGGAAAAAAACGTTAATAAAAACAATCTCAAATAATGATGAAATTGTGAAATAAATCATTACAATATGATTAAATTTCATTGAAAATATTTTTATCCTCCAATAGAATAAATTTAATTTTATTATAATTCCATTCCATAAATATATACATACATAAAATTTCTATAATTATCCACATATTACTTTTCATCACATTCTTATTAGTAATTCTTAATTTAAAAATTAATTTTGGAGTGTTTACGCTTTAATTTTTAATCTATGTTTGAGTTAGATCGCTTTACTCCTTCATTATTCTTCATGGTTCCGTTATTTATATAATTTTAAACATGATATAATTTTTATAATTATTAATTTTATAAATATTAATAATCACTCTTTAATGGTGTATATAAAATATGAATCACATTTCTCCATGGAGGTGTTAATCTTGCACGTTTATACGAGTGATGTTATTATTTTTAATGAGTGGAAAGGTATGAATTTAAAGAATATATTGTTTTTTCTAGAATCATAATATTACCATTATTATCATATATTTTTTTTATTTTCATTTTTATATCCATCTAGGTAAAATGATGTTAAAAAACGAATTACACCGCTAAGTAATGAAGGTATGTCGTGCATACACACGAGAAATATTTTTTCATTCCATTGGAAGGAAAAGTGGTGTAAAAAGGCTTTTCCCAAACAATAATTATATAATAAAATATTTATGAATATTGATTTGTTACTTTAGTATTGTAATAATATATTTAAATAAATTAAAAGATGATATGTATTAATAAATTAGTAAAAATGATTAATTCTATTTTGGTATACCACTATTATATCTGCTCTTATAGATCCATGGAATTGTATCTTAAAAAATTGTAACCTATAATTAGTGGATAGGTAATTTCATAAGTTAATTGGTAATTTTATATTATAGATATTTTCCACTATGATATGTAAATAAGAGAGTGTGTCATGTCCTTTAGTAAGAGAAAGAAAGGATGAACTCAGAATTACATAAAATATTAAATTATATATATCATAATAATGTAAAGTCTCACAATGCCAATGAAAATAAGAATGTAATATGTTATAGGCTATAAATAAACAGAAGGTATAAATTTTTTAAATGTTTTGGATAAATTTCTACCCATATCTCATAATTAATCAACTTTAATTCCATTTTTTCTTTATCTATATTAATATAAAATTTTATCAAGATAAAATAATAACATGAAAAAATAAAATCAGATTTAAAAAAAAATATATACATGATGAATCAAAAATTTTGCATCAATTATTTTATATTAAATTTATAAATGTTCCATATATAAATATTAATATAGGAACATAATATGTATGAAAAACTATTGTTATTAAAATAATTTATTTAAGTGAAATAAACATGGTTACCTAAAATAATAAATAACTAAGTTTACAAAATTTTGTTTGGGTAAATAATAAAAAAGATGGTTTTTATAATTTTAGAACAATAATATTTTTAATGGAATCTCAAAACAAATTAATTAGAAGAAATAAATCTAAAAATAGTTTGAATATTTGAATTAAACATAACATATCTTTAAAAAAGTTAATCTAGGGTTCCCAATTTCAAATTGTTTTTTAAATATATTTTATATTACTAATTATAGATATAATATTTTAAAAAATATTTATTTGTATAAATTATAGTGTTCTAGATATTTTAATGCTTTTCCCCATAGTTTTTAAAAGTTTTACCTAAATTTCCGTTACCAGGAGGAAAAATATTTACCACAGTTACTATAAATAATGAAAAAAATTATGTTACACATAATAACTACTTTAAATTATATAGAATACAGGAATACAATAAATTTATAAAAATTCAAATTCTATAAGTGTTATACCTTAAATTTAATATAATTGAATAAAATTAATCAAAAACTATTCTATATAGAAATTTGTGTTTTTAAGATAAAATTGACTTATTGATAAATTAAGAATAGTGATGATTATGATGTAATGGATTATATTATATATAATTAATGATAACTTATTTTAATAAATTAAAAAGTAGAAAAAATAATGGAAATTTTAAATTAATTCATTTAATAAAAGTAAATTACAGCTATATGAATATTTAAATTTTTTAATATTAATTGAAAAATAAATAATTTTAGAGAAATCCAAAGAAATCACCCAAACATAATATTGAAATTATTATATAAAATATTATATTCATTACCTAAAATAGAATTTATATAAAATTCATAAATTTATTTTAGCGTCAATGCACAAAACAAAAAACACCATTTCTGAAGATAACATATATTTTAACCATAAAATGACTTTACTAAAAATTGATTACTTTATTTTATTAATTAAAAAATTATATAAACCCATTATAAAATAATTTTCTAATTTGTTTATTCCAAATCATACAAGACATTAAATGTATAATTTATAATCATCAAATTTAAATAATTATATTTTATAGTATATCATTGTTCACTTAAGGATATGTGTCTCATGTTATGAATGATGTCGATATCATATTTCTTAAAAAACAAATTTCTGTGATGTTATAGTTACAATGATGTTGGACTACCGGGTTTATAAAGAAATATTGATCCTTTTCCAATAGAGTTTTAGTTTGATTATAAGACTGATGTAACTATCTGATTCTAACATTTTTAGCCCGTTAATAATTCATTATTTTATCTTCCTATATAGCCTTGGGATCCATTAGTGGAAAAGATATTTTTTCATAATCATGATGATATTACACTAGCATATTTTGGGGTTTACCTATTTATCATTATGGAGTTTTATCCTTAGGTGTTATAACCTTCATAGCATATTAGGTTTGTTTTTTAATATGTATTGAGGTCCATAAACCTCACGATTCCTTATATATACATGTTTTAGTGTAGAATAATTTTTTATTAGTAGTTTGGGAAGTGATAATATGGGATTATTTATCAATATGGTGTAGTGTTTTCTTGCAGCATGACATAAACCAGGGACCTGTGAGAAAGCATTAGATGATTTTTGAATTACAGAAAATACACACCATACATATGTGGTAGGTGAGAATTTCACTAAAGGATAGCCATAGTGGTGTTGTAGAAATACATCCATATTAAATATTGTGCTAAAATTATATATTTTTTATGTTAATTTCATATTCTAAATACGGATTAGTTTTTGTTGGCAGGAAATATGTTTAGGAAATGATAGAGATGTAAGACACTATACTCCTCTTCCACCATCACCACCCTTAGTTAGTTCATGTCAGGTGTGGAGTGTTGATTTTCATAGCATCAAGATGAAATAAGAGAGGGATGACAATGGTATAGAACCAATAGATAAATTTTATTTAATGAATATTTTTCTATATTTATAGACTCTCATACTAAATGGAATGAAAGGGATCTATTATTTCTATAATATATGTTTAGATGGTGTGGATTTTAGTTGAACCCTTAGTGTATCCTTCATCATCTTGAGAGATTCCTCTAACAAAGAAATTATTTCACTATCCACTTTTGGTTAAGCGAGTTTACTATTATTGTTGGAAAATATCATTAATGAACACTATTTAGGCTAGAAAACTGATTTATAGGTATATGTATTAGTGTGAATTGGTTATTAATTCTCGTATTTTTTGTTAATGCATTAATCAGTGAATAAGGTTGGTCTAACCCAACTAGTTGACTGTTATCCCCTTTAGGATGTTGAGATGTTTCAACCCTTTTAATGTTTATGTGGGATTCCCATAATATTTCATACATTTAGTTATCTACAATCCTCATGGATAATATTTAACACATTATAAATATGGAAGAATTCCAAAAAGATTAGAAACAGAGATTAATGATAGTTCCTTGATGAGAGGTTGAAATCTGCATCAACATCTATTCTGGTGATGGTGTTATGACACCCCATAGCCACAATCTAATATCTTGAGATAATTAAATAATACTCACACACCGCCATTCAAAAAAAATATAACCTAAGAATAAAATTCATATAATAGACATCATTTTATTATTTTTAACAGTTTGATTCAATGAAAAAAAACAATATCAGAATGAAAGGGTTTATTTTCCTTAAATATTATAAATTTAAATTTCTTATTTGACATTCTTTTATAAACATCAAACCCTTATATACTTAACATGTGTTACCCCTGTAGACTCCCCATACATTATACTCTTAATTGTTTTCTTATTGAATGGAAACATAATAAATACTGATTTGAGTAATGGTAAACCATAGATTTATAAATCATAGATCATAAGTGATTATAAGATGAGTTTATGAGTATGATAATATAATCAATTAGTGTAAAAACTATATAATATAATAATACCAGATTAAACATATATTACAAGCCATGGATCAAAACAAAAAATTATAATAACATAAATCATGTATAATAATAGTTTAGGGATATAAGTAGATAATAAAAAGACATGATAACATAACACTTGCATAAATAATGGGATTAATAGTGTAGAATAAACAAAATCATAGAAAATAATTCAATTTTCTAAGTATCACAATGAATAATATTGGTACATTTTGAAAATATTCCCATTTTGGATTGTGTTTACTCAATATTCATATAAAAAAATGGATATACTTTAAAGTGTATTTTTATTACTCTGAATTCTTATAAACATAGTGGAATGAATCTCATTATATATTGGGTTTACTCCCCTATACCATATATTTAATTCTTTTTGGTATACAAATATTTAAAAAATGAATATAAGGAAATAATTTACGCACACATCACATTATAATTAACCATACATATGTTTTTCATAAAAATGTGATAAAATTCATAATTTTATCATAATTATATTAATCTGTGTGAATGAAAAGGGTATAATTAAAACAGCCATAAGAAATTATCACAATACATTGATAGAAAAAATATGGATAGTATTATTTTTCATATCAAAATAAATACTAAAAATCATTAATGTATATTCTTATAATTAAAATATACTTTATAACAACATTTTGATATTCTATTAAAAATAATAATAAAAACTCTTATTTTTTCAATTACATTAATTTTAAAGAGAATACATTATTGAATAATGAGAAAAAAATACATTATAAAAACAAATAAATAATATTATAATAATATTAAATAATAATAGATTATATAATTATAGAAGTAATTTAGCCAAAAAAATATAAAAACAAGATTATTTAGACAATTTGTTTAATTATAGTCAAAATTAATAGAGAATTACCTAAGAAGAAAAAATTATAATGAAACTAATCCTATTGTTTTTTATATAATATAATGTAAAAAACTATTGACTATATTCAACCATATATGTTTAAAGAAACTCATTTATAAAACAAGAGGTTCTATATAATATTAATGAAAAACAATTCATGACATAAAAGAAAAGATAAGCTCATTTCCATTGACAGAGATCATTTCTATTGGATTGTGAGACAAAGAGAAGTTAAATTATAAGAACTAATTTAAAACCCTTATAAAACTAAAGGATTTTAAAATATATGGGATTTTAGTGTGATATAAAATAAAATTACCTTAAATATATTTTTTGTCATACACATTATTGAATTCAATATGAATTATAAAAATAAACCATTATCGGTTTTATAACATTATGATCAGAATACATTTATTTTTGGAGCTTGAAATAGAACATTAAATATAACAAATAATTTTATAATCATTATATAATATGTAATATGGTTATTAAATACACCATATAAAATAAGATAGGATAATAATACAAAACATGACTCAAATAAAGAATAGGTGGTGAAAACCCCACGCCATTTTTCTTAATTATTGGCATTGCTCCACCCCCTTATTAATAAAATAATTCCAATTAATTTTTATTTCATAACCTAATAAATGGGTATTATATTTTATATTGATATTTATTTTCATTAATTACATATTTATTTCATATTTTTAGTTACTACTGATCATGAATTTTTAATTTTCTTCAACCATCACTTAGTTATTTCGTTTTGTGGGTTTAGGATATCAATAAATGATCATGAGTTAATAGTATAAATTATATTATAGGTACTATAAAAAAAATATTAATACTGATTTTTGAATTTTTAAATTATTTCTACGATAGTTTCAGGTGTGGTTCTATAATATAAAAACAACAATAAAAGTATATCATTAGTTTATACCAAATAATGTCCCATATATTAATAATGTATAAAAAATTAATATTAATATTCCAAAGGAAAATAAATTAATTAATTACATATTATTATCCTATATTATAAATAATTATTTGTCCATAAGAATCCATGATTAATATTGATTACCTTATTCTTTTACATGGTTAAACTAAACAAAATAAGAACATGGAATATTAAATGGATGAGAAAGATTATTAAGTTATTTTGGTAAAATATCATCATTCAATAAGATTAATGAAATTATTTATATCTTATTATTGTAATAAATTATAGTATAAAATTAATAGGAAAAATAATATAAATGTAAACAATTGATAATAAATCTTTACATATGAAGAAGAAATTATATCTCATCTTGGAATCATTGGTGGTTTTGAAGGATTTAAAAAATTATATAGTCTAAAAAGGTGCCCATTATGGGAAAATGATTTTAGGAAATTAAATATGATAGTGTATGGTGAGTAATTAAAATTTTAGGTGTGTCTCATAAATAATGGTGGGGGTTTTGTTTTTAGGCGAGATGGGTTGTATTTATGTAAATAAAAATTTCATTATATAAATGGAAATCCATATTTAGGAAATTTGGATAAATATTTATATTTAAAGATGGTCAAAAATTTTATATATATATAATTACCTAATAAACCTATTTAATGATAAATATTTAGGATATTTTGTGACCATACACATTAATTTTACTATATAATCATTTTAGCCTTCACATTGATGCTTAACTATTTACTTTGTAACCTAATTTTATAAATAAAAAAAATTTAAATTATTACCAAAATTGAATATTATTATTCAAAATCTATGTTATTTTATATTTAATTTATATTTTATATTTTAAAAAATTTAATTTTAATATAAATAGGAACAAAAAAATAATTTTTTATATAAAAATGTATTTTTTTATCATAAAAATGATTTTATACTTATTGTTTCCATTTATAACGAATAATATTGATTATAATTAAATTTATTGGTCTATGATTATATAGTAAATAATTAGTTGACTTTCAAACCAATACAAAACAGAATCAAATATTTGGAATACATAATGAAAATAAATGAAAAAAAATTGTATTTATTATAATTTTTTATAACTTTAGTTCCAAAATGACAAACATAGGATTATAAATTGAATTTATTATTTATAAAAGAATTATTCTACACCTAAAATGCGTATTTTATATATAATGTTTTATAATATTTAATAAAAAAAATTTAATACCTTGATGATTCTATAAAATGTTTGGAATTTGTAAAAACTGTATTTTAAGTATTCAATGAATTTTTTTTTGAAAAAACATAAAAAGTTCCCCCAAAGATGATTTTGAAAATATTTATTAATTTTTTTTAATTTTTTTAATATTAAAAAAATAAAAATTATGAATTTAAAAGTTAATTAATATAATAATATATAATAAAATACTCTTTTACTAAAAATGGATTTTTATACATTATGTGAAGTTAATAATATTATTTACAATTATTATTTAAAGTTGTGTAAATCCATTTTTTGTATATTTATAAATTTTATTGCAATAATAATTTAAAATTGATCAATAAAATTTTATATAAAATCACATAACACATTAAAAATATATCATTGAAGAATATTATTTTCTTTCATTAGCTGATTTCAGTAAAGTCCCAATAAAATAAATTATTTGTCTACCAACATTTATATTTCATTATTTTATTACTATTTTATATAATATGGTTAATACTTAAAAATAATAATAGGAATCTATAAGAAATTTTAATCCATTTTCATATGATAAAAACTTTTTATTTATTATAAATTTTTATTTAAAAGAGGTTTTACCCTTCTTTTAATATTCCTAATGATGTTTTATGTTGTATTACATAATTATTAATGGTTATCCTCTACTATAATAAAATATTTCAAAGTTATTTTTAGATTTTTGTTGTATATGATACAATCTATTGAACAATATTTTATATAATGTAAAATATATATTTTATTTTAATATGTTATATTCTATGGTAATAAATAAAATTTTACCTAAATTTTAAATAGTCTTAAGAATGAAAATACATGACAGTATTCAGAATATATTCATGTTTTATTATATTATTTTTGATGAGAAACCAAACTCACTATATTTTTTATTACTAGGAAACATATATTTTCTATCATAATAGTAACATATTGATATTATCATTTATCTCAACCATTTGTACCAAATATTATTCCTTCGTTCGTTTTAGAAGTTTCTAGGAAAATTCTTTTCACTACCCCATCTCCACTATCCTATAATCATCTAAATACAAAAACCAAAATGGAAATCATAATCATATATATTAATATTAATATGTAAAATCAATTAAAACTGTCTTATCCTATTAAAACATTTTTTTAAAATTAAAATATATTTACTTATAATTATTTCAACTAGAACTAGTTTTGTTTGATTAGGATTTTATAATGTTTTATCAATAATCTAATTACTAAAAATAAATAAACCCCACTATGATATCAACTATGTGTTCATATAAGCACTAATTTCAAATTTTTTATAAAATAAAAATAATTACATTCTATAATTGATACCATCTCAGAATATTAATGAATAACCAACATAAGATTTAATTAATTTAAAAAATTTAAACAGTTAAAATAAAAAATTAACACAAAATCCATGAAATAAATGCCATAGAATCAATAGATATTACCAAAATAAATTTATTATTTCATATTATTTTATCAATATATTCCATATATATTCCTTACAGATGATACCTATATATTCCCCTCTAACATAATACTCATGTTTCTTTTTCCTGGAAATTAGAAATAGAAGAATAAGTGATCTCAAATGACAAGTAATTGTAAAAACTAAAAATATTAATCAAATATCAAAATTTATAATAATATAATAATATGGGTAAAAGAGAATAATCAATATTTATTAGTTCATGGATCCATGTCTATCTTTTATTATGATTTATGGGTATTGGTTGTGCTGATATGAGGCCTGAAGGTTGAAGGAGAGGAGTTGCACCAAAAAGATCGGATGTAGATTATTATATATATAAATACATTAAGAAGTTTTATCATGTTAGTATATATGTCATGGAAATCTCTGATACGTAATATGGGGTCTTGTGGTATATATTTAGAGAGATTACCTTTTCTGTCATAGATACACCCCAAAGGTAGGCTATTTCATACACTGATTGGGTCCTATACTTTGGTGTGGAATACATTGGTGAAGGGTTTTGAGGGGGGATTTTTGGTGGATTGAAAACATTTTATTCCCTTAACTAGTGGAGGTAGGCTACATTGTTTCTTCCATTTTTAGTGAATGGGTGTCGTGTTATGGAGGTTTGTTTTGCCCCATGTTTTATCGTCGGGTTTATAGGATTCTATAGGATTCTCTTCGTTCCTTGGATATGATCATTTCTAGGTAGGCTATAACATCATCCATTACCCCATGATGTAGTAATCCTTGTTTTAGCCAATTATATAAAGTAGTAAAATCATTTTTTTCTGGGCCTTATAATTTTTAATTGTCTAATAAATTCACTTTGCATCAGAGTTAGTACATGGTTTACTATGTTCAATTAGTGTTGTTATGATGTGATTTATTCCTCTTTTATATTATTTCCATCTCTATTTGGTTTTGTTTCCTCTCATTTAATCCATAAAAGTTATTAATTTTTTTCTCTATTTTTACAATGGATTTTCCTTTGATATTTTTAGTGGATTTATGGAATGGTGTTCTTTATGGGATGTAGATTTTTTATAGGAGAGGTGATCATATATCCATGTTGTTGTTCCACTCTTGTGTGAATAATGCTATTGTATTGAGGTAGAAGGATAATTTCTTCTCATCTCATTTATGTGAAAATAAAATTTAAACATTCATTGGATATTTTGCTAGATTTGTAAATATCTCAAATAAGAGGAAATGTTGTTTAATAAATTATGGATTATTTGTTCAAGGAGTCAGATGTCAATTTACAATATGATAATGGTTTGTTTCTTATTTTAATAAATCATATTTTTTTAATTTTCATTGTTTTTATCACCTTTTTTATTCTTGGGATAGAATTTACATTTCAAAAAATTAGTACCGAATATAATTTTAGTAATACTATTTTGATAAAAAAAAAGAGGAATATGAAATGAAACTGTTATTATATTTTGATGAAAATAAAATTATGCTGAATTTATATTTAACTAAATAATTCATTCAGGTGTTCCTCGATTGCAAAATGAATCGTGAAATTTTAATTATTTTTTTGTTAATAATAAAATCCATGTCAAATAATAATTTTTGTTCTCATTTTTGATTGAAACTATTATTGATTCAGTAGATCATGTTTATATAATTTAATAGTTTTAGTTTTTTTCTATATAATTTATATAGTTTTAACATGCGATAAATGAATATATTAATTAAACAGGGAATAAAAATGGATTTTTCTTAAAGATAAATATTTGGGATCAAGTGCACTTATTCACTTATTAAGCCTGAATTCCATATGTTTAAGGATTAGTGAGACCATTTTCAGGTGATTGCAAAATAACTTATTTATAGGACTACGTTTTCTTTTTGACCATGTATATTGTTTACTAAATTTATTGTTTTATTGGATGTGATCCCTGGAGTGTAATTTTATGTGAGCCTGGTGTGGATTTTTGATAATGATCTTTGTATAGGGAGGCCTATGTTTATGGTTGAATTACATGCCAATTATAGTGAGATGAAATGTTATATTCCTGAAAGTGTTTGGGAGAACAATATTATTGATATAATTCATTGATGTTTTTATTTATCATTATTGTTATTAGGGTTACGATGCTTTCATGTTAATCAATTTAATGGTTTTATGGACAGATTTCTTGTGCATCTTAATTTCTTTATGTGCTACATGAGGATATTTTCATTCATTGGTATGCATCTATTTATGGTATATTTGGACGTGTTATAATGATCCGATAATAACATAATGGTAAATGAATAATTAATTTTTTTTCTTTATGGGGTTGGTTCTTGATGAAATAAAAAAGATATCAATATTTAGTAACCTTGGAATCAATTAGATTATTCCTAGAGGGCATGGAATTCACATTGATTGTTAAAGAAGTATACTTTAGGGTACTGTTATCAAATGTTTAATTAACTAAATATTTACAGGGTAGATGATTCAAAAAATCAATTAATGTCAGTATCATAGAATTATTTTGTATATATAGGATATTTAGTTATTAGTTGTTTTGGATGAGTTTCTACATACAGATAGTTTCAATTGAGCATAATACAATGTTAATTCCCATAACTTAGTTATGAGGTATTATAAATTCTATATGTTTGTGATTTAATATGATACCCCAACCACATATGTATGGAATCTAAAATTCAATAGTCTCTTGTAGGGTGTTTTCCTTATTATTTAGGTTTGCGGGGGACATATTGCTAACTATCCACTCCATCCTCGTCCACTTATCCTAGTATAATTATGTGATGGAATACAAGGTGGATATATTTCACATATATGAGTATAGAGGGGTGTGATTTTTTGTTTTTATTAGACACATTTATAACTCTAGATATAATACCCAATGTATTATTATTGGTATGATTTGTATTGGTTGTGATGGCTTGAGAGACATCACATGGTGTATTGGCTATGAGGATATGGGGAATAATACCTGATGTATAATACATGATATATGAACTATAATGGATCCCAAAAACAGTTTAGTAACTATATAGAGAAATGGATATGGATGGTGAGGAGATGTGTTATATGACATGCATGTTATGATAGGATATACCTATTGTTTTCAGGATAGATTTTTTGGGAGAGTGATGGATCAGGACGTATGAATTTTGGGTGGGAAGGGATACCTTTGAGGATCCTATAGTGGGGTACCTATATTTTATTACTATAAAAAATGATCACTGATATTATATATGTGGTGACAGCTAACCATTGTGTGGATAGGAACATAGTATACTTGTTTAGGAGATTAGTTAGTTTTACTTATTATTCACTAGGATCTAGTATTCTTTCATTATCCTTTTCATGAGAGTCTATATGGATGATCCTACATTGTATACCTTTTATTTTAACCATAATGATATTAAGGCTATTTTTAATTTCCCCAACATAAAATGATAAATCAATATGGATATTAAAATCACAAGAATGTTTAGGGTTTTTTTTTTGATTTGTGGTTTTTATACAGTTTATCTTTTTGTACTTGTAGTTCCTTGTTTAGTTGTTCTAGTTTTTTATGAATATATATATATATATGTGTGTGTGTACATTGTATTTATATTATAGTTTTACTTTATCAAGTGTTTATTGTATTACTTTTTGTATCACCCTATTTTGTATATTCCTTCATATCGTAATGCCTTCCATTGGTATGTATGTTATACCATCAGTGATTGTGTCCAACATGGGGCCTACAGCAGGCGATACTCTGGTGGTAACCATCCTCCCCTCATTGCTAACTCAATATGGGTTCTCAATGGGGGTATTGGTTATAGAATATATAATCCATGGTTCAGGATAATATATGGGATGGAAGTTGGAGTTGTGTATACGCGAGACTACATGGGTTGGTAGGAAAAGAGTTTCATCTATGTTTTTAATCTTATGGAGATAAGGTAGACTAGTTTATACATGGGTATTTAGGTCCCCCTATGATTTAATTCGTGATTATCTATGTTTACTAGTCAAAATAAGTAATGTGGTATTAATTTAAGGGTAGAGACAAAGGATTGGATTTTGCATCACTATTTATTGTTCTTTTTTAAATGGTTAGATCATGGGATATATTGATCATTAAATGAAAATAAAGTAAATAATTATTTAATTAATATTAAAATTCCATATTCTAGGATTTAGTTTCACTAACGATTTTTTCATTTTTAGGTGTGGCTCTCGGTCGAATTCTTTATTTTTATGCAAAGGATGTTTAGTGGTATGTCCATGAAGATCACAGTTGATTTGAAAATGGTGATTATGAAACTTATAGATTGAAATTAAAAATTTATGAGAACATTGTTTTATTAAATTATGAGGAATCTATTTCAGACTCATTGATATGAGATTAGTTATAGAAGGTTGATAATTCTTTCAGTTTGATATGTGCTTGCAAGGGGAACTGATTTTTTTCAAATGATAACGATTCATGAAATATATAGGAAATGATAGGTCATTTTCCCTGAGTATTTTGAGGATTATTTGGTCTAATAGGAGAATTTTAGGGACCAATTATTATAATATTCTATTTCATCCACCATAACACCATCCATTATCTTGGAGTACCTTACCCTTCTATAGGGGTGTTCTCATATGTGGAATAACATGATCAGTTTCTGGATCCATCTACATCATCCTTCAGACCTTGTTTCTAGATTAGAAAGCTATGGAATAATGTTCTTATGATATTTTTCATTTATATTTATAGTTTTAGGACACCCGATTTATATTTTAAACATACCTCATAGTGTTTTGAATATTAGAGAATATTGAGAGGATTTTGGTATGAACCAAAATGTCATGAGGTGGGAGTCAACAATATTCCTCTTGGATTTAAACTATGATTTTGGGTTCCCAGTTATGTTGGATAGAAGAGATTTCATACAGTTGGGGTGGGATACAACCCTCATTATCCTGATTCACTGGGGGGAAGCGGTCGATCAACTTCTCAAGGATTATATTCACGTTTTCTTATGGTGGTCGAGGTCTTTAATGGTGAGAGTGCATAAACATTGAGGGAATGTATTGTGCACTATATTTTCTACCTTAGGTTTCTCCACTGAGGATGTTTTATCCAAGAAAATAGATATAGGGCTCTCGATATTTATATTAATAGAGAGAATATTAGGAAGAAATTGAACAAACAAGGATCATCATGACCTTATAGAGTGGACAACATGTATTGCGATGGGAATCATCATGTTTATAGGGTTTATATATCTGTTCATGTTTTACTTTGTGCACTAATGTTGTCAGTGCATAGAGATCCATACACAGTGTGAGGTACCATTTTATTATTTCTAATTTTGTATATTATTTTACAAATTAATTACATACATATGCCTTTATATCACCTTCCCTATTATAATAATTATGTCATGAGGTTGAGATAATTCATGTGACCATGGAATTGACAATTCTATTTGAAGGTTAAGTTAGTTTTTATGAATTAAAAAGTTAATATGATTTACATCGAGGGAAACATAATCCATATAAAGACATGCTATATTTACATATAACACCCCAATACTTCATATTATTTTATCACTTTTAAGAAATTTAAAATATTATATTGTATTCAACAGTGACTTGTCCTACATTATATGCTAGAGTGAGTTTTTGCGAAACAACACATTAGTATTATAATTATTTAAATGATATATTTATTTATCAATTATATATTGTGATATTAATAGTAAAAAATAAATTATTTATAATTTTTTAAATAAATTAATCATATTTAGAATAAATTATATATTTTTTTGAAATGGTTATATATTTTAAAAAACTGTTTTCTTAAAATAACTACTTTTTATGTCCTTTTGTGAAAGATAATAAAATTAATTTTAGACACTTCTATGAATTAAATTTGGTAAAATAGAATTAATTTTTTAATTCATAATATCAAAATGATCTTAGGGTCAATTTTTTATATTTTTCTGAAAACATTCAATTTTTTATAAATAGTGAAAAATACCAAATTATAATTGAAAAGAAATTTTTTAATAAAAATAATTTATAGTGTTAAATTAAAACATTGAGTAGTTTTAATGTTTAATTAGATTATATATTATCATTAAATATAATTTAGGACATTTCATCGAATTTCTCATTTAATTTGTTTATAAACACATGTCATTATTTTGAAATATTTTACTTCATAAAAACCTGCTTTTTGGTTCTGACAACAGGAACTAATTTTAAATTAATTACATAAACATTAGTGTTTTGAATTTTTAGAAATGGGTTATATATTTTGAATCATTAGGTAATTTTGTGTAAAAATTCACCTTCTATTTTTGGACATGATGAATAGTAACATTAGTGATTATTTTTATTTACCCTTGTTATTGGGAGTATCAAGTAAATAAAGGAAAACAAAATAATATTATAATATTATGAAACTACCCTAAAACATATGATAATCCTATTGTATTAGATATATTTGATCATTAGCCTCCTTATGCAGAATATTTCACATTTTGGGACCACTTGGGTCTGATAATGCATGTTATAATAATTATTTCAATGTAAAGATAATTAAAACATAAACATATATCTTTTAACAATACGATTTTAATATAGGGTTATACATAAGATAAATTCAACTATAAATATTCATTATAATTTGAATAATATTTTCCATACATCATGGTATTTTATTGAAAAATATTAAAATAAAATAGCTAAATTTATTAATGACACAATAATGATGCCTCATTTTCCTTATTAATGATGGAATCAAATAAATGATATTATAAATATTAAATGAAATATATTTTTAATGTTTTTATACCTTACACTAATCTTAAATGTTAATATGACATGTTAGGGTTAATTAAATGTATTTTTTTTGAGTAATCGTGTTGTTATGACTTTCAAAAAAACCAATTACTAAATAGTGTCCAAATTTACAGAAATGAGTTTCTTTTAAAAACATTTTTTATTAAATAATATAATATTCCTAAATATCTAATATTTGAAAAAATTACTTATATAATGTTATATATGTAAATTATCTACCACATTAGGTTCTCTTGGAATTTTTATTAACTATATTAACCATTTTTTATAGTAATACAAGAATACACTGTAAAAGTTAAACAATTTAACTAAGGATTAAATCTAAAAGATAAGGGTAATATGGTGACCTAAACATCTCTAAAACCTATTGTTTGAGAGGTTGAAATATCATCCACACCTTATCTGGAAAATAAATCTATTTGGTTATATTAGAAACCAAAAATTAATTTTATACTAAATAAATATTTCAATCATTTCCTTTAGTGTCTCTCACCTTTCTTATAAAAGCGTACATCACCTTTTCTTGAATTCACACCTTCAATGCCTTTTGGAATAGACAACCCCTGCTAAAATCACCTCCCTACCACCCTCACATCGACCTATATGCCTTACTTTGTTAAGAAAACCAACCAATGTAGCAATTTTTTTCAAATTATAAGGATGCACCCAAAAAAGTGGATTTTTAGACTTGTACGAATATTATCATACCTAAGGTAAGGGTTAATTCCTCAATCTCATTTTTATCCGAGATAATTTATGTTTAAGTATTTTTTAGGAAATATTCATCATCTATTTATATTTTTGAAAAAAATGTTTTCTAAAGGAATATTTTATGTTATATGGATGATACTCTTTATCTAGTTCATCATTTAAAATGTTTTAATGATTTATTTTTCTAAATATCTTTAATTAATGTCCATGTTTTAAAAATTATTTATAGGATTTATTTTTATGGACATTATTGATTTGAAATATTAATTATTTTCAATAGTTTCCATGTGGTATTAGACACTTTTATTCAAAAATATATTTTAAAAGAAATCTTTTATAAATTGTGTGACTTTTAAATGATTTAATGAAAAAGGGATATTCCCCTAAAAGAGATTTACAAATTATTTTCAACTATATAAACATAATTTATTGGATATAATTATTGATTTAGGATTATTAATTTTAATACAAATTTCCATAATTTATAGAATTATTTATTATATGATTAAATTTGGATGTGGTTTTTTAATACCATTCATGGTTTATGATTAAAGTATAAACATTTCATATGTCTGTTTTAATATGAATGTTTGTGTTATGTTTCACCCCTTTTAATTTGAGGGATGAGTTGGACATAGAGAGTGATGGGTGGGTCACATTATAGCACCTCAAGGCATCAGTAGGTATAATGATACAAACATGTGTCTTAGCCCAATGCCTTGACAGAATATTAGTGTATTGTTTTTTCACAAGCCCTTGACGTAGTAGTTATTATGTGAAATATTATGAATTCCATCATTATGAAATTAGTTATTACATGTGATTATTTAATAGCAGAATATCCATGTTAATGTTTATATAGTAAATTCTAACTTAATTTTTAAAAATTATGTTCATGTTTGTTGCTAAAAAGGCTGATGTTTTTATTATACATTTTTCCTTAAAAGGTTTTAGCTTCCACAGAATTATTTTCCCTTATTGAGAATCTGATCTCACCTCGGTATTATGTTTTTTTTTCCTAGGATTATAATAAGTTCACTATGATTGATATGTATTGTTAAGATATGAGAATAATGTTTTAATCAATGTATTATTATTTTTCGTATGTTGTGATATATATTATAATGTAAAATTCATGTATGTAATCTATTTTTCCAGACTACTAAACTAATCAGTCTTCTAGGAATTGATTCAATGTAATCATTACAATGTATTAAAATAATCCACCAACTATGGGTATTTGGGGTTGGGGAAATACAGTTGGTATCAATGGATATTTATAAATAACCATAGAAATAGATTTAGAAAAAATATATTAGGTATCGAAAACCTTATATATACTTTGAGGATATTTATAGAATATCCCCCTTGAATTATATTAATGTGGATATTATGTGGACATTACAAGCATTAAAACCCTCTCTAAATACTACATTTGGACGTGTTTCTGGATCAGACATACCATGGGGTGAAAACTCTAACAAGGGGTTCCGATCCTTACTTGGGGTAATTGGGTAGATGACGACTAGCCTTCCTAAAAAACTAGTTTGAAAATCCCAAGAGATATGATTAAGATAATTCAAATTTTCATTACAATACATTATGAAGGATTTATGAGTAAATATGTCCTCAAAGGAACCATATTAATGATTATGGATTTGATATGCATATAATTTTCAATTTATTTTATTTATTTTACATGTTTGGATTTATGAATTATGATTCATACAACTATCCTATGTGATGTCCTAGTCTATATAATGTAGTTTTCTTAAATTCTACAATAGATGAATTGTAAATTCAATTTTTGGAACATTATATGATTAGTTTAAATAGAATATTTTTCTGTTCAATTATTTTTTGTAGTGAAAGATGAGATTGTGGTTGAAATTAATAAAATTATGAATCATTATTATTCAAGAATTATTTTTTACTTATTCTATGAAGAAATTAATTCATAAATATTATGTAAAGGATATTAAAACCGAAAATTTATTATCCTTATACCTTATGTTTTGTTGAACTGATGATATTTTAAATCGTCATATATTTATTGCTTTGAGGCCCTCAATGTTTCCATTGATGGTTCACTTGTTTGTTATTGATGACCTTGATTAATCTATATAAATATTTACATTTTCCTCTAATTTTGTGTATCATATTTCAAAAAACGTCCTCATATTGAAAATCATAATATAGTGGTCATTTATTCTATTACCTTTCCCTTTTATTAATACTAAATTTTGTTAACCCTATTTTCGATATGGGTTTTCCACAAAGGTATTTTATATTTTCACCCTTTTATTTTAGGCGAACAATTTTAAATTTTGAGGACAAAATATATTGATGTAGATGAGATTGTAACACCCCGTGAATTTCATATTACACTTTCTCTTTAAATTTGTATAATAGCTTATATTTCACGCAACACCGACTAGGCTTGCATTATACTCAAGATTGAGTTTTTGTGAAACAACACATTAGTATTATAATTATTTAAACAATATATTTATTTAAAAATTTAATATTGTGAAAATAATAGTAAAAAATAAAATATTTATAATTTTTTCATTTAAATAAATAATATTTATAATTAAATTTATATGTTTTTTTTAAAATAGTTATATATTCTGATTAACTATTTTCTTAAAATAATTATTTTTTATGACCATTTGTGAATTATAATAAAAATAAATTTAGACACTCCTAAGAATTGAATTTGGTAAAATAGACTCCATTAATTAAAATGTAATATTAAAATTACCTTAGAGTTATTTTTTTGTATTTTTTTGCAAACACTAGATTTTTGATGAATAGTGAAAAATACTGACTTTTAATTCAAAACAAGTTTTCTAATAAAAATAATATATAATGTTAAATTGAAGGTTTTATGGTTTTAAAGTAAAATAATATTATATTATTATCATTTAATATAATGGAGGTAATGGTATGTAATTTCACATTTAAATTTGACATTAACACATGTAAATCTTTTGACAGTTTTTTACTTCTCAAGAACCCAATTTTTGGTTTTGACAACGGGAATTAATTTTAAATTAATTACTTCAGATTATGTGTTTTGAATTTGAAAAAAATTGATTCCATATTTGAAAAAGTTGTTTTCATATTTGAAATCAGGTGGTCTAAATTGTTTAAATTGTTACCTTTTATTTTTGGACATTTTGAATAGTAAATGTAGTAATTTTTATTTACCATTGGTGAATGGTGTATAATCTAAATAAGAGTAACTAAAATATATTATAATAATATATAACTACCCTAAGACATAACCTAATCCTATTGGATTAGATATATTCGATCATGATCTTTTTTAGGCCAATTTTTTTGCATTTGGGGACTACATGCGTTTGATAATGTGATGTTACAAAAATTAATTTAAATTAATGATTATTATAACATTCACATATATATTTTACTAAATAAATATTAATATACAGTTATACATAAGATAAATTAAAATATAAATATTCAATAGAAATATTAAAATATTACCTACATAATGGTATTTTTTTTATAATTTTTACACATTAAATAATTAAATTTATTTATTACCAAATAATGATGCAGTATTTTCCTTCTTAAGGAATGAATGAAATAAATGATATTATAAATATTAAAATAAATAAAATTTTAAAGTTGTAAGGCCATAAAAAAATTTTATATACAATGTTGACACTTTAGGGTTTATTCAATTGTTTTAAGGTAATCATGTTTTGATGACATTTACAAAAATCGAATACTAAATAGTGTCAAAATTGACATAAATGAGATTTTAAAACAAAAAATATTTTTTTAAATAACACAATAATCTAAAAAATCTATGATAAGGCCAAATGACTTATATAATGTTATATATGTCATTAATTAACCACATGAGGTTATCTAGTCATTTTAAAGTAACAATATTAACTATGTATAATTATAATACATGAAGACATCATTAAAGTTAAACAACATACCTAAGGGTTAAGTCTAAAATATATGGCTAATATGGAGACCTAAACATTTTTAAAACCTATTGTTTGAGAGGATTTCCACCCATAACCACCTTATCCATGATATAAATCCATTTGGATATATTAGAAACTGAAAAAACATTTTATAATATATTAATATTTCAAGCCTTTTTTAAAGTTCCCTCACCTATCTTATAAAAGGGTACTTCCCCTTATCTTAAATTATCACCTCCAAAACCATTTGTCTCGTCCAAACCCTATTATACAATCCTTCATACTACTCTAAATTCAACCTAGATGCCTTTTTTAATAGAAATTCATTTTATATAGCCCTTTTGTTCAAATCAAATGGAAGCAAATGAATAAGATAAGTTTTATGCACGTATGAAGAGTATTATCCCTAAGGTAATGTTTAATTCCTCAATCTAATTTTTATCTAAGATTTTTAATGTGTAAGTTTTTTCTAGAACATATTAATCATCTATGTCCAGGTTTCAGAAAAAAGTTTTCAAACATAATCTTTAATGTTTCTTGGAAGGTTCAATTTAATTAGAAAATCATATTAAATGTTTCAATGATTTATTTTTCTAAAAATATTTAATTAATTTCCATGTTTTCATAATGATTTAAAGGATTTATTTTTATGGACCTGATTATTATAAAATATTAATTAATTTCCACTGTTTCAAAGTGGTATAGGAATATTTGATTCAAAAATATCTTTTAAATTACATCTTTTATAAATTGTGTGACTTTTAAATGATTTCATGAAAATGGAAATTCCCCTCAATGGGTTTTTCTAATTATTTTCAACTATGTCAACATCATTTATTGGATATTATTCCTAATTGTGGATGATGTATTATAGTGCAATCTTATATATTATTTTTAATGACTTATTGTAGTACCTTCAGTTAGAGGTATGTGACCCTTGTTTCTGTTCGTTTTTTCTTTTTGAAGTTGTTTGTTGGAGTTTAGAAAATTTTGTGAAAAACCTTTAATGTTGTGGAGGTTGTGCATGGGCACACAGTTGGCGCATGGTTTGAACAAACTATGCATCCAGCCCAAGAAACCATGCACCCTTGATAGTGGGCTCCACATGTGTGGTTCACGGCTTGTTAGAATGTGCGGGCAAGCCGTGCGAAGTCTCTAGGTGAGATAGTGGCAACCGCACGGTTGTCACACAGTTTGACAAACCATGTAGTGTAACCGTCCAACCACTTAATGATTGGGTTTTTATGTCCCATGCCACTTGGAATTTCCCATTTTCCCTCATTCTTCCTCCCACTTGTGGCTCACGTGGGATTTCTGGTTTTTAGAGGTTGGGGGTGCTCTTTATAACATTTTGGAAGCAAATAAAAGGGTTTTATTGGATTTTTGAAGGTGGTTTGTCATAGATAAGTCTCTCCTCTTGGTTTCATTGTGGTTTCATTTAGTTTCTCATCTCCCTATATCTCTCTGTTTTCTAGATGTATATTTTTTTCATGTAGATCTAGTGTTTTGGTTTCCTTGGGTGATGATTGTAAGGCTTGTGTATGAATAGGAAGGATATTTAGAGTAGTTTTCGCAATGTGTTTGACCGAATTGGGGTGCGGTTGCTTGTGGGTCGATTTTGCAGGAACCCTAAGGGTAGGAGGCTTCTTTCTCGGTGACACTTAGTAGAACTGATTGGCATGGTTTCAAATAGAATTTTTGTCTTTGGATTGATTGTGATTTGATTTTTGAAAACTTGTTGGAAAACTTCTTCAGAGATGGTTGTGAAATCTGAAAAATTGGTTATTTTGAATGACTGCTTTGGTTCTTAATTTTTATAATAGTGATTTTAAAATGGGGATTTTTTTGTAGTTGTGGAACATGGTTTGGATTAGATGTTTGCAATAAAAGGTAATGTTTTATTGAATTGAAGTGGTTGTTTTTAAATTTTTTATTCATTGGTTTTCAAGAAAAGTACAGTCTTATTGAAATGGTTTTAATTGGTTGAACACACTTGGTTTTTGACCTGATGGTTGTTGTTGTTCATGAGATTGTGGGATGGACATCGGTTATGGGTCTCTGCCATAATTAACTGGATGGATAAGGCTTAGAGCTCTCCCACATCAAAGGGTGCATGTGGGATGGATAAAGGTTATGGATTTTCCCCATCATTAACAGGATGGATAAGGGTTAGGGCTCTCCCCCGTCAATTGGTTCACTAGGGATGACTTAGTGAAAGTATGACTCACCACTCATGAGAATAAGGAGATCTAGGTTAAATTTAGGGTCCGTTGTGTGGACGTATGGAATGAATTGTGTATGTTAAAGGAATATTCAGAAATGGTTTTAAAGCTAGTTTAGTAATTTTTCTGAAAAAATAACTAGTTCAAAAAATTGGTTTCAATTTCATTTTTATTCTTTTGGTTGTAAATGGTTTTGTAAATTTGTTTATATTTGGTTATAAACTCTTTTGTTAAATTGTTTTATATAAAATATTATATATATATGTGACTAACTTTTCTGTCCTAGTGGCGTGAGTAGGGATGTTATTGGGGAAAACCTTCTGGGTTTTATACTCATCCCTACATTGTAACTATAATGCATTTTTAGATTCTATCTTCTGGGATAGGGGAAAAGGTGTAGTTTCACAATATTTAGCACCACCTCGTGATGTTTTGGTTGTTCGGTGATTGTGAAGCATGGAGTCTTGTGGTCTTTTGAGTGTCTTGTATCGTTTATCCACGGTGTACATTGATACTTGGTTATTATTCGGTTGTTGAATACATTGATATGGTTTTGAGTTTAGTGAAGATGTTGGATTGTCTTTCATTTATTAATTCATCATACAGTGAATGTTTGGTTATGGTTTTTTGGTTTATTGGTTTTTTTTATAAAGGTTAAATCATCCCCCACTTTTATTTGAAACCCTTCAGCATTTATTTTCAGCCTTTGGTGTCTTGGGGGTGTCACTTAAGACCATGAAACCCTCACCTACTCCTCAAGCTATTGAGGTAGGGGCAGGGTGTTAAAAATGGTATCAGCTTGTTCGGGCCTTTCCTAACAATTAGTCATCGATATTTCTACTTTTGGAGATGAAATACCTTCTTGTAAATTCCTTGGGCAGGAATAATAGAAAGGGGTAGGCTAGTTGGAACATGAAATTTATATCATAAAGGGACTTAGCTAACCATTTTATGCTAAACTTCATGTTACAAGGGAGTTGGGTAAATAAGTGTTTGGAGACACTTCTAGGATTTTAAAATCTCATTGTTAGGGGTTTAGCTAATGAGATAATAATGACATGAATTATATTGCAATGACTTCCCATAAGGAGATGATACATCATTTCATGACATGGTTCATGTTGAAAAAAGAAGTTTTCATTTTTGAAAATTATAGAATTGGTTTTTAAATGAATGATTTTGAAAAAGCGAATGATTATCGTATTTTGAAAATGGTTTAGTTTTCAAAAGCATGTGATGTGGTTTAAAAAATATTTGAACATGGGAAAAAGGATGTTTTGGAAAACAATGTTGTGTTAGTTGATGTGATAGAATTTGAAATGATATTCCATCAGTTGTTAGAGAGTGAGATTGGATATTGTTTGTTTTTGGTTTAAGAAATGTCACCAGGTAGGTGTCGTCGAATCCAACCCAAAGATGATGCAGAGAATGTGGTTTCACCTGAACCATGGGTGAACCAAGAGCTACCTCAGAGTATTGTCATGGATTTTCATGTTGTGGTTACGAGGAATCGGAGGAATGAACCAAGGCATGTGGATCATACCATCCAGTCCATGAAGCAGAACCCACAGAATATTCAGGGTGATGCTGAACCCGAGAAGGTGGAGGTGTGTCTATATAGGATGAATAGTATCTTCAATTTCATCAACACACCATCCGAGATCAAGGTCAATTTGGTGACATATATGCTTGAGGATCTTGCTTGTCAGTGTTGGGATTTAGCGGTGCTAGTTAAATAGGATAAAGGTCTTAGATTGGAGGATTTTGAAGAATTGTTCAAAAAACAATTCTATCCTCACACGTTCAAAATCCATAAAATGATGGACTTCATCAGCCTAAAATAGGAGAGCCTCTCTGTCACATAGTATGTAGATATTTTCATGAATTATTCCATTTTTTCACCAGAGGTTGCGGAAAGTGAATCTTTGGGGGAATGCTTCTTCGAATCGGGGCTAAGGCAAGAGATTCAATCCATGATTGCAGTGATCTGTATTACAGATTATATAGAGATGGTGAACAAAGTGACTGTTGTTGAACCTGATATCTCGGGATCAATGGGAGGATTAACGATGATACCTAAAAAATGGTGGGAACTATACCACTAGGAATAAGAGTACAATGGACACCTATTTCCAAGATGCAAGTGGAAATCAGAACCAGACGACTAGATCAGTAAACCGTCCTCCACAACCACAGAGCAAAGCAGGTTGTTTTCAATGTGGTTTTCTTGACCACATAAAGTGATATTGTACTGCACATCCTAGAGCATGTCATAATTGTAATAAGATTGGAAATCTTCAACGCTATTTTCACAGTGCTCCAAGGACAGGTGCTCGAGACACTTCTCAGCTATCTCAAGCATCCTATGCTTCGACTGGATAAGGATAGAAGAATCAGTCTCATCAGCAGAGCAGAGCTATCCATTGAGATTATAGAAATAACATGACTCCTTAACCAAGGCAACCTCAGCAAGGAAACAATGAGAACAGTATAATAAAGAAGCAATATTATGGATCTGAGTAGATTATTGTCAGTGATCATGCTAAACCATCTACAGTGAGATGTATGATTCTATTGAATTCTACCTTGATGCATGTTTTTCTAGATACGATTGATTCAGAGTCTTTTATTTTTTCAATGATGGTTGAGTTGCTGGGTTTTAGGGTAGAAATGATGCCTTCTATTTTAAAACTACAATCTCCTATAGGTCGAAGAGAGTGTCGAGTCTTCTTGTGTAGAGCATGATGTATCATTTTGGGGGAGGTTGAGCTAATGTGGAATTAATCAGTTCTTGAGATGGATGGGTATGATTTAATCCTAGGAATGTATTGGCTGGTGGCATTTAAGTCCCACATCCATTGTAATGAGCGGACAATGGATTTTACGACACAGGGTGGTGTTAGACATCTCTTTAGAGGAGAGAGTCCTGAATGGTAGGGTGCAACTGGTTTTTTGGAACCAGTAGTGGGTAGGTTATCGAATCCGTTGGCAGTGTGGTCGTTGGAATCGGTAGAGAGTGTTATGTAGAGTGTTCCTCCGGTAGTGGTTGATCAGTTCATGGAAGTATTTCCAAAAGAATTCATTGGGTTACCTCTATTAGGAAAAGTGGAGTTTACGATTGATCTCCTTCTGGGGACCAGTCCTATCTCACTTTCACCTTACCTAATGTCATATAATGAAGTGTGGGAATTGAATGTTTAGTTGTAAGAGTTAGAAAAAAAGGGTTTATCCGGACAATCATGTCTTTGTGGGCATCTATGGTGTTGTGTTTGAAAAAGGAAGATGGAACTTTAAGGCTCTGTGTTTATTATCCTAGACTTATCAAAGTTAAAATAAAGAATATATATCCACTTCCACAAATTGATGATTTTTCAAACCAGCTTAGGGGAGACCAGTGGTTCCCCAAGATCAACCTAAGGTCAGGATATAATAAATTACGGCTGAGGGAGGAAGATATTCCTAAAACTGCTTTCAGAAGTAGATATGGACATTATGGATATGTTGTTATGCCCTTTGGTCCAATTAATGTGCCAACGATGTTCATGGAATTGATGAATCAGATATTTATGAGATATCTGGATTCATTTGTGGTGGTGTTTGTAGATGATATTCTGGTGCATTCAAAGACAAGGTTGGAGCATGAGCAGCACTTACCGATAGTGCTGGAGATCTTGAAGAATCATCGGTTGTATGACAAATTGTCAAAGTGGGACTTTTGGATATAGGAAGTCCATTTTTTAGGCCATGTGATTTCTGAAAGGAGTGTTTCCATAGATCCAAAAAAGATTGAGGCTGTTATCTTGTGGAAACAACCAATGAATGTGTTTTAGGTATAGAGTTTCCTTGATCTAGTTGGGTATTATTGGTGTTTTGGGAGTGACCTTCCATGTTTGGCTTCACTGATGACAGTTTTGACAAGAATAAATGTTCCATAACAGTGGAATGAACAGTGTCAGTAGTGTTTCGAAGAGCTAAAGGGACACCTTACATCAGCACCAATCTTGGTTTTCCTAGAACTAGGAAATGTGTACGTGGTGTATTTTGATGCTTTGGGATCAGTGATGGGGTGCGTTCTCATGCAAGGGAATCATGTGGTTGTGTATGGATCATGGCAGTTGAGGGTGTACGACAGGAACATCACAACTCAGGATTGGGAATTGGCAGCAGTGGTCCATGCTTTGAAAGTGTGGCATCATTATCTCTTTGGTGAGAAATTCATGGTATATACAGATCATAAGAACTTGAAGCACATTTTCTCACAAAGGGATTTTAACATGAGGAAAAGGAGATGGATGTAATCTCTCTAGATGTTTAATTTGGACATGATCCACACACCGGGTAAGGGAAATTTGGTGGAGGATGCATTATGTAGAAAATCATATGCTCAAGTTGTGAAACAGTCATCAGACCAGTGGCAGTTCATCTTGGTTATAGCTGACATGTGGTTGGAAGGTGAGGACCAGGGCGATAGAGTGGTCTTCACTCATCTTTTGTTGATTCCTGAATTGGTTGGACTAGTTATAGAGGCACAAATATCTGATTCTAAGTTCATGACCATGAGGTCTAAACTAAATGGTGGGGAGACCATTAAGGGTTGGAAACTGAATAGATATTCAGTTTTGTGTTTTCTGAATCATATGGTTGTATTAGTTGCTTGTCTGGAGGATATTCTAAGAGTGTATGAAAATTCTAGGTGGGATGTTCATCCTAGAATTCAATAAATGTATAAATCATTGAAAGCACAGTTCTGGTGGGATATTATGAAAAGAAGAGTGGCTATGTTTGTTTTGAGATTCTTACCTTTCCAGTAGGTCAAGGAAGAGCATCAGAGGCTAGAGGCAATGTTGCAGTCTATACCAATCCATGTTTGGAAGTTTTAACAAATAGAGATGTATTTTTTCCTAGGTCTCCCAAGAACAGTTAGAAAGCCCAATGCAATTTGGGTGATAGTGTACCAACTATCATAGTCGATCCATTTCATTCCAATTCCGGAATCTCATATGTTAGAGGATCTATCTGAAATCTATATCTAGTTTGTGGTAAATAGGCATGGTGTTCCAGTTTAGATCGTATCAGATAAAGATCCGAGGATTACATCTCATTTCTGGAAATCCTTACAGGGAACCCTTGAATCTAAGTTGACCATTAGTATGGCGTATCAACCTCACAAGGATTTTTAATATGAGAGGTCGATAAAAACATTGAAGGATATGTTTTGGGTTTGGGTCATGGATTTTGATGGCTCATGGGAGGAGGAATTATCGTTGGTTGAGTTCACGTACAATAAAAGTTATCAGGAATCCATACATATGGCTCCATTTTATGCGATGTATGGGCAGTCCGGGAATTCTCCACTATGCTCGGTGGAAACGGGTGAGTCCTTGATGGTTGGATAGAGACTATACCAGGAGACTATAGAGAATATCTAGTTAATCAGGAAGAGAATGGAGACATCTTAGAGTCATCCGAAATCATATGAAGATCTTCATCGATGGTTGTTGTCATTCAAGGTGAGTGATCATGTTCTCTTGAGAATCTCTCCTAGGATGGGACATCGCCAGTTTGGGAAGCATGGAAAGTAATCTATAAGGTATATTGGACCTTTTTATAATCTTGAGAAGGTTGGTGAGGTGGCATATGTTTTGGATTTTCCACCTAGGTCGAGTGTGGTGACAATGTGTTTCATGTGTCGCAGTTGTAAAATATTCTACTGGATTTGGGCCATGTTATTTGATGAGATCTTACTGAGCTAGAGCCGGATTATTCCTTGGTGCACATGCCAGTGTGGGTTGTGGATAGGCAAGAGAATGTCTTGCAGGGTAATATCATTGATCTATATTGGGTTTTGTGGAACCATGGAAAGAACCAAGAGGAGAATTGGGAGCTAGAGAAAGAGATGGTCAAGAAATGGCCCGAGGTCTTTCGGCAAAGGGTGGGTTCACTACTTCCCAAGGATGGTAATTTCAATGGTTGGGGGAATTTAGTACCCCCGGTTTGAGGTATGTGACCATTTTTATGGTTCATTTGTTCTTTTTGAAGTGGTTGGTTGATGTTCGGACAATTCTGGGAAAAACATTTAAAGTTGTGGTGGTTGTGTAGGGGAGCACTGTTGGCGCACGGCCTGAAAAACTGCACAGATAGCCTGGGAAACTGTGCACCCTTGACAGTGGGCTCCACATGGGAGGATCCTAGTTTTTAAGACCATGTGGGAAAGCCATGTGAAGTCCCTGGGTGAGATATTGGAAACCACACAGTTGGTGCACAGTTTTCTGAACAGCACGAGGTAACCGTGTGACCACTTAATGATTGGGTTTTTAAGTCCCGGTCCAATCTAGATTTCCCATTTTTCCCTCATTCTACATACAAATAGAGGCTCACATGGGGGTTTCAGTTTTCAGATGTTGGGGAAGCTCCTTGGCACATTTTGGATGGAAATAAAAGGGGTTTCATGGGGTTTTAAAGGTGGTTTCTCCTGGGTAAGTCTCTCCTCTTGGTTTCTTTGCAGTTTCCTCTAGATCATCATCTCCATATCCCTCTCAGTTATCTTTATCTACATAAATTTTCAGTATATATATATTTTTTCCCTTGGGTGTTTATTTAAGGTCATTTGGATGATAGGTAAGGAGATCTAGAGTAGTTTTTGTGAAGTGTTTTCCCAGATTGGGGTGCAGTTTCTTGTGGGTCGATTTCGCCAGAACCCTTAAGGTTAGAGGATTCTTTCTTGACTCCACAAGTAGAACTGATTGGCATGATTTCAAATTGAATGTGTGGTGTTTTATTGATTTTGAATTGGGTTTTAAACAATTGTTGGAATCCTTATTGAGTGATGGTATCGAAATTTAGAAAAATTGGGATTTTGAATGAATGATTTGGTTCTTAATTTTTAAAATAGAGATTTTAAAATTGGTATTTTTTGGAGTTGTGAGACATGGTTTGGATTATATGTTGTCAATAGAAGGGAATGTTTTGTGGATGTTAAGTGGTTATTTTGAAATTGGTTTATTATTTGGTTTTCAATAAAATAACAGTTTTATTGAAATGGTTTGAATTGGTTGAACACAATTGGTTTTTGACATGATGGTTGACTGTGTTCACTAGCATGTGGGACGAATAAGGGTTAAGGGTCTCCACCATCATTAACAGGATGGATAAGGGTTAGGGATATCACCCGTCAAAGTGTTTATGTGGGATGAATATGGGTTCGGGGTCTCCCCCATCATTAACGGGATGGATAAGTGTTAGGGCTCTCCCCCATCAATTGGTTCACTAGGGACGACTTAGTTAAAGGATGTCTCACTAATTTCACATATAGGGTTATCCAGGTTACATGTAGGGTTGGTTGTGTGGATGTATGGAATGAATTTTCTATGTGAAATGAATATTAAGAAATGGTTTTAAATTTTGTTTAGTTATTTTCCTGGAAAAATAACTGGTTGGAAAAATTGGTTTCGATTGCACTTGTATGATTTTGGTTATAAATTGTTTTGGAAACATGTTTATATTTGATTACAAATTATTGTGGATAATTGTTTTATGTTAACTATTTTATATAAATGTGACTAACTTTTCTATTCTTGTGGCATGAGTAATGAGGTCATTGGGGAAAACCTACTATGTTTTATACTCTCCCATACATTGGCACATTGGGGATTTTGCAGATGCTATCTTCCAGGATAGGGGAAAAGGTGTTGTTTAACACGTATTTAGCACCACCTCGTGACCATAAAGCTATTTTGTGATTATGGAGCATAGAATCTTGTGTCCTTTTGAGAGTCTTGTATTGTTTATCTGCTGTGTACTTTGATACTTTGTTATTCTTCTGTTATTGCATACTTTGATATGGTTCTGAGATACATGAAGATGTTGAGTTGTCTTTCATTCGTTCATGGATAATATAGTTAATTTTTGGTAATGGTTTTTAGGTTTATTAGTTTATTTATTAAATGGTAAATCATCCCCCACTTATATTTGAAACTCTTCAGAATTTATGTCCTGCCTTTAGCATCTTGGGGATGTCGCTTAAGGCCAAGTAACCCACACCGCCTCCTCAAGCCAATGAGGTGGGTCGGGGTGTTACATTTATGATTTTTGTGATTGTGGATTCACTACTACAAATATGGCCTTTATCAGCACTAGAAATTTGAATTAATAGTGCTAAAAATGTGCTGTTAATCAGGTCAAAGATAGGGGTACCTTTTATTATCACTCAGAAAAGCACAGATAAAGGCCCCTTTTATCAATGCTTAAAAAAAGAGCTATTAAAAGTTTCCCTTCATCAATGCCTTTTTCAGTGCTGATAAAAGTAAAAAATTATAAAAAGAATATATAATGTGGGGGGGATATTTGAACAACACATGACCCCATATCAATGATAAGTAGACCCCCATCCCACTCTCATACACATTTCTCTTGCCCTTGTATCCCCCACATGCCCGTGCACCCCTCCCTGCTCCCACCCAAACTCAAACTCGAGTCCTCCCCCCTTACGCACGTGCACCTTTACCACTATGTTATTTAATTTTTTTCTATTTAATGTTAAATATATTTATATATATTAATATATAGTTATATTTATACTTATATTAAATAGATTCATATTAATATAAATATATTTAGTTATATTAATACATATATATTTACTCATATATTAATATATATATATTTATTCATATATTAATATAGATTAATTTAATATAAATATATTTAGATATATGAATACAAATATATTTATTCATATATTAGTATATATATATATATATTTATTCGTATATTAATATATATTTATAATATTTGTTTTGAATACATTTATAAAATATGTTTGTTATGTGTGTTTATAAATAAATAAATATATAAATACATAAATACAACACACACACACATAGATATATATTTAGGAATAAATACATTTATATATGTATCTAAAAGCCCATAGAATGTTAAAACTACTATAACATCTAATCCAGATGTCCATTTCAACTCCACAACTAGTAAAATTAATGAAAATGAAACATTATTTGATATGATATGTGGTACAGGCATAACAGACATTCAGATCAGATGTTATACCTATTTTCATGTCAAAAAATTCAGGTATCCAGACTAAAAACTCTGTTTTAGAGTCGTTTTAGGGTTTTTTGGACCTCCAAAATATGAAAAAAGGTTCCATTTTTTCTCAACCATATAGATATCGTCACAATATTTGATTTGATATGTTATATAGCTCAAACAAACACCCGGATCAAAAGATATTTCCATTTGAGGTTTGAGTTACATTTTCAACTTATTTTAGATATTTTATTATTCTTTTTATTTTTCGTTCCTTCAAATTGTTCGTAAATGATTATTAATTACTGATAAGTAGAAAATTACTAATTAATAATATTTTTTAAATATTTAAATGAAATTTTCACAAAATTTATTATATATTAAATGTAATATAATATTTATAATTATCTAAAAATTATTTTAAAAATATATTACATATTTATATCAATATAAATATACTTATTTGAAAATATATAATTTTTCAAGAAATATATTTTTTGAAATATAAACATTATCATTTTTGGGAAAACTATTGATAAATCCACCCCTTGATCATCACTACTAAAAAAGTGCTAATAAAGGGGACCCTTTATAAGTGCTTTTTTAGAGCTGATAAAGGGTGGCGGTAGGGAAACCTAGTTTTGGGGTAGTGATGTTATATTTTTATTCCATTAATTTTTTATGATTAAATTAATAACATTTCATATTCTAGTTTTAATATGAATTTTTATGGAAAGTTTCTCCCATTTTCATATGTGGAATGCAATGGTCGTAGTAAGTGATGGGTGGGGCCTGTTATAGCCTCTCGATGCTTCGGTAGGTCTCATGAGGAAAACATGTGTCTTAGCACAAGGCCTTGAAAGAATACTTGTGTATTTTCTTTGAATTATTCCTTGACTTAGTATTTATTTTTTCCATCATTATGCATTCCTTATTTTGAAATTAGATATTACATGTGATTATTCAACTAGTAGAATATCAGTGTGCATGTTTATATGGTAATATTTAAATTATTTTTCCCATATTTTGTTCATGGTTATTATTTAAAAGGATGTTTTTTATAATATATCATGCCTTAAATGTTTATATATTTCGTTGAATTATTTTTCTTTTTACTGATCATCTGAGTTCGCCCTTTTCTTATGTTTTTTTCCAAGGATGATAAGAAGTTAATTATGATTGATATGCAGGTTTAAGCTATTAGAATAATGGATTTATCAACGGATTATCTATTGAAAATTTTATTTTTGAAATTTTCATGTAACATTCATGTATGTAATATATTATCCAAGACTATTAAACCGATCATTCCTCTGAGATATGATTTCTTGTAATCATTCCAATGTAAAAAAATAAAGCACCAACTCTAGGTAACATTGTTCATGGTGTTGCATTATTAATATATACATTCAAATTCATCCTCAGAATGAATTAATATTATTTGGTTTATTTTTTTTGTGGATTACATATAGATGTAGTTTTTTTCCATGATTATGATAGATAGGATGCAATGTTTAGTAACGATTGAGACCCCTTGAAGGGTCAGATTTTAACATGTCTAATTTATTAGCCAAATGATATTAAACGTGTCAATGATCTAGGAAATGGGGTTTTCTGAGGTTATAGAATAGTTCCATCTACTTATTCCAAAATAAATGTCAATTTTATCCTCTCAATGGTAGATAATGATTTGGGTATACTTATATTCATGAATTTATCTAATCATTATGTCTCTACAATGATAGTTCCTTATATGTTGTTAGATTTTTGAGTACATCATGATGATAAGTTGTAGTGTTGTTTGGGTAGATATGTATGTCACCTTGAGGTTATAATTTGTTTTAAAAAGGCCAATAGATATTTGAAAATTTATATCGATTATCAGTGGTTGTACAAGGTGATTGTGAAGAGCTATTGTCCTATTCCATGGATTGATGATTTAGCCAAACAACTAATATGAGAAAGTTGTTTTTCAAGGATTGATATGTGGTTAGGATGTAGTTATATGGGGATGAAGGGGGGTTATATTATGAAAACTAAACTATGAAGTCCTTAAAATAATTACAAGTTCTTATGATATCATTCAGGGTGATGAACACTCAAGCCTTGTTGAAGGTTTGATGAACTCGTTGACCATGGATTTTATGGATTGGTTCTTGGTGGGTTTGTCAAATGAAATCGTATATTAATTTTATTTGAGGAAGAGAAAATAAAGAAAATGTGTTCTATTTTTGTAGTTCTATAACATCACCTACAGTTAGAATTGTTTTAAACTATGTTTTTTTGGGATCATTAATTCCATTTCTTAGTGCATGTCATGTCCCCATGAGGAGTTGTCATGAATCCTTATTTAATCAAGGTAGTTGTTTCATATGAATCCCCTAAGACTATTTAATTTGTGTGAAATTTATTGGTCTTTTAAGACAATATAATAGGTTCATTATTTAATTACATCCCATTAAGACTCCTTTAACAACCATTACCACAAAGGATAAAATGTTTTCCTAGATTGAATGGTTTTTTGAGTCCTTCGATTACTGGATGGAGAAGCTAGTCAGAGATCCCATTCATTTTTTTAGTATAGGGGTTTTAGTTTGAGGTTTTCTATGATTCAATTTTTCTTAGTATGAGATATCTTCTGATGTAGAAGGTGAATTTTTTTCTTTATGGTTCTTGGATGTTACATCCCCATGACAATAACTATGAAACCAATATTCATGATTTAGAAGTAGTAATATTTTTTTAATGATTTTGGTTGAATTATATCATTAGAGTGAGTTTTATGGTTTCTTCTCATTATAAGATCATTACATATGTCTTCACCTAGTGTGACCCAAACATGTGGTAGTGACCGTGGATGAAATTAATATTCAGTTATAGATTTTATATTTTATACACACTGGGACAAGGAAATGTTGTGGGATATATGTTGACAAATATATCACTTAATTATGTATTGTGTGAATCCAAAAGTACCTAGAGGATGATAGAATAACTATTTGTGATGAATCGTCATATCAGAGTGTTTGGGGATATTGGTTGTCTTTTTAGATTATAGTTAAATCATAATTGGTGCAATTGGTAGAGGAGCCCCTACTGGTGGAATTTGAGGTGGAGGTCGAGAGATGTAGAGTTATCTTTAATGAAGGCTTTGATTGTAGATATGATGTTTAACAACACTAACTGTTATTCAAGGGGATTATTTTCATTTCCATTGATATGCATTAGATGATTCTCCCTATGTTCAATTTCACACCCATGGGGCGACATCCTAGCCTGATAAATAAGTATCGAGCTAGGAGAGGACATTTTTGGGCCTAAGATGAATTATGAAAATAGAATGTTTGCATCCCAATTATTGGTCAACAAAAATTCCAAGGTTGGGAATTTTGTTTTGGTGGTTTTCTATAGTCATTGACATATTTCCAATGTAAGTAGGTGGAAATATCAATATACATCATTACCAATTTTCATCTTTCTCAAGTTGGTTTTGATTATATATTGGTTATTGTGAATCGTTTGAAAAAAATAACCTCATGTTATAAAAATAAGATGATACTAATACATTATTTATTCCTTCATACTCACCTCCACTATTATCTTCACGTGAATTCTAACATCATTTATTGGGGTGTGATCACTGTGGATGGTCATACAACCTTCAAGAAGCGTCCTTTCTAGATCATGGATTTCCAGGAGATGGTAGTGTGTGGATATGATATTCCCTTGGTTTGTGTCTTTAGGTGACATGGTGTCATCATAGATTTAACCTACAAATCTTATTTCTAAATATTTGTTTAGTACCCCTGGTTATTTATATTTTCCTGTTTTCTAATAATGTTCCTCGTATTATGGATTGTAAGACCCTTTGGTATTCAAATAGGAACATCATGTTAAAAAGATTATATGATCCAAAACATCAATAATAGATGATAATGTAACTCACCATGCTTTTATAACAAATTCAATTTTTAAATTAATTCCATTATCCTCAAAAGAATGTGATGCACACTATTGTGGGTTTAATAGAAGCAAGGCACTCTATTAAAATAATCTAATTAAAAATGGAAAATTATAACCATTATATTAAATTAGAGTGTATGGATAATACATACTAAATTATTAAAATTATATTGTTTAAAGATGTATAAAATATATGAAAGGGATTTTATGTTAATTTTAAATATATTAAAAATCATATGAAAGAAAAACTTATGATTTCTTAAAATTGTGTTTTTCTAAAAATTGGTTTCATCAAACCTTGAAAACGTAATTTATAATTATTTTTATCCATTTTTATTAACATTATAAAATAAAATTAAATTCTGTTTTGAAATCATAATATCAAAATAATCTCAGGTTAATATTTTGTGATTTTTCAAAAAAGATAAATTTTTATATCAATAGGGTAATATGGTATTTTTTTTGAAAATAATAATTTATATTATATTCATTTCAAAGTAAAATAATAATGTAAATTTGTTTTTAAAATAATAGTTTTATATAATATTAAAATATAACTAATTTAGATCATTAGAATCAATTTCATGTTGAATTCTGATATAAAATATTTTTAAATTTTTGAATAATTTTTATTGGAAAACATATTTTTTGGATACCCCTCCGGTATTATTTTTAAATTTAATTCTACCACATATGGGAGTAGAATTTGATAAAATGTTTATACTATTTAAAATAAGAATAGTATATAATATATTATATGTTCAATTTATTTTCTAGTTATAAATATTAACAAAGACATCAAAAATAGATTACTATGCCATTGGTTAAAAAGAGGATTTGTTTCATACATTCTCTTATGTTAAAATTATTTTTCAAAATTCATATCATTTTATTAAATAAATTTAATTTAATCTTTAAAATTAGTTGGTAGAAAGTATCTGATAATTCTCATTTTAATTATATTATATGAGTACATAATTCCTCAGTAAATAAAAAGATACATTTTTCCCTGGTGAAAAATAAAATTATGAAGTTATGTAAAATTAAAATCTAACAAATAACATGTTAATAAATGTTTTCTTTTAGAGATTTTTCTCAATAATTAAATCCCCTGACATAATTTTTTATTAATTTTAGAGGCACACTGGTTGATATTGAATTCCCATTACCGAACATTTTTAGGTATTTAAAATAAAACACTCTTCCTGAATTATAAAATGAAACCCACTCCCCTAAATTATACACTACTATTAATCCATTTTTCTTGAAAAAACCCCTCTGGAAGTACCACACCCAAATTTTAGATCTTGTATTAATACAGATATTACAACCACATGATCCTTAAAAAGTGATCCAATGTAGATTTCTCTAAGACAAGTTTATTTTATTCACTAACATCATTTTTCCTTTATTTTACAACATTAAATTATGTTTTTAAACACAAAATATAATATCAATATATAATCACATATAATTATATGTTATTGTGTTTATGGAAAAGTATTTATCAATCTCCACTTTTATCAAATGGGGAATGAAATCATCTTTCCTATGTATGGAGGACTACAACATTGCGAACTAATGTAACTCATTTTCCATAAACACTTCTCACAATAGAATATAATGAATAAATTAATATATTAATATATTAATATATATTATTTATGATATAACAATATTTTTTAACATAAATATCACACATCCCTTCTTACTTTATGATTTTTTAAAATACAGTAAAAGTGTAAAAGTGTACGGTGGACTTCTGCCTGATGAAGATATGTGATTTCTTTTTCAATTACTATTTACATGGAAGGTAATAATAATACATTTAATGAATATATGTGATGTATATTATGTAAAATGGATAAATTAAAATTAATATATTTTACACTTCCTTACCTTTTCACCCATTGAAGAAATGATATCGTAGCTCATGAATACATCAAACATATCCTCTCCACAATGTTATGTGATTAATTTTCCATGACCAAATTTTATGAATGGTTATAATAATGTATATAATTAGTAAATATTATATTTATTGAAATATTTTAATTATAGGGATGATTTATTTATATCAAATAGAAAAAACATAACATTAATCCTAAAACACTCATGAGAATATATTACAGTTTACAGACAAAACAATAAAATTAATGAAATATTTTCAGAAAATATGTTGTAAAATGTTATAATTGGATCATATAAGATATGATATGTATGATTATATTTAATTAATATTATAATAATAATTATGTATTTATTATATAGTAGTTTCTGATATATAAAAAGGGAATCGGATCTAAGGTTAGTGTATTCTAATCTCACATTCACTACCTTGATACATATTTCGTATTCACCACTTATTCCATTATATAGTGTATATTTTTCCCTTTTTAATATTTAATATCTTGAATCTATTTCTCTTGATGGTTTTTAATGATTTATTTGAATGTATTTTATTGATGGGGCTTATAATTCACATATGTCAAATGTTTTAGGTATTTATTTCCCAATATCATCATTATATGGAATTATTTTAAAATCCTCCATTTGGGGAATAATTATTTTATCTCAAAAATAATACCATTATATTCCCTTATAATCTGATTATTAATGAACTTTTCAAGTAATAGATACATTCTTCCACTCATTATTATGTAATATTATTGTCAAAACATTTTTAAGAAAAAGAAACAATATATTTCTTTTAGATCAAAAATTATTTTTCTTCTAGATCTATGTTTTCTAAAACAAATCAATTTTTTCAACATTATAATAATAATTTATTAAATAAAATTTTATACATTTTTTAATTTTTTACAAAATGCTTCAAAACTAATATTCTTGTCATTTTCCAAACAATGCATTTTTACTTCTACTAAATATTTGGAAGGAATATTTTATTTAACATATACTACATTAATAGAATTTTCCACCTTTATTACCAATCAAGGTTTTAATGATTATATTAAAAATTTCCTTGGTTATTTTATGATATTTGTATTTTCAAAATTCATTTTGAATTTTCTTTAAGAAATTGTTTTTAAAATGAAAATATTTTTTCCCAAATTTTTTTAAGAATATTTTATAGTTATTTCTATTTATCAAAGAAATAAAACCATTAATTTATTTTATTAATATCCTAATATATCATAATTTTAATGGTTTATAAATTTTTTTGAATGTGTATTTTTAGATAAATTACCATTCACTACATTACTCGGTATGGTTTATGGAAATGTTTATTTTATTGTGGTTAGTATTAAAATTTAATATTTCAGTTTTTTAATACAATTTTTTTTTATTTTTAATCACCCATTTAAAATGATGAATTGTATGAAATTAATATTTTATGGGTGGGATATTTTATAGATATCCCCTCGATTCATCGATAATTCTAATGATACAATTCATTTGGACAAATATGATGGATTTTTACCTGTAGTATTAAAATGTATTATGAAATGTATTGAAAAATATGTTTTTGATGTTATGAACTATTAAATACCTCATTATGAGATTAATTATTTATTTCCATGTTATATATTTAAAATTTTAGAACATCCATAGACTATTTTCATTTCTTGTTTATAATTTATATGTCTTTATTTGACCATCCATTATTGTTTCATTATTATGATCATGTAATTATTTAAATTAATTTTTTTTAGTTACTTGGGTTTCCATATTGATTAATATTATTTATACATGATAGCTCTTAATGTAAACATGTCCTTACTGATCATCATAGATCCCCACTTTCTTGTGTTTTATTATCCCCAGCATATATATATTTTTTTGTTAATATACTATGATATCATAAGTGGAATAATGGCCTTCTTAGTGAAAAACTTAAATATATTTGATCAATTGAATTTTAAATTGAATAGTTTATTGAGTTCAACAATACTAATAAACTATTTGGTTCATTGGGATGATATTTCAGGTATCTGGTGACAATGTAATTCTGTATGCATCAACTTCAGGTTACTAGATTCAGGGTCCTTACACTGATGTTATCCTTTAATAGTTTTTGAGATGATTTCCCCATTCTTGATGCTTGTTTATATAAATTATATTTTTTTATATGTATCTTCTATAGGATATTATTAAGGATTTTGTGGTTAGTTTTGGGTATCCTGGTAATTTATTGTCTTCATTTAGGTGGTAGAGCTTGCCTGTTGTTTTGATTCTTGAAATTTACCCCATGGTGTGGTTGTTTAGACTTCTATTTTAATTATTTTTTATGGGTTTGGCTTAATGATAAAAAGGAATAGATTAGTTTTAATGGTATATATTTTGAGGTCTGTGATCCTAGATTCCTTTAATTTATGATTTTTGGGTGTTTGAGGTACTAATATGAGGATCATATTGTAAAGGAAGGGTGTTGCAGGTGAAACCTCAGCTCTAAAGGATTCTACATTGTAGGTCATGGGGCTTCATTGAAAGGATTGTTGTAATGGAATGGATATCCTGGATATTAAATAATGATTTTTCGAGGGATGGGTTCAAGAAAATTCTATTTTTATATTGGTTATACCATAGAGGGTGGGTACAACCTATGTTGACTAGGTCCTTCATCATGGAGTGGGATTATGGGGTAAAGGGTTCAAATACTGAGTATAAGATTTTCTATTGACTTTTGGTAGTTTTTTCGACATAGGTATGATACATAACATCATTATTTTTACTTAATAGATTCCTTATTGTAGTGTTCAATAATTATTCATGGTTCCTCCCCTTGTTTATATGATCTGCGTAATATGAGGTGACATGTTCCATTGATGTGGGTTTAACCAAGAATGCTACAGTGTGGTCCATTTGTGCTACATCATAGTCCTAACTATGTTAGAATGTTATGTGACATGGTCTATTCGGTTATGTCATCGTATTATAAATTTAATTTTTTTTAATAAATATCACTTCATTCAAATTTAATCCCACATATCCCATGTGTTGTGTGTACTAATAAAATGATTATTCTTCTTCTTTGTTAGTGGTTCTTCTTTGTATGATATTTTTCCACTTAGTTTATATTTCCATGTTATTTCATTGTATTTCCACTATTTTAGTGGAATTTATTTTTATTTTTGGTTTGGATGTGGCATGGTGTTCTTGGAGGTATATATCATTATTTAAAGTCACGGAGATCAGAGATCCATGTTTTTATTCTATTATCATGTAATGAATGTTAAAGGATTCATATTGGGGATTCAATATGTATCCTTTAATTTATATGAAATTTTACATTTAATGGGATTTAGATTTTTGGGTGGTGGTGGAATTAAACCTAATAAATGGTAAACCAAATTAATGAACTAATTGTTCATTTCTATCATGAAAAAATTTATTATTTCACCATAAGGATAGTTTTCCTCTTCATTTATTAGATAGTGCATTGTCTATGTTATTATTTTTAGCATTTTCAGAATTCTAGATTTATATTTTTAATTTGTTGAAATATTTTAATAACACAAATAATGTTATTTTTGTATGGTTAATGAAATAGAGAGGCATGCGTAATGAGTCCATTCTTATCATTTGATGGAAATGTAATAGTGTTATAAGCATGTTTAATAGAAATATTCTTCCACGTGATAATGGAATCTGATTAAGAATATGAAGCAATAATTCTTATTTGTGGATTTTTTTAATAAATATTATTATATACAAAGTGGAAGGAGATTAAAATATATTTTAATAACTCCTCGTTCCTGTAAACATAGTGTAAAGTCTCCCATAATGTATTGGGTTTATTCATGTATCAACCCTATTTTCACTCAATTATGGATCAATTAAATTTATGTCTAATTATTTATCGTGGAAATAATATATATGCTTAATGAGTTTGAAAAATTCTTTGGGTGTCTGGGGAATGGTCATATCCTAGAACCCATCTTTTTTGGTAAACTAGCCAGGTTACAAGGTTGGCGCACAATTTGGCTAACCGTGGAGATGGAAATATTCCGAACAGAAACAAATCACAAGGTTAGTGCATGGTCGCACAACATAATCATGAAAGTTCTCCTTTTTAAATGTTAAATATTCACAGTGTGTATTTTTTTAATAAACCATTCGGACAAACCCTATATAGGATAATTTTCAATTTAAATTTTAAAAAAATCCCGTAAGGATATATTATTTCCCCCTTCTTTATATTACGATTTCTAGAAGGATATACATCCATGGAAACCAAATTGAATAACTTTGAAGAAAAAATCTATGGATTGAAGGATATCCCTCATACGAGATCTAATCAGGCGTTTATTTTTCACATTGGATGTGCAACAGTATGTGCTCGAGTCTCTTTAATCCATTCTTCTACTCTCTTTCAATCGACATAGTTGTTGTGGTGTACCTTTTTTTATCCACTAATAGATCTTCTGTAATATGATATAAATATAGTGACGATACCAGAGGTGCAGATTCATTAATTCCTAATGTGGGTGTTCAATAAGTCTTCGCTCATCTTCATTGTTTTTTGAGTTGTCGTGTGGGGCCAACCAATTTGATCGGGTTCCATTTCATAAATTTATATGCCATGTTTATCATAAAATAAATAGTATTCGTATTCTCTTTCCATTTATGATATTAATTATTGGTTTTTATTCCCTTAACTCCATCGATCCCATGATAGAAATTATACCATAATTGGGTTTTTAGTATTTGACACAGATGAGACATAGTTCGAGTGTGACTTTGCTTTACCCTTTTAAAGGTAATCATTTCTATATTAAATTGCTTTATTTATATTGTAAATTTATTAATATAATATACCATGTATGCTCACCAATTTACCTACCTCAACTATGTGATTAAATTGAAAATTAAATTTGAAATGGTAATTGGAATGTATACTAAATATATTAGTTGACTAGATTATTTTTCAATGATTAATAGTTTTCATATCTATTACACCCATTAACATGTTAATGGAAGGTAGAAAAATGAACCTTAATTATTAAATATGATTTAAATGGAATGAATAATGGTTGTATGATACCTTTCATTGTCACACTGATGAAAGGAATGTCTTGAACCATGTGGACTTATTGATTAATTTTAACTTAATTTAAAGGTTTCATTCAACATGACCTTATCAGACAAATTAATTTCAATTCATGAACCAAATAAAAAATTATATGACATGAATATAAAACAGAAGTGTCCTTACCCATGTTCCCCTTGGATTATTATCGGGAAATACCACGTGCATTTGAGAACCCCATTTTGATTCAAGGATACATTTTTCTTAGGATGAGAGACACCAAGATCCTGATCCTTGTCTATTAATTGGATATCATTTATGACACCAAATGATCCCTTCAATATTATTACAGGATTCCATGGATACACTCCTTTTATCCAATATTAACAAGTAGGTTCCATGGTTTTCCATCAATCCCAGTCATTTCTTAGAAACATTTTACATTAGATAAACTAATTGAACTAGGTAGGTGTCTCATTGTGTAATACCTTAGACTATTCTATTTGGTTTACAAAATTAACATTACCTAGGATACAATTATTAATGAGTTGGTGACCCTTAAGGTCTATGTTGACTTTGTTATTACCTTGGGAAGTCATTATTAAGTGTCATTATAGGTTTATTTTTTATAACTTCAAACCATCATTATTGTTAACATGTGACTCACTTATAAAATGGTAGTAATAAATTAATGGAGTGGTTATGTTCAAACAATAGCTTAGGATTTAAGGATGTACTTGGGTATTTATTCACATTGTACTGATTTTCTTCATATATGAATGCTTTCACACAGTTATATTTCTATTACATGGGGAAAATGTTATATACACTGTTGGTGGTGGAAAACAAAAATTTATTTCAAACCCTCTTCGAGTGTCATTTGGTACCACAAGTTGGTTACATGAATTCTGGTTTTGATAAATGGATGAATATGACATCGAACACTTGATTGCATTCTATTTAGGATGGATCTTGATAGTAGATGACCGAGCCATAAATCAATATTCTTATGATACTCTTTTTATTTACATTATATTTTTTATAACATGTTATGCATATTATCTTTTATCCATGTTTTCAATTTTCCTAGTGACAGGATATATCATCATCAGTTATTGAATTCATTTATGACATTCCATTTATTTTACTTATTGTTAATGTTTTCTCTATTTTCTAGTGTTCTATATATTTACTTGTATTTCATTCACAATTTATCTATTCTTACATTCATATGTTTCACTAATATTTGGTAATGAGGGAATATTATCCCTATGGACAAAGAATAGTCCCTCGTTGCTAGTCATCACCCTATGGAATTTAAGGGGATACACTTCAGGCCATGTGTCCCACTGAGCTCGATACACCTATTAGGTTGAATCTTGGACTGAGACATCACAAAGTGTAATTCGAGGAGTTTTCTTTCATGCTTTTTTATTTGGATATAATATATTGGTTATTAAGAGTGCTTAGGACATGTTCACAAGTCGTTCTTGGGAATATAAAACCCCTTTTAGGGTAAATACCTATTTTCCAAAATTATACATGTTGTTCTACATTGTCCTATTACATATTATATTATTCCAACATTGGGTGATGCACATGTTGTCTGGAGTTTTTGATTATTACTCCAATTGTGGATTTTCCTTCATCCTTATACGGATGATATTAGCGAACTGATAATTGTTACTTTCATTTTTATAGGATCCTATATTTTTAATGTCATTCATATATCCATTCATTATAGGTGCAGTTAAATTACTTTAAATTCTTGATATACATGTTTTTATTGATTGATACTATGATAGTTTTCTTATTCTTGTATTACACTTAGTTGCAATTGAGTGATTACTTGTCTCAACTAATGATGTGTATGGGCCCTCATGGTTTGGGAGGAGTAATTTATCGAGTAGATCCATTATTCTATAAATAAATTTGTTGAATTTCTATTGATAGGTGTGGGCAATGGTTCACCATAAATCACTATCCATTATTATGTGAATCATATCCATTAAAAGGATTTGGTTTCATATCCTTATCCGACATTATGATTTCTATGAAAAGTAAATGACTGAACATTATAAAAAAATTAACAATTTAATAGAACTTATACTTGAGCACTTACGGATACCTGGACATCTAAGTGGGTAGTTTGGGTAGTAGAACATTGGTAGTGAGTTTTCATACATTCAGCTTCTGCTAGTGATGCTATATATCTGATTAACCATACTCTGAGGTGTATTCTTGGTATTTTTAGGTCAATGCCACCACACTGTCCTCTTATCATATTCAATGAGGGTGATGATGACTATGATCAAGTCATGGGGGGTCCTGAGCCGCCAGTCTTACCTCGACTAGTGCCATATGAGGCATCACCTTCTATATCATTATATATATCATGGAAAGTCTCAGACTAGTGAAACAATATTAATATTGTGTAACGTCCCAAGATACACTGTCAGGGGTTCTAACAGAGGGTATAGACTAGTGTAGGGGATTCCCCTTAAGGTGGGTAGTTACTCATTCATATAGAACCTCTTCATTCTCAAGAATATAGGCTCTGATTTCATACTCGAGATGGAATGGTTGGTTCTCTATCATTATATTCAAGAATTATTCCACTATAGGTTATAGTTTACCTCACAAGTGGGTAGAAGTTATGTACTTAAGGGTTAATGGTATGTCCTGGCTGGTAGAGTGGGAGCAGATCATCATGGAATACATAGAGTGTCCTTCCAGATTGAAATTCAATTCTTAGACGATCACAGTTTAGGAAAATTTGATTTCCCTATAGTAGTGAATCATTTTAGGGATGTCTTTCACAAATATTTTTCTAGATTACCTCCTAAGAGTGAGGTATTATTTTTAATCAATCTTGTTATGGGAGTAACTCTAGATTTTATTCCTATATAAAAGATGGAACCTACATTGCATCAGGAGCTCAATTGATAGTTAGTGGATTTAGAGGCAAAATATTTAATACTTTTTCGTACATGCTAATGTGGTCCATCCGTGCATTCTTTCAATAAGGCAGATGGAACCTTATGTTTATGTGTGGATTATAGATAGTTGAACCAGCTTACAGTCAAGATCTGATATCCATTACATTGAATAGATGATCTCTTTGAACAACTAGGATGAGAAAAGGTCTTCTCTATCATTGACTTGAGATTGGGTTATCTTTAAGTAGGTGTTAGGAATTTATACAAACCTTCTATATCATTCCTTAGAAGGATTGGTTTGTATGAGTACATTGTTATGTTTTTCAGTCTTATAAATATGCCATCCATTTTCTATCCTCTGTTTACTAGGGATTCCTACAACTATTTGGATTCTTTTTTATTGACTTTATGGACAATGTCTTAGTGTATTCTCACAGTCAAATTGACCATAAAAAACATCTTGAGATCATATTTAGTACACTGAGAGAGCATCATATTTTTTTTAATCATGATAAGTTCCACTTATAGATTGAAAATGTTCAGTTTATTGGTCATATAATATTATAATTATGATTATATGTTGACCTAGAAAAGGATAATATTATTGTATCTTAGGAGCTGCCAGAGACTATGTTTGATATATTGAGTTTGATGGGGATGGATTTATATTACAAGAATTTAATAAAGGAAATTTCCTTCATTGGTTCACCTATTATCGATCTTACAATGAAGGGTGTCCAGATAATATGGTCAAAAGCATGTGATAAATCATTTTAAGAGCTGAAAGGGAGGCGTGTATCGACTAATTTTCTGATTATTCCTTAGCCAAGAGTAGGTTATACCATCTTTTGTGACACATAAAGAATCAACCTAGGTGGAGTGCTATTGATGTAAGATATATTCATTTCATATGGTTCCTCATAGTTGATACATCAGGAGAGAAATTTATTAAATCATGACCTGGAGCTAGATGAATTTGTACATTCCTTTCATTGCAGGATACATTATAAGTTTTGTGGGTGATTTTTTGGGTACACAGACCCCAAGAGCCTAAAATATTTCTATTATCATTGTGACATGATCCATAGAAAGTATATATGGGTTAAATATCTACAATAATTTGACATTGATCATTCTAATATGCCTAGTAGGGGAAATGTAGTTGATGATGCACTCATTCAGAAAACTCAGGAACAAGTAGTTCGGGAATCCAGTGATGAATGGATGTTAATAACCCTATTATTTGAGTTGTAAATAAAGGTAAATTATAGTTATGATCTGGATTATCTCTTATATTTGGATGTTACATCTTCCTTCCATGAGAAGTTTTAGAGTAAACATTTTTTAGATCCTGAAGTCTTGGTACTTCATGAGAGTATATCAGTAGATAACCCACCAATAGATTGGTTTGTAAACAGAGAATGCATCTTTCATATACATGGAAATGTCAGAGATCCTACACATATTATACAAGAGTTTAATATAGAGTCTCATGACTCTCTTTGGGATGTTCATCCAAGAATTTCAAAGATGTATCGAGACATGTGATTCTCGTATTTGTGTCATATAATGAATGGTCATATAGAAGGATTTATCCCGAGGTGTTCCACCTATTAGCAGGTGAAGGCATCGAACTATAGACTAGAAGGCTCGTTAAAGATAATTCCTATCCTAGAATGGAAATTATATGTTGTTTCAGTGAACATTGTATTCAGTTAACCTAGTTCACTTAGAGGTAGACACATTTTCTGGTTTTTTGATTGACAGACTAATGAAAGTATCTCACCTCATTCCCTTTCAGGGAACCTTATCAGTTGATGAGTTTGGAAAACTATATTTCTATGAAATCATAAGACTCAATGGGATCCCTCGTACTACCATTTCAGTAAGGGATGATCATTTCAAGTCATGATCCTGGAAAGGTTTAATGAAGGCTATAGAAACATCCATTCTTTTAATAAGAAAAATTTACCCTCAGACCAATGGACTATCAAAATGGATTATACTTATTATAGATGATATTTTTCGATCTTGTTTCCTTTATTTCAGTGTTTCTTGTGATAATCATATCACTCTATTTGAATTCTCCTTTAATAATATCTTCTAGGTGACAATTAAATGGCTCCATTTGAGGACTTTTATGGTATGTCATTTCGTTTTACCCTATTCTGACTAGAGGTAGGTGAGGTAGCCCTACTAGGTCCTCATCTCATTTGGGAGACTTTGGTGTAGGTTCATCGGATCATAAAGCTTAGTACTATTACTCAGTGTTAACAAAAATCATATTACAATCACTGTTGACAACCTCTAGAGTTCGAGGTCAGGGATCTTGTTTTCCTTTGGGTATCACCCAGGATAGGTTATAGATGGTTATTGATGAAATGGATGTTTTTTCATCATTACATATGATTTTTTAGCATTATATAATGATTTATAATGGTATCCTATCAGTTATTACTTTTTCATAAGTACCTTTCCATGCACAACCTTTTCCACATCTCATAGCTTCTACAATATCTTAACGACCCATCTAGTACGGCTGATCATGAAGAAGATGAGTTATATGTCTATTCTAAACATGAAGAGTGTCAATTATGGATCTTTTATGGGAGTGGGAGGTTGGAATATGTGCCGAATTACTAGATTTGTTCTCATACACAATTTCTCCACCCTTGGAAGGTGAACTCGGGGATGAGTCCTTCTAATGGGGGAAGACTGTAAGAACATAGTATTTCAATCAGATATGGATCCATTAAATTTAGGTCTAATTACATATTATGGACCTAATATGGATTTATAATTTTCTATAAATGGTCTCATGGGTGTTTGGGTAATTTTTAGTGCATAGAAATCAGATATTTTTGGGAAACTAGCCATGTCACACTTTTAGCATAGGGTTGATGCATGGTTTGGCTAATCGTGCAGATGAATTTTTTTGGAAAGAACCAAATATCATGGTTGGACCATGGTCAATAATGCCTAACCATGAAATTTACCTTTCTTCCTAGGTAATTGTGCATTGCTTTTATATGGTTGTAATGTTGTGCGATGCAACCATGCACATGCTAATTTTCTAGGTAATTTTACAAATTTTCCCTCAATGATCTATTAAGTCCCCGCATTCGTCCTAATATCAGTTGTAGTGGGATTTTATACCTTGGATCTAAAATTTTAGCATGTTGAATGAAAAATATATTAATTAAAGGATCTCCATCATCTGGTATCCGATCCCACTTCCAGTCATTGTGTTAGATGTGCTAAGAACTTGAGTTCTTTATAGTATTTCTTATCCTAGCTTTCTATTGACCTATTTGACATTGTGTGAGTGATTTTATACTTTTATTATAACTAATATTATCCAAAAAAAATAAAGGGCTGATACCAGAGGAGGAGAGTTGTACAAGGCTATGGTTTGTGGTCTATAACTCAACCCTCAAGTTCATTGATTTTGGAAATATCATGTGCATCCCACTGATTTCATTGGGATCCATTTATTAAATTTATATTCCATTATTATTATCTATAAGACTATATGATTATCATACTTATATATATTTGATCAATTTTGGGTGGTAATTCCGACAACTCCATCCATCCCATGTAGAATTTTATGCCATAGTTGGTTTTTTAGTATTTGACCTGTTCGAGCCAATGTTTGGGTGTGACTTGTCTTGAACATTCTAAAAGTCATCATGTCTATATTAAATGGCTCGATTTTTATTTTGAATTGAAAAATTTCTTGTAACATTCATTCTCACCACATGACCCACCTAAGGTAATTGCATCAATTGATAGTAAAATGTTAATGGAAAATTGGAATTTATACGAAGTATATGACTTTACCGGATTAATTGTGAATGATTAATTGGTGTCATGTCTGTAGAACCCCTTAACATATTAAAATAAGGTAGATTAATGATAAATAATTTTTTCATATTATTAGAATAAAATTAATATAGGTTTATTTCTACATGTTCTTGTCATGCTTATGAAATGAAATTCTTCAACCAAATGGACTTATTGAGTAACTATGACTTGATTAAAAGGTGTCATGATACTTGAACTTATCACACTAATGAAAGAAAGTGATTTAATGTAATGAAATAATATTTTAATTAAATATCATAAATGAGTGTCCTGACTCGAACTCGCCTTGGATACTTATTGAGTAATTCATTGAGCACTCGATAACACCATTCTGGTTCAAGGATACAACTTGATTAGGTTGAGACCCACCAAGATCCTAATCTTTTTCAATTATATGTATTCCTAGTATTACACCGTAGGATCCCTTTAATATCATTAAATGATGCCTTGGATATGTTCCTTGGATCCAAAATTTAGAAGTAGGTTCCATGGTTAAAGCCCATTGGGAACAGTCATTGCTTAGCCCCATTTTACCTTAGATGTAATCTTTGTACTGGGTAAGAGTCTCATCATTGAATGACATGGACTACGCTCCTTGGATTAATCTCTTACCCTCAACCAGGAAACAATTATTATTGATATGGAAACACTTGATGTCAATGTTGCCTTTGTTATTACCTTATAACTTCATTATTAAATGTCAATATAGGATTCCTTATCAGAACATGTAATGTCCCATAATTTATGTATCATTTTTTAAATTATATGAAATTATTTCAAGACCACATGCTTTGAACGAACATTATTCTAAGGCATAGTGATCCTGGAATAGAATTTTTTAATTTTTATAATTAGATTAAGTAAACGTGAAAGAAGGTTTTTCTATATTTGGAACCATTGCATGTATCGAAAAACTTGAGGGAACTGTGGTACTCGGATCATATGTATTCTCCTATAAAGAACATATCATTTACTGGAAAGGGTCGGATAGAAAAGATAGTTTTATTATTTTTGGAGTATAATAAAATAACATAAAAAATTTTATTAATTTTTTTCTCAGTGTTGAGTAATGGACGACAACATTGTTGTGTAACGATGAGGCATATTAAAGGAAGATCCATAATGGATCATTTTTGTAGGGTGTAACAGATACACTATTACATATATGGAACAACATAATTAAATAACGGTGTTGAATAACATAAATGTTATGACATTTTTTATTATAATAACTCGATGGGGAAATAAATTGGTGGAATTTTCTCCAACAAACCTAAGGAGAAACTCATCTCCTACGGTGAATGAAAAAATTTAGAAGGATCACTAGAAAAATCTATGCTTTATGATGAATGGGACCTATATGTGATGAACACAAAAGGAGAATAAATCCTTGAGGGCGGAGCACTTCAACGAACAATGTGGATGGAGGTAGATGTTTATTTGTTTTAAATTTTCCTCAGTCTTCATTGAAAATGAAAAAGGAGTATCAACCCACAAACATGTTGATTCTCAGATCATATGTTCTTGAAGAAGTGTGGTGTTTCATAGGGTTTCTATTTGATATTGAATTATTGTGGATATAACATCATCCCCAAACCTCCCCTTGCTTTAAAATTCTTACACAGAGGGTGTTTTCCAATATGAAAATGTATGGATCCCATACTCTTGTGTGTTCTTTGAGGCCAATAGTTTTGAATGGTAGAGGAAATGTAATTTCCCGGTCTTGGTAGGGTTGTCGACACCCAAAGGAGGTCAGAGGCATAGTCAGTGAAAAAAATGGTCCACCAATATGAACGTGGTGGTCTGTGGAAGCATTTGTTAGTGATAGTGGATATGGGTTGGAGGAGGTGCGCCACAACGGCACGTCGGGAGTATATTTTAGGTGTGATAGATGCTAGCAGTAGGGACATAGCCCCTTGGCCACGTCGGTGGAGGGCCCTATAGCCGTGGGCCACAGAACTCGGGGGAACGTGGTCGTTTACCATGTGAAGGAGAATCTGCCCGGCCAGGTGGGCCGGTCTTGTAGTGATATGTCCTAGTTGATGCCACCAACCGTGTCTTGGTCAGGTAGAGAGCTGGTCAGCCATTAAGGAATAGGGCAGGCCAATGGACTAGACCTGCATCCCACTAGGTCAAAACTAGGTTGGGTTGGGTCTGGGTCTGGTTAGTGGATCTTGGTTAGTTCGTTCCAACCAGGTGAGACTGGTCCCGAACCCAACCGGTCCCTTTTTGGATAAAGACAATATTTTTCAAACTGTCCATCCAACTCACAATCTGCTTATGGTGTTGGAACACTCATGACACAGATGATACTTTTTAATACTCTATAAAATATTTCATTGATGTTTAAATTAGAATAATGGCATGGGGAGAGGTTCTTTTAAGTTCATGATTGCTACATGAGGAAACCCTACGTTTGTTTAGAACTAATGACTACTGAGAAGAGACCCTATGTAGATTGGATACTATAACCTTGTGGAAAGAATATTCTGTGTCACCTGACATGCCCATGGTGGGGAGAGACTTCTGTGTGACCCAACAGACCCACTGTACTCAATAGGAGGAGTAGCTCAGTATGGTGAAATGTAGGAAGCAGCATCTGTATACCCTAGAATGCCCAAGGTGGGGGTCGACATCTGTGTGACCAAGAATACCAACTTTAATCATCACGGAGTAGTTACACATCTATCCTAGGCTAGTAGGAAGCATATTCTATGTGACCAGATAGGACCACTGTAATCGGTGGTGCCTATTTGGACCAGGATTGTGGGGAGTAATTCTATTGATTCTAGAAAGTACTCTTTTCATACCCATTATGTGTGTGTGGGGGGGGGGGGGGTAGCGGATGGATATTAAGTGTTTATGTTCTTGCTTTACTATTTTCCAGTTAGTCTTATGTTTGGTCTGTATTTTATCCCATTTTACTTTCAATTATACTTGTACTCAGTGGTTGTTTAGTGTCATTTTTTTATACTTTTTCCATTTTTTGGGATGTGGTTGTGTCTGCCTGCATACTGGTAGTCATATAAATGCATCTCACGATTAGGTTGACACCATCAGTTTTAATCTTCAACCCCTGTCTTTTAGCAGGTGGGCATAGGGTATGTCACGGCATAGGCCCCGGGGGATGGGTCATGACAAAGTTGTATCAGTGGTTGTTAGTTCTACCTCAAAGACTGAGAGTCACTTGTTTTATTAGGGGAAACAATGCTAAATATTTCATGTTCGACGTTTAGATATGGGGATTCCAATGTTGGTGCAAAGGCCGACATATCCATACACCAAGAACATAAATTATCTTTTTCACTACTATACATGAACACACTAGTTTAATAATTGCCTGCTTATAGAATTTTTGAATTAGAGTCATCTTAGATGATATAATCATCTGACTATAGAACATAATGATATATTTCAAAATCCATTCATGTAGAAATCTTGATACGCTCTCGATACGTGATCGTGTGGACAACCCACCTAAAAATGATGCATTAATATAGGGACTAGTCGTATAAATGGACTCACCTGGTGTTGTACTGGTGATTCCACCACCCATTGATCAATAGATACAGACCGTGTCACTGGTAGAGTACGTATACAATCTACGTTCCATGCATGAGATTAAGAGATAGAGAACTCCCTGGTTCATGGGAGAGAGAGATCGCCATGTAACTGTGGACTAACAGTAGGCAGTGATGCAAGTCTTCCTCTTAGTGAGGACATCACTTGACCAAATGGTGATCTTAGCTTCATGCCTTCTTCAAAAATTGATAGGCTGATGATAGAGTATGATGAGTCAAACTCATTATGAGGTGGCCCTAGGCTGGAAATACTTCGAGCAACTTTTTGGGGATGAGTTTTCCCCCACATAATTGCACTCTGTGCGCATAAAAAGGTTTCTTCACCATTACTAGGGTAGCACATCAGTAGCTGAGTACACAACGATGTTTATAGACCTCTCTAACTACTCCACAGATAGGTTTCAGAACTATTTCTTCATGTACCATATCTTTGAGAATGGACTCAGACTGAAGATGCAGGAATCCAGGGTGTCCCTCAGCGTCCCCACTCACACTGGATTTCAGGAGTGATTCCTTCTTATAGAGAACTTACTAGTGGAGAAACAACCAATATATAGAGCCACAATCGGACCTTCGGAGTTCAAGTCTTAATTGGTGAAAAAAATAATGAAAACAATGGGGCCCAAGTGGGACAGTTCATTCAAGGGATGACCCCAGGACTCGGGGTCAGCATGATGGGGCTCCTAGAGCAGAGAGAGTTAGAAGGGAAATAGGTTGTTCTTTACATGTGTTGGAAGGGGACACATGGATAATGAATTCCAAGCCCCCCACATAGATGATAAACAAATGGTTAATGGACTAGCAATGAAGAGATATAGGTTCGAGAGAGAAGGTCCATAGGACGGTGGATGTGGTAGCGGAGCAGGACGAGCAAAAGGTGGTGGAAAAATGTTCATTGTTCTACACGACCACCCCCAAATGGTCCACCATTGGTTCATGGAGCTAGTGGAAATGGGTAAGGTCTGCTTCAGGTGATGGAGGCCTATGACCATGGTGCTCCAGAGATGATTATATGTACAATTTTTGTCTTCTACTCCCTTGTCGCAGTTCCTATAGACATATGTTTCAATTCCTGTTTCCTTACCACTGACCTAGTTCGAGGCTTTGAGATTACTGTGGATTAATTGAATTTATCCTTACAATTAAGTACTCCAATGGGAGTTGATTCATCGATTACACACTGGTTCCAACACTTTGAGTATACTCTAAGAGGTGAGATCTTCTACTGGGATCTTCTAGTAGTGGCATAGAGGCCTTACAATGCCATCCAAGAAATGGAATAACTATCAACATTCTATGCTCAGATAGACTATTATAGTTGTAAAGTGTAGTTTTTCTATGAGGATGGATCTAGGTTTTTCTTCACCAGAAAGAAGGGATCCTTATAAGCACATTATTTAATTTCTAGGAGGATGGTGAAACCGATCACTCAATAGTTGGATGGCCTCACCCTCAGAAAGGTGGAACAGAGGAGTCAAATCATTCATGTAGTGGTGGACAAGTATGAGGATGTCTTTCCTAAAGATGTTCCTATACTAAATCCCCAAAGGAAGGTAGACTTCAACATCAACATGTACCCCTGGTCATCAATGATAACCACACTAGCATATCTAATGGTTTTTGTGTATCTTTTTGAATTGAAATTCAAGCTGGATAACTTGTATGATAAGGGCTTTGTGAGGCCCTGTATTTCACCATGGAAAGCCCCAGTGTCGTATTCTAAGAATGCAGATATGGTCTTGAGGCTATGTGTGGACTTTCAGAACCTAAACCAGATGATCGGGAAGAAAAATTTTCCACTACCGAGGATTTATGAATTCTTTGACTAGCTAAAGGGAGAGAAGAAGTTCTCGAATATTGACCTCAGATTAGGTTATTATCTACTTTGAGTAAGGGATGAAAAAGTACTAAAGACAGCCTTCATATACTGGTATGGACACTAGGAGTTCTTGGTGATTCCATTTATCATGACCAATTCTCAATAAGTGTTCATGGGACTCATGAATAAGATATTCAAGCCTTACCTCGATTGTATCATGATAGTCTTAATTAATGAAATCTTGGTGCACTCAACGTCAGTGGAGGAGACAACAACTTACCTACAGATATTCTTCGATACACTTTGAGAGCATCATTATTACGGTAAATCATGATATTCCAGTTTGGGATTCAGGAGGTCCACATTCTGGGACACATAATCTCGGAAGCTGGAGATGGAGTGGATCTAGAAAGGCTACAATCAGTGCTTACTTGGGAGCCACCTAGAAGCGTTACTGAGGTGCAGAGATTCTTGGAGTTGGCTGGATACTACCAGAGGTTACATCCTGACTTTACCAAAGTATCATCACCAATATCATCCTTTAACTAGAATAGAAATCCCTTGGTGTATATGGCGATGTTCCAATAGTGTTTCTAGGAGCTTAGGCAGAGACTGATGAGTACCCCAATATTGAGAATACCAGATGAGGGCTTTGGGTATGTAGATTTCTGCAATGCATCAGAGAATGTACTGGGATGTGTCCAGATTTAGGAGCATCTAGTGATTGCTTAAGGACCATGGTAGTTGAGGAAGAATGATAAGAACTATGCATCCCTTGACTAAGAGTTAGTAGTGGTGGACTTTTCATTGAATATGTGGATGACCTACTTTTTGGGTGAACTATTTACCTTATACTCGGACCACCAGAGACTTAGGTATGTCTTCTCATAGATGGACCTAAACTTGAGATAGTGATGATGGATGGAGTACCACGAAGACAATGACTATTAGATAGACTATACTTTTGGTAAGGGTAACACGGTGGAATATGTTCTCAATAGAAGGTTTGGATTACAATTGTAGAGTGTGGTGATGGCACGACTAGCTGTGATGAAGAAATCCATCCTAGATGATGATGTAGAAGATTTACTTATGTAAATTACAGTCACACCCCAACTCTTATAGTGATTTAGGGAGACACAGCTTTTGGATGTTGACTGTGAAGCCTGACGTGCTCAGTTATCCTCAAAACAAGTTCCTAATTGATTATCGATAGGGGAGAATGTTATCATTTTCAAAAGAAGAACCATAGTACTAGTGATGTTGAAGGAGGAGTTGTTGAGGGAGTTTAATACATCCCTGTTTATAGTACATCTTTGTGTGGTGAAGATGTACCAGGACCTCCGATGTCAGTACTGGTGGCCAGGGAAAAAAGAGATGCTATGGAGTTTGTTTCACACTGCCTCACTTCTCAGAAATTGAAGGCTGAGAATCAGGTCCTAGTATGAATATAACAACCACATGAGGTACCAGAATAGAACTCGGTTGGTATCTCCATGGACTTCATAAAGGTTTTACGACACACATCTAGGGGCCATGATTCTATCTTGGTGATCATTGGCCGACTCACCAAGTTGGATCACTACATACTCATCCAAGAGTTTGGATTAGTAGAGGCCCTCAAATTAATATATGTCCAAGAGAAAGTGAGACTACTCCATGTGACTTGAATGATCGTCTATGACTGTGATTCATGCTTTACAACCTATTTATGGATGGGATTTCATGAGGATTTCAGGACTAAGTTTCTCTCGAGCACAACTTTTTAACCCCAAATGGAGGGTCAATTGGAGAAGACCATACATACCCTAGAATAAATGTGTCATACATGTGTCCTTGATTTTGTTTGTAGTTGGGAAGAAAACCTAACCCTAGTTTATTTTGAATACAAATATAGCTATCACTCCACCAATGTTACGGCACGGTTTATGACCTTTTATGGGCGGCCATGCATATCACTTATATGTTGGAAATGCCTTAGGGAGTAAGAATTCATGGGTCTAAAGATGGAACTAGCCACCACAGAGAAGGTTTATATCATCTAGGAGAAGATGAGGATTGCATAGAGTAGACAGAAATCATATGCTGATAGGAGGTGGGGACCCTTGGAGTTTGAGGAGGGAGCCCATGTGCTTTTTGGGTAACAACCCGACGAGGTTTGCAGAGATTTGTTTAGTATGACAAGTTATCTTCGAGGTTCATCAGAACTTTACATATTCTGAGTAGAGTTGGTGAGGTGTTGTACTGCCTACCTCTTCCCCCATAGATGCAGCAGCTGCATGATTTTTTTCGCATGTCGCAGCTGGGAATTTATGTGCATGAACCTTCGCACGACATCGATTAGAGCGAGCTGGAAATTGATAATGGGGTGATGTTTGCTGAATTTATGGTGGAGATATAGGATCGATAAGAGTGGGACCTTCGTTTATGGTCGATTCCTCGGGTTCTGAATCAATTGGAGAACATTAATCTCTAAGAGAGCACATGGGACTGGGAGGCACTGATTCGTGCTTAGTACCCCAACAAGTTTGATTAGCCATTGATTTAGATTTAGATGATGTAAATCCTTAAGGTTGGGAGAATGTAATATCCCATAATTTCTGTGTAATTTTTTGTAAATTATATGTAATTATATAAAGACCACATGCTTTGACGACATGTGATTCCAAGGCCCGGTGAACCTGAAACATATTTATGAATTTTTATTAGTTTGTTTAAGAAAACATGCATGTAGCTTTTATAATATTTTTACCATTGCTCAGTTCAAAAATCTAATGGCACCATTGAACTTGAAATGCCAGGATTTTCAAAGAAAGGACCTATCTTCGAATGGAATGGGTCGAATGGAAAAGTTAATTTTCAGACATTATTAGAATAATAAGAGAACTAAAAAATGTTATTTTATTTTCTATCTCACTAATGAGTGGTGGAATATGGTTTTATGGTGCTATGATGAGGAAAATTAATGGATGCTCCTTAATGGATCATTTTTGTGGCGCATAACAGATACATAGTATTATAAATTTAATAGTGTAATGATGTGACGTCACAAAAAATATGAAATGTTGTGATGTGTTTTCTTTTAATAACAAATTTGGGAAATCAATTGGTTGAATTTTCTCTCATGAACATATAGTGAAATTCGCATCCTATGGGGAATGATGAATTCCAAAAGGATTCCTAGAAGCATTGATGCATTATGATGAATATGATCTGGTTGTGATGAATTCCAATGGAAGTTAAATCCTTGAGGGTGGATCCCTTCAATGATGAACATCGATGAATGTTGGTTTTTATTTGTTTTATGTTTTCCCTGTTCTTTATTCAAAATGATGAATTCAGATCAATCCACTAATAGGTTGACCTTCGGATTGTCTATTATTGCAGGTGGGTGATGTTTCTAAGGTTTTATATGAGAGATTGAATTTTTGTCTATTGAACATCATCCCCAAACCAGCTCATGTCTTAAAAATCTAAAGAGGAGGGTACAACCAGATATGAACAAGACCGGAGCTCCATTGATTGTGCATTCTTCATGGATGATGATTTTGAAAGGGGGTGGAAATGTAGATTCAAGGCCTTTTCAAGGATATTGATACAATACGGAGGCCGTAGGAATAGTTAGTGAGAAGAATAGACCATCGGTGCAGACCTAGTGGCTAGAGGAGTAGTTCTTTTTCACACTGGTGCTGACTGTGATGGTGGATGGCGACAAAGACGCGGCCCCTCATCCATGTTGGTGGAGTAGCATGAAACCGTGGGGAATGGATCTTGGGGGTATGTAAATACTAATTGCCTATGGGGAATCTAGTTGTCTAGGTTTTTGGTTGCGTGTGGGTAGGACAAGGTCTACTGACTATGGGGGGAGGCATCTGCCCCAATGATGACTTGTAGGGTGAGGGGACCAGAATGCAGCCACCTGCCACATCCCAGTCAGGAGGAGAACCGATCCTGCTCTAGAAAACTGGTATTCCTAGTTGGTTATCCCACCTAGCTGGCAGTCACAAGGTCAGGTCAGTTTCGGGTCAGTTCACTAGATCCGAGTCTGGTCCGCCTGACTAGGTCAGCCCAGACCTGGACCAAACTGACCCCTTTTTGGACAAAAAGAAATATCATTCAAACTGGGTGTCTGATTGATGAGCTGCTTATGGTGTTGGAATCATCATGATGAGGTGGATAATTTTCCATACTCTAAGAAGGATTTCATGGTTGTTGAAATTCAATGCATGCTATTTTTCTCCCAAGATTATGTGTGTTACTTTCAAAAACTGTACGGTTTGTTGATACCTAAACACTGCTGATGAGCGACCCTGTATGGATCAGACACTATGGCTCATTGAGATGTAGCTTCTATGTAACCCAGTAGTCCCATAGTGGGGAGTTCCTTATGTGTAACATGGCATACCCATTGTAATCTCCAGGAGGAGTACCTTATTACGGTCATAAAAGGGAAGAAGCTTTTGTGTGACCCGACATGCCCATAGTGGGGAGTGGATTCCGTTTTACCCTACATTTTCTTGTTAATAGTCTGGGATAAGTACCACAGAATGCCTAGGATAGTGGGAAGATATATCTGTGTGACCTTGTAGGCCCATTTTTCTCATTGATAAGGAGTTCTCCAACAGTCCATGGTGTTTCCTATTATGAATGATGGTCTTAAATTCTTATTTTAGAATATAACTAGTGTGAACTGTATTTATTCTTGATCTGGCATGCTGATTATGATTTCTGTTTTGTTAGTGGATTTCATTTTGGTTATTCCTTTGTGTTTTGGGGCATCTATTAAGTATATTGTTACTCACCCATGCACGGGCTACGCCTACATATGTTGTGTCAGGAGTATATACCCAACTCCTTGACAGAGTATTTGGTGGCCCATAACTCGGTGGTTCCCAATGAGACCCGGTTGGTGGGGAGTACATCAACGGTTTCTAACTGCTACTTTGTACTAACCCATAAGGTGGGTTATTCAGTAGATGGCTATCCAGAGATTCTTTTTGTACATTCCTATTTTACATTTTTTATTTTTTGGATCTGTATTCTGGCCCATTTGACTTTCTATTTTACTTTTACTTAGTGGTTTTATAGTTTCATGATTGTCTATATTTCAATCATTGGGATTTGGTTGTGTGTATGCATTCAGGTACTCTAGAAAATGTATCCCACTTTCCAGATGACTCCATCGGTTCTAGTCGCTATCCCCTATCCTTTTAGAGGTGTTCTTGGGGTTTTTCATGGCTCACGCCCCACGGTATGGGTCATGATACAACATGGAACCGTCATTATTGATAATATGTGACTCATTTATAAACTTTTAGTAATTAATTATTGGAATGGTTATATTCAGATGCCAGCCAAGGGATGAATGAGGTACTTGGGTATTTCATTACATTATAATACATTAATTTCTATATGCATTCTTCCACACTGTTATATTTCCATTACACATGTCAGATATTATAGACACAATTGGTGGGGCCAACTAAGATTTATCACTCTCCCTATCTAAGCATAATTTGGTCTCAGGAGTATATTACGTGAATTAATGTGTTGATAAAGGTAAGAATACAGCTTCAAACACTTGATTACATACTGTTTAGGATGGAGCCTAGTAGGAGACGACTAAGAAAGAGCCCAGGATGCTTGGGATAGTCCTTCATATCCTTTATACATTTTTGGAAAAAGTAATGCCCAATGTCTTATATCCTTGGTTTCAAGTTTTATAATAACATGACAAATTGCCAATTTTTTTTGTATTCTTTTACTTTATTAATGTTATTTTAGTTATTTTTAAGGTTGTCTCCATTTTCAGTTATGCCTTTTATTTACTTAAACTGGTTCCACTATTTATCATGGTATACATTCCTTAGTTGTGCTAAACTTGTTTATTGCGGTCATAGTCTCTACACGGACACATCCTAGTACCTCAATGCTAGTTAGAAGCCTTTAGAATTCAGGGAGACGTGTTTGAGGCCATATAGTTCACTTGGCTTAGGGATCCTATTTGGTGGAATTTGGGTTTGGGATGTCACATTTCCTCCGTACCGTACATGTAATGTTTTAGATATATACACCTTTATAAAATGAATATAAGGCCATAAGAGACCCACCCATCACATTATAATGAATAATACAAATGTTCATAATAAAAACAATAATCAATTCATAATTTCATAATATATTAATTATTCTATGGGAATCAAATGGGTATTAGAAAACATCATAATGAAATTATCATAAGCTATTGAGAGAGAAAAGTCAGATGATAAAATTTTACCATTTCAAAATAAATCATAACAATCGTTAAATTATATTGTTATAGATATAAAACACAGCATAACAAAATTATATTATTCTATTAAAAACCATAAGAGATACAGTTTTATGTTTTTAATAACCTTAATTTCAAAAAGAATAAATTATAGAATAATGTAAAAATAAATAAACATAGAAAAAAACAATGACAATGAGTGTAATATTCTTAAATTAAAGTCCAGTAGACAACTATAAATGGTATTCATGCGGAAAATGTTAAAAAAACAAGTCTATTTTAACAATATTGTAATGGAATTCAAAATCAATTTAAAATTTACATTATAAAAAATGATATATAGAAATTAATATTATTATTTCCTAAATAATATAACTAAAAATATTGAATGACCATCATTAATCATATATGTGTAAATAAATTAATATATGAAAAAATTTAATATAATAATGGAGAAAAAGAAATATTGACTTAAAAGAATATATAATCCTAGTTCCATTGATATGAATCCTTTCTATTGGATTGTGAAAAAAAGTGATAAAAATTAGAAGAAGAAATTTAAAACCCTAATATAAATATAATATATATAGGTTATTTTAGCGTGAAATAATATAAAATTCCATTAAATAGGTATCTCTACAAAAACAATCCCGAATTCAAAGTGTGATTTTAAATTAAACCCTTACTGATTTAATAACATTTCGATAAAAATACCATGTATTATAGAGATTGAAATAGGAAATTAAATAACATTAGGAGATAATCAGGATATATAATCTCTTATGGGTATTATATACACATAATAAAATAAATTATTGTCATAATATAAAACATTTCATAATGATATAAGAGGGGTAAAAAACCCTTTCCATTTATTCTTACTTATTGGGATGTGCTCCAACATCCTATATAATAAATTAAAACCCATTATTTTTTATTTCATAACATTATTCGTGGGTATTATATTTTTTATTAATATTTTAAATTAATTTACTATACAGTTATTTTTTAATATTTTTAATTAATACTATTCATTAGTTTTTAATTATTTCATCTATCCCTTTTTTGTTTTGGTATAAGGGTTTTAGTTATCCCTCCATGATCATGACATCATAATATGTATAATATTTTGGGAACTATAAAAAAAATCCATAATGATTTTTTAATTTCTATTTTCATTCAATGCTAGTTTTAGGTATTGTTCTCTAACATGAAATCAAAAACACAATTGTTTCAAATAATTTTATCAAATAAAATGTCATATATTAATAATTTATTAAATATTAATTATAATATTATAGGAACATAAATATTAATTTCATATTTATATCATATATTATTAATAGTTATGTTTAAATAACCATACATGACCAACATTTATATCATCATTCATGTAGGTGGTTAAATTTACCCAAACAAGAAGATGTTATAATCATTAGATGAGAATGACTATGAAGTGGTTTTACTAAAATTAAATTATAATAGAAGATTAGTGATACTATTTACATAAAATTAGTGTAATAAATTATACATTGAAATCAATATGAAAAAATTAAAATGAAAACAATTGATAATAATTCATTAAATCAAAATAAGAAAATGTATCTTCTTTTGGAAGCATTAGTGGTTTTGAAGGATTTGGAGAGTTATATTGATTTAATTTGGTAACCATAATGAGGAAATATTTTTAGGAATATAAAAATTATAATATATGGTGAGTAATTATAATATTACAAGTGTCTCATAAATAATGGTGGAGGGTTCCGTTTAAAAGCGAGAGGGTTTTTATTTTTATAAACACAAATTTCATTATATAATGGGAATGCAATATTCAATGAATTTGGTTAAAAAAATTGAAACATAATGGGGGTAAATAAAATATTAAATGTAGTTACTAACCTCATACACATATTTAATGATAAATATTTAGGACATTTTGTGACTTTACAACATAATTTAACAATATAACCTTTTTAGCCTTTACATGGACGATTAAATTTTACCATTGTAACAGAATTTTATGACTAAATTTTATTTATAAATTATTACAAAAAATTTATATCCTTATTAAAAATAAGAAATATTTTTTTAAATAATTTACCTTAAAATGGTTACATAAATTACTTTTTATATTAATATTTACAACACATTAAAAAAATAAAAATAAAATTTATTTTTATTCATAAAAAAGGATTTTATGCTTATTTAGGCCTTCAATAATGAATAATTTTTATTAAAATTATTATAATTGGTTTATGAGTAAATATTATATGTTTAGTAAACTTTCAAAACAATAAGAAACGAAATTTAGTATTCGAAATACGTAAATAATGAAAAATTATGAAAAATAGTTTCTTTTATAATTTATTATAACTTTTGTTCAATAATGACATACATAGGTTTAGAAAATCAATATATTAGTTATAAATGAATTAATTTACAACTAAAATACATATATAATATTTAAAGGGTTTTAATATATGTTTAATTCATTTTAATATCATGATGATGAAATAACTCTTATGATATTTTTGAAAATGATATTTTTGATTGTTCATTTTTTTAGAAAACCCTTAAACATTCACCCTAATATAATATTGAAAATATGAATCCATGTTTTTTTTCAATATTAAATTTATAATATTTAGGAATTTAATATTTAAATAAAATGAAAAATATTTAATAAAATACCCATTTTATTATCAATATAATTTTAAACATTAAGTGATATTAATACTATTTTTTATTAGTTAAAATTTAAAGTTCTGTTAATCCATTTTCTAAAAATTTATAAATTTTATTAAAAAAATAATTTAAAAGAGATCAATTTATGTTTATATAAATATAAAAACAATTATAAAATATTTCATTGAAAAGTATTATTTTCAAACATTTGATGATTCTAGTAACATCCCTCTAAAATTAATGATATATCTTCCTACCATTAAATTTCATCAGTTCTTTAGTTAGAGATATAATCAAATTATTCTTTAAAAATACTATAAATTTTATGTATAAATTTTATTACTTTTTCTTGTAATAAATAATTTTTAATTATTATTATATTTGTATTTACATGTGGTTATTCAATTCTTATAATATTCTTAAAGTTGTTTTTCATTTTGTTAATATTTAGTATAAATTTTTTAGCTTTTATTATAAAAAAATATATCACAGTTCATTTTAGTTTGTTATTGTATGTGATACAAGGTATTGAACAAGATTTTTATATAATGGAAATTTCATTTTTGATTTCATGTGTGTCATAGTCTACACAAATAAATAATTTCCCCCCAATTTGTAATTAATATTGTGATTGAAAATAGGTGACAATATTTATAATATATTCGTGATTTGTATTATAATTTAAAATGTCATGTCAACCTCAATAACAAGTATAAAACAAGGAAACTAATACTTTCCCTCATAATATAGATATGTTGATATTAAAATTAATCTCACCCATTTGTACCAAATATGATTCCTTTGTTTTTTATTGGTGTTTCTAGGGAAATTCCATTCACTAATTCATCTCCACCATCAAAAAATCATGCCAATAAAAACCTAAATGGTTAGTGTAACAATCAACAAACATTTTTATCTGAAAACCATATCAAATGGTTCTTATCAAATGAATCCTTTATTTATAATGATAATATACTCTATTATAATGCCTCAAAATAGAACTAGTTTAGTTCTATCATGATTTACAAAAGTTTTATCAATATAATAAATCAGAAAAACAATCCCAAATCTGATATCAATAATGAAATATTAAACCCACAAATTCTAATTTAGAGATAAAAAATAATTTCATTTTATTTTTGATAAAAACATAGAAAATTAATTAATAATAAACATCACATTAAAGACTTTTAAAAAAATTGACAATTTAATCTGACAGACAAACACACAATCCATGAAATCAAAGGTTTACTGTATCAGGATATTAAAACAATAAACGACTTATTTTATAATATATCATCAATATAACCCTTATATATTATTCAGACATGATAGCCTTATAGAACCCTTGAACATAATACTCTTTTTCATTTTCATTGAAATTATTAACATAAGAACGGGAGAGCTGAAATGATCAGTAGTGGACAATACAAATGATATTAATTGAATATCAATTGTATGAATAAAATGAGAATATGGTTAAATGATCATAATTGACATTTATATGGTCATGGATCCTAGTTTCCCATCCTTTATGGGTTTTTAGTATTGTTGGTGCTGATATAAGGGTTTGGGGAAGAAGGAGGGGTATTGCAGTTGAATTATTAGATGTAGTGGATTATATATATTTGAACCATAGGATTTTCATTAAGGTTAGTGAATACGACATGGAGATCATAGATACATAATAAGGGGTCTTGAGGGATGGTTTTAGAGACTCTTCCATTTTTTCTCATATATATAATATTGTGGAAGGATATTTCATAGACTGGTTGGCTACTGTAGAGTAGTGTGGAAGAAGTTGGTGTTGGGATTCGAAAGGTCATTTTGGTGTTTCAACAAATTTTGACGTAGCTATTCAATGGAGGTATGATATAATCTAGCTTCCATTTTAAGGTAATGGGATTTTTTATGATGGTGTTTACTACAAAATCTTCTATCCTTAGGTGTATAGGATTCCATGGGATGCACTGTGTTCCAAATAAATGATTTTGACTGGGTAGGCTATATTGTCCTCCCCTATGCTATGATGTAGTAATTCTTGTTTCATCCTATTATATGTTGTAGTCATGGATGATGATACTTAGTCTTATAATTTTTAGATATCCAATAAATACTATTATGATTAGAATTTTTCCATGGATTATTGTGTTCCATCAATGCTGATTTGAGGAGAGTTCTTCCTATTTTATAGTGGCTCAATCTCTATTTGAAATTGTTTCCTCTAATTCTACCAATATAAGATATATATTTGTGTTTCTAATTGTTCCAAAGGATTTTAAATTGAAATTTTAGAGAAGTTGTTTCATAGTGTTCGTAAAGGGATATTTATTTATTTATATGAGAGGTGATTAGAGAACCATGTTGTTGTTCAATTCCTTTATGAAGATTATTGAAGTATTGAGGTAGATGATTCATTTCTTCCCATTTAATTTATCTGAAATTATAAATTAAACATTTTTTATATATAGGGGTCTTGAAATATCCTTAATAAAGGTTAAAGTGGACTAATAACATGTGGATTATGGTTGTAGAAATCACAATTCTTCTTCCATTGTGTTGATGGTTTGCCTCTTTGTTTACTGAATAGTGTGTTATATATTTTTTCATGTTTATAATCATTTTTATTCATTAGTTAGAATTTTATTTTTATGAAATTATTAATTAATTTAATTATGATAATGTTTTTTTGGTTAAATAAGAAAATAATAATCTGAAACATAACTATTTAATATTTGGATGATAATAAAATGATGTTATTTGCGTATTTAATTAAATTGTTCTTACACGTGTTTGTGGAATCAGAAAAGAAATATGAATATGTAATTTTTGTTGGGGGTAATAATTATAGATATGTAAAATGATAATTTTTTATCTCTTTGTAATTTTGAGTCGAAATTTATGCAAGATATATTTTATATATTATTAAATAGTTCTTATAGGTTTTTTCCATTGTTTTCATATAGTTGAGATAGGTGATAAATAAATATATAAATTTAAATTGGAATAAACATTGTCTTTTGAAAATGATAAATATTCGTGTTCTAGTTCACTTATTATCTTTTAAGGAATGAATTCTTTTTTTGGGTTACCTGATAAAATATTCATGTAAAGGATAAATGTCATGTTTTTAAGTCCTAGTTTTCCTATTGACCTTGTGTATTGTTTATAAATTTATTGTTTATTTGGATCTGATATCTATGATCTGATTTGATTTGAGGATTAGATGGATTTTAGAAAATGAGATATGGGTGGGGAGACCTGTGTTTATGGTTATAGGTTATATATTTATGGTGATATTCATGGTGATATGCCAAAAAGTATTTCAGATAATGTTAGTTTTTTATGAATTCATTGAAGATATGATTTCACATTGATGGAACTAAGGATATGATGTTTTCTTGTTAATATTTTTATTATTCATTTGGAAATATCTATTGTAAATATTTATACCTTTCCATATTACAAGAGGTGGTTTTTTATTCATGGTTATATGTCTCTTATTGGTAGATTTGGATGTTTTAAAATGTTTTTATAATTATTGAATGGTAAATGAATAATTAATTTCTAAACTCAACATGTTGGTTTATGCAGAAATAAAAAAGATATCAATATTGGTTAATCATAGACTCGATTCGATTGTGCCTATAGGTCATGGAAATCACATTGATATATAAGAATGTTTCATTTCGAGTAATGTTATCAAATGGATTATTAAATGACAACTAAAATGATACAAAATAAAAATGAAATTAATTTAAGTATCCATGCATTCTTATGTAATTATAGGATATCTAGTTCTTAATGGTGGTAGATGACTGTCTATGTGGAAATACTTTCCCATGAGCTTAAAACAATGTTAATTCGAATTGTGTGATTATGAGATGTTATATATATTGTATGTTTTTATATAATATGTTACCCCAACCATATCAGTAGGGTAACATAAACCAATTGGTCTCTAGTATGATGTTTTTAGCATTATTTAGGATAGTGAGGGATGGATGAATAACTATATCTTCTATCCACATTCTCTTATCTGGTAGTATTATGTGATAGATTGGATGGTGCTCATCTTTCCCATATTTGAGTATAGAAGTGTGTGATAGATTGTTTTTATTTCACACACATGTATCTCCAGATATAATATCATGAGTGTTATTGTAGTTATGACATGTATTCGTTATGATGGATTGTGGTAAACACTTAGTGTATTGGCTATGATGACATGAGAGATAATGCCTGATGTATAATACATGGAATACCAGCTATATTGGCTCTCAAAAACTACTTAGATACTATATGGAGATATAGATAGTGATTATGATATAATGAGATACATGATATTCATGTTATGAGATGATAGCTATATTGTTTTGATACTATTTTTTTAGAGTGATGGCTCTGGATGTATGATGATGGGGAGGAGAGACAATCCAGTTAGGATGCAATATTGGGGTACCCTTATTTTATAACTCAAAACATTTGTTCTCTAGAGTTAAATATGTGGTGCAAAATAACTATAGAGAGGTTAGGGCTTGGTATTATTTTTTAAGAGATAAGTTAGTTTAACATATTGTTTAGTAGGATTTAGAAAACATTCTTTGTATTATTCTATTAGAGTCACCGAGGATGATCCTACATATTATAACTATTATTATCACCATACATATATAAAATATATTTTTCATTTAACTAATATAACATAAGAGATTAATATGGATATTACAAGCTCATGGATTTTTTAGATTTGTTTGGGATTTTTTATTTCCATTGATATTATATTTTTTACTTATAATTCCTATTTCAGTTGTTCTAGTTTTTATAATATTATACATATGTAAGTTGTATTTATTTTATAGTTTTACTTCAGAAATATGTAATTTTTTACATTATTTATCACCCCCATCTGTATATTCCATCTAATGGTAATTCCTATATTTAGTATGCATGGAATACCCTCAGTGCTACTTTCCAACATGGAACACACTGGAGGTTATACTCGGGTGGTAACCCACCTCCACTCATTTACAACATAATATTTGTTCTAATTGGGGGGGGGTTGTATAAAATCGAATCAATGGTTCAGGATAAGGGTTTAAATGGTGTATATATTTAGGTAAATTTGAGACATCATGGGTTGGTCGGGAGACAATGTCATCTATGTTTTTCAGGTGATTTAGACAAGGTAGGCAAGTTGAGACAAGGGTATTTAGGGCCACATTCATTTAATGAAATTTTAATCATTAATTAAAAACATAGTAAATAATTATTTAATTAATATTTAATATTCCATATTATTGTATTATGAGTCACTGAACATTTTTTAAAAGGAGTATCTCTTGGTCGACATTCCGAATTTTTTATGCCAAGGTTGTTCGGTGGGATGTGCTAGCAGATTATAGTTCATTTGAGGATAATGACTATGAAACCTCTAAAAAGAAATTATGAAAGTATCAAAAACTAATCCTATAAAATTATCACTTATCTTTTTTCAAATTAAATGATAGGAGAATTGTTGGAGAAGTTTGACAATGCTTTCTGTTTGGTCTGTGCTCACAAGGGTAATTGATTTTTGTTCTCTATGATGGCGATTCATGATGAAGATAGGCAATAGTGTCTAAATTTCTATGAGGTTTGATAGAATTTATTTGTCTAGATGGATATGTTTTGGGGAAAAATTATTATCAGAGTTTGTTTCATCCACTATAAAGGTATCTAATATCTTGGAGAATCTTATCATTTGATATGGGTTTTGTATCACCCTGATATTTTAAGAGATATATTTTCAGTAATATCTTGGATGTCTTGTGTTTTAAGCTATACCAAGAATAGATTGTGCTATACTCAACATTTCATTGTATTTTAATATACACAACACTATTCTTGGCATATGATACACACAATATGAGGTTCTTTTGATATAATTCATTTAACGAAAGACCGATTATAAGTGATATCTAAATATTATATCCTAGTCATTATTATGGAGGGTATTAATTGTATAAAATTCTTTCTAGAAAACAATTTAAATGAAAATAAGTTAGTCTGTAAAAAATAAAATAACTCATTATGGATTTTATTAGTGAAATATATATGTAATATATTTAATGTAATGTATTAAATTCATCTAATTTATTATAGATAAGAGATAAGAAAAAATTCACTTTCATGGATAAAAGAAGTATTTTTCTAAAAAATTAATTCTACCACATTTTGATGGTACTCCAAATTCAAATATAGTTCTTAAAAATGTATATATTATATTTGAAAAAATAATCTTCTATCTGTAAGAGGAAATAAAAATATACTTTGGATTAATTTTTGATATTTTTCTGAAAAAATTATTATTTTAATGAATAGTGAGAATACTGTAATTTTTTTAAAACTACATATTCATATAATGTAGTTATATAGTTAGATTAAATTTTTAATTGGTTTTATAGTGTTATTTGATAATGTTTTTATCATTCAATCCAATTTTTTTAATTTGATGTAATTTAATATTTACATTGGATATAAACACAAGTCAATATTTTTATAGTTTTTTCATTTTAAAAACCCGCTTTTTGGTTTTTGACAAAAAGAACTAATTTTACATTAATTTCTCCCAATTATATGTCTTAAGTTTTGGAAAAATTATTCCATATATGTAATCATAAGGCCTAAATTATTCTAATTGTATGATTTCATTTTTTGACATTATGAATAGTAACATAATTAATTATTTTTATATTCCCTGTTAAACGATAAATCTAGTAAATAAGTGTAGAAAATAATATTATAATAATATAAAACTACCATAAAACGTGTTTTAATACTATTTTATGACTCTTGGGAGTCCAAAAATTCCATATTCCAAAATTGTGGCATTTGAGAACCTTTTGGGTGTGAAAATGACATGTTATAATAATTAATTTAATGAAAAGGGAAATATTACATAAACATGTATATTTTTCTAAAAATAATTAATTTATGGTTATATAATTGATCCATTTGACTATAAATAGTCATTATAAATATAAAAATATTTCTTACATTATTTTATTTTATTTTTATTTTTATGAAATTAAATAAATAAATTTATTTATGACACAATGATGATGCTGTGATTACATTATGGAAGAAATATTCTAAAAAATGATATTAAAAATATTAAAATAAATGTAATATGAACATTATGATTCCATAAAAGAAATTTTTATATCAAATTAAAATTTAAGGGATAATTTAATTCCTTTGATTCAATATAATCATGTTTTTATGAATTTTACAAAAATTAATTACAAGATAGTGTCCAAATTTACATAAATTAGTTTATAAAACAAATACTATTTTCTTAAATGATATATAGTCTTAAAAATCTATTATTCAAGAAAATAACTTATATGATGTCATAAATAACATTAATTTTCCATCTTTTTTTCTCATGGAATTTTATAGTAATTATAGTAACAACATATTATGATAATAGAAGAAGACATATTAAGAGTTAATGTTTTTAACAAAGGGTTTTAGATAAAATAAAAGGTTAATTTTAAAAACTATACTTCTATAAAACCTATTGGTTGAAATTATTTAGACATATACGCATCTTATATTAGAAATAAATGGGTTCGGGACCATTATGAACCAAAAAAAATTATAATCAATTAATATTTAAAGATATTCCAAAAGTACCCCTCACCTCTCCCATAAAAGATAACATTTCCTTCTCTTTTAATAACATATCTCAATCCTTTTTCATAAACCAAAACTTTCACATTTAATCTACCAAAATCCCTATATTCATCATAAAGGCCACACATTGGGCTGAAATCCATCCTATGGAGGCCTTTTTTGCCAATTAAAAAGAGATACTCCAAAAAAAGAGGTAACTGTTTTATCACCACTTTCAAAATTCATTTATTCTTATACATACTATTATTATGTTGTTTATGCACTAAATTTATAAATATAGTATCTTATACATTATGAGGTGTTTTTATTGTTATGTTATAACCTTTTACTTTCATTTATCGAACCCACGAATAAGAATTTCACCATGTGTGTGTACGTACGCCTTTCCGTCTCCATGTAGTGTTGTAATTTTTTTATTGAACAAAAACTAATTTGGATGGGTATACCAATGACTATAATGGATTTAAATAATAAATATAACATGATAATTATTTTTTAAAATTAATATTATATAAAATTCCATACCTTTTAACCATAATTTGAATGATATTGTCGCTAAATGCAAAGTACGACCAACTGTCTCCACGATGTGATGGGATTAATTCTCCACATTAACCATTTAAGAATGATTAAAAAGTATATATAATAGATTTTAATTACATATATCATATAATAATTATATTGGATTTATGTGTGTGTGTGTATATATATATATCATTTAATATCTTTCATTCAATTCAATAAGGAAATGGAAATAGTGTTCATCCGAACGTACGGCTTACCGTCCCCATGAACATTGTATTCTATTTAATTTATATATCTATTATATATATTTATATATTGAATATTTATGATATAAAAATAATGTTTCACATTTTTGAAGTAGTTAAATCATGATCTATGTAAAAAAATCAAGAATAACAAGTCAAAACATGTACGCTAATTAAAACTATAATTATACAAAACATTGCATTAACGTGGAATTCATAAATAAATGGGTTATATAATGTCATAAATGAATCAGATATTCTATAATAAATATTATTATGGTTCTTTTACAAGTTAATACTATTTTTAAACCCACTATAAAATGTTTTTGGAGACATACAGAAGAAATCAGCCATATGGAAAGGGACAATTTTTCAATCTCATTATTATCAGAGATTGTTTATTCATAAGTATTTAACATGTTATATTTATCATTCATGTCCATGATTCCTAAATATATAATTTTATTTATATTCTTTTACTATTATTTTACGGTGATTTTTTATTAAATGTTATGGATGGAATATTTCTTTTGTTTTATATATGTGTTACTTTTTGACTTTTCCAACAATAGTACGAGAAGAATGTTTTTTAACTTATACAGCATGAATGGATTTTTATGTCTTCTTAATGCCTTATTTCTATGATTCTTCCTCTACATGATTTCAAGTTAATTTTCATCTAATTTTATTTCTATTAAAATTGAACAAATTTTGGAGAAAATAAAATGTTTTTGAATAAGAACATATAATTTCCGCAAGAATTATGTTCTATTGTGTTATCAAAATTATTTCCTATCTATGATAATATTCCTTAAATAAGGTAATGTTTCTACCACTATTATTAATATAATTTGATTCTTTAAATAAAGGGATTGTATGTTTTATGTATTATTTTATAATGGAATGATTTTTGAGAAAACCATTTTATTTCTTGGGTTATGCTACGATGAATGATTTTATTTTTGTGGCACGTGTAATAATGAGATCATTATAAGATGGGTGAGACACAAATATCCATAAAATTAATTCTCTATGGATTTATTTTTTAGTAGATAGACATTAATGGATTGGAATGTAAATATTGATTTATAATACTGGGCAAGAAAGACATGTAAATCTAGTTCATTAACACATGGCTGGAATGAAAAGTAAAATTGGTTTAGTGTTGGACCTTGTCCACTATGATGGTCATAGAATAAATGCATAGGCAGTTATAGAAATCATAATTTGGGATTTTTTTCATAATTACATATTTTATGTCAATGTTATTTTATTATTGTTCATGATCATTTATGATTTCTTCCTTATGAACTGCCAAAATTTATTTCATGATTCGAGATTTTGATATTCAAAATTTATTTTCTATTTTTTCATTCCTTTGTTTATGTTTTTTTGTTTTTTCTTCATGATTAAACTTATATAAAATTTGAGCTTACCCTTTTTTTTTATTTCCCAAAGCTATAAATAATGTCCTTGGATAGGAAAATTGATGGGGAATATCTTTATTGGAGATGTTGATGATCATTCACAAGAATGAATAAATTTTTTCGGAGTTTCCATAGACTCTAAAATAATATGTTAATTGGATGTATATCTTGTGTAATATATTATGTATTCCACAAAAGTTATGCAATTCCCATGTACGTCAATCTTGGGTCGTTATTGGTGTTCTACTATTTTGATATTTAAGATTAGTTTTTGGATAATTTTCAACCAGGGTCCGTACTTTTTTCTAGATTAAGAGGCTATGGAATGGAATTATTATGAGGATTTGGATTTAGAGATCGAGTCCAAGGACACAAAATTTTTATGTAATAATTCTTCAAGGTGATTATAAGAGTATAGTTAATTGATATGATATTATCCAGAATCAAAATTTAATGAGATATAAGACATCAATATTCCTCATGAAGAATAGTGATGATCAATGGTTCTTAGTTTATGGGACACAATATTTTTCACATTATTGGGGTAGGTCCCAACCCTCATCTTCTGGGTTCACCAGGGAAATATCTCAAGAAAATGATCATGGTTCATCTTTATATTATATTATAGAGGTCAGGGTCATCAATGGTGATAGTGCATTACCATTAAAGGAAGGAATTATGGACCAATGTTATACTTTAGGAACCTAAATTGAATAAGTTTTGTCTAAAGAAACATTTAGATGATTCACTATCATTGGATTGGAAGGGAGAATATGAGGAAGGAAATGTAAAACCATGGTATACTATTATACCTCAAAGAGTGGATTACATACATAGAGGTGGTCATCAGAAAGTTTATATGGGTCATATATCAGGTCATGGTCTACTTTCTGCACTATTTTTTCCAATTCATAGAGACACATACATCGTAGAAGTTACCCTTTGATTGTTTCTACTTGGGATCATTCTTTTCTTGATTTAGGAGATTTACACTTATTTATATCACCTTCCCTAGTCCATTATTTGAGGAATGATGTGGGGACACTTACATTTCCCTTGGAATTGACTATGCTAGTTTGATTTCATATTTATTTTTATGACATATTAACTTAATATGTCATAGTTCTAGTGAAATATCACTCATTGGGAAACTTCCTATGTTTAATGATATATCAATTCAACATCATCCTCAGTATAAATTAACATCAAAATTTTCAGGATTTAGTGGATAACATTAGGATACCTTTTTTATTCTATGATGCTGATAGACAGGTAACAATGTTCATTGGAGAGGGATACCCTTAGATGGAGAATAATTTTTTTCTTACTTATCATATTTAATGTATAATATGATGCTGAATTCTTCGAAGTTCTAGCCAATGTTGTTTCCTAAGGATTTATAAGAACTGCATGATGTTATTAATCAAGATATTGTGATGCTACACTCTCTTTGGGAGTTCTTGTTTGGGATAGACCAATATTCATTAATTTCTCAAATCAGGATGTATCTATAAATTATAGTGCCTTATACGTTATAAGAGTTATGAGTACAAAATGATGATCTATTGTAGTAGGGTTTTTATTGGTGAGTGTGTCACCATGGGGTGCATCATTTTTGTTCATCATGAAATACAATTTAATTTGATACTCTATATCAATTATCATTTCTTGAACAAGGTGATAGTTAATATATAATATTCACTTATAGGTATTGAAGATTTATTGAAAAAAATTTAAGGAGAAAGTTGGGATTCAAGGATATATCATTTGAAAGAATATATTTACATGTGGGTGAAGGATGAAGAAATTTAAAAACTATTTTATTAATTAATGACATGTATTATGAGTTCGTTGTGATATCTTCTACAAAATTAACACTCTAGTCGTGTTGATGGGATTGAGGAACTCATTTCTCAGTGTGTTTACGGATTGGTTCATGGTGGTTTTCACCAATGAAAGCCTTGTTTTCTATGTAGATAAGGATGATCATAATTAGAATATGTGGGATCTTTTGGTAGTTATTTATCATTAGAAACATTTAGAATAGTTTTTGAACAATTATATATATGATCATTATGTCCATTTATTAGTGTATGTCATTTACTAGTGAGGTGTAGTTCTGGATCCTTGGATGATCAAGACTGTTGTTTCTTATACATCTCGTAATATTGTTTCATAGGTGTGGAATTTCATGACCTTAAAGGATATTATAAGAGGTCTATAGATGAATTCCAGCCCATTTTGACTCCTCTATCAACCTTAAAAATAAATGATTAAATATTCTTATATATTTCAAATATTCAAGTATCCTTCATGTACTATAAGGAGAAGTTGTCTAGTGCTCCATTCCATTATTTTCTAGCTGAAGGATTTTACTTTGAGGTTTTCTATGAATCTTCGAGTCTTGGTTTGGGATTTTTTTTCATATAGAAGATAAAATTTCTTTCTTATGGGTCATGGAAGATACATCCACATGATCTTAACTACAAATGTAATGTTATGGAGATGGATGTAGTTGTGTATTATTTGATGGTTTGGTGGAATTAACTCATTGGGGAGATTTTTGTGGATTATTGCAATTTTAAGAACATGAGGTATGTTATCAAAAAGTGTGACAATAATATGTTGTAGTGGTAGGGTATGAAATTCCTATTGCATTATGACATTGAGATTTTATACGGCACCATGATTGTGAAATTGTGTGGCTGATATATATTCATCTTTATAAGGGAGAGGTTGGAGATAGTGGTTTAATTTTTTATGAGAGTTCAATTATCTATGGTGTTGTTTATAGATGAGTTAGTGCTATTTGAATCTGAGGTGTAGGTCTATGGAATCCTAGTTGTCTTTAATTATTTCTCTATTTGTAGATATGATGTTTAACAACACCGTGTGTTATTATATGTGTGGCTTTTAATTCCATTAGATATGAATTAGTTGTTTATCAATGAGTTCAATTTCTCAACCTTGGTGCAACATATTATAATGATTAATATATATCATGCTCTGAGAGGTCAATTTCTTGGCTTGGGTTAAAGTATGAAATTGCATAGTTTTTGTCATTGTATGGTCTACCAAAAGGAAAATGTTTAGAATTTTGTTCCCAGCCGGTTTCTCCAATCATTTAATATTTTTAAGTGGAAGTGTGGGGAAATATCAATAGACACAATTATGAGTTTTCCATGATCTCAAGGTTTCTTTGATGCTATATCATTGATTGTGAATCAGTTGAAAAAATAATAACATGTAATAAAAATAAAATCAACTGATACAATATTTATTCCATGTTTTTCACCTCCTCTATTATCTTTAGGTAAATTCCAATTTCATTGGTTGGGGTTTAATCAATTTTGATGACAAAAAAACCTTTAAGAAACCACCTTTGTAGATCTTGGATAGTATAGAGATGGTGATATGTGGATATGATATTCCCTTGTATTGTGTCTATATATAAAAAAGTTGCATGGAGGAGAGAACATAGGAATCTGAGTCCCTAATATGTGCATAGTACCCCCAATCTAATTATATTTTTTCTCTTGTCTTATAGTATTGATTGTATTGGTGATTTTTAATACCCTTCTATCCTAAAAGAGGAAAATCATGTCAAAACGAGTATATGAAACAAACCACCAAGAATAGAATATAAATTCACTCCCCAAGAATTTACCAAATACTAATTTTTAAAATAAATTAATTCTCCTCAATATAATGGGATGCACTCTATACTTGTATTAATCAAAACATGATACCCTAATAAAATAATTTTATTTAAACATGACCATTATAACCTAGTAGTTCAATTCGTGTGTATGAATAAGACTTACAAAATTATTAATATCATATGTTTTACAATTGTATAAATTAAATTCAATGGTTTATCTATTAATTTTAAATTAATTAAAAATCATTAGAATGAAAATATATGTATTCTAGAAAAATATGTTTGTCTAAAAGTGGGTTTTTTAGAACCATGTAGACATATTTTAAAATTATTTTATTAACAATTTTATAAAATTTATTTGATAAATTTAAATTTATGTTTAAATCCTAATATAAAAAATATCAGAGGCTCAATTTTTAGGATTTTTTAAAAAGTACAACTTTTCTATGAAGAAGGAAAATGAACTATTTTTTTGAAAACTACCATTTTGTTTAAATTATTTAATGAGTAAAATTCTATTTTAATTTGTATTTAAGGTAAAATTAGTAATATTATAACAAAATTTATCTTATTTAGATAATTGTAATCAATATTATATTTAGATCTATTATAAACTATTTTTAAATGTTTGAACATTTTTTATTGGAAATCATGTTTTCTCGATACTTCCAAAATATTAATTTTATATTAATTTCTAAAAAGAATGTGAGTTAAATTTTATAAAATTGATTCCATATTTAATATAATAATAATTTTATTAGATAATAAGTTCAAATGAATTTTTGGTAATAAATATTAATAAATACATAATAATTAAATAATGCACTTTCGATTTAAACGGGTCTTGTCATGTTACTTACACATCTATTAAAATGAATTTTTAAAACAGATATGATTTTTGTAAATAATTTGAATTTAATATTTAAAATCAATTTATATAAAGTATTTATTAATTATCATCTTAATTTTATTCTGAAATGAATAGTTTCCTAGGTAAAAATGATACATGTTACCATAGTGAAAAATAATATGGAAAAGTAAAATAAATTTAAAGTCTATAGTATAACATGATAAAAACATGTTTTTAGTTGGGGTTTGTCTTGAAAAAATAATCCACCAAAGTCCCTATTTATTAAATTTGGAGTCACTTGGGGTGAAAATGATATCCCATTATTGAATATTTATATGTATTTACAAAAAAAACACTCCTCAATTATTAAATGTAACTCACTCTTCTAACTTATTAAAACCTATTAACTGATTTTTCTTGAGAAAAACCTACTAAAATACCACAACCAAATTCTATATCTTTTATTATTAAAAAAACTATACTAGGTTCTTTAATAAGAGAAACCATGTATGTTTCTCTAAGATATGTTAATTTTATTAGCTAATAACATTTTTCCCTCCGTTTACAACCTCAAATTATGTCTTAACAGTTCTAATATAATAAAAGAAGTGTCTAAAATATAATTATATGTTATTATGTTTATGTAATATTTTTAATCAATCTCCACATTCATCAAATGGGGAACAAAATCAACAATACTGGATATTTTATACTACCACCTTGATAACAGATGTAACTAGTTTTCATAAGACAAACATCTCTTAGTTGGACATAACAGAAAATCTAATATATATATATATATAATTATTTATAAAATTATAATAATTAGGTATAATATCACACGTAAAATTTTACTTTAAATCTTGTTTAAAAAAATGATCATGTGTCTGGTGGAATACCACCTTGCTATGAAATGTGACTTGATTATCACATAAGATTTATGTTTAATGTAGTAAGTATAAATTTAATGAATATATGTGACATATATGAAATTATATAAATAAATTAAAATTAATATATTATACACTCCATTATCCTTTCACCCGTTAAGGGAATAATTTTTTCCCTCTTCCATACATACAACCTACAATCTCCAAAAAGTAATGTGACTAATTTTCTATAACAATATTTTATAAATTGTTATAATAATGTATCTACTAAGTAAATAGGATATTAATAAAATAATTATTATTATAGATATTATTTATTTAAATCCTATGAAAAAACATATATATTCATGATAAAACACTCATGATAAAGTAATGAAATTAACACCTAAAACAATAAAAATAAAGAAATATTATTGGATAATAGGTAAGAAAATCTTATAAGTGGATCATATATGGTATTATATTTATGATTTTTAATATATTTATAATAATACAATTATTATTGAATATAAGGTTTAGAAACATTATAATGTTGTTGGACCTAATGTAACGGTTTTCTCGTCTCACATTTACCTCTAAAAAAAATACTCAATTTTTACCACTTATTAAATTATGTAGTGTATATGATTACCATTATTATATGTTATATAATTAAACTATATATATTAATTTTATTTAAATTTTTATTTGAATTTATTTCATTCATGGGTCTTATGATTCAAATGTTTCGAAGGTGTTAGGTGTTTATTTAACAATGTTTACATTATTTGGGATTATTTTTATGTTTCCCATGGGATAATTATTTTGTTTTCCTGTAATAAAACCAACATATTTCCATATAATTTGATTATTCATTAACGTTTAATGCAATATCAATTTTTTTACACTCTTTGGCTATTAAAATGATTGACAAAACGTTTTTAAGAAAAGGAAAATATATTTCTATTCTTGATCAAAAATTATTTTTCCTCAAAATCCATGTTTTCAAAAAAAAATTAAAAATGTTTCTAACATTATAAAAAAATATTTATTAAATAAATTTTTATCCATGTATGATTTTAATAAAAATTAAATTAATCTTCATCTCATTTTCCAAGCAATTCATTTTTTCCTTCTACTAAAAAATTGAAATGAATCATTGATCTAACATATACCACATGAATGAGGTTTTCCACCTTCATAATTAATCAATGTTTTAATATTTATTTTTATTTTTTCCTAGGATATTTTAAAATAATCTTATTTTCAAAATTACTTTACATATTTTTAATTGAAAACATTTTTTATAAAATGAAAATATAAATTTCATAAAAAATATTTTTAAGGGTTATTTCTTTGGTTTTCTATTCCTAAATGACATAAAACTGTTATTTTGTTTTATTGATATAATCCTCTTTATTTATTCGTATGGTTTATAATTAGTCATCACTATGTATTTATATTTTAATTACTATTTACTTTATAACTATTGATGGTTAATGAGTATGTTTATTTGATTGGGGAAATTATTAACATTTAATATGTAGGTTTTCCAATATGGATTTCTATGTAGATTTATAATCAAAAAAATAAAATGAAGAATTATTTTAACATAGGATGTGATGGGTGGGTCTCAATTATAGATATCCACATGATTTATCAATGGGTATCATGATACAAATAATTTTTCCAAAGAAAATATATTTTTACCCATAGTTTTAAACTATCTTGTTAAATATCTTAGAAATATGTTTCAGATGTTATGAATTATTAATTTCCTCATTATGAGATCATTTATTTATGTCTATATTTATATTGTATCAGTTTTAATATCCATGGTTATCTTTCATGTTCATGTGATTACATTGATGTGTTTGTTTGTTCAATCGTTATTGTTTCCTTATTGTGAATATGTTATTATTTAAATAGCATGTGTTTCAGTGACATACCATTCCATATTGACTAATATTATTCATTTTTTATATCTTATACTAAAATAATTCCATTTCTGGTCTTCTAATTTAACACCTTTCATATGTTTTATTATCCCCTAGATACTTCAATTTATTTTTTGATTGATATATTGGGATACACTAAGGGAAATAATGGGATTCATAAAGAAAAAGGCATTTTATATTATGTGTTATCAAAATTTATTTAAATTAATGTGTGTACCTATATTACCATGACTACTAAAAAATTTGGGTTCTTTGGATGATATTTTTTATATGTAATGACAATTTAATAATGTAGACATCAGCTCCATGTTTTTTGGGTTTAGGGTCTTTAAATGGATGTTATCCTTTATCTATTTTGTGAGGTGGTTTCCACTTCCTTGAGTCTTTTTGGTTTCCTTTGTCTTGTTTAAGAGGTATCTTACCAGTTATATTGTTTAGGAAATTATTATTAGTGCGGTGTAACATTTAGAGATTTACATTGATTTTGGTGGTTGAGCTCATGTGTTGGTAAATTATTGAGATTATCCCATGGGATGATTGTTATGAAATCTAGTTTTTATAACTTTTTTGGATTTGGTTTAATTTTTTCTAGAAATATAACAGTTTGAGAGGTATATAATTTTAGGTACTAGATTATATTATCCCATCCATTATTATTTTTGGTTGTTAGAGGGTCCAATTAAGGCTTTGAATGAGAAGGATGGGTGTTAAGGATAAAATCTGAGATGTAAAGGGTTATAAATTTTAGAGCCTTGAGTGCTATGTAAGGGTAGAACTAGGGGAATACATATCCTAGATTTGTCTTAATGGGTATAGTGGTATCGGTTTTATGAAAAAACTATTCTGGTAATTGTTATACCATGGAGAGAGGCTTTAACGTAGGTCAGTTGGGACCTACGACGTGTAATATATTATTGCAATGAGGGTATTCGAAGGGTGATATTTGGTGGCTGTATTGATTTTGCGGTAGTTCTTTCATATAGGTAGGATACATTCTATCATCATTTTTTATGAATTCATTCATGGGTGTGGTGCGTAAGAATTCAACAAGTCCCTCCCAATGTTTATAGGATCTGCATCATGGCAGTTTTCAGGATGGTTGTATGAGTGTTTAACAATGAAGGCTATAGTGGGGTCCTTTTCTGCTACATCTTAGTTCTATATATTTTTTAATGATATATGATATTTTCTAAGAGGATGTTTCATTGTATTTGAATTTTCATCTAGTATATAAATAGAATTTCAATAAAATTCAATCCCACACCTCCCGTGTTTGAAAAATAGTGATATGATGTATGTTCTTCTTCTTATTAAGTGGTTCTTTCTCTGTATAATATTTTTTCCTATCATTATATATTTTTATGTTAGTTTATTTCATAATCACTATTCAATTGGAATTTCTTTTTTATTTTTTTAGTGTGTATGTGGAAAGGAGTACTTGGAGTTATATATCTTAATTTAATATAGAGATGATCATATATCCATGTAGTCATTGAGTTCTCGAGAAATTCATTTTGAAGACTTGAGGTTTGGGATTCAATATGCATCCCATTATTTATGTGAAATTTTAAATTGTCTATGATTAATATTTCTAGGTGGTGTTTGATTAACCCTAACAAAGGGAAAACCATATTAAAAAAATAATGGTACATTTTATTAGTTATCATATGTCTTCTTCCATAATGATGAATGATTTCATCTTGTTTTACGAGATAGTGTGTTATCTATCATATTTTTGTTTATCATTCTTGATATTATAGGGTTATCATATTAATTTTATGAAATTGTTAAATAACATAAATCATGTAATTGTTGGTTGGTGAATGAAATATAGAGGCATGCATAATTAATCAATTAATATAATATTATATAAATAAAATGTTATCATATTGATGTTTAATATAATTTATTATTCATTTATTAATGGTATTGGTTAATAACACAAAGATCTAATTCTTATTATGGGTGATAATAAAAGAAATATTAAATGAAATCAATTTTTTTTTCATAGTTTATTGAAATTGTAATTTATATTATAGTGTGTATTTAAATAATTTTACACATTTTTCAGTTGATTAATTAGGTTTCGTTGGCTCTTATCCCTTGATAAGTGAATTAGTTATATTAAGATGGAATAAAACCAGAATTTTTATAATGATATGTTTTTGGTTTTTAATTAGTTCATTTCATTATGAATGACCAATGCCTTTTCTTTACATCCAAGTGAGTCTCTATTAATGTAATGTTTTAATACCTTGTTCTTATGGACATGTTTTCACATATACCTCTTCTTTTTTTGACATCCTTCTATTTTTTCTAGATAATATCCTTCTTATGCACCTTTAGTGAGCCTAGGATGGTTTCTTACAAATGATATATTGGCAGAGAGGCCTACATATATGGAAATAGTTGATGCATGTGAGGGAATATTCATAGTGATATATTGGAAGCTATCAATTGTGACACAAGTTTTGATGAAATGAGTAAAATATAGTCATTACTATTATAATTATTCAATTATGGATATCTTATTTTAAATCTATTTTATGTCTCGATAGCCTAGTTTTTTGTTCATCTAAATTCCATTCCCCACTTTTTGAGGACAATGATAATTCGTTGTTATTCATGCATTGATGGTATGATACAATGATTCCTAATGTTACATGAAATATGGAATTCTAAATAAAAATTAAATCTGAAACCAATGGTGTTTCTTATTGTTGGAATGAAAAATATTTCAATGGTTAGAAACCCTCGTCTTGATGTTATTATTTCTAGTGAGTACATAATTCTCTCTAATGGTTATTAAAATTTTATTTTTTGAGTAATGAAAACAATTGGATGATGAATTATTTAACAAAACATGAAGTGATATAAGAATTTAATTTAGTTATGTATCATTTGTTTGTTGTGTGGTTATAATATGTTTAGTTTTGAATTGTAGATGTTGTGTGTCCATGTTATGATAGCTACAATTGAGAATAATAATATGTTAATTCTTATAGTAAGTCTATTTGACATTATACATCCTTAATGTTTATGATTTAATATTCTATCTCACCCATATATGTATGGTGACTGACATATTGAGGACTATAAGAGTAATTATTTTCCAACATCCAGTTTGGAGAGGGTTAGATGGTTGAATATCCCCTATAGTCATTCTCACTTCTATTGGTAGTATTATGTGATGGTATATTGATGGTTATATTTCCAAAATGTATGTATAGAATACTAAAATGGATTTTCATCATTTCACACAAAATTATATCAATATGTAGTATCCTATGGATTTTTATATATATGATGTGTATGGTTTGTAATAGATTGAGGAACATTAATCCATGTAAGGGTTGTGAGGTACTGAGATATAACAACCAATGTATTACACATGACATAATGGGAACTGTTAGATCGAAGGATATATTTGTTAATATATATTCATATGTAATTGGATAGGTGAGATTATGAGATGCATGAGACACATTTTTTATTACTTTAGCCTTTGTGTTTTCAGGCTGTCATCTTATAGGGAGAGAGATGGATTATGAAATATGTTGTTAGGGCAGAGAAACTAGTGGGAAAGAGGTAGCAAGACACCCTTTTTTCATTACTATAATATATTATATCTAGTATGTGATAAATTGTGATAGATATCCATTGCGAGGATAAGAACTCAATATACCTATTTGGTTGATGAATTAGTTTCACATTTTATTCAATGAGGTTTTCCTTGGTTTCACTATCTTTTGCATGAAAGAATATAAGGAAGATCCAAATAAGTATACCTATTATTCTCACACTATATATGTAAAATCTAATTTTCAAGTCACCAGATGAATATTTACTATTGGCCTATACATAATTAGCTTGTGGTTATTCAATAGTTTTTTGGGATTTTTTTGTTAATGCCCATTTTATCTATTTGTACATTGAATTCAGATTTGAGTTATTCTAATTTTGTATAAAATTACTTGTATGTATCAGGGAATACTTTTTTCATTTATATTTTATAAGAGTTCATTGGTGTACATTAATTATGTATCTCCTACACATTTTCTATTATAGGTTAATGCCTCTCATTTTTTATATCTGATATACCCTTCGTGTCAGGGGCCATCCCAGGGCATAGCAGTGGTGGGACTCGAGTGGTAACATTCGTGCTTCTCCAATATCCATCCCAGTAGATGATGTATTTCATATAAAGGATTATGAAAACAATAATAGACATAACATAACAGAATTCAACACAATAGAATATATATTATAAACAGTGATTCATCATTCGGTGGATTCCTCCAATTGTTCCATGGTTAAAAGTTAATGTTGATGGGGCTGCGATAGGAATTCCTGACCCCTCGGGATGTGGGGGTGACTTTCGTACTCATCATGGATTCGTCAAAGGGTGATTTTATCACTCCACTAAAATTAAAACGACGTATGAGGCTTAGTTATTGGCAATGATATATGAAATTTATTATGCTACTATGTACAACTGGACACCATTATGGCCTAAATCTGACTCTGAGATTGCTGTGAAATCTTTGAAGGCATGGACACGGGATGTACCATGGAAAATTCTTCCTCTTTGGGTTGAGTGTCTCAACCAAAGTGCTCATCTCAATTTGGAAGTCTCACACACATATCGAGATGAAAATAAAGTTGCAGATGTGCTTTCTAAAAATGTTTTCAGTGAGACAGGTATGTTTTAGTCTTTTTCAATTCAAAATTACTATGAAAAAATGGTGAATGCTGAAAAGTGTGGAGTGATTCAGTCTCAAATATGTAATAACCCCTTTTAACTCTTACTGTGCTTTTCTATTTTTTTTCCTTCTTTTATATTTATATGGGTCATGCTTTCAAAGGATCCCATGCTTTCTTTGAATAATTAGTGATTCCGGGAATATATATTTACCATAAAATAAATCATCGTAGTTGTGGTTTGGAGGTATATTCACATAATCACTATTGCTAAAAACATAATTTTGGAAAAATAATCTAGTTTAAGAGGGTTTAACAATCATAATAATAGAAAACAATTTAAATTTTAATCCACACATCCAAGACCACTACCAAATTTCGATGACATCCCCTTAGTGGATTGGGGTAACTCACCATTTATATAAACATAGGGGAAATATTCCAATATATTATTCAATCAGAATTTCATGATCATGGGTACATCATCTCTAGAATAGTAAATGCACTAAAATATTGGTTTCATAAAGATTTATTATGTTCCAGTTTCAATCCATGATATTAATAGGTATGTTAATCCAAGACAAAACCTATAACACACTCATTACAATAAATTTTTATTTTAAAAATATACTATATTAATAAATAGAAAATTCTTTAAACTATACATCCCAAAAACAATTCATAATAGTTAATATAATATTGAATACCAAAATTTTGTTCCTATAACCATCCATTACAAAAATATATTGTATCTTTCTTGTAGTTAATTAATCTAATACTTCACGAACATGTTACAATCAATGTGTGAGTATGATATGGAAGTATTTATACAATAATATTAATATTAAAGAAGCTTAATGATGTTATTTATGTTATATTAATGTGATCAATATAAATTTAAAATATTTAGGAGATTAATATAAATGAAAAATAGTGATAATTAGTCATTACTTACAAACAATAAATCAAGTGTCCTCTTTGAGGTCTCCTTCGTTTTCAAGAAATTTTTGAATTATCATCAAAAAATTATATGAAAAGAAGGATACGATTATTTTGAAATATAATATAGTATGTTATATATTTGAATTATAATCTCGAGTCTATATTAGAAATTTTTAGTGGCGGGGACCTTTTTAAATAGAGATTGGTGGGATTTTTGTGACTATGAATTTCATAATATTAAAAAAATAACATATTCTAGGAAATTCAATGCAAAATTGATGATAATTGTGAATAAAATATGATAAATAACCACATATACTCATTTAATTAAGTGGGTTTTTAATATTTTGATACCTCAACACTTAATTTGACGCGTTTCTTTAATTTTAGCATATTCTATGGTGACAAATTTTAACAAGTTAGCTTAATGTTTTTGACTAAAAACAAAATTAATCTAATTATTTTATATAAATTTTTACATTAAAAATTATAAATCCATTTTATTAAATTTATTCAAAAAATTTGATTAAAATTAATCTTTTTATATGTACACACAATGCAATAATTGGTTCTGTAAAATTAATTATTTATTAATTTGTTTTTATAAATTTAGGCCAACGATTGTGAAATATGTTTTCCAAATAACAATTATTGGTTTATGATAAAAAAGTAGGGTTATTTGAGTTTCAAAAAATTTCAAATTAATTGTAAAATTTGGAATCCTGATTTAATAGAAAAGCAATGAAAATATTATTTGTTAGAATAAAATATAACTTATGTTCTAAATTGAAAATAATAAATTATTATATTAAATAAATAATTTTCAAATTATTTATTTTACAACATAAATAATTATGATTTCATAAATTTTTTTCATAAATTATTAATCCATTCATATATCATGATAATGTAATAACAGTTACTACATTGGTAAAATTTTTATTTTATGAATTTAAATAATATATAATTACTCATAAAAATAATAAAAACTACGCCCAAAAAAATTAGAATTATAACTCCTAAAATTATTATCATTTTTTAAATTCTAATTCTAAAATTTAGGAATATTACATCATAAAATATAATGAGATTTTTTAAAAAAATGAATTTGTATTCATTTAGTTTTCTTAGTATCAAATGATAAAACTTTTTATTATAATGATAGAAAATATATTAGTTTTTATTTTCAATCATTTTATAAGAATAATAATTTCTATTAAATCAATTATTTTAAAAATATAAATACACTAAACATTAAAAACTATTCTACAAGAACTATTAATTTTAAAAACAAATGATTTTAACTTCATCGAATTGAAATTAATTACATTTACTCTAACCATTAAATTTGATAAATTTTTTGGTATTATAACACATAAATCATTCTTTAAAAGCCACATTAATAATAATATAAATGATATTAGATTACGTTTTATAGTGAATCATATTATTATTTATTATTTATTATTTTCATGAGGTTTTAAAATTCCAAAGATATTTATAGTGAGGTTTTACATTATATTCTAATAATATTTTTAATATTATCTTGAATAAAAAAAAAATAAAACACATTTCATTTTAATTTTATGTTGAGTGTGGTGAAATCTATTAAGAATTGAATTTTTTAAAAAGAAAATACACATTAGTGTATCATCAATATCGTGATAATCATGATATAATATTCAATATGGTTATTTTATACACCATATAAAATAAACTATGACCATAATACAAAAACATTAATCAAATAAGGAAAAGGGGGGGAAACCCCTAGCCATTTTTCATTAATTATTTTCATTTCTCTAGCCCCTATATAATAAAATAAGAAATATGATTTTTTATTTCATAACCTTATTAATGGGTATTATATTTTATATTGATATTTTATATTCATTTACTGCATATTTATTTCTGGTATTTAGTTAATATTTATCATCAGTTTTTTATTATGTCAGCCATTCCTTGTTTGTTTTGTGTTATGGGTTTAGGTTATCAATACATGATCATGAGTTAATAATCTACATAATATTTTATGTACTCTAAAATATTATTCAAACTAAGTTTTTAATTTATAAATTATTTCTATGGTATTTTTATCTATGGTTTTCAAATATGAAATCAACAATAAAACTATATTATTAGTTTTTATCAAAAAATGGCCCATATATTAATAATGTATTAAAAAATTAATATTAATATTTAAAAACAAAAAAAATTCATTAATTACATATTATTATTTTATATTATAAATAATTATGTTTCCAAACCCTACTATGATTAATATTTATTAAATTATTCTTATAGGTGGTTAAACTGAACCAAACAATAACATTGTTTAATAAATGGATGAGAATGATTATGAAATGATTTTACTAAAATATCATTATTACAAGAGGTTAATGAAATTATATAGATCTTATTATTTTAATAAATTATAGTTTAAAATCAATATGAAAATTATATAAATTGAAACAAATGATAATAAATCATTACATAAAAAGGACAAATTATATCTCCTCTTGATATAATTGGTGGTTTTGAAGGATTTAGAAAATTACATTGACTCAAAAAGAGCCCATTATGGGAAAATAATTTTAGGAAATTAAATATGATAGTTTATGGGAGTAATTAAACAATTTAGGTGTGTCTCTTAAATAATGGTGGATGGTTCCTTTTTTAGGCAGGAGAAGTTGTATTTAAGTAAATACAAATTTCATTATATAAATTGAATTCCATATTCATGGAATTTGGTTATAAATTAATATTTAAAGAGGTTAAAAAATATTTAATGAATATAATAACCTAATAATACTATTTATTGATAGATATTTATGATATATTGTGACCTTACACCCTAATTTAATATATCACATTTTTAGCCATTAGGTTGATGATTAACTTTTTTACTTTATAACCTAATTTAATTAATAAAAAGTAAATATAAATTATTACCAAAATTTAATATTAATTTTCAAAAGTTGAGTTATGTTTTTATTTAATTTACCGTGTAAATGTTAATAAAATTAATTTTAATATAAATTTGCACTGCACAATAGAAACTAATTTTAGAATATGTGTTTATTAATCATAAAAAATATTTCTTACTTATGTAGTCTAATGATAATGAATAATATTTTTATAATTAAATTTATTGGTTTATTACTAAATAGTAGACGATTAGTTCAATTTCAAAGCAATACGAAACAGAATGAAAAATTTGGAATACATAATAAAAATAAAAGAACATAACAAAATTTTAATTAAAATTTTATATAACTATAGTTCGACAATGACAAACATAGGCTTATAAATTCAATATATTATTTATAAATGAATTATTCTTCACAGAGAATACATATTATATATATATATATAGTAATTTAAAAAAATTTAAATCAGTTTAATACATTGATGATGATATAAAACTTTTGAAATTTTTAGAAGTTATATATTAAGTATTCATTAAACTATATTTTTTTAAAAATCTAAAACGTTCACACAAAAATAATTTAAAAAAAGTGATCTATTTTTTTATATTTTTCAATATAAAAATATATATTTATGAATTTAAAATTTAAATAATATAATATTATTTAATATGATACTCTTTTTATAAAAAAATAGATTTTAAAACATTAAGTGATCTTAATATTTTATTTATTAATTACTATTTAAAGTTGTGTTAATCATTTTTTTATTTATAAATTTTATTATAATAATAATTCGAATTTTTTCTATTTAATTTAATATAAAATCACATTACACATTACAAAAAATTCATTAAATAATTTTATTTTCTATCATTATATGATTTTAGTAAAATCCAACTAAAATTAAAGAATTTTCTTCCTACATTAATATGTCATCAGTTTATTATGTTTTTATATAATAAATCTATTCGTTTAAAATAATAATAATTATATATATGAAATATTAATCCATTATCATATAATAAATAATTATTAATAATTATTATCATTTTATTTAATAGATGTTTTACTCTTCATATAATATTCTTAATGATGTTTCACATTGTATTACTATAATTTATTAATGATTAACATCCACTGTAATAAAATATTTCATTGTTCATTTAGGTTTTTTGTTGAATATGATGCACGATTTTGAAAATAATATTTATATTATGGAAAATACATATTTCATTTTAAGTATGTTATATTCTACCATAATAAATAAATATCCCCCAATATATTAATTACTCTTGAGAATAGAAATAAATGAGGGTATTCATAATATAATCATGATTTATTATCTTCTATTAAATGAGAAACCAAATTCACTATCTTTTTTAATGGTAGGAAAAATATATTTTCCATTATAACTGGAATATATTGATATTATCATTTATCTCAACCATTTGTAAAAAATTTGATTCCTTCGTTCGTTATAAATGTTTCTAGGGAATTCTTCATTTCACTACATCATCTCCACCATCCTATAGCCATCTGAATTCAAAAACCAAAATTTTTATCATAATAGTATATAATAATATTAATATGTAAAATCAATCATAATTTTCATTCCATATAAAACCTTTTTTTAAAATGAAAATAGATTTAGTTAAAATTGTTCCAACTGAAACTACTTTATTTTGATCTTGATTTAAGAATGTTTAATCAAAAATCTAATTACTAAAAATAAGTGAACCCCACTATGATATCAAAAAAATTTCTTAGATTCACGAATTCTAACTTTTTTATAAAATAAAAATAACTATATTCTAGATTTGATACCATCACATTGTATTAATGTATAGCCAACGTAACATTTAATAAATTTAAAAAATAAAACCATCTAATTTAACAAATTAACACACAATCCGTGAAATAAACAGATTAGAATCTATGGATATTTCCAAAATTAGTATATTCTTTCATACTATTTCATCAATATATTCTATATATATACCTCACACACGATACCAATATATCCCACCTCAAACATAATACTCTTATTACTTTACCTCGAAATTAGAAACATAAGAATGGATGAGATCAGATGAAATGTAATGGTAAAAATTAAAAATATTAGTTAAATATCAAAATTCATAATAAGATGATCATATGGGTATAATAACATAATTAATATTTAAATTTTCATGGATCATTGTATTTCTTCTATTAGGATTTTTGGTTATTTGGGGTGCTGATATGGTGCATGAAGGTCGAATGAGAAGAGTTGCATAAAAAATATCGAATGTAGAGGATTATATATATGCATATCATAAGATGTTATTTCATGTTAGTTGATATGACATGGAGATCCCATGTACGTAATATGGGGTCTTGGGGGTGTATTTATAGATACTACCATTTCTTTCATTGATACACCATAGAGGTAAGATATTTCATATAGTGCTTGGGTCCTGTACTCTGGTGTGGAAGACATTGGTGAAGGGATTTGAGGGCGGAGTTTGGGTGGTTATAAAAAATGTGATGCCCTTATATAGTGGAGGTAGACCACAATGTTTCTTCTATTTTTTGTTATTGAATTTATTTTTATGGAGGTTTTTTCCCCATGTTTTTTCCTTGGGTTTATAGGATTCCATGTGATTCACTATGTTCCTCATACATGTGTTTAGCCAGGTAGGTTATAGCATCGTCTTCTACAGCATGACATAGTAATCATATTTTCATCCAATTATATGGTGTATTGTAGGATTATTTCTCTTGGTCTTATAATTTTTAATTATCTAATAAATACACTTCGCATCAGAGTTAGTCAATGGATTTCCATGTTCAATCAGTGATGATCCGAGGTGATTTCTTCCTCTGTTATATTGGTTCCTTCTCTATTTGATATTATTTCCTCCCATTCCTTCTTTTAAAGTTATATAATTTTTCTCTATTTTTCTAATGGAGTTTAATTTTATTTTTTTAGTGGAGTTATGGAATGGTGTTCTTACAAGGATGTAGATTTATCAATAGGATAGGTGATTATATATTCATATTGTTATTCCACTCTTGTGTGAATATTGTTAACGTTTTGAGGTAGATTATTCATTTCCTCTCATCTCATTAGTGTGAAATGTTAATTAAAATTATTTAGATATTTATCTACATTTTAAATATCTCATGAAAGGGGTAATGCTGATTAAAAAAAATATCGATTATTTTTCTAGTAATCACATGACTTTTAACACAATGATAATGGTTTGTATCTTATTTCACTGAATAGTTTGTTGTCTATGTTCATTGTGTTTAGTAGATTTTTTATTATTGGGATATAATTTATATTTTAATAAATATGTAAATAATATAATTTTAGTAATATTATATTTTGATAAAGGAAAATAGAGGAATGCATAATGAAACTGTTCTTATAATTTGAGAAAATCAAATTATGTTGTATTAATATTTAACTAAATTATTCTTCTATGTGTTCATGGATTTGGAAAAAGATCATTATTTTTTAATTATTATCGGTGGTAATATTAAAATCCATGTCAAATATTAATTTTTGTTCTCACTTTTTATTAAAACAACAATTGATTCAATTGATCATGTATATATAATTTGATAGTTTTTTTCTATTTTTTCCATAGAATTCATATATTTTAAGAGGTGATAAATGAATATATTAATTACATAAGGAATATAAATGGTTTTTCTAAATAAAGCTATTTCGGATCGATTTAACTTATTTTCTTATTAAGACTAAATTGCATATGTTTAGGGATTAGTGAGACCATTTTCATGTAAAAGTTAAATGACTTATTTTTATGTTCTAGTCTTCTTGTTTAGCTTGTATATTTTTTACTAAATTTTTTGTTTCATTGGAAGTGATCCCAACATTGTAATTTTATGTGATCCTATGGTGGATTTTGGATAATGAGATATGGGTAGGGAGGCCTCTGTTTATGGTTTCATTTGATGCTAGTGATGGTGAGATGCATTGTGATATGCGTGAAAGTGTTTGGGATAACACTATGTTTGAAGGAATTCATTGATGTTTTTATTTCTCATTATTGTGATTAAGGATACGATTTTGGAATTTTAATATGTTTAATGGTTGTATGGTAAGATTTTTTTTGAATCTTCGTTCATTTCTATGCTACGTGAGGAGATTTTCATTCATGGTTATGCATCTATTGATCGTATATTTGGATGTTTTCTAAAGATACTATAATAATGGAATTGTAAATGAATAATTATTTTTTCCCTCATGGGTTTGGTTCTTGATGAAATAAAATAGATATCAATATATAGTAACCTTAGAATGAATTTGATTATGCCTAGAGGTATTGGAATTCACATTGAGTTATTAAGAAGTGGAATTTAGAGAAATGTTATGAAATGGATAATTAACTAAATATTGAAAGGATAAATAAAAAAAATTAATTATTGTATGTATTTTAGAATTCATGTGTACTTATAGGATATTTTTTTATTAGTGGCCTGGGATGAGTTTCTACATGGTGATGGTTTCTATTGAGCTTAAGACTATGATAGTTACCATAGTGTGGTTATGAGGTATTATATATTCTATATTTTTATGATTCTATACGCAACCCCAACCAAATAGGTATGGTATCTAAAATCTATTAGTCTCTTGTATTGTTTTTTCTTTAATATATAGGTTAATATGGGATGGATGACTAATTATCCACTCCATCACCATTCTATTATCGTGGTAGAATTATGTACTGGTATGAATTGTGGTTATGTTTCCCATATATGAGTATAGAGGGGTTTGATTTCTTGATTTTATTACACAAAAATGTATGTCTATATATAATACCATATGTATTATTATTGTTATGTTATGTATTGGTTGTTATGTCTTGATGTACATCATATGGTTAATTGAATGTGAGGACATGGGGAATAATTCCTGATGTATAATACAAGACATACGAGCTATAGTGGATCCTAAAAAAACATAGTTACTATATAGAGAAATGGATGTGGAAGGTGAGAATATGTGATATATGACATGCATGTAATGATACGTTAGCCCTATTTTTACAGGCTAGATTATTTTGGAGAGTGATGGCTCGAGGCATATAATGTTGGGGTGGGGAGGGATACTTGTGGGTATCATATAGTTGGGTACCATTTTTTTATTACTATAATATATGATCTCTAATATGATATATTTGGTAACATATAACCATGGTGTGGATTAGAAGTTAGTGTAATTGTTTAGGAGATTAATTTTCTTCACTAATTATTCACTACGATTTAGCATTCTTCATTTATCATTTTCATGAAAGGCTCCAAGGAAGATACTATATAGTATACCTATTATTGTCACCATAAATATATTAATACTATTTCTAATTTCCCTAATAGAAAATAGTAGATCAAGGTTGATAATAAAATCACATGGATGTTCAGGGTTTTTTTGGGACTTATGGGTTTTATACAATTTGACTTTTGGAACATGTAGTTCATTGATTATTTTCTCTAGTTTTTTATGATATTATACATATATGTAAATTTTATTTATTTTATTGTTTTAATTTATTGAGATACTATTGGTTTAATTTTATTATCACCCTCTTCTATATATTTCTTCATATGGTGATGCCTCTTATTGGTATGTATGATATATTATCAGTGCAAGTGTCCCACATGGGGCCTACTGCAGGTGATAATAGGAGGTATCCATCTTCCCCTCATTTCCAAATCAACAGCGGTTCTCAATGGTCATATTGGTTGTAAATTATTTTATTAATGGTTTAGGATAAGGGATTGGATGGAGGTTGGAGTTACGTATACGTGAGACTACATGGGTTGGCAGGGAAAGAGTTTCATCTATGATTTTAATGTGGTGTAGACAAGGTATACTAGTTGATACATGGGTATTTAGGTATCCCTATGATTTAATTATTGAACATATAAGTTTACTATTCCAACTAGGTAAACTAGTATTTATTGTGGGGTAGAGGCATATGAAAAAAAATTTGCATCATTATTAATTTTTTTTAAATGGTTAAGTCTTGGGATATATTAATCATTAAATAATAAAACAAAATAATTACTTAATTAATATTAAATAATAAATATTTTATGATTCAGTGTCACTAACCATTTTTTCATCTATATGTGTGGCTCCCAGTCGAAATCCCCATTTTTTATTAAAAGGTTGTTCAATTGGATGTCCCATATGATCACAGTTGATTGAGGATGGGGATTATGACACTTATAAGGGAAAATATAAATGTTTGAGGATACAATCCTATTGAATTATGATGGGTATATTTTAGACTCATTGATAGGATATTAGATATATATGGTTGATAATTCATTCAGTTTGATCTGTCAATGCAAGGAGAACTAATTTTTTTAGCCATGATGATTATTCATGTAATAACTATGTAATGGGGGATCATTCTCCCTGAGTATTTTAAGGATAATTTTGTCGAATGTGAGATGATAAGGGACTAATTTTTATCATTGTTTATATCATCAACCATACAAGCATCCCATATATATGAGTACCATACCATTTGATAAGGGTGTTGTCGTGTGTGGAATATTAGGATTAGTTTTTTGGATCTTTCTATATTATCCTTCAGACATTTTTACATAGTTGGACCTTATTAAATATTTGTTATTGTGAATTATTCTATCTATATATCAAATTATACGTCCCCATATTTCTTTTGTAAACAAACCTCATAGTGTTTCCAATATTATAGGATATCGAGAGGATTCTGGTTAGAACCAAAATGTCATGAGGTGGGAGTCGTCAATACTCTTCCAGAAGTTGAACTATAACTTTGGGTTACTTGTTTCATGGATTGAAGAGATTTAATATAGTTTGGGTAGGTCTGAACCCTTGTTATCCTAATTCAATAGTGGGAAGCTCACGATCCAATTCTCAAGGATCATATACATGTATTCTTATGGTGGTCAAGGATATCAATGGTGAGAGTGCCTAACCATTGAGGGAAGGTATTGGGCACCATATTTCCTACCATAGATTCCTCTTTTGATGATGTTTTATCCATGTAAATATTTATATGGTACTATATATTATGATTACAGAGAGAATATGAATAAGTAGATGGAAAACCCAAGGATACTCTAGACCCCATTGATTAGACCAAAGATATGGAGGTGGTCATCATCAAGGTTATAAAGTCTATATATCTAGTCATGTTCTACTCTATGCAGTAATGTTGTTAGTGCATAGAGATCTATACACCATGTGAGGTAACATTTTATTGTTTCTCATTGTGTATATACTTTTATAGAGTAATTAGATACATAAAAAATTATACCACCTTCCCTAGTCCATTAATTAAGACATGAGTTATATATAATTCAAGTGCCCTAGTAATTGACTATTCTATTTGGAGGTCAAGTTAATTATAATGAATAATTTTGTCAATATGAGTTAGTTCTATTGGAATATACCCATTTGGGAGACATACAATATTTACATGTAACAAACCAATATTTCATATTACTTTATATCTTTAAATTAATTTAATACCCTATATTTCATGCAACACCGACTTGTTTTGTGTTATACGGAAGATTGAGTTTCAACAAAAGATATTTGTACTATAAATATATAAAAAATTAATTTATTTTTCAATTAAATATTTTGATATTAATAGTATCAAAAAAATATTTATAATGTTTTCACATAAATAAAACATATTTGTAATGATATTTATAATTTTTTTAAAAATACTTATATATTCAGAAAAACAGTTTTCATAAAACAACAACTTTTTATTTCTTTCTGTGAAGAATAATAATATTAATGTTAGACACTCATAAAATTTAATTTGGAATAATACACTTCATATTTGAATTCACAATATCAATATTATCTGATGGTGATTTTTTTTGTATTTTTCTAGATACAATTGAATTTTTTATGAATAGTGAAAATATCAAAATTTAAGAAAAATAATTTTTTAATAAAAATAATTTATAGTACTTAATTATAAATTTTAGTAGTTTTAATATATTATTAGATTATAATTTTATAAGTTAATATAATGTAGGTAATTCCATGTAACTTCACATTTAAATTGGCCATAAACACATGTCAATTTTTTGATTGATTTTACTTCTTAAAAACCCATTTTTTTTGTTTTCAAAAAAGAAATTAATTTTAAATTAATTACTTCAACATATGTGTTTTAAATTTAGAAAAATTGATTCCATATTTGGAATCAGAATTTCCAAATTTATAAAATATGTATATTTTATTTTAGGACATTATGAATAATAACTTCTGTTATTATTTTTATTTACCATGGTTATAGAGAATATCAGGTAAATAAGGGTAAAAAATTAATATTATAATAATATAAAAACACCCAATCACATATCTGAATCCTATAGGATAAAATTTATTCTATAATGAGAATACATAGATATAATTTTTGTCATTTGGGGACCACTTGGGTGTGATAATGACATGTTATAAATATTAGTCTAATGTAAATATTGTTAAAAATTAAACATATATCTTATAGTAAATTAATATTTATATAGGGTTATACAAGAGATATATTAGACTATAAATACTAATTAGAAAAGTAAAAATATTTCCTAAATCATGTTATTTTATTTATAATTTTTAAATATTAAATAATTAAATTTATTTATGAAACTATAATGACACACTATTTTCCTTTTTAATGAAGGAATCAAATATATGTCATAAAAAATATTACAATAAATACAATTTGAAAGTTTTAATGCCATCCAAAAATTTTATAAGTGAATATTTCATGATAGGGTCGATTAAATGTATTTTTGGAGAAGTAATCAAGTTGTTATTAGTTTTAGAGAAATCGAAAACAAAATTTTGTCAAAATTGACAAAAATGAGTTATTAAAACAAATACTATTTTATTAAATAATATAATTTTCCTAAAACTCTATGATTTGAAAAATGAACTTAATAATGTTATTTATGTCATTAATTATACTATTTAGGTTAAATTGATATTTTATATTAACTATATTAACCATGTATTATAATAATACAAGAATACATTGTAAAAGATAAAATATTTAACTAAGGGATATGTATAAAAGATAAGGTTCATATGGTGACATTAACATGTATAAAACCTAATGGTTGAGAGTATATAGACCCATCCCCACTTTAATCTAGAAATATATCCATTTGGTGATATTAGAAACCTAAAATTAATTTTATAAAAAATTAATATTTTAAGATTTTAATAAAGTTCCACTCACCACTCTTATAAAATAAAACTTCCCCTTCTCTTAAATTAATACCTCCAAAGCCATTTGGCTCTTCCAAAACATTCTCAAATCTCATCCAAACTACCCTTAATTTGACCTATAATCCATAATTTGATCAGAAACACAACCAATGTAACAAATTTTTTCAAATGAAAAGGAAGCACCCGAAGAAGAGGTGTTTCAGACATGTACAAAGACTATCAATCCTAAGGTAAGGATTAATTCCTCAATCTAATTTTAATTTGAGATTGTTTATGTCTAAGTATTTTTTGGGACATATTCATCATTTTTATCCATGATTCTTAAAAAAATTAATTGGAATCATTTTTGTTTTATGGAATGTAATATTTAACTACATCGTCATTTTAAATTTATTAAAGATTTATTTTTCTAAATATCTTTAATTAATGTCCATGGTTTAAAAATTATATTTACCATTTATTTATATGTTCATTATTAAATTAAATTTTTAATTCCATTCAAATGATTCAATGTGGTTTGGGATACTTGGGTTCAATAATATATTTTAAATGACATCTTTTATAAATTGTGTGACTTTTAAATGAATTCATGAAAAAGGGATATTCCAATCAAAGAGTTTTACTAATTATTTTCAACTATGTAAACATCTATAATTGGATATTATTCTTGATTGAGGTTGATTTATTAAAACACAATATTCCATATTTTATTGAATGAGTTATGATATGGTTTACTATGAATGTGCTATTTGTATAGAATTCATGGTTTAGGATTAATGTGCTAACATTTTTTATGCTAGTTTTAACAAGAATTATTTTGTTATGATTGACACAGTTTCATATGAGGAATGAATCAGACATATTATGTGATGGGAAGGTCCCTATATAGCCCCTCGATTCATCAGTATGTCTCGTGAGAAAAACTAGTGTCTTGCCACAAGGCCTTGACAGAATATTTATGTATTGTCTTGGTATAAGGCCTTGACGTAGTAGTTATTATGTCTGGAAGTATATATTCCCTCCATATGAACATAGTTATTACATGTGATTATTCGACTATTATAATATCCATGTTTATGTTTATATGATATTGTTTGACTTATTTTTACCATATTAGGTTCATGTTTATCATTTAATAGGATATTGTTTTTATTATCCATCTTGCCTTAAAAGTTTATTGCTTACTCTGAACTATTTTCACTTACTGAGCATCTGAGATCACCCATTTATTCCATTCTATTTTCGCAGGATTCATATAAGAGTATTATGATTGATTTTCAGGGTTATGTAATTGAAAATATGGAATTATAAAAGTATTATATTCGTGTTATTTTAAGTTAGAAATTGTAATGTAACTTTTATTTAGGTAATCTATTTTCCAAAACCACTAAACTGATCGGTCCTCCAGGACATGATCCCTTATTATCATGCCATTGTTTTAAAATAATGCACTAGATCTTGGAAATATAGGTCAAGGGATTACAATTGGTATCAATGTAATTTTAGAAACAACTATGGAAATTGATTTATAATCCATAGAGTTGGTATCATTACCCTAATATAGACATTGAGGATATGTATAGAAGATCCACCAAGAATTTTGGTAAATTAGGGATTGTGTGGATATTCCAAGAATTACATCCGTATCTAAATACTACAAGTGTTCGTGGTTCTAGAACAGATATACCATGGGGTGAAAACTAAAATAAGGAGTTATGAGGTTAACCCGAGGTAATTTGGATGACGCCAACTGGCCGTCCAACACACCTGGTTTGACATTCCCTAGGAATATGATTTGGATAATTCATATTTTCTTTACAAAAAATTATGAAGGATTTATGATTAAATATTTTCTCAAACGAACCATATTTATGATTCTAGATTACATATGGATAAAATTTTGAATTTATTTAAATTATTTTACTATTTTGTATTTATGAATTATAATTCATACCACTGGCCTACGTGATGTCATGGTTTGTATAATGTAGTTTTTTGAATGTTCTGACATATGAATTATAAATTCATTTATAGAACCCCATATGATTATGTTAAATAGAACATTTTTGTGTTATATTATATTTTGGAGTGAAATATGAGTTTGTGTTAGAAATTAGTTAATGGATGGAACTCTATTAGTCAAATTTTATTTTTTACATATTCTATAAATAAATTGATTCTTAAACATTAGGGAATTTATATTAAAAAAATGTGTTATCCTAATACCTTATGTTTTGTTGGACCTATTATATTTTAAATCATCATAGATTTATGGAGTTGAGGACCTCAATTTTCACATTTATGGTTCACTTGTTTATGTTTTATGACATCAATCACTCCTAATAAATATTTACATTTTTCCTCCAATTTTATGTCTCTAATTTCTATCAATGTTCTCCTAATAAAAATTTTAATTCGGTGGTGAGTATTTCATTTCCCATTCCCACTTATTAATTCTAAATTTTATTAACCATATTTTCAATGTTGGTTTTCAACAATGGTATTTTCTTTTTTCAACCATTTATTTTTGACGAACAATTTCAAATGGCATGAAAGAAATTTATTGAAGCAGAAGAGAATTTAAAACCCCAAAATTTCATATTATGTAATCCCTTTAATATACGTTAACAGCTTATATTTCACGCAACACCGAGTTGGCTTTCGTTATACGCAATATAGAGTTTCTGCAAAACAACACATTAATTCTATAATTATTTAAATGATATATTCAGTTATCAATTAAATATTGTGACATGAATATTAAAAAATAAATTATTTATAAAGTTTTCCTATAAATATAACATATTTATAATGTACTTTATATTTTTTTAAATTAGTTATATATTCAAAAAACTATTTTCTTAAAATAAATATTTTATATGTCCTTTTGTAAATAATAATAAAATTTAATTATACACTCATAAGAATTTTAATTTGGTAAAATAGACAAAAAAAATAAGAATTGGTAATATCAAAATTATCTTAGGTTGATTTTTTTGTATTTTTCTTTTGAAAACATTCAAATTTTGATGAATAGTGAAAATGCCAAAATTTAATTGAAAACTAATTTATTAATCAAAATAAATTACTGTGTAAAATTATAATTTTTTTTGGTTTTATAATATAATTAGATTAAATTTTTATAAATTAATATAATTTATATAATTAGATGTAATTTCATCTTTAAAGTGGACATAAACACATGTCAATCATTTGATAGTTTTAACATCTAAAAAGTCATTTTTTGGTTTTGACAGTGGGAATTAATTTTATATTAATTACTTCAAATTCTGTGTTATGAATTTGGAAAATTGTTTTCCATATTTGGAATCATATTAGTTATATTTTGTAAATAGTTACCTTTTATTTTTGCACATTATCATAGTAACATTAGTAATTACTTTTATCTACCATGGTTAAACGGAATATCATGTAAATAAGTGCAAAAAAGAAATTATAATAATATAAAACTACCCTAGCATGTACCCAAACATTATTAGATTAGATATATTCTATCATGATCATCCTTATGCAAAATTATTGGCATTTAGAGACCACATGGGTGTGATAATGACATGTTATAAAAATTAATTTAAAGTAATGATAATTATAACATAAACATATATCACTACTGTAAATATGATCAATTCCAATGGTTTTGGGCGAACTGTTGGAATAGTTCTCTAATTTGGTCCTATACTAATATTTTAGCCAAAACCATTGGTATAAGTCACTTATATGTATCTATACCAACGGTTTTGGAAAAACCATTGGAATAGGGGGACCTATCCCAACGGTTTGGCCAAAACCGTTGGTATAGGTCCATTATAAGGGACCTATACCAACGGTTTGGCCAAAACCATTGGAATAGGTCCATTATAGAGACCCTATACCAAGGTTCTGGCCAAATTGTTTGTATACGTCCCCCCCCTATACCAAAGGTTTGTCGAAAAACATTGGTATAGGTCCCAATATCAAAGAACCTATACCATCAGTTCTCAAACCCATTGGTATATGTCTATACAAACGGTTTTCAAAACCATAGGTAGAGGACATGTAATTTTAATTGAATATTATTATAGAGAACATTAAATAAATCAAACTTTATAATATTTATGATAATGCATATATATATATTTATGAAATTATGTACCCAAAAATCAAGTTAGGTTGGTGTTGAGGTCGTTCAATCACAAACTGGAGGTCCTGGGATCAAATCCCACAGAATGTTTCTTTTTTGAAATACATATACCAATGGTTTTATGGAACTGTTGGTATATAATTTTTTTATTACATATCCCAACGTTTTTCAAAACTATTGGTATAGGTCTATACCAATGGTTTTTGGAAAACCATTGGTATAGACCTATCCTCATGGATATCTTGGCCACGGTTCTCCGAACAGTTGGTATAGGGTATTTTTCCAATAGTCCATCTTTTACTAAATCAGTTTTAATATAGTTTAATACATAAAATAAATTATAATATAAACAGTTAATTGAAATATAATGATACTTCATGCATTATGGTATTTTATTTATAATTTTTAGGTATTAAGTAATTAAATTTACTTATGACAAAATAATGATGCAATATTTTCCTTATTAATGAAGGAATCAATTAAATGGTATTATAAATATTAAAATAAAGATAATAATGTTTTGGGGCCATAAAATAATTTTTAAATTGTATATGACATGTTTTTATTCATTAAATGTATTGTTTCAATGTAATCATTTTGTTATGACTTTCACAAAAACCGAATACTAAATAGTGTCAAAATTGATATAAATGAGTTTAAAAAAATATGTTTTTTTAAATAATATAATATTCTTAAAAATCTATGATTTGTCCAAAGGACTTAGATAATGTTATATATGACATTAATGAACCACTTCAGGAACTCTGGTATTTTTATATTTTCTATATTAACCATTTATTATAATAATACAAGAAGATATCATAAAAGTTAAACTCTTTAGATAACCGTTATGTCTAAAAGATAAGGTTAATATGGGGACCTAAACATGTCTATAACCTATTTGTTGGTAGTATTTAGACCCATATCCACCGTATCCTCGATATAAATCAATTTGGATCTATTTTAATCTTTAATATAATTTTCTAATAAATTAATATTTCATGCTTTTCCTAAATTTCCCCTCACCTCTCTTACAAAAGGGTACTTCCCCTTCTCCGAAATTAACACCTCCAAATCCATTTGGATAAAACAAACCCTACTCAAATATCCTCCCAAATATACTCACATCACCCAAGAGGCCTTAAATTGGTCATAAAGCCATCCAATGTAGTCATTTTTTTCAAATCCAAATAAATCCCCCGAAGAAGGGGAGTTTTAGACACATAAGAAGAGTATCAGACCGAATGTACGGGTTAACTCCTCAATCTCATTTTTATCTAAGATTTTTTTATGTTTAAATATTTTTTGGGAAATATTCACCATCAATTTCCATGTTTCATAAATAAAATAAAAGGAATCATTTAAGTTTTATGGAATTCATAGCTTAACAAGATAATCATTTTAAATGTTTTAAGGATTTCTTTTTCTATATCTATATAATAAATGTCTATGTTTTAGAAATAAATTTAAAGATTTATTTATTTGGAAATGATTATTTTAAGATATTAATTACATTAAAATGTTTCAAATGAAAATGTTAAACTTTTAATTAAAAATATCTTTTAAATGACATATTTTATAAATTTTGTGACTTTTAACTGATTTCATTAAAAAGGGATGTTCCCCTCAACTATCTCTACTGATTAGTTTTAACTATGTAAACATCCTTTATTGGATATTTTTATTTATTGGGGTTTATTTATTATAATACAATCCTCCATATTGTATTGAATGAGTTATGATGTGTTTGACTATGGATGTTCTATATTTATACCATTCATGGTTTATTATTAATTTTTTCTCATTTTTGATGCTTTTTTAATATGAATGTTTATGTTTTTTTTCACCCACTTTTAATTTGATGATTTAATTGTAAATAGTATGTGATGAGCGGGGCCTTCTATAGTCCCTTGATGCATTGATAGTTCTCAGGAGACAAACTAGTGTCTTGTCACAATGCCTTGATAGAATATTTGTGTATTCTCTTAGAACAAGGCCTTGACGTAGGAGATATTATGTCTGTCAGGATACATTTACTATTTATGAAATTAGTTATTACATGTGATTATTCAACTAGAAAAATATCCATGTGTATGTTTAAATTGTAATATTTGACTTATTTTTACAATATTATGTTCATGTTTATTTTTTAAGGATGATTTTTTCATTACACATCTTACCTTAAAAGTTTTCAACTTCCACTGAAATATTTTCCTTTGCTGAGCATTTGAGCTCACCCTTTTCTTATGTTTTATTTTTATAGTATTCCATGATGTGTATTATGATTGATATAAAGGGTTAATCTATAGGAATAATGGAGTTATCAAAGGATTATTTATTCTATATTATATGTTTCAAACTATAATGTAATTTTCATGAATGTAATATAAATTCCATATCTTTAAACTGATTTGTCCTCCAGGACATGATTTCATATAATCATTCCATTGTAATAAAATAATTCACCAGCTCTCGGTATCTTTTGTGGGGTGTTACATTACTAATATATACATTCAATAACATCCTCATTATGAATTAATGCTATTTTGATTATTCTATAGTGGATTGCATCCAGAGGTAGATTTTGCTCCATAATTATGATTGAGATGATGAAATGTTTGATGGAGATTGAGACACATTGATGGGTTAGATTTGTTCATTTTCTAATTTATTATCCAAATTATGTTGAAAGCATAAATGAACAATCCAACGGTGTTTCCTGGGGTTATAGAAGAGTTCCATTTTATTATTCCTAAAGTGGTTTTCATGATCCTATCAATGGTAGATCATGATTGGGGTATACCTATATTCATTATTTTATCTAATCATGATGTATCTATAAAGGATTGTTCCATATAAGTTGTTAGATCATTTAGTACATCAGGATGATCTATTTTATTTGTCTTTTTCTAGATATGTGTGTTACCTTGGATGAACATTTTTTTAAGAAGGGCAAAGAATCTTGGAAAATTTATACATATTATTATCAGTTTTACCAGGTGATATTGAAGAGCTACTATCATCTTCAATGGATTGATGATTTTGTCAAACAACTAATATGAGAAGGATTTTTTTCAAGGATTGATCTTTGTTTATGAGATTATTATATGTGGATGAAGTGATGTTGTATTTTGAAAACTACATTATGATTTCCATAGTAGAATAGAAATTTCATCATGATATCATTTTGAGTGATGAACGCTTTATCCGTGTTGATGGGTTGGATGAACTCATTGATTAGAGAGTTTATGGATTGGTTCATGGTTGTTTTGGCATATGAAATCATTGTTTATTTGTATTTGAGGAAGGGAAAACATATAAAATGTGTTCTATTTTTTAGTTATTTATCACTTTCTATAGTTAGAAAGGTTTTAAAACTATTTTTTTGGGATCTTTGATTCCATTTATTAGTTCATGTCATGTCCTCTTGAGTAGTAGTCACTGATCCTTAGTTACTCAACGCAGTTGTTTAATTTGCATCCCCTAAGACTATTTCATTTGTTTTGAATTTATTGTTATTTTTGGATAATATATGATGCTAATATCTGAATTACATCCCATTGAAACTCCTCTATCAACCATGACCATAAAGGATAAAATGTTCTCATGGGTTGAAAAGTTTCAGCTGTCCTTAGAGAATTCGATGGAGAATCTTGTCAGATATTCTTTTCATTTTTTAGAAGAAGGATTTTAGTTTGACTTTTTCTATGTTTCACCTTGTCTTTAAATGAGATATATTCTGAATTAGGTTTTTAAAATTTTTCTTTATGGGTTCCTGAATTTACATCTCCATGACCGTAACTATGGCACCAATATTAATGAGATGCAAGTAGAAGTATTGTTTTATTGTTTTGGAATAATTAGTCAATTAGATAGAGTTTTATGGTTTCTTCTCATTATAAAATCAAGAGGTATTTCATTACCCAATGTGACCAAAACATGTGGTAGTGAATGTGGATGAATTTACTATTGAGTTATAACATTGATATTTTATATAGATTAAGAAAAAAATGGTTTGGGATATATAATGACAATGAAATCATGTAATTATGTCTTGTGCGAATCATGAGATACGTAGAGAGTAATGGAATATCTCTTAGTGATTCAATTTCATTTCAGAGAGTTTGGGGAAATAGGTTGTCATTTTAGATGATAGTTAAATCATCTTTGGTGCAATTGGTAGAGGAGTCCCTACTAGTAGATTTTAAGGTGGAGGTCGAGAGATACCAAGTTTTCTTTAATGATGCCTCTGATGGTAGATATGAGGTTTAACAACACCCTATGTTATTTCAGGGGATAATTTTCATTTATTTAGAGATTCATGAGATATTTATCCCTATTTTTAATTTCCCACCCTTAGTGCTACATCATAGCATGATAAATAAGTATCGAGCTCTGATAGGTAATTTTTTTGGTTTCAGTTGAAGTATGAAATTACAATGTTTGTGTCACCATGATTGGTTATCAAAAGGGCCAATATTTAGCTTTTTATTGTGTTTTCCCACATTTTTAGACTGATTTACAATGTATGTGTGGGAAAATTTCAATATATATCATTACCTATTTTCTTTGGGCTCAAGTTGATCTTGATGTTATATCGTTGATAGTGATTTATTTGAAAAAAAAATCAACCCATGTTATAAAAATTAGATTGGAATAATACAAGATTTATTTCTTCACTATCACCTCCACAATTATATTCATGTGAATTACAACATCATTGATTGAGGTGCGAACAACTTGGATAATGATAAAACCATCAAGAAGCGTCCTTTCATTATCATAGATTGGAAGGATATGGTGATGTGTGGATATGAAATTCCCTTGGTTTTTGTATTTAGGTGACTTGGTTTCATGATATATAAATAACCTACTAATGTGATTTCAAAATATATACTTAGTACCCCTGGTTATTTTTTTCTCATCTCTTATATCATTCCTCATATTATGGATTGTAAAACCCTCTGATCATCAAATAAGAACATCATATTAAAAATAATAAATGAAATAAATAACCAAGAATAGAAGATAATGTACCACCATACAAATTTATAACATATTAATTTTTAAAATATTTTTAATATTATTAAAAATAATGTGACGCACGCTATAGTGGGTTTAAAAAGAAGCACGAAACTCTATAAAAATAATCACAGTTTAACTGGAAAAATTATAACATTGATATTAAATTATTATTTTTAAATAATACATACTAAATTATAAAAATTCATTTGTTTACCTATGTATAAAATAAATGAAATTTATTTTATATTAATTTTAAATAAATTGTAAATGACATGAAAAGAAAACATATTTTTTCTGAAATTTTTTTTTTCTAAAAATTAGTTTTATCACTCCTTGCATACATCTTTAAAATTTAGTTTTTATAAATTTTGTTAAAAATATTTAATAAAATTAAATTCATTTTGAATAACATAATATCAAAATTATCCCGGGTTGAACTTTTATTTTTTCTAAAATGGAAAATATTTCTATGAATGGTGAAAAAATTATTTTTATTAAAAAATATAATTTAGTTTAAATTATTTAAAAAGTAAAATAATATTTTAAATTGGTTTTTAAAATAATAGTATTTATAAAAGATTAAAATTTAACTTATTTAGATTATTGGAATCAATTTCATATTGAATTATAATATAAAATATTTTTAGATAATTGAATTTTTTTTTATTGGAAAACATATTTTTTGGATACATCTCTTATATTAATTTTAAATTGTATTCAACCACATATGTGGGTATAATTTGATAAAATGGACTTAGAATTTAAAATATCAATATTTTATATTATCTTATAATTTTAATTTAATTTCTATATATAAATATTAATAATGAAATCAATAATTAATTACTATGATATTGGTTAAAACGGGACTTTGTGTGTTACATGCACCTGTTTTAAAATTAATTTTCAACATCCTTAATCTTTTTATTAAATAAATATAATTTAATATTTAAAATAAGTTAGTAGAAAGTATCTCATAATTCTCACCTTAATTTCATTCTAATAGGACAAATTACCTTTGTAAATTAAATGATACATGTGTCCATGGTGAAAACTATAATTATAAAGATATGTAAAATTAAATTCTAACAAATAACATCTTAAAAATGTATTAATTTAGAGGTTTGGTTCAAAAATATAATCCCACCACTCCATTATATGCCTATATTAGAGGCAGTTGTGCTTATATTGAATTCCAACTATTGAATAGTTTTAGGTATTTACAAAATATCTAATCCCCCTCAATTATAAAATAAAACTAACTATCTTAACTTATTAACATCAATTAATACATTTTTCTTGAAAAAGACCTCTGAAATACCTCAAAAAAATTCTAGATCATCTATTCTTCCAAAAAATTCCAACCCTAGGGTGCTTAGGAAGTTATCCAATGTTGGTTTCTCTAAGAAAATTTAATTATATTCACTAAGCTCATTTATTCCATTATTTCACAACCTCAAATTATGTATATCAACATAAAATATAATAACAACATATAATCATGTATAATTATATGTTGTTTTGTTTATGGAAAAATATTTATCAATCCCCACTTCTGTCAAATGGGAAATGAAATCATCTTTCCTCTGTATAGAGGACACCCACCATGAAAACTAATGTAATTTTTTTTCCATAAACACTTCTCATAATAGGATATAATGAATAAATGAATAAATATATATATATTTATATAAATATTATTTATTATATAATTACAATTTTTCATCGAAATATCAGACATACCTTTTTACTTTATATCTTGTTTATAATATAATAATGCGCTATTATGTGTGGTAGAATTGTTCTAGATAAAGATATGTTATTTGGTTTTCAATTTAAATTTACATGGAAGGTAACGAGAATAATTTTAGTTAATTTTTGTGATATATATGAAATTAAACGGATACATTAAAATAAATATATTATACACTTAATTATACTTTCACACATTAAGGATATTATATCACAACTCGTGCATACATCAAACCTATCCTCTCCACAAAGTGATGTGATTCATTCTCCATTACCAACATTTATGAATAGTTATAACACTGTATATAATGAGTAAATGTTATATATCAATAATAATTTTAGATATGGAGATGATTTATTTATATCCTATTGAAAACAACAAGAACATTTATCATAAAACACTAATGACAAAGAAAAACAATTAACACACAAAACAATAAAAATAATGAAATATTATCTGAAAATATGTGGTAAAATGTTAAATTGGATCATATATGATATAATATATGTGATTATGTTTAATTAATAGTTGAATAATAATCCTATATTTTTTATATAAGAGTTTTATATATATAAAAAGTGAGTCGGACCTGAGGTAATGGTATTCTCAACTCACATTTAATACATTGATATATATTCCATATTCACCACTTATTCATATATGTTGTGTATTTATTCCCCTTTCTGATATTTCATATCTTGAAACTATTTCTCTTAATATAATTTAATGTTTTATTTGAATTTATTTCATTAATGGTGCTTAGGATTCACAAGATTTCAATGTTTTATCTCTTTATTTCAAAATATCATCATTATTTGGGATTTTTATAAGCATCCCATTGGATAATTGTTTGTTATCTCTATAATAAAACCAATAATTTAATATATAATCTGATTATTAATGAACTTTTCATGTAAAATAATCATTCTTCTACTCTTTAGTACATAAAATTATAATCAATACATTTTATAGAAAAGGAAACATTATTTCACTTTTAGATCAGAAATTATTTTTCATCGAGATAAATGTTTCCTAAAAAAATAAATTTATTAAAAATTATAAAAATAATATATTAAATAAAATTTTATCCATATTTTATTTTTTAAAAAAAGTTTTTAAAATAAATCTCTCTTTTATTTATCAAACAATGCCTTTTTCCTTTTAGTAAAAATTTGAAAGGAATATTTTATGTAACACGTACTACATTAGTAGAATCTTCTTTCTTCATGATTGCTCAATGTTTTAATGATTATTTTAATATTTTCTTTAGTTATATTAAAATTTATATATTTTCAAAAATCATTTTGAAATATTTTTTTGAGACATGGTTTTTAAAATAAAAATATATTTTCTTAAAAATGATTTTAAGGATATTTTATTTATTTTTATATTCATGAAAGACATAATTTTATTTTATTTTATTAGTATACTCATAATTAGTTATTTCGAAGGTGTATAATTAGTTTGAATGTGTATTTATATATTAATTACCATTCACTACTTTACTCAGCAAGTTTTATGATTAGGTTTATCTTATTAGGGTTAGTATTAACATTTAATATGTCAGTTTAGAAAAATAAAATGATTATATTAATTATGAATCACCCATTTAAAATGAGTAATTCCTTATAATTAATATTTTATGGGTGGAGATCACTTGTAGATAGCCCCTCGATTCATCAACAAGTCTAATGATACAATTTAGTTGGCCCAATATGATGTCTTTTTACATGAAGTATTAAAATACCTTATGAAATGTATTAAAAATTTGTTTATGTTGTTATTAATTATTCATTCCCTTATTATGAGATCATTTATTTTTTCCTTGTTATCATTATATTTTTTAGAATATCCATGTACTATTTTCATGTTCTTGTTATTATTTATATGGATTTATTTGACCATCCTTTATTGTTTCATTATTATGAAAAGGTTATTATTTAAATGAAATTTGTTTTAGGTGTATAGATAACCACATTGATTAATATTATTTATTCATGATAGCTCATAATGAAAACATGGACCTAATGTTCATATTAGATAACAACTTTCTTATTTTTTTATTATCCCCATTATACATAGATTTATTTTTTGATTGATATAATGAGATATCCTATGTGGAATAATGTCCTTATTTAAGAAAAAATCCCTATATCTTATGTTTTTAATTGAATTTTATGTTTAAGAGTGTATTGAGTTTAACAATACTACTAAACTATTCAGATAATTAGGATGATATTTATTATATCTAGTGATAATGTAGTAAAGTTGACGTCGACTTAGGGTTACTAGATTCAGGGTCTATTCAATGATGTTGTCCTTTGAATCAGTTTATGTGATGATTTATTCTTATTTAATGAAAGTTTTTGTCCTTTATATTGTTTGATAGGTATGTTCCCTATGATATTATATTGGATTTTGAGGTTAGTGTTGTGTATCCCTGTTCTTTTTTATCATGAGTGGGGTGGTAGTGCTTGTGAGTTGGTATCATTCCTCAGATTTATCCAATGTTTTGGCTGTTTAGACAAATATTTTCCTTCTTTTCTATGGGTTTGGATTAATGTTATCAATGAAGAAAATAGTTTTAATGGTGTATAATGTGAGGTATGGGATCATAGTTTCCTTTTATTTATGTTTTTTGGGTTTTGTAGGTGCCAATATGAGGCTTATAGGGAGAAGGAAGGGTGTTGTAGTTGAAATCTTATCTGCAATGGATTCTACAATGTGATGCCTTGGGATTATTTCAAAGGATGGAAGTAGTGGGATGGATATCCTGGATATCAAATAAGGGGATTTTTAGGTATGGGTTCAAGAGAATTCCATTTTTGATTGGTTAAAAAATTGAAGGAAGATACAACCTATGTCTACATGGTCATGCATCCGGGAGTGGGATTCTATGGTTTGGGGTTCAAAGGATGAGTTTAGGTTATTATATTAACATTATGGTAATGGTTAAATAGAGGTATTCTACATTACATCATTATTTTTCATGAATGGATTCCTTTTTTTATTGATCTAGAATTTTTCATGGTCCCTCTCTTTGTTTATTGGATATGAGTCATATAAGGTACCATGTCACTTGGATGTGGGTTTAACCAGGAAGGCTAATGTGTGGTCCTTTTGTGATATGTCATAGTAATAACTATTTTAGAATGTTATTTGACATGTTCTATTAGGCTGTTTCATGGTATTCTAAATTTCATTTTTCTTATAAATACACCTTCGATCGAATTTAATCCCTCACATCCCATGTGTTATCTGTGCAAATCTTATATATGTTATTCCTATTTTTTAGTGGTTATATCCTCATCTGATATTTTTCTTCTCAGTTCATCTTTCCATGTTATGTTATTTTATTTTTCACTATTTTAGTGGACTTATTTTTTTTTGGTTTTTGAAAGTAGTTCTTGGAGGTATATATCATTATTTTAAGTAGATGTGATCAGAGATCCATGTTGTAGTTTTGTTCTCAATAGAATAATTCTAATGTCTGCTAGATGGGGTGCAATATGCATCCATTAATTTACATGAAATTTTAAATTGAATAGGCTTTATATTTTTTGGGTGGCGGTGGAATTAACCCTAATAAAGGGTAAACCATATTAATTAACTAATGGTTAATTTCTATAGCGATCAAATGTCTTATTTCACTGTAATGACTATTTTCCACTTCATTTATTAGATAGTGTATTGTCTATGTTATTATGTTTTATCATTTTCATAATTCTATATTTATCTTTTTTATTTGAATAAATATGTAAATAACATAAATCATGTAATTTTTGGATGGTTAGTGAAATAGAGAGGTATGTGTAATGACTCAACTCTTATCATTTGATTGAAATGAAATGGTGTCGTATGCATATTTAATAGAATTATCCATCCATGTGTTAATGGAATCAGTTATAGAATATGAAGTAGTAATTCATATCAGTGGTTTTTTTAATTCATTTTATTATATACAATGGGGTGGGATATTAAAGTTTATTTTCATAACTCCTTCATCCCATAAACATAGTGGAAATATCAACATAATGGATTGGGATTATTCCTGCATGAACCCTATTTTCACTCAATTATGGATCCATTAAATTTCAGCCTAATTCCTTATCCTAGAAATAATATCGATTCATAGTGAGTTAGAAAATGTCTCTGAGGTTTATGGAGAATGTTTATATTCTAGAACCCATATTTTGGGTAAAATGTCCATGTTGCACGGTTGGCACATGGTTTGGATAATCGTGTAGTTGGAAATTTTCGTAATAGAACCATGTCACAGGGTTGTTTTATGGTCGCACATCCAAATCGTGCAAGTTCCCCTTATTCCCTATTAACTGTTCACGGTTTTTATACGGTTTAACAGACCATTCAAACAAACCATACATAGGATAATTTTGATGGTAATTTTAAAAAAAATCCCTTATTGATCTATTAAGTCCCCCTTCTTCATATTATGATTTCTAGCACAATTTACATCCATGGATATCAAATTTAATACCTTTTAAGAAAAAATATAGGGATCAAACAGTCTCCCTCATCTAGGATTGTATCAGGCTTTTATTCATCACATTGGATGCACAATGGTATGAACTCGAGTCTGTTTAAGCCTTTCTTCTACTCTCATTCACTCGACCTAGTTATCGTGGGGTGAGTTTTTTTCCTATTTTCAAAGATATTTTCTAATATGATCCAAATAATGTTTCGATACCGGAGGAGGAGAGTCATAAAAGCCAATAGTGGTGGTTGATATCTCATCCATCATCTTTGTTGATTTTGGAATCATCATATGGTGCCCACAGATTTTTCATGTGCTATTTCATCAATTTATATGCCATTAATATAATCACTAGAACCATATGGTTATTATATTTCCATATATAAGATTATTTTTTGGTTGATATTCCCACAACTCCATCCATCCCATGTTGGATTTATTTCATAATTAGGTTTTTAGTATTTAACATGTATGAGCCACCATTCGGGTGTGAATTGGATTAACCCTTTTAAGGGTATGATTTTATATATTAAATTGCTTGGTGTATATTGTGAAATTCATAATAGAATGTACCATATATGATCACCACATTTCCTGCCTCATTTAAGTGATTAAATTGATAATTATTTGTGAAATTGAAATTAGAATGTATACTACGTATACGAGTTGATGAGATTATTTGTTAATGATTAATTGGTTGCATGTCAGTAGAACACCATACCATGTTAATGGAAGGTTGGAAAATTAACATTTATTATTTAATATGAATTAAATGGAATTAATAAAGTATTCATGATACTTTTCCTTGTCGTACTAATGAAAAGAAAGGGTTGAACCAAGTGGACTTATTTATTAATTATGACTTGATTAAAAGTTTTCAGGCTGAATGATTTTATCACAGTAATTAAACACAAGGATTGTACCAAATGAAATATTACATGACTTCAATATCACACAAGAGTGACTGGACTCGAGTTCACCTATGATTCTTATCGGGGAATACCATGAGCCTTCAGAAACCCCATTCCGATACAAGGATACATCTTTCTTAGGATGAGAGACAGCTAGATCTGGGTCCTTGTATATTCAATGGATGAAAATAATGACACCATATAATCCATTAGATTTCATTACAAGATGCGTTTGATACACTCTTTGCATCCAGCATTGACATGTTGGTTCCATGGTTAATGCCCATCGGTCCCAGTCATTGCTTAGCCACATTTTTAATTTGATGAACTACTTGGACTACGTAGGTGTCTCATTATGGCATGACTGGTACTATTCTACTTGGATTACACACTTATCCATAGCTAGGATACATTTATTATCGATTTGGTGACACTTGAGGTCTATGTTGAACTTGTTATTACAATGGGAATTCATTATTAAATATCATTATAAGTCACTTTTTCCTAACTTAAAAACATCATTATTGTTAACATGTGACTCATTTATAAACTCGTAGTAATCAATTAATGGACTTGTTATGTTCATACACAATCTAAGTGTTGAATCATGTAATTGGGTATTTAGTCACATTTTACTACATTTCATTATATATTCATTCTTTCAGACTATTACATATCCATTACACTACAGATATATGATAGACATTGTTTGTGGTGGACCACAAATATTTATCGCACTCCCTATCAAATAATTTTTTGGTACCACGAGTAGTTTACATGAATACATGTGTTGATAAAGGGAAGCATACGACATTGAACACATGATTGCATGTTGTTTAGGATGGATCTTGTTATGAGATGACTGAGCCAGAGATCGGGATTCATGGGATACTCTTTTGATTTACATTTTAATTTTTTGGAACATGTTATGAATGTTGTCCTTTATCCATGTTTTCTAGTTTTCTATTGATATGAAATATCATCATCAGTTGTAGAATTATTTTTTATTATTCCGATTATTTTAGTTATTATTTATTTTTCCTATATTTTAAACTTTTATATATATTTAATTATATTTCATTAATAAAATTTCTATGCTGGAATTCATTCGTTTCACTAAAATTTGATAATGGGGGAATATGCTCCTCACATACACAACTTAGGAACTCGTTTCTAGTCAGCACCCTCTAGAATTATTGGAGATGCACTTTAGGCCATGAGTCCCACTAGGCACGTGACTCCTATTAGGTTGAATCTAGTTATAGGGCATCACAATGTGTTATTATAGGAGTTTCCACTATCTCATTACTATTTGGATACAATATATTGGATATTAAGAATGTTTGGGACATTTTCAAAAGTCGATATTGGGCATACAAAACCCCATTTTAGGGTAAAACCTAGTTTCCTAAATTATAATTGGTGTTAGACCTTATCTATTACAAATTATCTTATTCAGGCACTGGGTGAAGCACATGTACTGTGGAGTTTTTTATTATTACACAAATTCAGGTTTTTATTTAATCCTTTGCCTAAAGATATGAGGTAAAGGGCATTGTTACAAGAATCATTATAGGAACCAAGAATTCACATTTCATGCCTATTTACATTACATTTAAGTGAATTTAAATTCATTTAATTGATTGATATAAATGTGATTATTGAGTGATACTTTGATAGATAACTTATGCTTCTATCAATCTTGGCTACGATTGAGCAATTACTTGTCTCGATTAATTAGTTGTATGGAACATCATGGGTTTGGATGAGTAATTTTCTAAGTTAAGATATTATTCAATAAACAAATGGGTTCCATTTCTATTAATAGGTGTTTGGGCACTGGTTCCCCATAAGTTACTGTCGATTATCATGTGAATCATGTCGACTAAAAGTATTTTGTTACACATAATTATCCCATCATAACATTTCTCTGAAATGTAAATGAGTGAACATTTTAAATAAATTAAACTTGTAATGGAACTTATACATGAGAACGTACAGATACCAATCCATATAAGTGGGTAGTTTGGGTATTATAACATGGGTAATGAGTTTTCTTACATTAAACTTCAACTAGTGATGCTATATTTTTGATTAAACGTTTTCTGAGGCATGTTCTTTGTATTTTTTGACCAATTCCACCACATTTACCTCATATTGTATTCCATGAGGGTGGTGAAGTCTATGATCTAGAAATGGGTGGCCTAAGCCTCCTTACATACCTTGATTAGTGCCACATGAGGTATATCCTTCTATATTATTGTATATATCATGGAAAGTATCGGACTAGAGATGAAGTAATAATATTGTTTAATTACCCTAGATACAATATTAATTGTAATAATAGAGGGTATACACTTGTGTATGAACACCCCCATCAGGAAGGTGGTTACTCATTTTTATGGAACCTCTTCATTCTCGAGAAGATAGGCTACAATATCATACTCAGGATAGACTGTTTGGTTCTCTATCAAGATTTTTTAGATTTCTACCACTATAGGGTATAGTTTACATCACATGTGGGTATCAGATATGTACATATGGGTTAGTCAAATTTCCTAGTTGGAAGATAGGGGCCAGAGCATCATGGGATTTGGGGAGTGATCACCCATACTGAATATCTCCCCTTGGAGGATCAATGTTTACGACAATTTGATTTCCCTCCAATAATCGAATGTTTCAGTGATGTCTTTCCTAATAATTTTTCCGGATTACCTCGTAAAAGATAGTTAGTATTTTCAATCGAATGTGTTCTAGGTGTAACTCTATTGTTTATTCCTACGTAAAAGATGGAACCTACATATAATCAAGATATCAAGTGGTAGTAAAAGGATTTAGAGACCAAAAGGTTTAATACATCATAGTACATCCTCATGGGATCCATCAGTGCTTTTTTCCAAGAAGGATGATGAAACCTTCATTTATTTGTTGATTATAGATAGTTGAACCATCCTATAGTGAGGAACTGATATCCACTACATTGAATAAGCGATCTATTTTAACAACTATGAGGAGAAAAGTTCTTCTATAACATCAACTTATTATTGGGTTATCATCAGGTGAGATTTAGAAGTTTATACATACCATGAATAGCGTCTTGTGGTAGTAATGGTTTGTATGAGTACCTGGTTATGTTGCTTTTCCTTACAAGTGTGCCCGCCATTTTCATTCCTCTAATTACTAGGGTGTTCCTCCCCTATTTTGTTTCTTTTTTTATTGTATTTATAGACATTTTTTTATTTTATTATTAGAATCAAATTGACCATAAAAAACAACATGATATCATTTTGAGTACATAGAGAGAGAATTGATTTATTACAATCATGAAAAGTGCCAATTTTGGATTGACAATGTCTAGTTCATGGGTCATATAATATCAGAATCAAATGTATACGTTGACCCTGAAAAAGATATTGTTGTATTATATTAGTAGTAGCATATGAATGTGTTTTATATATAGAGATTCATGGGTCTGGATGGATATTAAAAGAATTTCACACAGGACATTTTTCTCCTTGCATTACATATTATCGGTCTTAAGATGGAGGGTGTCTTTTTTATATGTTCCAAAGCACGTGATAAATCCTTTTAATATATGAAAGTGAGGCATGTATCAACACCTTTTATAATTCTTCTGGAGATAAGTGACGGTTATACCATCTTTTCTAAAGCTTTATAAATCATCCTTTGAGAAGTGCTAATACTGGAATACAAATTTGTTTCATATAGATCACAGTAGTTGATACCTCATGAGATAAAATACCTAATGCATGACCTTGAGCTAGTATCAGTCGTACATGGCTTACATTGCTGGGGACATTATATATTTGGTGAGCGATTTATGGTTTACACAGACCACAAGAGACTAAAATATTTCTTTTATCATCTTGAATTGAACCTCATATTGTAGAGATTGGTATAATATCTACAATCCTTCTTCTTTGAGATTTCCAATACTCCGGGGAGGGGAAATGTTGTTACTGATGCCCTTAATCAGATGACTCAAAAATAAGAAGTATGGGAATCCATTAATGAATGAAAATTAATGTCCCTATTATCTTAGCAAGAACAATAGTTTCATTATAGTTATGATCAGTATTATCTCTTATAATTGGAAGTTACCTATTCCCTCTTTGAGAAGGTGTAGAGTATATAGTTTGTATATCATTAAGGATTAATAATTTGTGAGAGTATATCATGAGACAACCCACCTCTATATTTTTTGTAGATGAAGAATACATCTTTTGTATACGTGGACATGTATGGGATCCTACATATATGATATAAGAGGGGAAGAAAGAGTCCCATGTTTGGGATCCTACATATATGGAAATGGGAAGATGTTTAAATTAACTTTATAGTCAGTTAACAAAGGTCACCTAGAGGTATCCACATTGTCTTGTTTTTGATTGACATACTGAGGAATGTATCTCACTTAATTCCTTTACGAGAGATCTTCTTAGTTGATGAGATGGATAAACTGTATTTCCATGAAATAATATGACTCCACGGGGTCCCTTATACTACAATATCTGTTAGGGATGCTCATTTCAAGTCATGATTATAGAAAGGTTTAGAGAAGGCTATAGAAACATTGGATATCCTAATAACAACAATTCACCCTCCATCTGATGGACAATCAGAATAAATGATATAGTTTATAGAGGATATTTTTCAAGTATTTTTCCTTTATTTCAATGGTTATTGTGAGAATCTTATCAATCTCGTTATATAATTACATCTTCTAGGAAACTGTTCATATGGATGAATTTGAGGCCTTAAATTGTTGGTAGTTCTTTTAAACATTATACTGGTTAGAGGTAGCTGAGGAAGCCCTACTAGGTCCTCATCTCATTTAGGAGACTTCTCTATAGTTTTAGCTAATCATGATTATTATTACTACAACATAGTGTAGACAAAAAACCTATGTCAGTCACTGTCGAAAACCTATAGAATTTGAGGTCAGGGATCATGTTTTTCTTTGGTTACCACCCAGGCAAGGTGATAAATAGTTACAGATGCAATGATTAATTGTTCCTCATTACATAAGGTTGTTTTACAATCAAGAGATATTTTTTACGGTATCCTATCAGTTGCTACTACCTCAGAGGTACTATTCCATACATGATGTCTTCTACGTCTCATAGCTTCTCCAATATCATGTCGACCCATCTCGTACAATAGATCCTAAGGAAATTGAGTATGATGTTGATGCTAAACAATAAAATTATTTTTTATGGATCTTCAATGGGAGTGATAGACAGACTTGCGTGCCCAATGGATAGATTAGTTCTCATAAAATATTTCTCCACTATTGAAAGGTGAACTTGTGGATGATTCCTTCTAATGGGGGAAGGCTGTAGGAACCCAATTTTTCAATAATCTATGGATCTATTAAATATGGGCCTAATTTCTTACCATGGACCTAATATGGATTCATAATGAGTTTGAAAACAATCTCATGGGTGTTCGAGGAATGTTTGGAGCTCAGAAATAAATTTTTTTGTGAAACTGGACTTGTTGCATTATTAGCACAACGTTACCGCATGGTTTGGAAAATCGTGCAGATGAATGGATCCAGACAGATCCGAATTGTGTAGTTGTCACAGGTTCATGTATTTTAACCACAAAATTGACCCTTATTCTTAGGTGACATTTCACATTTTGCACTTGGTTTATAATGTCATGCGAACAAACCATGAAAATGCTAATTTTCTAGGTAAATTTACCAATTTTCACATAATGACCTATTATGTACCTTCCCTGTTGTTATGATTTCCATTGGGATTTAATACAATGGATGTCAAATTTTATCTTATTGAATGAAAATGCTAGTAATTAAAGGATCACCATCATCAGAGACCCAATCGTGCTTCTGATCATCATATTGGATGAGCAATGATAAGAACTCGAGTTCTCTTTAGTCCTTCTTCTCATCTTTTTCTATTGACCTATTTATCATGGTTTTATCATTTTTACTCTTTTCATGGATATAAAATAATCCACGAAAATTCATGGGCTGATACCAGATGAGGATAGTTGTACAAGCCTTTGGTGGGTGCTATATAACTCAGCCCTCATGTTCTTTGAATTTGGAAATATCGTTTGCAGCCCACTGATTTCATACGGTTCCATTTATGAAATTTATATTCCATTCATATAATCAATATTACTATATAGTTATCATAATTACATATATTTGATCAATTTTCGGTGGTAATTCCCACAACTTCATCCATCCCATGTAGAAAGATATACCATAGTTGGGTTTATAGTTTTTTACATGGTTGACCCACTATTTTGTATGACTTGTCTTGACCCTTCTAAGAGTAATAATTTCAATATTAAATTGCATGATTTATATTTTGAATTGTATAATGTCATGTAACATGTATTCTAATGACCTGACCCACCTGTATTAAGTTCTTCAATTGATAGTTAAATATTAAATGAAATTTAGAATGTATACTATGTATATAAAATTTACATACTAATTAGGAATGATAAATATGTTTCTTGTATGTAGAACCCCATACCACATTAATGTAAGGAAGAGGCATGATATATTATTATTTAATAATATTTTAATGGAATTAATATAGATTTATTAATACATGGCCTTGTCATGCTTATGAATGACAAGGCTTGAACCAGATGGACTTATTGATTAATTTTAACTTCATCGAAAGATTTCATGATAGATGACCTTATTACACTAATGTAAGTGAAGTATTTAATGAATTGAAATATTAAATGAATTTAATATCAAACATGAGTGTCCTGACTCGGGCTCACCTTGGATTCTTATAAATCCATGCATTGAGCACTCGTGACACCATTCTAGTTCAAGGATAAAACATTCTTAGGTTGAGACCCACCATGATCCAATCCAATTATAATAATTGGATTCCTTGTATGAAACCATATGATCTCTTTAATATCATTAAATTATTCCTTGGATACATTCCTTGGATCAAAAAATGACAAGTAGGTTCCATGGTTAAAGTCCATTGGGAACAGTAATTGCTTAGCCCCATTTTACCTTGGATGTACTCCTTGGAATGGGTAAGAGTCTCATCATGTAATTCCTTTGAATATGCCCCTTGTATAAAACTCTTACCCTCAAAAGGATACAATTATTATTGAGATGGTGACCCTTGAGGTCTATGTTTACTTTCTGATTACTTTGTAACTTTGTTATTAAATGTCATTATAGGTTGCCTTGTCCCAACATGCAATGTACTAGAATTTTAATGTATTTTTTTAAATTATATGGAAGTATTTCGATACCACATGATTTGAAGGAAAGTGATTCTGAGTCCTAGTGAGCCATGAATAGAATTTTGAATCTTTTCCAGTTTGTTTAAGTAAATGTGAAAGTGGGGTTTTTTATCTTTTGAACAGTTGGTTGTACTGAAAATATGAGGGCATAATGGAACGTAGAACATACAGATTCTCAAATAAAGGAAATAACTTTTAATAGAAAGGGTTAAATTGAAATGATATCTTTCGGACTTTCAGAGAATAATAAAATAAAAAAAAGTAATTTTATTTTTTTCTCAACATTGATTAGCAGACGACAACATTGTGATTCGACGACGAGGCACATTAAAGGAATCTCCTTAATTAATCATTTTTATAGAGTGTAACAGATACTATTTTTGATAAATGAAGCAATGTAATGAAATAGAATCGCTGCATAACAGAAACATTGTGACTATTTTATTTTAATAACACGTCGTCGAAATAAATTGGTGGAATTTCCTCGAATGAACCAGCAAAAAAATTCCATTCCTACGACGAATGATGAATACTGGTAGTATCTCTTACAACATCGAAGCATTATAATGAATTGGACCTGGATATGATGAATTAAAATAGAACGTAAATCCACAGGGGATGATCTCTTCAATGATGATCAAAGATCAATGTATGGGTTTATTTGTTTTACATTTTCCTTATTATTAATTGTAAATGACAATGGCATATCAACCAACTAACAGGTCGATTCTCAGATTGTCTATTCTTGAATTAGTGTGATTTTTATGGTTTTTCTACTCGAGATTGAATTATTTTAGATAGAACCTCATCCCAAAACCTCCCCTTGTTTTAAAACTCAAACACGATGGGAGTGGCCAAATAAGAACAAGGCCCGAGGCCCTCCTCTTGTGTGTTCTTTGTGGCCGAGCATTTTAAAAGGTGGAGATAATACAGATTCAAGGCCTTTTCAAGGATGTAGACACCCCACAAATGAATAGTGCTATAGTCGGTACAAAAAACGAACCACTAGTGTGGACTTCGTGATCCACAAAAGAGTTTACTGGCAGTGGTGGTTGTGGGTTAGAGGAGGCGCACCACAATGACACGCTTGGAGGAGCCTATGGCTGGGTCATCGACTAGTGGAATAGACATGGGACCTTATCCACATTGGTGGAGTGGCCCATACCCATGGACCTCAGAATATGGGGGAGCATTTTCATTAACCAAGTCTGGAATAATCTGGCCGGCCAGGTTGTTTGACCGTGCAGTGGAAGGCCATGGTCAACTGACCGATGTGGGTGGCGTAAGCCGTAATGATAACCCACAGGGTGAGAGGACCCAGTTGCTGCTGCATAATGCATCCCATCAAGGTGGAGAACCAGTTAGCCTTTAGTGGATTGGGTAGGGCTGGTGTCTGAAACTGCGACCCACTAGGTTGGAACTAGTCGGGCCGGGTCAGCAGATCTGGGACAGTTCCTTCCAGCAGGGTCAGACTGGACCCAAACCCAACTGGCCCATTTTTTGGAAAATTCCAATATTTTTCAAACTGTCTATCTGATTGAGGAGACAATTATAGTATCCTAACCATTGTGACACATACAATCCTTTGAAATACTGTATAGAGGATTACATGGATACTGAAATTTGACGAATTCATTGGGGAGTGGTTCTCCTAAGATATATAATGATATGTGTTGAAACCCTGTGGTTGGTTGAGAACTAATGACTACTGATGTGAAGCCATATGTGGATCGGATACTATAACCAAGTGGTAAGTAGTTTCTGTGTGACCTAGCCATTCCCTTGGTGGGGAGCGACAACTGTGTGACCTAGCAAACCCATTGTACTCAATAGAAGGAGTAGCTCAGTATTTTCAAATGTGGGAAGCAGCTTGTGTTTGATAAAAAATTCCCATTGTGGGTAGAGACCTCGGTGTGACATAGAATACCCACGGTACTCATCATAGATTAGTACCACAAGAATCCTAGGTCAGTGGGAAGCGACTTCTATGTGACCCGACAGACCCACTGTAATCGGTGGTTCCTGGTGTGACCAGGCAGGGAGGGCATAATTCATTGGATTCTAGATGCTACAAATTATATTCCCATTATGTGGGGGTTTTTAGTGGATGGATATCAATAGTTTATTTTTTTTCTTTCATATTTTCCAGTTATTCCTTTGATGGGTGTGTATTCTGGCCCATTTGAATTTCAGTAGTACTTGTACTCAGTTGTTATTTAGTGGAATTCTTGTCTACTTTTTAGGTTTGGCAGTGTGGTTGTGTGTGCATGATTACAGGTAATCCTGCAAATTCCACCTAATTTCAGGTTGATTCTATTGGTTATAGTTACCAACACCTAGCTTTCAGGAGGCAGGCTAGGGGTATGTCACGATATAGGCCCCAAGGGACGGTTCGTGAAAATGTTGAATCGTAGGTGGATGGTTCTACTTCCAAGACCGAGAGTCTATTTTTTTGTTTTGGGGAAACAATGTTAAATGCTTCTATTTCAACTTCTATATACGAGGAGTCCATTGTTGGTGCGACAGCCGACATATACATACACTAGGACCCTAAAATCATCTTTTCAGCTCTATACATGAAAAAACTAGTTTCATAAGTTTCACCTTATTATCTTCTTGAATAAGAATCATATCCGTAGTTATAATCCTCTAAATGTGGTACAACATGATCTATTTCATAATGCCTCCACTCAGAAAGCTAGCTAGGATATTGATACGTGATAATGTGGATAGCCCATCTAATTATGTGGTGTCAGTATATGGCCAAGTCTTAGAGATGGACTGAACGGGTGGTGCATCGGTGTTTCCACCATCCATTGATCAATAGTTACTGCCATTGTTACTGGTAGACTACGTACACAGTCTCAGTACCTTGTATGAGTTTTAGTGATACAAACCTCCCATGTCAAGGGGAGAGGGAGATCCTGAAGTCACTATGGACTGGAAGGAGGTAAGGATGCAAGTGTTCCTCTTAGTGATGACATCGCTCGACCAAATCTCAATATTATCAGCAAGAATTCTTCAGGGATTGAAAGGGAGATGATGGATTCCAATGATTCAAATCCAGGATGAGGTTCCCCAAGTTGGACAGACTTCCAGTGGATTTTATTGGAGGAGTTTTTCCCTGCAACTTTGCGCTTTGCGCACATGAAAGAGCAGGTTCACCTTTAGCAGGGCACCGTGTAAGTATCTAAGTACTCTGCAATTTTATATACATCTCTCTCTACTAAACATATAGGGTTTAAGACTGTTTCATCATGTTTCGGACCTTTGATAAGGTCTTGAGACTAGAGATATGGGCATCCATGGTGTCCCTCATCATCGTCACTCACAATGGAGTATTGTAGCCAGTCATTCTTATGAAGAGATTCCTACTAGAGAAGGAACTGATATATGGAAGCAGCATCAGACCACAAGAGGCTGAGTCTTCAGTGGTGAGAATACAATAGTAGACACTATGGCCCAAACATGCCAGTTCTTTCAGAGGACGAACCTAGGACTCAGGGTCGGCAGTGCGGGGCTCCCAGAGAAAATGGAGTCCGAAGGGGACTAGAAGGAGCTTCACATGATTGGACACAAACACATGGATCGTGACTTCCCAACCCCCTACAAAGATGATCAATATATGTTTTATGGAATACCAAGAAAGAATAAGAGGTTCAAGCAAGGAGGCTTGTAGGTTGGCGGACGTGGGGGGGGGGCATGATAAGTGGTAGGCAATGGATGAAAGTTCACAGTGCTACCACCGTAACCACCAGATGGTCCAACATAGGTTCATGGAGCTGGCGGATAGGGGCAAGGCCAACTTCAGGTGATGGAGGACTATGACCATGTTTCTCTAGAGATTATTAGATGTACTATATTTGTCTTATACTCTATTGATGTAGTCCATATAGTTGCATGATCCAGTCAGTCTTTTCTTAACATATACCTCATTCGAGGATCAAAGATTCCAGTGGACTCGTTGGCTCAGTTCTTACAATTTGATAAACCAATGGGAGGGGAATTTCTGACTACACATTGGTGTTAGAAAATTGTTCTCACTCTAGGAGGCGAGATATTCGACTAGGATCTCTTAGTAGTGGCGTTGATGACTTACAATGTAATATTGGATATGGACATATTATCCACCATCATTGATCATATCGGCTATTTTAGGTATAATGTTTGGTTTGTCTACGAGGATGGAACTACATATTTCTTTCACCGGTGAGAAGGGAACCTTGGCAGCACAGGATGGACATTCTCAGAGGAGGGTGAAACTGATCACTCAACTGGTGCCTATACTCACCCTCGGTATGGTGGATGATAGGAGTCCAATTTTTCATGTATTGGTGGATGAGTGTGAGTATGTATTTCCTATTTATGTTCCAAGACTACCTCCTCACAAGAAGGTACAATTCAACCTCAACATATACCCCAAGACGAAAATGATATCCACACCGAAATATCAGATGGTTGTTGTTGAGCTTTGCGAATTGAGGTTATTGTTGGATAACATAATGGATACGGGATTCTTGAAGCCCAATATTTTACCATGGGCAGACCAGTGTTGATTTTCAAGAAGGAAGAAAAGAGCATGAAACTATTGGTGGACTTCCGGTTCCTGAACAAGGTGACCGTGAAGAACAAGTTCCCATAGAAAAATATTGAATACATCTTTGACCAGATGAAGGGAGAAAGGAGGTTCTCAATGATCAACTTCAGATTAGGCTATCACCATCTTTGGCTATGGGATGAAGATGTACGGAATAAAGAATACAGATGTGGGTATGGCTACTACAAGCTCTTGGTGTTGCATTTCAGAAAGACAAATTCCCTATCAGTTTCCATGGGACTAATGAATATGATCTTAAAGCCTTCCCTCGATGGTATCATGGTAGTCTTCATTGATGAAATCATGGTGTACTCAGCATCGGAGGAGGATCCTGCAACAGACCAACAAATAGTCTTGGATACACTCTCATAGCACCATATTTACGGTAATCTCTCTATGCTCATGTTTTGTATTATGGAGGTCCACTTTTTGGGACACGTCATCTCAGAGGCAGGAGTTTCAATGGATCTAGAAAAGATTGAGGCAATTCCTGCTTGGGGGCCACCCAGTAGCGTGACTGAGATGTGTATTTTTTTGGGGTTGGATGGATAATATGATAGGTTTCTTCACAACTTTTCTAGAGTAGCAACACATTTATCAGCATAGACCCAAAATAGAAATACCTTTGTGTGTATGGAGAAGTGCCAGAATAGTTTTCAGTAGCTGAGGAAGAGAGAGACGAGTACCCCAATATTGAGCCTACCAGAAGAGGGCCTTGGGTAATTAGTTTTTTGTTATGCATCAGGGACCGTACTGGGTTTTTTCCTGATGCAGGATCAATCGGTGATCTCTAAAGGCCCATGGTAGTTGAGGAAGAAATAACATAACTATGATACCCATGACATAAATTTAATAGTGGTTTTCTTTTCCTTGAATATGTGTTAGCACTACTTGACGGGTGAATAGTTTACCTTCTACGCCAACCACATGTGTCTCAGTTATATCTTCTCACATAAGGACCATAACATGAGATTGTGAAGAGGTATGGAGTTCCTCCAAGACTATGACTATTAGATAGATTATACTCTAAGGAAGGGTAATGTGGGTTCATATGCACTCAATAAGAGCTGTGAATTACATATGTAGAGTATGGTGACAAGACAGCTTATCATGATGAAGATATCCATTGTGGATGATGATGGAGCAGCTTACCTTTTGTCAATTCCTATCACTCCCCAACTCATACAGTGAGTTTGGGAGACCCAACTTATGGATTATGACTATGAAGCCTGACAAGGTCAGTTATCCTCATGAAAAGCTCCTGATAGATTTTTGATAGGAGGAGAGAACGTCATTCTTTTCAAAAGAAGAACTGTAGTACCAGTGATGTTGAAGGAGGGAGTGTTGATGGAGATTCATACATCCCCTTGGGAAGTACATCCTTGTGTGGAGAAAATGTATGGGGCATCAAATGTATGTACTATTGTCCAGAGATGAAGATATCAATTGTAGAGTTTGTTTCATGATGCCTCGCTTGTTAGCACGTGAAGGCCGAGCATATGGTCCCAACAAGATTGGAACAACCACTTGAGGTACTAGAATGGAATTAGTATGGTATCTCCATGGACTTTACGATGGGGTGACAATACACATCCAAGGGCCACAATTCTATCGGGGTGATCATTGTACGAATCACCTAGTCAGATCATTACCAACCCATCCAATACTAGGGATTAGTAGAGGGTCTAGGATGCCTCTATAGCCAGGATATAGTGGGACTACATGGGTTTCCTTCAATGATAATCTCAGACCGTGATTCATTCTTTACAACTTGGTTTTGTAAGGCATTGCATGAGGAGTCCAAGACTCACCAATGCTTGAATACGTATTTTCAACCCTATAAGGATTGCCAGATGTAGCGGACCATACATACCCTAGAAGAGATGGTTTGTGAATGTGTCCTTGACTCTTTTTGTATTTGGTAGGACCACCTACCCCAGGTTGATTTTTCATTACACAATAATTATCTCTCCACCATTTACACAACACCATTTGAGACCTTGTACAAGAGGACATGAAGATCACTTATATGCTGGACAATCCTTGGGGTGTCAACACTCCTGGGTCAAGAGTTGGAATGAGCTTCCACTCAGAAAGTGCAGATCATCTAGAAGTGGATGAGGACTATATAGGGAAGGAAAAATCATATGGTGATAGGAGGAGGATACCCTTGGAGTTTGAGGAGGGACGCCATGTGTTCCTTTGGGTCTCAACTTAATGGGTTTTTTAGAGGTTTGGTAGGGGTGACAAGTTATCTCCGAGGTTCTTCAGACCTTTATATATTCTGAGCAGAGATGGCATGGTGGTGTACCGCCTAGCTCTTCCCCTGTATATGCACCAGGTGCACAATTTTTTTCACATATCATAGCTAAGGAGGTATGTGCATGACCCATTTCACGTTATCAACTGGGGTGTGATGGAAATTCATGATTGGGTGATCTTTGTAGAATTTCTGGTGGAGATAGAGGTTCGATAGGAGTGGGACCTTCATGGATGGCAGATTCCTCTTGTTCTCATTTGGTGGCAACACAAGAATATCTAGGAGTGTATATGGGACCAGGAGGTTCAAAATCCTACTCAGTACCCCCATTTGTTCGATTTTCCATTGTTTTGGATTTCAAGTATATAAATCCCTAAGGTGGGGAGAATGTAATGTCCCAGAATATCTTTGTATTTCTTTTTAAAAAAATTATACGAGATTATTTAAATACAACACACTTAGATGGTACGTCATTATGAGGCCTGGTGAACCCGGAACTGAATTTTGAACATTTTCAAATTGTTTAATTAAATGTGAAAGCGGGTTTTTATAACATTTGAACTTGTTCTCTATTCGAAAATACGAGGGCACTAGTGAACTCAAAGTGCTGGGATTTTTCTAGAAAAGAATAACATTAATATGCATGGGTCAAATAGAAAATTCATTTTTCACGGAATCAAATAATAAGAAGATAACATAAAAATGTTATTTTATTTTCTCCCTCACATATGAGTGGTGGATGACAACACTATGGTGTGATGACGAGGCACATTAATGGAAGATCCTTAATAGCTCATTTTGGTGGAGCGTAATTGATACAACATTCCATAAGTTAAATAGTGTAATGACGTGACGTCAAAGTGTAATATAAATGCATTGAATTGTTTTATTTTTATAACACAATGGGAAAATCAATTCATTGAATTTCCTCTCATTAACCTATGGTGAAATTCCACTCCTATGATGAATGATTAATTCCAGTAGGAATGCTAGAAACATCAAAACTTTACGAAGAATGGGACTGGGAAGCGATGAATGCTTACAGAGCCTAAATCCTTGAGGTAAGTCAACTTCAATGACAAATATCAATCGAGGTAGGGTTTTATTTTCTTTACATTTTCCATTCTGTACATTCTATATGATGAACATGGATCAACCCATTAACATGTTCATCTATGGACCGTCCGATCCTACAAGAGGGTGATGTTTCTTAGGTTATCTATTAGATATTGAATTATTGTTGATAAAAATTCATTCCCAAACCTCCACATGTATTAAAACTCTAAAGCAAAGTGTGCAGGAAGACAAGAACAAGGATCGAGCCCCTCTACTTGTGCGTTCTTCATGGCCAATAATTTTGAAGGGGGGGGGGGGTTCAAGGATGATTTAAGGCATTCGTAGGGAAGGTGATAGACTATAGAGGCTGTAGGAATAGTAGATGAAATGAATAGACCATTGGTGTGGACCAGGTGGTCCGTGGAGGAGTCTCCCGACATACCGGTGCCAACTGGGATGGTGAATGGTGTCAAAGATGCAGCCCCTATGCCACAACTAAAGAATGGCCTGTAACCGCCGGCCATAGATCTTAGGGGGCATACAGTGATTGATCTCATTGGGGGAAGCAAGCTAGCTAGGTTGTCCGAATGTGTGGGGGTATGAAAAGTTAAACTGACTACGACAGGGTCTATTGACCCCACTGATGACTCACAGGGTGAGGGGAGCAGGATGCAGTGGCCTGCCGGGTCCAGGCCAGGTGGAGAACCTCTACAACTCTGGTGAACCAGCCAGGCCGGTCAGCTAAACCTACCTAGTGGGATGGAATAAGGTAAGGTTGTATTCCGGTCGATTTAGTAGAACTGGGTTGGGTTAGTGGACCCTGGGTGGGGACGGGTCGGTCTGACTGGGTTGGCCTATATTCAGAACTCACCAGCCCCTTTTTTAGAAAACACAACATCATTCAAATGAGGGGTCCAATCGACGAGATGTTTGTGGCGTTGGAACCATCTCAACGAGGTGGATATTTTTTAATATTCTTTAGAGGATTTAATGGATGTTTAATTTTGATGAATGTCTTCTGGAGTGGTTCTCCCATGATCATGCGTGCTACATGTGGAATCCCTGGATTTGGCTGAAACCTGAACACTACTAACGAGAGACCCTATGTGGATCAGATACTATGGCCCAGTGGAAAGCGTCTTCTATGTGACCTAGCAGGCCCCTAGTGGAGAATGGCATCTATGTGATATGGCAGACACACGGTACTCTACAGGAGGAGTACCATAGTATGGCCATAGGTGGGAACCATAATCTATGTGACCCAGAATGACCACGGTGGAGAACGGATTCTGTGTGACCCAACATACCCCGGATACTCATCAGGGATGAGTTCCGAAGCTGGCCAAGGTTTGTGGGAAGCAACTTCTATGTGACCAAGTTGGCCCACTGTACACATTGATGAGGAGTTATCCGGTATCCCATGGTGTTCGCTATTAAAAGAGATGGTCTTAATTTACTAATCTAGAATATACCTATTGTAAACTATATAGCTTCATGATCATGCTTAGTGATCATGATTTGTGTTTTGTTTTTTGGATTTATTTTGGTTCTTTCCATTGTGGTTTGGGGTCCCCACTAAGTATATTATTACTCAACCCAGAACGGGCTTCGTCTGCATGCGTTGTGTCTAGTTTAGATGACCAATGCCTTGATAGAGGACTTGGTGGCCAATGACTTGAAGGTTCTCAGTGAGACCATGCACATGAGGAATATTTTAAAAGCTTCCAACAACTACTTTTTACTAAACCATATGGTGGGGTTTTCAGAAGATGGATATCTAGAATTTCATTTTTTTACTTTTTTATTTTCCAGTTATAATTTTTTTTGGGTTTGTATTCTAGCCTATTTGACATTTAGATGTACTTGTACTCAGTGGTTTTTTAGTGGCACAATTGTTTAAATTTCAATATTTGGGACGTGGTTGTGTGTGTGTTAGTACAGGTACCCAGAAAAATGCCTCCCACTTGCAAGTTGACTCCTTCGGCACTAGTTTCCATCCCCTGGACTTTGGGAGCTGGGCATGGGGTTTGTCACAGCAAGACCCCTGGGGGCTGGTCATGATACAACACGAAACCATCATTATTGTTAAAATGTGACTCATTTATATACTGCTAGTAATAAATTAATGGGAAGTTTATGGTCAGATGCCAACTGAGGAATGAAAAATGTACTTGGTTATTTAGTTACATTATAATACATTGCATTTTACATGCATTATTGCACACTATTAAATTTTTAGTACACATGTATGATGTTATTGACACCATTGGTGGTGGCCCACTAAGATTTATCGCAAACCCTATACGGGAACAATTTGGTACCGGATGTATATTACATGAATGAATGTGTTGATAAAGGGATACATAAAGCTTAAAACACTTGATTGTTTGCTGTTTAGGATGGAGCCTGCTAGCAGATGACCAAGCAAGATCTCAGGATGCTTGGGATATCCTTTTGATTACCTTTACACTTTTGTGGTATATGTTATGAATTTTGTCTTATATCCATGGTTTTAGTTGTATAGTGACATGACATACCATCATCATTTTTTGTATTCTTGTAAGTTATTAAAGTTATTTTAGTTATTGTTAATGTTGTCTCCATTTTATGATAGACCTTATGTTTACATATAGATCTTCTACTATTTATCTAGGTTTACATACATCAGTTGTGATATAATTTTTTATTATGTTCATAGTCATTACACAGACACACCCAAGGCCCTCACTGCTAGTATGAAGCCTCTGTACTTTAGGGAGATGTGCTTGAGTCCATAGGGTCCACTAGGCTTGGGGATTCTATTTAGAGGAATTTGGGTCTAGGACATCAGAATTCCCCAGTACTGTACATGTAATTTTTTTGATACATAAAGCATTATCAAATGAATATGGGTCCATAATGGACCCTACCATCACATTATAATTAATAATACATATGTGTTTAATAAAAACATAAATCAATTCATAATTTCATTATAAGTTAATTAATCTATGTGAATGAAATGTGTATCATGAAAATATCCTTACGAAACTATCATAAACTAATGAGAGAAAAAATTTGGATGGTATAATTTTAGCATATCAAAATAAATCCTATCAATAAATAAATTATATTGTTATAAGTAAAAACATAATATAACAAAATTATAATATTTTATTAAAAAATAATATGAAATATAATTTTATTTTATAATAACATTAATTACCAAAATAATACATTATAGAATAATGAGAAAGTAAATTACATTAGAGAACTACTAATTCAAAGTGTAATACTCTTAAATAAAATTTCATTAAACAACTATAAATGGTATTCATGCAGAAAATGGTAAACAAACATGGCTATTTTAACAATATATTAAATTTATTCAAAATCAATAGAAAATTTACATTATAGAAAATGTTAGATATAAAAAATATTATTATTTCATAAAAGATATAAATTAAAATAGTGAATGTCCATAATGAAACATATATGTGAAAATAAAAAAAATATAAATTAATATAATAATGGAGAAAAATAATCTTGACTTTAATGAATGTATAATCTTTGTTCTATTGATATGTATCAATTATATTGGATTTTGAGGAAAGGAGATGATAAATTATAAGAAGAATTTTAAAACACTAATACAAATAAAATATATGTATATATATATGGTATTTTTGGGTGAAATAATATAAAATTACCTTAAATAGGTATATCAACAAAAACAATCTTAAATTCATTGTGCGCTTTTGAAAGAAACCCTTAAGGATTTAATATCAATTCGATATATATCCCATGACTTGTAGAGATTGGAATAGGAAATTAAATACCATAATGATATAATCATGATATAACATGTCATAAGGGTATTATATACAAATAACTAAATAATAAAATGTCATAATACAAAATATATCATAAATAAATATGGGGGATGAAACCCCTTTCCATTTATTCTTACTTATTTGGATGTGCTACAACTTCCTATATAACTAAATAAGAGCCATTATTTATTATTTCATAAAATTATTCATGGGTATTATATTTTTTATTGTTATTTTATATTCATTTAGTCCTTAGTTTTTTTAAATAATATTAGTTAATATTGATCATCATTTATTTTATTATTTCAACCATACCTCGTTTGTTTTGGTATAAAGGTTTTTGTGATCGATCCATGATCATGACATCATAATATATTTTATATTTTAGGTACTATAATATAATTTTCATAATGAGTTTTGAATTTATATGTTCATTCTAAGGTAGTTTTCAGTATGGTCCTCTAACTTGAAATAAACAACACAATTTTTTCATAATTTTTATCAATTAAAATCAAATATATTAATAATGTATTAAATATTAATATTAGTATTTTATAACGCCAAAAATTAATTTCATATTAATATTTTATCTTGTCAATAGTCATGTTTTAATAACCATCCATTACAAAAATTTATAGTATCATTTCTATTGGTGGTTAATTTGACCCAAACTAGGACATTGTATAATCAATGGATGTGAATGATTATGAAGTGGTTTTTCTAAAATATCATTATTCTAGAAGATTAGTGATATTATTTAACTTTTACTAGTGTAATAAATTATAGATTCAAATCAATATGAAAAAATTTAAATGAAAACAATTGATAATAATTCATTACATAAAAATAAGAAATTCTCTCTCCTATTGGAATCATTGGTGGTTTTGAAGGATTTGGAGAATTATATTAATTAATAAGGTAACCATAAAAGAGAATTATTTTTTGTAATAAAAATATGATAGTATATGGGGAGTAATTATAATATTACATGGGTCTCTTAAATAATAGTGGATAGTTCTCTTTATGAGTGAGAGGGATTGAATTTTTATAAAAAAAAATTTCATTATATAATGGAAATGCCATATTCAATGAATTTGGTTAAAAATTTTAAACATAATGAGGATAAAAAATAATAATTTTAGATACTAACCTCACACACATATTTAATGATAAATGTTTATGATATTTTGTGACCTCACAACATAATTTAAAAATATAACCATTTTAAGCCCTTCCAGTGTTGATTTAATTCTAGGTTTTAAACATAATTTTATGACTAATAATTAAATTTAAATATTTAAATAATATACATATTCTTATTAAAAATACGAAATATTTTTTATTTAATTTACCCTCAAATGGATAAGTCGTTAATTTCAATAAAAATATTCACAACACAATAGACAAAAATAAAAGTATGTATTTTACATCATAAAAATGGATTTTATGCTTTTTTAGGTGATAAATAGTGAATAATTTTGATTAAAATAAAAATTATTTAATTATGATCAAATATAATACGATTAGTTAACAATAAACCAAATAAAAAAAGGATTTCAATATTCTGAATACTTAAACAAAGAAAAATAACGATAAATATTTTTTATTAGAATTTTATTTAAATTATGTTCAACAATGACATACATAGGATTATAAATTAAATATATTAGTTATAAATGAATTATTTTACACAAAAAATACATATTTAGTATTAAAAGGGTTTTAATATATGTTTAATTCATTTTAATATCATTATGATGAAATACAAGTTATGATATTTGTAAAAACAATATTTTGACTATTCATTGAAAAAAATTCAGAAAACCCTTCAACATTCACACTAAGATAATTTTGAAAATATGGATCCAATTTTTTAAATACTAAATTTAAAAAATTTGGGAATTTAAAATATAAATAAAATGAAAAATATATAAAAATATACTCATTTTATTAAAAATAGATTTTTAAAAATTAAGTGACATTCATATTATTTTTTATTAATTACTATTTAAAGGAGTGTTAATCCATTTTATAATCATTTATAAATTTTATTATAAAAAAAACCAAAAGATATCAATTTAATTTTAGATAAAAATACATAACACTTTAAAAATATTTCATAAAAATATATTATTTTCAAACAATATATGATTTTAGTAACATCCAAATAAAATTAAGGATTTATCTTCCTGCTATTAAATTGAATCAGTTCATTACTTTTAGATACAATCAAATAATTCTTAAAAAACAAAATTATTATATATATGAAATTTTAATAATTTTTCTTTTCATAAATAATTTTTAATTATTATTATATTTTTATTTACATTAGTATTTTATATTTATATAATATATTTTATGATGTTTTTCATTGTTTTAAGTTTTTGTATTAAATTTTATCTTCTTTTATAATAAAATATATCATAAATAATTTATTTTGTTGTTGTATGTGATACAATCTATTGATCATAATATTTATATAATGAAAATTTCATATCTGATTTTTTTGTGTTACATTATACCATAATAAATAAATTTCCCCCAATTTATAATAAATCATATGAATGATAATAGATATGGGTATTAACAATATATTCACCATTAATTTTTTAATTTGAAATTTTACCTCAACCTCATTAACATTTTTAAAACTAGAAAACTTATATTTTCCCTCATAATAAGAATATATTGATATTAACATTTATCTCACCTATTTTTGCAAAATATTTTTCCATAGTTTGTTATAAAAAATTCTAGGGAAATTCCTTTTCCTGCATCATCTCCACTATCCTACAATACTGTGAATACTGAAACCCAAACGATAATGATAACAATCAATAAAAATTTCAATCTGAAAAATCAATCACCAGGGTCTTATGATATGAAAAAAACTATTTATAAATATAATACAATCTATTATAATTTTTCAAAGAAGAACAAGTTTAGTTCTATCTTAATTTACTAGAGTTTTAACAGTATTATAAATCCTAAAAATAACCAACCCCCACTCTGATATCAACTAGGAAATATTATTCCACACATTCTGATTTAGTGGTAAAAGAAAATGATTACGTTTTAGAATTGATAAAAACTCCAAAAATTAATTTTTAATAATAATCCCTTTTATTGAATTTAAAATAATCAACCATTTAATCTGATAGATAAACACAGAAACCATGAAATAAAAGGATTTGTGTTTAGGGAAATTAAGAAAAAGATTCTTTGTTTTATATTATTTCATCTAAATAACTCTTATATTTTATTCACACATGATAAACTTGTATACCCCTTGAACATAATACTATTGTTCTTTTTTCTTGAAATTAGAAACATATGAATGGGAGAGCTCAAATGATTAGTATGGGTCAACAGAAAAGATATCAATCAAATATCAAATATAAGAATAAAATAAAAATATGGGAAAAATAACATAATACATATTTATACCGACATAGATTATTGTTTCCATTTCATTATGTGTTGTTGGTATTGGTGGTGATGATATGAGTCTTGGAGGAGGAATGTGGGGTGTGGCAGTCAAAATATCAGATGTAGTGGATTCTATATATTCGAACCATAGAATTATTGATAAGGTTAGTGTATGTGACATGGATATCCTAGCTATATAATAAGGGTTCATGAGGGGTGGTTTTCTATACACTACCGTATTTTTATCATTCACAGACCATGGAAGAAGGATATTTCATATACCGGTATGGACCTATAGAGGGTTGTGGATGAAATAGGTGTAGGGGTTCAAGGGGTCAATTTGGGTGTTGCTGCAAATTTTTAAAGCAGTTATTAAATGGAGGTATGAGATAATGTAGCTTCCATTTTTAGTTAATGTTTTTTTGTAATGGTGGTGTTTACTACAACATGATCTATCCCTAGGATTATAGGATTCCATGTGATGCACTGTGCTCCCCAAAAACTAGTTTGACTGGGTATGCTATATAATCCTCCCCTACGTTGTAGCGTTGTAATGCTAGTTTTATCCAATAATGTGGTGAAGTCTAGGAATTTGTTCCATGGTCTTATAATTTTTAGTTTTCAAATTAATACTCTTATGATTAGAGTTAATCCGTGAATTTTTGTGTTCAATCAGTTCTTATTTGAGGTGAGTACTTCCTCTATTATAGTGGATCCTTCACTATTTGATCATTTTTATTCCCATTCTATCATTAGATGTTATGTATTTTTTTCTTATTGTTCCAAACGATTCTCATTTTACATTTTTATTGAAGTTGTGTCATGGTGTTCTTAAAGAGACGTAGATTTATTTATAGGAGATGTGATTAGTGATCCATGTTGTAGTTCAATCCTTGTATGAAGAATATTGAAGACTTTAGTTAGATGATTCATTTCATCTCACTTCATTTATGTGTAATTATAAATTAATCATGCGTTATGTATTTATGTGCATCTTGAAATATCCCTAATAAATGTTATAGAGGATTAATAAAATATGGATTATGGTTGTATAAATTACAATTCTCCGTCCATTTGTGTTGATGGTTTTTATATTGGTTTACTGAAGAGTGTGTTATCTATTTTTTCGTGTTTAGAATTGTTTTTATTATCGGGTTATAATTTTAATTTTATGAAATTATTAATATATTTAATTATGATAATCGTTTTTATATAAATATAATAATAGGATTGTGTAATACAACAAATCTAATATTTCGATGAATGTCTAATGAGGTTGTGTATATATTTTATTAAATTATTCTTACATGTGTTCATGGAATTAGAAAAAGGATCATGAATATGTAATACTTGGTAGGGGTAATAATAAAGGGTATTTCAAATATTAATGTTTCTTCCCTTTGTATTTTTGGAATTGAAATTGATGTATTAGATTTTTTTTATATAATTTAATTGTTCTTTTAGATTTTTCCCTTTGGTTTCATATATTTATGACAAGTGATAAATGAATCTATTAATTAATGATGGAAGAAATATAGTTGTTTGATAATGATAAATCATGGTGTTCTAGGGGACTTATTAACATATTAAGACTAAATTCCTTTTTTAGGGATGCATGATTACATTTTCATGTAAATGCTAAATGCCTTGTTTTTAGGTCATAGTTTGCATGTTGACCTTGT